>JAQSUU010000804.1:6250000-7500000 GCA_038087645.1 Saccharum hybrid cultivar R570 | reverse complement strand
TGCGGGCACGGCGGCGATTCGAGAATGGGTGCGGTCACGGCGACGATTCAAGAGAAAAGTGAGCAGAGATTTTTTTTATTTTTTTGAGGAACACGAGTGATCGTGCGATTGATAGTTAGGCCGTTCGGGCGGGCGAGGCCCACCAACGTGGGCGATGTCATTCCCACAGCATTACCGTTGGACTTAACGACTTTAGTACTCCACCCGCTCCAAATTATAAGCTTTTCTAGATGCATATCTAAATGTATTTAGACATAGTGTATATCTAAATATTTAACAAAAACTATGTATCTAGAAAAGCGAAAAACGTCTTTTTGGAATTAAGGGAATAGAATATAGTAACACGGCTGCCTCACAAAACTTCATGAGGACCGATGGACGGTGTTGATGAACCAGCATGACGTAGACAATTTGGACATTGGGTTGCAAGCTTGCAATGCATGCATGGTGGATGGTGCAAGCTGGAAGAACTGGTAAGACGACCGACAGGAGCCGACAGTGTATATACATAATACATGTCACCATCTACCTAATGTTGCCCAGACTTTTTTTTTTGTTGTAGCAGCAAATGATGAGCAAAGCAGGGAATCATTTAGAGATCGAAAATGATAAGTGGGTCTGAAGGTTGCTTGATCAGAAAGTTCTTTTAGATAAAAGTAAAGTTTCTCTGGATTTGATATTGACATGGTCGATACCTCTACCGCGTGACCGGGACAAATCAAAGCCGTGTCTGTATCATCACAATTTTTCAGGAATTTCTATCTTTTCGATCATTTACCTTTGTAGCTCACAGCACAAAGTCAAAAGGAGACCTGGTGATCATATGGATTATGTTATCACTAAGCCTGGATATGCACTGTGTTCTCCGTATATATGAATTACTCCGTATTATGTACAGCCTGTTACAGCACGGTCAAAATGTTAATTGAATGTGAATCCATGCCAAAATGCTTTTGCACTAACGGTTGATGACGCAACTGGTTATATTAGCCTGCCTAGCCTCAACAAACATGAAGAAATCGTTTGGAAGAATACACAAATGCTAGCCTTTGACTGTTCTATAGATCACAGGAACAGGATATATGTGGATCCACACTGCATCTCCTCAGAAACAACGCTGAGAAGAAAGAAACCAAAGTCGACTTCAGACTATTTCAAAACAATAAACCTGTCCAGATAAACCATCAGTTTTTATCCTAAGTCAGATGAGGAAAGCACTCCGGTGAATTTTGGGTGATGAAGCAAATCTTTGGAATACATGACAATGTTTGAATCGTTTGGAGTTATCAAAAAATGAGGAAGAAAAGAATAGAAATTTCATTCTTCTTATGTGTTGACGCAGTAGTTTTATCTTGACAAAAATGGTGCGGTAACTCGGTAGTGCATGCTGCATTAATTATCAATTGTAGAAAAAAAGACTATGAAGCCAAAGCAAACATGGACATGCATCCATGAGTTTTGTGGGACATGATTTTATTACATAATTAAAAAGTATACGCCAGATGTTTAATTTATAGAGCGTGCTTGTAGTTTTTAATTGGTTAGTTGTTATTAATTAATTCATGCTAAGCAAACCCACGTACAAGACTCTTAAATCCATGCCCAAGCTAAATATTGCTGAATTTTTGTTTCGCCGTCTATAACAAAAATGGCACCTACCTGGGCCGTTAAGTGATTTTGGTGATCGAGTGATGACATGATCATTCAGATTAATGTTGTGTGCTAGTATACAAGGATGCAATGATGGACTTGGACAGGCAGCGTGAAGATCCAAGTAATCAACACCTCAAGCAAGGTCATGGAGCTACTTTGAAGATCTTAGAAGAAAAGCAAGAAGTCTAAGACATCAAGTGGAATAAGCTCGGACGAAGAGACCCAAAGAAACAGAGCTCAGTGGGCACTTGACTACACCACTAGAGCTCACCGGTGAGGAGTATTGAGCTTGCTCCACAGTACAGAGGGTTGAGGAAGAAGACGTCACCTTACGGTGCACATCACAGTTGGAGTTTAGGTCCAGAGGCAGTTGGAGGTGCAGTGGAGAAGAGCAGAGTAGAGCGCTGGAACCAGAGGCTATGCAGAGAGTAAAGGTGTGATCCAGAGGCTATGCAGTACTGTTTCAACCTCACCTGAAATCTCCAATGGTACACCGGAGTCCACCATTGGAGTTTAGGCCATCCAACGGTTGGCAATGGCTAGTCCAACATATAGTCTATGTGGAAGGCATCGGAGCTCTCCGAAGCTCGTTTCTATGCAATCGAAGCCATTGACTACATTGGACATTTGGGGCTATATATACCCCTTCGAATTCGTCTAGCCCATAACTCAATGGTGTTAAAGTGTGCTAAAGTTTCTAGCGAATTGATGCTCTATTCTAAACAATGGTGAATCTAGCGCTGAGAACATCATTGGGCTCATCAGGATCAAATTTATTAGGTGATACAATTTTTTAAAAAAACTTGGACATTAATGTACTAAAATATTTACAAATTTTGTTAGGGTTGACGGACCCTGATAAACCCCCTCAGATCTGCTCATGATTTCAAGTGCTCTAGCACCAAAAGTGCTTAAGAAAGATTAGGTGATTAGCGTTAGTGCTTTTCGAAGTGCTTATGTTAGTTTAGACCACCCAAACTCTTGGTTTAGGCCTAGTGTTTACTGAGGGTTGCATACCTCTTGCTACCAGGTGTTTGTGGGCACTATTATTTTATTCCAAGGGAACAAGAGATCACACCAACCACATTTTTGGTGTGGTTGCCCATGATGTACATGTGGACGGGGCCTGCGATGTTTTGGCTGGAAGCTCGATAGTGATGATGACAAAGAGCTATTCAGAAGATGGCCACATGGAGACCCACTTGTGTGTGCAAAAGGCTCGTGGGCTATATATCTATGGAGTTACCCGGTCAAGAGCTTAGCCCTTGCGATAGACTCCAACGAGGACTAGGGGGAAGCGTGAGCTCCTCGATACATCGGAAAAAATCATCATCACTAGAGTTTTATTCTCTAACTCGTTTACGTTTCCACACTTAATTGCATTCCTTTGGTTTGTGTGATTACATTTCCTAGTCTTGCTTGCTAGCTTAGTTGATAGGATTAGAACCTAGAGTGCAAAACTCTTTTGCGTTAGAGATAGCAACACTTAGCAAAACTGCAGTGCACATCTAGTAGATAGTATCTTGATATGTTTTGTTAGTAGGTTTTAGTTGCCTGATTAGTTTTTAAGTTGTCTAATTAACCCCCCCTCTTAGGTGTCATGGTCCTTTCACCATCTTAGTGTAACCTTCTTCTCCTTGGATTTTCTTTAAATATTATTTGAAATACATGCCTAGGGTTATGACGACGCACTAATGCATCCAAATCATGAACTGTCCCAGAGTTCCCCACCCCTCACAGCAATTCCAAACTAAAACATTCATTGCTACTGACAGGGATCGCCATGAGCACCTATTAGGCTACAAGGACCTCCTTTCTGTAACTTTCTCTTTTGTGTTGGTGAAATCTCTGCTCTATCACCCTTTATGTCATGTTGTAGCTGTCTCTTATCCACTTCCATCTTGACTGCTAGCGGCTCATGAACTCTAGTGAAAAAATTTCTAGATTCTACAAGGGCCAGATATTTCCCTTGGTTGTGCAACTCTTTCATGGGCGCTCAGTTGATGCCGCAAAAGCCTTCTTCTATGCCCCTTCTCCATTCCCCTCACGTACACCTTATGATCAACACTACCTCCTCTCCGCTATTTTTCTTGGCGTAGCCTCGATCTCTAGCAGTGAGGCTTGCTTTCCATCCAATTCTTGTGGATGAACTAGAAAGAAATCCTCACTTGAGCTGAAGTATGAGTTAATTTGAGAAACTCTATTCTTGTCTGCTCCTTTCTCCCCAAGCTCCTGTGGAGGTCCTATGATGATCTGTGAAGGTCTCTGAAAACCATCATAATGGACCATAATGAATGCATCTCCATCCTATTGAAAATTCATTCAAACTCAAACTCTAGCACAAATCGATTATTATTCAATGGTCTGCCCTCCATTGGAACTCTAAGTCCCTAAGCTTTACTCATCTCCCCCAAAGAACCCTTAAGTTGAACTAGTTCCACGAGTAGTATTCCCAATGGCCAGAAAATTTTTTGGTTCTTTATCTTCCATAGCAAAAGGATCAAACTCCTCCTTCACCGCCTCCTCCAATGTCAGCTATTTCCTGGCTAACACTATCACCATATCCTTTGACACATCCTTCAACACCTCTGGAACTTGTGCTACCAAACCCTAGCATTTTGACAAAGTACCCTCCAGATGCCCAACCCCTCCTCCATCTATCATGTCCTCAACCTTATCGTCCATTTTCTTCTCCTCTGTGGTCCCCAAACCTTCAACTCATGTCATAAAATATTATTTTCCACTCCATGCCTATACCAATTTGTCCTACACTTTGAGTTTACCCCGTTGGCTTCGGGTAGGCAATCTCCTCATCAGAGATCCCATATTACCCCCATAGCGGAACAAAAAACTCGAGCACGTGGAGACCGAAATGGCGACAACACAACGAAAAGGCCGGTGGAGGAGAACCTTGTAATGTGAAGCAACATTGACTAGATTGGTTTATGCAACCCCTTAAAAACACTATTAGGGAAGGAGGATACAAGTAATACAATCGCCTAGGGCCTCTGTATCGTAGGGTATCTGACGACTTTACAAAACACACCAGAAAGTCGATCCCGATCTGACAAAGAAATTGGGTCACCCACCCCTGATGAAACCCTAGGAGTCCCATTTGGTGTAAAAAGGACCAGGGATCCCTTAGTATGGGCATTCAGTTAACCGAAACCGATCGGTTCGATTCCTCAGTTTCCTAGCAAATTCGGTTCCGTAGCAATTAGGGACCGATCGATTCTTTTTACAGACAGGAACTGATGAATTTCGGTTTCGGTTCTTTCGGTTCGGTTTCGGTTCTAACCGAACTAATCGAGTTTACTCAGCACACAGGTTTATCCAACCAAGAAAAAAAGGAAAAGAAAGGGAAAAAGAGGTTGCGGCTGTGCTCGCCCGCCCGCTCCACCGTTGGCCGCAGAAGGGCCACGCCGCCACCATGCGATCCCCTGGGAGTCGGGCCGCTGCTAGGGGTGTACTGCCACCTTGCACGCTTGCTAGGAAGGCCACCGCCCCCGCCATTGAGGCCACGCCTCACTGCCGGAGAAAGCCGACAAGGCTTACCCCGCACGGCGGTGCATCTCGCCTGTGACCCCACATTCCTCTGCCGCACTCATAGCCTCGGGATGGACTGCCGGCTGCCACTCGCGGGAGACAGAGGGAAGAGACGGAGGAGTGGGGGTGGCTGCAGAAGGAGCGAAGACTTGGGGGAAGCGGTGATGCGAGGGAGCGAAAGCAGGGGAGCTGGATCTGGCGTCGACTAGCGAATGAGGAGGTGAGGAAGGGAGCTAGCGGCGTCAGCTGCTGGTGGGGAGGAATTGATGCGTGGAGGTGGGGAGTGGGGACTAGGGTTTATAGTTGCATATATACCAATGTCTATTGGGCTGGGCCTTTTCTTGCACTGGGCCTTATCAATATTTTGGTTTTTCGGTTAACCGAGCCCAAAAACTGAATTAACCTGGCATATTTTGGTTCCTCGGAACCAGGAACCGAACAAGAACCGATTTTTTCGGTTTCGGTTCCGGTTAGTTCGGTTCGGTTTTTGGTTATTTTTGCCCAGGGTGAGGGATCCCCACCGGCATCCAAGACAAGGAGTCCGCCACGAGCACGGTCCCACAAAAGTTGCTTAAACAATCCCTTAGCACCAGCAACATTGCTTCGATCACTCCAAGCACTACCATCATAATATACCACCACCACCCCCCAATCGCCTACGACATAGCCACGTCTACTAGATTATTATTGCTTTTAGTAATTATATTTACATTATTTATATTGGGCTTATAATGACTTTTTGTGTAGTTTTCATGCATTACTAGTATAACAAAAAAAATCAGGTGTTCCAGTTCTCAATAACACTCTTTTTTGTTAGACAAAATTAGATTAAATTTGAGCTGAAATCAGATGCTAGGAAGCCTCTAAAACTCTCGGTGTTGTACAGACACATTGCTAATTGCAGGAAAAAAAGAGCTTCTATATTTGTATATAAGTGGATGTCATAACTAAATTTCTACATCTATAATATAATGCACCAATCAAAATTATGCTAGATCCACCCTGAGAAAGTCTCCCGCTGAGAGCCTCCAATCATTGTGCACTCAACAAAAATGCACACAGGAATTAGTCTCCATTAAAATCAAGGGTAAGTATTGCGACAGCTAAATCTCAGCCTCTGTATCAATAGTTAGTTGTATGTGATATACAAGTATTATTGCTTTACTTTTGTTCATGACACCTGGTTTAGTGAGTTAATGTTTTCTCCTATAAAACTTATATCGAAGATCATCTACTCACTTCATATTGTTTTCCCTTGGATTGTGTTTGGTTGCAGAGGAACTGTCCATTAAGAAGGCTTTACTGAAGGCACCAGTAGAAATATTAGTATATTTGCTAGCAAGAGACAATGATCCTTCTAACTAAAAATAATTTTTCCTATGCTTTACTGAAGCCAAGGTCGATTGCAGGCTTCAACGCGCTCGCGATTCAACTCGCCACTGCTTTGGCCTGCCTCCTGCCGCGCCTCCTTTTGGATCAAGGAGACCAAGAGGGAATGACGGGAAGGGCATCCATCAACTCGTCGTTGCTTCGGCCCGCCTGTCGCCATGCCGAGGAGCCCTGCTGTCCCTGCTACGCCGATCGTGGGTCACATCACTAGCATGCAACACCGGCGCCGACATCCTTCTTCTCTGGTGGACGCGAAAGATTCGTGCCGACCTCGCGTCCTCGCACGCCCACGATAATCGTCGCCCGCCGTAGCCGTGACAACCCCAGCCGACGACCACCACACTACTGTCCACTCGTGGTTCCGCTGTCGCCGCAGCCCACTCACTCGGCGACGTGAACCATCCTCCCTCTCGGTCTCGGTACCACGTTCGTGATCCCATCCAAGTTGAACGACGAGGAAGCATACCTACCCATCCAAGTGTATCACTTCTTCAGCTTCAACAGAAGGCGCCCAGGTGGTTCCCTCTTCAATTTGGACATCAGGTCAGACAAACAACTCCACGCCAGGTTGTTAGATTCTTTGGATCATCCATGGTGTAGATCAGTGGGTGATTTCTATTCCATTTAGGATAAAGCAACACAAAGTTCATAGATCCAGAGAGGAAGAGGGAGAGAGAGAGTGGAGAAGCAGCAGGAGTGCCTAACCATCGAGCTTGACAGAGAGGATCCGGCCGTAACAGGATCGCTGGTGAAGTTCTGCGCTAGAGCAGCGACGGGCGGTGAAGGGGTGGAGCAGTGGCGACGCTGATGGAGCTTCCCGTCGCTGGCAGCGCCTCCCTGATCGGTAGGGTTTCTTGGTGGGGTGCTGGCGGATACAGTGAACCTCGTTACCCTAGCCACTGGCCCCCACCTCCTATTTATGGCACAGCGCAACGGGGGCCCACCAGCCACGCTATTGGGCTGGGCGCGTCCCCGATCAGGACGCGAGATCAAGGCCCAGACATGGCCGTTGGGCCAAGTCCAGTGGAGATCAACCTAACATTCTCCCCCTTGATCTCAACTTAACTTTAAACTTTAGACTTTACTTCATACTTATTTCTTTTACCATTCCATCACAGATCAGTGCATAGAGCGTGCCTCATTGTCACGGTCAATCGCCGATAGATTTAACAGCTACAATACACGTCTCTATTCTGAAACAGATTCTTTAACTTTGGGCCCTTTATTATCCGGAAATCATAGGCTATACCATAAACCCATGTCTACTGTGTATTCTCTGAACACACTTTCTTGTTATTTATATGTTCAATACCTTTTAGTATAATTTCGGACTTTCTCCTTTACAACGTATAACTTTAATGTTAATGTGTTTGGCAGCACACTTGACCCGTTGTCTTAGGAGCAAACTACTTAAATGGTTATTACTGTTGACAACCATTATCAATTCCGGGTACAAGTTCCTTAACCATTTTGTATGTCCCGCAGCCTCATATCATGCTATACTATAACTTTGCATCACTGATGATACTAAAACTATTTCTTTGGAGCTTTTCCACAATAAAACTCTAACTGCGAGTGTTAGCTACTATGTGGGTTTCACTAAACATCTCGCTAAAATTTAGCATTTGTACCCACAACTACTTAAGAGTACTTGTTCTTTCTTTCTTAGCATGAGGCCGACATTTTTAACTCCATTCCAGTGATATATATCTGGACTGGGCTTTTGCCAAAACAACCCGGATATGTGAACTATATCAGGGTAAGGTCTTATCTGTGTACTCATTAAGCTTTCAACAGCTGAAGCATATAGGACGTCCATCTATAACAATTTCACATTGCTTCTTGGAACACTAAAGTTCCTAAAACTATTATCCTTGACTATGGGAACAGACGTAGGTTTACCCGCATAGGTACTTTATTTCTTTAGAAACTTTTCTTAGCATGCCTATGCGATAGTCTTAATACCCTTTTTCCTTCTATCTCGGTGAATTTCAATTCTTATAACGAGAGATATTTCACCGATAACTTTCTTATTTAACCTTGAGAACAAGAACTTCTCATGCAGTAGATTGACATCACTACTAACAAGTAAGATGTCATCCACATATATAGGATTAGAAAATGAATTTTTCATTCTATAACTTTATACAAACGTAATTGTCCTCTCATTCTCTTTAACCCAAAATTTCTAATTGACTCTTCAACTTTAAATGCCACTGTCTAGAGATTTGCTCTAGTCCATAGGTGGCATCTCTTACGTTCTTTTCTTTCCATGATAAAACCTCTGGGTTGTACCATGTAATCATTTTCATATAAATCTCATTGGGAAATGCCGTCTTTACTTTCATCTGATGTAACTCAGATCATGATGTGCCACTAGCACTCATTGTAATCTATTCATTCGCTTCGCGCATAAACTTTTGATTCAAGTTGCACTCTACATCTTTACATATTCCCTTTGAAGTCATATTTTGTCTTGTAGACCCATCACAGCCTACTGTTTTGGTTCCTTAGGAATTTATTCTAGATCCCAAAATATTATTGGTATTATCGATTTCATTTCATCTTCCTTTGCTTCTTGCCACTTGGACGAGTGAATACCTCTCATGGCTTCTTCAAATTATGTGGGATTACTCTCTATTTAAATTTCACTAATATAGACTTTATAGTCATCAGAAATATCTGATTTTCTTATTCTCTGAGACTTTCTGGGGTCTCAGCTACTAGCATTTCTTGACCTCTATTGCCAAAAGACAATTGATTGTACAAGTTCCTGTGTAACAAGATCCCTGTTTACATTATTCATCCTCCTTGTGGAATTAGGTCTCTTTGTACCATGCTTCCTCAGATTGTTCCATCTTCAAACTTTCTCATTTTAGATTTAATCTGCTAAAACTCATATGGCGCGTTTAGCACCGCTTTAATAACTCTGAACGCGTCCAGTATGAATACTGACCAACTATGCTATCTTCCTATTGGAACTGCAAAAGGTCCAGGAATTTAGGTATTTCTTTACTTTAGGGGTATCGTTATTATGACCGTCTTACTCCCTCGACGATCACATTCATCTTTTATAGATCACTTCATCTTTTATAGATCACTTTTGCCTTCAATGCATAGTATGCATCGCATTATCTGAAGTATGAGAAAGTATCTTTCTTAATTGTCTTTCTTAATTGATCTCACATTTCTCTCCCTCGAAATATGGTATGAACTTTTCTACCATAATTTCAAAAACTATTCAAAACTCTTGTGAATGAGGAAACTTTGATTACTTACTTTATCCACATGATTACATCATGCAAATGAAATTATTTTTTAATTCGTATGGGAGTATTTTTTTCTCATTTTACTTCAAGAACTCAACAGAGTCCTTTATCATTAGTACTTCTGCAAGTCATGCTTGCATGTCATTCTTATCATGAGGTTCGTTTGCAACTTCCTTTTGCTCTTAATCTCATACTAGGATAGCATAAGAGTTACTTTAAACTTTTCTCCCTGTGCGGGACACACTAAAAGCACATGAGTCATCGTAACTTTCTCCGCCATGCAGGATAAGTACTATGCCAAATTTCTCCCGCCATGCAAGATTGATTAATATAAGTACTAAGCCAACTTTACCCCGTCATGCGGGTATTTTCTCAAACTTTTTCCGCCATGCGAGATAATTCCCTTGAAAGGACATAAATGCCAGGATTGGCTCATATTCAATCATCAAATTTAGGAATAAATCTGACTACTCTTCAATACACATGCTTAATCCGACGTTGGTTAAATTAAACATGCATGTCACTTATTACATTTCATATCATGATGATTAAGACTAAAAAAAATTATATTACTTATTACATCTCTTATCGTGGTGATAAAAACTAAAAACTAAATTATTCTTCATAAAGAGTACATAAAAGGTATCTCTTAAACTAAACTCTTATTGTTCTATTTCTTTTCTTGGATTAATATTCTAGAATTCTTTTCTTTTGAAGCCATTCTTTAAAGAGAACAGTCTCTCATGTAATAGTCTTCTTTCTTTGTCATCTTCTGAGTCACAAGTACCCATCTCATTTCCTTTTCTGCCTTCAAGAATGAAATCATTAAGTTCTTTGTCTGAAAAACATTAATCAATAATCATCAATAATATTAATTAGACTTTTAAAACTTTATGTTCTATTCTATATCACCGTTGGACAGAAATAGAATAAAACAACATTCTTCTACATTAAATCTGCATCACCGTTGGGCAGAAATGGAATTAACATATAAAAAACTCAATTATCTTATGACTACTCTTCAAAACTAAATTCTCCCATTGGTTCGAATTTAATTAGAAGATAATCATCATCATTGCAGTGGAAACATAAAAATACATTACATTCTGCTCGCTCTAGAGCGTCTCTGGTTTCTTATCTGTTCTCTGAAAATTGATCACTTTGATACAAAATTTATCAGAGATTTAAACTTTAAACATAAAACTCATCAAATTATGATATTGTTATCATCAACGTTGGTCAGAAAATAACAATACCATAATTTAACTTTAATCAAATATCTTTCTACTGAATAACTATAACTGTTCTTTAAATTAAATTCTCTCGTTGGTTCGAATTTAATAAGAAGACAATAATCTTTAACTCTACAGCAGAAAACATGAACAAAATGCACTCTTCTGTTCAGAAGCACTTCCTTTAACTTATACAGTTGTCCTCTACACTAATTCTACATCATCGTTGGGCAGAAATAGAATTAATGCATGACAAAACTCATAAATAACATCATAATATTGTCATTAATCAATGTTGGTCAGAATAATAACAATATTATAATTAATCAAAAAATATATCCATTTTTTAAAATTAAATTCTCCCGTTGGTTCGAATTTAATAATGAAAACGACAACTTTAAATACGCGATGGAAACTTTAATTAAATCTCATAATGCAATTTTCCAGAAACTTTTAAATTACTTTACTGTTCTTCTGAACAAAATTATCATTGGATAAAATTGTATAAAATTTTGCATCAAAATCAATTCAAACTCTTCAAAATATGCATCAAAAATTGTTTCTGGAAAATATAAAATGAAATTATTATCGTTTTACTGTTCTTTTGTAAAAAAATTGGCCCGAAAACCGGTTTCGGCCTGCGTCCATTTGCCACAAGTGCTGACGGCAAGGCGGCCCATGGCGGCCCAGTAGTGCCGCTCGCCTCTCCCCTTGCCAGCCCGGGCCTCTATTTCATTTTGCCCAGGTTACAAACCAGCTCGGCCCGTGGAGCAGCTTGGCCCAACACCGCCTGCGGCCCAGCATGCAGCGGCAGCTCGGCGCTTTGGCCCGGCCCGCTCGCGCACAGTCGCTCCCCACGCCCAGGCCGCAACCTGGGCCTGAGCCGGGAAAGTTCCACCCTGCCTGGGCTCCTTTCGGCCCAACGCTGTGCCTGCTTGATCTCGACCGTCAAAGCCGATCCGACGGCAGGGAGGCAATTTCGGAGGAATAAACCCCCGCCGTCGGCCAGTGTTCATCCAAACCCTAATTCATTTCGTCTCCTCCCTCCCTTCTCTCGCCGCGACCGGTGGCCACAGCGGCGGCGGCGGCCATGGTGACCGGTCCGCGCCGTCGCAGAGGAGGACAGCCAGAGCAGGTCCGGTTCCCAGCGCCCTTCTCCTTTCTTTCTTTCTCCTCCCTTTCTCCATTTCGCCTGCGCCCCACTGAGAGACAAAGAGCAGCAGCGCAGCCGGCCATGGTGGCCGGAGGAGAGGAAGACGGCGCCGATGCAGGCCCCCTCGCTGGCGCGCGTGCTCGCCAGTGACTGAGCACGCCGCCGTCGAGCGGCCTCGCGGTGGTGCCCTGCTGTTCGCGGTGCGACTGAGTGCCGGCTCGCCGGCGGCTCAGTTGGCCCTTTCTGTCCCGCGCAACGGCGGTCGCGACGGCGAGGAAAAGGGCCCGGGTAGGCCTTCCACCTCACCGTCCTCTTCTCTATTTGGGCTCCGCTAGGGTAGGGTTAGGGTTTGGATTTTCTCTTCCGATCCGAAATTGGTCTTTCTTTTCTTCTTGATTCTTTTCATTTCCCAACTGGATCCACACACTAGACCAGGCTCTTGATACCAGTGTTAGATTATTTGGATCGTCCATGGTGTAGATCAGAGGGTGATTTCTATTCTATTTAGGATAAAGCAACACAAAGTTCATAGATCCAGAGAAGAAGAGGGAGAGAGAGAGAGTGGAGAAGCAGCAGGAGTGCCTGACCATCGGGCTTGACAGAGAGGATCCAGCCGTCACAGGATCACTGGTGAAGTTCTACGCTAGGGTAGCGACAGGCGGTGAAGGGGTGGAGCAGTGGCGACGCCGGTGGAGCTTTCCATCGCTGGCAGCGCCCCCCCATCGGTAGGGTTTCTTGGTGGGGTGCTGGCGGCTACAGTGAACCTCGTTACCTTAGCCATTAGCCCCCACCTCCTATTTATGGCACTGTACGACGGGGGCCCACCAGCCACGCTATTGGGCTGGGCGCGTCCCCGATTAGGACGTGAGATCAGGGCCCAGACATGGCCGTTGGGCCAAGTCCGATGGAGATCAACCTAACACAGGTATGCTGGCCCCTCTCTTGCCTTCCTGCTCTGCAAAACGGAGATCCTGGTCCTGATGCAAGCTATTTGGCTATCTGTACGAGGTTTCTATAGCAACTGGCGAGTGGCAACAGGCCGGCCATGCCGTCAATTGAGCACGTGCACCAGATGGATTCCGTGTAGGCGTCACTGTCTGGTTTCAGTTTTAGTTGTGTGCTAGAATATGATAATATGCAAAAATCTTTGTTGCATTGAGTTCAACTAAAGTATCTTATTTTCTTTGTCAATTTTTTTTCATATCTGAAATCACTTCTTTTTTTTCACCATCTAATGGGTTAAATGTCAAGATTTTTTTCATTCAAGATCAATATGTACCAGTGCCAGGATGCAACTTGACTGATAGAAAAATACTAAATACTATTCTTGTGTTGCAAATGTCAGAATTCCTTTTATTTGTGAACTGAGGTACTATGCAAATATCTCAATGTTGTTATTGTTATATTGTTTATTTATCAACAGTGAGACCTCCTACTTCCCTGTTCAACTAGAATTAGCAATAGGAGTCGCTCCTAAGTTCTAATTGACCTGAGTTTAGTTACTTACCCACACAAGAATCCATGTACAACCACTACTGGAAACTGAAATTTCCCTGTCGGGGCAAAACCGACAGGGAAATGCAAAATACCGACAAAAAAATTATGATTTTAATTTTTCTGTTGGTCTACCGACAGGAAAACACCGTCAGAAATAAAGCGACAGGGAAATAAAATTTTTCTGTCGGTTATTGAATTTTCCTGTCGGTTCCTCAATTTTCTTGTCGGTACAGAGTTGACAGGAAAATTGTCCACCGTCAGGTCTAGAACATTATCTCTGTCGTCTGTGCCCGACAGGAAAATCTTATTGACCGACAGGGAATGTTTTTTTCTGTCAGTTTTAACCGTCAAAAGTACAATGTTCCCGTCAACGTGATTCCGACAAAAAAATATATGCATACCGACAGGAAATTATACGCACAAAACACCTCATTTGTTTGCACTTTCATACAATAATTCATTTAATGCTATAAAGCATTAGTTTGCAATTTCATTCATTCATGATAATAGTACCTACAGAAACATCATACATCTGATTATACATATAGATCAAATGCCCACAGTACAGTTGGCATCAATAGCTACATAAATTATGATGTCCATAGGTCTGGCACAACACAGCACATAACTTCACAAAACAGTCATTAGTTTCTAAGCTCCATTAGTACCTAGATGATATGCCTTTCCTAAAAACTAGCATCATCTTCTTGATTGCACCTTTACTATCTAAAGGTTAGAAAACTAAGTGGCTACTACCAACAATTTCTCCTCCGAACCCAAAGTGCATGCATTATGTGTTTGTGATTACTGGCACCTTCATCCATGGTTTCCACTATGGCAGTTTAGTGTTTCCAATGCAACTCTGATTGCGCCATTGCGATTCTCTTCATTGTGACCATTTGTAGCATTGCTGTCATTAATCGATTCCGAGCTAACTTGAGAAGAACCAGTGGCTTGCCTATATATGACAGAAATATTAAAGCACTTATTAGGTTTGTACAAGATAGTAGAAGTAGTAATCATAAATCATGTAAGACCAAAACAACAATGCCAGCTATACAAATGAAGGTATTGGAACTGACTTCACAGCCACCTGCTGTATAGTCATCCTTCGAGCAATTCCAAGTAATAGATCGATAGTAAAACACATAATCTAGTCTAAAATTAAATTTTGTTCAAATCTGAAATAACCTAGATCTGTGCTATATCTATACTATTTCTGCTGGTATAAAACTGAGAAAGAGATGTCTGAAATTTTTTTCCTACTTATATTTAGGACTTTGCATGTTGCGGAGTATGGGGTTTATCCTGGTGACTTTATGCTACAAGGGCTACAGCCTCTTTCCTCTACCAGCTTAACCAATGTTTAAGTGAACCAATGTTTAAAGCGCATGCCTATCTGCAGATTTAAGGACAAAAATGAAGATTTGGTATATAGGAAGGAGCAATCAAAATCGATGACTGAAAAATAACCATCACACACGACTGAAAAACAAAATAAATTGGGCGGTTGATAGACTCATACGCTACTGCTGGTAAGCACAATATTGAATAAGACTTGGCATTTTACAAGCTTGTGCCAGCAACACAATTATAATTATCAATTTGACAGTTGTGTCAGACAGGTTAATTTCAAATCCCTGGTTTTCTAATTAATTAGACCTTATTTACATTATCAGAAAATGAAACTTAGTTTTTCACACAAACTTTTCAAAAGAATTAGTAGTTGCTATCGAACAAGAATTACATACCACCCATTCTTGTGCTTTGCTGCTGCTGATTGGACCACAATTACCATTGCTATCCAGTATTGATGGTTGTTAACCCAAGTCTTCCCCTCTTATATTTCTCTGAACGGAATTTATATCATTAACATCATAACACCCATAGGAGATAACTTGAGTGCAAAAACCATAAGATAACTGGCATAGAACATTGTGAATGCTTCTTTTATGTCAGAGTTGTTGTGCCACTTATTTTCCTTCACCAAGATTTATAAATTCATAGGAAAATCACATATAGGAATGAATTAACTATGGAAACCATCATAGCAAATGAAATCAATTAACTAATAATCAACTCAAAGGCAGTTCACGTACCTTGAATTGCGGAGATAGATAATTCTTTATGAAACAAAACTTCACTGGCCTCTACATCTACTTCAGAACACTCGTAATCATTATTTTAACGACATGCTCATACCTGCGATAGTTGGGTTTGTATTGTTCAATATGGGAACATGGCATGACTACGGAACGAAATACAACCTGAATCATGCTCTAGAAACCACATAACTGCACAATATGCAGTTCTAGATCAGCTATCCAAACAATACTATGATCCCTTGCATGAAGTCTAACTCTAAAAATTAACAACTGGCAAAACATCTACAGAAAATTGCACAATTTATATAGTAGATAGCTACATTATAAATTATCAAAAATTTTCTTTGCTCAGGCAAGCACATTTGACAGAACAAACAAGCTGCAAAACAAGATACTACATCTTACTGCTAATTGTCAGAGACAGGGAGAGAGGATCCAGTACACACCTTGACCTTGGATCCATGTTTTCAGGACGGCTGGACGAGTCTGGACGCCTGGGGACCGTCCAGGACGTCCAGGACGATTAGTCATCGTCCAGGTCGATTAATCGACCCTGGACGAGTCCCCTGGTCGTCCTGGTCGTCCCCTATATGGGGGACTAATATATATATATATATATATATATATATATATATATATATATATATATATATATATATATATATATATATATATATATATATATATATATATATATATATATATATATATATATATATATATATATATATATATATATTATACCATATATACACAGACTAATATACTACATGTTCTAGGCTCTAGATAGGTGAGTTGGCCACTTACCTGGCTGTTGTAGAGCCCTTTCTTGTCTTGATGGCTGCTGCTGCCAAACTGAAAATATAGAAAAATAAAGCACATTAACAAGGCAATCAAGTGAAACTGTGAAAGGCAATCAAGAGATCAACAAAACAAACTAACGCAGTAAAGCACATAATCGCAGTAAAACAAACTGTGAAAGCCTAACTCTGAGATGCAGCCCACCTCTGGCTGGACGCCCGCACAGCCTGGACGGACGATTAATCGCAGCTGGACGACGATTAATCGGACGTGCAGGTTCCTGGACGGTCTGGCCTGGACGGAGGCCCTAGTCGAGTTGCTAAAACTGTCCAGGACGATTAATCACGATTAATCACGATTAATCGTGATTAATCGGACGTCCTGAAAACAGGGCCTTGGATAATATAATGATCAAGACATCAATGTAAGCCAACCATTGTGCACTTCAGCATAGCTTAGCACTCTGTTCAGCCCCATTGCATATGAAATTCATTACTTATATTGCTCATCGATAATAATTAGCAATCGCAACACCAAAGACGCTGCTAAGAAAATGAGAAAGGGTAATGCATCAATTTGACCTTGTATTTTGAGCAGGAGAGGGGCTGCACCTCCCAAAATGTGATATCAGTCAAACATTTAGTTCCACTTGAAGGTAGATATTAGTAGCACCTACACAGTTACAACTCGAAAACAACAAAATAAGAACTTTGAGTGCGATAGCTGGGATTAACAAACAAATAAGAAACTGGATAACTGAATATTCCAAGAACTCAATACATAGCAGCACCAATGGATAACCTAATAGTCTGCAATGTCATCACAAGAAAGCTACAATAAACTTGAACCTTAAATGGTCATATTGAAAAATCACCCGCAAGCGTCCAACAGATATACCCTTACTACTGTCAATCATGCCCTTACTATTGTCAATCATGTTTTTTCCTCTCTACTGACAATCATGTTTCCTCGCTACTTTGCACTAAATCAACACTTATACTACCAGATCTACCAAAAACAAACAAAAGCTATATATCAGCACAAGACTTTAGCTGCAGCCCCCATCGATCTTGGTTCCATATGGTTGCTCGCCAGAGAGACAAGTAAGTGGCTTGAAGACCGAATCAACCTCACCTTTAGCTGCAGCCCCCATCGATCTTCCATGTGCACTCTCCAGTGACCTTCCCTTTCTCGAGCAGCTCCAGGGTTCAAATCGATTTCCCCTCCCAAATAAACCAAAACCCTAGATCGGAGAGAAGCAGCTTGTGATCTATCGGAACTGCAGGAAGGGGAAGAAATAAAATTAGACCTCGGATCCGGTACAGGAAAGAAAAAAAAGGAGGAAAGAAACAACCTACCACCGGCTTGCCACAGATTCGCCGCCGGCATGGGCTTCCTTCACGGGCTCCTCCGGGCAGATCTTGGGGACGGCGGGGGATAAGGATAGGGAAGGGAGCCACGGCCTCGGGAGCTGTCGCCATGAGTATGAGCGGCGCGATGAAGAGGAGGGAGCGGCGCAGGGAGCACAGAGGGTGGCGGGCTGGCGGCGGAGGCAGAGCGAGGCGGCGTGCGCAGAGCGAAGCGGAGGCGGAGGTCACGGGCATGCCAGCGTGCGGACTGGTTCTGTCCGTGTGCTGGACTATTGGTGCCGTGTGGGAGTCCTTAAGAGATAAGGTTTGGAGTTTTTTTTCTATTTTCTTTTCATTTTGCCACTGGAAGACAACGCTGCTGTGCATTTGGGTTTTGGTTTGGCGCTGGACGCTCGGGCCGGGCGGGAGAATTAGGCGCACAGCTTTTTCTAATCTAATAATATTTCTGTGTGTTGGAAAATACCGACAAGAAAAACAAGTCACCGACAGGAAAATAGGAAATTTCTCTGTGTGTAATAGACACACCGACAGAAAAATAAAGTTACCGACAGAAAATTTTAATTACCCTGTCGGTAGGCAATTTTTCTGTCGGTTTTGGGTACCCGACAGAATAAAACGCATTTTTCTGTCGGTGGAGGGATTACCGACAGGGAAATTTAAGTTTCCAGTAGTGAACATGAGACATAATTGCACAATGAAGGCTTACAAAGATGGTTGATTCAGTATTTCTAATGTCATGAGGTTGATAGTGGGATTTGAGTTGAGAAATTTTTGTGAATATGAGAAAATATCAAATAATGGCATCTTGCTAAGGAGGCATGAAACTGAGTTGTCATTTTTCAGTTTCAAGGAGTTATCCCTATTATCTTACCCTCTTCATTGTTCATGCAAAAGAGTAGAAGTCGAGTGTGGAGTTCGGAGAGGGAGGTAGGGCGACAACTTTTGAGAATCAGTTCTATGCATACTCCCATCCATTTTCGTTTGCTTGATAATGTTGGCTTGACTTTGACTGATCAATGTTTTTTGGCCAGTAACATTTTTTTTGAAGTATATGTTTATGTAGCTTAAAAGTGGCATGGTAGACATGTAATCAAAAAGTACTTTGCTAAATCTGTGCAGTTTCTCTGGCGATTAATCAAAAAGTAACAGTCAAAGACAATGATGTCAAGTAAATGAAAATGTAGGTACTTTGATATATCGTTGGACCAAATTGAGGGTTTTGGTTATCTAGCTCAACATAGAGTTTTTGGTGTGCTGTTTGCCATGTATACAGGTATATAGGAGAATGCTTTGATAATGAAAGCAATATATTTATCTTTCTGTGGATTATGGAGTAATATATTTATCTTTCTGTGGCCTTGAGCGATGCGGGGCGGGTCACCACCTGGTCGGGGGCGTGGCTAGAGCGGGCGAGATCCTTGCTGGGGGTGTGCGCGGCCCTGGCCAGGGGCGACGCTGACTGAGAACACGCTCCAAGCTTTCGTCGCAAGGTTGTAAAGTTTTCCATCTTTTGATGTTTGGTTTTTAATGTAATCGCAGATTCTTAAAGCTATTGGATTCACGAGTACATCATCAGCTGCTCTAAAGCTTCTTATAAATGTTGGATACTTCCCTGTGCATGTTAATCTCGACCTTTTCAGGTACAATGTCCGATTAGGTACACAGATAAGTTTTGTCAGCTGCAGAGGAGCTTCTGGTGCACAGCCTGACGCAGACATGTTATAGTTAGTTACTACTGGATGCTTCCACTCTATATATGCACATATACGTTTCCTCATTTTGATGTTGTTATCTTTTCAGCATATCAGGAAGGATCTTTCAACTTTGAAAGTGTATGCCATTGATGTAGATGAGGCTCATGAAGTATGTTTTTATTTCTTCTACCATAGCATCTTTCCACAGAAAATGAATTGTTAGCTACCACCAATAAATCTATTAAACGTTTGGAATTCAGAAGGCTAGAGAGTTCCTGGTGCCCACAGTACGTTTAGATGAGGCCCGGTCTGAGATGAACATAAGGACATAAGCACAAGCAGACACATGTTTCCAGCAAGAAGGCAGACAACAGTTTGGTAGTGGATATCTTGATCATGGTTCGACGGAGATGCAACGAGGTTTCAGATAGCAGCAGCAACATGCAGAATGAAAGTGTGTTCTTCTTTGCGGCACAACAGCTGTGAACACCCCTCCTTCAGTGCCAAGGCCCAAATATTCAGTGCTTCATGTTGGATCTCACAACAGGGTCATGGTATGCTTTCTTCCTATTTTGTTTTCCATGTTGCATCTTCCAATTAAGGCAGGACACCTTGAAATGAACATTCTAGGAACAACAGGGTCATGGTATGCTTTCTTCCTATTATAGTACAGATGTGTTAACGAAAATTGATGTGTAAGTGAAGCTCACAATAAAAACGCATCGCGCGTGAGGCCTCTTCCTTAACAATTGAAGGTGCCAGGGATGAGCAAGACGAGCATGTTGTCTTTGTCTTCCTGCAAGAGCTTTTGAACAAGTACTTGCTACCTGACGGGCATAGTGACTCACTTGTCGGTGAGGTTAGTTACGTATGGAAATTGTATATATTTAAAGCTACTAAAACATAGATAGCCCTGGATCATCTGGTAATATTTCTTTAAATTATTAGTGAATTTCTGCAGGGACACATCTACAATTGAGGGGCCAAGAGTGACATGTTTGGGAGCTTTGACAAACTAAAGTTTCTTCATGTTGGATCTCACAGCAGGATCATATTTCGGTGATTCGGAGATGAGCTGCGTGCATAAAGTGTTGTTCTGTTGTTCTTTTCGCTCTGTGCCTTCAAATGATTTCTCTTGTACCATATTCTTCCCTGATAGATTCTGCAAAGGCTTTTGCTTCACTTGTAACCTTGCCCTCATTCATAAAGTGCTCATATATCTGAATGCTTAATGTGGTTTTCCTTTTGCTGGAAGTTATGAAAGCCGTGAGGTAGTAGATGGTTTGTTATGCTGAAAAGAGCCCACTCCTTCATTGAGGGTGGTTATTGTTTAATTTTGGGGCTAGGCGAGTTTATACGTATTTGGATGGTTTTTGCCCACCCAGTTATGAATCAATATAAATGGATTTCATAAGATTGGGTTGGGTGGGTTAGCTGGTTCTGGAGGTTCAAGAGCAACTCTACGGTCGAGGAGATGCCACCCAGGACTACGCACGCTTCATGGTCTACAACCCGGAGTCTCGGCTTCCACCTCGCGCAGCTGGTGCATTCGCTGCTGCTCACCGTCGCGGCCATATACACGAGGTCGAGATGGGCAGCGGCAGTGGCAACACCGTGGAGATCGCGTTCCTTGGGATGCCATGTCAGCCGCGTTGTTTTATTTGCACTACCAAATGTCACCGTAGCGTTAACACGGGCATTATACTAGTGTGCAAATAACACCATTTCACTTGACAAACTTGTGTTTGATTTCACAGACTCGAAGAGAAAACAATCTCGCGATAATTATGACGTATTGACGTGTGGAACATATAAACAAATAATAATTAGCTAAACTTGACTAGTAGTGATTGACGACGAAGCACTTCTCCCTGATCTCTCCCTCGTTGCCGGTGAGCACCTGGACCTTGCCCATCTTCACCATGGCCTTGGCGAACTTGACCTGCCATGCCTTCTCGACTGCGGCGTTGAAGTGGACCATTCCGGCCGTCCAGGGGTTCTCGAGCAGAGTGTTGTCGGAGATGAACAAGACCTTGTGCGCCAGCACGTTCTTGTAGTACTGGTTGTCGAAGGTCGCCGGCGTGACTGGGTCAAGCGGCACTACCGTGGGGTCCATCTGGGCGTCGCTGGACGGCCATGGGCAGCGGATCTTGAGGTGCTCGGCGTAGGCGGGGTCGAGCGACGGGTCTGTCCGCCCCAGCTGGCCGCTGAAGTTGTAGAGGCGCTGCGTGAAGGAGGAGCAGTGGGAGCGGCCGATGGTGTGCGCGCCAGAGAGCGTGACCATGTCGTCGGCGTTGAGGCCCTTGCGCTTGAAGCTCTCAATGAGCTCGGCGACATCGTCAGTCGGGGCGGGGACATTGTTGTTGAGCACCTCATCCTCTTTGGACACGCGTCCGTCACGGCGGCCCGAGGGGACCTTGTAGTCAAGGCCGCCGGCAAGATAGGCGCCGTCGCGGGCCGCGAACGCGATGATGTCGGCGCAGGAGACCGTGCGCGGGCAGTGCGCCTCGAGGACGGCCTTGGCGTCGTCGAGGACGTCGAAGCCGCGCATGCTGGGCTTGTTGGCGACGGAGTCCTTCTCGGCCTTGTTGCCCGGCGTGGAGTTGATGAGGATGGAGGCATCGCAGCCCCGGACGAAGCAGTCGTGGAAGTGCATCCGGATGAGTCCCGCGCCGACGCCAGGCTCACGGGCGATACCGCGGCGGACGGCGTTGCGCACGATCTCCTCGGCCTGTGGGCACGAGTGCTTGTAGAAACCGACCTCCAGTTCCGCCGCGTGTGCCACCGAGGCGACGACGAGCGCCGCCAAGACTGTTGCCAACCATGTCGACCCCATGATCGACTACAGTCCTATCCAATCTTTCTGCAAGTTTGCTATAGTCGCTTGAGCTGAGATCGAGGTCGGTGGCGATCGATGAGAATGAGGCTGATGAGGAGATGAAGAATGGCGCCGCTGCTGGGTCTCTATTTATACAGGGGAGGTAGCTTGCATGGCATGATGATGTCCAGTTGACAGTTGGAGGGTGGCGTGTGCATGTCATGGATGTATTGTGTCTGTGCACCCAGTCAACAAATAAGACCCAATCTTCGCATTCCCTAATGTCTGCTAGACCCTCTTTCCATGCAGCATCGTTAAAACTACTCCTAACAATAGCTGCAAAACATGCATATTGTCTTGTGTTTTCAATCGCCGCACGAATCAAATTCTCAAAAGCAAGTAAAAAAATATTTTGTTTCAGTTCCACCTGCAATATCATATATAATGGACGAAGGAAGAAATTTAGCACCACTTTTCCCATGGGATCTCCTGCAAGAAGAGAATAATCTCCAACTTCGAATTATCAATTTTTTTTTCATAAAAATATCAAGTTAACTAAAAAAAATTATCACACGAATAGTCGATTCGTTCAAAATGATTTGTTTAGAGTATAGGAATGTAAGTGGACCTGTCAGTGACCCCGTAAATATGACCTTTTTTTACGGTTCTCGTGGAACCCACAAAAATTAAGCTTATTTACCGGCTCACGGATAGGCCTGCTTGCATCCCTGCACACATGCATGCCAATTGCAAATGCAAACCGTGTTAGTCGACTTGTTGGTTTGGATCAAAAAGAAAAGGTCGACTTGTTGGTGCATCGCTGTCTCACGCATCTCGAGGAGCCATGGACGGATCCATGATGGAGAAAACTTCACTTCGTATTGTAAATTAAGTAGCTATATATCACGAGGGGATCGATATCGTGCTGATCAATCAACGTGTATCTCGAAGAACTGGTAAGAGAGCCGTAAGCATATGTGTCACCATCGAGACTTGGTAGCACCGTGTAGCAGGAGCAGCTATCATAATCATATGCAAAAGCCAGAGTTGTTAAGAGAAGACGATGCGTGAAGGTTGCTTTAGAAAATCCTCTGACAAAGTGTGCAAGTTCAGGGATGGACGTAACATTGACTAGGTCGATCGACAGGGAATGATCGGGACAAAAACAAATTGGAGACGTGTATATGAGCCTGGAGGACGATGTCAACAAATTCTTTATAATTTATTTACCTTTCCTTTACCTTGTAGCTCGCACTTAGTCAAGAGGTTTGGTGAGATTATTGTATCATCTCATAGAAGAAAGTCGAGATGTCGGCTCTAGCTGTATACTACATGTACCATTCTCCAAAGGCAGAAAGCTAGGTATGCATTGCAGCTTAACGAGTTCAATCAATTCCATCATTGCTTACGAGTTACGATCACGCGTGATGATTTGATCAAATCCCATGCAAATTTTAATTCTTCTGTAAATTAACAGTTTGCTTATTAGATCGAGGTACTACCACAAAGGACCTAGTCACCCTACTTTTTGACCTTTTCTTGTTTTTTTTCTCTTTGTCTTTAGTGCACGGAAACACTTTTAATTTGGTACGGTTAGTTGATGCAACAGGTAGCATAGGTTCTAACCACAACAACCAATAAACAGGAAGAGATGAGACGAGCACAAGAAATATTGGCCAGTAGCGGTTGACTATGTACAAGAAAGAAGAAGCTAGGTGCGCCCTGTACGTACACTGCATTCCCATAGAAACAACGTTGTGAAAACAATGTCAACTTTAGACCATATGTATGCACCACCCATACTTAACATATCCCGGTCGCCCCAACACTACTGGACTCGAGAGGCCCTTGGCAAAGGCCCAAAAACCCTCGGCGAAGGCTTTGCCGAGGGCGGCCCTCGGTAAAGAGCCATCGGGAAATTTTGAGACGGCGAAGGGGTCTTTGCCGAGGGCCCTTTATCGGACACACGGCAAAGCCTTTGCCGAGGGCAAAAAAAACCCTCGGTAAAGAAAAACCCTCGGCAAAATGTAAATCGAAAAAAAACCCGAAAAAAATAGCAAAATAATTTTATTTTTTTTGGAGGCGCCGATGTAAGGTCCTAGATGGCTAGAGGGGGGGTGAATAGCCTATTAAAAATTCTACAAAAACCACTAAGCAAACTTGTTAGAATAACAAACGGCGTAAAGCGAGTTTTGCTTAGCCAAAGGTTGTGATGCAAGCCTCCTATCCACAAGTCTAGTAGATTAAGATCTCTAGTTCACACAAGAGCTAAGTCACTAAAGTTACACTAGAGAACAAGCTAACAACACTACTAGCAAAGCTACTACTAGAGCTACACAAGATAATCTAGTGAATGTAAATGCAAGAGAGAGGATAGTGATTCTTATACCGACGGTGGAGTGAAGATGTTGCCAATCACCAAGAAGATATATAATCAATTAATATTGACAACAATACAATATGGAGACCAATCACCGGGAGACAAGAGACACAATATTTTTGTTCACCCGGTGTTCACTTGTGCACCGACAAGCTACGTCACCGGTTGTGTCGACCAACACTTAGATGGTTCCCCGGTGTGACCCTCAAGTCACTTGCCCCTCAAGGCACGCCCCGCAAGGCACCGCAAGACGCCACTCTCAAGTGAGGTAACTCAATGACACGCGCAATCCAATAGAGTTGCTTTTGGCGTCCCGCCGAGGAAAGCACAAGAACCTCTCACAATCAACCGGAGGTGGCCAAGAACAATCACCTTCTCTTGCCAACGCCTCCAACAATCTCCAAGCCGGCTAGGAGCGGTACTCTCCAAGAGTAACAAGAAATCCACCGGCTAAACCACCCACAAGTGCCACTAGATGCCCTCAAGCTATGCAATGCACTTTGGGATCACTCAATCTCACTTTTGATTTGCAATCAAGCAAGAGAGATGAGTGGGAGGAGTTGCTTTAGCTCAAAGGATGCACAAGAGTGTTAGAAATGCCAAGAGACCTCCCCAAGGGCCGGCCAACAAGTATTTATAAGCATCCCATCCAAATAGAGCCGTTGCTACTCCACTGCCCGTTTTTTCGGGACGACCGGACGCGCCGGTCGTCACTGACCGGACGCGCTCAACCGCGTCCGGTCGCCCTGCAGCGACCACGTGTCCCCCGATTTCAAAAACGACCGTTAGATCCTCCAACGGTCACTGCGCGCTAACGGTCAACCGCGATGACCGGACGCGCTGGTCAAACGACCGGACGCGCCGGTGCGCACAGTACCCGCGCGCTCGAAGACATGACCGGACGCGCTCCTCGCATCGATCGGACGCGCTGGTCACGACCGGACGCGCCGGTCCCGTGACTGACCGGACGCGCCGGTCAACCCTGAGTCGCGCAAAACGAACCAACGATCGGACGCGCTGAAGAACTGACCGGACGCCACAGTACCCGCGTCCGGTCGGAGTCCAGTAAGCTCCCTGGACGACCGGACACGTCCGATCGTGTGTGACCGGACGCGCACCGCGTCCGGTCGTCCTCGTGAACCGCTGTTCGCCTGACCGGACGCGCCGGACGCACAGTGACCGCGTCCGGTGCAGCGTCCGGTGCAACGTCCGGTCACCTCTGTGACCTCCGTTCGCCTCCGTTTCTTTTCCGACTTCCGGCGTAGTGGAAAATAGGCATTTCATTTCCCCGAAATCGCCTGAATCCCGCGCTCGCACGCTCGGCGGGGGGGAGAAAGGAACCCAAACCCTTCTCTACCCGCAAACCACAGCGCGACCAACGCCACCTTTGCAAATGTGCGAACACTATCAAGTGTACATCTCCATGTGCTTGTGTGTTAGCTTTTTCTCAATCATTTTCAAAGGTTTTCCAGTTAGCTCACTAGGCCCTACATGCAATGCACTTCATGAATTCACCTAGTGGCACCCGTGCGTCGAATAACCGATAAGACTTCCCCTCTTAATAGTTCGGCTATCGATCCTAAACCACTCACACCCTCTATGGTGTCTCGAGTGTAAAACAAAATGGCCCTATGGTTATACCTTTGCCTTGAGCCCATTTTGTTTTTCCAAATGATATGATCCACTTCATATCTTCACATGACCGTCTCGATCCATCGACCTTGACTTCACTTGCTCTTTACCGTTGCATCGGTCCATCGGCGCCAAGTCTTGCTCAAGCTTCACCATCGCATGGTCCTTCGCTTTGAAGCCTCGACTTGCCCTTCACCTTCACAACCGGTCCATCGAGCCAAGCCTCATCTTGGTCTTCATCATATTGGTCATATGAGTCAATGTCATGTCTCATATTCAATGACCACCTTTATCTAAATCATCCACTTAGATACAAAGGTTAGTCCTAGGTTTCATCAATTAGCCAAAACCAAACTAGGGACTTTCAATCTCCCCCTTTTTGGTAATTGATGACAACCCTCACAAAGATGATTTTGATAATAAAAGTTTTAAACTTGTCATACTTGTCCAATCATTTTGCTCATAAGTAAAGTTTGGACAATTATCACAAGCTCGGTTTTGGTAGCATTAGCTCCCCCTACATATGTGCATAGAGTTTGGATTGAAAGCTTTGCACATATGCATGGATAGAAGTGTTGGAAGAGTAGTTCTACCAAAATGATGCTAAGGTGTAAGAAATGGACCTTTGAAGCGTGATACCAATCGGAGTTGCCTTTTACACCATCCTTAGCATCATGAAGTAACTAGACATCCAACAAAACTCAAGAACCCCGTGAGATCAACATTATATGTAAAGGTTCTTGGACCACTTGTAAAAACTTTTAGGCATGTCTAGATACCACATGTAAAACTATTCCTATGCATGCTAGTAGATCATTTCATCATCCAAGTTCTATACTAGCATTGCACCACACAAGCATGTATATTGAATTTAAATACATGTGCAATGAGCAAGTCATATGAAAATGCACAAGCAAATGCAACAACTTTGTTTATGAGCTTGCTCCCCCTACTTGTGTGCATCAAAATTTTATTTACCCCTTTATCATGTTGAATCATCTTTTTCTACTTCTCCCCCTTTGTCAACAACTTACCCAAAAATGGGATCAAATTGTGGAGAGAAGAAAAAATGTTTGATGGAGTAGGTTAAAATTTATCAAATTTGGTTCAACCTAGAACACTTGCCAAAGATATTTAATTCGATTTGAACCAAAGACAAGCTTCTTCACACCTCATAATAAGGGTTATCTTGCCTATGTTGAATTAAATATTTATAGCAAATCTTCTAGATTCAACACTAGGCTTGCAAGCTCACAAACATGTCATATGCCACCACTAGATCAAAACAATCAAAGAGGCAATAGTGGTAACATATATTCATCAAATTCATTTGATTTATCATGAATGCTCATGCATACCACTTATTATGTCTACATGCTCTAGCAAGTCCTTAGCATAGGATGAATGATATGTCAATCAACTTTACCTTGCAATGTCGAAGGAGAGGCATGTCAATAAGTGGGTGGGGTGCATTCAACTCATGTTTGAGAAATCAAGAATGTTCAATTCATTCCTTAGCTTGCAAAACCTCTTTTCATCAAGTGGCTTAGTGAGAATATCGGCAAGTTGATCATCGGTGCCAACACTTTCAATGGCAATATCTCCCTTTTGTTGATGATCTCTAATGAAATGATGCCTTATGTCAATATGCTTTGTTCTTCCATGTTGAACCGGGTTTTGTATCATCTTGATTGCACTCTCATTATCACATAGCAATGGCACATTCTTGAAGTTGAGGCCATAATCCTTCAAAGTTGATTTCATCCATAGCAATTGTGCACAACAACTCCCCGCACTCACATATTCGGCTTCGGCGGTAGAGATTGCCACACTATTTTGTTTCTTTGAGGACCATGACACAAGTGATCTTCCAAGTAATTGACATGTGCCACTTGTGCTCTTTCTATTGATCTTGCAACCCCCATAGTCGGAGTCCGAATATCCAATCAATTCAAACTTTGACCCCTTGGGATACCATAGTCCAACATCTCTTGTTTGCTTTAGGTACCTCAATATTCTCTTTGCAGCCGTGAGATGACTCTCTCTAGGTGAGGCTTGATATCTTGCACACATGCAAACACTAAACATGACATCCGGCCTTGATGCGGTGACATAAAGTAGACTTCCAATCAAAGACCGATATTCCTTTTGATTCACCATATTGCCATCAAGATCACTATCCAAATTGCCATTTGTACCCATTGGAGTTGAAATTGGCTTTGCATCTTGCATTCCAAATTTCTTCAACATGTCCCTTATGTATTTCCCTTGACTCACAAATGTCCCATTCTTCAATTGCTTGACTTGGAGACCAAGGAAGTAGCTAAGTTCACCAATCATAGACATTTCAAACTCTTTGGCCATCATAGCACCAAATTCTTCACAATAAGCTTGATCGGTTGATCCAAAGATGATGTCATCAACATATATTTGCACTATGAATAGATCATTTCCAATCTTCTTGGTGAATAGAGTTGTATCAACCTTGCCCATCTTGAATCCCTTAGAGAGAAGGAAATCCCTTAGCCTCTCATACCATGCTCTAGGTGCTTGCTTTAAGCCATATAAAGCCTTCTTCAACTTGTACACATGGTTGGGTTTCTTGTCATCTTCAAATCCGGGCGGTTGCTCAACGAAGACTAACTCATTGATAATCCCATTGAGAAATGCACTTTTGACATCCATTTGATATAGTTTGATGTTATGTGCACAAGCATAAGCCAATAGAATCCTTATTGCCTCCAATCTTGCCACGGGAGCATATGTCTCATCATAGTCAAGACCTTCAACTTGAGTGTAACCTTGAGCAACTAGTCTTGCTTTGTTTCTCACTACAATGCCATCTTGATCTTGCTTGTTTTTGAACACCCACTTGGTTCCAATCACATTGTAGTCATTTGGCCTTTCTACCAACTCCCAAACATCATTTCTAGTGAAATTGTTAAGCTCTTCTTGCATAGCCATGATCCAATCGGCATCCCTCAAAGCTTCTTCTATCTTCTTTGGTTCTATGGTTGACACAAATGATGCATGCTCACAAAACATAGCCAATCTTGATCTTGTTTGCACACCACTTCTAATATCACCAATAACACTATCAATGGGGTGATCTCTTGCAACATGTTGTGGTTGGAGTACTTGCACTTGATTGCTTGAGCTTGGTTGATCACTTGATGTATCTCGATGAGATGTACTAGTACCATAATCTTGCACTTGAGAGTCACTAACTAGCTTGAATGGTGAATTGAGCACTTGATCTTTATCATCATTTTGAATATCAATTACTTGCTTTGCTCTAATGTCTCCAATGTCCATGTTCTTCATTGCTTCCACTAATAGAGTTCCACCAATATCATCTAGATTTTCTTCTTCATCTTGTGACCCATTGGTTTCATCAAATTGTACATCATGGACTTCTTCTAGAATGCCACTTGAGTTGTTCCAAACTCTATAAGCTTTGCTTGTAGTTGAATAACCAAGTAGGAACCCCTCATCACATCTCTTGTCAAACTTCCCAAATCTAGTGCCCTTCTTCAAGATATAGCATTTGCAACCAAAAACCCTAAAATAAGAAATATTGGGCTTTCTTCCATGAAGTAGCTCATATGGGGTCTTCTCTAGCAATGGATGACAATATAGTCTATTGATGTAGTAGCAAGCGGTATTGATTGCTTCATCCCAAAATGATTGACTCACATTGTACTCATGAAGCATTGATCTAGCCATATCAAGCAATGTTCTATTCTTCCTCTCAACTAGGCCATTTGATTGTGGAGTGTACTTGGCCGAGAATTGATGTCCAATACCATAATGATCACAAAGTTCTTCAATTCTTGTATTCTTGAACTCACTTCCATTGTCACTTCTTACTTTCTTGATTCTAATCTCAAACTCATTGTGAACTCTAGTGAGAAATGTCTTGAAGGTGTCAAACACTTCACTTTTGTCACTAAGAAAGAATACCCATGTGAATCTTGTGAAATCATCCACTATGACAAAACCATACTTGTTGCCGCCTATGCTTGTATATGTTGTTGGTCCAAATAGATCCATGTGCATCAACTCAAATGCTTTGCATGTGCTCATTGTACTCTTCTTTGGATGTGAGCTTCCAACTTGCTTCCCGGCTTGACATGCACTACAAAGCTTATTCTTCTCAAATTTAACATCTTTCAAACCATTGACAAGATTGTGAGTTGTAAGCTTCTTCAATTGTTTCATGCCAACATGACCAAGCCTTCTATGCCAAAGCCAACCCATGCTTGATTTGGAGACTAAGCAAGTTGTCAAAGAAGTTTCTCTAGCATTGAAGTCAACTAGGTAGAGATTCTCATATCTAAAGCCCTTGAATGCCACATTTGAAACATCCACACTAATAACTTCCACATCATCAACCCCAAAGATGCATTTGTAGCCTAGATCACATATTTGTGCCACGGATAGAAGATTGAAATCCAAGCTTTCAACTAGCAACACATTAGAGATACTCATGTCATTTGATATTGCAATCTTGCCCAAACCAATAACCTTGCCTTTCTTGTTATTGCCAAATGTGATAGAATCAACACCACTATCATTGTCATTGATTGAGTCAAACATTCTTGATGTACCGGTCATGTGTTGAGTGCACCCACTATCAATAATCCAATGCCTTCCTCCGGCTTTGTAATTGACCTACAAGCAAATCAATGAAGCTTAGGTACCTATTTTTGCTTGGGTCCTTGTAGGTTAGTAACTAAGCTCTTTGGTACCCAAATAGCCTTCTTCTTTGGGCCCACAATTGGTGTACCAACAAACTTAGCTTGCACACCCTTCACACCCTTGGTAAGCACATAGCAAGAATCAAAAGGTATAGTATTAACAAGGTTCTTGCTTTGGTTCTTTTTATTGCAATTATGCTCTAGGTGCCCAACTTGCTTGCATCTATTGCAAAATCGACCATTGCCCTTCACAAAGCTAGGCTTTGGAGTTGCAAAGGCCGACTTGCCTTTCTTGGGGGTGTAGCCCAATCCCTCTTTGTTAAGAGAGAACCTTTGGCTACCCAAGCACTTAAGCAAGCGGGCCTCACCACCATAGGCCTTGCCTAAGGCGTGAGTGAGCTCATCCACCTCTCTCTTGAGAGTCTCATTCTCAACCATTAGTGAGGCATCACAAGTGAAACCATCACTAGTAGTGGAGGTAGAGTTGGTGGTGGTGGATGAAGAGCTACAAGAAGGGTTAGCATTTGACATGATGATAGGTTCATTAAAGGATTCATCAATTATATCACATGTAACACCTATATCACATGATACAACAACCTCCTTCTTTGCTTGTTGCTCAAGTACCAATGAGTGAGCTTTTTCAAGCTTGGAATGAGCCTTATCAAGATCCTCATGGTCTTCCACTAGACTCTCATGAGTGGTCTTAAGCTCACTAAGGACTTTCTCAAGTATTGCTACTTTCATTGAAAGCTTCTTACACTCTTTGTCCTTGGCAATAGCTATGTCTCTAGTTTGTTGCAACAAGTCATATAGTTGTTCTTTAGTTGGTTCATCATCATCATTTTCATTATCATTATCACTATCACTATCATGAGCATATTCCATTTCACTTTCATCATCACTCTCATCATATAATACCTTAGCTTCTTTAGCCATGAAGCATGAAGAGGATGAATCAAATAGTGATGGCTTCTTGTTGATAGCAATGGAAGCAAAAGCCTTGTTGGATGATTCTTCTTCTCCTTCATTATCATCACTTTCCCAAGTGATCACATAGGCACCATTCTTGCCTCTCTTGAATGTCATCTTGGCTTCTTTCTTCTTCTTCTCAAACTTGCCCCTCTTGTTGTTCTTCTTCTTGTCATAGGGACATTCCGCTTGAAGGTGCTCGGTGCTATCACAATTGAAGCACTTTCTTTGTTGCTCATTGCTCTTGAAATTGTCATTTCTCTTTTTGAAGCCTCTTCTTTTGATAAACATTTTGCCAATATTTTTGACAACTAGAGCAAGTGCCTCATCATCAACTTCCAATTCTTCATCTTCTTCATCGTCATCTTCTTCTTGAATTGAAGCTTTGCCCTTTGAGGAGGTGGCCTTGAATGCCACGGTCTTCTTCTTTTCTTCCTCCTTCTCATCAACATCTTGATCATACTTGTCAAAGGTCAATACCTCTCCAAGCAAATCATTGGGCTTTATTGTTTCAAGCCCATCTCTTTGTAGCATCATGATCAACATCTTGAATCTTTTAGGTAAGCTCAACAAGAACTTGTGGCAAAAATCTTGGTCTTGTGTCTTGTGCCCTAAGCTCTTGAGATCATTCACAATGACTTGCAATCTATGAAACATCTCTAAGATTGTTTCTTCTTCTTTCATCTTGAAGTTCTCAAACTCACTCTTGAGCCCATATAGCTTGGCACTCTTCACAACCTTAGTGCCCTCATATGTTTCACTTAACCTTGTCCACACTTCATTTGCCAATTCCAAGTCCTTGATGCCCTCAAATACTTTTGTGTCAATACCATTGTAAAGTGTATTGAGAGCCATTCTATTGCATGTTCTATTTGCTCTATCTTCATCGGTGAGATGATCGGGATCAATGATAGCAAAATCATTCTCGGTGACTTCCAATACTCTCTCATGAATGGAACCAAGGTACATTGTCATCTTTCTCTTCCAATGAGCAAAAGAACTAACACCATCAAAGAACGGTGGCTTGCCCCCAACATGATTGAACACAATTTGAGCCATTTTTCACACCGAAGGATGTTAAGCCTTGATTAAAACGGTGACCACGGCTCCGATACCACTTGTAAGGTCCTAGATGGCTAGAGGGGGGGTGAATAGCCTATTAAAAATTCTACAAAAACCACTAAGCAAACTTGTTAGAATAACAAACGGCGTAAAGCGAGTTTTGCTTAGCCAAAGGTTGTGATGCAAGCCTCCTATCCACAAGTCTAGTAGATTAAGATCTCTAGTTCACACAAGAGCTAAGTCACTAAAGTTACACTAGAGAACAAGCTAACAACACTACTAGCAAAGCTACTACTAGAGCTACACAAGATAATCTAGTGAATGTAAATGCAAGAGAGAGGATAGTGATTCTTATACCGACGGTGGAGTGAAGATGTTGCCAATCACCAAGAAGATATATAATCAATTAATATTGACAACAATACAATATGGAGACCAATCACCGGGAGACAAGAGACACAATATTTTTGTTCACCCGGTGTTCACTTGTGCACCGACAAGCTACGTCACCGGTTGTGTCGACCAACACTTAGATGGTTCCCCGGTGTGACCCTCAAGTCACTTGCCCCTCAAGGCACGCCCCGCAAGGCACCGCAAGACGCCACTCTCAAGTGAGGTAACTCAATGACACGCGCAATCCAATAGAGTTGCTTTTGGCGTCCCGCCGAGGAAAGCACAAGAACCTCTCACAATCAACCGGAGGTGGCCAAGAACAATCACCTTCTCTTGCCAACGCCTCCAACAATCTCCAAGCCGGCTAGGAGCGGTACTCTCCAAGAGTAACAAGAAATCCACCGGCTAAACCACCCACAAGTGCCACTAGATGCCCTCAAGCTATGCAATGCACTTTGGGATCACTCAATCTCACTTTTGATTTGCAATCAAGCAAGAGAGATGAGTGGGAGGAGTTGCTTTAGCTCAAAGGATGCACAAGAGTGTTAGAAATGCCAAGAGACCTCCCCAAGGGCCGGCCAACAAGTATTTATAAGCATCCCATCCAAATAGAGCCGTTGCTACTCCACTGCCCGTTTTTTCGGGACGACCGGACGCGCCGGTCGTCACTGACCGGACGCGCTCAACCGCGTCCGGTCGCCCTGCAGCGACCACGTGTCCCCCGATTTCAAAAACGACCGTTAGATCCTCCAACGGTCACTGCGCGCTAACGGTCAACCGTGATGACCGGACGCGCTGGTCAAACGACCGGACGCGCCGGTGCGCACAGTACCCGCGCGCTCGAAGACATGACCGGACGCGCTCCTCGCATCGACCGGACGCGCTGGTCACGACCGGACGCGCCGGTCCCGTGACTGACCGGACGCGCCGGTCAACCCTGAGTCGCGCAAAACGAACCAACGATCGGACGCGCTGAAGAACTGACCGGACGCCACAGTACCCGCGTCCGGTCGGAGTCCAGTAAGCTCCCTGGACGACCGGACGCGTCCGATCGTGTGTGACCGGACGCGCACCGCGTCTGGTCGTCCTCGTGAACCGCTGTTCGCCTGACCGGACGCGCCGGACGCACAGTGACCGCGTCCGGTGCAGCGTCCGGTGCAACGTCCGGTCACCTCTGTGACCTCCGTTCGCCTCCGTTTCTTTTCCGACTTCCGGCGTAGTGGAAAATAGGCATTTCATTTCCCCGAAATCGCCTGAATCCCGCGCTCGCACGCTCGGCGGGGGGGAGAAAGGAACCCAAACCCTTCTCTACCCGCAAACCACAGCGCGACCAACGCCACCTTTGCAAATGTGCGAACACTATCAAGTGTACATCTCCATGTGCTTGTGTGTTAGCTTTTTCTCAATCATTTTCAAAGGTTTTCCAGTTAGCTCACTAGGCCCTACATGCAATGCACTTCATGAATTCACCTAGTGGCACCCGTGCGTCGAATAACCGATAAGACTTCCCCTCTTAATAGTTCGGCTATCGATCCTAAACCACTCACACCCTCTATGGTGTCTCGAGTGTAAAACAAAATGGCCCTATGGTTATACCTTTGCCTTGAGCCCATTTTGTTTTTCCAAATGATATGATCCACTTCATATCTTCACATGACCGTCTCGATCCATCGACCTTGACTTCACTTGCTCTTTACCGTTGCAACGGTCCATCGGCGCCAAGTCTTGCTCAAGCTTCACCATCGCATGGTCCTTCGCTTTGAAGCCTCGACTTGCCCTTCACCTTCACAACCAGTCCATCGAGCCAAGCCTCATCTTGGTCTTCATCATATTGGTCATATGAGTCAATGTCATGTCTCATATTCAATGACCACCTTTATCTAAATCATCCACTTAGATACAAAGGTTAGTCCTAGGTTTCATCAATTAGCCAAAACCAAACTAGGGACTTTCAGCCGACGAGCCATCACTCCCACCCGCGGGATTTTTTTTAGCATTTTACACAGTATTTTTGACCCTATTTGTAAAGTCATAGTCGGTGGGATTCGAACTCGTGACCTCTCACACCCTCTCTCACTTACCTCCTCTGACCACTCCAACCCTTTATCACTTATGTTTATATTCCATTTCGATTCCCCATATGTTATAACAAACCGAGTGTAAATTGATTGTTTGAGGCACTAAACGAATTCAAATGAAAAAGTTGTCAACTACAAAGTTTCGTAACTTTTCGAGATCTACAACTTTCGTTTAGAGTGTTTCTCCATCCGAGGTTTTTTTTTTCAAAATTTCAAATTTCAAATTTCAAACTTAAGACGCAATTATCGGCAATTAGATGCTTTCAAATGAAAAAGTTGTCAACTACAAAGTTTCATAACTTTTCGAGATCTACAACTTTCGTTTAGAGTGTTTTTCCATCCAAGACCTTTTTTAAAATTTGAAATTTGAAATTTCAAACTTTAAATATAAATATCCTTAATTAGATGCTTTCAAATGAAAAAGTTGTCAACTATAAAGTTTTATAACTTTTCAAGATTTACAACTTTCGTTTAGAGAAAGACCCTCTTTGCCGAGGGCCTACATTATGGCCCTCGGCAAAGAGATTTTTCAAAATACATTTTGAAGCACTAAATTAACTCAAATGAAAAAGTTTTCAACTACAACATTTTATAACTTCTCAAGATCTACAAACTTTATTTTGGTTGTTTGGTCATTTGTTCAACCGACGTGGTGGTTCTAACATATTTCACAATCCTTATATATCCTCTCTAGCAATTTCATGAAACTTATTAGAGAGATGTAGATTTTGTGAACAACATTACTATTGATTTGTTAAATGAAGAAATGACCAATATATACTTTGTAGATCTTTAAAAGTTAGATAATTTTATAGTAGAAAATTTTTTTGTTTGAGTTAATTTAGTATCTCAAAATATATTTTGAAAAATCTCTTTACCGAGAGCCATAAGGTAGGCCCTCGGCAAAGACTCTTTGCCTAGGGCCAATAGGGAGGCCCTCGGCAAATTTTTTTTTACCGAAGGCCGTTTCTTTGCCGATGGCCTGTCTTTGCCAAGGGCTCCTTGGACCAGCCCTCGGCAAAGAGGGCCTTTGCCGAGTGCCCGATATTTAGCCCTCGACAAAGCTGGAAGCCCTCGGCAAAGGCTGCGTTTCCGGTAGTGCAAGTACCGATCAAATGGCCGACAGCTGTACAACGACAATATCCTCGGGTGAATTGTGGCGCTGAGATTATATTATAATGCAAAGACCATATGTACAAGATTTGCAAGCTTCATATATATTGTTTTTTAAAAAATTAAAACTTCATACTTTCGATAAGGAATTTTTCAATGAACGACTGCATTTGACAAAAAGAACTGAGGGTGGACAAATCGACATATAGTTGTGCATCTGCTCAATGTTTCTAGGGCATGCATATTGCATAGGAGAACCCGATCCTCTGACTTAATTTAAGTCATGTGACGCGTGGTCACTGGTATGTGGGCTCGTGTCTCTCAAATCCCACCACTACTACACAAATGATTTTTTTTCAGCAATGTTTAAGTCTTTTCAAAGACGGTGCTTTTAGGAAACCATCTCTAACTAAGACGTGGAGTGTTATCTCCGAGAGTTTCCAATATTTACTTCCCAAAATCATACTGCTTTTCAACTCCCAAAATAGAATGAAGAGAAATAAATAAGGTCATCTTCAATGGTTTCCAAAAAATAACTCCTAAATATTGTTCAGTGGCATTTTCATAATTATCGTCATCTTCTACCTCCTAACTTCCTGAGAACAATGACAACCACGTACAGCTTCACGACTAGATCACGTCTGTGACCATGGTGTCCGCACGGTAGACGAGTTTGGCCGCCGAGGCTGGGGGACCTACCGCTACCAGGGACCCAACGCCGACGGTTGGGAGTTGATGGATCGATCGATCGATCGAGACCACCCACAATCCCACATGCACGCATCCTGCTGGCGGATAAGGATTGAGCTAGCGCAGGCGTCCTGCCGGCCCCAGCCAGAGCTCACAGCTCGTCCGCCCACAGCGACGGGCGTCCGTGCCATCGACGGCGCCAGCGCACACTTCGAACGCTCGCACACCGCACATCCGTGCGTGCGGGACTTGGCTGCTGCGCTGCCTCGAACGCCCGTGGACGCTTGCTGCTCGCGCGGTGCCTGCCCAGCGCCTGGAACGACGGGAACCGACGGCTATACGTCTTGCGTTGTGAAGGACGGGAACCAGTGTGGCAAAACCACCCAAATTATATGGCCCACATGCACCCGTCATTATTCTTAAGACCTCTGACTACTGCACATGAGAGCTAGATAATCTGGTAGTCTGTCGGGTGTCCTCGGGGAACCCCGAATCATCCACGTTTTACAACTCATACCAGGATCAACAAAGGAGTAACCACAACATTACAACATTTGTTACAAAATATACATCGGAGTGATGGAAGATTTACAACCTAAGGTTACAAAACATATTTAAGTAAAACTTAACTTTAAATTCAAAAGGTGAATAGAATAGCGGAAGCAATTAGAAGAAGCATCTAAGCAGAAGAGACATCCAGATCATGTCGAGCCCACCGACATGACCTTGATTAGCAGTACAAGTCAGAACCTGCAACAGGGGGTTTAACAAACCCCGAGTACATAATTGTACTCCACAAGACTTACTCGACGAAAAGAAAAGACTCCAAGGATATGCTGGCTGATTTGGGAGTCAAGGTAAGGTCATAGCAAGAATCAATATTAGCTTTTGCTGAAAAGCTTACTAATAGTCGGTCCTTACTTTCAATATTTTAACTCCAATTAAATCTTTAAAAGTAACCAACTTGCACCAATTCTAAATCAAACATTTCTTTAATCATCACATCCCATAATCATAGTGCCTTCGTTCCATTGATTAACTACGATGAGTGGTCAGAGGGTCGAGTCTCCATAACCGAGGAGCAACAACGATTCGAACCGATTAAAGCCCAGCTAGGGATTCCCAACCACACGACATATGCAGGTCCCAGACCTACATATATCAACCTTCACTCATATCCTCCAAAACGTGAACGGGTTCGCGCCACCCGAGAGCACAGTACTCCACCGCCCTACGTCGTCCCAGACGGTATCGCAGGGTGGGTACATGCTACTCTCGTCATCGCTCCACTCCCAGTGCGCGTTGTACTGTTCTCATAATGGAATAGCTGAGGTATTAGGCTTACCGGAGTATGTGGTCAGTTGCAAAGTCTCAACCACACACAGGCTTACATCGAATGGTCCTTAATCGACACAGATGGAAGCTACATAGACTCCATTCTCGATGCAAGCCACCTGTCCGATTTCAAATTAAATTCTTCATCATCATTGACCATCAGAATAAATCATAAGTATTGAATCATTGCGAATGATGAAAACACCATTCAACTTCTTATCAACTAAGCATGGCTAAGCATCACTAGCCTATCACTACTAAAAGGGTGACAAGGAAAAGTATTGGAATATCAAGGAAAGCCATGCAGTAATTGGGTATACAACAAATTACTATTTTACTTAATGCACATGTCATAGGACTCGAATTATAAAAGCATTTGTAAATACAAGAAAAGGGTTGTATCCTCCGGGGCTTGCCTGTGTTGCAGAGAAGGTTAGTTCCTCAGAGGGATCGCTGAGTTAGACTTGATATCATCACCACTAATGGATGCACCTTCTCCAACACTTGATCAACATGAGCACCATTGAATGGTAACATCCATCCGAAGATTGGTCAACACGAACTTTTTCACTCACGTATGCACTACACGTAAACGAATGATGCATTCTTTAGCATGATGGAATGCATAACATGATGCATGGAAGTGCATTGGTGAAAGCATAACGAGATAAACTAACTTGAGTACAACTTTCCTTCACGGTACGATTGCAAGGAATCAACACTAATTACTTTTTGTAATTACACTTAACAAGTTAATCATGAGCACAAACAACTAAATAAGTTGCCAAGGAACATCATCATGTTTCATGTCCCAAAGTCATCAACCAATCCAAAAGGTCACATAAGTATTTAGAGATTAAGCTTAATTACCTTGATTAGCTACTTAATTAATTAAACACGGAAATTATGATTAAATTCAACATTGTCAAATTAAGCTCAAACTTTTTGCGGAGGTTGATAATATCATAAAACAGTGTAAAAACAAATTTCATAATTTTTTGGATATTTATTTAATCCTATAAAAATCATGGAACATGCATTTATTAATTAAAAGAGCTAATTTTTAAACATCTAAAAACTATTTATTTTTCATGATTTCATATTTTTCCTACATAGATCACATCATGAAGAGGCTACACAAGAAGGTTAATAATTTTATCATCCCTAATTATTTAGGTATGAAATAAACAAGTCAGCATATTTATGATAATTAACAAAATACATAAAAAGGAAAAAGGCGCCTCAGGACCAAAGTGGCCCGACTCGGCCCAGCAGCGTGAGCAAACCGGCCCAGCGCGGCCTGCCCCGGCGTGGCCTAGAAACTTTGCAGAACAGTCCTTGCGTTAATACAAAACTACAAAACAGTCCAACCACCATTTAGCACTATTCAACTGAGCAATATCTTTCTCACCTAGCACCCTTACCTTTATCTTATTTACATCATCCCGTCCTTGCCTCCTTTACAGAGTGGAGCACGCGGTGGTGAGCCGGCCGGCCATCGGCGACGACCGTTGGAGACAGGACCGACGTCAGGGAGGCGCGCGGGTAACTCCAGGCCTGGCCGCACCTGGAGACGGTCACGGCGCGGCGCACAGCGGCCCCGACTGGGCGGACCACGGCAGCAGGTGGCTGGCGTGGCCAAGGCATGACACCGGCGACGGCCCGGCGACTCAGCGCACGCACGCGTGTGTGCGACGGTGGCACGGAACTTCTGTTAGGCTAGGAGCACCGCTGGCTCAGCTCGATGTGACTCGACGGCGATGAATTTGCCAGGCAGTGGAGCACGACGGCGATGGCGACTTGCGGCGGCGGAATCCAGCGTGCGGGTGGCACTGGCGGCTAGAGACAGCGCGAGCGGGCTCAAACGACGCGCAAGGTCTAGGCGAGGCTAGCTGCGAGATGAAACGGACGGTGGTGGAGCGTGGACGACGAATTTCGCCGTGGAGCGGGCGTACGGGGACGAAACAGAGAGAGAAAAGAAAACGATGACTGCCGGCGTCGAGCGAGGACAACGTCTCTGACTTCTCCCGCACCATCGCGAACACGACCACGCAGGCGCCCACGCGGGAAACGCCGCGAAGGCGCGGCCAAACACCACACGGCGGTGACACGGCAGACGACTGCTCCCCGGCGTGCACTGTAGCAACACCACCTCATTCTCCTTTTCCTGTTTTCTTCAAATTACTCCCAAATTTGCATAGCAACTTCAAAATCTCCAAAAACGAAAGTTGTTCAAATTCTCGAGATCTCCAACTTTGCTTTTTGGACCATCTTCAAATTCTTAATAGTTTTGAAAGTATGATTTTGAATTTAAAACTTGAATTCCAAATATTAATTAAAATTGACTAGATAAAGGAATTCAAATTGAAATCCACACTTGAAGTTCAAATTTGAACATGTTTAACTTGAAAACTCTAACAAATTTTTATTATATATTATAGAGCATACTTTAAACAACAAAGTTTATGTTAACAAAATTTTAATTGTTTAAGCAAATTTACACACATTAATTTACAAGGAATCTTAATTGATACCAATGACAACATTTCATGCAACTATTTAACATAACATATGTAACATGGTCATGCTATACATGAAACATGAAATGCATTTATGCCATGATGCTTGATGATTATGCATGATGATGACAAGATCAAAATTTTATTAAGTTCGTAACACCTAGGGTGTTACAACCAGCGCCTGGAATGACAGGAGCCATGCGTTGCGAAGGAGGAAGATGGGTGATATGCGGGGGATACGGTCAGGGAAGAGCGGATGTGCGCGAGAAGGCTGCACGTATTTTTACGCACAAAGCGGCATGTTTACCAATTGCCAAAAGATGGGAAAGGCCTACGAGGAACTCTTGGAGATGAGATTTTCTCTTTTTTTTCTAAAAAATATGGATGAGGAAGGAATATGGGGAACTCTTGGAGATGCTCTAACGACCCATCCCCTATAAATTATTTTTCAAGAGCGGTTTCCTTAAGTGTTGGGGGTTCAACCTCAGACAATGCAGTCCTCGAAGTCACTTAATGAGGTTTGACTGATGCTATGCCAAAGATGCAAGTGTTTATGCTTTCAGGGCCATCTTCGTGGATAGACTGAAATAAAAGAACCTCCGTTTAGCAACAGCGAAGACTGATACATGAAGCCAAAGACGGATACACAAAAGCCAATAACGCAACGCCGTAGACAAATGGCTCACTTCGGGATGTAGCGTAGACAAATGAATCTGTCTTACGAAGACTCCCTTTGACGCGAAGTCTCGTCTCATCTAATTAATGAAGCCTTAGGATTCTTGTGGGAATGTGTTGCCATTGTACAAATGACCGTATTATCCTTATTGAAAATAGTAGCTGTTGTCATGAATGTAATAGGAAAGTTGAGGATAGAAAGGGAATTGTATAGAGAGAGCCGAAGGATCCCCCACTATAAATATCCCCTAACATGTACTCTTTTCTGGACCAGAAAATTTATGCAACTGAGTTAAATCCACTCATTGGTGCTTGTGTGATTATTCACCAACATTAAGAAAACCGACCATAGAGATACATCCATTTTTAAGGACAATTCTCTTAGGAGAACCACCCCCTAGAAATAGAAGATTTCTTTGGGTGATGCTACCAAGAGAATTGTCCTTGAAAAATAATTTATATGAACAGTTCTCTTAAGGGAACCACCCCTGGAAATAGGAGAAAAAGGTGTTCTTGCTACGTTTTGTGCTTGTCATGTTGATCTTGAAGGCTATATATAGTTAGCTCGATAGCAGCTTCTACAACCTATTCCTTCTCTTATCTAGTGTGCTTATGAAGCAAACTCTATGCCCCACCAACAAATATCAAGCAAATAAGCTTTGTTAGTCCATTGATGATGGGTGTGGCAAGAATGCATGTGTGTCTAAACCATTGTATCATGTACAGTGAGGTGTTTAAAGACTTACTGCTAGGCCGGGGCGGGTCTAGCACCACAGCGGGGTGCGCTCGAGCCCTTGCTACCGCTATTCGAAGCATCGAGTCCCTCCTAAACTCCCCTACAGATTGGCACCTATGGAAACTTGAAAGAAGGGGCTCTAGAGGTAGAAGATAATAGAAGAAGCCCCTCCTTGCTTATTTTCCTAGATTTGGCACTGCTTGTTGCATGGTGTTAATCAGTACAAAAGGACTGTCAATTTCTACTAGGAAGAGAACGGTCCTAAAATGGGAAGAAGAGAAGGAAGGGAGGTAAAAAAAATGCAGCTTCTCATGATCATGATAAGAACACTACCTTAGCACAAGATGGTAGTAACCAAATGACAATCCTTGCCTTAGTTATGTGGCCTGTCATCAACCGGTCACTTGAGGCACTTGTTCTCAAACGCTATGGACTCACAACTCATGCACTAGCGGGCTTATGATAAGCACAAGAAGGAACTTGGAGTGCTACGTTACTCATCCGATGCACAATTGTGGAAGAACTTCGATGCCAAATATCCAAAGTTAGGAATAAACCTCTTTGCTAAATTGTAACACCTTAATCCAAGATTTGCTATAATTTAATTTTTTCTAGAATTAATTAGCACTAATAATTTAAAAACATATTTTGTAAAATGAAATTAAAATGTGATAAGGTTATAAAATTTGTATGCATTCATGTCATGTAAATAGTGTTTATCTATGTGCAAAATAATCATCAAATGTGCTTAAGTTCAATGAGATTTGAAATCCTTTTCTCAAAATTATTTGCAAAATCCTTTACAATTTCCTAAACACCTGTTGGGCCATTTCCTCCCCAAACCCGTGCCCAAAAAATCTCCCTCTTGCTCTCCTCCAGCCTGAGCCGAATGAGACCCAAGGCCATCTCCCCCACCAGGCCTGTCTCCCACCTCCCCTGCTGTGGCAGAATCGCCTAATCTAATGCCCTCTCAAGAGTACTTGTCTTCCATTAGACACTAAGTACCGAAGGGAGAATACTAAACTAAGTGACTCCGTCGAGCACACCGCAAGGGAGAACTCGAAGATCCACATTTTTACATCAGGATTACAGATGAGAGAGTAAAGCTTACAACATCCTTACCATTTCTTACATCACTTTTAGTACAACATCATAGTAATTCCTTATGTAGTTATAACAACGGAATATAAAACATTATCATAGTTCAGCGGAAATGAAATCATTTAATGACAAGTTAAACATTAACATGAAGGACGTGTATGTAAATGCATGAAATGATAACAAATTAATAGTATTTTCCTTGTAAAACTTTTAGTGAGAGTTTTAATAAATAGCTCTACTCCGCATCGCAAGGGAAATCCTCGCTGAGCCCACCAGGAGGTTTCCACACACAAGTGTCAGCTCATCAGCACCTGTCACCTGCAACAGGGTAGAACAAACCCTGAGTACTCAATTGTACTCCGCAAGACTTACCCGTCAGGAGGAAGTAAAAAGACTCCAAGGATTATGCAAGGCTTTCCGGCTTGTGGGTTCTTGTTTGCGAGAAGCAGCGCTAAGAGTGTGTCCTTAATTTCTTACTTTTACTTTTAATAGTCGTATTTTATTTCTTATCCCACCTTCTATGTAAGCACCTAGTCTATGATCAAGCAGGGTTGAGCAAACAGAACCATTTCTTCATCTTTCCAATGCCAGTTCTTACTACGATGCCAGAGCGTAGTCAAGCCGTACCGTCACGTAGAAACGGCGATTCGCGAATCAATGTGCCCAGCTGGGTGCCTCGAAAACACACGCCTTGCTTGTACCCCGGGCACAAGCAAGACCAACCCGTTCCCCTCCTGTCACGGGTTTCCAGGTTCCCGTCCAAACTTGGACTCCTAGCTCCCGTACTCGAGGCCCGGCCTCAATACGGTGCTAAGACCTCCTCAACCCAATATATATAACCACCCTAAAAAGTCGGTCCGGAAAGAGCCAGAACCCACGACAAGAGAGAAACAAGTCTTCCCGCCCCCATAAGCAAGTATATGCTCGGGACAATAAATCTGTGACTTGACCAGGGTCCATGCAACGAACGGTCCTTAATTGACACAGGCGGAACGAATGCAACCAGAGCCCCGCTCTGTTGCCCAACCAGGTCCAAATCCATCCAACCCGTTCCGCCCGGTCTCCAATTATCCATATACATTTATATTTCATGTGATAGTAACATGATAATAGTAACAATATTATAATTCCTATCTCTCGCGAGTGACAGGCAATCACTCGACTTCTACCGGGATCCTATAGCATAGCACACTACACGAACCTATCATACTAGTAAGACTCATTGGACAAGGATATATATATGCAAGTGGGTTTCATTCAACTCCTTTAACTTAATGCACAAGCATAAAATAAAGTGCAGAATAATAGGGGTTATGTACCGGGGCTTGCCTGGGTAAAGATTTAACCAAAAGTTAGCATTCCATCATGATGACATGATCCTCAAGGCGCCATCTTCTCTGCTGCTCCAGATGACTCCGCAATCCTTCAACGCTCCTATTATGCCAATCGTGGATGAAATGCAGAGATATAAATAAACATGACAGTCGCAATTTAGAATATGATTTCGTCTCTCAAGCTAACGAACTAGCGTAGAGACTAACGTACTAAGCCCCGTACCCCTGCTACCAGTAACACGCTATTTTCTGGCAAGTATTTTAGCTATATAAACCCAAGGTTTCACTTTACTTATTTTGTCAGTTTTAATATACCTTAGAACTAGGGCTCATTAGCGATCTTAGCAACTAATTATTCTAGAGCTACAAAAATTACAGCGAGCATATAAAAATAGTTGGAGCCTACTGTAAAAGTTTTAAAGCCAACACTTTTACCATTTCCTCACAAAAATTCTCTCAAGTTTATACTTAGCAAAATTAAGCATTTTAAAATAATTAACGAACTCCTAAGGATAACATACAACTATGTGGATAAAATATACTAACAGTTAGATCATAATTTTAGGAAGCTAACAGAATTGGTTTCACGATTTTTGGACTTCTACACATTTAAATTTTTGCATTTGCAATTTGCAGCCTAAAACTAAATTAGAAATATACCTAAGAAGGCTAAAGGGCCGGAGGCAACCGAAAGGCCTAGCAGCCTGAGGCAAGGAGCCCACGCGGGGGCAGCCGAACGCTTAGTGGGCCGACCCACTAACGGCCCGAGACCGGGAGACCCGCACACGCCCGCAATTTTGCGAAAAGGTACTCGCAGCTTTGGTTAATCAAGAGGCACAGTAAAACACTATTCCAACACACACATACTTTGCACTGCGATCCCGGGAAAGAATCATCTTCACAAAAGGGCAGTCCCCGGTGCCCCCGCGCACGGCGGCGTGACTCCGGGCGGCACCGGGCGATTGCGCCGGCCACCAGGAGGACGCTACGGCGCACCCGGAGGGCCGATGACCACCACCGGGCCAACGCGAGGCGGTGGGCAGCGACTGGCGGCTTCCGGGGCGCAGCCGCATACCGGCCACGGTGGCGGGTGATTCAGCTCGGCCCGCGGCCGTGGCGCGACTACGCCGGCCAGCTAGGACGGCGCCGGGGCGAACGGGGAGGTGAGGGAGCACCAGACGCTTACACCAAGTCTGGCCGCGGTGACGGTTGATTCGGGGGCGGCCCGAGGGGTGCTGGCCACGTGCACCCGCGCGATGCGGCGGTGCTCCTCCGCGGGCACCGACGCGTCACCACGCTAACGGCGAGCTTCCTGGACCAAGCAACGTGAGCGCAAACTATAGGAGGCCAAGACGGTTCGAGGGGTGCAACCAATTGAAATGTTACCACTGATTAGAGCCTTCGCCCCCAATTCCCCGGTCACGGCGGCAGACATGGCCGGCGGCGAGAACACCTCGAAAATGGGGTGGCGCACAACACGAATAAGCCTTGACATGGGCGGGGCGCATAGCTAGCTCCCTAAGCTACAGTCAGGCGTGAGGGAACGCTGCGAAACCGACCGATTGCCGAGGAGGGGAGCGAGCGGCGGCCTTGCGCCCGACGCGACCGTGAAGTGGCATTCGAATGAGCCGTGCGAGATAAAAATCGGTGGTTCCGATAGACGAGTCAGCGCCCGCATGGGTGCACAGGTGACGAGATGGGAGTGGACATGGCGTGTCGTGAAGAGAAATGGCGTGGCCCGTCCCAAGCGGAGCGCCCAGGCGACGGCTAGCGGGGACACGCGAGACAGGGCATCCCATCGCCATTACTCTCAGGCCCTCGATCAGCCAAGCGGCAGCAGCACCTGTCCCCATCCTGGTGAGCGGTGAATCAGAGGGCGGTGAAGGTGCCACGAGAGACCCCCGATGGCGCCCAGAAGCGGCAGCCTAACCCTGCGCACGGCACCGCGGCTCGACGCGGTCCGACCAGCACCGATCGAGCAAGACGGGAGATGTGCCGCGGCACCAGCCAGCGCACGACAAGGCACGCGCACCACCAGCAGAGAGGGGCCACGGCTGGCCCAGGGACGAGCCTAGCGCCAGCGACCCACGTTGCAAGGTGACCGCGGACACGAGCCGAGCAACCAGAACTGGTGGCGCACGAATTCTAAAGCGACTCGAACCTTCTGCCCAAAACGTCGCCGGTCCAACCAACAATGTGCACCTAAGGCCGCCCTAACAACTGTCTATCGCAGCCATTGACAGGGCTCGAGAGTGACCCAAGGAAAAGATGGAGGGGGTGCCAAGACGTGCTTGCCAAGCTGAGCGACGGCTCGAGAACACAGCAAGGCACGAGGTTCACAGCATGGTTTAGGGAGTTAGAGCAATTTTTGAATAGAGCACTTTGACACCCAACGCAACAATGATCCACACCATACCCCAGCACTCACCATGATGCAACTAATCGTGCAAAATCAAGAAGTCAGTGCTTAAACATTTTGGTTAGAAATCGAATGCTGAAACGGCTATGTCTAACGCCGGTTCCAACCTAGACGGGTCCCGAGTCAAGGTCGGAATGAATTCCGAATTCGATTTTTGGGCTCGCAACACACTATTTAACAATATTGGTTTTTCCAAAACCATAGTTGTATTTTCCATCTACATAACTTGCTCGTCAATTTTTGCTTAAGCGATACACGCACGTCACCTTATTCTTATTTATAAAATTGTTCTTCATGTTCATTAATTCCAACAACTTAAACCTCATTAGCATGACCTCACGCAGAACCAATTAAGCGACATCATCCGTTTATCGTTTATGTGAAGTAAAATTTTTAAACCCGGGAACTTGTTAACTTACTTTCTTTTAGATCTCAATCGCGGTGCTAAGCGAGCCTGTAACACCAGGGGTGTTACAACCAACCCCCCTTAAAAGAATCTCGTCCCGAGATTCGGGGCAAGAATCAGAAAAGGGGAAAACACGATTTCACTTCTTAGCAGAGATTACAAAAGGAGATTACACGGCTTCGAAGAGTACAACACTCGGGGATCTAGAGGCATCACGGCTAAGAACAACTGACACAACTCACAACCTCTCTAGAAAGCGACAAAGACGGGGACAATGGAAGAGCAAAAGGAAAACGATTATCCAGAACATGGTGTATGCCCAGCAGAGCCAGAAACAAGAGACCGAGAACTCGAACATCGCGAACCCTGAAACCTAACTAACCATAGATGAACTTGAACTTCTTCAATGGAAACCAGATCCCTTCAACTCAAGTTACACCATCACCTCAGGCTAGCGACCCTAGATCTGTGAACAACGGCTAGATCTCGTAGCTCTACCTCCAACCACTTCCTCCCCAACCGCTTCCCGGCTTTTTCCACCTGAGCTCAGTTGGAAAGGATTGACTCTACGAGCTCTACTTCGGATCCGGGGTGGGATGGAGGAGGGGCAAGCAAGGTGGCATTTATAGCCTGGTGGACGGAGGTGGTGGCGCAGCGCACCGGAAACGGAGGCGGCGTGGAGGGGGATCACCAGTGGGGCACGAGGTGGGGAACAACATCGCCATGGTGCGCCCCCTGTGCGAGCTTGAGTGGGGAAAAGGAGAAGGACGGGATGGGGTTCGCTCAGCAAGGAGGCGTGCGAGCGACACGCCTACAATAAAGAAACGAGAGAGAGGGGGGTCCGGTACGGAAACAAGGGCGAAAAATCGAGAGCCGACAAGCATGCCGGGGAAAGAGGGGCGTACAGTGCAAGGGCGAGGCGAGTGCGGCGCCATGCTGCGGCCATGCGAGCACGACACACGTGGGCCCCGCCACCGGCGGCTTCCGCAGGACACACGGCGACAGCGACCCGACAAGTGTAGAGCGGTCACCGGGCACAGGGGCAACATCCCAACGGGGTTCCAATTACTCCAGTTCACTGGTGGCTATTCTTTCTTTGTCGCTCTTCTCCCTCTTTTCCTGTTGAATCCAACTTACACAAGCCTTTCATACACACTGAGATCAGGACTTACGTGCTCCTTCCAAAAACCCCGTTATCTCCATCGTAATTATGAGAGCACTACTCCATCAACCCATCGTGGATTTCCCGTTAGAACACCAGGATATTTTTACCAAGGAGAAAATGGTAGCAAGAGTGGTACTGCGGTGTAACTTAGCAACAGTGCTTGGTCCACAACCTCGATACCAGCGCACGCCGAGTGACACAACCATGCGGTCACGATCCACAGGTGGCCCTCGGTTCCGTCGCGGCACCATAAGCTATTAACCAGGCAACTATTACCAACTTACTCTCAGTAAAAGCCGTGGGGTCATAGACCACAGAGTTAGAAAAGGATTGCAAAGAAATTAAAGCAACAAGGGTTCCTTTTCAAATCAAGGAACAAGGAACTTAAATCCCAAGGCGGATTTAAATCAAGGGAATTCAAGTGTTCTACTGGGACCTCCACAATTTGGTTGATACAGGGTCATCTGTCATTCAATCACGGCTGACCTGCTGAATCTAAAAAATTGTTCCTCTTGAAACCTGCTTGTTGTCGTCTCAAGAACTCTAATCACGCCTAACACGGCTGAAAGGTAACTCAACATAAACAACACAACGGATAAGCAAATACTCATTCCAACGGCCGTACATGGTGCAACATACAGGCATTCCCTCCCTCACACTCGACACATTGCTTGCATCCTGCAACCTACGGTCTCACAACTACGGACTAGACACACGGAAAGATTACGACACGGGAGGACAGTGATGACAAACACTACCAACTATGGTTACATCTCCCCTAGGACTACTAATCCACTTCATCGGGGCGAACGACTTCACCCCTAGGCTCTTGGGGCTCTTCTGCTGCACTAGGCTACGAATCTGCTTCTTCTCCTGGCAGTGGTTGGGTGAGGGGAAGGAAAGGCTCTAACTCTGAGACTTCCGTGGGTGGAGGTGCTGGCGGTACAGCAACACCAGTCCTCCTTCTCCCCAGCGGATGGACAGGGATCCCCTCCAAGATCAAGGGTTCCTGCCTTTCCGTGGCGAGTGTCCTCCGCTTGGCCCTCGTGGCAAGATAAGCGTCCTCCAGCTCCTGGGCATGACGGTCTTGATCCACCTTGACGGCTTCCGCCATGGCAGCCTCTCGACTCTCAGCGGCTGCTAGGTGGGCATGGGCTTTAGCAAGCTGCACTTCGAGCATCCTGGAGAAGATCTCGGCCTCCTCAGCTCGGCGGAGACACTCCCTCAGCTCCGAGGCCTGCCGGTCATACTGCTCATCCAGGGCAAGCAAGTACGAGGTCAGGTGCACCAAGGTCGGGTTGTCTTCTTGCACGTCTGGACCTTGCAAAGCCTCCATGCGGGCCTTCCATACTTGCCGATTCTTGTCCCAAGGGGGAAAGAACCGCATGGGGGTACGAGCAATGGGCCCTTCAAAGATCTAGCAGAGATGCCGCAGAGCTTTGTGGGCCGCAACTTGGTAGGTGTCGCCGAAGCGAAACCCGGTTGCGGTCACATTCCAGGCTTCAGTGCCGTCGGAAAACTCCTGACTCTTGCCAATGTAGACGGTGACCTTGCATCGCTTAGTGCCACGCTTCATGTACTCACGGCCCTCATACTCGGGACGCTCCCAAACACCGAGTCTTTGCAGGGCGGCATACAGGATTTTAGGAATACCCTCGGTGTTCAGGCAGTAGCTGCTAACCCAAACTCCTGCCATCCTTGGTGGGTGGTGGTCGCAAGGAAGGCTTGAAGAGAAGTTGGCTCAAGGGAAAAGGGCTAAGTGAGCTGGGATGCACCGAATGATGGTTCCAAGCGGCTAAGCCTGCCCTCATATAAAGGCAGAGCGGCCAGTGGTCCTGTCGCAGTCCATCCTAGAGCCATGCACGGGGCCAGTAAAAGTGAATAGCCAGATCTTCACACGCACGCGACGAGCGATGACCGAGGTCATAAAGGGTTAGTACGGCTGTAAGGCAGAGGTTCGACAAGAGCGCATAAGGGGTACAACAACGTATGGGCTAGACATGCGTGAACCAACAGGCATGCACGACGCACGAGACTACAGTACCATCGTGGCTACATGGACAAAGACTAGTCAACCTCAACAACTATTGCACAACAGTGTATGCATGAATGCACGTCCTATCCGTCCTCACCCTGTTACCGACATGTAGGGCAACCGTTCTCAGATTTTTGGCACATCGTGCTGTCCCTGTAGCTAATCGACGCTAGCGAACTAGCCTCGGGGTTAGGGGACCTGCAGAAAACTTGATTAGACCTAACTAAGTCAGCAGAGTGCCATCTATCCTGGATACATAACCATAGTAATAGGGCTACTTATGTAACTTCGCATGCGATTGCCCTAACTTTTCGAAAAGAATTTGTTGTCAAATTTTTAATTTAGAAAGGGTTTTGAAGCTTTATTGTCTCATTTATGCTCTGATACCACCTGTGGTAGAATCGCCTAATCTAATGCCCTCCCAAGAGTACTTGTCTTCCATTAGACACTAAGTACCGAAGAGATAACACTAAACTAAGTGACTCCGTTGAGCACACCGCAAGGGAGAACTCGAAGATCCACATTTTTACATCAAGATCACAAATGAGAGAGTAAAGCTTACAACATCCTTACCATTTCTTACATCACTTTTAGTACAACATCAGAGTAATTCCTTATGTAGTTATAACAACGGAATATAAAACATTATCATAGTTCAGCGGAAATGAAATCATTTAATGACAAGTTAAACATTAACATGAAGGACGTGTAAATGCATGAAATGATAACAAATTAATAGTATTTTCCTTGTAAAACTTTTAGTGAGAGTTTTAATAAATAGCTCTACTCCACATCGCAAGGGAAATCCTCGCTGAGCCCACCAGGAGGTTTCCACACACAAGTGTCAGCTCATCAACACCTGTCACCTGCAACAGGGTAGAACAAACCCTGAGTACTCAACTGTACTCCGCAAGACTTACCCATCAGGAGGAAGTAAAAAGACTCCGAGGATTATGCAAGGCTTTCTGGCTTGTGGGTTCTTGTTTGCGAGAAACAGCGCTAAGAGTGTGTCCTTAATTTCTTACTTTTAATAGTCGTATTTTATTTCTTATCCCACCTTCTATGTACGCACCTAGTCTATGATCAAGCAGGGTTGAGCAAACAGAACTATTTCTTCATCTTTCCAATGTCAGTTCTTACTACGATGACAGAGCGTAGTCAAGCCGTACCGTCACGCAGAAACGACGATTCGCGAATCAATGTGCCCAGCTGGGTGCCCCGAAAACACACGCCTTGCTTGTACCCCGAGCACAAGCAAGACCAACCCGTTCCCCTCCTGTCACGGGTTTCCAGGTCCCCGTCCAAACTTGGACTCCTAGATCCCGTACTCGAGGCCCGGCCTCAATACGGTGCTAAGACCTCCTCAACCCAATATATATAACCACCCTAAAAAGCCAGTCCGAAAAGAGCCAGAACCCTCGACAAGAGAGAAACAAGTCTTCCCGCCCCCATAAGCAAGTATATGCTCGGGACAATAAATCTGTGACTTGACCAGGGTCCATGCAACGAACGGTCCTCAATTGACACAGGCGGAACGAATGCAACCAGAGCCCCGCTCTGTTGCCCAACCAGGTCCAAATCCATCCAACCCATTCCGCCCGGTCTCCAATTATCCATATACATTTATATTTCATGTGATAGTAACATGATAATAGTAACAATATTATAATTTCTATCTCTCGCGAGTGACAGGCAATCACTCGACTTCTACCGGGATCCTATAGCATAGCACACTACACGAACCTATCATACTAGTAAGACTCATTGGACAAGGATATATATATGCAAGTGGGTTTCATTCAACTCCTTTAACTTAATGCACAAGCATAAAATAAAGTGCATAATAATAGGGGTTATGCATCGGGGCTTGCCTGGGTAAAGATTTAACCAAAAGTTAGCATTCCATCACGATGACACGATCCTCAAGGCGCCATCTTCTCTGCTGCTCCAGATGACTCCGCAATCCTTCAACGCTCCTATTATGACAATCGTGGATGAAATGCAGAGATGTAAATAAACACGACAGTCGCAATTTAGAATATGATTTTGTCTCTCAAGCTAACGAACTAGCGTAGAGACTAACGTACTAAGCCCCGTACCCCTGCTACCAGTAACACGCTATTTTCTGGCAAGTATTTTAGCTATACAAATCCAAGGTTTCACTTTACTTATTTTGTCAGTTTTAATATACCTTAGAACTAGGGCTCATTAGCAATCTTAGCAACTAATTATTCTAGAGCTACAAAACTTACAGCGAGCATATAAAAATAGTTGGAGCCTACTGTAAAAGTTTTAAAGCCAACACTTTTACCATTTCCTCACAAAAATTCTCTCAAGTTTATACTTAGCAAAATTAAGCATTTTAAAATAATTAACGAACTCCTAAGGATAACATACAACTATGTGGATAAAATATACTAACAGTTAGATCATAATTTTAGGAAGCTAACAGAATTGGTTTCATGATTTTTGGACTTCTACACATTTAAATTTTTGCATTTGCAATTTACAGCCTAAAACTAAATTAGAAATATACCTAAGAAGGCTAAAGGGCCGGCGGCAACCGAAAGGCCCAGCAGCCTGAGGCAAGGAGCCCGCGCGGGGGCAGCCGAACGCTTAGTGGGCCGACCCACTAACGGCCCGAGACCGGGAGACCCGCACACGCCCGTAATTTTGCGAAAAGGTACTCGCAGCTTTGGTTAATCAAGAGGCACAGTAAAACACTATTCCAACACACACATACTTTGCACTGCGATCCCGGGAAAGAATCATCTTCACAAAAGGGCAGTCCCCGGTGCCCCCGCGCACGGCGGCGCGACTCCGGGCGGCACCGGGCGATTGCGCCGGCCACCAGGAGGACGCTACGGCGCACCCGGAGGGCCGATGACCACCACCGGGCCAACGCGAGGCGGTGGGCAGCGACTGGCGGCTTCCGGGGCGCAGCCGCATACTGGCCACGGTGGCGGGTGATTCAGCTCGGCCCGCGGCCGTGGCGCGACTGCGCCGGCCAGCTAGGACAGCGCCGGGGCGAACGAGGAGGTGAGGGAGCACCAGGCGCTTACCCCAAGTCCGGCCGCGGTGACGGTTGATTCGGGGGCGGCCCGAGGGGTGCTGGCCACGTGCACCCGCGCGATGCGGCGGTGCTCCTCCGCGGGCACCGACGCGTCACCACGCTGACGGCGAGCTTCCTGGACCAAACAACGTGAGCGCAAACTATAGGAGGCCAAGACGGTTCGAGGGGTGCAACCAATTGAAATGTTACCACTGATTAGAGCCTTCGCCCCCAATTCCCCGGTCACGGCGGCAGACATGGCCGGCGGCGAGAACACCTCGAAAAAGGGGTGGCGCACGACGCGAATAAGCCTTGATGTGGGCGGGGCGCATAGCTAGCTCCCTAAGCTACACTCAGGCGTGAGGGAACGCTGCGAGACCGACCGATTGCCGAGGAGGGGAGCGAGCGGCGGCCTTGCGCCCGACACGACCGTGAAGTGGCACTCGAACGAGCCATGCGAGATAAAAATCGGCGGTTCCGACCGACGAGTCAGCGCTCGCATGGGTGCACAGGTGACGAGATGGGAGTGGACATGGCGTGTCGTGAAGAGAAATGGCGTGGCCCGTCCCAAGCGGAGCGCCCAGGCGACGGCTAGCGGGGACACGCGAGACAGGGCATCCCATCGCCATTACTCTCGGGCCCTCGATCAGCCAAGCGGCAGCAGCACCTATCCCCATCCTGGTGAGCGGTGAATCGGAGGGCGGTGAAGGTGCCACGAGAGTCCCCCGATGGCGCCCAGAAGCGGCAGCCTGACCCTGCGCACGGCACCGCGGCTCGACGCGGTCCGACCAGCACCGATCGAGCAAGACGGGAGATGTGCCGCGGCACCAGCCAGCGCACGACAAGGCACGCGCACCACCAGCAGAGAGGGGCCACGGCCGGCCCAGGGACGAGCCTAGCGCCAGCGACCCACGTTGCAAGGTGACCGCGGACACGAGCCGAGCAACCAGAACTGGTGGCGCACGAATTCTAAAGCGACTCGAACCTTCTGCCCAAAACGCCGCCGGTCCAACCAACAATGTGCACCTAAGGCCGCCCTAACAACTGTCTATCGCAGCCATTGACAGGGCTCGAGAGTGACCCGAGGAAAAGATGGAGGGGGTGCCAAGACGTGCTTGCCAAGCTGAGCGACGGCTCGAGAACACAGCAAGGCACGAGGTTCACAGCATGGTTTAGGGAGTTAGAGCAATTTTTGAATAGAGCACTTTGACACCCAACGCAACAATGATCCACACCATACCCCAGCACTCACCTTGATGCAACTAATCGTGCAAAATCAAGAAGTCAGTGCTTAAACATTTTGGTTAGAAATCGAATGCTGAAACGGCTATGTCTAACGCCGGTTCCAACCTAGACGGGGTCCCGAGTCAAGGTCGGAATGAATTCCGAATTCGATTTTTGGGCTTGCAACACACTATTTAACAATATTGGTTTTTCCAAAACCATAGTTGTATTTTCCATCTACATAACTTGCTCGTCAATTTTTGCTTAAGCGATACACGCACGTCACCTTATTCTTATTTATAAAATTGTTCTTCATGTTCATTAATTCCAACAACTTAAACCTCATTAGCATGACCTCACGCAGAACCAATTAAGCGACATCATCCGTTTATCGTTTATGTGAAGTAAAATTTTTAAACCCGGGAACTTGTTAACTTACTTTCTTTTAGATCTCAATCGCGGTGCTAAGCGAGCCTGTAACACCAGGGGTGTTACACCTGCCTTTCTCTCACTGACTAGCAGGCCTGCCCCGTCATCCCCTCCCTCCCTCTATCCTTTGCCCTTCCGATGGGAACGGCCGCAGCCGCTCCTTCTCTTCGGCGCGCTCACGCCCACGCTGCGCCGACCGCGCCCCACACCCGCTGTCGGCCTCTCACCTTCCCCATCTCTCTCTCTCCTTCACCCACATGGAGAAGCCGCCGCCGCCACCCACGTGTGCCGCACATCCCTGCCGCTCCCCGAGGTGCTTTGTTTTTTTTCCTTCTCCAGGTAATTTGTAGGCACCTTGAGAATTAACATGGAGGATCCTTTTGTTATCCACAAAAACTGAAGACAATACTACCACCATCTCATTCCAATTTTGTTCTAAGTCAAAAAATCTTAAATTTTACTAAATTTATACGAAAATAATAATATAAATATTTATTGAGTACTCCCTCCGTATCGGATTTAGAAGTCGTTTTGGACAAGGTTTGGGTCAAACATTGGGAATATAAATCATCAATAACTTTTAAGTTGTTGAGATTGCAAATGTAAAAATTATATGAATAGATTTGTCTTGAAAAACACTTTCATAAAAGTATACATATATCATTTTTCCATAAATATTTTTTTATAAAAACAAGAGGTCAAAGTTGTGTTTTGAAGACCGTGTCGCTGTCCTAAACGACTTCTAAATCCGATACGAAGGGAGTACTTTGGGTTAGAATAAAACTAAAACGTCTATCTGCGACACGGAGGTAACAGATAGCCATTTTATCATGTTGCTGCTTCGATGAACTACCTAAAACTTGTTTAAAGCTAGGAATATAATACCAATATCTTTTGAATCATATAGATTGGATACATCATATATCACACATGGAGATACATCCATTGAATAAGGCCTTGTTTAGTTCGTAGGTGAAAAGTTTTTGGGTATCATATCAGATGTTTCATAGGATGTCGGAAGGGGTGTTCGGATACTAATAAAAAAACTAATTACATAATTCACCTGAAAACAGCGAGATGAATTTATTAAGCCTAATTAATCCATCATTAGCACATGTGTGTTACTGTAGCAATTATGGCTAATCATGGACTAATTAGGATTAAAAGATTCGTCTCACGGTTTCCATGCAAACTGTGCAATTAGTTTTTTTATCTATATTTAATGCTCCATACATGTGTCCAAACATTCGATGTGACGGGGTGAAAAGTTTTTGGGTGCAAACTAAACAGGGCCTAAATAAGAATGAAAAACATTTGAGATTGATATGTATTGAACAACTATATGGATTGGATGCGTGAGATCAACGGTGGACCCAGACGAAGGGCGAACCACCGCATATGCCAAGCTTCAATGATAGTTCGATCTAGCCATGTATGTATACCATATTTATATTAGTTTAGCACATATTAATTACATTATAATCGATAATTCAACAAATGAATGGTATAGACGAAGATTGAAGATGATTACCTGTCGCATGAAAAGCACATAAGGAGATTTTTTTCTATAGTCCATATAATTTACCATAATCAAAACACCAGAACAAAAAAAAACATTGATAACCTACAGTTGAATAAATTTAGTAAGTGATAATTGAGTGAATATGTAACAAAAATGTCGAGCGTAGTAGCAAACACATACCAACAATAAACACTAAGAACATCGAGGCTGAACACTAAACACTAAGAACATCAGGGCTGATTTGGAGGTAAACTCATCTTTCGATCTTTCACGGATTGAGAAATGTCCTCTAATCTTCTCCGGAACAAGTCCTTCTCCCATGGCTTCATCTCCTCCCCCATCCATCGCCCATTGACCATTCACTGATGCACCAAAAAACCAAAATCCCAAAAATCCACACAACAGCGGCACAACCCACTAGAATACTGGATTCAGTGTAGCATGAGGAGCCAGCCAACAAGCGCCCACAGGGGCACCACACGATCTGCGCTGACCGTGACTGTTGCTGTCATCCGTCAAGCGCTGGACCAGCTGTGCTCGCGGACATGTGGCTAGGCATAGCGCATGTAGGGCAGTCACCCGTTGCCTATCGGGATCTGGGAGAGCCACCGCACCAGTGCGCTGTCTACTGAGTGCCTTCGTGTGCTTGTGCCTTGCCCTTGCTTGCCCTAAGGCCTAACTGGATCAATGATGGGTCATTGGGTCTGGCCAGATGACCTACTCCGTGGTGTGCCCGGAGCACATAAAACCCCAAGCCCTCAACATGGTCAACCCCAGCAGCCTAGCCATAGATCGTCTTCAACCTTGGACGGTCCGACCCTTCTGCCACCTGCTCGCCGCTCGGGTCTCGGGAAGTCGGGAGGTCGCTGACCACGGGTACGGTAGGATGGTACTCGCAGAGGGGAGCTAAGTCGGTCGCTCTACCTCGTCCTATATATAGGTGGGTCCACCTCTACATGAGATCGATATACCATATTCAACAACTAGTACTTTTGCAATGCCATGACTTTACCAGGATCTATCTATAAATATACATCACCAATGAGAAGAACAATGATATCAAAGCTATGTTTGGAAAACAGTGGCATTATCCAAAAATGTCAAGTCCTAATACAAGCAAACATTGGGTGAATTATTTGGCCCACTGAAGGTAGTATATAATCATAACCATCCATCTGAAGAAATATGCATGTACTCCAAAGCTAGAGATATGATTACTCAAGGTGGGGGAAAGAAGAAGAAGAAGAATAAAGAAGAAAAGAAAAGAGGAAAGGGAAGCATCTATCTAGAACAGTTAGAAGCATGTGCATGATTGTGTCAATCATGTGCGCGTGCCATGTCGGGCCACAAGGATCCAAAGTGCACCACATTATTCTTGGTCCAGAAAGAAGGCCACGCGAGGCTCAGAAGGCACAAGGGTCCAAGAAGAGCACTGCGCCTCTGACGGAGCAGAAGATTCGTGTGCCCATCCGGCCAGCCCAGGCGGCCTTTTCTAGCCTCCCTGGTCCCTGCCCATGGTGGAAGCTACGGCTGCCTGCCATTGCCAGAGCGGAGAAAGAGAACCTTCGCCCCATGTCGCCCCATAGTCTAATTAATTAACTAAGAACGTGGATCAAGTGACGATGATTAAATATAACACAGAGGAGATCCGTCGACTTGGTTGCAGACTTGCAGTAGAGAAATGTATGCAGGGCACGGTTGGTAGGTAGGTCGTGGAAGTATTCTATCCAAGTCAACCGCTGGCACAGTGAGTGAGCATTAGTGAATAGCGACTGACTGACAGTTTTACTCCATTCCTCCGGCGCCGATCCCGAGGCCGGCTAACCACCTCACTTTCAGTCTTGTCATAGGTGCCATGTAGTACTATGGCAATAGTAGACGCAGCACAGGGGAAGCTTCTCGCCGTTCCAGAGGTTGCCACATGAGTTCTAGGCCAATAATCTGCAGGGGGCAGTCAGGGATCAGGGTCGTCTCGATCGATCATTTCCAAGCTGTAGCCCTGTAGGTAGCTCATGCCGAACAGGCAGCAAGAAGCTGTAGCCATGGCGGTCCATCCCTGGATCCTCCGTGTATTATGTACTATGCACTTGATAATAATTGACGCCATAGGGAGATGCCAAACAGGACAGAAGAGAAGGCGCTGACACTCTAACTGCAGATCATATCGATCGAGGCCCATATGACCTGCACATGCACGCATGTTCGGCTCGTTCCTTCTCCTTCCTGGCCGGCGCCTCGTGCGAGAATGGATCGACGTGTAAAGACCACTAGTAGACGCTAGAGAGGGAGTGGGGGACAGAGAGGGGTGCAGCGCAGGGCAGCGAAAAGCAGGAAGACAAGGAACATGCGTGCTACACGCCGGCGACCCTCCTGATGAGCTAGCTAACTCGTAGGTGTGCTTGCCAGGCAAATGCCCTTTGCAGGCAAATTGCATTGTTGCTCCCCCCTCTCCCTCATGTGCTTGTGCTTGTGTTGTACAGTTTCTCAAGCCGAGCTGAGAGCGATTCTGCTTGCTACCTTAGCTAGCTTTCACACACGCAATGCAATGCAATTATGCAACGAGATCTCAGTACCTGATGATGCATGATTGGACCGATCCTAGTTAAAGTAAATGAAGCTTGGATAAATTAATTGTGAATGCTAATATATTAATGTATATAACCGACAGATACATGCATGCCTTGCCATGAATTGTATATTCAACAACACTTCTGAACACCATCCTTAGCTTGTACTACTATGCCGAATAATGTAATGTAATTCTCTACCATCTCTCTCTGTCTCTTATGTTACAGTTTACAGTCATTCGCGCATGGATATGCAATTGTAAGTACAGTAATGTGATCATGTACAATTAAGTACACACATGAATGAATAATAATGCAGAGCAGACTGATGGATTGGATGCATGATAGTGCCTCTGGCTGACTTGAGCTATCTGAAAATTGACCAATTCCTGATCGATGGAGTCCTCTGACGCGACGCGCGATTCCCTCTGCATGCTAGCTGAAACTGAACCCGATCTGATCAGTTGACCTTGTTGCACTTGAGCCTGACCTCGCCGGGCGGTCCGGTGAGCACCTCGATGCTACCCATCTTCACCATGGCGGCCGCGAACCTCTGCGACCAGAGGGTGCGGTTGGCGGCGTAGAGCGCGACGAGCGCGGCGGTGTCGTTGCGGTCTCCGAGCGCCTGGTCCGACCCGAACACCACCTCGTGCGTCACCACGTTGCGGTAGTACTGGTTGTCCAGCTGCAGCGGCGTCTTGAAATCGAGGTCGACGACGCGATCCTTCCTGCCGGTGGCGGCGGGGCACTTGGCGCGCAGCCGCGACCCCAGCGTGGCGTTCAGCGTCGGGTCCAGCTGCGGGTACAGGCGGTTGGACGCGAAGGAGGAGCAGTGGGAGCGGCCGATGGAGTGCGCCCCCGACAGCGTGACGAGGTCGTCGGCGGTGAGGTTCTTGGACGCGAAGCGCGCCAGGAGCTGGGTCAGGCTGAACGACGCGGGCGGGAGGTTGGCCGTCGCCTCGGAGGCGTTGGAGACGCGCCCGTCGAGGCGGCCGGAGGGCGTGGCGAAGCGGATCCCGCCCATGATCCGCGCCGCGTCGCGCGCCGCGAAGGCTACGATGTCGGCGCAGGAGACCGTTCCCGGGCACCGCCGCTCCACCACGCGCTTGGCGCGGTTGATGACGCTGAACCCGCGGAGGCTCGGGAAGTTGGGCGGCGACGTCTTCTCCACCGTCCTGTTGCCTGGACTGCCCGTCGGGTCGTCCAGCAGCACCGACGCGTCGCATCCCTGAAATGGAGTGCGTGCGTGCGTGCATTGTTTAGTTTACTTGCCTTTCCGGCAATGGCAGTGGCATTGGCAGCAGCAGCAGCACGGCAGCAGCATTATGGATGGATGTACGTACCCTGACGAAGCAGTCATGGAAGAAGAGGCGGATGAGGCCGGGCCCGTTGCCGGCGTCCTTGCGGACGGCGGCGTGGACGATGGTCTCGATGAGGTTCTCGGCGGCCGGGCAGGTAGCGTTGTAGTACCCCACCTGCAGCTTCGCCTCCGAGGAGTAGAAGCATGTCACCATCACGGCGACAGCCACTACGACGAGCTGCCGTACATGGACGACGACCTCATCAGCTCTGGTGCCGGCGCTCATCCTCCCTGCTACCACTGCACTGACTACGCTACGGATAGAGACGAGAGCACCGGCGGCCCACAGCTAGCTCACAAGCTAGCTGGGTAGCTTGTGAGCGGACTACACTGTATACTGACAGATGGAAGCAGTAGCTGCAAGGTGGAGTAGCAAGGAAGAAGGATCGAGGAACCTTTTATATATATACAGATCGATGGATCGATCGAGCATATGTATGTACTATATATGTATTTATGTGCAGAGAATATATATATACACTCAGTCAGTCAGTGGTGAGGTGAAGAACGTAGCTAGGTACTGTCTATACGTAGCTAGGGAGGAGGAGAGGAATAACATGGCCACCATCCACGCGCAGCCAGTGTGTCATCTGGAACATGGCATTCGAAGCGGCGAGGCCTGTAGTTTTGACCAACTAATTAAACGAGCGGACGACGAATCTTGTCTTGTCTAATTACAACCTGCAGAGTGCAGAGCGCCACGCAGTGTCCTGCAGATCTGTGCCGTGCTTCGCGCCTTCGCCTTCGCGCGCTTCCGATCCATCGCAGTAAGAGAAAATTAAAAAGAAATACATGGTGGCAGTGACATCAGAACTGAGACACGACCAGAAGAGGACGACGACGTCCGTCAGGTAATTGGCGCCAAGAATTGAGAGGCCGGGAAGAGTGGTGCTGCAGTAGTGCCCCCTGATAGATCAAATCAAAGCCTGGATCCTTGGATTCAGGGCGTAAATCCATTAATCCATCCATTCCAGCGTCATGTTCAGTTCGTCAGTAGTAGCTGCGGTTGGCTTCAGATCCAAATCCAACGACCCTATAGCTGCTGTAAGAGTACTAGTACTATATATCTACAACTAGACTGAGCCTCATGCACGCTAGCTGCTGTTACTCCTGCTCCCATATGCATATACCAATACCGCTATGTGACTTGAACAAGATGGGCCTTCATACACATCGACTCATTATTGAGTCAAACCAAGAACGGTTTCCTGTCAAGAGAATCATGACGTCACTCCTTTGAATACACCCTATACTCCTCAAAGTTGCTATACAAGGGCCAATTACTAGAGGGTGAACGCGACAATTAAATCTCCGGGTGAGCTCATTCCATATCAAGTTCGGGACTACCTAGGACTCTAAGAGCAACCCGCACTAAAGTCATCTCCAGGTCGCATATGAACTCCATTTACGATGATCTACATATGCACATAGAGCTAAGGAAATAAGCTTTCTAATAGCACCGGTCCCATGTAAAAATTCCTTACTTTTGAGCACAATTTGTTGAAATAAGTAGATGTATATAGAATTTGTTAGGATAACGTGTCACCGTCTTTTGGACCTTTGGGCCGTATATTGTGTGTCTAGTCCATTAGGACATGTCTAGGGGGTCCTTGGTGCCTCCTAACCATTTATATTTCATAGCCATCATCCAAATCAGAGTTTGTGTTTTATTTATATTAATATATCATTGAATAGTTCCATCATTCATCGGTTTGTGAGACTACAACTTGTGAGCTTAATCTTATTTGCAATATGTTAAATTTCATTCATTTTTATTTTTGCTTGTGTTCTTTGATTTGCATGCACAAATTAGCCTTCATGGCAAGGTCATCCGGATAGTGCATGGTTGATAACGAGAGAAGACATGGTGCTGCAATTACAGATTCGTGTCTTTGAAATCAGAAATCGAATCGTGTGTGTCAATATTATAGAAAATTGATAGTTACCTCCATTTGATGGAAGATCAGATATTCGTTCCATCAATTTATATTCCTTGGTGGTTTCATTTCAGACGTTTGCCAAGCCATCGATATTTATGATACGGTGAGGACGCCCGTCCGTCCAAACGCACCTTACAAACATGGACCGCGCAAAGTATCTCAGCCCGCTCACCAGCTCGCAGAACAACGCTCTGCACGCTGGTGGGTTTTTCCGTTCGCTGGAGAACATTCCGGATGCAAGATATTTTTAGGCTCCGTCACCCCCAGTGCTCCCTCCCTCTCTCTATGCCTTCCCACCAGCGCTTCGCAAGGCATCGTCTATCCTCTGCTCCTTACTCCCCATCTCTGTCTGCTGAGATTTTTCTCTCTTGTGCCACCATTCCGTGCCGCGCCCCATCCACTTCGCGCATCGCGGAAGGGGAGGCAAGCGAGGCCTGTGCCTGCGCCCCCATCCACCTCGCCTGTCAGCATGAAAGGGGAGGCCTGCGCTCTCGATGTCCCCGGACCCGAGCTTGCTGCCTATTACAGTTCCCCACCAGGTAGGCCGTTGCCGCCAGCGACGTTGTGTTTCAAGTGTTTTAGGCGTTTCAAACTTATGTTTTAAGTGTTTCGTCTACATGTTGCAAAAGTATATTTAAGATGTTGCATATGTTGCAATGACAATATACGTACGTTGCAAGCCTATGTTTCAGGTGTTTCAGACTTATGTTGCAAACATTTTTATCTGGATGCTGCATATGTTGCTATGGCTCTATATGCATGTTTCAAACGTATGTTTCAAGTGTTTCAGATGTTTCAGACTTATGTTGCAAGTGTTTTATCTGGATGTTGCAAAAGTAGATCAATCTCGATGTTGCATGTGTTGCAATGGATATACATGGTGTTTCAAGCATATATTTCAAGTGTTTCATCTGTTTCAGACGTATGTTGCAAGTATTTCATCTGGATGTTTTAAAAGTTGATCTGGGAGAGCACATGTTGCAATGGCGCCAGTGGCTGGCGGATAGCGGCCTGCCATAGCCGCCTGTTGTTGCTGTTGGGGCATCACCATGGGTCACCGTGCGGGTGCCTGAGGCTAGCAGACGCCTCCGCGGTGTGCATCCGCAAGCGGGGCAGGTGACTGGGTCCCACATGGGGCCTGGGGATGGGCGTGGGGCGTGGGATGGGCTGTTGGGGTGCGGGTGCGGCGTCCGGACACGGGGCACTGACGCTAGATAGGATGCAGACTCAGGTCTTGGGATGCGGTGCAGGATAACGCGCGAGAGCAGTGTCGGGACGTTTGGGCGCTAGCCCTTCTTATAATCTACTTGGAGGTGAGACTGATGAGGAGAGGAGAGCTTTTACGGCGAGGGGGGCTGGGGCACATCTGCTGGTGCCGTATCTGCATTAGCATCTTCTTATGCTTTTGGTACGATCTGTTCTTTCCTTTCCTTCATCCCTAAAGATTATAGCCCCTAAAATCTTGGCACGCATTCATGATGGAATGGGCCCGTCACAGTCCGAGTAGCAATCGGAATCACAAGAAGAGAGGGACTCCGGCCTTGAGAAAGGAATTTCCCACCAAGGCAATTGCATTGAAATCATCTCACATTACTGCCACCGTGGCATAGTCACTGACATGAGGTCGTCATATGTCAGTGGCCACTTCACAGGTCGAATGAATAAGGCCCTGTTTGGTTTTCGTTTGTTAAAGTTTAACTTCTGTCACATCGAATTTGCGGCAAATGCATGAAGTACTAAATGTAGACTAATTGCATATATGTCGGCATAGATTAGGAGTAATTTACGAGACGAATCTATTAAGCCTAATTAGTCTAAGATTGAAAATTTTTTGTCAAATAAAACAAAAATGCTACAGTGTTTGTTAAACTTTAACATGTGTAACCAAACATGGCGTAAGTTGCGCTCTGCACACCCTAGGAATGCACAACTGTATATCGATCTCTCCACATGACCTTAACACGTTTGTCATTCAGTTGTTTTCACTTCTTTTTTTTTTCTACATATGCTACTAATGTAGGAGTAATTATAGTACCACTTTGACTTTCATGGAAAAAATCCTAATTTCTAAATATTTTAAACTAAGTGTGAAGATTTCGAATCTTGTACATACCGCAAGTCCTGAAACAGGGGCGGAGCTTCTAGTGTGACGAGCTACGGCACTCCAACCAGCCCATCTAGTGTGCTCTGCTGTCTTCAGCGATTGCTCGCGCTGCCGCCGTAGTCCCTAGAAGCCCCCTTGGCCGCGACACGAATCGCTGCTGCCAGCCGGACGTCCAATCCAAATCGCAGGAGCCTGCGAACGAGCTGTTAGCTTGGTGGTTGAGCTGCTCGGTGATGGCGCTCACCGCCCTCCTTCGAGGCCTGCTGGACGCGGGTTTCGCATGGGTTTTTCCCCAGTTTTATTTTAGGTCCTGGATAACTGGCGTGACGCTACAATGGAACTACGACGTGCCCGTCGTCTACGAAGTTCGGTGCAGCCTCAGTAATCTTCAAAAGGACGCTGGTGGTATATAGGTTGTAGATCTAGGAGTGTCTGTGTGTAGTATAAGTGAGTTGCGTAGAGTTCAGTGCAGCTTATATCGTAGGAGTCCAGGCTAAAAAAATCGCAGGAGCCTGGAACACCGACCACACAAAGGCGGAAAGGCCCCCTCTCATCTTTTCGTTGGCAAGGATGGCGTGTTGGCACAGGGGAGAAAATTCGCATGTGGCGCGACTCTCGAATTGGTGTCAGAGGACTTCACGGGAAAGAAGGACGTGCCAGATCAGGACCCAAGTGAGTGGCGTCTGGCGTGAGCAGTTACTGGAGCGATACTTCAGGCCGGGTGACGTCCAAGAGATCCTTCGAATCCGGCTATCATAACGTCTGGCGTGCGGCCCGTGCCATGAAACGGGCCGTTCTAGGGCCCAAAATTATAACTCATCAGGCACCCCTAAAAAAATCAATATTTAATACTACCTACGTACTTTCTAAAAAAAACTCCTTACATTCTAAATTATGAGATGTTTTGTTTTTCTGTAGATACATTAATTTTACTGTTATATTTCTAAACATAATGTATATCTAAATATATAGCAAAAGTTACGAATCTAGAAAAGCCAAAACATCTTATAATTAGGAATGGAGAAAGCACACAGTAATGATTTTCTCTATATGGACTATGAAGTAAAAAACGAGGGTCCGTGCTTGAATCATAAACTTGACTCTCAAATTATATATATATATAGAGAGAGAGAGAAAGAGAGAGACCGACCTCCACTAACTATATGCATACGTACGGTGGAAGACAAAGCATGCATAAACAAGACTAGGCATCTAAGCAGATAGAGAGTTTATTGCATTCCATAGAAAGAGTAAATAAGTATAATATTTGATTAGTTGTATTGTGTATTTGTGTTTACTAATAAATGTATCCATAAAACTGAGTTTACCTTGGTGCATAAAAAAGATAAATACTACGAAACCCTAAGCAACTTACAATTTAGAACGAGGGAGTAACATTAATCTATGTTGCCATATATAGCATATAATCCCCGATCATCCCATCTCTTTGAAGGTGTCAATATTATTTCCCATAACTTCTACTCGCCACATACCTCCATGGCGGTGTCATTGTTGAACCCCATGCTTTCTGCCAATGGCGTCGGATTCTAGGCGTAAGCCCAGCCTTACAACCTGTAAGGCCAGCGGCGATGGCGTCCAAGTTGGTCACCTTAGGCATCACCTCCTTCCTGAAGGCGTCGCTGAAGAATCCCTTAGGCTCATCCCCCATGTGCTTGCCGACATCTGTACCCCTTACGTTCCGTCAGCTTATGGTGGAGTTCCTCACTGAGACTGTATGTGCCCATATTCTACTCGCAATGGTTTCTCCTGCATCAATCGACTTTGCCGTCGTCTGGCTTCCATAGCGGATGCTTTGCCGCTATCGCTGTTTGCTTCTTCCCCGGCGGATGCTTGGCCGTCGGTGGAATCCCGGGCGAATGCGTTGCCGCGCTGCAACTTGGCGGATACTTGGTCGCCGTGTCGTTGGCGGATGCTTTGCCACCGTTGTTGCTTGGGGTGGATACTTCGCCACCATGGCATTGTCTTGTTGTAGGCGACCATTGCATTGTTGCATCTTTTTTGCATTCTCAGTTGGTAGGTCACTAGTACATGATTTCTTTTAGGTGGCGGTGGGCTTTTTTGATTGGAGGCGAACACCTTTTTTGCCCGCCTCTGTTATGCCCAGCCAGCCTAGCCTCCATTAAAACTTTATCTATGGCGGGCAAGTTAAAGTTTTAATGGGCATTGTAGCGACCGCCTCTGTTAAAACTTTGATGGAGGCGGGCAAGTTAAGGCAACCGCCTCGGTTAATCATCATTAATAGAGGCGGTTGCCTTCCATTAAATGATTAACCGTGGCGGGCATGGCAACCGCCTCCGTAAAGTCACGATTAACTGTGACCTTTGATTGGAGGCGGTTGCAATGCCCGCCTCCATTAAGCATTTTTGCCCGCCTCCATTAAGATTTCTGTACCAGTGGGTTTCGGGTTTTGAGGGTTGTCACTCCTTTCTCTTTTCTTCTTTTTTCTTGTTCTTATAAGTTGTTTATTCCAGATCACTCATCATTAGCTTGGTGGTTTGTAATCTATGCTATGAGGGTTTTTTCATAGTTGTGTCGTATAATTCACTCTTCTTAATGAAAAATGGGCTATATTCCCCGATCGTGAAAAAAAAACTTCTACTCCATCTTTGTATTTCCAAAAGCAACCCTTCAGGCATCCTTTCCTCAAACAGCTCCGCTAACAAATGATTATGATATTAGCCAAAGTCTGGGCAGCATTTCATATATGGTGATAGATGGCACATTCCCCTCTCTCTTATATTTGGGGACTGTTTGGTACAGCCCTTCACCGGTGAAGCAATTTTTTAGCTTTAGTTTTATAAAAGCAGCTTCACTGGTAAAGCTAAAGTTATTTTCAAAAAAACGTTTGGTAAAACAGCTTTTAGGGAAGATAACATAGAGGAAATTGGGACAAACTAGTATTTTCAGCTTCATCTCGGTTCTTGTCCTATGAGAGGAGTTGAAAAACAGCTTTTGGGGAGAAGCTGTTCATCTAGACTTGTTTGGTAGGAGAAGCTCAAAAATAGCTTTGTGAAGCTGAGGCAAAAGCCTCGCCAACCAGGCCCTTACTAGTAGTTCTTCTGCCCATGCACACCTATACATTTATTTACAAGTTTAAGTTTGCTCTATATCATAACCTGTCAAGCAGTCATACTAAGTCCACTAATGTGGTATGGCGGAGTCTGTGCACATGGGAAGAAGGCTATCTAGCTGAATAGATGTTTATTATTATGACATTACGTAGCAAACTTTTGAACAAAGATATACACTAAAGTTTGAACTTAACTTCTGGAGTAGAAAAGGTTGCAACAACTAAGAATATCAAAGTTTGAAGACAAAATATAGTTTTGTGGATGTCACAAAAAAAAGAATGTAACAAGAGTAGATATAACTTATACTAACATTTCAACTATAAATACATATTAAAATCCCATAGAGGAGCAATGCAGTGCAGAGAATGAAAACACATAAGAAGTAATTGGTAAATCTGTTGCAACCCGATAGAGATTATATAGAGCGTCTAAATTGGTATTATGTTACAAAATGAATATAAAAAGAGTAAATAAAGATAATCAATTTAGTTTGTCGTATTTTGTGTACTATATTATCCATGAAACCTATAATACTTGTGTAAGATAATAAGAATTTAGGCCTGGAGCACAGGTTGACAGGCTAGTTAAAATCAAATGCCCAAACATGTACTGACTAACGTCTACTATTATATGCCAACGAGTGACTTAAGCGCCGAAAACACAAGTATGATGACACTTTGAAGTTTGCAGAACCATAATCAAATAAGAATGACTATATATGTACAACATTCAAACAAGGAAACCAAAATCAAGAGAAACAAGATTGAAGACAAAAGTATATAAAACATTATGTGCTTGGTTTTCTAAGCTTAGAGATTAATATCAAGATTACCTAACCAGGATCAGAGTAGAGTAGCAACATTCATGTTATACCTGGTAGGCCACTAACATTCAACTACGTTGCCAATTGCCATAGCATATTATCCCAGTCATCCCATCTGATTGACCGTGTCAATATAAATTCCCATTACGTTTACTTCGTCTTCGAATTTCCACAAGCAACCTTGATGCATCATTTTCTCCAAACAACTCTGGTAACAAATGGTTATGATATATATTAGCCAAAGTCTCTGGGCAGCATTTGGTAGATGGTGATTGATGGCACATTTCCCTCTCTCTTATATTCACCATTAGTAGTTTTTGTGGCTTCTCCATGCATGCACACCTATCCCTTTGTTTACAAGTTTAAGTTTTCTCCACTCCATTTCATAACTTGTCAATCAAGCAGCCGTATATACTAAGTCCACTGACGCGGTACGGCTCTTAATTTCGTGGGATTATATTAATTTGAACAAGGTAAAAGCTGTTCCATGCATTGATGCATGGAAGAAGGATTGGGTCTTACATATGTTGATTGGGTACACAAACACAATGCGTCCATGCACACGCTATCCCCCAACTGCTGCTACACATAATGCACTCTTCTAGAGCTAGCCACCCTTGCACTTACTAAGTCCACTGACGCGGTACGGCTCTTAATTTCGTGGGATTATATTAATTTGAACAAGGTAAAAGCTGTTCCATGCATTGATGCATGGAAGAAGGATTGGGTCTTACATATGTTGATTGGGTACACAAACACAATGCGTCCATGCACACGCTATCCCCCAACTGCTGCTACACATAATGCACTCTTCTAGAGCTAGCCACCCTTGCACTGCAAGTATAAATACACATCCAGCAGCCGCACAAATCTTCATCTCCTCAACAGACAACAACTTCTTGTCTTGATCGATCACCTTCTCGGACGAGAACAAAGTTGAATCACCAACAATTCACTGTTGGTGTCTTTGCTTGGTGACGATGAGGTCGACGTGGCTGGCTTTTGCATGGGCGGCGGCCCTCGTCGTGGCGGCGTCCACGACGGCGCACGCCTCGCACCACGCGTCGCTGGAGGTCGGCTTCTACAAGCAGTCGTGCCCACAGGCCGAGGAGATCGTGCGCAACGCCGTCCGCCGTGGCGTCGCCCGCGACCCCGGCGTGGGCGCGGGGCTGATCCGGATGCACTTCCACGACTGCTTCGTCCGGGGCTGTGACGGCTCCATCCTCATCAACTCCACGCCGGGAAACAAGGCCGAGAAGGACTCCGTCGCCAACAACCCCAGCATGCGCGGCTTCGACGTCGTCGTCGACGACGCTAAGGCCGTCCTCGAGGCGCACTGCCCGCGCACCGTCTCCTGCGCCGACGTCGTCGCGTTCGCGGCCCGCGACGGCGCCTACCTCGCCGGCGGCATCGACTACAAGGTCCCCTCGGGGCGCCGCGACGGCCGCGTGTCCAGAGAGGGCGAGGTGCTCGACGACAATGTCCCCACCCCGACTGACGACGTCGCCGAGCTCATCGAGAGCTTCAAGCGCAAGGGCCTCTCCGCCGACGACATGGTCACGCTCTCCGGCGCGCACACCATCGGCCGCTCCCACTGCTCCTCCTTCACGCAGCGCCTCTACAACTTCAGCGGGCAGCTGGGGCGGACGGACCCGTCCCTCGACCCCGCCTACGCCGAGCACCTCAAGATGCGGTGCCCGTGGCCGTCCAGCGATGACCAGATGGACCCCACGGTGGTGCCGCAAGACCCTGTCACGCCGGCCACCTTCGACAACCAGTACTTCAAGAACGTTCTGGCGCACAAGGGTCTGTTCATCTCCGACAAGACACTGCTCGACAGCCCCTGGACGGCCGGGATCGTCCACTTCAATGCCGCGGTCGAGAAGGCGTGGCAGGTCAAGTTCGCCAAGGCCATGGTCAAGATGGGCAAAGTCCAGGTGCTCACCGGCGATGAGGGAGAGATCAGGGAAAAGTGCTTCGTCGTGAACCCACACTACTAATTACTATAAGCGGAAATCTAGCTAGCAGTTATTCCACTATAATATAATAAACGACAAATTTGGAGTGGCAGTCCATCACCGCACTTTGCGTGTTTCTCTGTTCTGAGTTGTAAATTGTTTTGGTTTTCCTACTCTATAAACGTATCATGTTTAGTAGATTGGAGACACTAACGCTTGGACGTCCCGCACCAGGAGGCGTCCGGATGCTTGCATCCCCCGTAAGGTTATCTGATTCCACACGTCAATAAAAAAAAATGATTGCTACACGTCTGCTGCACGCACAGAGGGGATCGCCCGCACCTGCGCCCTGCTGCACAGATAGGCGGGGACAGCTCGTGCTCGTACCCTGCTGCATGCACAGGCGGGGACTGCTCGCGCCCCTGCCGTCATCCCCCTCCACTTCCCGCGCCCATCGTTGCGCCGCGCCGTGCTGCGATCCATCCCTCCACTTCCCACGCGCATGCATGGCGCCCCAACAGCTGGAGCAGGTGGGTCCCATTGTAACATGTGCAATACCTGATTTACTTTTTGCGACATTCAGATGAAACACTTGCAACTTACGTCTGAAACAGTTGAAACACTTGTAACATATGTCTGAAACACCAGAAAAACACATGTGTTACCATTGCAAAATATATGCAACACCCAGATGAAACACTTGAAACATACATATGAAGCAACTGAAAACACTGGAAACATACGCTTGCAACATGCATGTATATGCAAAATTCAGATCTACTTTTACAATATCCAAATGGAACACTTGCAACATACATGTGAAATAGATGAAACAGTTGAAACATACACCTGAAACAAAAGCCATTGCAACATGTGCAACAACCCGATCTACTTTTGCAACACCAATATAAAACCCTTGCAACATACCTCTGAAACATCTAAAACACGTGAAACATACGTTTGCAACATGCGCTTTCAGCGTAATATCTTCTTGCTGCTTGGGAATGGAGAGGCTCATCGGCGCGTGGAGTTCACTAGTGCAGAGCTCGCCGGTGGCGCGGAGCTCTCCGCTCCGGTGGAAACCATCACAGAGGGAGCACGCGGTGCAGCAGCCGTGGAGCGTAAGAGGAGAAGGTAGTGCTACTGGCGCGAGCTGCCACCGAAAACAGGCGAAACCTAGCAAGCAACCGTCCGCTAGGGTTGGGTAGGCCGGGCGGCACGGTGGAGCGGCCACAGTGGCCGGATACAGTGGTGCAGGCGAGGCGTGCAGTGGAGGCGGAGCGGGAAGGTGGGCCGCGCGGTGGAGCGGACACGGCTTTCAGATGCTAGTGGGAGTTGGCCACATGGGGCAGGATGCGTCTGTTGAGTGGCCACGTGCGTAGGATGCGGCGGTGGAGCCAGTCACGATGGTCGGGTGAGGAAATGACGATTCCGTTTTTTTAGTTATGGGCGGTGAAGATGAGTGGCTAGTTGCCTAGTCCGGTCCACAACCCAGCAATCAAGCGTCCCAGTGGATGGAGACGGACGGACGTCGTGTCTGCAACATTATCGTTAGTAGATATATAGTAACAACAAAAGCTAAATATTCAAAAATACCCAAAACAATTTATAATTTAAAACGATAAGTGTGTTTCTTTATCAACATTTTTGTTGCATATACAGAGTATACTACATACTACTACTATTAAATAAAGAAAACAGTGTCTTGTGTTTCATTACAATCTTACAATTATTACTAACACAATTAAAAGTGCAATTCACAAGAGATAATTTATAAAAAAATTAGCAATCAATGACAAAATTATATGAGAAGTGATAGAATATAGTACGACAAACGCATATTTCCAACGAGTTAAGATATATTCCCTCCGTTCCAAATTATAAGTCGCTTTGACTTTTTTTTCATCCATTTTACTATGTACCTAGATATAATATTATATCTTAATGTATAAAAAAAAAGATGTACCAAAAAAAAGTTAAAGCAACTTATAATTTGAAACGGAGGAAGTACGTCGCACTCAGACTGAAACCTAAGCTCTTCTAGGCCGATGACGACAAAGTATTTCATTTGCATCCATCACCTAGCTGCCATCATGTTTTCTTCTTCCGTTTTAGCTCCTCGCGTTGCTTCTTCCATGTTTGCCCCACGGCGGCCAGCACAGAACGTGCTTCTCATATCCTCATCTTGCTTGTCTCAAAGTGCCATATGCGGCATATATCACGCTAACCTCGCAATTTTATTACACTACACCGTTAATTAGTGTCTGTCCACCGACACCCACACATAGTAATAACTAAGCATATGTCGTATCTGCAATCGCCACGTGTAACAGTAGCGATCCTGTACCACTACTGCTACGTGGCAACCCACACAAGATACCACGTTGAAATTTAGCACTCACTATTATACTTAGCGTTTGTTATTGTTATGGGCAGTCACTACCACCCATGTTAAAATGTAGCAGTCATTATTATACTTAGCGTTTGTTATTATTATATTATTATATAGGCCGTCACTACTATAAAAAAACCATTTCTATAGACGTCTCGTTTTTTTTAGGTAGAAGCGGTTCTATCAAAATCTACCTCTAAAAATGGCTTCTGAGCCGGCCTACCTGTACAAATCGATTTTTAAAGGCAGCAGAGGGTTTTTTTATTATTGAGGTCTGTCACTAATGCAGAAACCATTTGTTTGGAGGCGCCTCTCTTTTTTTAAAGAGGCGGCTCTATCAAAATTTGCCTCTAAAATGGTTTCAAGCCGGTTGAAGGGTCGAGATGGCGGAATAGAAGGGAGGTGAATAGTTATTTCTAAAAAATAAACACGTCGGCTAACCAAAACAAATGCGGAATGAAACTTATCGGTCTAGTCAAGACTACACCCCTCTATTTAAGTTCTCTAGCACCTTGCAAAGATCCTAATTAAGCAACTAAGGTGCTAAGCTTTGCAAGAGCTCACCTAATCAATTCTAGAGCAAGGTCACACAAACCTATGCACCAGTACCTTGCTAACCGAGGAAGCTCCTACACAACTAGTGAAGCAAAAGCACAAAGCTCCTAAGTTCACTAGCAATGCACAATAACAAGGCAACTAATGTCAAATTAGAGAGCGCAAATTACTTAGCTACACAAACTAAACAATGTGACTAACAAGGTTACACAAACCAAATTAGCCACGCAAGGGGAAGCTTCTAGCTACACAAGCAAGAAGAAAACTAGCAAGCTACACAAGCAAACTAGTTACGAGAGCAACTACACAAGCACAAGTATATATGAAAGTAAATACAAGCTTGTGTTGCACGAAGGCAAACCACCGAGAAGATGAAGAACAATGTTGACACGGTGATTTTTCTCCTGAGGTTCACTTGGTTGCCACCAAGCTACGTCCCCGTTGTGTCGACCAACACTTCGTGGTTCGGCGGCTAATCGGTATCACACACCGAGCCTCTCAAAAGGCGCCGCAAGAACCCACCATTAAGTGTGGTAGCTCAATGACACGCTCAACTAGAGTTGTTCTTCGCGATCCCCACGGGGTGAGCACAATCCCCCTCACAAAGCTTCTCCGGAACCTCGCACAATCTTCTTGCGAGCTTCGACGGAGCCACAAGCCACCAAGCCGCCTAGGAGGTGGCCACCTCCAACAGTAACAAGCACCACCGGCTTGCAAGACGATCACCTAGTGCCACTCGATGCAATCTCTCAAAGCAACGCACTAGAATCAACTCACTCGCAATCGATTCGCACTCTTGCAAGCACAAGTGAGTTAGAGGCTCTCCAAGCACTCCCAAAGCATGGACACTCAGTCCCAAGGGTGCTCAACACCTGCCAAGGTAGGCCACCACTTTTATTTATAAGCCCACAAACGAATATAGCCGTTAGTCCTCTTACTGGGCAAACTTCGGGGGCGACAGACGCGTCTGTCGCGCCACCGACAGACGCTGCCAGCGTCCATCGCTCCTGTGTCAGCACCGCTCGATCGCTGCCACGTGTCCCACTTCAAATACGAGCCGTTGATCTCCAACGGTCGGCTAACTTCAACGCGCTCTCGAACCAACTGACGGACGCGTCACACGCAAGCAAGCCCGCGCGTCCGTCGCACCGTCAGACGCGGTCTAGAAAGGGTGAAACCGCGCGGAGCTGCGACAGACGCGGCTCAGCGTCCGTCGCTCCTGCGCACCAAAGCCGCCCTTGCGAACTGATCGACAGACGCTGACGTCAGCGTCCGTCGCTCGAGCACCCACGCGTCCAACGCCTTGCCCAACACCGGTCAGCGTCACGCTGCTAGGGTTAGGCGACAGACGCCCTGGCCAGCGTCCGACGCCAGCGCAAGCCGCGTCCGTCGCACACTTTTCAGCTAAAAAACATTCCGCGACTTCGCCACTTCTTCCTACCTTCGGCGTAAAGGAAATTTAGCATTTCATCTCCTCGAAAACGCCTAAATCCCGCCGAGAGAGGACCCAAACCCCTCTCTACGCCTCAAACTCCATTGCCTTCGCAAATGTGCCAACACCACCATGTGAACATCACCATGTGCACGTGTGTTAGCATTTTCACAATCATTTTCTTCGAAGGAATTAACCACTCAACTTGTCACGCCACTCGATCCTAACACGTATGCAAAGTTAGATCGCTCAAGTGGCACTAGATGACAGATATGCAAACAAGTTTGCCCCTCTTGATAGTACGACCATCTATCCTAAACCCGGTCATCAACTTCTCTACACACCTATGACCGGTGTAATGGAAAAGCCCTATGGTTATACATTTGCCTTGCGCATTCCATTTTAACTCCTCCGACGTTGATGCAACACATACACCAACCAATCACCAAATGATATGATCCACTTCATATCATCACGTGACCGTATTGGTTCATCGATCTTGACCTCACTTGCTTTCACCGTTGCTTCAGTCCATCGGCGCCAAGTCTTGCCCAAGCTTCACCGTCACACGCGGTCCCTCGCTTCAAAGCCTCCGACTTGCCCTTCACACTTGCAACCGGTCCATCGAGTCAAGCCTCATCTCGATCTTCTCCACCTTGGTCACATGACTCCATGTCATATCTCATATGCAATAAGCTCCTTCATGACACAATCACATGTGGACTAATCTCCTGTGTATCTCACATAACCACATATTAGTCCACCTAAGTTGTCACTCAATTACCAAAACCAAACAAGGACCTTTCACCGGTCTACCTCTAGAAATTATTTTTTAGATGCGACTGGATTTTCCAACCGCCTCTAGAAACATCCACTATTTTAGAGGTGGCTAGGTTTTTCAGCTGCCTCTAGAAATGTACTCGCGCGTTTCTAAAGGCAGTTAGCAATTTGGCGCATCAAAATAGCACATCATAAATTACTACTTTTACAAATCAAGTTAGATGAAGACAATCTTTATATCAAAGTTGTAGTACTTTAAGAGATCCACAACTTTATAATTGACGACTTTCCTTTTTGAAATCATTTACATCCCAAAAATTGTGTTTAAAGTTTTCATGATTTGGAATTCAATATTTTAAATTTTTAAATAACCTCAGACTGAGAAACGACCTACTACACAGTTGCAGTACTCGAAGAGATCTGCAACTTTGTACTTGACCAGTTTTCCATTTGAAATTATTTAGTGTCTGAAAATTCTATTTTAAGTTTTCAAATTCTAAAAAAATATTTTTTTAGAATTTTTCAAAGCACCTCATATGGAAAAACGACCTAACCAAAGTTATAGAACTCAAAAGAGATAAGCAATTTTGTTGTTGATAACTTTTTTTTCATCTCAAATCATTTGGGCCTTATTCGTTTATTCTAAAGATCAAAGGGATTGAAGGAGATTGGAGGGGACCGAGGAAGATTTTAACTTGTAGGGGATTTAATCTCCCTCAATCTCTCCCAGTCCTCTTGATTTTGGGATCAAACGAGCAGGCCCTTAGGGTCCAAAAATTTTGTTTTAAGATTGTTAATTTTGAATTACTCTAAATATATGCATTACATTTGAATTCGTTTAGGGTCTTAAATATGATTACCATATTCACTATGATAGTAGAAAAGGAATGTATTAGTCAATTTGGTCACTTTGATATGTAGTGGTGAGGAAGCAACACGCGAGGCTAGGTCCTGAATTCAATCCTCTATATGGCTGCATGGCCGAAAAATCCTGCGACTTGCAGCCTCATGGTTTTACTGCTGGGCCTCTTCCAGATTAAAAAAAAATGCTGGGTTGATAAATGTTGGTGGCCCGAATTTGGCCCCTCTAGAAATAAATCTATAGGGGCATCAGGGTTTCGGCCAAATAGTCGCCTCTGCTGTCTTAAAAAAACATTCCTATAGTGCGTCATTACTATTGTTAGGCTATTATTTGCTATGCGGATGGTCAAGTAAAAATCCAGATGATACCCATGGCAAAAAGAATGTTGAGATAGTGATTTGTGTTGATAAAGAATGATGGTACAACGAATTATATTCCTTTCAATTGATAGAAGAATATAATGTTAATTTGTCTGCTTGTCTTTTTTATATCTTACTAGCAAATATGCCCGTGCGTTGCAACAGGAGTACATTCTATTATGCTGCTGGCAGCACGAGCGTGGCTACACGGCAGAGCCGCGCATAGACACATCGGCTGCGGCGAGGTGGCTTCATCCGGCAGCACGGCAGAAAGAAGGAAGAAGAAAAAAACGAGAACGGAGGACAGATTTCTTAGAACGAATTTAGAGTTTTTTCAATACTTGTCTTCTCTCCTCCTCACCCTCTCAATTAGTTTTTTGTTTTGAGAAACCACTCCTCTCAATTAGTACATCAGTGGTGGTCTAGTTTGGGCCCGCGACCCTGACGTTGTGCCATCGAGAGCGAGGGGGCCGGGCCTAATTCGATATCCCCGGTTCCTCAGCTCGTGATGGATTAGTATGCACCATGGGACGGTCACTCCACAATCACCTTAAGCCGAGGCCTGCACCAAGTTCTCCCAAACTTGACCTGCCTCCTCACCACCATCTTGTCAACCTTGCTCCATGGGCACTCCTGCTCCGCGCGGCACCACCTCCCAGTCCCAGAGCCCCATCTCTCGCACACACCAGTCCTTGAGAAGAGCCACACGCTCCAGCGACTTGCACTTGCACACCCTGGCTAGGTATCTCACCAACGAAATCTGTCATAGCGTCCGCTCGAACCCGGCAAGCACGTACAACCTCCTTGAGATGACAGTGCTGGAACCTCGATCGCTGCCACTGCCAACTTATTTCGCACCCAGGGCTAGAGTTAGAATTTTTTCACTCTATCTCCATCACATCAAATCTTTAGACGCATACATGGAACACTAAATGTAGGTAAAAAAATAGCTAATTGTATAGTTTGACTGTAATTTGCGAGATGAATCTTTTGAGTCTAATTAGTCCATGATTAGACACTAATTACTAAATACAAACGAAAGTGCTACAATAGTCCAGATTCAAATTTCTAGCCGTCTAAACAAGGTGGTGGCAGTGCTGTAACCGGGTTATGTGGGCTACGTGGATGTGCAGGACCTCTATCCAGCGACACCGACAGCGCGGCCTGCAGGAGCAGCCGCGGCTACGTGATGTCCCACAACGACGGCACCTCGGCGATTAGGAGCTGCCTAAGGCCCCACAGGTTCGTGTCGAGAGCAGCCACGGAACGATCCAACTCTTTGACCTCGTGAACCGGACGGCGAGGCTGTCGACGATGGGTGCGTTCTCGAGGAAGCAGCCGAGCGCATCATGCCCGCCAGAGCTCAGCATCGAGAAAGCGGAGCTCCATGGTGTTGTCCAGGCACACCTGCCGCTCCAGCATCGGGAGCGCGCGCAGCTTGATGCCTCGATCGTTAGGAACGAGCAGCCGTCCACAACGGGGTCCTTGAGGTGCGAGTGAGTCCGGCCCGCTGATCACGAGCCGCCTCCCCTTCCCTGTGCAACGGTAGGGCTGAACTGGAGGTGCTGCACCTCCAGCAGCGAGCGCGCGGTGAACAATCTCTGGTACGTGGCCATGGGTGTCTCGCAGTACAAGCTCTGCAAGTGCGCCCGTGCAGTTTCCTAGCGTCAGGCTGCGCAAGCGCGACCAATGGAGCTCATCGTCGAGGCAGTGGTGGGGGAAGGTGTAGGAGGGACCGTCATCGTCGTCGTAAGGCTGACATAATAACCATTGCAGATCGCCGTGGGTATGAGGCGGTCGACGCAGTCAGACTCCTCCGTGGGAAAGAACTCGAGGCAGAGGCTCTTGGTGCACCGCAGGTCACCTTCTTTGTCGTCATAGTTGGATTTCAGGAGGCCGACAATGCTGTCGGAAAAGACGCGCATGCCGCGGCGCTCGCTTCGTGCTAACGGTGTCAAGCTTCAGAACTACGGCAGCATCGTATTCCGTGGCGCATTGCTGCGGCGCATGGCGAGGGCCCGGTTGTAGCGCCACAGGAGGATGTCGCTGACCTGAGTTGGAGCGCGTGGAGCTCGCGTGGGTGGTGCGCCCAACGTCTGGCGAGCACGGCTTTGGAGAGCACGGTGCGGGTGTCGAGGCGGTGAAGGCTAAGGTGGAGTAGATCATCAGGCAGGGCAGACAGATCCTTCTTTTTTTCCGTTTGGACTTGAACTTAACATGTTTTTTTGAGGGGTAACTTAACGTGTTGTACCTAAACTCTTGTGGAGATCGCTTATGAGGCTTACAACATCGTTTATAGAGTCCTGATACAGTTGGTATTCAATCAATTTTTTAATATGTATTTTACACGGCAGTTGCATGGATAGAGAATCCGAATACTGCTCTTTTAATTGACCAACGAAAAAGAGGGTATTGTATTCCGTGTTTATTATGGTTTTTTGTCGGTCCTTTTTTTCATTGTCAGCTTCTGTTTCTTTTCTCGTTTCGGTTTCCTTTTTCATTTATTAGAGTCACGGACGATTACATCTTACATGCAGAGGTGAAAAAAAACATGACGGAAATTTTGCCTCTTTATTATTACTAGTAAATATGTCTGTGTGTTGCTACGGGTCAATAATATATATTTTTATTATTATTATTTAATATGTTTGAGCTTCAACGTTTAATATGTAGATGTTGAAGAATTAATACACGACACTATTACTAATTAGAGGCCCCAATGAAACCTCCACGTTAATTCTCACCAGACCGCTAAGAAAAAAGATAAATGCTAGAAATTATCACGTTAATCAGAAACATCCAACCATCCAATCAAAAGACCAGCCATTTATAACCATTAGATCTATTTTGTTTTCTATAAGAAATTAGCCACCTCTACCATTATATAGTATAGATAAAAAGATAGTCCAAAATCTTATTAACGGGGAGAACAAAAAATTCAGCCTCACGTGGAGAAAATCTCGAGCAGCAACTACCATCACGTTTTAATCTATTATTAACAAAAGCTTGAGACCCTACCACGCCCGCGGCGGCCTCCCTCTTCCTCTACCCCTCTCTCGCCATTGCTTTCTTCTCCAACTCTGGCGAGAACGGCTACGACGCCCCTGCCACGACCTGTCCCGGTTGCCTCCACCATCGCTAGGACCCAAAGCCACCCGCCCCACTGCCTGGCCGGCTTGTCTCCTCCCGAACCCCTTCAATGCCCGCCGAATTTGGAGACGAAAGAGGGGGAGAGGTCGAAGAGGGAGGCCGATGGCGACAGCTCTCTGTCTTCTTTAACTCTGGAGGGGGCGCGGGTGCAGGCGCATGGGAGCTGGCACGTCGCCTGAAAGCACCTCAAATTTCCGTCGATTTAAATATTGGAAGCGTGATATTCAAAACCCACATGCATGCTCACATATTTATCTCTTTTATCTTTCTTAGATTAGATTTCCAAAAATCAAGAATTCTCAACAGTGCTGTGCGAAAATCTTTCGATTCCTATTCTTTCTATCTCCACGGGAGAAAGGCAACAGTAGGAGAGGGCGTCTCCTCTCTTCTACCAACGGCCTTGCTGCTATCTCTATCTTCTTCCTAAAATAAATCGAATACATCAGCACGGCTTCCCAATCCGAGCAACTCCAGCTCTAACTTCCCGTCATGCCAAATTCCAATCCAAGAAGCATGAGACCCTAAACTTTGTTCATCTCGTTCTTATGCTGCTCTCTCCACCAAGCAATAAACTGTAGTTGGCCTGGCCGCTCCCTCGCACTGGACCGGATGCAAACAGGCAACATATATCTCCTTCCCTGGTTGACGCCAAGCACCAGCAGAAGAACCATCCAATCCAGCTGATCCCCGGATCCCCCTCTCTTAATCGATAGAAGTGAAGCAGCAAATCGACAAAGACCAGTTGCAGAACACCTCGCACGAAGCATCGGCTCCACCTGCATCTCTGGTTCGCTCTGTCAATTTTTCATCGCCCGGTCTTCCGTCTTGTTGGCAGCTACTGCAGGTGCAGCATGTCCACGCGAGGGCCTTGAAAGCCATCGACACAACAACACCTCTAGAGCTACTGCTAGCACTGATCGACTCAAGAAAGCTCGCCGGGTAGAAGCGCTGGGGGGCCTCCCCATCGGCATCTTCAGTGCCGGACTGCCAGGTGAGGCTCGGCGCGCTCACGTGATGTGGTCTTGGGCGTGTGCGTGCGCCAGGTGCATCGTGTTGGCGCCGCGTCAAGCCATCGGGGAGCAGTGCCGCGTTGGGCCTCTCCATCGGCATCTTCAGTGCCAGGTGAGGCTCGGCACGCTCACGCGATGTGATCTGGGGCGTGTGCGTGCGCCGGGTGCATCGTGCCAGCGCCGCGTCGACCTGCTGCCCGCAATGATGCTCATGTGCTCGTCTTCATAAATTCTCGTTCTTAATTTATATTTATATTTATATATATTATTTCTGATGTCTGCGAGTCATGGACGGCCACGGGGAATAGATTTCTAATTTGATCGTTGGCGTTCCAATGACACGAGGCAGAGCCGGACTCCCGTGAGGCAAGATGACGGACAACAGAAGCTAATTAGACACGGATAGATGAAAAAAGAATGCGGATTAGGCCAGACCAAACCAAAAAAATAGAAGAAATTTTGCCTCTTTATAGAGAAAAAATTGGATGTGGAAAATTTTAGACTGGAGGACAACCCAAACTGGAATAGAACCCGGAGCGGAAGAAAAAGAGGTGGAAAAAAAATCTTGACGGAAATTTTGCCTCTTTATTATTAGGTATAGATAATCATTAGGTATAGATTTATTTTGTGTATCTTTTGTTTTTATATCAATGTATTGATAACTTAAAATGTCTAAATATGTTTAGCAAACATGATGCTGGCATTGATATAAGCTCCAAATTTTGATTATTTTTACTTTATTAGTAGTTAGCGTCCGTTGTGCTACCCATTATCCTCGCTATACAAACACTAACCTAAGAGTATTAGCTTTGACTCACTACAAGTGGTGTTTCTTCTATCTCATCGCTCTGACTACCGTCCGCTGCCTACTAGAGCACCCGCAATATCTTGCTTAGGCCATTCCTAGTGCTAGATTTCATTGCACTATTTTTAAAATGAATTTGTAGGTGATGAATGAAATAAAATAAAAGCCATAATGAATGAAACTCCGAGGCCTACGACAACAAGTTGTTGTGTAAACGATAGTTCATCCAACAGGTTATCTTTAGACACATTTTCCTATTCTAGCTTCTCCTTCTTCAACCTTCTCTTGTTGCTTGCTCCCCTTAACAAAGATAGAAATATTGACTTTGGACAAAACTAATACGACATGTAAAAAAAGAACGGATCGGAGGGAGTACTCACAAACACATGCCATGAGCATATGCAAAAAGATAAGCTAGAGAAACATGATAATCGATCGATTTCCAAAGAAGATAGAAGACGGAGCCGGATTCAAGAGGGTTTGGGCATCGGAGCCAAATTTGTGAGGATTTTGTTGTTAGATTTTTATTTTTAAAAAGTAGATTACACAATGAGGAACAAAGAGGACGGCCCTTGGTTGATATCGGCAACTCAGTGAATAAGAAACCAGAGCGGCTATGCAAATGGTTGATATGTGCCCATTTGTGAGTGACGAGTGATTGCAAAGAGATATAATCAGAGATTTGGTTAAGTGTGTGGGACTAACCTAGGTGCGAGTTATGTGTGTGAAATATGTCTCTTGGCTTATAGATGTGCGTGTGTTGAGTGTGAGACAGTCAACAGAAATGGAGAAGGTCAAGCAAGAGTCCATGCGCAATGGACCGGGTGCGGTAAAGGGCATAAGTGAAGACTTGGACCAAGGGACCGACGGGTGGAGGATGGACTATGGAAGGCTAGCACTTGGGCACAACAACGAGCAAGAATACATGCAAGACGGAGACAAAGACGACGTGATCAGAGTCTATGCTGAGGTTGGACCAAGTCAAGACAAGGTGTTGCAAACCCTTGGTAGACCGTTGGGCTGAGAACATGGAGGACACATATATATCAAAGGTCCTAATGGCTAGAGGGGGGTGAATAGCCTATTAAAAAATCTACAACAACACTTAAGCCAAGATGTTAGATAATTATAAAGCGAAGCGAATGTTGCGCTAGCCTACTAAAAATGCAAGCCTCTTATCCACAATTCTAGTTGTTATAGTCTCTATGTCACACACAAAGGGCTAAGTCACTGCCTCTAAGTTAGTGAGCTCTCAAAGACTAACTAAAGAGCCTCACTAACCACTAACAAGATACAAGGTATCTCTCAAAACTAATTACACTAAAGAGCTTAGCTACACTAAGAAAGTAATACAAGAGTGTGGTAGAGAAGATATATCGCCGTGGCAAGTGATCAATCAATGAATACCAAAGAATACCAAGGAGACAATGAAGACACAATGATTTTTCCTCCGAGGTTCACTTGCTTGCCGATGAGCTAGTCTCCGTTGTGGCGGTTCACTCACTTGAAGGTTCACGCGCTAATAGGCATCACACGCCTAACCCGCAACCGGGTGCCGCACAACCAACACAAGATGAGGATCCACAAGCCATGTGCAATCCACTAGAATCACCTTTGGCGCTCCGCCAGGGAAGACACAAGAACCTCTCACAATCACAATGATTGGAGCCAGAGACAATCACCTTCCTCCGCTCGACGATCCACCAATCATCGGGCCGTTTAGGTGTCAGCAAACACCAAGAGTAACAAGATCTCCACCAGCCCAAATCGTCCAACTAGTGCCACAAGATGCTAGAACACTAAGCAATGCACTAGAGGCTCTCCAATCTTACTCAAGATGATGAAATCAAATATACAAGTGAGTGGAGTGGTGTGCTCAGCTCTCAAAGGATGTATATGGGTGTGGGAAGTGCCAAGAGAGTGGCCAAGGCCGGCTACCACCTCTATTTATAAGCCCACAAGCAAATAGAGTCGTTACCCGTTTGGAGCAACTTCTGCGAGGTCACCGGACATGGCAGTGTGGTCACCGGACATGGTGGTGGTGCCCTCTCCAACGGTCATCCAATGGGGCACTGAACAGGGTGGCGGTGGCACCGCCCTAGGGTGGCAGTGACCACCCAGCCAACCTCCCGAAAAACTACCTCTCTGGAAAAAAAAAAGCGGCGGTGCTCGTGGTGGTGACCAACCCTGTTTCTCCTGTCTCTAGACAATTATGGCGGTGGCACCGCCCTACCCGCGGCGGTGACCAGGCAGTGAACACCGGACACATCGGTGCCACCCCTCTCTCTACCTCTTCTCAGCCGGGGCTAAGTGGGCACCGCCCTAGGGGTGGTGGTGCCACCGGACAAGGTAGCGGTGCCAACCCAGTACCTCTCCTTCTCGACCTCCTCCAACCGGTCACTGCCATAGGGGCGGCGGTGCACCAGACAGGGCACGGCGGTGCCCTCAGGACAGCACCCCGAGCCCGGTTTCGTCTCCTTTTTTTTACCTTTTTCACCACCTTTATAAATGTGCTAACACTTCAAATGTTTCACCATCACGTGCAAGTGTGTTAGTATTTTTACAGTCATTTTTCAAAGGTTAATCAGTTCTCACCGAAAGTGCACTAGGCCTAAAATGCAAATGCAAGTTTTCCAATACCCAGTGGTACTAGATGATCGAGTTGTCCGATAAGAACTCCCCTCTTAATAGTACGACCATCTATCCTAAATATGATTATATTTTATATAATCTAAACACCAGAACAAAATGGCCTTAGGCCAGTCTCAGTGGGAGTTTCACTAGAGTTTCATTTGCATTTAATAGCCTGCCACATATGCATTTTTGATGACATGTCAACGTTTTAATGAAGAGAGAGAAGAATTGAGTTTCATAGGGATGAAACTCTCTTGGCACAGTTACCAACTCTCTATGAGTCATAGAATTAAATGTCTATGAAGCTATGGAGTGAAACTTTCCATTGAGAGTGGGTGTTTCATCCGAGTTTCATTTCATTCTATATGACATGGCAGTCTTAGAAACAACAAAATAAAACTCTCCGCAGAGACTTACAATTATACTTTTAGCTTGGGATGCCGATAAAGCGCGTCACGGCGTCACGCACTTGCATATCGCGCGACCCCAGGCCTCGCGCCAGTGAGCAATACGCGGCCGAGCGCCACTGAGCAGTGAGAGCTACGCGCGCGACCATCAGCCATTTGCCACTGCATGCGACCCAGACTGCTACCTGCACGCAAATCTAAAAAGGTCAAACTTTTTTTAATTGCTATAAGTTTTGAATGTTTGGCCTCGTTTAGATGCACTCAAAAAGTTGAAATTTTTTCACTCTCTCCATCACATCAATCTTTAGACCCATGTATGAAGTAGTAAATGTAGGTAAAAAAATAACTAATTACACAGTTTAGTTGGAAATCACGAGATGAATCTTTTGAGCCTAGTTGGTCCACGATTGGACAATATTTGTCAAATAAGACGAAAGTGATACTATTTATCAGGTTGAAATTTTTTCTGCATCTAAACGAGGCCTTTGTTTTCAATTCCGTCTGCACCGATGTGTTCTGCGTGACAAGCGAACAAAACTAGATCTCACTTGTCTATATTTCAAAAAAAATATTTTAGTAGCAATTTATATGTAAAAATATGCTAGAAGATTTATAAAAGACTTGCTACTATATAATACTAAACTTGCTGCTCCAAAAATATACTAAAGTTTTTACGTGGTATGCACAAGCTCGAGGGCAAAAACAAACTAAAAGAAGTTCCTACCATGTAAAACTAAAGTTGCTACTCCAAAAATATATTAAAGGTATTACATAATATGCACAAGCTGGGAAGCAAAAAAAAATGACTACCATGTAATACAATAATAGTACAACTCGAGAGGCAAATTATTGCAACAAACCTAAAAATAGAAGCCGTCGCACAACAATAGCTACCTCTTTGTGACAACTTATATATTGTATGTGAGATAACTAATATGCATGATTTAGGAGGGCATTCGAACCCAAAAGGGTAACTGAAAAATGAAACTAAATTTTTTTTAAAAAAACTTGACTGAAAAATGAAACTAAAAACACTAAAAAAAACTGAAAACCTGACAATAGAAACTGAAATTACAGCACTCAAAAATAAAAACTGAAATTGAGAACAGAAATAAAAAAAATAAATTAAAGACTGAAATTACATAATGAACAACATGGAAACAATGTTCAATCTGATGTCCATCAATTTCTAGAATCTCAAGACATACATCTCAGTACAGACAGGCTTATTAGACTACCCGCAGTGGGTACTCTAAAGGGATACTCTAAAGTTTTAGACTATGAATATAGAGTAAAAATTGTTGCACTGGATACTCTAAAACGATACTTTATCCTTTCTCTCACTCTATATTTAGAGTGGTACAGTGCTTACTCTATAGTGGGCAGTGGCGGGCCCCACTAGCTAAACAAAGGAAAAAAATGCTATAACTCACAAACCAAAAATCCAAATTAAATTTCGATTGTACCATTAAATTCGTCTCAATAAATCCTTCAAAACTAGATCACACATGGATATATTTAGATAAAGTGACAAGTGGGTCCCACAGTGGATAGAGTGGATAGAGGATGATATAGAGGATGGATGGGTGCGGAAGAATTAAGTATAGATGAGAGAATCTTGCTGACTAAGACGTATAGAGGATGAATATAGAGGTCCATGAGTGCGGATAGCCTTACACCGACACAGGCAGGAAATTAGAAAAGACTAGTGTTGGCGAGCTCCCGCTGCTTCTACGTGACGAGCGGAAATGGGGTCTGTCCCCGTGCACGTGGGCTGCGTAGGAGCGGCGTGCCGGGTTGCTGGGCTGCGCGTGAGAGCTGGCCCGCGTCGCGCGCAACGCACAGTGCACGACGGTCCGCGCGTAAGAATTTGCGTTTGTCTTGAACCTATTTTATATTTCTCTTTCTTCTTTTCTAAGTTTGGAGCCTGATCACCATCATCACATGTTCATCAACATAATCTTCATCCAATTGCTCCACCACTTAGGATGTGCCACCCTATCTCATGATCACTTAGAGGAATAGGTTAGCACATAGGATTTCATCAATTAACTAAAACCAAAATAAAGCTTTCAACGTATCAACAACATCGGAGGCTTTGCGTAATGCCTACGTGGCCTATAGGGGTTGGTGATTTTGGCATCAAAACCGCAGGAGAAGTGAGGATCTCGAGGTGGCATGTAGCGTTTTCACAGATCTTGTGTTGAGGCAAAGCGACTTCACAAATGGCATGTGGCCATTCGGTGCAAGGAAGACAAATCAGACCATTTTGCCCCCTATTGCTAAGTAATTCAAGTCTAAACCAAGGAGCATTTTTGGAAATATGTAATAGGGCTATAAACAAGAGAAGTGACTGCCCAAGACATATCTTCCACTTTATGTTCTTTTCTTTAGGATTAGCCAAGGGATTCAATGTTTTAGAGAGATTAGGCTAGATAGGTGTGATTTCCTCTTAGGTTAGTTTCTCAACCAAAGTGGAAGGATGTTTGGGAGGAGGTTGATCCGATGTACAGATGAATTCATGGTTAATTGATTGAAATTTTGCTGAAATTCCTTTTGTAAAAGGGAGGTATATTTTGGAAAGTGTTGTAGTGGCTCATGAGATAGTTCAAAGTCTTTATAAGGAGGGAGAGAGAGGGGTGCTCTTCAAGCTTGATTATGTAAAGGCTTATGATAGGGTTACTTGGTAGTTTCTTTTTGAAGTTTTATAATATAGAGGTTTTCCAATAAATTAATTCAATGGATTAAACAGTTAGGTGTTGCAGGGTCTATAGGGGTCATAGTGAATGGTGAGGATAGCTCCTATTTTAACAAGTTGGTGCTGACAATGCTGTGGGTGGCAGCGGTAGCGAGCGGTGCCCACATCCATATGCAGAAGTTGTCTAGTATGCGTCAAGCCGTGCATTGGGCTTGAACAACCCCTTGTTGTCTGTGGCCAGGATCGCGAACCGGTACCACGTGGGCGCCGGTGCATGCCACACCCGACCACCACCGCCTACCGAGCCGTCGAGCGAGCAGCTCAGCGACGAGTGGGTGTTTTCTAGAATGTTAGATAGAGCTGCTGGTGCTGGTTTCTAGAATGTTAGATAGAGCTGCTGGTGCTGGTGTTCTCCAAGATTTTAGGGTAGGAGGAATTATATCCTTACAGTATGCTGACGACACAATTTTATTTTCTAGTGCTGAGTTACCTCATCTCTTGAATCTAAAGCATGTTATTATGTGGTTTGAGCAAATCTCAGGAATAAGGATTATTTTTCATAAAAGTGTGAACTGATCGTGAATGTAGAGTATGTAGTTCATCAAGTTGCTCATTTTTTTAAGTGTACAGTAAGTATTTAGGTGTCCCCCTTCACCACTCTAAGCTTTATAGAGAGGATATTCAACCATTAGTAGATAAGATTTTAGAGAGAATTGCTGGGTGGAGAGGGAAATTGTTGTCTTTAGCCGCTAGAGATCTTTTAATCAAAACTTGTTTAGCTAGTATCCCTATTTACTTGTTGTCCTTCATTAAATTCCCTAAATGGGCTATTAAGATCTATCCTTAATACTTAGATAAGTAATTGTCTTTAGAATGATATGGATGATGCTCATAGATACTATTTGGCTAATTGGGATTCAGTAGCAATGATTAAAGAATTTGGGGGCCTAGGAATCCTAATCTTAGAGACTTGAATTTATGTTTGTTAGCCACCTAGTTAAAGAGGTATAACAGTGATAAAGATAAGTTGTAGAAAGAGCTAGTGGACTTCAAGTATATTACTAATAATATCAATGTCTTTCAATCGATTAGTGTAGGTGCTTCTTCTTCCTTTCAAGGTTTTATGTGGTCTATTCAAGCTACTAAGATGGGTCATAAGAAATGGTGAAAAGGTTTGCTTTTGGAAAGATAATTGGCTTGGTCTTCTAGTTTGGCCATTCAATACTGGAGACTATATAGGGTGGTTAATGAAAAAAATAGATCTGTAGCTAGTCTTTGGGATGGAGAATTCCTTAAATGTACTATTAGAAGGATGAGTGGTGAAAGTTCACTAGAGTTATGGTCTGAAGTTTGCAAACTTGCTTGTACCATCATCTTCAAGGATGAAGAAGATTCATAGGTTTGGCAGTTCACCTCAAATGGAGTTTATTCAGTTGAATCTCTATATAAAGTAATTAATTTCATAGGTGTCCAGCCAGTTCATATCTCTGCAATTTGGGATATTAACATCTCTCCTAGAGTCCATTACTTTCTTTGGCTCCTTAAAAAGAATAAGCTTCTAACTAGAGGTAATCTAAGTAAGAGAAGGCATGCAGAGGATCCAAACTGCTTGTTTTGCAATGAATTAGAATATGTTAACCACATGTTCTTTGACTGTGTTGTGGCTGGACAATTGTGGATCATTCTTTCCAAGGTTTTTGAAGTACAGTTAGGTACCAATTTAGATTCTATAGGGAAATTCTGGTTAAGTAATAAAAGAAATAGGATTTTATACATGTTCACTTCAGCTGTTGTTTGGAGCCTTTGGAAGCTAAGGAATGATATTTGTTTTTAGAGAATGTCATAGAGTATGGATATGCTCCACTACAGGCTGGCTATGTTGGTGCAGAGGTGGGGGAGTGCCCAGAGGAGAGGAGAGAGATCCTGTATATGCAGGTGGCAAAGCTCAAGGAGGGAGCTGTGCAAGTGATGTGGGTTCAGGATTAGAAGCTTGCTTTAGTTCTATGTGGAATGGCTGGAAAGATGCAGCCAATTGCTGCTACTTCGCTCAAACAAAGGCCTTTGTTTTTGTAGTTCTTCAGTTTGACCGTTAAAATCTAAAGTAATCTCTCTGAGTTTTTGGCTTCAGCGCTTGAACGCTCTAAATGGTGTACCTATCTGCTATGCTGTAAATGATATTTATCTTTGCCTGTGGTTAAAGACCAGGGCTTGACCCTATTATTCTACAAAAAAAAATTGCTCAAATTTCTAAATCATCTGTTCCTTTCTTTGTTCCCCCGTTTTCGATGATTTTTGTGGTCATTTTTGAGAGATTTTCTTAATGCTACTTTGGTTGATCCTTTTACACATTTTTGTAAGTTTTTGGGACCCTTAGAACTTAACCAAATCATGGCTTGAAGCCTAGCATCAATCTATCTTGTTCCAAACCCCCAAAAAGCTCTCTTTTCACCTTTTTGAGTTTTTCTTGAGGATTTTTGCACTGAGACTTTGTGATGTTCTGTTATGCTTCTTAGGTGCTACGAGGTCTTGGTGACATGCTTAGTCCTTGCCTCCAACAGATTTCCCATGAGCACCATCAAATCCCTCTTGTCAAGATCTCTTGGGGATATCTTCACTATGTTCTAGGGAAGAAGGGTGCAAAGTTTCACGGTTTCTGGAGTTCATTTGCCTAGGTTTTGACCTTTTCTACAAAAGTTTGTAGGCTGAAATCTGAAATAGTCTTAGCCGAATTTGAATATAGGATTAGCCAGGTTCATATAGTCTAAGTCGGGTTTCAATACAAACCTAGCTAGGTTTTCAGATAAATTTCCTTTTGTGTCATTTCTTAGTTGTGTTGTTTCAGCGATTCAACGGTGTTTTTGAGACACCTCTGATCAACTCTAAGGTCATCTTATCACGGTTTCAATACAAACCTAGCTAGGTTTTCAGATAAATTTCCTTTTGTGTCATTTCTTAGTTGTGTTGTTTCAGCGATTCAACGGTGTTTTTGAGACACCTCTGATCAACTCTAAGGTCATCTTATCACTTGTTGACATGTGTGGTCTATTTTTGGATATAGACCAAATTCTGTCACAAAAGAATTTTGATTGGCTCTTATTCGCCCTCCCCTTTGGTCACTGTTTTGGTACTTCAGGATGGCAGCTCAGGTCCACATCAGCACACCGGTAGCCTCACTCCCGACAGTCACACGCGTGCCTGACCTCCCCACGCTAGCGGCCACACTCCCTATGGTCGTAGGTAGGAGCCACACCCGTCGTCCCTATGTCTAGCGGGCATGCAATCCATGCCTTCCTTGCGCTAATATATAATTCTCGTGTTGAGCGGCCGTGGAGGTTGGCGTCTTAGCTCGGCCATGGGCGGCGGTAGCCGGGCCTGAGCTCAACCGCAGGAGCTCCCAAGAGGGCTGCGGCGGCTGGCTCTAAGCTCGCCTACGCCTTGATGGCTATCATTAAAAAATAATATCGTTAAATTCTTAAATTAATTAAGAAAAATGATTTAAACAGAAGAACGACATTTTTTTGCGAAATAGGGAACAGCCGTTGCTGTTCGATCAGCCCAAAGGTAGATGGGTAGCCCAACCCAATATATTGTGAGCTTGTGTGGCCTGTGTTGCTGATAATGTAAGAATGGCCCAAGTGTGAGCCGAGCTGAACCGGCGTGTACCGTTCTAAAAAAAATGCTTCGTCACAAACGTACTTCAATATAAATTGCATTGCAAAATAGACACCAAGATTTAAGTCCTCGATTATTTTAAATTAACTTTAAGCTTGATTGATTGATGCGTGCAAGTGTCAATCTTTTGAAGATGCTCATAGGAGTAAGATATGTGTATGTGTTTATAAGATGAGTGTACGTACATGTATGAGTGTCTATATTTATAATGCGATTCGAAAGAAAAAGATTATTATATTAAATAACAAATACTCTTTGGAAAATTTATATATTATTAGATGTCTTTGGAAACTAAGGGAGAAACGTAAAAGTCTGGGAAGTTTAATTTGTCCCTAAGGAAGGAAAAATGCAAAACACCTCATATATCATAGACAGTTAAAAATAAGTTTTTAAGAAAATAACATTAAGCTAAAATTATAAAATTGTTAAATATAATTTGCCAAATGTTAAAGCAAGTCTTTCAAAGTATTGAAGTAAAACATTTGAAATGTTTAATTCGATTTTCAGAATTTTGGCATTAATTTCTCAAAACGTTGAATGCACACAACCATAAATACTCTATACATTAAAAATAATCATAGCTACCTAGGATAGCTAGTAAAGAGAAAGAGAAGAACTAAAAAACTAACGGCCGGGGAATGAGAATGAACGTTTCTCCTCAGCCTAATGGAAGTGGATCCAGTTTTTTTTTTCTAGGTGGCTGATTTTCAAATGAAAAAATGTCTTAGATAATGTGATCCACTCTCTCCTAGACTTTTCAAAATAGTGGAACATATGTTGGCATTGCTAGAGCTAAGGAGGAGGATGAACATGTGAAAGATGATAGTTTATCTATTCTATATTGTGCAGATCACATGGTTATGTTTATGTACTATGATTTTTAGCAAGCAAAGAACATGAAATTATTATTGTATACTTTTTGTAATCTTTAACTTTAATCAGATAAAAAAAATCAGCTTTTGACAAAAGAGCGAGTCCCAATATCCTCACTTATTTTGTTGCAAAGTTGGCTCCTATCCTTTTCGCTATTTGGTGTTCCATTAAATAACAAAGACCGAAAAATGATCAAGTAAAGAAATGAGAAAAAACAAGAGGGTGGATAGGAAAACACTTGCCTGTTGGCAGGAGAGCAATGCTAATTAATTTGGTTTTGTCTAGTTTGCCTATTTTATTCTCTTGTCTTTTACCAAGGACTGTCCTTAAAAAATTAGATACTTTAGATCAAGATTTTTCTGGCAGTGATCCACACAAAAGTTAAATATAGGAGTAAACTACAACATTCTTCATCAACCGAAGACTCATGGTTTGGGATTCTAAACTTAGATTTTCAAAAATAAAGGTTAGATAAGAAAATGGCTCTTTAAATTGTGCAGGAAGGAAGTGATGTGGCAAGATTTGTTGACAAATAAATATATCAAAAACAAACTTAAGTCAGGGTACCAAGAATGCTAGAGATTTATGTTAACTGATGGTACTTATGCCATCACAAAGACCAGATATGTCGTCCTCACTGGGCCAACACGAGTTACCAATTCTCTATCCAAACACTGCGGGGGGGACTTAACTTTACTGTTTGGCTGGCGCGGGCGTCGTGGGGAGAACTTAACTTTACTGTTTGGCTTTGATACAAACCAAAGCCAGTTCTTCTCTGAAGCATCATATTTACATATGAGGTTGCTAGCTGGAGACCAGCCATATGGAGCAGTTTCGGTGATGCCAGTGAATGAAGAAAAAAAAAACATGAAAGTTGCATGTGTGCATTGCTCCTAAAAAGAAACCCTTTGTGTTCGCTAGCAAAAAGAAACTTTCATTTGTGCGCATTAGTTGTGAGAGTCGATGTCAGCTTGAGTGATGACTAGACAAAGCCGGCCTTCTTGAGGTTTCCTGATGTCTGTTTTGTGCATGGATTTATTTATGCACGCACAAAGCGCAGGGGTGAATCTTTTGTGGTTGGTGAGACTGATTCAGAATCTCTCTGCATCCCCCGGCCTCCTGATATCTATCTCTGCATTCTTTTGAGTGAGTGCTGATGTCTCCAAGCTTATTGGTGGGTAGGTGAGTGCCTTGCCTAGTAGTAGTAGGTGCTGCTGTGAGGTGTGACCACCGCATCAAGTCACCATCTTCGTTCTTAGACTTCTCTATGAAATGAAACCAATCATGCAGAAAAAGCTCTGGACTGTTTACTGCACAAAATGCAGAGCTTTGTAAAGAGTTACACATCACATGGTGGTGGTGCAGAAAAGGACCTGTGGTGGTGGTGTAGTTTTGGTAGGTGAAGAAGTTGCTGTGGGTAGTCTCGTCTGCGTAGTGCGTAGTCTCTCTCCTGCTACCAAACCATTAACCTACATCGACATGGTACACGCCACCGGTCGCCGGATCGACCAACTTGTCGGCCTTCGCGTGGAGGAGGATTTCATAGACGACCTAGCTGCACCGTCGACGACCATTCTAAGCTAGCTCTGAGCTAGGCAACTGGATTGAACAGAACCCGGCCGAAGGAACAGTCAACGCAAGTTTCTGTGAACAGAAAACAAAAGGGGCCGCGATTACAAATGATATTTGGGCCTGGATTCTTTTTGAGAAATAACAAGACCATCCTCCAGCAAATTCATAAACTGATACTGTACAACAGAGTTTTTTTATATAAAACACACACACCCCTAGCAGATGCACCAATACAGGATACTGATACGCGGATACGAATACGGCGATACGGTGTGATACGGCATTTTTCAAAAAACAAGGATACACCGATATAGCAAGTATATAAATATACCAAAAAATTCAGAAGTATCGACGAAATATCGAGATTGAATATACCAAAAAATATCAGAAGTATTGATGATATTTCGCGATACCGTATTGGAGTTATCCGATACATATCGCGATACCGATACGCAACCTGGGTGAAGTATCGGGGTATCCTAGACACACACACGGCCGAGAACAACTGGTCGTCGTTCTCTGCAAATATATAAAAGCATCGCCATCATGCAAGCCGATGCGTTGTGAGGAGGTTAGTTGTAATGCGCGATGACTCGTTACGCTGTCATTCACCTGCTGCAATATTCAGAGGGACGACGGCAGGCGAAAGGAGAGATTCACCAAACTCAAAGTGCAGGTCGGTCTGTTAGATTAACAAGCTCAATCAGTGAGCTCCATGGGCTGTAAAGCTCGTATATACATATATATTTATAGCAACATACATCAACTTGCAACATTAGTCCAAGCAACAAATTGGTTGAGAAAACCTTGGCCACTTTCACCAGCTATCTAGTCGCCTAGCTTACGCATATGATTGCTTTTTTAATGTCCTGATCACCTTTTTTTTCCCCTATGAACTGATTATTAGGGGGCAACCACATATATATACTACACGTATTATATCGTCATCGTGAAAAGCATGCGCACTAACGCTAAGCAAGAACATGAGGGCGTAACGGGGCAGTTGTTTGCTTGCTTGCAGTTGCAGCGCTGACGAAACTCCAAACAGTTGGTCAGTGGTCAATACAGACAACAACAGCGGGGGAGAAAATAACTGCAATGCTAATTGGGGCTGTTTCGCTGCAGCTGTTTATCTCACGGGCAATGCTAAGGTACACCCTTTACTTATATACTAGAATTAATATCTCAAATAAATCTGAGTTGTTGATTTTTCGGATTTTTTGAATTACTTAATAAAGTAAAGAATCTAGAAAAGCAAAAATACTTCTTCCGCATCATCCCCCTAATGACGGTAGGGGAAATTTCTTTAAAAACATGCATGCCGATTCTTCTAATCATGGGAGAGATATTAAAAACATACATGCTGATTCCCCTATTCACGATTCCTTCCGAATTTTTTAATTACTTAATAAATTAAAGAATCTAGATAGAAAAATAAAAATACTTCTTCGGCATCCCCTAAAGAAATTCCTTTAAAAACATGCATGCCGATTTCCCTAACCACGGGAGATATTACAAACATACATGCCGATTCCCTTAATCACGGGAGATATAAAATCATTTGATATATTTTGCTTTCTATAAATATTCTATCAGTCACAAAATATAGCGTGTTTTCATATATATCCTAAGTCAACTCACCCCTCATGTTTGACTAGCATTATAGGAAAACATATTAACTCCTACCGCACCAAAAAGGTAAGTTGTAAAAATACATTCCATAATGTTTCTAATGGAGCTTATATGATGTGAACAAAATATTATTGTTCTTTTGTATAAATTTGGTCAAACTTAATATACTCCCTCCGTATCGGATTTAGAAGTCGTTTTAGACAAGGTTTGGGTCAAACATTGGGAATATAAATCATCAATAACTTTTAAGTTGTTGAGTTTGCAAATGTAAAAATTATATGAATAGATTTGTCTTGAAAAATACTTTCATAAAAGTATACGTATATCACTTTTCCATAAATATTTTTTATAAAAACAAGAGATCAAAGTTGTGTTTTGGAGACCGTGTCGCTGTCCTAAACGACTTCTAAATCCGATACGGAGGGAGTAGATTTATTTAGGACAAATGAAAGAGACAATTATTTCCTTGCTTTGTTAACGTTGTCTTGGTGAACTATTATGTACTCCCTCCATACCTAAATAAATCAATTCCTGAAATCCATGCAAGTCAAATCATCTTTAAGTTTGACTAACTTTATAGGAAAGATTAATAACATCTATGACATAAAATTAGCACATTATGAAAATATATTCTTTGGTATATCTAATTATACTAATTTGATGTCATAAATCTTGACAGGTTTTTTCTAGAAATTTGACTAAAATTTAAAATGTTTGACTTAAGACAAATCAAGAAATTTATATTCAGGGTCAGAGTGAGTACTAGGCTAGAAAATCAAGAGGACAGATAATACAGATATGGTCGTGTATGGAAATGGATTTGACGTCTGTGTGTGCCGTCGTCGTCCTCGCCTCCTCCGTGCATGGTCGCATTGATCAAGTGTATGGGCCTATAGAGTGTCCATATAGATGACGATGAGACAGGGATCTAGCTAGCTGATATAGAGTGAGATAAGGAGTCCAATACGGCGAGCCGTGCGACATGGATAGGCTATGGTTTCTCGATGGCGTGCCTAATCGTTTCCTGCCCAATCTTTGCGGCCACGATCAGTCGATGTGATTGTTATTGGTATTGTTATTGTTGTTATCGTTGTTACCATATTAGAATGTTTCGCAAAAAAAACTAGAATATATGTTATATAACTCTTAACATTTAGAAGAATCAAGCATAACTCGGTGAGATTCTTTGTGGTTGAACGTGCCTACCTAGATCGAGTTCTTGACTTAGACACATATACTCACATTTATCTGGAATTATCCTAGAATTTAATGAGGTTGGTTGATTGTCAGCGAGAATTTTATGAATTTCAATGCTTTTAGAGGTGAGCGAAAAAAATCATTTAGAAATACCAGTATTTAGAGGTTGTATAGAATCTGTGCAAACTAAAATACATAAATTAGCATATATCATAGTAGAAAGCTTCTCCTTCCACCTTCTTAAGGTGCAGTGATCAATCATACGACCTTTTTTTTTGAAATTTGAGAACCATAAAATCGATTTATTTAATTTCCTCTAACCAAATTTTGAGGCTAAAATTCCCGAAATTTGGAACCCTAAATGAAACCATTGATTTTGACAGAGGAGCATGCAAAACAAGCGAAGATAGTATAGACTAAAGTCATGTTTGGATTCCTAGCTAGGTAAATACCAGTTAGGTGGGTAATAGTTACTAGCTAATATCAGTGGGTATTGTTGGATCCAGTAGCTAAAAAGCGAATGCATCAATGGTTTTGTCTATAATGCCTTTCTCTTTAGCTGTTATACTGATAGAAGGAAAAATGGCTTTGGCAACTTATTAGCTGGGGTGATGTTGCTAGTGATCCATTATCTCTATTCCAAGTTATAAAACATTTTTTACTTTTCTAAATTCATAGCTTTTGTTGTGCATTTAGCTATAGTGTATGTCTAAATACATAGCTAAAGAAATGTATCTAGAAAAACCAAAACATCTAATAATTTAGAATGTAGGGGTAGTTAATACTCCTAGCTAAGAGTCAGGCTAACAGTTAACTGGTCTATTGATTAGTTGATCCTGTTTTAGTTTAGTATAATTTGTTTAGCTGGGAATTGTCTGTGGGCTGAGCTGCTTCTGCCATTGTGCGGGCCACCGGGTGTTACTAGTCTCACTTGAGACGATGACCAGTGTACCACATGGGGGAAAAAAAAGGTGCATCATGTTTGACCCGACCTGCCGCTAGCGAGTCCAGTGCAAACTAAAGCTGGTCATATTTCAGCTAAACACTAAGCCTAGCAAGCTGTTAGTGAATGGCAAGGTTGACCAAGTCAACAGTACCAGTGAACACTGAAACCGATTAATAATATAATATAATAAGAAGCCCAAAAAATCGAGATTGGCATAGAAAAAGAATTACAAAGAGGGAATGAATTTTGAGAGCAGTGATTGAGATTGGCAGATTATGTGAGATTGACCAAACTTAATTCGGTCAAGCGTCATTAACCTATAGTGCTGCCTTGCTGGTGCCTGGCGTGGTGCGGCCATGCCAACTGCAACTGGTGTGCGTGCGTGAAGCGCGCACCGCACCACACACACCCATCACAGCGAGCGGTGCGGGGCCCACGGGCGGTTGGTGAGCGGGGCGGGCCGAACCACGCGGCCTCCCCCGGACTTGGGCCCACGAGTCAGCGGCAGCCTCAGCAGGTGTTTGGTGGGTGCGGGTCGCTGTCCCCCACCCAACGCAACGCACCTGTTATACAGCGTCACTCCCCTCGACCGCCGGATCCGACCAAATGCGATCCGACGGCGGCGGGCCTCCGCTGAGGCCGTGCCCGCTGCCGACGGGGGCTATAAATGGGCCGGCGCGCGGCCCGGCACGGCGTGCGCTGCGGCCGGGTCGGATCTGTCACGAGACGAGCCCCCCTCCCCTCAACCGGAACTTGTTACCATCCCATCCCACTCCCCGCCGCCTCCACCGGATCTCGTCGGACTCGGATCCGCCCGACCACCCCGCGCCGCCGCCGCAGCAGGTGAGCGTCCATCCCCTCGTCCCTTCTACTCTCCTTCGGTCCTCGAGGCGCCTGTCCCCGCGCCGGCGCCGGCGCTCTGCGTTCCGATGCCTGCTCTGCTTCGCCGTTGGGTTTTGTTTGTTTTCTTGTCTGTAGCAAGACGCGTTTCTAGTTGCGGCGGGCTCTGGATTCGCTGCCCGCAATGGTTGCCGCCGTCGAAGAAGGCCAAAGCCCAGGTTGGGGCTTGCCATGATAGGTTTCCTGGTTTCGTTCGTTCGTGCCGCGAAATGTTTTGTTTTTCCCTTAAATTAATCCGATATGTTGTTCTCCCCGTAATAAATACGATAGTCAGGGAGGGATTTTTTTTCTCTCTTCTTTCACACGCACCTGTTCGGAGTGGTAGTGATGGTTCTTGTCTTGTCGCGTTCCACAAGACGGGAAAAGAAAGAATCGGCAAGGCTCCACACGTGGTTGGACGAGACGATCTCGTTGGAAACCCATCCGTGTTGTTACAGAAAAAAAAATCTGTGCTTTCGGGTCAACATGTACATACATGTGCTAATCCGAATTTTCTACCGGCGAAACATGCATGCAGAAACTGCTTAGTGCTGCTATGTTTACCGTAGAGTGTAATGGTTGCTACTGAAATGATACGGATGCTGATTTCATCTGTATTCTTCTAAAATAGTTGGAGAAGAATCAGCGATTAGTTTTGTCTTATTCGTCTATAAAGAAACCAAACCACATGCTTCACTTCACACTTTTTGCTAGGCAAACTGCATGGGATTTGCGGATTTCAGAAAATTTATTTCTGCAAGCTGTCCAGAAACTTACAGCTACTGGTTATTGCTTTTACCATGTTCTGTAGTGTTGTTTTGAGTGATTTGCTGTACCTGTGTGAAGGTTGCTGCTAAAATGGTAGGGGTGCTACGTAACCTTTGCCTGCAATTGTTGGCGAAAATGATCCTCTACAAATAAACCACATGTTCTAAAAACTATTTAATAGGCCAGCTGTGTGTAGGATTTGTCAATGTTTCTTTTTGCTACCTGAACAAAGGATTTGTGGGAATTTCTTTTTACAAGCTAGCTGCCAGTTTATGCTTTTACTATGCTCATCGCGTTTGCTTTATACTCCCTCTGTTTCAATTTATAAGTTGTTTTTGCTTTTCTAGGTACATATCTTTTGCTATGCAACTAGATATGCGCTATCTCTAGATTCATAGCAAAATCTATGTATATAGAAAAGCCAAAACTACTTATAATTTGGAACGGAGGGAGTAGAAACTACTTTTCCATCCTGCAACATGTATTGGAAGAATATAATTTGAGTGGTTGTTTTCTTCCTAGAATCTTGTTACACAACTTGTTATTCTTATGCTGATTCGGGTCGGCTTGGTAGATTCCTCTTGCCTTATCCACTAAAGCACAAATGCGGAGTATAGTCCTGTACGATTGGATCAGAAACGCCAAACTTTTGTCAGTGGGACTTAGTTGACTCTGCGTGAAGAATCTCTCAACCTGAAATTGTGGTCTTCTTATGTGCCAAGAAATATGCCCTTTTTGTGCTTGATTAGCAGCCTTGCACTTTTTATTGATGTCTTTTGTTGCATGAGACAATAGGAAAAATCTTTGAAAAAGCATTTTTGCCTAAAAGGAGTACAGTGTTTGCTTGCGCCCTGGGAGTCATTTAGTTATTGCTATCTAAACATTTCCATAAATCGCTTAGTTATTGCCCTTATATAGGAGTACATCAACCTTGTTGGTCATGCAATTTGTTTGGTTGTGAGAATTCTCACTTTGCCTTAGCCATTTTGTTTACATATTTTCTGTAACTAATCATTTGTATTGTCTGCTGCAGATCAGAGAAGATGGCCGCAGTTGACACCTTCCTCTTCACCTCGGAGTCTGTGAACGAGGGACACCCTGACAAGCTCTGCGACCAGGTCTCAGATGCCGTTCTTGATGCTTGCCTTGCTGAGGACCCTGACAGCAAGGTTGCTTGCGAGACCTGCACCAAGACCAACATGGTCATGGTCTTTGGTGAGATCACCACCAAGGCCAATGTCGACTACGAGAAGATCGTCAGGGAGACCTGCCGCAACATTGGTTTCGTGTCAGCCGATGTTGGGCTTGACGCTGACCACTGCAAGGTGCTTGTGAACATTGAGCAGCAGTCTCCTGATATTGCTCAGGGTGTGCATGGCCACTTCACCAAGCGCCCCGAGGAGATTGGAGCTGGTGACCAGGGACACATGTTTGGGTATGCGACTGATGAGACCCCTGAGCTGATGCCTCTCAGCCATGTCCTTGCCACCAAGCTTGGTGCTCGCCTCACTGAGGTCCGCAAGAATGGAACCTGCCCCTGGCTCAGGCCTGATGGGAAGACCCAGGTGACAGTTGAGTACCGCAATGAGGGTGGTGCCATGGTCCCCATTCGGGTCCACACTGTCCTCATCTCTACCCAGCACGACGAGACAGTCACCAATGATGAGATTGCTGCTGACCTGAAGGAGCATGTCATCAAGCCTGTCATCCCTGAGCAGTACCTTGATGAGAAGACCATCTTCCACCTTAACCCATCTGGTCGCTTTGTCATTGGTGGACCTCACGGTGATGCTGGTCTTACTGGCCGGAAGATCATCATTGACACCTATGGTGGCTGGGGAGCCCATGGTGGTGGTGCTTTCTCTGGCAAGGACCCAACCAAGGTCGACCGCAGTGGAGCCTACGTCGCAAGGCAGGCTGCCAAGAGCATTGTCGCCAACGGCCTTGCTCGCCGAGCCATCGTCCAGGTCTCCTACGCCATTGGTGTGCCCGAGCCTCTCTCCGTGTTTGTTGACACATACGGCACCGGCACAATCCCCGACAAGGAGATCCTCAAGATTGTGAAGGAGAACTTTGACTTCAGGCCTGGCATGATCATCATCAACCTTGACCTCAAGAAAGGCGGCAATGGGCGCTACCTCAAGACAGCGGCCTACGGACACTTTGGAAGGGACGACCCTGACTTCACCTGGGAGGTGGTGAAGCCCCTCAAGGCGGAGAAGCCTTCTGCCTAAGGCGCCCTTTTTCAGAAGAAACTTTTGGTCTGCTGCGCTTATCGTGTTTTATTATGGCTTCTATATGTTGTGATTCTTGATCTGCCCTTGCTTATCATTTGTATTTGTACTGTCCTAATAAGTGGTACTTGTGAGGGTCTTACTGTGTCTGCTTAATTACCTAGAGGATTGTTTCTGGTTTTGCTGCTTATGTAATGCTTAAAACAATGAAAGAAGCTACAGGCTACAGCTACTTTGAGAAGTAATGGGACCTCGTGCATTTTGGTTATATATTGCAATGCTGTGCGTTGTGATTATATTGCCTTGGGTATTGCTGTCTACGAATGTTCACTGGACAGTGTTTGTGTATGTGACTGGTGAAGCTGCAATGGCTAATGTTTGGTGAAGCTGCAGTGGCCGAGTGTATGTGTTTGTGGAAGCTGCAGCCTCCCTGGTAACTGAACATCACTTTCTTGTGTCTGGTGGCCCGTAGAGTGATGCTGCACACCTTTGTTGACATTAGGTGATAGTTGGTGAGCAACCAGAACCAGAAGGGGTTAAGTGGCATTAATCGGTCAGAATTCAAAATGGCAACGGGTACCCGAAACCCGAGTACCCGACGGGTTTTACCCGATAAGGAGACGGGTATGGAAGACATTTTGCACCCGCGGGTACGTTATTGGACGCATTCTTGTACCCATCGGGTATGCGGGTACGTACCCGCGGGTAAAAAAACCCGCATAAATAATATCCAACCTCTGCAATTTTAGCCCATATAAACATATAGCCCATATTTGGCCCATATAAACATATGAGTATATATATTCTTGAACTCCCTCAAACCCTAATCCTCATCCTCACTCCACTCCACCAGCCGTCCGCTCGCGGCCCCCTCCGTGGCTCTGCTCTCTGCCGCTCCTCTCTCCTCTGCCGTTCTCTCCCCAATCCCCACCACGCCGTCTCCGGTCTCCACTGCCCAGTCCCCACCAGCGCCCCCAACGAGCACAGCGCCGTCGCCGTCGCCATCTCCGGTAGCCATGGTGGAGAACTCCGGAATAGGACAAGATGATAGCCGGTGATGCTCTTCCTCAACCCTAACCTCGAAATCCATTGTTGTAGTTGCAGCTGTTCTTCTTGATCCCATTTGCCTTCTGAGTTCTGACCCCGCGCCGTCCCCGAAGGGACACCGTCCTGCGACCGCCGGATCCGGAGGAGGCGACGAAGAACGGCGCACGTGCACCGCCTACCCCGACGCCTGCCCCGCTCGTCCTGCTCCTGCCACCTCCTGCACAAGCCACTGCACCGGTCGCTGCTGCTAAGTCGAAGCCAAAGGGCGTCCCTGTTGGTCCGGCGGCCAAGAAGGCTGCAGCCAAGAAGGCAGCGGCCAAGAAGGGTGGTCGGCCTCCCCTGTCTCCGACGAGCATAGCTGCAGCTGCTCATAAAGTGCAAAATCAGCACCTCAAACGCAGCCTTGGGTAAGCAAAGATGACTTTCTCTGCTCAGATATGTGCAAGATTGTGTATTGGTCTAGCAAAGATGATGGCTTTCATTGTGTGAGAGGTCCACAGATGGACCAAAAACTAGTCTGTGTAGCGTGTGATTTTCGTTTTGGGAAGTGAGGCCTTAACCTCACCGTGATATCTGGTGGTTGAAATTATCTTGTGCTAAGTTGTTTCTGGTGCCAGTGTTCTTCGTTCGTCCCTGCTGTTGCTTCGATCTCTTGGTCGAGATGGTTTTTGGTGATTTTGGTTGATCAATGACGAACAGTGATATGTGCTGATCGATTCCTCCAAGTAAACCTGTTCAATTTGGCATGAGCTCAGAGATCGATTTGTTTTTTGTTTTTAGGAGGAGAACTGAGTTCTTGCACGAGATGGGGATTTCTAGGAATTTGAGTTGGAATTGGGCGATGATTCTTGCGGGATAGCTCTCAATCTTGTTGTGATCCCCTCTGCAAGTTTTGGGAGCAAGTCGTTTTAATTTAGTTCGAATTTCCTTGGTTCCTGGTGCCACTCTCTTCTCTGTTCTTGCGTTTGTCGGTCTCCAGTATTCCAGTCCTGAGCAAATCAGCACAGCAGCGTGCTTGCCCTTGGTGGGCTGCTCAGCGAGCCGGAGTCCAGCAACGAGCGCATCAGCACCAGGCGTGCTTGCATCGAGCTGCCTTGTTCCTGGCCGTGCGTGGCCTTGTTAGTTTCTTCTCGTTCGTCAGTTTTTCAGCAGATTGGAGAGCAGCCCCTCCATTCTGTTTCGTTTGCTTTTTCTACTTCTCTGAATATTGGAGTGCAGTTCAGTTTCAGTGCAGTGTCCAGAAATGACAGCAGTTTGCTCTTTTCATTTGTTTGATCAGAAAGCTTGCATCTTCCATCCGTGAACTACTCTAGCATAGCAATCTTTGGCTACTGAATTAAGTATTTAAATTACTTCTTTTCACTAGTAGTAGTTCACGTGATTTGTTTTTCTCAAGCAAGTAGCTCTTTTGGTCATTCATAAATAAATATTCAGGTTTGGTCTATTTGTGATCTGCTAGCTTATTTTTTATGGAGCTAATTGCTCGATGTGCTTGTACAGACTGAACAAGATGTCAGCTACTGCTAGTGATGGGAGCAGCAACCCGCAATGTGGGTCACAAGCATCACAAGTGCAATCAGATTCAGTTCCAATCTCTGGATCACCTCAGCTTGAATCGACCAATGATTCATTGCCAATTGAGATAGATGATGAAGAGGAAGAGATCATTGCTGTGGTTCTAAGAGGAAGCTCAAATCTGCCGTTTGGAATGAGTTCACAAAAGTGCAGATTGGCAGCAGTGAATATGCAAAATGTAACCATTGTGGGAAGAAACTTTCTGGGTTGTCCAGAAATGGGACTAACCATTTGAAGCATCACTTGAAGACTTGTGTGCTAAAGAAGATCAAGCTTAATGGGCAGACAGTGGTACAAGCTGGTTTGAGATTTGATATGACAGAGGCAGGCACAATTTCAGTGGAGAACTACACCTTTGACCAAGATATAGCTAGAAAAGAACTTAGTGCCATGATAGTTCTCCATGAGTACCCTTTAAGCATGGTTGATCATATTGGCTTTCGAAGATTTGTTGGTGCACTTCAACCACTATTCAGAATTGGGACAAGGAACACAATAAGGTATAAGATCTATGAGCCCACATCCTTTATGCCATTTGTATGAGCCCATATCAGTTTCCTAATATTTTCTATTTTATTTCAGATCTGATATTGTGGCACAATATGAGCTGGAGAAGAAAAAAGCCATTGCATATATGGCTGGAATTCAGTCAAGGGTGGCCATCACTACAGATTTGTGGACATCTGACAACCAAAAGAGAGGTTATATGACCATCACGGCACATTTTATTGATGAATCTTGGAATCTTAGAAATATTCTTATGAGGTACTATTTTATTTCTTAGATCTGGTTGCATAGCATGTTCTTGTCACCTTGTCAATCAACACTCTTGGAATCTGAGTTTGTTTCTAACTATTGAATGATAGATTCATTTATGTCCCTGCTCCTCACACTGCTGAAGTAATTGGTGAAGAATTATATGACAGCTTGGTTCAGTGGAATCTTGATGAGAAGATATCAGCCATTACTCTTGACAATTGCACTACCAATGATGCAGTAATCCCTCTGCTTGTGAGGAATATTGGAAGACATAAGCTCTTGAATGATGGTAAGCTGTTACACATGCGTTGTTCTGCCCATATTCTTAATCTAATAGTAAAGGAAGGCTTAGAGGTTTTGAAAGATGCAATAGAAAACATCCGTGATAGTGTCGCATATTGGACAGCTACACCAAAAAGGATTGAAAAGTTTGAGGAGATAGCTAAGTTTGTTAAAGTGGAAGCCATAACTAAGATAATCCTTGACTGTAAGACTAGGTGGAATTCAACTTTTAATATGCTTAGTCATGCATTACCATACAAGTCTGCTTTCATTAGGGCAAGCCGTGTTGATAGGCTGTACACTTGCTTGCCATCTGAGGATGAGTGGAAATTTGCTGAGGATGTTGTAGGGAGGCTAAAATTGTTCAATGACATCACTAAAATGTTTTCTGGGACAGATTATGTAACAGCTAACATGTATTTCACTAAAATTGCTGAAGTTAGAAAGGAGATTAGGGAGTGGTCAACTTGTGGAAACCTTTTAGTGCAAGCCATGTCAGCCAATATGGTAGCCAAGTTTGACAAATATTGGACTGATATTCAAGGGTTCATGGGCATTGCAACTATTCTAGATCCTAGATTTAAAACCACAGTGCTGCTGATTTGTTTTGAGGATTTGCTTGGGACAACTGGTTGGGAGTGCGAGGATAGGGTTTAGGAAGTGAAGAATTTGTTGGCTGATTTGATGCTTGAGTACCATGGGGAAGATGATGTGGGAAACAGTGTCCCTGCAGCAGGACAAAGTGATGATTTCTTATCTTCCATGATGGCTCGTGTTGCTAGTAGACGGCCAACAACAATGGGATTCAAGACTGAGTTGGATCGCTACTTGGATGAAGAGCTATTGGACATGAATACTAAGAATTTCAGAGTTTTAGATTGGTGGAAGGTGGCTGGAACTCGGTTCCCAACTTTGAGGAAGATTGCTAGGGACATATTTGCCATTCCTGTTACAACTGTAGCCTCAGAATCAGCTTTTTGCACTAGTAGTAGGGTTTTAAGTGAGCATCGTAGTAGGCTCACTACCAAGATGATAGAGGCCCTAATGTGCTCTCAAGATTGGCTGAGAAACAAGTATAAAGGTATATTTAACAATGCTTCTATGGCTATTAGCTTGCTATTAATTTCTACATATATTTACTAATATTCATGCAAGCCAACTCATTTGCTCACTTATGTTTGCTAGTTGATGAGAAGAACAAGCAGCCTGCAACCTTTTGGTCATGTCTTCAGGACATACAAGAGGGCTTCAGGTGATTTGCCATTCTTCAAATGTGTCCATTTTTAGCTTCTTTGTGAATGTGATAATAGATAGCTAAATTGTGACATGTTTATGCTAATGTAGGAACTCACCATTTGAGGACAAATGAACTGGCCATGAGATGGCGTCCTTTTGATCACAGGAACAAGACAAATGATGCAAGAATTGGATGACGTGCATGTGCTTCCTTTTGATGTCTTATCTGTAATTGCATTTGTGAACTTGTAACCTGTGTGGTCTCTTTAATTCATGGTAGATGAATCCATGTGAACTTGTAATATTTAGTATGTGCTGCAACTGTTGGAATTGGTGGCTGAACTTGGAAAGTGGGAAGGCTGGTGTGCGTGTGCTACTTTTAAGCACACATTTAATTTGTAGTTTGCTGGAAAGAACCAATGAGGCATCTGATCTATTTGAACTAGCTTGACCTAGATATATTTCTGTTTTGTTGCTCTATTGTTGATTTGTTTTGCTAGAAGCTATTATATTTTGGTGTGTGAACTCGGATATATTGTCGGGTGTGGGTTACCCGTCGGGTAAGAATTACCCGTCGGGTGCGGGTATGGAATGAATTTTCTACCCGTCTGCGGGTACGGGTAACCCGACGGGTAAGATTTTGATCTGGCGGGTGCGGGTACGGGTGGCCAGTACCCATCGGGTACGTACCCGTTGCCATTTTGAGTCAGAATATGTATCTCCTAGGTCTGATGAGGTCAGCTGTCAATTTTCGCCGCAACCTGAGTGCATCCCCATTCGCAGGTCAGCTGTGCGTGTCAGTGACAACTTAACTGAAACTCTGAATCTTCTCTTCTGGTAGACCATCGCCCATCAGCAAAGTGATGTTTGGTCACCCTCTCAACCTCTGCTGATGTACTGTATCTGAACTCTGACGATCATGTCGAGTCAGCTTCTGGGTGTGTTTGGGCCTAAATCTGTGCAGCTGAAATCTCTAGGAATCTGCGATGATTGGGATCACACAACTTGGAGATGACAGCGCAAGAGGATTTCCGTTCCATCATGTTGGAGATGAGATGACCCAAACCAGATTGCCGAAGATGCAACGCAATGCGATGCAACCGGCTCTCAGGTTCGGCAAGGTGGCACTGTACTGCACGCCACACATCTACACCGAACTGAAACTGCAGGTGGACCGACAGAGAGATGATAAATAAAGTAGTTGCAGTCGTAGTACGTGACAGATGTAACTGACCAAATGCAAGTGTCAGGTAAGTAATCCGCTGGTAGTTTAGCCAAATGCCAAAGATACATGTGGCCTTGGGGAGCTTTTAGCAGCTAGTTTGCCTTCAAAGGCAGGGCACACCAATGGAGTTGACAGCGATGAGAATGGTGAGTGGGAGTATCTATTTATCACTGCAGTAAAGGTTTTGGGGAGGGAGAACACTTGACAAATTAACTGCAAGTGCAAGGGACGAGAAGACATAGAGGACCCAATCCATTTGGTTTGACTTGGTTTTATTGTTTAGCACACAAAACGCCCATTTAGGCCATATTTCATTAAGAGGAAGGGGAGTATAGTATAGCATCACAACCAAGATTTTCATTAGGAGCACCCTATGGCAGTGTGATGATTACCCAAAGCGCCAATTGGAAATGCTAGCACAAAACTGCAACCACCAAGCAGAAGCAGGAATGGGAATTTCCCGAATTTGATATGGTTAACAGGATAGGAAATAATGACAAATGGTGACAAAACTGAAACCCAATCGCCGTTTGTCGTTCCTTTGGAAAAACAAAAACAATTCACCGGAAGGACGCGCCTGCGCTCTGGAACAAGAGAATCCAAGACTGATAGCAAAGCCATTCCCCTGACCCCTGAGGCTGGTTGTCATTGATCATTTTTTGATTAACAAGATACGGAGTAGGAAATCATGATCTGGAGGGCCTAAACCACATGCAGATCATCATTGGGTTGGTAGAATGCAGCGCCGCAAGCCAACTCATACGCCTGTCTACCATGCATCCTCATCATTCGCGATGCGATTTTCGTCATGCATGCATATAGTAGTGATGTATATATAGAGAGAGAGAGAGATCCCTGTTTCATTGTTTCTTGGTGTTACCTTCCGGCAACCGCTGATAATCAGGCCTCTCTCTCTCTCTCTCTCTCCATGTCTCTTCAGAAAAACATCGTTTCAGTAGTATATAGACACGCAAAAACAGCTAGCGGAAACACCAGACGCGCTCAAGATTTTTTTTTTGTGGCAATCGAAACTGATGAAAAGGGAGAATGAGGGGATGTACGTCTCTGGCACCTCTTTGGCTATCTGGAGAAACTTGATTGCAGATGACAGCTAGAACCGTTTCCTGTTCCTGTTCCTTCTGAAGATATCACTCCTCCGTCGGTCCCGCGGTATGAACAAAACAGGTACAGACATGCTACTCTCTCTGTCCACGAGAGAATGTAATTCTCGTTTTTCGAGAAGTCAAACAGTTTAAATTTTGACTAAATTCATATCAAAAAATATTAACACTTATAATATAAAATAAGTATTATGAGATTAGTTATAGAATATATTTTTATAATAAATTTATTTGAAGACATAAATGTTAATACTATTTACTATAAACTTGATCAAACTTGAGTCAGTTTGACGGACACGCATCCCGTAATTATATTCTTTTGCGGACGGATGGAGTACATACGAGTACTCTACTGGCAGTTAGGTCCTCACTGGCTTGGTTTAGAACAGCTTTGGTTTCACCTGAAGTAGTATTATCCATAGCACTATTAACCCACTTCTCTCTCTTTTTGTTTTCGAGCTTATTCGCTTCGCTGAAAAATCATAACTAAAAATATTGTTCGCTGGTTTGGTAGGAGATAAAAACGCTGTTGGTGAATCTATTGCCCAACTTCTAGTCTGTCAGTGCGGAAGAGTTGTAGAGACCGTAGACAGGTAACAGTAGCAGCACAGCATGTGAGACAGACAGCTTGGTGAGCAGGGCAGGGGCAGGCAAGCTGCCAAGCCGACCTGACCCCACCTGACCGCCGCCGCGTTTGGTCAGTCAAATAAGGCTGCCGTTTCAGGGCCCGCCCACCGCCGGTGAGCTTACCTCCTCCTCCTCCCGATCCTCCAATGGCCAAGGCTCAGCCTGCCACGTCACCATTAGCGAAGCACACCCCCTGTTCTACCAGGTCTTTGGGTTTCTTTCCGCTCTGTCTGTCTCTCTGTCGAAACCTCGCTGATTTCATTCAGTTCAGGCATGATGATCTTTTCGCTTCTTTGTCTGATGCAATTAAAATGGTACGTAGTATTCTTTTCTCAGTCCTCTTTATCTTTCTCCAGTTCGAGAGGATCATTATATTTATCTAGGAATATGAATGCCACGTCAGTATCAAATCCCTGACGACTGCTAGCTTGCTCATCACGGGCATCAAAAGTCAAATGGAAATGGTCTTGGCCCGTCTGTTGGCAGGAGGAGGTGTAGCGGCTCTCTTCACCTTTGGTACGGAGTCAACGATGCTTGCATTGTGTGGCTCTATCGCTCCCCGTGTTGCTAAGCTTAATCAGACCGATTCAACTGTTAGATCGATCGACCTCGACCAGATGCATGGTTGACCCGGTGAATGCAGTTATTTGATATCTTATTAAATACCAATACATTTCCGGGTACTTATTCTAGTAATGGATTTCATGATGCTTATTTGATATATTAAATATCAATACATTTTTTTTTCTGGAAAAGTAGTTAAATTGAAGATGGTCTGACTTAGCACTATCGCTTGTTTCTTTCTTTTTATTAACGATGATGATCTATGCTAATTTTAGCTGGTTATGTTAACAAGTCTGCTCAAGCGAGCTCACGAGTCTGAATGAGCCGAGAACATCACAAGTCAATAGCACAAATAAGTAAATTAACTTATTTTGCAATGTTTTCTCAAGTTCTGAAGCCTAAAACTTTGCTTCTTGGGCACATGCGACATTCTTGTTCCCGCAATCCAAACACCCCCAAAGTTTCTTTCTGTATTTTGATATCATAGCCATGTTCTGCTGGTCATGTTTCGGCTTGTTTCAGCTTATTCTCTCTCACAGAACACTATTGAATCAGCCGAAACCAGCCGGCTTTTCCACCAGCCGAACCAGCCCCATATAGTTTTCTATTCCTGTATTTTGATATCCTATAGTTTCTACTTTTCACTCTATGTTATTCTGTGCTTTTTTTTCATTCCTTTATTTTATATTTTTGCGTTCCAAACAGGCCCTGAATTAAAATGGAGAATTCACGACCATGACTCTTTCTCGATCACTGCCATTTCTTTCCTTTTCCGCTCATGATAATGCTTGCATCGCCTCACTTGCAAAAGACTCATATGTCTTGTAATATAACTACTCTTAGACATTCTCGGTGCTTTTTCTTTGGCAGCATGCCAGCTAAAACTAAAGTTCATGTGATTGGCACATATACATGGAAAGGTGGTTGGCGTGCACGCAAAATTAGATAGGGGGAATGGAAATGAAGGGTGAATAGTATTTCTGGCATACATCCCTTTTTGGAAACCCTCTTTACAACTCTAAAGTTCTACTCTGTATGCTATAAGTAGTTGTATTATGAAACCTAGGAAGTAGTAACCAGATGGGACATAAAAGGAGTATTATGAAACCAAGGAAGTAGTAATCGGATGGGAGATAAAAGGAATCATACTACTATAAGTACGTCAAGAAACTCATGAGGGTTACTTGACTATGAAAATTCTGTCTCATATGCTCTCTGAGAAACTATCTTACAAAAAGTCAAAAACTTTTTATCATAATGTGGGATGATAGGAAGATTAGCTTTAGGGCAAGCAATTCAATGATTCATTGGTTGGCGGCTAAGAGCATCTCCAATAGTCCCTTTTAAACCCACTATCTAAATCCTTATTTGGAGAGTGTCATTTTAATAAAAAAATCTCTATATATCTCTCTACACTCCAACACCTTCTCTATTTTGAGGAGCGAGAAATCTGGAATAGAGGATGGGAATATTTAAAGATCTAGTTGAAGAAGTTGCCGAAGAGATTTTTTCACCAAAATCTCTATTCCTATCAATATGGAAGATATAAATAGGCTCTTGAAGTTACTCTAAGAAGAGGTTCTTGGCAAAATAGCAATAAAGTTGGTGCCGAGAAAGAGGGAGTGAGAAAGAGCGGGAGAGAGTGGTAAAGAAGGGGTAGAGATGTGAAGTCATCGGTGTCGATGACCTACTATCTACAACTAATGTTATTGACAAACAAAAAAAAGGTAAAAAAACAAGTCACGTATAATGTCCCAAATTCCATATTTATTTGCCTAGAGAAAGTAGTAGTCAGTGCAAGCAGTGTGAGTGACGATAAATGCAAGATGACATGTCTTGAAACTTTTCTTTGGGAAAAGTGTCTCGAAACTTCTTAAATGGACTCGTCTATACAGAGAACCCTCTCACGATAATATAAGCATGAGAGGACTCTCTCTCCTTCTAGATACAACGAATCGTCACCCACCTCCTCCTCCTTCGTGAGTTCACACCACCCCACCCCTTTTCCTCGGTGTGCTCGCCACCCAACCCTGTCCCACCACCATCCTCCACCTTGCAAGTGTCGCCTCCGATGCCTATGAGGGCCACCCTTCCACCACCTCCTCCATCTTCTTTCTCTCCTTACCACAATTGGATCCTACTCCCTTACCTTCACCGATGCCTCCCCAATCTAGCGGCATCATCGTCGCCAAATCTGTCGCCCTCGTGACTATCACCGTTGCTAACTGCTGCAACAACGTTGGGAGCTCCCTGCTGCCCTTCCCATATCATGCACCCCCACCTCCACTGCCACCCCTCCCGATCTAGCGATGCCAAATCCACCATCGCGCTACCGCCGCCACAGCACAAGACAACCTGTGCTACCACTGACACAGTGGGACACCCTACTGTGGACCATCCCAACTAGCCTCCTCCATAGTTCTCACGACCACCGCCACGACAGGACACCCTCGTCATAGTGCCTCCCTAACTAGTCTCCTCCATAGTTGCCTACAGTTCCACCCATAGCGCACCCTACCATCGCTGTCGTTCTGGAAGCCCCCTCCCCAAAGCTCCCTTTAAATCCTGCAACCACAAAACTCCCTTCTATAATATGAATCTGAAACCCTAAACCTAGATCCAAAATTCTCAAGAGAAGACGAAGTTGTCGTTCTGGCGCTCATAGGAGAAGAAGAGGACATCGAACTAGTGCTTGCTACAACTAAATCACTCTCGGTCCAATTTATTACTTATTATTTCTCTTCTTTCCTTTCTTGGCTTCGTCGACGTCTCATCCTCTTCCAAATCAGGAGAGCTCTACAAGAGTCTCTTCATTTAGCTTTTTAGGGCACGTTTGAATGGCGGCCAACGCACGCCGCACGTGTGACACGCTGATACTGCCAAACCCTCCCACCACACATGGCGAAAGGTTTGGCGCGTGCTGCAGCTGTTAGTTCATAACGCACGCCGTAGCTCGTCAACTGTCTAGTGGCCGTTTCGTCCGCCGCACTCGCGGCGCGGCCACGGCTATGGCAGCAGGGGCTGTGGCGGGAGCCAAACACGCCCTTAATTTTCAAATTTGAAACTGAACATTTTTCAGGGTTTCGAGCTGATTCGCTGAAAACTGATCGCCGAGGTTTTCGAATTTGATTTGACCAGTTGAAAAGAGGGACGTGGTCAACTGAAAGTTCCCGGTGCGTGAGATGGAAGCGTCGGAGTTTTTTTAAAAAAATAAAAAGGAAAAAGAGAAGAAAAATGGGAAGAGGCACATGGGGGTTTGCCTTTTGCTCTTTCTCAGTTCTCACACACGCATTCTCTGAGTTTTCTGACGAGACGACCAACACCACACGGAGAAGACGGAGGACTCTCCCCCGCTGGTGACCGCACAGCCAGCTCCGTCCGTCGGAACTCGGAAGGCCTGCCTACCCCGCTGCCTTCCTACTCCCTTCCCTCCGCGTCCTCCTCCGCTGCCTCGCGCCGCCGTGCATCGCCCGCCCCGCCTCCCGCGCCGTCTCGCCTCTCATCGCCGCGCCGCCTCGCTCCGTCGTTCCTGGCCGCCGGACGTCTTCTCCGTCGCCGGCTACGCGCGTGAGGAGGGAGGAGGAGCCGCGGCGCGTGGATCCAGGGGCAGCGGCGTCCATCACGCGTGAGAAGGGACAAGGTGCCGGTGAGATCTACTTTTTTTTCCCAGCTCCTCCATCTCTCGCAGCTTTCTCTTTCTCTCAGCGCGTTTTGCGGAGATTCGTCGGTAGCGACGGCGGGGCAGTCCCAGGCTCGGCGGCGGCGTCAGCGGCTCCCCCTCCCGCCTCGCGCCCTCGCCAAGGCTGGAGACAGCAGCCGCTGCTCCACCAAGGCGGTCGCGCCGCTTTGGGAACCCTGCTTGGATTGGATAGGTAGCTCGTCCGTGGCGTGGCACGGTGTATCATTTGGGGATTCATCGCTGCAGAAGCAATTGCAGGTTTGGCAGGGCTAAGGAAAGAGCCGGAGCGAACACGACGTTAGCCTTTTGGATTGGTCGGGCTGGCGTGTGTGAGAATGGCATGATTGTGAGCTGTGGGCATGAGGGAAAAGGTGACCCCTTTGGTGCTGGACTGCTGGTACTGTGGAGGAGCAGCAGTGCATCAAATGCATGTGATGCGGCAATAAATTTTAATGTAGCCACGATTGAGATGAATCTGTAGGCGAAGTGAAGTGACTAATGTGGTTTCAGGGTTTCAGGCTCAGGAATTTCTTCTTGTTTTCAGAAAGAAGGGTAATTGCAAGTATTCGTCCAGTGGTGCAATGACCCCAAAGCTGACTGGTGGGATGCTTAGTCTAATAGTAGTAATAGATTTCCAACCAATGTGCATAATTATTGTCTCTAGCTAAGGTGGCAAGAAACCTGTGGCGTATTAAGAATTATCAAGGCTGTCCATGCAGAATGAGCTGTCCTTTGATCAGCTTCATAGCAAGTGGTGACTCTGAGTAGTTAGTACCTTCCTGCTAGATATATTTTAATCTACCTGGGGCACTTGGGAAACAACAAAACACAGGAATACCTCCATATTTTAAGCTTTCCTTTTGCATAAATTGTTTGCAACATGTGGGTCAATTTTGGTTGCTGTGCACCTACGTTAGTCTCGCATTTGGTTGGTAAGTGAAGAACATGAATGCGGAGCTACAGGGGAGAAGGGATGGAGAGAATTTATACATGGTCTCGTTTACACCATGGATGATGCGATGAGTGCATGGCATGGATATCAGGAAATAAATTTTATGCGACACCGTCGCACAACAGCTGTGTGCGACACCCTCTCATCCCGTGACACGTGTCCTGTTTGCTCTATCCACCAGTCTGGATTCATTGGTTCACGGAAAATGCGGAGTCAGCTCAACCGCACGCCACTGGTGGTTGCCTTCCCTGGTGGTGCCAGGAGACACGTGTCGAACAATAGTAGGATGTCGCACACAGGATGCCATGCGACGGTGTCGCATAGGATTTATTTCCTGGATATCAATTACTTATGGAATTGGTTGCTCGATTTCTAACAGATTTCTTTTTTCTTTGTTTCTTGTTTTCTGACTGATGCTATATTGCCGCTTCTTCTAATAAAAAGGCGTTTGATTCCAACTTCCAGGACCTGTCTTTGGGTAGAACATGTCGTGCTTTGCATGCTGTGGCGATGAAGATACCCAAGTACCAGACACCAGGACTCAATATCCAGGACACCATCCAGCAAGTAAGAGCACTGGACCTTTTTTTGTTGTAATCCTTTGCAGAGCACCATTTCTCATACCATATATTTAGCTTTTGATGCTTGGTCAATATTTTTCTAATAAACTCCAACTGACCTGCAGGGGCTGATGCATACCGCCCTGCTGATCAACCTCCCAAGGGTCCTCAGCCTGTGAAAATGCAGCCAATTGCAGTCCCTGCTATTTCTGTAGATGAGATTAGGGAGGTGACTAAGGGTTTTGGTGATGAAGCCTTGATTGGTGAGGGCTCCTTTGGCAGAGTATACTTTGGTGTTTTAAGAAATGGTAGGAGTGCCGCCGTCAAAAAGTTGGATTCTAATAAGCAGCCAGACCAAGAATTCTTGGCGCAGGTCTGTGTTTCCCTGTTTATGAAATGCAGCACATCTTTTTTAGTCTGTGGTTTGATGTCACTCTGAAATTCATCTACAGGTGTCTATGGTGTCAAGGCTGAAGCATGAAAATGTTGTTGAGTTGCTTGGTTACTGTGCTGATGGGACACTCCGCGTCCTTGCTTATGAGTTTGCTACTATGGGTTCCCTTCATGATATGCTTCATGGTATTATCTTGTGCTATCTTTTTTCTCTCTTTTGCATGAGTTGTACTGTCTCATGATCCAAGTAAAGAAAGAAACCATGTTTAACACATGTCGAATATGTGTGTTTACAGGAAGGAAAGGTGTTAAAGGGGCTCAACCCGGCCCAGTCTTATCATGGTCACAATGTGTGAAGATAGCTGTTGGGGCAGCAAAAGGCCTCGAGTATCTTCATGAGAAAGCACAACCCCATATCATACACCGAGACATTAAGTCTAGCAATGTTCTTCTTTTTGATGATGATGTAGCTAAGATAGCTGACTTTGATTTGTCAAACCAAGCTCCTGACATGGCAGCTCGGCTTCACTCAACTAGGGTTCTTGGAACATTTGGATATCATGCGCCTGAGTATGTTCTGATTTCCTTTTCAATTGCTCTACAGACCTTTTGAGATAATTAAGCTTAATGTTAGTTTACCTTTTTTGGGGTCAGGTATGCAATGACTGGGCAACTCAGCTCTAAGAGCGATGTATATAGTTTCGGAGTTGTTCTTCTTGAGCTATTGACTGGAAGGAAACCTGTTGACCATACATTACCAAGGGGACAGCAGAGTCTTGTGACTTGGGTAAGTTCCATCTACACATGCTCATTGTGCTTATAAGATAGGGTGAACTTGTAGTTTTCTGGGGTGAATCAAATTAATGACTTATTCAACACTGGCAGGCTACACCAAGGCTTAGCGAAGACAAGGTTAGACAATGTGTTGACTCAAGACTTGGAGGGGACTATCCTCCTAAAGCTGTTGCAAAGGTACGATAAACGACCTTTCTTCTCGAACTATGCATGACTTTTTAAGTTGGTTTTATTAACTGTTTAGCACTTTAGCGAAGTGTCAAAGAAAGATGGTTGTAGAAGAATAGATGAGTAAACTGTCTTCTGTTATTGGAATGTCTAATTCTAATGTTGCGCTCATAGAATTTGACCTGCTACTAAACATTGTTCTTGAAGCATATTTGCATTCAGTGTCAGTTTATTATGCTAAGCTTTGATCCTTTGCTGCTGGTGCTATCAAGTGTTAGCTCTTGAGTTCGTGTGTCCTTTGGTGATGATCCATTCGAAGGTTTTAACCCTGTTTGTGCTCCTGTGTTTGAAACAGTTTGCAGCTGTTGCCGCGTTGTGTGTTCAATATGAAGCAGACTTCCGGCCAAACATGAGCATTGTTGTCAAGGCGCTACAACCCCTGCTGAATGCGCATGCGCGGGCAACTAACCAAGGGTAAAATGCTGGGTCATAAGCTTCGCTTCTCTCCCTCTTGTATGATAGATAAGTAAGATATATGAGTCGTCGATGTCGTTCTTGCAGACATGTGGGTGGCAGTGTGTAACATTTGTGATTATTCTTCCCCTGAGTTGTAAACAAGATTCTTGTATCCCCACAATATTTGATTGTTTCTATCGGTTGCAAGATGACCTATTTATTGGTGCCCTTTTTTTTTTGGTAAGAGTCACCTAAGCAAAACTCGCAAATTTTGTTACTCCCTATATTCAAAATTGTAAGACGTTTTGACTTTTTTTTAATATATAGTTATACACTATATATATACGGACTATACTATTCTACACCGAGCTGTTATACTGAACAAAATTCAGTAATGTTCAGTAGTCGCGTTTCAGTATTATTTAGTATTTCGTGGTACCGTGCGTAGTACTGACTGATACTGAACACGGTTCAATAGTACTCAATATTTTTTTAGGTTAGTTTTTGTTTGTGGTGTAGAATTATATATATATATATATATATATATATATATATATATATATATATATATATATATATATATATATATAGTAAAAGCAGTGTTTCTAAATAAAAGTCAGAACGTCTTACAATTTAGAAGGGTGGGAGTATAGTTATATTTACAAAAGGTGGGGGAGGGGATCTATTTTGTACTCGAGTGAGCAAAATTTATGTGCACACTCGGAGCATAACTCACATTGACCGAAACAAATTTTGAGGATAAAATGAATTTTATTTCTCTGAATAGAATGCCTTCAGGTGAATTATCATATTTCAATCAATTGATGGCCTTCACCAACACTATAGACTATGGGCTTGTTTGGTTTGTGGCCTGGACTGGGAGGCTCACCCAGACAGGTAGATCCAGCCTTAGGTCCTAGTACAAGTCAAGTTGAGCAAATTGTGTGGATAAATGGAATTTTTCTCTGAACAGAACGCCTCTGGGCTCCGGCGAATGATCATATTCATTTGATTTGAGGGCGTTCACCAACACCGTAGAATCTAATTCAAGCTGGACTAGCGCCATACCTTGATCTTCTGTTGCGATGATTGCTGCCAAGCCAGCGCATGTGCACATAAAGCATCATGTACTTTTAGCAAATTCGCAGCCATATGAGTGCAATACTCATGCTGGAGTTACCATCTTACCCAAGATATAAAAGGTCGCATGCCACATACTAATAGCTAATTAGAGTTACATGTGACAACTGCTTAAGCTACTCTGAAATCATAAGATGTAGATTCGTGACTACATGGCTGCTCATGAGCTGACATGAACTAGCTATGACTACAAGACAGATTCTGAGTTCACATGAACCAGCATAAACTGCACTACGGATTACAGACTACAACTATTACAGTCTACTCCCTCCGTCCCTAAATACTTGTCGCTTTACGCTTCCCGAGAAACAACTTTAATTAAATATATATTAAAAAATATTAATATTTATGGTATATAATTAGTATCATTGGAAAGGTCTTTCAGTCTAGTTTTTTAATAAATTTATTTGGAGATACAAATGTTGCACGCATTTTATATAAATCGAGTCAAACTTGCGGGCACAAAAACCGGAAACGACATCTAATTTGGGACAGAGGGAGTACAGACTAGGATGCACAACTGCCCAAGCCTACAAAACTAATGTAAACGCTAAATCGACAGCTGCTTAAACTATGAGCTAGTTGCTCACCTAACGATGGATGGAATCTCTAACTTCTTTACACGAGATTGGGTTTACGATGCTGCTTCATCGCTTTGCGAGGATAACTAGTGCCAGCATTGACATAGAGGCAATGAACTTGAATCCCTGGCTCTCCCAAAAATTCTCCTTGTCATGGCACATGCTGTTGGGCTGCTTCATGGCCACCTGGTCCATGAGCTCCTTGAGAGCCTTGTCTCTTTTCTCCCCCATCTGCAGAATAAATGTAAACAAGATCAGACCATTGATATGAATATTTTCCACGCACAATTATGGCAAACTGCATTAGCGAGGATGGTTGGTTCACATGTTGAAGGCAACACATCTAAAATGTTGAGTCCCATCACCAATTCAGGTACTCCCTCCAGTTTGCAGACAATTGCCATTTTGGATAAGGTTTGAGTAACTTTTTGAAATTTTGATTACCAATAACTTTATGGTATTTAGTTTACAAATTTGAAGATCATATGCACAGATTTGTCTTGAAATATACTTTTTTTAGGATGTTCATTTATATTATAATAGAAAATGGTGGTCAAATCAATGTATATATACTTAGCTCTAGTTGTATGCTAACAAGCAAAGCAAATGACAACAATTATGGAACTGGAAGGAGAATATGCTAGCAAGCAACTATAACATAAAATTAAACTGCTCTCCTTATGGAACCAGAAGGAACATACCCTCTTTAATTTTCGCATCTGAGACTGAGATTCTTGAAGGCAAAATTCAAGCTTCAGAACCCTCTTCTTCAGCTCCTGATCAGTTCTCCGGTGCTTTTCTAACTGCTCAAAAATCAATAAGTCTCATGTAAATATACTTCAATTCAGCATTATAGGAAAGAAAGTATTTGTAACCAAATTATGGAGGTATGTATGGATAAAAGAAATATAGCATACCTGTGATTCAAGTTCCTTGGTTTTGTTCGTCCAGTGAGCAGACAATATTCTGATTTCCTCTCTCAACCTCGCAATTTCTGTATCCTTAGCATTCAAAAGGTTGTTGAGATTCTGGACATTCCTTGGTGAAACATCAGATAAGATCTTTAAAAGCTCATTATCTTTGTCAGACCTAGACCCAGCTTTGGCAACTGCATCCATGATGTCGGTCTCAATTCTTATAACTTCATCTTTAAGTTGCATTTGTGAGAGCTCCCTTGCTTGCAGATCCTTCTGGAGAAGATCAAGCTGCTCACCTAGCTTGTTCACTCGAAGTTCGTGCTCTTTGAGCGAGATGTCCTTCTCATTCAGCTCTTTCAGCAATGACAAGCACTGCATCTGAGCTGACTTGGCTGATGCAGCACTTGCTTCTGCTGTAGCTTGAGTAAATGACAGTTGTATTCTGAGATCATCCAACTCATGGAGGTACTGTATATAATTAGAAAACACATTATTAAGGAACTGCATTTGGCTTGCCTGAATAAAGAAAATATTTTGGCATAACTAAAATCATTAGCCACTGACACAGTGACACTCAGAGCAGAAATTTAGTAGCCATGATCATTCGACCAAGTTGATTAGTAAAAATTGAATCAGGTTAACAAAGTAAGTCAAGCTAAAATTTATTTCATGATCAAAAGTTTATTTCATGACCAAACAAAGCAATTTTGCAAGCAGAAATATTGACTCCAAAATGTTGGCTTTGTATTACAGTCAACATCTTTTGGGCTCTGTACATATTATTTAAATTTTATCGCAAGAAGATTCAGAGTAAACAAAAATTAGATCACGTCTCCATTAAACTGCAAGAAGTGTATTTTGCTGTGAAAGCTCTTTACCTGTTCCGTGCTACTTGTGGATGAACGCAGTTGCTCATCCTTGTCCTGTAAGCATTTCTGCAGCTTGCTTACTTCCTCTTCCATGCTCCTCGCTTTTGTCTCCGCAACCTGCTAAGATTTTTCCCTAGTAAGCACAAACTCCACCGACAGCCCTGAAGGTACCAATTACAAACTACAGACTAACCTTTCTAGTTTGGGATTCCCTTACAAACAACTGCTCCTGGGAAGCAAGCTTGTTCCTCACATCCTTGAGCTCAGCTGCCAATGACACCACGTTCCTCCTGAAGCTCAACTTCTTCTCCGTAAGATCCTTCAGCAACGGATCCAAATCTGACGACGAAGAAACTGATGATGCTGGCACCACCTTCTCCGAGACAGACATAGCAGGCCACAAAACAGCACGTCTTCTCTTCTCTTCCAACCACAAAGGGCAAGACCGCAAGATGCTACACTGTTCTATTCTCTCAAGTGTGAACACGAGCAGCTCACAGCAAGCATCCCATGGGCAAGACAAGAGGAGGGAGCTGAGCTTTGTTTGACCAAACCAAACACCTCTGATTGCCAACTAAGAATCCTTCTTTGGCTTCGCTAGTCAGTACAAGCCAATCAGTAGCTTTGGCTGAAAAAATTTTAAAAAAATACTATGAGTGAGAGAAAACGATTTTTCTTCAGGTCAAGAGGCCACGAGTTCACGTGGAGCCAGGCACTTGTCTTGGCAGTGAAATGACAGAAGCGTAGCTTTCAGTACTCCAAAAATATTGTATTGACACGGAGCGGAAACCAGAGCGAAGGAAACAGAAATTATCCACGCTGCAAGTGACTTGTTCGTGTCATTTATTAGACTTGAAAAAACGGGGATCAAATTACGTGCCGACATACCTAGTCAACCTGCGCACACTGCGCAGCAAATTTAGGAGTAACATGTTTCTGGTGCAGAGTCAACGTGATTCATCGTGGTATACTCTCTCCGTCCAAAAAAGAGTGTCGTTTTAGAATTTCAGACATCTTGTTTGACCATCCGTCTTATTCAAAAAAAATTTTATAAATATCATTTATTTTGTTATGACTTATTTTATCATTAGATATACTTTAATAATGATTTATTTATTTTATAATTTGCATAAATTTTTTGAATAAAACGAACGGTCAAACACGATGTATAAAAGTAAAAAACGTCACTCTTTCTGGGACGGAGTAGTATAGGTTAATTGCGTGCGACAGAACCAGGGGACTAAACAATGGCCCTTTCTGTACTGCTCTGTAAAAAAAATAACTTATATAGGACCAATCAAGTAAAGGCATCTTCGTCAATGCTTGCAACGAGGTGAGGACAAAAGCATCTTGTAATTTCAAACCAATTCAAATTTTCCGAAGATTCTTTAGTAAAAGAAATGGCAAAATAGAAGAAAAACGGATCAGGGAGCACCCGCTACCGCCGCTCAAAATCTTCCGAGCTCCCAACATTTTACTCCCGAGATAGAAATATAGAAAGGGGACAAAAAAAACAAGAAGGGTGAAAATACAGACAAAGGAAAGCTGGCAATCACGGTCGCAGGCGAACAACTGAGCACGAACAGAGGACGCGGCGGCGGAAAAGAATCACGCACCTCCAGCGCGAGCGAAGCAAGAGCAGGCAAGTGGATTCCAACGAAGACGACGCGATTCCACCACCCACCCAGACGAGGAGGCAAGATTCAAGAACCACCAGGAAGCAGGGACTGCTGCCCGGAGGCGACGCGCTCCGGCGGCCGAGGAAGACAGGGGGAGCAACCGAGGGAGCGTTTCCGGTCCCCCGCGGATTCCGGGGCTTGGGGGCAGGCAGCGCCGGCGAGCAGCAGCGGCGCTGATAGAGAGGAGTGGGAGAAACGAAACGAGGATCCCGGAAATTAATGGCCTGTTGTTTGAAACCGGGTGCTGACGTGTGGGTCCCGCGCGCGGCGCGCGGCAAGCTCCGAAATTTTTCGCCGGGGCCCGTGCGCCACGTGCTGACATGGATCCTCTGTGGCACGGCACGGCACACCTCCCGCGTGGCGAGCCCCTCGGCCAGGACCCAGGAGTAGTACGTGAAGCGAAGTGGGCGATGCGGTCAGGATTCGGAATACCATCGTATCTGTAGATGTGGCTTCAATTTTATTTGGGCTGTACGTTGGATGAATTATTCATTCTGTGATGTGCACAAGTATGATTGAGATGCAGTAGTTGCAACTGAAATATATGCAGACATAGTTTTGAGCATGTTTAGTTCCAAAAAAGGAAACCTAAAAAGTGCTAAAGTACCTGTCACATCAAATCTTGCAGCACATGCATAGAGTACTAAATGTAGACGAAAGAAAAAACTAATTACACAGTTTAGTTGTAAATCACGAGACAAATCTTTTGAGCCTAATTAGTCCATGATTGGACACAAATTGTCAAATAAAACAAAAAAAAAAATGCTACAGTAGCCGAACCCAAAAAATTTCCCCAGCTAAACAGGCCCTTTATACTTGTATGACGGATAGTAAGTTATTTAGGGTCCTTTTGGAATGCACGAATTTTATATTTATATAGAAATTTCATAGGAAACCGTTTATTTTCCATGGAAACAGGAAAAAAATCATCGTCCCAAAGGAGCCCTTAGAGATTTTATCTTTCATTTTGCCAAGAAAACATGGAAAGACTAATATTATATTTCTCACCGTCTCAAAAAGAATGCACATCTCGTTTTTCCATGTATCAAACTTTTTTATATACTGTAGTGATTAAATTCATAAGAAAAAGTATAAATATTTGTATCTCTAGATATTTATATTATAAATATATTTTTAGTATTAATTTAATGATACTTATTATGCATCATAAATATTACCATTTTTTATATATCTAGTAATTTTTAACAATAAATTCTTGAAAAACAAGACAATGCACATTCTTTTTTTTGGATAGTGCGAGTACCTATTGGAGTATTGGTCCTCCGAGTACTACTCCAGGCTTAATTTTGTTCTTAAACTTTCAGAAGGATCATATTAGTTCTCAGTTTTTTCTTTTGAACCTAGCTTTATCGAAAAACTATCAAAGTGGGCGTTTTAGTCCTTAAAGTTTATATCTTGGGCTCAATTTCATCAATAGACAACCAAAGCGCATTTTTTAGTATTAAAACTTTTCCTTTCGGCTCAACCTCGTCCTTGTCATACATAAGTGTGATGTCGTGGATGGTCAGCTCTAGGACAACCCATGATTTTAGATGGACAATCATCATTATGTACCAGTGTGTTCTAGCATCGTGCCAACTATCAAATTGGATAACAAACTTTCAACATTTATATAGATCCGAATATCCTCAAATATGAAAATTGGATTGTTCAGATCCATCTCCAATTCAGATATTGTATTGTTCAATTGTAATATCATCCTTTTTATTTCAATAACTAAAAATAAGTTTTAGCTTATGGAAAAAATAAAATTTTTGTATGATTTATTCTTGTGTTTCAAAGAGACCCAAAGCCCCCCTTTAGAACGCAGGAACGAGAAAAACACGAAAATAGAAAAAAATATACACGAATATGATAGGAATGCACATGTAAACCTAAGAAATTTAAAATATAGGAATTGTGTGGAATTATATGTTTAGTTGGGTACAGGAAAAAAAAACTAACTCTAAAGGAATTTTAAGAACAAATTCATGTTACTCCTTTATTCCACCTAGGTATCCTACCATAAGGGCTCCTCCGATAACAAGAGTTAAGTATCAACTCATAGATGTCATCTCATCCTATATGTCCCACATGTAAGGTGTTTTTTCTATTCAATCCTATCAAGAAAGAGATAGAGTAGTTATATTTCTCATGCATTAGCCATTAGGATACTCAATCTTAGCTCTTCTCTTCCCGCTAACTAAAGATTTTTGACCTCTCTCTCATTACTACAAAAAAAACTTAACCGAGACGGGCAAATACGATTAACCGAGGCGGGTATCCCATTCGCCTCCGCGCAAAGGTCACGGTGAATCCGGCCTTAACGGAGGCGGTTGGTCGCCTGCCTCGGTAAATCAAATAAAAAACAAAATAAAATAAAAACCCGTGGACAAGCCCAGCGAGCCCATCCACGGGCCGCCGCCGCAGCTGCTCACCGGTAACAGCAACCTCGCCGGACCACCGGGATCTGGCCACCCGTCGCCCGCTGCTGGATCTGGCCACCACAAGCGCTGCCAGGAGGAGGGAGCCGTGGCCCCGAGCGTGGAGGAGATGGCCACCGAATCTGCCCCGAGCCTCGCTGCCACCGGATCCACCTTCGCTGGTGCCGGTGAAGAAGCCGCCGCTCGGATCTGCAGCCACTGAGCCCACCGGCCTCAGATCCACATGCCCACGAGCCCCGAGGGCCACTGCTCACCACCGGGAGCCTCGGCCTCCACCGGCTAGGTGCTGGATGCCACACGCGTGCGCTGCTGGAGGGGCGTCGCTCGCCCAGGCCGGCCCCCGCGCCTGCCGAAGGGGCCGCTCACCCAGACCGCCCCCGCAGCGCCCTCAACGGAGAAGGGAGGGAAGGGGAGGGCACCAGGAGGGGAGGGAGAGGTGGGGCGCCGCCGTGAAAGGAAGGGAGAGGAGGAGCGCCGGGAGGGAAGGGGAGGAGCGCCATGAAGGGTCGGGCACCGTGCACCCGTTCTCGTGAAACGGCGGGGTCTAGGCTCCCGATTCAGAGAGGTAGGGAGAGGAAGTGAGAGAGGTGAAACCCTAAGTCATTGTATATATAGTCAGGGTGTGATATCGGGCTGATTTGGGCTTTTCTCATTGCTAGTGGGCTTGGCCACTATTAACTGAGAGGCCCACCTCCGAAAATAGGGGTATTTTTGGAGGCGGGCCTCTTATAATACCTGCCTCGGTTAATGAATTTTAGGAGGTGGTTATTTTTTAACCGCCTCCGTAAATCGATTTTGTAAGGCGGTTGATTCTAACCACCTCGGTTAATAAAAATGACCGCCTCGGTTAATCTCTGACATTAACCGAGGCGGTTCAAATGCCTGCCCGCCTCTGAGGCTATTTTCAAAATGCCTTGCATAAGTTTTTCTGTAGTAGTGTCTCCTCCATGTGGTGTATAATACTATCTTAGAGCTAATCATTGGAGGTGCCCTAATAAGATGTCGATGGAGAGCACCTGCTTGATTAGGCTCCAACTGCGCCATTAATTCCTTGCTCGTCATTGTTTCTTGTGCACAAGTCATTTCTCATGAGGAACGAGTGGATTTTTTTTTCCAACTACTTCATCCGTCTCTGAATAAATCAATTCCTAAAATTGCTTTAAGTCAAACTTTCCAAAGTTTGACCAAATTTATATAAAAAAGAAGCATTAAGATTTATGACACTAATTTAGTATATTTAGATATTATCATAAACTATATTTTCGTAATATGCTCATTTGATGTTATAAATATTTATACTTTTTCTATAAATTTTGATTAAACATAAAAAAGTTTGACTTAAGACAGGTCTATAAATTGATTTATTGAGGGACAGAAGTAGTATTTACGTATGAAATCAGAGGAAAAAGAAATTTTCCTTTAGGAGCCGTTTGGTTGATCAAATTGATTCCGATTTTTCCGAGAACCGTGTGAAACGACACCAAATGGGTTACGAGCGAAACGTTTCAGCCAAGAAGCGTTTCATGTATTTTGCCAGGGCTCATGAATCGTCAAGAGGGTGGTTTCACACCGATTCTTTTATGTTTCTCTTCCCTCCCTATGTGCTATTAATTTCATTATTTTAATTATAATCCTTTTTAGTGCAATAAAATCTAAGGGATCCAAGTTTGTCTTAGGTCAAATTATCTTAAGTTTGACCAAATTTATAAAGAAAAGTATCATTAACATCTACCACATCAGAGAGGTATATTACAACAATACATTTCATAATGTGTCCAATTAAACTAATTTGGAGTGTCATAGGTATCTTTCTTCTTTTCTACAAACTAGGTCAGAGTTAATATAGTTTGACTTAAGACAAAATTGAATCCCTTATATTTTAGAACAGAGGGAGTATTTAAGTTGTTCTCTGACTACAGTAATATTTTTTGAAACATATTTTTATTTATATAATTTTTAAGAAAAAAGTATTTTTCTTATGAATCAGAATCTAGCATATTCTGATTCATCCCTAAAACATTTCCTGAGAAAATCTAGATCTTGATCTAAAACGTTTCACGAGAACCCGAATCTCTAACAAATGCACCTATTCCTATGAATCAAAGGATCCTTATGAATTTTTTCCCTGTACCTCTCCCCCACTCCAAAGGGGGCATAAAACTCAGCAAGTAATCTTGTGATCTAATCTTGTCTTATATGCTGCGGCTGCGGTGGTGTGGTGGTAAAAGGAGAACCACGGATGGTTCTGCCGGCGATGCCATCTACTGGATTGCGCATTCACCGGTACATAGGTGCTCCCACTCCTCTCCTACATTAGTACGTGAAGCCAAGCCAAGCCTATCTCTCTGTAATGCCATGCAAATGTGCCATGGCATTCCTATTTCCTATGCTGGCGGTAGGTAGGTAGAGTGGTTCATCTCGTGACCCAGTGCCCTCCGATCCGTATGCACGTACTCGTAGGTACACGTATTCATTGCGCTCACGTGTACGCCGTGAGCCCCTCAACCTCAACCAAGATTCATACGGCATGGATGGGCATGCATGCAGAGGATTAGAAAGAACTCGTGCACTGTGTGTGTGTGATCGCAGCGTGGCGCTCTGGCTGGCTGGGTAGTTGGCATACTTGCTAACCTCGTTCAATTCCCGCGCGCACCTCTTTAATAATTACGATGATACCAAGTTTAAATGGAATCTCAATATCACTCATGCACTATGGACTGAGATTCCACAATGCAATTCTCAGTGTCGGTCGTCGTTCAATGTCACGTAGCTAATTATTATTTTCCAAGGTATTTTTGACTGGTTTGTTTTTTTTCGTCTTGAGGGCTTGACAGTTTTTTTTAATTACGGAAATTATAATTCCAAATTTCCGGAACACGTGACTTTTTTGACTCACGATGGACCGGCGCGCGGCAGACTCCAATTTTTCCGACGGCCGGGGCCCTCGTTCCACACCAAGATTATTACTAAATCTGTTCTAAAATATAGTTCGTTTGACTTTTTTATCCTAAATTTGACCACTCGTATTATTTAAAATTTGTGCTATAATATCACTTGTTTTGTTGTGGCTTGCTTTATTAATAAAACTTCTTCAAGAATGATTTAAATTTGACTATCACCCTGTTCGCTTGTGCTTATCAGCCAGCCATTCAACAGTGTTTTTCTCTCACAACAAATCAGCATCAGCCAGAATCAGCCAGTCAGAAACCATCTAGCGAACATGGTGTATGTTTGTATAAATTTTTTAAATAAGATGAGCGGTCAAACTTAGAGTTAAAAAAGTCAAATAAACTATAACTTAGAACAGAGGAAGTATATTTTTATTTTATTCTTTTTTTTCTCACAGAGGTACTGCACTGCAGGCATATATCCCTGTCAGGATCAGAAGAGACGATCGACAAGGAAGGATTAAGGAAGGAGGTTAGCTGACAACGGCACCGCCATGGCATGTGCGTCGATCTTCTGTACTAATCACGCGTCGTTCTACGCCCCTACCACTGTGTACAACTAATCCCCAGCCAGGCAGCCATATTATTATTATTATTATTATATTATATCTATTACTATAAATAACGAATTATATTAATTGCGGGCGTACCGCGTGGTACATAATACATGCATGATGTCCGTCCGATGTTCCTTTTTCGGTACGAGCAGGAGAGGGGAGAATAGGTGTTTTTAATTCTTGGGTGGTGCCCGCCGCCCGGCCGGACACTTGCTTGCTAGGCCTGCGAATTGACCCAAGCAATCTGCCTGTCAAATGTCACACATGGCCCAATCTACACCGCACACCGCTTCTCTCTCACAGTCTTCCACTCATAGGCTCCTAGCTTCCCACGTCTAGACCCGCACTCAGAGGTCTCCCACATGGTCTCGTCTCCGGAAACAATGCCTGCCGCCATTGCGCCCGCGTCCGCCTAGCTCCTCCTACACGTCCCGCTTCCTTCTCCTCCCCGGACCGTGCCATTCGCCCGCTGCGACCGCTCCACTGAGTCGGCGAGCCTCCACAACGAATCCTTCAGCGAGCAGGCGAGGTGAGGAGTTCGTGTGACGCCGCCCCACTGTCGCACTGGCGAGCTCCATGCGCCACAACCGACTTCCGCGCCGACGTTGAGCTCCGCAATGACGATCAGCAAGGTGACATTGCGCTGAAAGCGTATGTTGCAAGCGTATGTTTCAAGTGTTTCGATGTTTTAGAGGTATGTTGTAAGTGTTTTATCGATGTTACAAAAGTAGATCTGGATGTTACACATGTTGCGATGGCTACACACGTATGTTTCAAGTGCATGTTTCTAATGTTTCATCTATTTCAGTCGTATGTTGCAAGTGTTTCATTTGGATGTTGCAAAACTAGATCGGAATTTTTGCATATATATGCAAGTGTTTCAGGTGTTTTCATACATATGTTGCAAGTAGTGCATCTTGATATTTGCTTATGTTTTTAATAGCTACACACGTGTTTTCAAGTTTTTTCTAGTGTTTTGCAAGTGTTTCAGACGTAGGTTGCAAATGTTTCGGCTATTTCGGACGTATGTTGCAGATGTTTCATCTAGATGTTGCAAAAATATATCGGGTGTTGCACATGCTACAATGCGCGTGAGAAGCGGAGGAAACGCGAGCGGTCCCCGCGCGCGGTGTGGCAGCGTGGGCGACGTCAGGACGGCGAGGGCGGGGGGTGTGATGGCTGGAGCATGAGCATGGAGTGTAGGTGCACACAGAGAAAACAGAGTGCAACGCGGGCGTCCGGATGCGAGCACGGATGTCCGGACGCTAGCACTAACCTCAGGCTCACGTGAAGCTTTGGTTTGCATTGCAACCGTAGCAGCGCTTGAGTGATAAGGTGAGACTGAGACATGTGGTCACATGGGACTCTCGTCATCCCTGAGTCCCAGACCCACCATGAGAATTATCTGGTCCACTAGGTAAATACCCGTGCGTTGCACCAGAAAAAATTATACCATGATAGTGTAAATATGAGCGCATTAAATTGTTACTAAAAAAACAATAAATGTCCATGCGTTGTAAAGGAAAAAAAAGCATATAGTACCATGATAATGTAAATATGAACATGTTATACTGTATAACCCAAAAAATGGTATTTTGAGCGTGATGTTTACAATTGCAACATCACTTTTACATAAATCTTCACGAAGGATGAATAATTAGAATATAACGTGAGATCGAAACAATCTAAAAGGAAATTGTTCTCAGAATACATGCAATTTGGTTATATAGATTGTAAGGCAAACCTAACCTGTCTACATCTCTAAAACATGAATTACCATGAAGGAAACAACATATTGTATACTCTTGAGCTGAATCACACACGGAGCTTCAGAACCAGAGGAACTCAATGGACGAGTCCGGCAAGCAGGAGTCGCAGCTGCATGGTTCACGCTCTACTTTCCCAGCAACTGGAACTCATAGGGCTGTAAAGCATATGTAAAACAAGTGCTAAGTGTGCTGCAGTGTTTTCCTGGTTTTGTTGCTGAACGTTCTCTCGTTGCGTTCCTTCCAAAGCACCCAACCCATTAACAATACCATGGAATTGAAGCCCTTTCTAAGTTCCTTGGGCACCACCTTCCTTGAGGAAGGCCACCATTCCCATAAATAGTTTTGAAACTGCGGCGCCAGGTTCCCAAAGCCAACTGAATCCAGCACCCAGGACCAAGCCGACCGACTGAAGACACAGATCAGCAGAATGTGATATATCTCCTCGGCAGCCTGATCACAAAGAACACAGGAGTTGGATGGAGTCCTCTAGTCCATAGTGTTTTCGCCACGAAGCCGTCCAACAGAGCTTATGCAAGGCCAGCTAGAAGAAATGCTTAACTTTTGTAGGCGCTCACACCTTCCAAAGCATTTTTGCGCCGAGGGGCCTAGAGGAACCAGCAAACAGCGACCAGTAGGCAGAAGCTGTAGAGTAAATGTTATCTGACAAGCAACGCCAGAGCAGCTTGTCCTGAACATTGCCAGAGCCTCTATCCCCAACACCCACTATAGTCCCGATGACGCTGGACTGACGCTTTCTACGTAGGATCAACATCAACTAATTATAAATTTATAATAGATAACAACAGCTTCTACTATCAAATAAGCATCAAAGTGAGTTCATCAAGATTCAAACAATTTTGAGCTAGGCACCATAAGATAGAGCATGACTTTAGGGGAAAAAAATCTAAAACTAGTTTCATTATTTTTTAAGGTGAAATAAATTTTCTAAGATTAATCTAGGTTTTAGGATTTTCAATTGCGTTATTTTTCCATGTAAAAATAATTTGGGAAATTTTGAAAATTTTATTTTTATGGATTTTGGATATTCTTTTTCAAAATATTCCTAGTCTGATTTATCTCTTGAATTTTCAACTTAGTCCGATATGTATTAAAATCATCCAAAAACAAATATTTTTAAAGTTCAAGAAGTAAAAAAAATTGGTTTTTTAGTTTAGGGAACAAGCGCGATAGTTTTTTTTTAGCAAAATGAGCGTGATAGTTTTGTTTTTGAGTGGAAAAACGAGCGTGATACTTTTTTTTTTTGAGCAGACGAGCGTGATAGTTGAGGGAGTTGTAAATGAGTAGCTTCTGCCGTGGATCTCCTGACTGACCTGCAAGGCCGAAGCCCACGTAACCACGGCCCAATTTTCCATCCACCGGCCCAGCCCACTGTCACAAAATTCCACATCGGTCGGACAAGACAAACCCTCTCTAGCGGCGTTGGCGGCGGCGAGCAGGTGCGAGCGCACGGCGCCAGGGACCATGGCGCCGCCGCCGGAGCCCCGCCGCCCGTACAAGCGACCGGCCATATCCGACCAGCAGCGCCGCCGGGAGCTCGCTCTCCAGGCGCAGTCCGCCCGGCGCGCCGACGCCCAGGCGCGCGCCCGTGCCCTCGCCACTTCCCTCCTCACCACCCAGGCCCCTGCCGCAGCCACCAGTCGGCATGAGGAGGAGGAGCACGACGAGCATGAGGAGGAGGAGCACGAGCACGAGCACGAGCACGAGCTCACCGTCGCTGGCGTCGCGGCGGCGGCGGCCGCCTCGAGGCTCCGCGGCTCCGACGCGCGCCGGTGGTTCGCGCGTCAGATCATGCTTCCCGAGTGGATGGTCGACGCCCCGCCCCACCTCGCCACCGACTGGTCCGTCCTCACCTCTCGTTCTTCCTAATCTACCTATCCGCATATGTGTTGATTTCATTCATTCAATCCAGTACTGTGTGAATTTGTTGATTTCATTCATTCAATCCAGTACTGTTTGCTTGCTGCTCTATTCTCCCCCAATGGTGCCTCCTTTCCTCACTTGCCCAGTAATATTCAATTCAATGCTAGTTCAATTGTGGTCAGCAAACACCCCAGTTCTGTCTTCGCATAATGTTGTAGTACTACTGGGTTTTAAAATTACTAGGGTTTATTGACAATATGGGAGTTCAATTCAATGCACCAGGGTTTATTGACAGTATAGGAGTTCAATTCAATGTTAGTTCAGTTGTGGTCAGCGAACAGCCCAATTCTGTCTTCGCATAATGTTGTAGTACTACTGGGTTTTAAAATTACCGGGGTTTATTGACAATATAGGAGGATTGACACTGCTGTTTTTTTTTCCTTTCATGTACATAGGCATGTTTTTGCCCGACCTTCTGGCAAACGATGTTTGGTTGTGTCATCCAATGGCATGACGATCAGCAGGGTTCGTAACGGGTCCATACTTCATCGCTTCCCTTCGGCTCTACCGAACGGATCAAAGAGAGATATTTCTGGTCCAGCGAGCTCGTACTCGATTCTCGATTGCATCTTTCACGAGGTACCCTAAACAAACAGATTCATTTTCCATTTACTGCAAGTTTCTTGATTCTAAACTTATTTGTTTCCTTTACTCTGTTTCTAATGTTCGATTGTGTTTGTGGTGCAGCCTGATGAAACATACTATATCATTGATATGATCTGTTGGCGAGGCTATTCGCTCTATGACTGCACTGCCGAGTTCAGGTTTTTCTGGGTCAACTCTAAGATTGCAGAAACTTCTGCTGGTGATCCTCCATCAACATACCATAGATATAGATTCAGTGCACTCCCTGTATACGATTGCACTCTTGAGGGTCTCCAAGCAGCATACTCGGGCAGCATGCCCTATGTCAAAGATGGCTTGCTGTTCTACAACAAGTAAAATCCTTATCATCTTTCTTTTAATATGTTCTAGCAAATCATGTCCACATATATGTTTGTTAACTTCATTCATCAATTGAGGATTCACAATATTTTTTTCTTATCAGGCATGCACATTATCAAGCTGGGATTACTCCCCTTGCCCTGGTATGGAAAGACGAGACTTGTAGTCAATATGTTATTGATACGGACAACAAGGGAGAAATACCAAGTGAACAACATGTATGTCTGTGTCCTATTGTTTGAGCTATATTATTGCCAACACATTTGAGTATTTGACCATTCTCTTAACAAAAAGAAAAGAATAAGATACATGAAGTATTGCATGTCCCTTACTACTGTTTTATAATTAATAATTTTATTGCATTTGTTTCTTCATGTGCTATCAGCTTGTGTTGGAGCTGCTAGAAGATGGAAGGGTAGTTACTTCTGACGATCCTCCTGTTGCATTTGGCAGCTTGGACAGTGCATTCATACAGAAGGTATTGCTTTGAAATGCATCTTATTCCTATAAATATGAGTAATTATTACATGGAATCATGCACCTTAGTGTTTTCCCATGTTTATAAGGGTGTACATAAACTTTCAGTTTGGCATCTGACAGCACCTTCCACATGTTGCTCGAAGCTTTGTGTTGTTGACATTAGTGCATGATTATGTTGATAGTTTGTCCTTATCAATAGATTTAGCTCACTTCATGCTATTATGCTATGTGTGTAGTGGTTAATGAATTATTGGTACACTCAGTCTGCACACTAGAAGTTTTAAATTTCTTTGCAATTTGTCTGCCTCCATGATCCATGAACCTGTCTGTTTTCTGTATCTGAGAATGTTTGGATCATTAAACTTAATCTTATATGATATGATTCTACAGTCAAACCTACGACCAGGGAATCTTCTCCGCTTTGCAGTTAGAGATGAAAGTGTGAAACTTGTGGATGGAAAGATGCAGATTGGTCAGCTGCAGTTTGTTGGAAAGCCAAACCGTGCTCGGGCTTTTGCTGACAGCCATTCAAAAGTAAGTTCTGACATGAGAGCGCATTAGTACTCCAAACAATTTCCTATCCATCACAACTACTTATGTTTTCCATTTGTATCTTCAGGTTTTGTTCCAGTATGCAGCAAGGCATGTTCCTCTGAGAATTGAGGATCTGGTTGCCTCCATTCAATCAAACAATATGGAGCTTGAATCCACTGATGTTGAAATGCAAGATTAAGGTGAGGGAATACTATCCATGTCTTTTCATGTTTTGTGAATTCTTCCGTTGATTGGTTGTTGTCTTCGGCAATCTCTCTTTTCGAGGTTTTCGTCCATCTGTGATAGGAATCTTTCATAATAGTATACATGTGCCGATATTTCCTGTTTGATTGGATTCAGGAAGGGGACTTTGTTATCAATTGAAACTTTTGCAACGGATGAATGACAATGCAAAGCTAGCACGTAAAGATGCAAATGCGACTAAAGGTCTGTCTCGCTCCTGTTTGTGTGTTGTGGAGCTACACACTCGACGTGGGTCCATTTTCTAGCATTACCCACTACATGAACACTCCTAGAATCACCCAACACATAGATCACTTTACAAACACATTTGAGCGCAAGGATTTTGGTGAAATATGTATATTTTTTTATTTCTGTTTGTACCAAGCCACATTCAAGGTCTTGAAAGCATTTTGTCTTGTTCACTGTTTACTTGTATGAATTTTGAAATTTGTTTGTTTCCATCTGTAAATAATGATTTCTGCATGTGACAGGTTGAAGATGCAGGCTTTCATGTCAGGATTTCAGCAGATGTCGTGATTGTCTGAAACCCATGTTTTGAAGGAGTACCTCAAGGCATGTAAAAGGTTTAGACAACGAATGAGTTTTTGGACAGATTCTGAGCATTGTCATCCACGTGGATGTGACTGATATTATATATATAGGCTGTGTTTAGTTCTCCTGAAAAGGGTGAAAATGTACTGTAGCACGTTTTGGCTTTATTTGGTAAATAGTGTCCAATCGTTGATTAATTAGGTTCAAAACATTCGTCTCGCAAAGTACAACCAAACTGTGCAATTAATTTTTAATTTCATCTGCATTTAGTACTTCATACATGTATTGCAAGTTTGATGTGACGGGGAATCTTTTTTTCTAGATAGTGTATTTTTGAGGGAACTGAACACAGCCATAGTGCAACTCAATGGGTGGAGGGCCCGTTTGCCCTGAGCCTTGAGTTTGGCAATTTAAATGGCTGAAAATTGCCGGAAGGAAAAAAGTGTTGTATCTACATATTCACCCTGTTCGGCTGAGCTTATCAGCACGGCTTATCAGCCGTGGTACAGTGTTTTTCTCTCATAACAAAACAGCCACAGCCGGCTTATAAGCCGCAGAAACAGTCTGCCGAACAGGGTGATTGGATTTCTCCGTATTTGATGATCCTCGTTCCCAATGGGGACATAAATCCTAATACACGAATCTAATTGTCTAACATATTGTCCTTTTTTAATTATTATGTAGCAACATCCAAGATAGTAGCTGCGAGCTTCTCTCTTGGATGTTTATTGCAGACGCAAAAAGGACGCGTTAGCAGTCAGGCGTATATATAATTTGTATATATTATAGAATCGAAGACGATATTAGCTGATAGGTTTTATGTAAAAATGCCACAAGTGCTTTCTAAAATGAGCCTACAGGCTTCTCTGCTACCACTAGGATGAAGCTAAATTCAGTCATATAGATAGATATGTATATGTATGTCGGCAGCCATTTGTAAATGAAGTTAAGTTCAGCAAGAGTTGGGCTGTCAATGAATGAACCAGTGTAAATTATCGATGATATCTGATAAAATGTGTTCCGGATGAATCATCCATCATACAGTAAATAAATCCAGTCAGTCAGTTGCTCCAGCATTCGAAGCAGCCATGACCGGGAGTTCATCCAAAAGTATATAAATCCAGTCAGTCAGTTGCTCCAGCATTTGAAGTAGCCATGGGCCAAAATTAGGCCAATTCAAACATTCAAAATACTCACCTCACCGGACGATGCTGATGGTGGGCCATGACGCAGGCCAATAACCGCATCTTATCTGAACCGTTCTAAAAAAAAAGAAGACGAAGAAACTCACCTCACCACAGCACCGCGACGGCGCGCCGCCTGGGCGATGGCGCTCTCCACCGCGCTTCCCTCTCCACTGCGCCTCCCTCTCCATCGCGCCTCCGCTCCGCCAGCCGGCATCTCCTCCGCGCTAGAGCACGACAGCCCGTCTTCCTCCCCACCGCGCCTCTTCGGCGCATAGACCGGCCGCAGCCTTCTCCACGGGACCTGTCGTGGCCTTCTTCACCGGAGCAGCGAGCTCTGTGCCACCGGTGAGCTCTACACCAGTGAACTCCACGCACTGACGAGCCTCTATTCCCAAGCAGCAAGGAGATGTTGCGATTAAAGCGCATGTTGCAAACATATGTTTCAAATGTTTCAGAGGTATGTTGCAAGTGTTTGATATGAATATTGCAAAAGTATATCGAGATGTTGCATATGCTGCTAGTGTTTCATAGGCATGTTGCAAGTGTTTGTTTAAAGTGTTTCATCTGTTTCAAACGTATGTTGCAAGCGTGACGTTGCATATGTTTCACACATGTTGCAAGAGTATATTCCAAATGTTTCAGCTGTTTCATTCTTAAATGTTACGGTAAGTATTTTCATGGTGCAAGTGTTTTATCTGGATGTTGCATATGTTTCACAAATATGTTGCAAGTGTATGTTCCAAATGTTTCATTTGCTTCAGACTTATGTTGCATTCAAGTGTTTTCATGTTGCAAGTGTTTCGTGTTTCAGAGGTATGTTCAGAGAGTCACGAGGGCACGGCCTGGGTGCAGGAGGAAGGGGCGCGGCAAGCCAAGGGCCGGCAGATTGGGGCGCACGGCGCACCTGAGGTCCTGAGGACGGAGCGTGCTCGTCCTCATCCAGACTCCCGGATCCCGCTCACGCGGAGAGAGGAGGGGGTCAGAGAGAAGGAGTGGCGGGCGCAGCCGGGGTGCGCGTGCGGGGCGGGCGAGGCGGACAAGAGCGGGGCGAGGCAGACAGGGGATGGACGTCCACATGCAGCAGCGATAGGGCGCAGCGGCAGGCATGGATGGGCGGGCTGGGCAGCAGCATGCGCGGGCGTCCAGACACGCTCATCTGCTCCGGACGTCCGGGCGCTAGTAAGTCCTTTTTTTCCGATCACTTAGAGGGTAACCGGACGTAAAATGAAATTTGGAGCAAGTTCCCCTTTTTTTCTTGCCGATGTTTAATTATTAGCAGTAGCTTGCTGATCCAAGTCACAGCAGCCTCTAATGAATCACAATGCCAGGGCACTCAGGCTCTTAAGAATCCCCCCCCCCCCCCCTAACTTAGAGAAGCAAAGTTTCTGTCGTCTATGAATTTTGTTCGGAGTTGATGATGTCCATGTGCCACGCTCTTGCAATTGGTATGCACATGAACTTACTCATATTGTTTGAATTAGGACCCAGATCGATCACATGTTTAGGGTCTGTTCGGTTCTTTTGGAATGGGACAAGAAATTATTCTAGCTTATCAACATTATACAAATTAGTGAAGCATTCTAACCGGGAATCGTTTCAGGTCTTCATTCCTGATTATTCGAAGCTCTTAGATTGATCCTATCCCAGAGTTTGTAAAAACCTTGGAGACTCATGATGTAAATGAACCTTTCCAGAATTAATAAAAGTGCAAACTCTGTTTAAAAAAAAAGTCACAGCAGCCTCGCATGAATCACAATGTCACAGGACTCAGGCTCTTCAGAATTCCTCCCTATAACTCAATTAATGTTCATTCATTCTAGTTACAAGAATGCACGGGCACACAAGGAATGAACAAGAGAGCATATACACACACGGAATTTCAGCTGCAATATATCTGTTTTCCAGCAGCACCAGCCTTCTCCAAATCCAATGTTTCATATACATACAAGCTACATTCTGTATTTTGTCCTAGCCCATGCATATGCGTGATTGGTGATCTATGTAAGATGTAACCTCCCTTGTTATCTAGTTCTGATTTTTTGCCTTCTAAATGTCAAATTACTACTGAATCCAATTCAAAATGTAAGTTGTCTAAACATTGACACGATTTGCAATCACTTTCAATTTTGTGTAAAAGTATATTATTTATATAGAGAAAATTATATACACTATGAAAATCCATTTTATGATGGATTAATTTGACATAAACATTCTGGTTCCGCTGATATATACCATAGGACATAACGGAGTCTACAACACAGACTATGATTTTTCAAAAACGAAAAAGAACATACCATCATCGACTCGGCTGGTTGGCCCCTAAGTAAGGGCTTGTTTGGAACACGAGAAAAAAAATTCAGTTCCTATATTTTTCCTTTGAAATTTAATTAGTTTATATAAAATTTTCATATAATTTCTATTAAATTTCGGCGTTCCAAATATGCCCTAAACTTTACGTAGCCACCCAGGTGGCCATGTCACGAGTCACGACTCACGAGTACTACTCCGTCTCCGAGAGAAAGACGTTTTAGGTTTTCGTGTCACAAGTTTGACTCGATTTGTATAAAATGCGTGCAACATTTATGTCTCTAAATAAATTTATTAAAAAACTAGACTTAAAGATCTTTCCGATAATACTAATTACTTAGCATAAATATTTATATATTTTAATATATAATTGCCGGCAGTTGTTTCTCGGGAAGCGAAAACGTCTTTCTTTCTGGGACGGAGGGAGTAGTCAGCTAGTGGCTAGTGCAGGCTCGATAGAATGCTTTCGACCATGTCGTGTAGCGAGGTGTACACTGTACGTATGAGCAACAACATTACACTAGTGCAGGGATGAAAATGGTCCGGAATAGTCAGTAAAAACCATTTAACTACTTTTAATTTCATATTTTTACGTGAAAACAGAAAACGAAATGGAAATTCCGATTGAGAAACGGAAATGGTTATATCGGGAAATAAAAAACGAAATAATCTGGTCAGAAACGTGTCGGTAATAGTTGAGAACTGATAATTTAAATCCGGAACACTAAACAACGTGGTCAAGACTAACGACTTCAAGTTTTTTTTAAAAAAAGACTAACGACTTCATGTTTTTGGTAGCCACAAACCAAGCCACGTTCGCTTAGGCTGAAAAAACAAGCTAAAACACTGTTCCCGCTAATTTGTGTGAGAGAAAAACACTGTTCCGCCTAAAAAAACAAGTTAAAAAATACGGATTATAAGCCGACTGAACATGGCCTATATAAAATAGTACAAATCCACAAAGCATGAGGTATGGTACACTTATCATCCACGCCTACTTTTTTAAAGAAAAATCGACTAGAGAATATTTCTTTTAATTTTCATATTTACTTCAGATTTCAATTTTTTTTACAAAAAGAAGATGGAAAACAAAAGAAATGCTAACGGGTTGTACTCAACTAAATCCCTGTTTGGTTCTCTATAGATAATAGCTATCCGCTAGTAATTATCTCTATTAGATCTAAATAGGTGTACGCCTACTTTTTTAGAAAAATCGACTAGAGAATATTTCTTTTAATTTTTATATTTACTTCAGATTTCAAATTTTTTAACAAAAAGAAGATGGAAAACAAAAGAAATGCTAACGGCCTGTACTCAACTGAATCCCTGTTTGGTTCTCTATAGATAATAGCTATCTGCTAATAATTATCTCTATTAGATCTAAACAGGTGTAGCTAATAAAGTAGCTAATTGTTAGCTAGATCTGTAGATAATAATTATCTTACTAGTTGGACAAAATGAGATAATTAGCAGCTAATAGTTATCTTAGGCCATGTTTGAATTTATTATCTGCTAATAGTTAGTTGGCTAATGGCTCATATCTAATATTAGCTACCTATTAGCTGGAGGGCGTTTGAATGCACAACTAATGAAAAAATCTACTAAGATAATTATTAGTTGCTATTATCTTATTTGGTTCAACTAGTATGATAGTTATTATCTAGAGGTCCAGCTAACAATTAGTTATTTTATTAGCTGCATCTGTTTGATTCAAAAGAGATAACTATTAGTACATAGTTATTATCTAAAAGGAAATCAGGATCTTAGTAGCATTTTTATTAGCTGTGCATATAAACCCTCTCCAACTAATAGGTATTTAATAGTTAGCTAGCTAATATAAGATATGAGCTATTAGCCAGCTAACTATTAGCGGACAATGAATTCAAACACAATGTGAGTCAACACGAGATGAGAACATGACTACATGAGCGAAATCCCAGGTAGATCGTGAATGGAGTTGGGCCAAACCCGACACCAGCGCTCTTGGGCCGTAGGAGACTGGTAGCAGCACGCAAGAGCTAGCGGTCTGCTGTCTGCCGCAAAGCTGCATTTGTCCCACCTCGCTACCAGAACATGGACCACTGCCCAGTATATTAGCCATTTTCTATTCTAAGTTTTTCGCTAGCCAAAATAAAAGTCGAAAATGACTTTCCAGAATGCACATGAGAAACAGAAAAATTGTTGGAGAGTGAAAAGATATAAACAACGATTTTTATATAAATGACTCTTCAAATGATAATTTAGAGAGTGAGATTTAGAAAGCCTCCTGGAGTTGCTCTTAGGGCAGTTTCAACCCTAAAACTAGGATGCTGTTTTGGCAAAAAAAAATTATGCAACGGTGTGGCGTTACAACCTGGCGTGTGGCACCACCTGGTCTACTGGATTTGTTTCCGTGCATGCGCATGTAGCACCACCTGTAATCTCAGATACATAAAATGGATGAGGATTAAGCGGTGTCACACGACGGACTCTTGTGTGGCACCATCGCATAAAAATATGTTTTCCCACTATTTGGATGGTTCCTTTTTGACGTAATCCGATATCCGCCGTTAGATTAGTTTAGTTTTAGTTTGTTTGATGTACCATGTGAACCGATGCCACGAAAATAGATCTGGACCTTCAGGGAGCCGTTCACGCCCAATCAACAACGATAGCCGATGGCACTCGCATTGTAGTTGTTTTCCCATTTTCACTGTTGAACCAAACAAAAATGCACAATAGTTAGTTCCATTCCCGTTGCGGCTAGGTAGTTATTTCCTTAGCGTACTGTTGCTAGTGGTGCAACCAAACAACACCTAGCATAGTTTCCGTAGTATTAAATAATATACCAAGTAAGTATTTTATTTGCTAATGTGGTAAATGAATTAAGGAGAGAAAGTAAAATTTGTAGGCAACGTACCTTTCTCAGGTGAGAAACGGAGTCTTCTCGCGTACCTATGCACATAGAAGCGACAAATCTTGCGTTGGGCAAACCCGGGTGGTTTCCATGCGCACCATGTCCCCTTAGAAGTGGATCAGCTACGTCTGCACCCTTGTGGCCATGTTTTCGTGCATCCGCCTCTTCTACAAAGGGAACTTCCAAGCGAGGCTTTGGAACTCAAGCCACCACTGCTCTTGCCGTTGCGTGAAGTCTGCAGTGCTCCGACTCCCTTAAAAGACACACGCGCGTCGGGATGGATAGTGACACACGAGATCTGCCTATTGTCTTCCTCCTCTATTCCCCACCGTATTCCTCCTCCCTCCCTTCGTACCCGTCTTCCTCCTCTGTCCCATCGCCTCGACCATAGCCCCCGTTGCCGGTGGCCTCCTCGCTCGCCGTCCACCCACGTCGGACCATCCTGCCTTTCTCTAATCCCAATCAAAGAGTTCGCCAATGACTCCTCGCCCCCGCCGCCGGCACCGCCCATCCGGTTGTTTCCTACCGCCCACTTGGCGACGGCGGCGCTGTCTCGCTCGCCGCCCCTTAACCCGCCACCATCGCCTGGCCGGCCACCATCGTCGGGCTTTCCCTTACTAATCTCGCTGGCCATGGAAGCTTCCCTAAAAATTTGAAACCCTAACCGCCCCGCCGCCGGCACCGCCTATCCAATTGTCTCCTACCACCCACTCGGTGGCAGCGCCGCCGTCTCGCTCTTCGCCGCTCAACCCGCCACCATCGCCTGGTCGCCCGCCGTCGTAGGGCTCTTCCCTTTCTAATCCCGCTGGCCATGGAAGGCTCCCCTAAAATTCTAAAACCTAACCGCCGCCGCCGCCTCCACCGCCCCGCCCTGCAGCGATCTCGCCGCCGACCATCCCGCCCACCGGCCGCCTCCTCCCCCTTCGGGTTTTGTCAGCGTCCTCGTGCGTGCGACAATGCTAAGTAAGAATTTGGGCGGCGCTCCTGCTCCTATTTGAGATCGTGACCTGTTGTCAAATACCACCTCATTCGTGTGTGATTCGTCCCCTAGGAGAATGGATTGGGGATGGCCCCCTTGTTTTCTTCCAAAGGTAGTTCCTCGAAGAGATTTGATAGTTTATGAGAAATTAATTTCATTGTCGATGATCTTGTGAAATCACTGAGCCAGTAGTATTCTGTTGGTTGCTTGTCACAACCGATCACCCTCTTTTTTGTGCATTTATGTTTTCCTCTATACAGAAACTGTGCTTGTCACAACCGATCACCCTCTTTTTTGTGCATTTATGTTTTCCTCTATACAGAAACTGCTATGTAAATCATGGGCTAGAAAGAATAGTTTCTACTAGATAATAATTCCTCTATTTCTTCTCTACAAACCAACTATGAAAACTACAGGTTGGGACTGCCCTTATGCTATGCACTTAGGTATGCATTATGCCTAGATAAAAAAAACATTATATCTAGAAAACTAAAACGTCTTATAATTTGGAATAGAGGGACACTTTTTTTAATTCGCCAGGAAACATATTTTCTTATTATTTCTACCTAGAATAATAATTATCAATACTACTTTCATAAATTAGTTAAATATAAAATAGTTTGGTTTGGACCAAACCTAGAAGCACACTCTTTGTGGACGAAGGGAGTATGTTTTTTTAGTTATGGAATTTTATTTTCAAATTTAGAATTGAAATGGTTTCTGAATATTACCTCAAACAAGTGTGAAATTACCCGTTCTATGTTTTACTTCATTCCATAAAAATCAACAACAACGGCTAGTAAAACTGGAACCAGTTCATGAAAATAAACACTGTACTTTTTGGCAAAAGAATTACGATTATATATAGAAGAGAAATGTTCTCGAGTTCGCTCGCTCGCTTTTTTTCCCCCACAACATGTCGAGTTCTGTCGATAGCTGAAGGAAAACCTCTGCTCGTCGAGCGAGCCGTTTGGTCGCGTCTCCACAAACCCTAATCCTCGTCCCCTCCTCCCCCTCCCCTCGAAGCCGCCATCGCCATGGCGACCCCCTTCCGCCCGTCCGCGCCCGCCCCGTCCGCCAAGGGCGGCTGCGGCGGCGACCGCTGCGCCTCCGGCCGCGACGCCTGGCCGCTCCACCACTTCCGGCACGAGGGCGTCTTCTGCCTGCTCTGCTCCTCCTGCGTGCTCCTTTACAGCCCGCCCGCCTTCTGCGCCGCCTGCCTCCACATCCTCTCCTCCTCCCCCGCCGCCGCCGCCGCTCCCCCGGGCGATCCCGCCGTCGCCGCGCCCGGGCCCACCGCGCCCTGCTCCGCCTGCGGCGTCTCCGTCGCGCACCTCTCCTGCGTCCCGGGGGCGGACCGTCACCCCTTCGTCTGCCCGCCCTGCGCCGCCGCCGCCGAGGGCAGGGCCTTCTCCTTCGCGCCGGCGCCCGGCCGCCGCCCGCTCCAGGAGCGCGACGCGCGGGTCCTCCTCGTCGCCGCGCGCCTCGCGCACGACTCCGTCAGCCGCGCCGCGGCCGCCGCCCGCGAGGAAGCGGAGCGCCGCGTCGCCGAGGCCGCCGAGGCCAGGAAGCGCTCCCGCGAGATGCTCGACGCCGCCTTCCGCGCGCTCGAGGCGGAGGCCAGGGACGCCAAGATGAAGCCCGCCGCGGCCGCCCAGCGCCCACCACCCTCCAAGAAGAAGCCCGAGGCCAACCTGCCCCCGCCCCCGCCCCCGCCCCCGCCTCCCAAGAAGAAGCCCGAAGCCAATAGGGACAAGGACAAGCTGCTCAAGCTCAACGCCATGCAGCAGCCTGCGCTGGCGTTCGCCGCGGCAGCTGCTGCTGCGGCAGCAGCCACCTCGGTGCCATTGCCGACGCCCTCATTCAGGGAGGAGAACAAGCCTGTCGTGAAACAGGAGGAAGCGCAAGGTGACGATTTTGTTACACTGAACCACTGCAGCTGGGAAGCCAATCTGTCACTCTCTGTTCACTGATTGCTGTGAAATTCCTGCAGGTTTGGCGCCACCACCGAGGGAGGATAAGGATCGCCCCCCGCTGTTTGGGACCTTGCAATCGTGAGATTGTTGGTGCTGTGTAATCTGCTTCTTCATCCCCTATTCCATTGCGCTTCTGTGCAGCGAAACAATCCGAGGAGAGACTGAAATTTCTGAGTCAGTGTAGTGATCTTGCAGAGTGTTAGGATCCCCATTTCAGAGTCTCCTTACCGTAAATCCTATTCTTGACATGCTAGATGATCCTTCCATCCTATGGATGCTGGTCTGCATCCTGTATTCCGATTTGTTCTCTTATTTGTAGTGATGAAATGCAACCAGGTTCTCCAGCTTCCAAATTGTGTAGCAGATGGCTTTGGTTGTTTATCGACGGAGCTAGGTTCGGAAAACAGCGAGTGCTATGCTCAGTCGGACAGCAGGTTTTAGAAGGACGAGCATCCCTAGCTATTGCTCATGTGTTCTTCTTGCGTTGTGGATTGGACCAAGCTTAGCAGCCTGGACGTTCCCGTTCCCAGGCTCCTTTCAATGGAATGAATGTTGTCAAAAAAAAAATGGAATGAAAACAGGGGTTGATGATATTCATGGAATGCAATTGTGTGGTCATACAGCTCTCCCATTTCAATGTGCCACTCATAAATTTTGTACTGTCCAAAATCTCTGTTCTTAACCTAAAGCTTGCAATCTTATACGACAGATAGAAATTACATCAGAATGGCTCCTTTCTCGTTAACCACGTTCTACATGTCAATCGTTGCTACCAAGTTCTGTAAAGAAATTTGATGGTTCATTGCCATATTATCACAAATGGAGATTTGATGGTTCAGTGCCATATTATCACAATGGAGATTTCCATTTTTCAACACTAGCTGTTTGGTGCTGAGAAATGTAACGCAAACGTAAATGATAATAAGCTGCGGACGTTACCGGCGGGATATACATTTGAACTAATTTCATTTACGTTTCCGTTACTTTGGAACCAACCAAACAGCACGTCAAATGTCAACATGTCATGTATATCCCAGAACATCTTACTGAAGCTGAAATGAGGATCACTTATAAACATGTTTGCCCATAGATAAGTCAGGCGCACCATGTTTATGAATAACAAAACTATATGCCAGCACAACTGTAGTTTGGAAAGAATGAAGAACCAAACTTTGCCAGCGCAGCTGTAGTTTTTTAAGAATTGGATGAGCGACACATTTATGGGCTGCAACAACATATGCCTACATTAAAATTCAGCATTATGTAAAACTAGCAGACGCCAAAACAGGACACGATGCACAGGCAAATCCGAAAGTTCATCTTGTCTTTGCTTGTGGAGTGTGGACTACTCAGTATTGTTTTCATTGACCTCTACTTTGTTCATGATATGGTTCATTGTTGCAAGGTTTGATCTAGTTATGCGCCAAATGAAGCAATGGCGTCCATCTCTTCTTGAAGCAGGAGTGCATCAATGAATACGTCCAGGCTCTCCCCCTCCATGACATCTGCTATGGAGTGGTGTGTGATTCCAACACGATGATCGGTGACACGGCCCTGTGGAAAGTTGTATGTTCTGATTCGTTCAGACCTGTCACCACTTCCAATCTGCTAAAAAGTTAGGCCCAGGAAGCCAGTAGTTAACAACTTAACATGTGACATAGAAATTTCGATTTTAGATTACCTGTTCTGATCGAAGTTTTGATCGGTCCATATGGAGTCTATGCCTCTCCAACTCATACAGTCGTGCTCGGAGAACTTTCAGAGCTTTGGCCTTGTTCTATAGGGATAAATAAGCATGTTAGTTTCTTTATAATGGGCAGGACTTGAACAGACTCAGTTCATTGGACTTAAAAGCTACGAATAATGTGATTGTACTAATGACAACAAGGCTATGAATAAACTAGTAAATATGGATGAAACAAGAGTGAAAATGCGTGAAATTGAGCTCTAGGAACTACTGCTTTCCAGGTTTTAAAAGGGAAACCCAAAGATATGGCATTTAATGTGCACATAAAAAAATTATTTCATGAGTAAAACTGAGACCCTTACCATGTGCTGTGATCTCTCATCTTGGATTGCAACCACTGTTCCGGTTGGAATATGAGTTATCCTAACAGCACTATCGGTTGTATTGACAGACTGACCTCCAGAGCCACCTGATCTGTAGGTATCAATTCTCAGGTCCTCATTCCGCAGCTGGACATCAACCTGCATTTTCAGAAGAAACGATTTTATAACTGTTATAGTCATGCCATAACTGTCCAGATGAACAAACTTGAGAGGAACATGCCAAAAAAAAAAGCTGTATCGAATTGCAACCTCATCAGCTTGCGGAAGAACAGCAACTGATACAGCACTAGTGTGCACTCGTCCAGATTTCTCAGTCACTGGCACTCGCTGCCATGAGTAGACAGGTCCAATTATAAGATGTCCAAATAGGTTAATATGATTGATATGGTAAGTGGGTCCGTTATTGTACCTGAACTCTATGAATGCCACTCTCAAACTTTAGTTTGCCAAACACCCCAGGACCTGATATAGTTCCACTAGCTTCCTTCATACAAATGAATAATGATAGGAGATATATGAATTAAGAGTTTGAGAGCTTCCAAATCTTAAAATGGTGACCATATCTTGGCTACATTGAAAAATCATGTGCACGTATCCAAACAAAAGTTGAGAAACACTAACAAAGGTTGTACCTTGTATCCTTTCACAGCAGACTCCATTATGTCAATGACATCAAATTTCCACCCATTCTTCTGGGCATATTTCTCGTACCTATAACATAGAAGAATCTGAGTTTAGCAACATTGATTGAGGATCACATACATTAGCTGCAGAGCAAGATAACCGACATTCTAAATATATCCATTGCAAACAAAGATGCCTCTTCTCCTCCAGTTCCTGCAAATACGACACCACGTCAATCACTTGTTGCCCGATAACAGAGTGAAACTGAAAGGTGAATTGTGCTCATGTGTATGCAAGGCAAGATCTGGTTTACCTGCCCGCACCTCCAATATACAATCCCTTTCATCTGCTTCATCTTTTGGAAGCAATGATCTAAACAGCTCATTCTGCAGCCGTTTCTCCTCCTCAACAGCCTCAAGAAGCTCCTCTGCTGCCATCTCACGCATGTCTTTCTCTTCACGAGCATTTGTCACCAAAGATTTAAGACCCTCAATTTCCTACAATACAAACATATATAGACTCCTCTGGATCCTCAATAGTTCATACAATAGGTTGCATCTTGCAAAAATGTAACCGGATCACAACCTCCTGTTTCGACCTCAGCTCCTTGATCAACTCCATGGTGCTCTCCAGCTTGCGGAACTCCTTGTTAGCCCTCGAGTACTCTTCGGGCGAGGCGGCTGGCTGTCTTCATTAACACCAACTCACATCAAGGCTATTGCAGCTAGTCTATCTTAAAATTCTCGCACAATGATAAACCATTCCGCTCTTGTTCACAACTGAAAAATCATCAAAAAGAAGCTTGCCCATCTGAAATTACCTGGTTGATTTGCTCCTGGAGGTACGCGCTCCTCTGCTCGATCAACTTCATTCTCTGCTCCATGATCCCCACTAGGTTCGCAGGCAACTGCTGGCTCATCTCTGATGCAAAAAAACAACAACAACAACAAGGGGACTGAAACAAGATTTCCAGAGCGTTCTGCTCTTCTTGCAGCATTTTTCTTTTAAAAAAATAGTCAAGTTATCAAGTGATACACAGCGAACCATACTATCGCGCGCGAACTCGAAGCTGAAAGAGGGGAACGAAGCAAGGAGGGAGAGGAGAGGTGCTCACCGGCGGTGGAGTATAGCCGGGGAGGAGGGCAGGGGCGCCTCCAGGCCGCAGGAGGCGACGCTGCCGCAGAGGAAGCGCTGTGGCGGAGCCGTCGGAGAGCGGCGAGGGCGCCGCCGCTGCATCGGCGTAGGTGATGCTGCATCGCGGCGGCGGGCAGGCGGCGGCGGAAGTGTGACTACTCGGGTCGGCGGGTCCGGCCGTTTGAGTAAAGCGCTAGAAAGCGCCTCTTACATGACGTTTACGAACTTCTGAAATTCCGCCTTCTGTTGGTATTTCTACTGTTGGTCATGGTTTTTGTTAAAAGGGAAAAGCATTCATTTTATAATCCAAATAATATAATTCGTCCTTTGACACTAACAAAACTTTGGCTCATTTTACTCAATTATTTGAACTAATCTAATATGTCTTGAAAGAAAATTTTATTTTTTGTTTTTGACACTAACAAAACCTTGGCTCATTTTATGCTAGTTTTACACTAAGGTATGAGCGCATGAAAATTTCTTACAGACCAATTTAAATAATTAAGGAGAGTAAAATGAGACCAAATTTTGTTCAGGGCTCAAAGGAGCAAAGATATTATTGGGGTGTAAAATTGTAATTCATCTATTTTACATAAGGCCCCGTTTGGATCTTGGAATTGAATTCATTTTAATAATCATAATTTAGACACATTTTAATTAAGCTAATATGGTTGTTTTTCGATTATATTTGTATATTATTATTGTTGGTTTTACGAGAGAGATACTTATGTGTTTCATTTCTACCGTAGTGGAGCGAGTTGAAGAGCGTGTTATAAGCTGCAAAGTAGAAACATAGCATGGTGATCTATATAATTAATTTCCATCTCCCACTCTATGAATTTGAGATAGACTTGTATGCGAACTTTAGAAAATGATGGAATGTCAAATTCCAAACTAAATAGCCTAGGTAGATTTCAATTCTTCCAAATGAAAGGATCCAAACGACCCCTAAGGTTTTTTTTTGAAAGAATGATTCTCAAAACTCGTTAATAAGAAAAACACAGGACTGCTATGAATTAGTAACATCTACGGACAAAGAGATTATTCAGGTAATAAAATATACCTTTTCAGTCAAGGATTTCTTTTGAACCTATGATTCTCAAAAACACATGGATTGGAAAAACAAAGTATTGGATCTATTGCCAATGGAAAAGCACAAGAAAACTACATAAGCAACCTAATATAGGGTTGGCAAGAGATAGACACAATGGGAAGTTTCCAAGAGGTTAGGCATCCTGTTAGAGTGTTAGGAATCCTCTAAAATTCGTATGAAACAAGCCACTAAATAGAAATTTCAGAGGAATTTGACAACCATGTTCATTTGTTCCAAAGGGCTCTTCATTTAAGGGAAGATTTCCTAAGGGTTAGAATTCTCCAAAATCCTATTGAGAATCCTACCATCCAAAGGAGTCCTAAAGACAGTTTTTGTGAGGTGTGCACCCGTTTTTGTGAGGTGTGCACCCACCATTATTAATGAAATACGTTAAGTGAATTTTATTGTTGTATTCCATCTTGATGTCTCGTTCAAAAAAAATATTCCATCTTGATGAAATACTCTCTCCGTTTCAAATCATAAGACTTTCTGACTTTTTAGATACAAACTTTTATTATGTATCTAAACAAAATATATATCTAGATGCGTAGCAAAAATTATGTATCCAGAAAAGACAAAACATCTTATAATTTGGAAGAGAGGAAGTTGCATTGCATCCACTTTAAAAAGAAATGAGCCACCTGTAATTAGTGAATGTGGAGATTGTGTATGCCACCGAAAACAATTTATTTCTTAGATTTTACGTTCTGTTTTACATCGGTGACTACTACTTTATTTACATTGGAGTATGATCCTACACGGCTACACTCTTTTATCTTCTCCTCTATTTCTGAGGGATTATGATCCTACTTACAATACAACCGTTCCTAGCTGCGTTGCAGCTGAACTGCTTTGGTCGTCACTAAATCTCACGCTACATCACGTCAGGGGGGCAGCCTTCGTCACAATGCAACCAAAGGCGTCGCAGATCGTTTGTCCAAGCTTGCAAGATCATCGGCGATCGGTCTCGTCCCAAAGATCTGATCCATCTTGAGCACACCCAGGTCACTGCAGATCCTCTCACAGAACTGCAGACACATTTCAAGAAGCAGGATCACTTAGTCACTCGAACTGTTGATGTTTGTTCGGTTATGAAGCCATGAAAGTGACAAGTGCAGCTGTTTTTACCTGTCTGTACAATGCAGGATCACCATGGGACTTCTTGAGCTCTACGACGTACAAAGAGGGGCTAAGCTCAAATACCTGGGATCACAAATAGCACAACACTTCATTGTTAGCCAACCTGTCAGAGCCTTTTTCCTGACAACAGGGGTGCAGTTTGTTGCATTTTACCTCGGTCCAGACTAGAAACGACACAGGATTCTTTTGATTCACTGATCCGTCGCAGTTTCGCGTCAACTTAAGCTGAAAAATCACACACATCAACGTTGAATGTAATGTCAGTATGTGTATAGTGTTGTGGCTGATGGAAAGTCTGTACTGACCTTACTGTGGCCTCTGTGAACATGGAAGCCCATTTCACTTGCAGAATTTTCGATCTTGTCAAACAAATCCTCAGGTGGGTGTGTTGATGTGAACCTGATCTTCCTTAGGGACACGTCCTGCAGCAAGTTAAAAAAAAAAACTCTGAGCTCATGAGGTAGAATTCAGTGTGTATCATCATTACTGGAGTTGTGAGGATGAAACTTCTTTTTTAGCCTTTCAGATTAAATTGTTTTGAGCAAGGCAATCACTGTGCTGGAAAGAAATTTCCAAGATGTTTTCCATACCTCTTCCTCAAAAAACCCTGAAAGATCTAGGGATGATGCCATTCCAATCAACTGAAACGCGTTGATCTGATGAGTAGTTTTATCCTCAGGTGCTTCACTGATTTTCTTCAGGTGGAAAAAAAAAGGGAAACCGTATGAATGATGTGTGTTTACTTTCACGACATACATACTCCTACTCTCCAGGCAGTTTGTCGATATGTATGTACCTCTTTGACCTGATGAGCTATATAAAGCTCTGAATCTTCATCATCGTTGTCGTACGGAAGAGCAGGTACATAGTCCTCCTGGAACCATTCGTGTGCCTTGATCTCTGCCATGGTGATCCGCTTCATCGGGTTGGGTTCAAGAATCCTCTGAAGAAGACTTTGTACACCAGGAGAAAGCCACTCTGGGATCTGAGTATCACCCTTAAAAATCTAGACCCAGCAAGGTAAAAAGTAGCATAATTAAAATGGTATCAGAGAAGTACTGGAACTGAACTATAAAGATCCACTTCACTTTTATCTGAATGAGTACCTTCTGATAAAGAACAACGATGTTTCGATCATCAAACGGAAGATATCCCACGAGCATTATATAAAGAATCACTCCACAAGACCAGATATCTGATAATGATCCATCGTATCCTCTGTTCTGCAGAACCTGCAGGCATTTGGCACAGGAAATTAACAACTGTACAACAGGAGTTGTTTGGACAGGGAGTAGTCAGGCTTTCACCTCAGGGGCAATGTAATTGGGGCTACCACAGGTTGTATGCAGCAATCCATCATTCTGAAAGTAAGATATCATGCAATACGGTGAGCGATCAACTTGCGGAAATCATTTCAGAGAACCCAGTTTAAAGAACTACTCCATCATACCCCAAGATGTTGCGGTAAAGCACTGAGACCAAAATCAGAGATCTTGATGTTTCCTTTTCGGTCAACAAGAACGTTCTCAGGCTGTAACAATGGAGCTGGTTAGAAAAACAAGGTCACAGAATTGATAGGAGTGGCATCACGGGAACAGAATGAGAAACATTTGGCACCTTGAGGTCTCTATGATAGACGCCCTTTTCGTGACAATAGCTGACACCATCAATCAGCTGCTGAAAGAACCTCCTTGCTTCTTGCTCCGGGAGTTTTCCCTTACTGGCCTGTTCAGTTGCAGCAAAGAGAGCAACAGGGGGAATCAGATGCCTATTATAGAAGTAACGGCATCGGAAAAGGAATCTATCCTGAGCACGGGAGGTAAAAGGTATGGATGGGAAGAATAGAAAGAGTTTCATTCGTGGGCTTACAATCCTGTCGAACAGTTCACCCCCATTGACGAGCTCAAGCACCATGTAAATCTTGGTCTTGCTAGCAGCTATCTGAATCAGGAGGTAGTAGTAAATACATGATGTAGTTGGGTTCTAAAGGCATTCGCATCAGGAAATCCCATTGGAAAACTAGAGGATTCTTTTCCACTTCCGGAGGAAAGAAAAACGAGGCCACGGATAGGGTAAAGACAGGGCCACTGCTACGGCTAGCTAGTCGGCACTGAATGTCGTAGTCACCGATAGCAACGCATGGCATGCAAGCTACGGCGTTGCAAGACGGATCACAGACGAAGGCCCCATACTCAAGCCGGTTCATATGACTTTCTGATAAGATCATTCTTTCCAGAAACCAACAAAGATGCAGAAACGGCCGGAGTTAAGAGATGAAATAACAAGGTAGGCCTCGTTTTCATTCCGAAGAAGCAATCGCTGTCACTGCTGACTACTGAGGTGAGGGCGCAAGGCCGTTCACCTCAGCCTCACATGCAGATGCAGGTAGAAGAAGCTGTGGGACCGCGGCGGTAGTGGGCATCGTGTTTTTTTTTTGGTACGTAGTGGGCATCGTATTGGGTACTTCGGTCGTGCCAATAATTGGTGGACCCGGAGCAGCGCGACATAGAGCGCCGTGTCCACCAGCTCAGCTTCTTTTCTCGGAGCGACACGCTATGGGCTAGGCCAAGGCGGACCCACATGCCTGTCTCTGCCGTGTGCATGGGTATGGGCCCATGCGTAGGGAGAATATTATACCAGTAGTATTATTTTGACTACTACTCCCTCCTTCCAAAATACAGTACTGCAGTAGTTAGTATTAATATTTTTAAGTTTAACAATATATATATATATATATATATATATATATATAAAATAATAGTTATAATCCTAATAAGTATCATTAGATTAACCATGGGATATACTTTAACAATAAATTTATTTGGTACTATTTCGTTGTATATGAGTTAATTTTTTAAAAGATCGTTAGTTATTTTGAGACATAGAGAAAGGCTTTGAAAATTTTAGTTTAAATTGAACTACTAAAATATTTGTAAATCTTGATTTACCAGTCTAGAGATCAACCTGCTCAATCTTAAGTAAATAGAGTGTAGAGGTTGTGTAGTACCCGTTACTCCCTCCGTCCTTAAATAACTGTCGCTGTTGATATACGTGTCACAATTTTGACTTGATTTATAGAAAATGCTGCAACATTTGTATCTTCAAATAAATTTATTAAAAAACTAGATTCAAAGATCTTTCCAATGATACTAATTATGTACCATAAATATTAATATTTTTAATATATATTTAGTCAAAGTTATTTCTCTGTAAGCGAAAACGACAGATATTTAGGGAGAGAGAATACTAAGCACAGGCGAGGCTGAGGCATCTCGTGCACGTATTTTTATTACTAAAATAAGAGGAAAATACAATTATGATGGAAACACAGTACATTTCATAGAAAAACTGATTATACAATCCTAGTACAAGATAAAACGCATAGGTGGTGCGTGAGGGTGGTGCACCATAGGTGGTGCTTTGAAATGCGCAAATTTAACATATTACCTACGTACTTCCTTGAAAATAAACAGTTTTTTTAATGAAATTCCTGTACAATTTCTACGTTCCAAAATCCGTAGCGGTGAAAATGGTGCGTGAGGGTGGTGCACCATGCACGTGCGGTCGATGAAGACAAGTGAACCAATAGAGAGGGGCAGCGGCAAGTGGGCAAGTTGCAGCAGCTGTGGCCAGGCAAATCGAGGAATCACGGCGAACAGGCACTTTATTCCAATCGATCGAACCGGGGTAGAAATGGCTGGAATTTGGAGAAGGGAATAATCTAGAAACGGTGAAGTAGTACTTGGTTTGAACACGTAACAAATCTATGTTACCCTTGCAAGTAATTAATGCGGCTGCAAATTACACGCGCACGATATATAAGCATCTCCAAGAGTTTACGAAATCAATTTGGCATCTATTTTTTTTTACAAAACAAAAAAAATTATGCTCTAACAATTTGACATCCAACTTGATAAATTTTAGTAACTTGGCAAATCCCTCTCACGCATATATTTACGCGCTGAACGCGAACGCGCATCCGACTTTACGTGCAAATTTAAGCGGGACTCTTCGTTTCTTAACGGAGCTCTTCGTTTCTTAACGGGGCTCTTCGTTCGCTTAGCGGACCTCCTCTTATTTTATTCCAAATAATAAACTCTTGGAGAGAGTCTATTTTTTCACTTACCATATATTAGTTACCAAATCACGATATTTAGCAGGTGAATTTTGGCAAACTTTCGATGATAGGAAATACTCGGAAGAAAATCCCATTTCTTCATTCCCGGCCGGAGTAACGAAACGCTCGGTTCGGAAGTCGGAACTCGGAACTGAACCGATCGAATCATCTAGAGATGAGAGAAGGAAACCCGAATCGACGAGCTGAGCCTGAGCAGGCAGGGGAGTGGGTGGGAGAGGGTGACGGACGGACGGACCTCGTGGAGGCGGACGACGTTGGGGTGCGCGAGCAGCTTGAGCGTGGCGATCTCGCGGCGTATCTTGTCGTCGACGCGCTGCGACACGACGCGGGCGCGGTCCAGGATCTTGACGGCGAACTGGGCGCCGCTGCCGCGGTGCCGCGCCTGCTTCACCTTCCCGAAGTTGCCCTCCCCGAGCGTCCGCCCCAGCTCGTACGCGCCCAGCAGCCCGCGTGCGCCGCCGCGGCTCACCATGTCCGGGGCGGCCGGTCGGGATCGGACGGACGGAGCCGCCTCCGCGGACACCTCGCCCGCCGGGATTCCTGGACCTCGATACTTCCGTCAGACGGTTGGAATACAGGGCAGGGAATCTGCCGCGCCGCGCGCCGGGCGGGTCGGAGTCGGAGGTGGAGCCGTGGAGGGGAGGAGGCGGGGAAGGGGATTGGGAAACGGAGACCCCATCGTATTTATAGCTCCTGCAGGCTGCAGCCGTCGTGCTCGCTCCTCGTCTCTGCGTTTTTTTTTGTGGGTTCCCCATCCACTCCACTTGTGCAGTTGCGCAATGTGCACCCAAGGACATGCCAATGCGGCCATGCCTCACTTCTGTATCTGAGTATTTTTCTTTTTGAAATATTAATGCATTGCAGTATCTCTTTATACTCCATCTGTCCTAAAATAAGTTTACATCTCACACTTCGAGGAGTCAAATATTCTTAAGTTTAACTAGACTTTTAAAAAATAAATTTAACATTTATATCTTTAAATAGATTTACTATGAAAATATACGATGTGATTCATCTGATGATGTTTATTTGGGATCACATACATTCACGGTGCATGTGCCTATCCACATACTCCTTCCGTATCGGATTTAGAAGTCGTTTAGGACAGCGACACGGTCTCCAAAACACAACTTTGACCTCTTGTTTTTATAAAAAATATTTATGGAAAAGTGATATATGTATACTTTTATGAAAGTATTTTTCAAGACAAATCTATTCATATAATTTTTACATTTGCAAACTCAACAACTTAAAAGTTATTAATGATTTATATTCCCAATGTTTGATCAAACCTTGTCCAAAACGACTTCTAAATCCGATACGGAGGGAGTAGGAAACTTTTCTAGACCTAATGCGCCTCTCAAACTTGGATGGAGGGAGTATTAGGGTGGATAGTTAGAATCGGGCTCCACACCGTATGTACTTGGATAAGGTACTCTAACTTGTACAGGCATGAAAAAGATTGAATGTGTCAAATCCCTAGCTATCGTACGGTTGTGAGTGATGTAATACGAAGAAACTTTTCACCCTTTAATATCATAATATATAGGTTTTTGCTTCATCGATAGAGGTCCTCCTCCTTTTTTTTTCGTGTAAAAGGAAAACTATGCCCGTGCACATCGAGAGAGGCCGAGAGTCATTGGATTTCTAAGATTTATTGGTCCAATCCCATTGTCTTATAGGCAGGTTCAATATGGTACTCCTTCTATCCACGAAAGAATGCAATTCTCGTATTTCGATAAACTAAATACTTTCAAATTTGACCAAATTTATAAAAAAAACTAACATTATGATACAAGATTAATATCATTAGATTCGTTATGAAATATACTTTTGTAATAAACCGATTTGGAGACATAAATGTGAATACTGTTCCATTGTAAACTTAGTAAAAATTGAACAACTTTACCTGGTACTGGTATGGATATCATAGTTGCATTCTTTTGTGGACGGAGAGAGTAGCAGGTGGAGTCAACTTGACATGCATGTAGTAACTCCTAGTTGTCTTTTAGATTCTCCTAAAAAAAGTTGTCTTTTGTAATTCTAGGATCACTAAGGGCTTGTTTAGTTCCTCCTCCCATCGGGTATTTGGACATATGCATGGAGTATTAAATGTAGACGAAAAAAATAACTAATTACACAGATTGCGATAAATTTGTGAGACGAATTTTTTTAAACCTAATTAATCAATGATTTGACACTGTTATGCTACAGTAAACATGTGCTAATGCCGGATTAATTAGGCTTAATAAATTTGTTTCACAGTTTCCAGGCGAGTTATGTAATTAGTTTTTTTATTAGTATCCGAACACCCTTTCCGACATCCCATAAAATATCCGATGTGACATCCTAATATTTTTCACCCTAGGAACTAAACACCCCCTAATTTGTGTATACAACCTTGTTCGTTTCGCTATAATTTGGCTTATGCTAATTTATTATGAGAGAAAAATACTATTCATTTGTAGAGGAGTACTGCTGAAAACAGGGCGAATGTATAAATTGTCTTGTAATCTTAAAACTTTAGATTCTAATAATGATTGGTTACCTCAAACAATAGAAAACTATTTACGTGTAGCAATATACTTACCCTTACATGCAGCAGCACCAGATTCGTGTAGAATGGTCCGAGACCAAAACTTGGATCAAGATTATTCCTGCGTGTGTTGAGGAAGGAACACGCTCGTGCTCCTTTGGGTAGCCATACCAAAGCGGGCAAAGCCTCCCTCCCTTTCGCGTTCCGGGGGTGAGAAGGACAGAAAAGCAACAGGTGGACGGGACGGGACGCCGACGTCACCGGCGGGGCCCAGCAGCCGTCCAGGCCCACATCCCACGTGGCCGAATCAGATGCCCCCAAGCGGGCCCTCACCCGGAACCCCGTACCCGCGGGCGGAGGCGAAAAAGGTGGGCTTCCCGTGTCACCAGCGAGACTCAGACTAAGCCTATCCGCGCTCGTCCACCTCTATTTCTATCTTAAAAAAAAAATATTCTATCCCAGTCATCGAGATTCTCTACTCTATATCCATTTCTCCCGCACCCGTGTTATCTCTATCCCATACTCTATACCTACTATTCCATATTTTATTCCCCTCTCTCCCCCCTTCTCTCTCCCCAACTCTCTCTTTCTCTCCTGCTACAGTGTTTAGCGTACCTGCACAGTGCACCTCCAGGCGTAGCGCGCGTACCGCCCGACCGCTACGCGCCCGTGCATGATACAGGCGCGCGGTGCGGGCGCGCGCACGCTACGCCTGGCGTAGCGGGCGGTTTGCCGGTCTGCGGTGCCGACAGCCTAACCGCAGCGGGTACTCTAAAACGATACTCTAAAACTTTAGAGTATAAATATAGAGTAAAAACTGTTGCACTGGATATTCTAAAACGATACTATATCCTTTCTTTCACTCTATATTTAGAGTGATACTGTGCTTACTCTATACTCTATAGTGACAGGCCCCATTAGCTAAACAAAGGAAAAAATGCTATAACTCACAAACCAAAAATCCAAATTAAATTTTGATTTCACCATTAAATTCGTCTCAAGAAATCCTTCAAAACTAGATCACACATAGATATATTTAGATAAAGTAACAAGTGGGTCCCACAGTCGATAGAGTGGATAGAGGATGATATAGAGGATGGATGAGTGCGGGAGAATTGAGTATAGAGGAGAGAATATTGCTGACTAGGACATATAGAGGATGAATATACCCCTGTTCGGCTAAGCTTATCAGCACGACTTATCAGCCGTGGAACAGTGTTTTTCTCTCACAGCAAATCAGCCACAACCGGTTTATAAATCAAAAATAGCCTGCCGAACGGGGCTTCATGAGTACGGGTAGTCTCACCACTCGTCCGTCCACTCCACCCATCTCGTCACCGTTTGATTTGATTGATCGATCACGGAACTACCCCGGTAACGCAGGGATAAGAATGCGTGCACCGCGGGGTAGTTTAGGCAAACAAATTGATGTGGCTGGGGACGATTACCTTAACCGATGGATAAGAATGCGTGCACGGGCAAGCACACTGCCGCTAATCCACTAGTGATTCTGCGGCCACTAGCTTGGTCGGCTCGAGATGAGCGGTGGATTGATTAGTCTAATGGATGACGGGTCAGGGCGGTACAAGTGGTCGTACCTCTTGGTCGCCACGTAGGACGATCAACTTTAGGGGTGTTTAGTTTCCGCCTAAAAATTTTTCACCCTATCACATCGAATGTGACACATGCATGGAGTACTAAATGTAGACGAAAAAAACTAATTGCATAGTTTGGTTGGAAATCACGAGACGAATCTTTTAAGCCTATTTAGTCCATGTTTAGCCTAAAGTGTTATAGTAACACATGTGCTAATAATGGCTTAGTTAGGTTTAATAAATTCGTCTCGCGGTTTTCAGACGAGCCCCTCCGTACAACCCAATGTGCACGCGGGTTGCGATGGGTGACGCGCCATTGTGGAAATCGCGCGTTGACAGTTCATGGTAGTATATATCATAGCACCGATAGGTAAATCAAATACAGTACTTGTCGGCACAGGACAGAGTACTGCTATCTTTTTTATTTGGCCGTGTTTAGATCCGAAATCGGATGCTCCGATTCGGCACTGCGCAACACTGTAGCGTGTTTTGTTTTTAGTGCAAAAAATTGTCCAAATATTGATTAATTAGACTCTAAATGTTCGTTTCGTAAAGTACAATAAAACTGTGTAATTAGTTTTTGATTTCATCTACATTTAGTACTCTATGCATTTGTCGGCATTTTGATGTGATGGGAAATCTCCTTTTTGTATAGTGAAATTTGGAGAGAATTTAGGATCTAAACAAGGCCTTTGTTTAATAACCAACGATCGTCAGGCTCGAAGAAGGATCGAATAGCCAATAGCCGGTGAGAATCAAAAGGTGACAGAGACTTAATCAAAGTTACTCCTCCAGATGAATCTTGCTTCGTACGAGAGCCAACATCTAATTCATCCACGTCACCCTGTCAAACCTAATTTAATAAGCCAAGGTGCGTGCTTCATCAATAAATTAAACAATAAATCCAAGGTGCGCGGTTAATTCATCCAGACACTAATAACAAACAGTTGATGACTGTAATGCTTTACGGTACCAAAAAAAAACACATAAGCGGTACTGAACTTGTCTTCTTCAGGTACCATTTGAGTCCTTCGACTGCCAAAATACGTTTTCATGTTCTCAGTCTTATTCAGATACGTTAGGCCCCGTTTGGTTTGGGTGCGTTAAAGTTTAACTCCCATCATATCAATGTTCCCTCAAATGCATATAATACTATGGTTTGGGTGCGTTAAAGTTTAACTCCCATCATATCAATGTTCCCTCAAATGCATATAATACTAAATGTAGACTAATTGCATGCATGTCGGTACAGATTAGGAGTAATTTACGAGACGAATCTATTAAGCCTAATTAGTCCAAGATTGAAAACTTTTTGTCAAATAAAACGAAAGTGCTACAGTGTTTGTTAAACTTTAACACCCAAACCAAACGGGCCTTATTTAGGTCTCCAAACTTTAATTTGAAAATGCTAGTTTGAGTATATCCCACACTTATCGTCGAAGGTCTCGTTACTTATCACATGCTGGCTGTCATTATCATTATTCAGATCCAAAACGGATCTCGGTGTACTCTATATATGCCCCATGTCATCACATGCTATATATATATATACTATGACGGTGAAAGGATCAAGATGCCCAAGAAGGAGGTGAATTGAGCTTTTCTAAAAATTAATTGCAAGAATTAAATCCTACAAGCCGGAATTCACCTCTAGTGCCTACTTGTGTTCCTAGAGATTCAACCGGTAAAAATTTTGCACCCTAATTTCCAATCCTAGTCTAGCATGACAATTCTAGGAAAGTAAATCAAGCAATGAATGTAAATACGAGAATGTAAATGCTTGAAAGTAAGGGCAAGGAACACGGCGATGTTTTTTCGAGGTATCGGAGAGTCGCCACTCCCCACTAGTCCTCGTTGGAGCACCCGCGCAAGGGTATAGCTCCCCCTTGATCCGCGCAAGGATCAAGTGCTCTCTACGGACTGATTCTTCGACACTCCGTCGCGGTGAATCGTCCAAAACTGCTCACAAGATGAGTTGGGTCATCCACACGCTCCGCCGGATGATCACCAAACTCCCAATCACCACCAAGCCGTCTAGGTGATGGCGATCACCAAGAGTAACAAGCTAGAACTCTCACTCGACCACAACGAGCCTAATGAGAAGGTGGATGCACACTTGCTACTCTCTAATCACTAGTGAGGAACTCTCAAGCTTTGATTCTCAAAACACAATCCTCACTAGAGCTCTTGCACTCCCTTGCACTTCAAAGGTGTTTCTCAGCTGAACAAATGAGCAAGAGACCTCTAAAAGAGGTGGTGGGGATGTATTTATACACCCCACAGTCAAATCCAACCGTTACCTGCCAACTCAGCAAAAAACGACGTGACCGGACGCGCCGGTCGCTCGTAACGGTTGAAATTCCGAAAAGCTGGCTGAGTGACCGGACGCGCCGGTCAGGGGTGACCGGACGCGTCCGGTCGTGCAGGGAGCTTACTGTAACAAGACCGGACGCGCGACCGCGTCCGATCGGTGATGACCGGACGCGTCCGGTCGTCGCAGGACCTTACTGGAATGTGACGGGACGCGCCGATCACACCCAGGTCGCGTCCGATCGGAAGGTTTCCCTCAAGTGACACGTGTCGGCCTGACCACCGCGTCCGATCCTCGCAAGGGCCACGTCCGGTCATCAGCGCCGAAACGCAGTCGCGGTTTTGAACTGATGTAAGGTCCTAGATGGCTAGAGGGGGGGGTGAATAGCCTATAAAAATTCTACAAGCACCACTAAGCAAACTTGTTAGAATAACAAACGGCGTAAAGCGAGTTTTGCTTAGCCTACGGTTGTGATGCAAGCCTCCTATTCACAAGTCTAGTAGATTATGATCTCTAGTTCACACAAGTGCTAGGTCACTAACTTACACTAGTGAGCAAGCTAACAACTACTAGCAAAGGCTACCACTAGAGCTACACAAGATAAACTAGTGAATGTAAATGCAAGAGAGAGGATTGTGATTCTTATACCGACGGTGAAGTGAAGATGTTGCCAATCACCAAGATGATATACAATCAATCAATATTGACAACAACACAATATGTAGACCAATCACCGGGAGACAAGAGACACAATATTTTTGTTCACCCGGTGTTCACTTGTGCACCGACAAGCTACGTCACCGGTTGTGTCGACCAACACTTAGATGTTTCCTCGGTGTGACCCTCAAGTCACTTGCCCCTCAAGGCACGCCCCGCAAGGCACCGCAAGACACCACTCTCAAGTGAGGTAACTCAATGACACGCGGATTCCACTAGAGTTGCTTTTGGCGTCCCGCCGAGGAAAGCACAAGAACCTCTCACAATCAACCGGAGGTGGCCAAGAACAATCACCTTTTCTTGCCAACGCCTCCAACAATCTCCAAGCCGGCTAGGAGCGGTACTCTCCAAGAGTAACAAGAAATCCACCGGCTAAACCACCCACAAGTGCCACTAGATGCCCTCAAGCTATGCAATGCACTTTGGGATCACTCAATCTCACTTTTGATTTGCAATCAAGTAAGGGAGATGAGTGGGAGGAGTTGCTTTAGCTCAAAGGATGCACAAGAATGTTAGAAATGCCAAGAGACCTCCCCAAGGGCCGGCCAACGAGTATTTATAAGCATCCCATCCAAATAGAGCCGTTGCCACTCCACTTGTCCGTTTTTCGGGACGACCGGACGCGCCGGTCGTAACTGACCGGACGCGCTCAACCGCGTCCGGTCGCCCTGCAGCGACCACGTGTCCACCGATTTCAAAACCGACCGTTAGATCCTCCAACGGTCACTGCGCGCTAACGGTCAAACGCGATGACCGGACGCGCTGGTCAAACGACCGGACGCGCCGGTGCGCACAGTACCCGCGCGCGCGAAGACATGACCGGACGCGCTCCTCGTAACGACCGGACACGCTGGTCACGACCGGACGCGCCGGTCCCGTGACTGACCGGACGCGCCGGTCAACCCTGAGTCGCGCAAAACGAACCAACGACCGGACGCGCTGAAGAACTGACCGGACGCCACAGTACCCGCGTCCGGTCGGAGTCCAGTAAGCTCCCTGGACGACCGGACGCGTCCGATCGTGTGTGACCGGACGCGCACCGCGTCCGGTCGTCCGCGTGAACCGCAGTTCGCCTGACCGGACGCGCCGGTCGCACAGTACCCGCGTCCGGTGCAGCGTCCGGTGCAGCGTCCGGTGCGGCGTCCGGTCACCTCTGTGACCTCCGTTCGCCTCCGTTTCTTTTCCGACTTCCGGCGTAGTGGAAAAATAGGCATTTCATTTCCCCGAAATCGCCTGAATCCCGCGCTCGCACGCTCGGCGGGAGGGAGATAGCAACCCAAACCCCTTTCTACCCGCACACCATAGCGTGATCAACGCCACCTTTGCAAATGTGCCAACACCATCAAGTGTACATCTCCATGTGCTTGTGTGTTAGCTTTTTCTCAATCATTTTCAAAGGTTTTTCCAGTTAGCTCACTAGGCCCTACATGCAATGCACTTCATGAATTCACCTAGTGGCACCCATGCGTCGAATAACCGATAAGACTTCCCCTCTTAATAGTTCGGCTATCGACCCTAAACCACTCACACCCTCTATGGTGTCTTGAGTGTAAAACAAAATGGCCCTATGGTTATACCTTTGCCTTGAGCCCATTTTGTTTCTCCAAATGATATGATCCACTTCATATCATCACATGACCATCTCGATCCATCGACCTTGACTTCACTTGCTCTTCACCGTTGCATCGGTCCGTCGGCGCCAAGTCTTGCTCAAGCTTCACCATCGCATGGTCCTTCGCTTCGAAGCCTCGACTTGCCCTTCACCTTCACAACCGGTCCATCGAGCCAAGCCTCATCTTGGTCTTCACCATCTTGGTCACATGAGTCAATGTCATGTCTCATATTCAATGACCACCTTTATCTAAATCATCCACTTAGATACAAAGGTTAGTCCTAGGTTTCATCAATTAGCCAAAACCAAACTAGGGACTTTCAACTGACCGGACGTGTCCGGTCAAGCCGAGAACCGCGTCCGGTCAAGGGACAAACCCTCTAAACGCTCCGAAAACGCGACGCAACTTGAACCAAGTTGCTTCCAACTGAACTTTGAGCTATTCTAGAGCTGCCTAGTACTAAGTTTAACAAGTGTGCACCACACCTAAACATAGGACTCACTTAGGTCAAACTACCCGCTCATGCCCCCCTTTATAGTACGGCCAAAAGAGAAAACGAAGATCCTAACGACTATTCCGAATGAAACTCAACACCTTGACATCCGGAACTAACCGTCCTTAATCTTGACGTCACTCCTTTGAAAACCGAAATGATTTCCATCAAGGGGCATGAATACCATGGTGCCCAAAGCAGTTATCACCTCCATGACCTAACTTACCAAAGTTTCTGCAAAACACACGTTAGTCATGGTAATAAAGCGTTGTCATCAATTTCCGAAACCAACTCTCGGGGCCTAGATGCTTTCAATCTCCCCCTTTTTGGTGATTGATGACAACACTAAGATTCAAAAGATAGGAGTTGAGGTTTTCAAACATGTTTGGTTCACATAAGCAAAAAGCAATAAGCACAAGGGGTTAGGAATTGCTTATGTGCCCCAAGCCAAAAGAGTGTACTCATAAGATAAGACATGAAGCGTTAGTACTCATAAAGATATAGCTCAAAAGAAATCGGAGTAAGGCACGAAAGCACAACCTTAGAGCTATAATCAAACAAGTGACATGATTTAAAACTGTGACTAGATAAACCATATAGACTCAAAGTATCTCATACGACCACATGTCACAAGAATGCAAGTACTGTAAAGTAAACATGATGCATGAATATAGCACACAAATAAGAGCGAAAACCCTCTATCAAAACTCCCCCTGAATCTACTCTCTCTCCCCCTTTGGCATCAACCGCCAAAAACTAATCTAAGGATCTGACGGGGGAACAAACGGAGTCGAGTCGGGTGCCGAGGAGCGCGGAGTAACCATAAACTGAGAAGTGTCTTCCTCGGACTCGGAGCTATTAGGCTGACCCTCTGAAGAAGCACGCGGCTATGAAGCGGTCTGGGTCTGAACAACAGGAACAGGTACTGACGAAGTAGCAACTAGTGGAGCAGTCTCTGTGACCTGAGCCTGAAGTGAGCCAATAGCTGGGGGATCGGTCGAGGCAACTGACGAAGGAACTATCTTTGTAGTGCCCGTCCCTGTCACAGGAGGAACAGCTACCTCTGAAGCGGACAACCCTGAAGAAGTAGCAAGTGTAGTGTGCGAGGGCATCGGTTGACCAGTCAACTCGCTGTATGTGGCACTGAAATCAACAAAAGGTGTGCCTGTCAGTAGGTGAGGGCGAGGCTGGTCTGAAGGAGTAAACCCCGTCTGAATAGGCGTGTAGCTCGGGGACTGAAACGACTGGGGGACCTGCTGCTGTGGAGAGGTGAACTGAAAGCTCGGCTATCCCTAACTCGAAGGTCCACTAGACTGTAAGGCTGGAGTCAGGACAGATGCAGGTGGAGGAACCCCAACTGTGACCAAGTGTCGCAGAAGATCCAAATACTACTGCTGGCTAGCTGCACTCTATCGCTGCATCTCAAACTGCTGACGCTGCATCTCGACCTGCTGACGCTGTATCTCAAGCTGCTGTCTCTGGAACTCGTCCTGTCGAGCCTGTATCTGTGCAAACACGACAGCTGTGTCCTGAGCCTGTCTTTGTAGCTGAAGCTCCTGTCGCTCCTGTGCCTGGGTCAGCCACTCAAGAATAGCCACCATGGCTAGGTCTGAGCGGGAGGCTGAACCAGAGCCACCGGCCTCGTGGTCGTGAGGCCGAGGAGACCGATACCTGGGGATGGGCTAATAATCCTCGTCAGTGCTATCAGAGGCCTCATCCTCAGCTAGATCAGCAGGTTGAGCATCTAGATCTGCTAGCTCTGCCTCAGCAAGCCCCTCAACGGTGGCGTCCTACTCAGCTGCTGTCTCAGGGACCTCAGGTCTCTCTCGCTGTCCTGGTACTGGGGCCTGCTCTCTTGTAACTGAAGCCCATAGCTGATGGATATCATACTCAGGAAAAGTAGTGGTAGTATCAGATATCTCAGCTCTAATCTTTGAAGGCAACTCAAGTGAAGATCTGATGATGAAGCATATCCAATGAGCATAGGGCAGCTGACGGTGACCCTTGAAGCCTTCAGCCAATGTGTCCTCCATCTCACATAGCATAAGATCCCATATGTCGAACGGTTTCTGTGAGCGAAGGTGGTGAACAACCCATAGCTGCATCCTGGTCAAGCCCTCTCTGTAACCAAGCCTGGGAAGAAGTGTACGCCTGACAATAGCATCCAGAACTCGGGCAAGTGGTGTCAAACTGGTAGGAGTGCGACGAGACCCTTCGCCAAAAGGCTCACGAAAGCAGGGTCGAATCAAATCTGTAGGGGGCACTGTCCCGCCGTGAGGGCATCTAGGTGGAGCTGTCTGACCATAGCAAAGCTGATGTAACTTCGTCTCTGAAGCTGGGAGTCTGAGAATCTCCCGCACTCTGGTGCTGTACAATCTGCGGTCGCGGCCTCGGAAAGCAAAGTGTATGAACTCATGGGCCGGGTCAATCCATAGTGAAGCGTAGAACTCTTTAACCCAAGTGCCGCAGTATGCACCTGTCCGTCCAAGAAAATCTGACAAGCCCGGTAGAAAGGACAGGTGCGGACGAAGCTGCTCACCCACTACCTCAACAAGAGACTCAATGCGACAGACCCTCTGTGGTCAAAAAGCAATGCTACTGTCAACATAGGCTCTGTAGAAATCCTCCTGTAGAGGTGTATAGAATCCCTCTGAAGCCCTGGAATCTCTCACAGGTGGGAACCACCGGGTGACCTCAACAAACCTCAGGGCCTGCACCTGACGTGATGTAGCTCCCCTCAAGTCAAAGTGCTCAACTGGGGGCGAACCTCGAGCCCTGGGAGGTGGACGTCCTCCACGACGCTGGCCCTCTGGCCTAGGAGTCACCTGAGCTCGTGTGCGTGTGGAGCGGCGACGCGGTGGAGTCTGAGCTGGCTGCTCCTCTGTCCCCTCTGGAGCCTCTGCAGGTGGATCAACTGACATAGCATCTGCATCCTCTATCACCTCTGTGGCCTCTATAGTCTCTGTACCGAGCTGTCGACCTTCAAGATGAAAGCGACGCTCGCCAATGCGAATACCACTGCTCCTTCCTCCCCTCTCTGCCTGCTCTGCAGCATCTGCAACTGCCTGAGCGATCTCTGCATCTGTAAGGGTCTTCTTCTTCTTTCTGGCCATGGTCTTTATGCGCTTACCACGCGCAATCTCTGTCAGACGAGGAGGACTATCGTCCCCGTCACTAGGAGCACCACTGGCATTCTTGCAACGAACCATGCTGTCAAACTATCGGGAATCCTCTGAAAGATGGTGTACTGACACTCGAGAGGCTTGGCCTCAATCCGTATCCGCAAGCTTGGCCTCGGATTCAACAACTGAACTGCAGTCACCCCGACACACCGACAAACTCGCTGAAAAGACGGAATAGATGGATCTACTATAAGCAACATATATAACTAAAAGGTACGAAACCCTAGAGATAGCAAGCATATACGGTAAGATGAGAATCGAAACGCGATAGCTACCTCGGATCGACGAGAAGACGGTGAAAAGGTAAGATGACCTAGTTCGCGAGACTTTCCGAATACGCCGGACGAGCACTGGAAAGATCAAGTCAAGTAACGACGATGAAGGTGAGCCCTAAACGAAGGATTTGAAAGATTGAAAACAAGGAGGAGCACAATTTCACCTTCGATCGGCAAGTTAGGGCAAACCCTAGAAGCAGAGAATCGGCGATGGACGATCGACGAGGCTAGGGTTCGCGGGATGCTGCGAGACACGGCAAAACAGGGCCCGGAAGAGGCGCTAGAGAAGGTGACACGGCTCACTGGCGGCAGCAAGGCATGGCGGGCGGGGGGTCACGCGGTGCAGCGCGGGCGGAGGCGGTGCAGCGCGGCGGAGCGGTGCAGGCAGGCACGCCGGAGGAGGAGGAGTTGAGGGTGGTGGAGGCGCGAGCTCCGGCGAGTTGGCGGCGGAAAACTGCGAGAAGAGCGGCGGCTAGGGCACGGGCGGCGAAGGATTGAAGAAAAAACGAACCGGCACCGAAGAAATTTATGAAGGGTTAGATCCGCTCGGGAAACGATGACCGGACGCGGTGGTCGATATGACCGGACACGGTGGTGCAGCGTCCGGTCACACTCCAGTAAGCACCTGGAGCGACCGGACGCGTCCGGTTAGGACTGACCGGACGCGGACAGAGTCCGGTCGAGGGTTATCCGGGAAAGTCATTGCGAATGACCGGACGCGGTGGTGGTTACCGGGACCGGACGCGGTGGTCAACAGCAGCGCGTCCGGTGCAGTGTCCGATCACTAGGTCAGGAGTTGGTCTTCTGGATGACCGGACGCGCTGGTGGTCGCCGGGACCGGACGTGGTGGTGAAGCATCACTGCGTCCGGTGCAGCGTCCGGTCCAGCGTCCGGTCACAGTTTTTCGCCTTTCTTCAAACCGAACTTCGACGCGACTTCTCCCAATCAAGTTCCAATTCAAAGAGACTCAAATAAACACCAATTGGAACCTGATATGAGTGACCTCACTCAAACCCTCAAGATTTTCAAAATAGTTTGCCTTAGGCTAATATTATTTTTAAGAAAATAGGCAACAAACACCCGAGGAGCAACGTATGGCCATGCAAAAGAGTTTGTGAACCCTTTGGAGCGTCAAATGCTCTCTCTATCCATGGACGAACACAGAGGTTGCTCAAAGCCGAACCGAAAAGAAACGACAAAGCAACAACCATGCATATGCAATGCAATACAAGTAAGTAAAGCTAGATTGCTTACCAAGTTTGATCCACGGTTAGGCTTCTTCACTCCTCCAAAGGAGGGTTATCGTAACCGTGTTAGCCAAGCCCTAGATGCATTGCGTGTAATTAAACATGACATATAATACAATGCAATGCAAGGGACAACACAAGCTCATTTTTTAAAGTTACTAGAGTCAAGCACATTAAGTTCACTTCTCAACCTACAAAAGGTAGCTTCATCCAAAGGTTTAGTGAAGATATCCGCTAATTGATTTTCACTTCTTACACCTTCTAGTGATATATCATTTTTAGCAACATGATCTCTTAGAAAGTGATGGCGGATATCAATGTGCTTAGTGTGAGAGTGTTGTACCGGATTATTAGCAATTTTAACGGCACTTTCATTATCACATAAAAGTGGCACCTTTTCAAGAACAATTCCATAGTCTAGGAGGGTTTGTTTCATATATAAGATTTGTGCACAACAAGCCCCCGCGGCAATGTATTCCGCCTCGGCGGTGGACAAAGCCATACTATTTTGCTTTTTAGATGACCAAGATACTAAAGACCTCCCAAGCAAATGGCACCTTCCGGATGTGCTTTTTCTATCAATTTTGCAACCGGCATAATCCGAGTCGGAATAGCCAACTAGTTGGAATCTAGCTCTTTTGGGATACCAAAGACCAATGCTTGGGGTGTGCTTGAGATATCTTAAGATTCTTTTTACGGCACTTAAGTGAGGTTCTTTAGGGCACGCTTGAAAGCGAGCACACATGCACACACTAAACATGATATCGGGCCTAGATGCGGTAAGGTACAACAAGCTACCAATCATAGAACGGTAGAGAGTTTGATCAACCGGTTTACCTCCCTCATCTAGGTCGAGATGTCCATTAGATGGCATTGGGGTCTTGATTGGTTTGCATTCTTCCATCTTGAATCTTTTGAGAAGATCCTTGGTATACTTTTCTTGAGAGATGAAAATCCCTTCTCTCATTTGCTTGACTTGAAAACCAAGGAAGAATGTGAGCTCACCAATCATAGACATCTCGAACTCCTTCGACATCAATTCACCAAATTCCTTACAATATTCTTCATTTGTTGACCCGAAGATGATATCATCAACATAAACTTGACAAATGAAGATCTCCCCATGAAGCTTCTTGGTGAATAGTGTGGTGTCGACCTTCCCAATGGTGAAGCCCTTTTCAATGAGGAAGTCCCGGAGGCGCTCATACCACGCTCTAGGTGCTTGCTTGAGCCCATATAGCGCCTTGGACAACCTATAAACATGATTAGGATATCTAGGGTCTTCAAACCCGGGAGGTTGATTAACATAGACTAGTTCATTTATAAAGCCATTTAAAAAAGCACTTTTCACATCCATTTGATATAGTTTCATATCATGATGTGATGCATATGCAAGTAGGATACGAATGGCTTCAAGTCTTGCAACGGGTGCAAAGGTCTCTCTAAAATCAAGCCCTTCAACTTGAGAGAACCCCTTTGCAACTAGTCTTGCCTTGTTCCTCACTACTACGCCTTGGTCATCTTGCTTGTTGCGGAACACCCACTTGGTTCCAATGACTCTTGCACCTTTAGGATGCTCTTCAAGTGTCCACACTTGATTGCGGGTGAAGTTGTTCAATTCTTCATGCATGGCATTCACCCAATCCGGATCTTGAAGAGCTTCTTCTACATTCTTAGGTTCAACACAAGAGACAAAAGAGTGATGTTCAACAAAAGAAGCAAGTTTTTGAGATCGAGTCATTACTCCCTTAGTAGGACTCCCTATGATGAGATCTTGTGGATGTGCTTGAAGTAGAGGTGAGTTTCTTCTATCAACCACTTGAGGAGGAGGATGGAAAGCATCAACATCTTGAGCTTGTGCCTCGGCTTGTTCATGAGAGACATGAGTGTCTTCATTTTCAACTCTCTCATTCTTGTCATCATCTTGAGGCACATGTGATGAAGATGGTGGATCAACAATTTGTACATCGTCTTCATCATCTTTTGGCTTGATGTCTCCCACCGGCATGTTCTTCATTGCCTCCCTCAAGGGTTCATCACCTACATCATCACAATTCTCAATTGCTCCTTGGGAGCCGTTAGATTCATCAAATTTCACATCATATGTTTCTTCAACCAAACCGGTGGCATGGTTAAATACTCTATATGCTTTGGACTTTGATGAGTAACCAACAAGAAAACCAATATCACAACGTCTTTGAAACTTCCCTAGGTGTTGACGCTTCTTGTAGATGTAGCATTTGCAACCAAACACCCGGAAGAATGAGACGTCCGGCTTCTTCCCATTAAGCAACTCATAGGGGGTCTTGCCAAGAAACTTTTGTAGGAAGAGGCGATTTAAAGCATAGCATGTGGTGTTGATTGCCTCGGCCCACAACTTCTCCAGAGTATTGTACTCATCTAACATTGTTCTTGCAAGGGTGATCAAAGTTCGGTTCTTTCTCTCAACTACACCATTTTGTTGAGGAGTATAGGTTGAAGAGACTTCATGCTTGATTCCAATTTCATCACAATAAGCTTCAATGTTGGTGTTGTCAAACTCTTTGCCATTGTCACTTCTAATCTTCTTTATCTTGACTTCAAATTCATTTTGAGCTCTCTTTGCAAACTTCTTGAAACAATTTGCCACTTTGGATTTGTCATGAAGGAAGAAGGTCCATGTGTACCTTGAGTAGTCATCCACTATCACAAGATAATAGAGATTACCACCCAAGCTCTTGTAGGTTGTAGGTCCAAACAAATCCATGTGTAGAAGTTCTAGCACTCTTGAAGTTGACATGAAAGCTTTGGTTGAATGAGTGTTTGCAACTTGTTTGCCCGCTTGACATGCACTACAAGGTTTGTCCTTTTCAAACTTTACATCCTTCAATCCTCTCACTAGTTCTTTCTTCAATAGCTTGTTGAGAGTGTTCATTCCAACATGAGCAAGCCTCCTATGCCAAAGCCAACCAAGTGAGGTCTTGGTGAATAAACATGTCATCAAGTTTGCATCTTCGGAGGTGAAGTCAACAAGATAAAGATTGTTGTATCTAAAGCCTTTGAATATCACTTGCTTATCATCTATCTTTGAAACTACCACTTCATTAGGTGTGAACAAGCATTGGAAGCCAAGGTCACAAAGTTGCCCAACGGATAATAAGTTGAAACTCAATGAAGCAACATAGAGCACATTTGAGAGTGAGTGATCATTTGATATTGCAATCTTGCCTATACCCTTGACTTTGCTCTTTGAATTATCCCCAAATGTGATCTTCTCTTGACATATCCCATTCTCTTCAATGGAGGTGAACATACGAGGATCACCGGTCATATGTTGAGTGCAACCACTATCAATAACCCAATGAGATCCACCGGTCTTGTAGTTCACCTACACACAAGAGATCAAGCTTTTTGTTTAGGGACCCACACTTGAGAGGGACCCTTGACTTTCTCAACTAGTGACTTGGCGACCCATATTTTCTTAGGCCTATTCTTGTTTGGGGGACCCAAGAACATAACTTTCATCTTTCCATTTGAATCTTTTCTTAACATGTAATGAGCATTGAAGGCAAAGGGTCTAGCATGCTTGGGCAAGAGTTGTGGTGGTGGAGTTTTGCACTCATGAGCAAAATGACCTTCTTGTCCACACTCAACACATCTCTTTGGCTTGGGCTTTGACTTGCTTTGTTGTTGTTGAGCTTTTGCCTTCTTCTCTTGATTTGCCAAGTACCCAATACCACTTCTATCCATCTTCATCACGGTGTTCATGAGTAGCTCACTTTGCAAATATTGGTCTCTTGTGAACTTGCTTAGGCCGGTCTTGAGATGCTCTTTCTCTTGCTTGAACTTTTTGTTTTCTTCAATGAGTGACTCATTTGTTGTTTGCTTCTCAAGAGCCATCAAACCTTTTAGCTTCTTATTCTCATTTGCAAGCTTCTCATTTTTACTCTTGATCTTGGCATAATCATCATAGTTGCTTGACTCAACCACGCTCTTGTCTTTGCTACTAGAACCTTGCTCAATGCTTTCAATGATCAAGTCATCACATGATGTAGCTATATCACACTTAACAACTTTGTTAGTAGCCTCATGTGTTTCAAGAGCAAGTTCATTAGCAACCAAAAGACTATCATAGTCAATTTTCAATGTTGTATATTTGTCTTTTAGAGAGTTATGCCTAGTGATGAGCTCATCATACTTCTTCTCAAGTTTATCATGTTGATCTCTAAGCTCTTTATTAGAAGTTTTGAGCTCCTTGAGAGTGGAAGACATAATTTCATTTTGATCTTTGAGCTCACAACTAGCCTTTTGTGCACTTTCAAGCTTGGATGAGAGTGATTCACTTTCATTTTGAAGTTCATCATTTTCATTTCTAGTCCTTCTTATGATTTTAGTGTATTTGTTCAACAATTTTACAAGTTCATCATAAGAAGGTGCGTCATATTCATCATTACTATCACTATCATCATCATCATCACTATCATGATTTTATACCTTTCGTTCACCCTTGGCCATAAGGCATAGGTGAGTAGTGGACGATGATGGTGAAGGAGGCGGTGAAGGTGGTGATGAAGATGTCGGTGAAGATGATGGCCCCATCACAAATGCGGCAACCTTCTCTTTCTCATCATCGCTCTCATCTTCGGAGGACTCACAAGATGATTCAATGTCGGTGAGCCAATCACCAACAATGTATGCCTTTCCTCCCTTCTTCTTCTTGTGGAACTCCTTCTTGCCATCATTCTTCTTGTATGGCTTGTTTTTCTTCCTCTCTTCTTCTTCATCACTTGAATCATTTTTCTTGCCCTTGTTCTTGTTCTTGTTCTTGTACTTGTCTTTTGGAGGTCTAGGGCATTGATGAGCTAAGTGGCCAAGTTCACCATAATTGTAGCAATCCATCTCCGAGATTGGCTTTCTTTTGCTACTTGTGAAGAATTTCTTTTTCTTGCCATCGAACTTGATGCCACTCTTGTTGAGCTTCTTTAGCATTTTGGTGGTCTTCCTCACCATGAGTGCAAGTGATTCATCATCAATGTCACTTTCACTTGAGCTATCTTGCACCATCATGGCTTGACCCTTCTTCTTCTTCTTGTCATGGCTAGCTTTGAAGGCCAAGTCTTTCTTCTTGGAAGATGATGAGCCCTCTTCCGGAGTAATATGCATGTACATCTCATGAGCATTGATCTTCCCCAATACTTGTGTCGGTGTTGCGGTGGAGAGATCACTTTGGTGAAGTACGGTGACAATATGACCATACTTCTCAATGGGAAGAACACTCAAGATCTTCCTTGCAACATCCGATTGGCTCATTTGAGTGAGCCCAAGAGCATTGAGGTCCTCTACAAGAACATCCAAACGAGTGTACATATCATTAGCACTTTCTTTGGGAAGCATCTCAAAAGAATTAATTTTCTTTAAAGCAATGTGATAGCGTTCCTCACGCTCACTCTTAGTTCCCTCATGGAGAGCACAAAGGTTTTCCCACAATTTATGAGCGTTCTTTGCATTACGCACACGATTGAAGATATCCTTGCCTAAGCCCCGGTAGAGTGCATTTTTGGCCTTTGCATTCCACCGGTCGTACTTCTCCTCGTCACCAATTGGGTTGGCGGGATCCTTGATAGCGGAAAGCCCTTGGGTTGCGGCTCTAAGACACCCAACATCTATGGCTTTGAGATACGCCTCCATACGGATTTTTCAATATGGAAAATCATCCCCCTCAAAGGTGGGAGGTGGTCCTTCCCCGTTAGACATCTTGCTCTAGGCGGTAAAGCCTAAAATAGGAGCAACTCGGCTTCGATACCAATTGAAAGGATCAAGATGCCCAAGAGGGAGGGTGAATTGGGCTTTTCTAAAAATTAATTGCAAGAATTAAATCCTACAAGCCAGAATTCACCCCTAGTGCCTACTTGTGTTCCTAGAGATTCTACCGGTAAAAATTTTGTACCCTAGTTTCCAATCCTAGTCTAGCATGACAATTCTAGGAAAGTAAATCAAGCAATGAATATAAATACGAGAATGTAAATGCTTGAAAGTAAGGGCAAGGAACACGGCGATGTTTTTCTGAGGTATCGGAGAGTCGCCACTCCCCACTAGTCCTCGTTGGAGCACCCGCGCAAGGGTATAGCTCCCCCTTGATCCGCGCAAGGATCAAGTGCTCTCTACGGACTGATTCTTCGACACTCCGTCGCGGTGAATCGTCCAAAACCGCTCACAAGATGAGTTGGGTCATCCACACGCTCCGCCGGATGATCACCAAACTCCCAATCACCACCAAGCCGTCTAGGTGATGGCGATCACCAAGAGTAACAAGCTAGAACTCTCACTCGACCACAACGAGCCTAATGAGAAGGTGGATGCACACTTGCTACTCTCTAATCACTAGTGAGGAACTCTCAAGCTTTGATTCTCAAAACACAATCCTCACTAGAGCTCTTGCACTCCCTTGCACTTCAAAGGTGTTTCTCAGCTGAACAAATGAGCAAGAGACCTCTAAAAGAGGTGGTGGGGATGTATTTATACACCCCACAGTCAAATCCAACCGTTACCTGCCAACTCAGCAAAAAACGACGTGACCGGACGCGCCGGTCGAAGTGACCGGACGCACCGGTCGCTCGTAACGGTCGAAATTCCGAAAAGCTGGCTGAGTGACCGGACGCGCCGGTCAGGGGTGACCGGACGCGTCCGGTCGTGCAGGGAGCTTACTGTAACGAGACCAGACGCGCGACCGCGTCCGATCGGTGATGATCGGACGCGTCCGGTCGTCGCAGGACCTTACTGGAATGTGACCGGACGTGCCGATCACACCCAGGTCGCGTCCGATCGGAAGGTTTCCCTCAAGTGACACGTGTCGGCCTGACCACCGCGACCGGTCCTCGCAAGGGTCGCGTCCGGTCGTCAGCGCCGAAACGCAGTCGTGGTTTTGAACTGACCGGACGCGTCCGGTCAAGCCGAGAACCGCGTCCGGTCAAGGGAAAAACCCTCTAAACGCTCCGAAAACGCGACACAACTTGAACCAAGTTGCTTCCAACTGAACTTTGAGCTATTCTAGAGCTGCCTAGTACTAAGTTTAACAAGTGTGCACCACACCTAAACATAGGACTCACTTAGGTCAAGCTACCCGCTCATGCCCCCCTTTATAGTACGGCCAAAAGAGAAAACGAAAATCCTAACGACCATTCCGAATGAAACTCAACACCTTGACATCCGGAACTAACCGTCCTTAATCTTGACGTCACTCCTTTGAAAACCGAAACGATTTCCATCAAGGGGCATGAATACCATGGTGCCCAAAGCAGTTATCACCTCCATGACCTAACTTACCAAAGTTTCTGCAAAACACACGTTAGTCATGGTAATAAAGCGTTGTCATCAATTTCCGAAACCAACTCTCGGGGCCTAGATGCTTTCGGTACGCGCGCGTTGCCGTGCGTGCAGTGGCTCTTCGCGCCTGTCTGTGATATTGCGTGGTTTAAATATACAGTGAACCGTTCGATAGAGTGAAGCAGTACTCTATGGCAAGTATTCATAGTAGTAGGATACTATACATTACACATGCTCTATGGCAACTCAGACGTAGCTAATCCATTGGATGTCTACTGAGAGTCTGAGATTGCTGCACAGGCAGAAAGTACATCCTATTACAGGAGAAGATAAATCAGTTCGTAAACATCATAATATGAATCCTATTACAGGAGAAGATACATCCTATACCAAAAGAGGTTCTACGTCAATGCTAAGTATGACCATTTCACTGTGATTGAATCCAAACATGTACATAAAAGTACAGGTACTTGACATGCTATGGACTGAATAAAAACACCTGCTCAATGTTGGCACCTCATCTCCAAATTGGTGCAGCTGGAATTGAATTACAACCTTTGTGCTCTCAGAGTGTTGTCTTCTGCAAGGTTCTTTGTCCAATTGTATATTTACATACACTTGACCTGAGAAAAGGATTTGAAAATAATCAATCATTCATGGTCAATCGAAGTTTGTTATGAGTCTCGCTAAAACTCTAGCAATTTCAGCATCGGTGGGGTTGATGATGATAACAGATATATGAAATAATCTCTACATCATTTGGGTTGATTATACTGTTACGTAAACTTTTTTCAGGAAAGAAGAATAAATCAATGTATCACCTAATAGAGATGAATCGTCTACTTATTGTTTGCATTTCACATGGGAGTTCATATTGCATAAACAAAAAAAATGATATTAGAACTTTGGCAGCAACTAATTCTCTCTCCCTGATGAAGAGTGATGCATTGAACTCGTGAGTCATGATAGAACTGTCACATGGCAGTTTCCAGGAAATAAGAATAAATCAATTTATCATTGAAAGGAGGAGATGAACTATTGTTGCTTTTGGGTACACCTCATATGGGAGTTCATATTTGGCCAAACAAATAATATCTTATAAAAACTAAAACTACATAGGCAAGAACTCTATTTCAGTGAAATTTGCTTTTAGTTTCCATGCCATTGGGTGCTCATGTAACTCAATTAAGATCCTATAAGCTTTATTTTCATTTGCGGTTCGATCAGTACTTAAATCTGCAAAAGGAAAGTGCAAGCACTACATAATCTAACCTCGACCTTCATAGTGTTCCAGTGAACCTCTTTGGATGAAGCAGGTGTTTCCTGACAGTAGATGATGTAAATGAATCTGCAAACTAAGCATCATATGAACTCTAGTTAGGGGAGTAGAGTGCCAGATGATCATTGAATTTTATAATTTATTTTGTCAGACAAAATCATGCCAAATTTGGCACTAAGAAAGATATATATCAGTGCATGGGCCAAAAAACGGAGAGAAGAAATAAAGGTAGGCAAAACACTGTTTGAATAATATACTTAACCAGCCAAAATGCCCTTCACAAGTCAGAAGTACTCCATTATTTTTCCTATCTTGAAACTAAGTCGAAGATATAGAAGGACTAAGGCTGAACTGATAAAGTAACCCTCTTAAATATTTACAACTACTCACGTACTGATATTCAGACATCAGACTTCATCCCCATCACAACTAAATATGAAGCTCCATCGAGCATGGCCAACTGAGGCAGCAGTGTGAGGGAAGCAACATAGGCACCAAGATGGCAAGATGGAATATGTTGTTGAGCTGCACGTGTATGAAGAAAATGAGTTGATAATATAGGAAGGAAAAACATACTACTGACTCTTACTTTGTTCAAACTAACCCAAAGAAAAAGACTGAAGTCAATCACCCACCTTTCCCAATTCCAAACCAGCAAAAGCACTACTCTTAGTAAGGAATATATAATGTTTTTCTCCAATGCTGTGTAAGCCTGTAGATAAAAAAGAAACAAATAGCTGCAGTGACCAGTGAGTACATAGTGCAAATATGTGGCTGCAGAAAGAAAGACGGTTTGAGTCATCGCGGATTAGGAATTAGCTTTTGGCAACAAAAGACAGGTCTGAGCAGGTGTAGGGGAATGTGGTGAAGGTGGCAAGGGTGGCCACATGCAAAGAAGGAACATGACTTTTTTTTGAATGTCACCGGGGGGATTACTCCGGAACATGACTTTTTGTGGAGAGTCAGCACCATCCTTTCTCATCAAAGAAATCCATTCACCCATGAGATTATCAGATGTACCAAAAGGGTACCTTTTTTTTACAAAACTTTGAACCAAAGACACCATAAACTTTTCTCAGTGTTACACATGATGATGGAGGTGCGGTTGTCGCTATGATTGTGCAGGCGTTTCGAATCATCCATGGCCACTGTACAAACCCAAGACTCCTTGGTCAAACAGCACAAAAGGAAGTTAAAAGGGGAAAATAGCTTTCCTTCTGGATGGTAATAAGCTACATCTTCCTCATTTTCAGTTATAAAGTGTTATAGGGAACTCTGTTCATATGACCTCAATTAGGCATTTGCAATTTTTTTGAACTGAAATCATATTCGGATTTGTGTTCATTAAAATCCAACCAGATATTTGTTCTTCCCATCCAAACACCTATGTCGTATCTTGCTGTCCCCCTAATCTCTAGATCAAATGAGGCAGAGCTACTGCTCAGAGCTGACAGTGTAGATCTGTGAAGATAAATGAAAATCTGCATGGGAACGTAGCATAGAGAAGGGGAAGATAAGGTACCTGTTAGTGGAGGAGATGGCGGCGAGGCGCTTGATCGTTCCGACGACAGAGCAAGTACAATCCATCACGGGCAGCCGGCGGTGCTCCGCTCCATCGGGACATGGGGGCAACAGTGGCAACAGGGCTGCTGATGCTGTGAAGGTCGTGGCTGCTCAACAACTTGGTGTCGGCGAAGTCGAGGAGGCCAGCTGCGAGCCTGCGACCTGATCTGGCCGATTGCATCAGGATATTTGAGTGGAGGGAGCCCGCGACCTCGTGGACCGCATCTTGGCCATGCTCTGTGCTGCAATGAAGGCAGAGATGGAGGCAAATGAGGTGGGGGCGGTCCAGCTGTTTCTGTAGCTGCAGTTCGGGATGAGGAAGGCGCCGAGCAAGCTGGCGGCGCCATCACTGCTGCTGAGCTCCGAGCCCGACGCTGAGGCATTCACGCGGTTGGGCAACCGCGGGATGAAGCCGCTGGGCCCGTTTAGATCCCAAATTTCATCCCTAAATTCCACTATGCAAAAAGAAGATTCCCATCACATCAAAATGCCGGCACATGTATGGAGTACTAAATATAGATGAAATTAAAAACTAATTGCACAGTTTTGTTGTACTTTGCGAGACGAACATTTTGAGTATAATTAGTCAAAGTTTAGACAATTTTTACCAAATACAAACGAATTGCTACAGTGCACATTTAATGCGCACTGTGCAGATTTAGCGCCCCAAATTGAGGATCTAAACACGGCCTGGGTTGAGCCGAGCGGCAATTTGGGCACGGCGGCTGCAGCGGCGCGGAAGGAGAGCAGGATAATGCGGTATATTGGACATGACTATTGGAGTCCGCGTGAGATGGACGCGACCAGAAGAGGGGTAACATGGTTCACACGTATCGACGGAAACCATGCCGACACACGGGGGTCAGGAGGTGAAAACGCAGGACGATCTAGACGTGGCGATTCTAGTCTTAACCACGTGGAGATCTAAGACTGGTCGAGATGTGCGTAAGGCTTTCGGTGGTGAGGGATTCTTTCCCCGATTAGGATGTAGATATTCGGTGTACTCTATATATGCCCCATGTCATCACATGCTATATATATATATATATATATATATATATATATATATATATATATATATATATATATATATATATATATATATATATATATATATATATATAAGGTCAATCCCCCGTGTGGCTTAGGCCATGTTTAGTTCCCTAAAATTTTCAAGATTCCCTGTCACATTGAATGTTTGGACACATGTATGGAACATTAAATGTAGACGAAAAAAAACTAATTACACAGTTTGGTAGAAAACCACGAGACGAATCTTTTAAGCCTAATTAGTTCATGATTGGACACTAATTGACAAATACAAACGAAAGTGCTACAGTAGCCAAAGCCAAAAAATTTCACGAACTAAACACACCCTTAGTTCTTGAACGGTGGGTCCCATGTACATGAGGGCGGTGCCCACATATCGGTCTCTATAGCTATATTTCTATCTTCTCTCTGCGTCTCTCTGAGCATGTTGACGGCACAAACGTTCCCATTGAGTCGCTGCGGGAGGTCGCTGAAACAAAACGTGTGCCAAGACCTGTTGGGGCACGAGAGATCCATTGTTGCATGGACGTGAAGACGTCCAGTGGTTTGGTCTTAAACTCCCCCAAAAAAAAAAACAAAAATAAATTGTAAATCGTTTTAGTTTTTCTAGATACATTGATTTTACTATATATCTAGACATAATGTATATCCAGATGCAAGCAAAAGTTATATATGTCTAGAAAAACTAGGATGACTTACAATTTGGAATCGAGAGTACATACTTGAGGAAAGCTTACACTGAAATGCATTCACTTCTAGAATTTAAAGTGGTGGCTCCCGTGTGCGTTGTAAAACCATCTACTAGCTAGGACCAACCGGCCAAGCAAGGCAATGGATGAGAGAGGGACTCCTTTTGTTAGACGAAATGGTACATTGATTTTTTTTAGGGGAACGAAATGGTACATTGATACCGTGGATAATTATGGATGATTTCTACTCCCTCCATTCCAAATTATAAGTTGGCTTGACTTTTTTTTGTACATCTATTTTAATATGCATCTAGATATAATAATATATCTAGATACATAGCAAAATGAATGAATAAAAAATGTCAAAACGACTTATAATTTGGAACAGAGGGAGTTGTTGGGTAGATATATTGGAGTCATGTGGTTTGAGAAGGAGCCACGCCCTAATCAGGATCATGCTAGTGATGGGTCAAGCAATATCTAGCTTATCGTATTAAATGAAAGCACGCTAGAAGCGTCAGCTGACCGAGCGAGCTAGCTAGCCGTCCATGCGTGCAGAGCCACTACCTCCGGATGGACGAATAGTTCGTCGTCGGCGACGACGAGGCAATGACGACGGTGATCATTCCGTCTGATATTGACTTGACAGTATTTCATTGCCAAGCACAGTGACAGCCAGCAGTTACCGGCGGACAAGGTTAAATACACGCCCATGCAAGCATATTGGAAGACTAGCTAAGCTAGGAAGCTAGGACTAGGATCCCTCTATCAAGTGTCGGATTGGAGTTGTCAGTAGAGATGCAAGATTCAAGCACAGACAAGAGACACCAAGACATTTTGATTCATGTGTCACGCACATTTAGGCCTTGTTTGGCCGGATTCACATCAGTCCATATGTGTTAGGGTGGATTTGAGTGAAATTTGAACTAAATTTCATCTCAACACATGTGGATTAAAGTGAATCTGACAACATCCAAACAAGACCTTAGCAGGCGGCTGATACATTTGATTCTCGTGCTTCGTGTGCTACTGCCTCCGTCTCAAACTATCCTAAAATTAGCTTATTAATTTGGTATTTATAAATATTGGTAACTTTTTTTTAGAAAATTTAGTCATAGTTACTATGATCAAGTTTTCTTATAGAGAATACCCTCAATAAAAGTTTAAAAAATAGACGCAATTGTCGTCTCCCAAGAGGTTTTCTGGCAGCTTCTTCAGCTCCTACATTGCTGTGCTGAAGTCTCTCACCGGCGGCCACAACATCCATGTATGATGCTACTGGTAGAACAACCAAGATAGATTTTATTGGGTCAAAAAAAAAACAAGATAGATTTTGATATGTCTCCTCTCGGGGCGGCTCGGGCGGAACCTTACGCTGCTGCCCACAACCCCTCTCTCTCTCCTGCGTCTCCGCTGCTCGGTCGGGTCACCAGGGGTCGTGAGATCGCGAGGAAGGTGGTGGTGGGGCTCTCCCATCCAACTGGAGCCTAAGCAAAGTCAACCTCTGGCGGTCATGGCGTCTCCTCGGTGGCTACCTCCAATGCTCTAGCGAGCAAATCCGTCTTTCTCCTAGCCAGATGTACAAGGAAAGGCCAGATTCGATGGGCCAATGTTCGTTTCCGGTAGTTTTGGCCCTGGTGTCGGCTACGGATCGGAGGCACTGGCGGAGAGGCTCGCGGTGGTGGACCTGGATTTTAGCACAGAGTATGCCGTATAAAAAATTTTATATATGATTTGGTAAAAATTATTTATTAATTTGATAAACAAGTATAAAATATTGCAATGTAATTTGTTATACCGACACTAAATAATATAATAATTTTTAAATTTACTAAATTATAATATGTAGTTCAAATAGTTTGAAATATAGGCACAAGAGAGACTTACAATACTACTTCTCTGATTTTTTTAGCCGGCGCTTTCTAAAGGATACAGATGTTTTGTTTATATTGTTTCATCCACCTGGAAGAAAGTATCAAGTTCCATGAATTTGATTAAACAATCATTCGAAAAACTATCACCCATCTTCTTTCTTAGGCCTTGTTTAGTTTGCGAAATTTTTTGAGAAAATGCACTGTAGCACTTTCGTTGTTATTTGGTAATTAGTGTCCAATCATGGTCTAATTAGGCTTAAAAGATTCGTCTCGTGAATTTCGTCTAAACTGTGTAATTAGTTTTATTTTTTATCTATATTTAATGCTTCATATATGCGTTCAAAGATTCGATGTGACGGGTAATCTTAAAAAAATTGCAAAATTTTGGGAACTAAACAGGCCCTTAATTGATGGCAGCATGTTTGTAAAAAAAAAAGATACAATGTCTGCAGCATTCCTCTTCATAATCGAACAATTCTAAAGCAAAGAGCAATGTACTATATATTAGTACGGCAACTAGCAGTAAGTATAATATGATGTAACAAAACTCACATGTGACAATTCTAACGGTGGGTGAATTGCAAACCAATGTCTAATCTAGTGATGAGTGATCCACTAGTACTAATATCCCTGATACAGATACACAAACAATTATTGATAAGTAATTATATATGCAAGATTCTTTTTAGAAATAAAATAGATGATTCAGCAAGCACCTGACAGTAGCACGGCAACATACTACAAACCTGATGGAGTGACGGCCAGATGCCGATGGGGATGGGAGACTACAGCTGCAGGGCAGGCAGCGCATGCCGGCTGGGGAAGCAGGCATAGCCTGGCCTCTCGTCGGACGTGAGACTCTACAGTGTGCCGTCTGCTCGAGTGGATGGTGTTGGAATGATCTCTCCACCGAGTGGCCCAACGGCCACTTGGGCCCTTGGTCACGCGCCCTGATCGGGGGCGCCCAACCCTAAATGGTTGGTGGGCTCCTGTTACACTGCGCAAGATTAAAAGGTGGGGGTGCTGGCGGCTCAAGGGACGAGGTTCCCCGGACAGTCTCTTTTCCCCACCGAAACCCTAATCCCGATCTAAGAGAGGGGCGCAGCCAGTGACGGGAAACGCCACCGACCGCGCCGCCACTGCATCTCCATCACTGCACTGCACTGATCTTCTCTCGGACGGACGAGATGGCTGGCTCAAGCTCCAATGCTACTGCTCTTCCTTCGGATGGTTTGCACACACCCAATCCCCTCTCTCTCTCTCTCTACCTCTCGGATTCGTAGATCTTCTACTAGGTTCTCATTGGTCATGCCGAAATGTAAAGTGTAATTTCCCACTGATCTACTCCTTGTAAGATCCTAAAGGCACAACAATGGTATTGGAGGCCTACTTAGGTGTAGATCCAGTTCGGGGAATAGAAATAGAAAGAAAAGAACTGATTTGAAATCGGAAAAGAACTTCCATTGGAACCCTAACCCTAATCGGGTAAAAGAAAGAAAAGAAAACAACACCGATTTCAAATCGAAAAGAGATTCACCAAGTGAAACCCTAACCCTAGTTTCGGTCGGAAAGGGGGAGGGGCCTACCTGGCTTCTCTCACCGCTGGCAACACCGCCGTTGTGCGGGATGGAGGAGTTCCGCCGCCGTGTGCGATGGCCACCGTGCTCCCAGATCTCGCCTCGGCCGCGGACTCCGAGCAACAGGGCACCACCACGCGGCCCCTCGACGGCGATGTGCTCAGCCTCGGGCGAGCACACACGCCGGCGAGAGGGCGCGGGACGGCGCCATCTCTCCTTTTTCTCCGTGGGCGCCATGGGGGCCGCCGTTGCCTCTGTGCTCGGCTGGTGACAGTGAATGGAAGAGAGAAAAGAAAGGAGGAGGAAGGCGAGCTCGGCATGCTCTGCCGCGGCGCAAGAGCTGGAGAGAGGGGAAGCAAATGAACCTAGGGTTTGGGTGCAGCCGACGGATGGGGGTTTTGATCTCCCGATTTGGATGGCTCACCGTTGGATCAAAATAAACGGCCGAGATGAGCTCACGGCTTGCTGGGCTTCTTTCGGCCCAAGCGGGCGCGCCAAATTCCGGCCCAGGCCCAGGTTAGGGCCTGGTGCACGGGTGAGCGCGGCAACGGAATGGCCGCAGGCCGGTTTCCCTTGCTGGGCCGCAAGAAATGCTAGGCTGAAATGGCCTAAAAGATAAAGTTTTCCATTTTATTTCCATAAACAATTGTTCATGCGTATTTTCATGAATTTTAACTCATTTTTGATGCAAATTTCTGGGCAAATTTTATCCAACGATATTATTTGTTCAGACAACAGTAGAATGATTAAAGTGCTTCTGGAAAATATTATGAGAATATTAAAAGTATTTCTGCTGCGTACTTAAAAATGTTATTTCATTATTAAATTCGAACCAATGGGAGAATTTAATTTTGAAAATTGATAAATTACAGATCATTATAATATTGTTATTATTCCGACCAACGTTGATTAATAGCAATATTATGATGATATTATGTTTTTTAACATGCATTAATTCTATTTCTGCCCAACGGTGATCTAGAATTTATGTAAAAAGGATGATTTTGTATGTTTTAATTTTGACCAACGTTGGAATTGAAGCATGCAATTACTTTTTGGTACTTATGTTCTCATTCTATATGATTTGTGTTTACATGAGGTTACTCTTTGATGGGGTTTATCAAAGATATTCCACTCCTCAAAGGTGACAACTACACCGAATGGAAAAAGAAAATTGACCTCGCTTTTGTCTTGGCCGAGGTGGACTGGGTGGTCACCACACCATGCCCTAGTGAACCTGTGGCACCGGTGAGGGACGCCAGTGAGTCTGATGCTGAATGGCAAAAGAAAGAAAGGGACCATGCTCCCATACAAATGACATATGACCTACAAAAGCAAAAATGGGTCAATGCCAACAAGAAGTGTGTTGCTGTCATAAAGAACACAATTGAGCCTACCATAATGGGTTCAATCCAAGAGTGTGACACTGTCACAAAGTACTTGGAAAGGATAAAGAGTCAGTTCTATGGCTCTTCAAAGACATATGCTACTCAGCTGATAAAGCAGCTGGTGACAGAAAGATACACTGGAGGTGGACATGGCAATGGCATTAGAGAGCACATATCAAAGATGAATCATTTGAACAACAAGTTAAAACCAATGGATCTGGCTCTTATAGAAGAGTTTCTTGTCCATCTGATTTTTGCTTCTTTACCAAAAGAGTTTGGCACATTTGTTGTCAACTACAACATTCAGCCCGAGAAATGGGATCTAGAACGTTGTATGGCAATGTGTGCACAAGAGAAAGAGAGAATAAAGACCGCCAATGGTGGTACTCTCAGTTTTGTTAAAGATAACAAAAGAAAGAATTTCAATGCCAATACCAACTCTCCCTCAAAGCCAAAGGGCAAGGGTCCCATGCAGCATCAGCCTCAGCAAAACAGGTTTGCAGTGAACAAAGATTAGTGCCTCTACTGCAAGAAGGAGGGACATTACAAGAAAGATTGTCCTAAATTCTTAAAGATGATCATGGCAAAGAAAGGGATTCCGTTCGACGAGGACTACGCAAAGAAGCGAAAGACACGTTAAAGTCACGAATGGAGTCCAAGCAGACGTCGAAGCTGTTGGCGATGTTCCTTTAGAGCTTGCTGATGGCTTTATTCTTTTGCTAAGAGATGTTTTATTTGTTCCTTCATTACAGAGAAACTTGATTAGTGTGTCATGTTTGGACAACGATGGATTTGATTGCCATTTTGGAGATGGCAAATGTGAGATATTGTGTAATAATGAATGTGTTGGCCTTGCTTTTCAAAAGCAAGATCTTTATTTGTTATCACTTCATGAAAATGTGAATTCCATATGTGATGCGAATGAGAACGTATCCTCGTTTGTGAATGCAAATAGAAAACGAAAGAGAACTCAAGATGCGTCGTCGAAATTATGGCACTGTCGTTTAGGCCATATTTCGAGGGGTAGAATAGAGAGACTAGTTAAGAATGATATTCTTCCTCCATTAGAGTTCTCAGACTTTGAACAGTGTAGAGAATGTATTAAAGGAAAATACACAAAGCAAATTAAAAAGGATGCTAAACGAAGCGCAGGAATTCTACAGATAATTCACACGGACATCTGTGGTCCTTTTCCTGTGAAAAATGTGGATGGTTTTGACTCGTTCATAACATTCACAGACGATTACTCCCGTTATGGTTATATTTATCCAATTAAAGAAAGAAATGAAGCGTTGGATAAATTTAAAATATTTAAGGCTGAAGTTGAAAATCAGCATAATTTAAAGATTAAAGTAGTCCGGTCTGATCGTGGTGGGGAGTACTACGGTCGGCATACCCCATATGGCCAAGTTCCTGGACCCTTTGCAAGGTTTCTATGGGAGAATGGCATAGTAGCCCAGTATTCTACACCGGGCGAACCTCAGCAGAACGGAGTAGCTAAAAGGCGTAACCGTACCTTGATGAATATGGTGCGTAGTATGATGAGTTACTCTGACTTGCCATTGAGTCTATGGATGGAGGCGTTAAAAACCGCCATTCATATTCTAAATAGAGTACCAAGTAAAGCGGTGCCCAAAACATCATATGAGTTGTGGACACGAAGAGAACCTTCACTAAAGCACTTGCGTGTGTGGAGGAGTCCTGCTGAGGCAAAAGTGTTTAACCCAAACATTGGGAAGTTAGATCCCAAAATAGTTAGTTGCCATTTTATTGGCTATCCTGAAAAGTCAAAGGGCTTTCGTTTCTACTGTTCAGACAGATACACAAAATTTGTAGAAACGAGACACGCTGTTATCTTAGAGGATGAAATGATGAGGGAGAGCATGGTGGCTCGAGAAATTGTTCTTGAGGAGAAGCGGGTATGTGTGTCCACTCCGATGATTCAGGAACCATTCTTTGAACTACCTGTTCTTGTTGCACCAACAGTGCCAGAGACTGTAGTGCCAACACCTGTTGTCAGTTCTCCTGTGGTGACAGTAAATAATGATGAGGAACCTGTCCTTCAGGAACCTATACAAACTGATGCCACAAATGAGGAGGAGCAACAACAGCCCCAAACAGAAGATGTGTCAAATGTGGAGGCCCCGAGAAGGTCCCAAAGAGTTAGAAGATCAGCTATACCTGGTGATTATGAGGTGTATAACACTGAAGAATTTCAAATGGAGGGTGATCCCACTTCATTTGAAGAAGCCATGAGAAGCGATAACTCATCCAAGTGGCTTGAGGCCATGGAAGATGAAATAGAGTCAATGAGTACCAACAAAGTTTGGGACTTAGAACCTATTCCTAAAGGAGCCAAGACAGTAGGCTGTAAATGGGTCTATAAGACAAAACGTGACTCCCAAGGGAATATTGAAAGGTTTAAAGCGCGACTTGTGGCAAAAGGTTTCACGCAAAGAGAAGGGATTGATTACAATGAGACGTTTTCTCCAGTCTCATGTAAGGATTCCTTCAGAATTATAATGGCATTAGTGGCACACTATAATTTAGAGTTACATCAGATGGATGTAAAAATAGCATTCCTAAATGGGGATCTGGAGGAAAATGTTTACATGGCACAACCGAAAGGTTTTGTCGTGGAAGGAAAAGAAAGAATGGGATGCCGCTTAAAGAAATCAATTTATGGGTTGAAGCAAGCTTCAAGACAGTGGTACTTGAAGTTTGACAGAACAATAAAGAATTTTGGGTTTAAAGAAAATATTGAGGATAATTGTGTCTATGCAAAGTTTAAGAATGGAAGGTATATCTTCCTAATCCTGTATGTAGATGATATCTTACTTGCTAGTTGTGATGTTCATCTACTACTGGTGAAAGTCCCTAATTTGGTTTTGGCTAATTGATGAAACCTAGGACTAACCTTTGTATCTAAGTGGATGATTTAGATAAAGGTGGTCATTGAATATGAGACATGACATTGACTCATATGACCAAGATGGTGAAGACTAAGATGAAGCTTGGCTCGACGGACCGGTTGTGAAGGTGAAGGGCAAGTCGAGGCTTCGAAGCGAAGGACCATGCGATGGTGAAGCTTGAGCAAGACTTGGCGCCGACGGACCGATGCAACGGTGAAGAGCAAGTGAAGTCAAGGCCGATGGATCGAGACGGTCATGTGATGATATGAAGTGGATCATATCATTTGGAGAAACAAAATGGGCTCAAGGCAAAGGTATAACCATAGGGCCATTTTGTTTTACACTCAAGACACCATAGAGGGTGTGAGTGGTTTAGGGTCGATAGCCGAACTATTAAGAGGGGAAGTCTTATCGGTTATTCGATGCACGGGTGCCACTAGGTGAATTCATGAAGTGCATTGCATGTAGGGCTTAGTGAGCTAACTGGAAAACCTTTGAAAATGATTGAGAAAAAGCTAACACACAAGCACATGGAGATGTACACTTGATGGTGTTGGCACATTTGCAAAGGTGGCGTTGGTCGCGTTGTGGTTTGCGGGTAGAGAGGGGTTTGGGTTCCTCTCTTCCTCCCACCGAGCGTGTGAGCGCGGGATTCAGGCGTTTTCGAGGAAATGAAATGCCTATTTTCCACTATGCCGGAAGTCAGAAAAGAAACGGAGGCGAACGGAGGTCACAGAGGTGACCGGACACTGCACCGGACGCGGTCACGGTTTGACCGGACGCGTCCGGTCAGTACAGCGCAGCAATCAGGCACGTGGGCTAGGGTTTGCAACCGGCGCGTCCGGTCACTCGCGGGACCGGCGCGTCCGGTCAGGCGCCCTGAGGGAACTGCAGTTCGCAAGGTCGATCGGACGCGGTGCGCGTCTGGTCACACGCGATCGGACGCGTCCGGTCGTCGAGGGAGCTTACTGGACTCCAACCGGACGCTGGCACTGTCGTGTCCGGTCGTTGTCTGGAGCGCGTCCGGTCGATGCTTCGCGGGCGCGCGGTGCTGTGCGCATCAGCGCGTCCGGTCGGTTGAGCAGCGCGTCCGGTCGCTCGTTTGATATGAAAGATCTTGGTGAAGCGTCTTTTATTTTGGGCATAGAGATTTACCGAGATAGAAGTAAAGGGGTATTAGGACTATCACAAAAGGCATACATAGAAAAAGTTTTAAAGAAATTCAGTATGCATAAATGTAGTGCCTCACCTGCACCCATGGTCAAGGGCGACAGATATGGGGATTTTCAATGCCCTAGGAACCAATACGAGCTTGATCAAATGAAAGTGATTCCATATGCTTCTGCTGTCGGAAGCCTACAATATGTTCAAGTGTGCACGCGCCCTGACTTAGCTTTTGTTATCGGGTTGCTTGGCAGATTTCAAAGTAATCCAGGAATTGAACACTGGAAACTGGTAAAGAAAGTCTTGCGATATTTGCAAGGTACGAAAGGTCTCATGTTGACGTACAGAAAATCAGATTCTCTCCAGATAGTGGGGTATTCGGATTCTGATTATGCGGGAGATGATAGAAAATCCACGTCAGGATATGTATTCACTCTCGCAGGAGGAGCAATTTTATGGAAAAGCTCGAAACAAACCGTCACTACATCGTCCACAATGTATGCCGAGTTTGTAGCGTGTTATGAGGCAACGGGGCAGGTGAACTGGCTAAAGAAGTTCATACCCGGTTTGAAGGTGGTCGATAGCATACATAAGCCACTCAAGTTATACTGCGATAATAATCCAGCAGTACAGTACGCTCACAACAATAGGTCAAGTGGTGCTGTCAAACACATTGACATAAAGTATTATGTTGTGAAGGATAAAGTCCGGGATCAAATTATAAATCTTGAGCATATAAGCACTGAAAAGATGCTCGCGGATCCGCTTACAAAAGGCTTACCACCCAACGTGTTCAGAGAACATGTAGCCGGCATGGGTTTAAGGGAAAGCCTATGACTCCTGGACTATAATAAAGGGCCCAATAGTTAAAGTAACTGTTTCGAATCAGAAACATGCATTGTAGCTGTCAAATCTATCGGCAATTGACCGTGACGATGAAACATGCTCTATGCATTTATCTGTGATGGAACGAGTAAAGTGAAAAGTGTTAAAGTTAAAGGTTAAAGTGAAAGGTGAGATCAAGGGGGAGAATGTTGGAATGATCTCTCCACCGAGTGGCCCAACAGCCACTTGGGCCCTTGGTCACGCGCCCTGATCGAGGGCGCCCAACCCTAAATGGTTGGTGGGCCCCCGTCACACTGCGCAAGATTAAAAGGTGGGGGTGCTGGCGGCTCAAGGGACGAGGTTCCCCGGACAGTCCCTTTTCCCCACCGAAACCCTAATCCCGATCTAAGAGAGGGACGCAGCCAGTGACGGGAAACGCCACCGACCGCGCCGTCACTGCATCTCCATCACTGCACTGCACCGATCTTCTCTCGGACGGACGAGATGGCCGGCTCGAGCTCCAATGCTACTACTCTTCCTTCGGATGGTTTGCACACACCCAATCCCTTCTCTCTCTACCTCTCGGATTCGTAGATCTTCTACTAGGTTCTCATTGGTCATGCCGAAATATAAAATGTAATTTCCCACTGATCTGCTCCTTGTAAGATCGTAAAGGCACAACAGATGGATGGGTGTTCGTCCCGACACCGCGTGAACACTCAACAGCGGGGATGGGGCATGCCGCCGGCAGGGCCTAGGCCGCTAGGGGCAGCAAAGCAGGGGCGACCGCAGCGCTGCATTACCGCTGTGCCGCACCTTGCAGAGATCGCCGGATCGGCTGGGCTGTGTGGGACCGCAGCCTTGATGGAGAACATCGAGTCTCGAGCCGAGCTAAGACCAACGGACGTCCCGTGCATGCGCGCTGCGGCGGGTTCTGAAGCGTTAGCCAATACGGCGCCGGCGTGGAGCGGCGTCCCTCAATCTGATAAGTTTTTTCTTTCTTTTTTTTACATACATATTCTGTGACTGGTTGCTGGGCCTGTAGGTCCGCCACTGGAGGCTCGTCTTCGAGCGCACATGAGAAGGTGTTGCAGTAGCGTGGCAGAGCTTTGCAGTCGTGCGTGTGGTGCTGCGGTGACATGGACCCAACTTGGGCGGCAAAGCAGTAGCAAGGACGTCGCATGCAGGGCGTCATGGCCGGACACAGACACTGCACGAGGGGCACTGCCGCAACAGTAGTGGTGCAGCAGTTAGCGGGCGTGCGGTCGATGGCATGGCAGCACGTGGTCATGCATGGTGGTCGGTGGCCGGTGACTCGTTAAGCCGCCGGTGAGGCTTGCAATGGTGCAGTGTGGATCTATGTGGTGTGATGTCGTAGGCCAGATATGCTTGTTGGTGGCTGTCAGGGAAACATGGTGCTGCTGCAACCTTCAGGGGCGATGATCGTTGGCGAAGCATTGTGCTGTTGGTGCTTGCTTCTGCGGACGATGGTGAGTGTCTAACGCAGGGAGGTTTATGCCTAGCAATGCGTGTTAACTCCATGGTCTCTGTTGGGTCCTTGTGTTCCCTCTCCTGTGTTGTGCATGCTCTCCGTCGAGGGTGATTTCTCAACCGTTGATATACAGCCTTGCTACTAGTGTGGCTGTGCCACAGCTGCTTCCTACACAGATTGAACGTTTTAGGTTAGGGTGAAATTAAAGCCCGGATGACACCACCTATGAGTGTCGCTTCCTCCTTGGAGGCGTTTACCTCATTCTACCCTCCTGGTTTTCCATGGATGATAACCTTGCCCATTTCTAGGATGAGGGTGGCATCATCGTCGATGTCGTAACCTTCCTGAAGGCATTATCATGGAAATCATGCATGCACCATGCTTAGTTCCTTTTGACAGGTAGTGGCGATGCCTGAAGGAGAGCCATGACCTGAGCAGCCAATGGATCGGTGACCTGAGGCGACCATCCTACTACCAGGTACCGGTCGCCGGCCCTAGCTATCAGCTAGCGCAGGCGGTGGCGTTGTAGCGGCTAGCGGTGGCGCAGATCACTAGATGGATTGGCGGAGCAAGGGAGCTGAAGAGTGTCGCATGAGCTATGTGGCTGCCTGCGCGTGCTGCGTACCGGTGTAAAGACAGAGCAGGAGCATCGGCACTATAGCATTACGGTAGCCAAAAGGCCCACGCCCGGCCGGCCAGCGCGGCGTAGTAGCAAGGCATCCACCAAACGACGCGCCAACACTGGATGGCAGATGCACCTACATCAGGCAACAGCACACCATCATCGATTCACAGCATCACGGCATTAACCAATTACCAACCACAACCAGGGCCTCAAGCGAAGCAAAGGCCGTTCAAGTCCAAGTAGAAATTGCTAGGTATATAAATCTTAAAGGACATTCTCTTGTACTGATCTCTTTATTATGCACATTTTAATTCTTCATTATTGTAGTCCATCTATGTCCATAAGACCATACCTAATAGCCCATGTTAGCTTCAGTGACAGAAATTTCCAGTTGGTATTGTTATTTGTGATGAACTTATAATGTCAAACTAAAAAACATTGTCCTCTTAAATTGATGTATGTTTCTATGTAAAACTGCTTTAAACTACTGTACATTGGTCTGTATGAGATATACTTTCTCCGTCCCAAATAAGTCTTGTATCTTCAAATAGATTTATTATGAAAATATATGATGTGATCAACCTAATTGATACTTATTCGGTATCATAAATATTAATATATTTTAGTGTATATTTGGTCAAAATTTTGATTATTTGACTTCTCGACATACAAGATGAAAACTTATTTTGAGACCGACAGAGTAATAGACTTTATGTTGGTCTATAGCGTCCTTTATTCAGCCTCCCTACATATTTTTTCTGGATCCGCTATTGTTGATCTTTGACTGTGGTCAGCAACGAGGACTATGGTAGTAGACTTCATATTTGGCCTTGGTAGACGTTTGGTGCCTGACGATGCTTTTTTGTCTCATGGTTGCTCTAAACTTTGAGACGTGATTGGGGTCCTTCACCGTGAAGTCGGAGGCTCGGAGCTGCTTATCGTTTGGCAAAGGTTGGCAAAACGATGGTTGGCTCCGTCGTTTGTTGTGATAGTAATAGATAATGTAGTTTTTAGGTCGTGGTTGTACAATTTTCAGGCCTAATTTCCCGCATAAACATAGGCAACTCTCTTCTTCTTATAATATACATGCCGGAAATCTTTCAAAAAAAAACGACATGCCTTCTCAGACAGGTCAAAAGGTCACTACTCAACTTCATTTGTGCATGGTAGTAATGGTCAACTTCATTCATCCATGACACAAAAAAAAAAAACAATTCTAGACTTGTACTTGGCTAGTAGACCGAACATAACTCAACACATGAGTTAACTACAAGATTTTTATTTGTGCATTGTACAACTTCATTCATCCATGACACCAAATAAAATCTTACTTAGACTTGGACTTGGCTAGTAGACCGAACACAACTCGAAACATGAGTTGTACTGAACTTGACTACGCAATTTGATGTGGATCTCGAGATCGAGGCTTTTATAGGTGACGGACTAACAAACCTCCCATCCTTTTATTAATCACTTCTCCTATATTTCAGGTGCCTGAATTTTAAAATGATTTCAGGCAACACTCTTGTACCTCTAACTAGTACAGGTAAATTATTACTTTTATGATTTGTTATTTGTCTTTGTGTCGTAGCATATTAAATTTTGTCCTTGTCTTTCTATAGAAAATAATTGTAAATTATTAATTGTCTTTGTGCCAACACAAATTAGATTTTGTCGGGTTTGTGGTCCTGTGTAACAAGTTTTTTTATTCCCGGTTCCGAAAATTGTAGATTGCATTTACAGAAATTGCAATAAATGAAATCTGCAATTTTAATATACAATAACCGTCGCCTGAAAGGAAACTAAAATTCAGCAAATCCCTTTATTAATATATTAAACCAACAGGTTGAAGTTCTCGATTTCGTGTCAATGTTCACACTTTTCTAAGTTTATTTTAGAATTTAATGGTGTTTTTCTTTTAGCGTGATAGGTAATATGCCCGTCTACTGTGACTTTTTGTTAATCTTAGGAGGTGTTTGGAACTGCTCCATAAACTCTATTCTACAAACTCCTTCGTGGAGCAGCACCACAAAAAACTAGAGTTTGTGGAGCATCTCTTTAGGTGCTCTCACAACTCCACCATTTTTCCTTAACATAGTACGTGGAGCTGAAACCGTTTAACTAAAAAACGTAGAGCGGAGCTGAAAAACATAGAGCGAAAGCAGTTCCAAACACTCCTTGGTATCTGCCAACTCAATCTCTCTTAAGTCCGCATAGGGTAGGGTGTATTTGCGTGCAGTCATAGAAGTGTGCATCCATGTCTAAATACGTATATACCGTGAGTCATAAAAATAAAAAAAGATATAATTGGAGAATATGGGCCAAATAGCCTCTAATCCAGATGTGGCAACAACCACGAGAACCGTCAGGATATCATCCCACTGCCAAGTAGGCAGGTACGCCTCCATCCTATTGAAAATGTCGTTTTTTTATTTTTAAACTTCTTGTTTGACCGTTCATCTTATTTAATTTTTTATATAAATAATAAAATAAATATATCATTATTAAAGTATCTCTAATGATAAATAAGTTATAACAAAATAAATAATATTTATATAAAAATTTTGAATAAGACGAACGATCAAACATGAAGTCTAAAAAGTCAAAAACGACACTTTTAATGAAACGGAGGAAATGTGTCCCTTTTTTGTTTTTCTTGGTGACTGTACCGTCACCGATAACCAAGATTGTCACTGCCGTTTGCTGCCTGCTGATATTTCTCATCTCATCATTTTGCTTATTTTTTCTTTAGTTTTCTTATTGCCCAATGGAGGTTTAATAATTTAGTGTTTAGGATTAATCCATTGCTAAGTCCTCATTTTTTGGTGCTTCTAGGCACATTTAATACTTTGATCTATATAAATTAATTAGTTCAACGTCTTATGTGGAAATGTTGAAATAACACATTCCAAATCTTTTGAGGTTTAAAATAATTGATCGCCCACCCCGGCCCCTCTAATAATCAAATGATGTCACATGTTATGCTTATATCGCTGTATTTGTTTTCTTTCCCACCTCATCTTAGGTCCTATTTTAGATACATTGTGATTATAACAATCAGTTAAAAATCTAATTGTGATTAAATAGGTTGGATTAAAGGGTGGATTATTATAATTAAAACCTCTAACATAATAATCCTATAATCTAGACGAGACCTTTTTTTTTTGGTGATTTCCGCCAATAATCCACCATAATAATCGAAGGATCCAAACGCTCCGATTGTTAAAATCTGTAATCTCAATTATAATTCCTACACATAAATCTAGATTATAATAATCTGGTCGTAATCCAAACAACCCCTTGGCCATCCATCTTCTAGTGTCGGTAATCTCGAACACTTGAGGCTTTGTAAGCCCATGCCTTGTAGTAGGTCTATAGGGATTCTGCTTTTAACAACCTCTTCACAACAAGACTCACGAGGCAGAGATTCACGTTTCAAATATACCATTCTAACTAACGCTCTGTTTGGAGCGTGAGAATTTTTTTTTCTCATTTTTATGTTATTCCTGTAAATTTATTGTACGATTTGGAATTTCTGCATTTCAAATAAGTTTTTTACAAGGACCAGAATCCTGAATCCTTGTTCTTATTTGTTTGTTCAAGGATTGGGCTTCATCAATTACGATTCATCCACAGCCCACTTCTTTTTTTTTATTCTTGATTGAGGAAGCATTTTATTATCCACAGCCCACCTACATGCTTGGTAGGGGTTTTTTTCTTTTTCTTTTGACAACAGCTTGGTAGTTTGAGTTGGAAACATGGGCCGGTATGTAAATGCTACTGGCTGCAGAGCGCGGCCCGTCACACACATTCCTTCTCGCGTGCAGATGAACGGGCCAACGGCCAAGTCCATAGCAGAATCACGGTGAGAAGGCCGTAGCCCGTAGCAATTCCGGACTTCAAGGTTAAGTTTTGATGATGTGCCGTGTGATTATTATACAGTGATGTGTGCACATGTGTTTTTTTGGCACCCGCTCTAAGACATTTATTCACGAGAGATTGCCGTTCCAATCATAGTACCCGGCACATTGCCATCTCTTCTCTGAAAGACGAAATGAGGGCCAAGCTCTGGCCAGGGATTGGGCCACGTCAGCAGGAATTTCTCAACCATTGGATATCTATCGAACGGCTTTTACAACAACTTAGACCAAGGTACGTATAGAGCCTTCCAGAACAAGCTAGCGTTCTCTACTCGTACGTTCCACTTGCACGTGAGCAGGCTTATTCCAAGGTCTCGCCAGAGGCACGGCGACCTGCGGAAATCGGCAGCACGGCGCTTCTCACCGCTGGCGCTGGCTCAACCTCAGCTCTACAGCCTCGACCTCAAGGGCCCGGCGCTGCGGGCCTGGGCTGGCTTGCCTCAACGACGACAAGCGCCGCTGGTAGTCTGTTCCCTACACTCAGGCACGGTGGGCAACGGAGAAAGAAGCGTGATGCCATGGCCTGACACGAAGGAAGTCATGGCACAACCACGTTGCCTCTCCATTGCCATTTGCCTGACATGATAAGCTCCAGTCCTGCCGAGTTTCCAGCTCATAACGCAATAAGCTCCACAGTCGATCATGTCCCATGCCGAAAGCTTAATAATTCTGCAGCTCAAGTTTAGTTTTAACCCCCACGAAATTATCTACCGCACCATTCGTATTAGTTTCTCCATTCAAACAAATGAAGGGTTAGATAAAGAATTTTGATTAAATAGTAATTAGTTTACAACCTAATGGCAATTATTCTTACCCAACTATATTTCCAAACCGACAACCTATCTATTATGTTTTACTCTCATACGGAGCACGGAGTATATACTAGTTGTCCTTATCGTTTTTTGTACCAAAGAAGACTAGAATTGTTTTCTGAAAAAAAGATTACAAGCAGACATCGAAACAGTATTATTGCCGTTCTCAATTCCACAATTTTTACCTCATTCTGTATTGTTCAATATAATGGCATGCATAGCAGTAGATATCATATTCCTGATAAACCGATTTTTGGAATAATAAAAATTATATGCAAAATTGCATGTAGATTTAAAGTAGACATAATATATAATAACCTATTAACCTTTTTTTTTGAATGGGGCTACGGCAGGCAATTGCCGGCCTGACTTTTTAGATATGTTAAAGGTTTGAAACATGCAGAATTTGTGAATTAGGATAAAAATTAAAAAAAATCAGGTCTAAAAATTGTATGCTAAAAAATTGTTTGTATAATCTAAGGGCCTGTTTAGTTCCCAAAATTTTGCTAAATTTTTCAAGATTTCCCATCACATCGAATTTTTGGACGCATGCATGAATCATTAAATATAGATAAAAAATAAAACTAATTACACAGTTTAGACGAAATTCACGAGACGAATCTTTTAAGCCTAATTAGACCATGACTGGACACTAATTGCCAAATAACAATGAAAGTACAATAGTACCATTTCCAAAAAATTTCGCGAACAAACAAGGCCTAACATAAAAATCATTCCGTAATGGTTGGTATATAATCCCGAACTCGAAACTATGAATTCTGGACTAGCAAACTGAAATCCTCCCAGTAATACAGTTTTCAATGTCGAGCAAACGAAAATCTGTTGGACTCTATGCTATACTAGATATAGTAACTACTGGTGAGTGATCTGATACTCTCAATTTCTATCCTGAGCAAAATTGTGTATACTGCATTATTGACTAGATATTCCATCTCATGCAAATGGATTATTGATCTGTAGTTAGTTATTACATGGTTTTGATGTTCCATTGGAACATCAATGATGAAACACATTCTTTTTAGATAATGGAAAATATCCGGCTTCAACCTTTTTTTAAGAAGAAGAAGCATCAGTCCAAACTTATTACAGTAGCACACACATAATTTAAACTTATTACAGGTTCAGAACTAAAGTTCAAGATGGTAAATAAAGGACTATCCATGCGATGCGAAAAACTCCATGACTCTCGATTCTAGTAGCTTGCAAGCGTCAAGAATCCGTTCCTTGTTGTCATCCGAGCGCTGCAACAGAGCCCAAAATCGTAGCTAGTGTGTTCCCCTAAAAAGAACCTGCAAAAATATTTTTGGGTGACCTTTATCAAAACCACATTGTTCATTGTGATCCATATTGACCAACAAAAAGCCGCAGCCCCAGTCAATAAAAGATAATTATGATTGGAACCTCCTATCTTTGACCAACTATTGAAAAGATGGTTCGTGTTCCTTGGAGCATTAATGCCAAACAAAACAACACAGCACGCCAAAGAAATCTGGCATAATGACAATCAAAAAACAAGTGTTGGATAGTTTCAGGTGTGCTAAAAAACAACAAGCCTTACTACCATTCCAATTTCTTTTAGCAAGATTGTCTTTTGTTAGTATTACCCCATTCTTTAAGAACCAAAGAAAAATCTTAATTTTCAAGGACACTTTCATATGCTAAATTTCCTAGGTAACCTTAATCCCATTATTGACTAGGTATTTGTACATGGATTTAATAGAAAAAGAAAACAAGCAATTATTATTTAAGTTCCAGATGAAAGTATCCCGACCCTCATTTAAGTTAATAAAAGCAACTCTCGCAACTAGACTTTGCCATTCCAACAACTTGTTCCCAACTAGTGCCCTTCTAAAAGACACATTGAGAGGGATGAAAATAAGTACATCAGCCACTGTTGTTTGTTTCTTACGCACTATATTAAATAAATTCAGGTATTGGATTTTTAAGGGTTAGGAGCCCAACCATTTATCTTCCCAAAATCTAATTTGAGTTTCATTGTCTAGTTTAAACTTTCCAAGACTTAAGAAAATATCTTTGACTCCCAACAAATCATTCCAACAATGAGAAAATCCATTTTTCTTTTCAAATTGACTTAGAGTCTTGTTCTTTAGGTACTTGTTCCTTATTAACTCTTGTCAAGTGCCCTCCTCATTGCAAAGTTTGAAAAACCATTTGCTCAAAAGACATTTGTTTTGTAAATCTAGGTTCTGAATTTCTAAACCACCTTGCTCTTTTGGTTGGCACAAAATATTCTACTTTGCCAGTTTATATTTCTTTTCGTGCTCATCATTTTGCCAAAAAAACCTTGATCTAAAATATTCAATCTTTTTCAGAACACCTCTCGGTACTTCAAAGAAAGACATCATGAACATAGGTAAGCTTGACAAAACAGAATTGATCAACACTAATTTACCCTCATATGATAAATGTTTTCCTTTCCACCCGCTTAACTTCTTTTCGATTCTTTCTTCAATTAATTTCCAATCCTTATTATTTAACTTCCTGTAATGCATAGGAAAACCCAAATATCGGAAAGGGTATGATCCCATTTTGCAACCAAACAGATATGAATATTCCTCCTTAGATTCTTTGGCTTAGCCAAAGCAAAATAATTCACTTTTATGGAAGTTGATTTTTAGACCTGATAATTGTTCAAAAGTACCGAGCAAAAGTTTCAAGTTTTTTGCTTGTTCAATATCATGGTCAAAAAAATAGAACTGTGTCATCTACATATTGCAAGATAGACAAACCATTTTCCACTAGGTGTGTAACAACCCTTTTTATTTGGCCTTCCTCCTTAGCTCTAAATAAAATGATAGCTAGCATATATACAACAATATTAAAAAGGATCGGTGACAGTGGATCACCTTGTCTAAGACCTTTCCTGGTCTAGAAATATGAGCCCATCTGATCATTAACTTTAATGCCCACGTTCCCACCTTGAACAAAAGTCCTGACCCAATCACACCACACCGGATGAAAACCCTTCATTCTTAGTGCTTGTTGTAAGAAATTTCAATTCACCTTATCATATGCCTTTTCAAAATCAACCTTAAAGATAATTCCATTATGTTTCCGTCTATGTAACTCGTGTAGGGTTTCATGTAAAATAGCTGCACCCTCCATTATATTTCTCCCAGGTAGGAATGCTGTTTGGGAAGGTTTAATTATGCACTCAGGTATCTTTACAATTCGGTTAGTAGCCACTTTAGTAAAAATCTTGAAACTTCGGTTAGTAGCCACTTTAGTAAAAATCTTGAAACTAGCATTCAACAAACAGATAGGTCTATATTGTTGTATTTGTTTAGCTTCTTTAGACTTTGGTATTAAAATGATTGTTCCGAAGTTAAGGCTATGTAGAGGCAATTCTCCCTAATGGAAATATGTGAACAAAGCCATCAGATCATCCTTAATCACATTTCAGAATACCTGATAAAACTCTAGAGAAAAGCCATCAGGACCTGGAGCCGTATTATGGTTCATTTGGAAAATTGCACCTCTAATCTCCTCCTTCATAAACTCAGCAATCAAGAGTTCATTTTCCTCGGCTGTAACTTGAGGGATGTCATCACGGTATGACTCATCCATTACCAAATTGTTATGGTCAGATAACCCAAATATTTTGTTATAGTAAGTGGTGATATATTTTTTAAGTCCAGCGTCACCGTGAATTAAACCTTCCTCCTGCTCCAGCCTAAATATCCTAGTTTTCCTGATGAAACACATTCTTACATAGGAGAAAGGTCAGTTGGATGTCCCCAGGGACGAAGCCAGAAAAAAATTTAGGGGGGATAAACAAAAGTGCTACAGTGACTTAGCTCTACTTTAATCCCTCGTAATAGAAAAAGTATAATAGCTTGAAGTAGTCTTATATTTAAAACGTCAATTAACAATGAAATTCACAAAATACATCTAAAAAATAAATGTCTTAGCCCACCCTACCTTATACATCTGCGTCTAAAATTGAAAGAAGAGCACTAGAAGTTCCACTAGCTTAGCAGCAGTAGGGGGGGCTGGAGCCCCCCAGCCCCCCGCTGGCTTCGTCCATGGATGTCCCATGTCATATGATACTTTCTTCTCACCAAATTGAAGCACGAGCTTAATATATCATTCGCATCGATGACAACCCCATGTAACGATGAAAACGGACGGAAACGAACGGAAAATGCCTCTATCGTTTTCATTTTCATATTTTTAGACGGAAACGGAAACGGGAGCGGAATAGTCGGGAGCGAAAACGGTAGCGGGATAAACGGTAATACGAAAACGGGTAAATACGATCGAAAAATAGACGGAAACGGACGGTAAGCGGAAACTTAAGTCAGAGTGAATGCGCATATGACATCTCGTTTTAAAATTCTCAATTATATGCATATATTTATTTGTGCAACCAGGAAGTTAATATGTAAATGAAAAGGTTGTATGTGCTTTTGCTAAGTTCGTGAGAGGAAGCTAATACGTAAGTATACATACACGTCAGTACGTGTGTGTGCTGTGTGCAAGCGGGGCGTTTAGCTGAATTAGTAATTACTAATAACATATAGCTGAAATAGTTAGTAATTACTAATACTCCACCTGACAGCCATACTACACACATGGCGTAGTTATTAGTATAAAAAACTAATATACATGGCGTTCATACACACAGCCATACACACATGACGAGTACACCCATGAACTCGATGAATGGGCCTGCTTCTTGGATGGCCGATAACTCTGCTTCTTGGAACTGGGCCTCCATGCTCAATCCCGGATTGATGAAAAACGGGACGAAAAACGGGATATTCCGGTCAAAAACGGGATTCCGCAAATACGGACGGACAAATGTTCTACCATTTTCGGTCCCGCTCCCGTTTGACTCCATCTCGTTTTCGGTCCCGTTTCCATTTATTCCGAAAAAAATAAAAACGGACGGGAAAATACGGTATACGGTTGCGGACGGAACGGGATTTATCCCGTCCGTTTTCAACTTTAACCCCATGTAGTAGCTAGAAAGGTTCTGCACAAAATAATAGGCTCGCTCTTAGCTGATCCATCTCCATGACAACAAAATCAACTAATGCATAGTTAAAACATAATTATAGGTACGCGCATAAGTTTTCTAGCGGGTACTATGGAAGGGCTTGTGTTGTGTCTAGGCAGGAAACACAAGAAACGAGATAGTGCACTAAAATCGACAGGAAGGCAGTCACTGCGTTAGAGTACAGATGCGTTAGAGTACAGATACTTTTAGAGGTGGCTAGAAATAATTTGTAAAGGTAGATATTTCATCTACCTCTACCAACGCATCTCTAGAAATTGATTTCCAGAGACGTCCTTTGGAGATCGATTTCTAGACTCTGGAGATCGATTTCTAGAGGCCGTTTGAATCCTAAGCGTCTCTAAAAATTATTTCTAGAATTTATAAATCGGAATAGCCAGTAAGCCCCACATGGTCGCATGTGCTGCAAGTATTTTGACACAAAATACTCGTGCATGCGGTTGTTGGAGTCGTGCGCTACTTTCCTTACCACTGCAACTTAGAACCAATTACGACAAAGCACCACATTTGTTCCTTTTGTATTCGGTTTAATGAATATTGTAATGCATATTTAAGATTCTAAATGAATTAAAATAAAAGAACTTTAAACTGGAAAGGTTTAGATCTCTTTGAGAAGTATAACTTTAGTTTAGGTCATTTCTCCATCCACAATCATTTTAAGTTAAAAATTGCCAATAAAGATGCATTTACACTTGCAATAGACTTAAGAAAACTACTAGTATAGATGTATTTACACAGGAGGTTTTTTAATCTAGCGCCATTACAAATAATTTGAAATTATTTTTTTGAATTTTTCAAATGATCTCAGGTGGAGAAATGATGGAAGTTGCAGTACTTGAAAAGACTGCAACTTTATAGTCGACTACTTTTTCAGATTCGAACCATTTTGGCCTTGATAATTATGTTTTAAGATTAATAATTTTGGAATTTATATATTTTTTGAATTTCTCAAATGACCTCAGATGAGAAAATGATCAAAAGCAAAGTTGTAGATCTTGATGAGATCTAAAACTTTTTAGTTGAAACATTTTCCATTTGAATTTGTTTACGCAATAGCTAAGCAGTAGCTTATGGGAGCATGGCCCATGCGGCAGCTCAGGAACGGAGCGCCTATCGGACGTGGAACGCATGCTGATGACAGTTACGTTCCAGTTACGTAGTTTTTCCTTTTTCTGTTCCTTTTTTTTCCTTGTACTGCGTACTTCATTTTCTTTTTTTTTGTTCCTTTATACTTTTGGTTCATTTCTTTTTGCTTTTTCTTTTTTCTTTTTATGTTATTTTATTCTTCTTATCATTTTCTTTATATTTTTTTGTCTTTCTTTTATTCAATTTTCTTCTTCTCTAATTAATTATTTTTATTTATTTTCATGTTATTTTATTCTCCTTTTTTATTTTTCTTTTATTTCCTTTGTGCGTTTTTGTTTTCTTTTTTATTTCCTTTCATTGAATTCTTTTTTATTTTTCTTTTTTCCTGTATTATCTAGCTTTTTATCTATTTTTCACTTTTTTATATTTTTATCTTTATTTTATTTATTTTCTTTTATTTATTTTCTTTTTGTATTTTTTGTTATTTTACTTTTATTAATTACTTTAATAATTTCATCTTTTACTCTTTTTATTTTCAGATACACGTGATGCTCATGTAGTATCCTAATGATGTTCTATGATTTATTTTGTCATGTTCACGTAGTATACATGTGATATTTTATGATGTATTTTGTGATGTTCGCATAATATACATGTGATGTTCACGTAGTATACATGCTATGTTCTATGATGTATTTTGTGATGTTCACGTAGTATACATGTAATGTTCTATGATATATTTTGTAATGTTCTATGATTTATATGTTCTATGATGTACTTTGTGCTATTCACGGAGTATACATGTGATGTTCACGTAGAATACATGTGAGGTTCTATGATATTTTTTGTGATGTTCACGTAGTATACATATGATGTTCTATACGATGTATTTTATGATGTTTTCCCATTAACTTTTTTTTTCCATGTTTCCTGAAATTTCCTATGGTATATTTTATTATAGAATATTTATTCTTATGATGGTTGGATGCTTTTTATTGGACTTTAAATTGTCTGATGTATTTAATAACAAAACTACTTCACAACTATCACAAACATGTATAAGCTGCAGTGGTAGAGAGTGACATCTGAGAAGCAACAGGTCTTGTGTTCAAATCTAGCCATGGACTAGTTTTGCTTTAGGTCATCTCTGTTTAAGATTTGTTGGAGTGGCGTCTGCATTTACCTCATCCTGATTTGATTGATACCGATCATCTTACCCCTATTAGTTTATCAGCAAGATGGTAAAGAAATGCAGATATATATAAGCATCAAATGTACGCCACTGCCAAATTCTAAATGCTTTATTTTAGATCCAACCGATGAGAATGAAACTGCCTGCGTGCTGACTTTATTCATGGTCTGGTTTCATACTTTCATATTTTAAATCTATATTCACGTCTTGTTATTTATTAATTGTACTAGATATATGCCCGTGCGTTGCATCGGGGTCATAATTTTTTGAATTTATAATCTCAATAGTCAGGTGCGGACGCGTGAGCTCTGAAGACTTCGTATTGGATGCGGACATGGTTCCAGCCTTCGTACAGGAACATAGTAGGATGTGCACGTATGAGCTCTGAGTAGAGCATGATTCGTATCGAACACGGACACGTGAGCAGGGATCAAGATTTTGTATCTCCGGATAGATGATGACTTTAGAGTCAGATATTGTATCAGGTATCGTACTAGAGTAGCTATGCAGAGATAATAAGCAGACAAATGCTTGACAAACACCACTCAGCTATCCAATTGAAACCAGCAAGGTGATGTGACTATGAAATTGGGCCATGAAACTCCAATTGAGACTGACCTAAGACACCTTAGAATACGACTGGGATAGGGCAGAATTAACACAAACGACCAATCAAGTAGTGCTCTGTCTATAGTCAAACTTCTTAGATTTAGCTAAACTTCTAAAAACCTAACATCTTTGTCACCAAATTAGTTTTGTTAAACTTACCATGATTACATGGTATGCATACTTTTACATGGTATGTTTCTTTGGTGCTGGAAATGTTGTTACACTTTTTTCTTATAAATTTGAACAAACTTAGGACGAACCATAATTTTGTACAAAGTTAGGACAAACATAAAACACGTCATGGAAAGAGTAGCAGGTTGCATATTCGAACAACTGTACTCTGCTTCAAATTCAAGCCCTTTTTTCTAACTATTGCAACATATGGAACCACGACCAATCACTTAGGCAAGCAACAAAAAGTAGAGTGATGGAGCAAACAAGCCACTGGGTTTGAGGAATAAAGTAGTCCATCTTCTCACTCCTCACCTTTCTTTGTTTTCTAGTATATATCTGATGCATCGTGACATCATTCCCCACAAGTTAATAATTAATACTAGTATAAGAAATAAAATCATTCCACCAAATTTGAGAAATTGATCATGACGCATTACCTTATCCTCAAACCAAGCACTCTATAAATTCAAGTAACCATGATAAAACAGATTAGAATAGCACGGTTGATTATGCCCTTCCATGGGTACATAAAGGTGATATAGGTAACTGATTACTCTGTGCACATACGCATCAGATGGGCATTGACAATTTTGGCATGATACACAAACAATGCACTGGAGCTAGAATAACAAAACAAGATGGTAAAATGGCAATAACTTTAAAAGTCCAGCAACATTTTGTACTACAAGCATCCGGGCGCATTCAAAGTCAAAACACTAAGCAGATGAAGATTCGACAGTGGCAGACTTGATGATGTCCACGAACTCAGGCTATAAAAAAATGAAAAATAGACGTCAGACTCCACAAGAACAGCTCTGCTCATGCATTGTTTTGTTTAAGTTGACTACATGGATATCATTGTATAGAGCATCTTTATGGTCAGATTACAATAGTGGTACCAAATTTTGGTGCCTGTGCTACAATTTTCCAGTAACTAGGTACTAAAATTGAAGTTATAAATGTTGGTACCTCCTGGTAGTTTCTAATGGACTAGAAAAGGGCTCAATTATATATATTTTCATGAGGATGACACAAGGATCATACCTTCAATGAGGCTCCACCAACAAGGAACCCATCAACATCTGGTTGAGTCGTGGTCCTTGAGCTCATCGAACAGCCTGGGTTTTAGTCCGGCTACCAATAACCCGTTAGCCCGTTCGACCTGGTCGTTTGCTTGAGGATGAGCAATGGAGGCATAATTAATGTTGATGCTGCAATCTTGAACCCAACTTCTGAACTTGATAGCTGTGAAAGGTGAGCCGAGATCTGTGATGATTCGATTGGGCATGCCAAATTGGTACATGATATCTTGCATGAACTCGACTGCCTTGGTGGCGTTGAATTTGACGAGTGGCTTGTACTCTATCCACTTGTCAATGGCCATATAGATGTACTCAAAACCACTCAAAGCGCGTTTGAGGGGTCCAACCATGTCGAGCCCCCAGCATGAGAAAGGCCATGATGGAGGGATGCAGATGAGGTTGTGAGCTGGGACGTGAGCTTGCTTGGCAAAAAATTGGCAGCCTTTTGCAGTGCTGGACCAACTCTTCTGCGTCTTTTAGTGCTGTAGGCCAGTAGTACCCAGATCTAAAAGCCTTACCGACTAAAGTTCTAGAGGCTACGTAGTTACCACAGCACCCAGAATATAATGGATTTCTTCTAAGATCTTCAGCCCTTCTTCAGATGTAATGCATTTGAGGAAAACACTAGAGGATGCACCTCATTGAGAGAGCCTGTCTCCGACTAAGATATAGTTCTTGCTTCTGCATGTGATCTGCTCTACTTCTACCTTGTCGTCAGGCAACTTATGGTCTCAGATGTAATCAATAAAGACCTGTGTCCGTGCCGGGTTAATGACTAGCACTTGCACATCAGGAACTGGGGTATCGGTTGATGTGGAAGCCTCCTGCTTGATTGAAGGGACGTCAAGTTCCTGGGCAAACACACCAGCTGATACCTATGCTCTATCTGATCCTAACTTGGCCAAAACATCTACTGCAACATTGAGATCTCTTACGACATGATGGATTTCTAAGCCTTGAAAGTGCATCTCAAGTTTATGGACTTCTGCGTAGTAGGCATCCATGGTTTCCTTGGTGCAGTCCCAATCTTTATTCACTTGATTGATAACCACCGAGGAATTTCCATAGACGAGTAGTTGCTTGATGCCGAGTGATACTGCCACTCAGAGGCCATGGAGAAGGGCCTCTGAAAGGTCTTGATGGCTAGAGGGGGGTGAATAGCCTTTTAAAATTTTCTATAATGACAAGCTAAACAAGTTTATCAATACAACAAATAGCGAGATGCGAGTTTTGCTTAGCCTACGGGGTGTTTGCAAGCCACCTATCCAATTCATAATTCTAGTATATTGGCACTCAACCGCACAAGTCAAACCGTGAAGGTAACTACCACTACAACTAGCAAGCTACACAAAAGAGCTACTCTAGCAAAGCTAACTAGCTAGCAAAGATAACTAAGAAGGTAATGCGGAGTTTAGTTAGGAGAGTTTCACCGAGGGGCGAAGAATTGAGCCAACCAATACAATCAACAATGAATACCAAGACAACCGAACACTGGGATCAATCAATAACAATATGAAAGTGATGACACGAAGATTTATCCCGAGGTTCAAATGCTTGCCGGCACGCTAGTCCCTGTTGTGTCCCTCTTCACCACGTGGTTCGGTGGCTAATCGGTCTCACACCGAGCCTCTCAAAAGGCGCCATAAGAACCTACCAAATGGCAAAAGGTTGCAATGACATGAGCAATTTACTAACGTTGCCTTTGGCGCTTCGCCGAGGTAGGCACAAACCCCTCACAATCACCGGAGGTGGCCAAGAACAATCACCAACTCTTGCCAACGCCTCCAAGCTGCTCCAAGCCGTCTAGGTGGCGGCAACCACCAAGAGAAACAAGAATCCCGTAGCAAATCAACCACCAAGTGCCAACTAGATGCAATCTCGCAATGCAAATGCACTTGGATCACTCAATCTCACTTCGAATATGCAAAGAAGCAAGAGAGATGAGTGGGAGAGGAGTTGCTTAGCTCAAAGTGCTCACAAGTATGTCAAAAGTCCAAGAGTGAGAGCTTTGAGCCGGCTAACGAGTATTTATAGACATACTCCTTCGAATATAGCCGTTACGCACTTGAAACAGCCGAAGTCGCGCTGACCGGACGCGCTGGTCAAACTGACCGGACGCGCCGATCACACAACGGCTACTTTCGCGAAGCACCGACCGGATGCGCTGGTCCCATAATGGATCGGACACGCTGGTCAAGCAAAGATCACGTTCCAACGAAAAATGACCGGACGCGCTACAAGTCGCACCGGATGCCACAGAGCCCGCGTCCGGTTGGAGTCCAGTAAGCTCCCTCAACGACTGGACGTGTCCGGTCGGTCGTGACCGGACTCGCTGCGCATCCGATCAACAAACTGAAACACGCGTAGACGCTGAACGCTAACCGGACGCGTCCGGTCAAATAGAGACCGCGTTCGGTCCAGCGTCCGGTCACCTCTGTGACCTCCGTTCGCCTCCGTTTCTTTTCCGACTTCCAGCGTAGTGGAAAATAGTCATTTCAACTCCTCAAAAATGCCCGAATCTCACCTCGCAAGCTCGGCAGGAGGGAGAGAGGACCCCAAACCCTCTCTACCGCTCAAACTCCACCGCCTTCGCACATGTGCTAACACCACCAAGTGATCACGTCATGTGCGAGTGTGTTAGCATTTTCACAATCATTTTTTGAGGCGTTATTAGTTCTATCCAAATGCATATGATTATGAAATGCACACCTAGAGGCACTTAGGAGTTCAATAGCCGCGTCATTCCCCTCTTTATAGTATGGCTATCTATCCTATAATGTAACCACACCCACTCGGTGTCTTGGTTACTAAAACATGAACCCTAGCATATACCTTTGCCTTGATCACGTAGGGTTGCATCCAAATCCAAGTGTGGCCATCATGATCACCATGTCCATCTTGCCACCAACCTTGGAATGTACTAATCCTCATATGCTACATACAACTTAGGCATAGGATTAGTACTTAGGCATTGTCACTAATTACCAACACCAAACATAGGACTTTCAATCTCCCCCTTGTTGGTAATTGGTGACAACCCTTTCACAAAGATATTATGATAAAATTTTTATTGAACCCATGTCACATTGTCCAAGTATATTACCATGTGTAAGAAGTATGGACAAGTGATCATGAATTCAAATTGATAGCAATGGCTCCCCCTACATGTATGCTATATGTTTGGATTTAAGAAGCATACATGCTTAGATAGGAAAATATAGGAGCATTGACTATCAATAGGTGCTAAGTGTTTTTTAGATTATAGACCTTTGAAGCGTGATACCATCGGAGTAGCGATAAACACCATATTAGCACCTTGTGTAGTTAGATACCACTTGAAAAAGCACAAACATAACTAGAAACCTCGTGAGATCAACATTATAAGCAAGGCTCTAGTACCACTTTGAAAAATATGAAGCAAGAGAAATCTAACTACTTCCTATTCATGCTAGTACCTCAATATACCATTCAAAATATACTAGCAAGTCACCACACAAGCAAAGTATCGGAGAAAAAGAAATGCATAACTATGCATCATACATATGAAGTGCACATGGAAATGCAACATTCATATTTAAGAGCTTGCTCCCCCTACTTGTGTGCTCAAAATTTTAGTTGATCCCCTTCTTTTATCAATTCTCCCCTTTAGGTTTTCTCCCCTTTTAGAATCTATCTTTATGAACAACATTTTCTCCCCCTTTGGCACCAATGACCACAAGGGACCAATTTTAGATAGATTATCATGTTAAATTATGGGGTGAGGATCAAGTTTGTGATTCAACCTAGATTGCTTGCATAAATAAAATGCTTCGGTTTGAACCAAGGGCAAGCTTCTTCACACCTCACTAGAAGGGTTATCATGCACCATGTTGAAGCAAATATTTAGACAAGTGATCTAGATTAAACACTTAGGATCATAAGCTACTTAAACAAGTTATATGCTACCACTAGATCATATAAGTCATGGAAACAATAGTGGCACCATATAAACTTCAAAGTCATTTGATTTTCATGAATGAGCCTAGAACATGTAAATTATGACTAGATGCACTAAACAAGTCCTTAGTATAGAATGTATGACATGTCAACCAATTGTACCTTGGGGCTCGAAGGAGAGGCATGTCATAACATTGGGGTGCATCAACTCATGTTGGAGAAGTCAAGTATGTTCAACTTATTCTTTAGCTTGTGAAATCTCTTCTCATCAAGTGGCTTGGTGAATAGATCGGCTAGTTGATCTTCGGTGCCCACACTCTCAATAGCAATGTCACCCTTTTGTTGATGATCTCTAATGAAATGATGACGAACATCAATATGCTTTGTTCTTTGATGTTGAACCAGATTGTTGGTTAGCTTCACGGCACTTTCATTGTCACATAGCAATGGCACATTCTTGAAATTGATTCCAAAATCCTTCAATGTTGCCTTCATCCACAAGATTTGTGCACAACAGCTACCCGCGGCGATGTATTCGGCCTCGGCGGTAGATAGTGCAATACTATTTTGCTTCTTGGATGACCATGAGACAAGTGACCTTCCCAATAGTTGACAAGTACCGGAGGTGCTCTTTCTTTCAACTTTGTCACCGGCATAGTCGGAATCCGAATATCCTACTAGCTCAAAGCTTGCACCTTTGGGATACCACAATCCAACATCTTGTGTATGCTTCAAATACCTCAATATTCTCTTTGTTGCCTTCAAATGACTTTCTCTTGGTGAGGCTTGAAATCTTGCACACATGCATACACTAAACATTACATCGGGCCTTGATGCCGTCACATAGAGTAGGCTACCAATCATTGATCTATATAGCTTTTGATCCACCATGTTGCCACTCTTGTCACTATCCAAGCTTCCATTAGTGCTCATTGGAGTAGTGATTCCTTTTGCATCTTCCATACCAAACTTCTTTAGCATATCCTTTATGTATTTGGTTTGGCTCACAAATATATCTTCTTTCATTTGCTTGATTTGAAGTCCAAGGAAGAAGCTAAGTTCACCAATCATTGACATTTCAAATTCCTTTGCCATCATTTTCCCAAACTCATCACAATAGTCTTGATTGGTTGAACCAAATATGATATCATCAACATATATTTGCAATACAAACAAGTCTTTGTCAATTTTCTTAGTGAAAAGAGTAGTATCCACTTTGCCCATGACAAATCCTTTGGATAGCAAGAAGTCCCTCAATCTTTCATACCATGCTCTAGGTGCTTGCTTCAATCCATATAAAGTCTTCCTCAACTTGTATACATGGTTGGGTTTCTTGTCATCTTCAAAATCGGGAGGTTGCTCCACATACACCTCCTCTTGAATGTACCCATTGAGAAATGCACTCTTCACATCCATTTGATATAGCTTGATATTGTGAGCACAAGCATAGGCAAGTAAGATCCTAATTGCTTCCAATCTTGCAACCGGGGCATAAGTTTCACCAAAGTCAAGATCCTCTATTTGTGTGTAACCTTGAGCCACTAGTCTTGCTTTGTTCCTTACTACTATTCCATCTTGATCTTGCTTGTTGCGAAAGACCCATCTTGTTCCAATGACATTGTGATCCTTAGGCGTTTCAACTAGTTCCCATACTTCATTTCTCTTGAAGTTGTTGAGCTCTTCATGCATTGCATTTACCCAATCCGGATCTCTCAATGCTTTATCAATGTCCTTGGGTTCTTCCATTGACACAAAAGAAGAATGTGCACAAAATGATGCCAATCTTGATCTAGTTTGAACTCCCCTTTGTATGTCACCAATGATGGAATCCAATGGATGGTCTCTTGCAATGTTAGTTGGTTGAAGCACTTGGACTTGATTGCTTGGATGTTGATGTTGATCATGAGTTGGAGATGATGAACTAGCCACTTGTTAATCTTGTTGCACTTGAGATGATGTACTAGCTTGATTTTGCATTAGAGAACCACTAGCTTGTGTAATTGGACTTTGGAGCACTTGATCTTTGTTGTCATCCACATCAATCACTTGCTTTGGCCTAATATCACCAATATCCATTTCTTTTATAGCATTGGTCAATTGAGTTCCTCTCACATCATCCAAGTTATCTTCCTCATCTTGAGAGCCATTTGTTTCATCAAACTCAACATCATGAACTTCCTCAAGTAAACCACTAGCCAAATTCCAAACTCTATAAGCTTTGCTAGTAGTGGAGTAACCAAGTAAGAATTCTTCATCACATTTCTTCTCAAACTTGCTCAATCTAGTGCCCTTCTTCAAGATGTAGCATTTGCAACCAAATACCCGAGAGTATGCAATGTTGGGCTTTCTTCCATTTAAGATCTCATATGGTGTCTTCTCTAGGAACTTGTGGCAATAGAGACGGTTGCTATAGAAGCAAGCCGTGTTGATTGCTTCGGTCCAAAATGAATGACTCACATTATACTCATTCAACATTGATCTTGCCATATCAATTAAGGTTCTATTCTTTCTCTCAACTAGGCCATTAGATTGAGGTGTATACTTGGCCGAGAATTGATGCTTGATTCCAAGCTCATCACATAGCTCATCAACTCTTGTGTTTCTAAACTCACTTCCATTGTCACTTCTCACTTTCTTGATTGTGGTCTCAAACTCATTTTGCACTCTCTTGATGAACTTCTTGAATATGTCAAATACATCACTCTTGTCCACAAGAAAGAATACCCATGTATATCTAGTAAAATCATCCACAATCACAAACCCATACTTGTTGCCACCAATGCTTGTGTATGTAGTTGGCCCAAATAGATCCATGTGCAACAACTCAAATGCCTTGGAAGTACTCATAATGCTCTTCAATGGATGAGTGTTGCCCACTTGCTTTCCGGCTTGACATGCACTACATAGCTTATTCTTTTCAAATGTGACATCCTTCAAACCTCTAACTAAGTCATGTTTCACTAATTTGTTCAATTGCTTCATGCTAACATGACCAAGTCTTCTATGCCATAACCAACCCATACTTGATTTGGTGAGCAAGCATGTTGAAAGTTGAGTGTCACTAGCATTGAAATCAACCAAGTATAGATTCTCATATGTAAAGCCCTTGAAGATCAAATTGGAGCCATCAACACTAACTATTTCCACATCATCAACACCAAATATGCACTTGAAACCAAGATCACACAATTGAGCAACCGAGAGAAGATTGAAGTTCAACTTTTCAACTAAGAGCACATTGGAAATGCTATGATCATTTGAGATTGCAATCCTTCCAAGAGCCTTCACATCACCCTTGCTATTGTCACCAAATGTGATACTATCAATGCCACTATCATTTGATTTGAGAGAGTTGAACATTCTTGAATCACCGGTCATATGTTGAGAGCACCCACTATCAAGCACCCAATGCCTTCCTCCGGCCTTGTAATTTACCTACAAAATAAATTAATGTTTCTTAGGTACCCATACTTGCTTGGGTCCTTGGAGGTTAGTAACTAAGCTCTTTGATACCCAAATGGCCTTCTTCTTTGGAACCACAATTGGTGTACCAACAAACTTAGCATGCACACCTTTCTCACCCTTGGTAAGCACATAACAAGAATCAGAAGGAATGTAATCCATTTTAGCATGAAACTTGTTGTTGTTCTTGTTCATTTTGTTGCAATTAATCTCTAGATGCCCAACTTGCTTGCATCTATTGCAATAACGACCATTGCTCTTCACAAAGCGAGGCTTTGGAGTAGCAAAGGCCGCCTTGCCCTTCTTGGGAGTATAGCCCAAACCCTCTTTGTTAAGAGAGAACCTTTGGCTACCCAAGCATTTTAGCAAGCGGGTATCCCCACCATAGGCATTGCCTAATGCGCGGGTGAGATCATCCACCTCTCTCTTGAGAGTCTCATTCTCAACCACAAGTGATGAATCACTAGTAGTAGAGATAGAGTTGGTTGTGGTGGATGATGATGAGCTACATGAAGCATTAGTAGGACTAACAAATAAAGAATCATTAATAATATCACATGTTAGTCCAATATCGCAAGTGACAATCACTTGCTCCTCCTTAGCTTCCTTCATGAATTTCTCCAACTTGAGGTCCTTTTCCTTGATGAGCTCAAGTAGAGTGGAGTGAGCTTCCTTAAGCCTAGTGTGAGTAATTTCAAGATCCTCGTGGTCTTCCTTTAGACACTTACGAGAAGCCTCTAGCTCATCAAAGGATTTCCTAAGAGCTTTGAGCTCTTGTTCATTTTCTTTGCACTCCTTACTCTTTTTTAGAGCAACAAGCTCCTCCATCAAGGCATCATTTTCATTGCTCTTGGCAATGAGCTCTTGCTCCAAGATTTTGCACTTCTTGGTTGTCCTCTTGTAGCACTTGCTCATTTGATCTATTATGCCTAATAGATCATCCTTGGAGTAGTCCTCATTCTCCTCATCATCACTCCTACAACCATCACTAGCACAAGAATCATCATCACTATCATCATATTTTACCTTGGTAGGCTTGGCCATAAGGCATGTCAATGTAGTGTCGAAGATGGATGGCTTGTTGGAGAGGGCAATGCTTGCAATGGCTCGCCGAGTGGTCCTCTCATCATCACTAGAGCTATCATCATCACTATCGGAGTTATCACTATCCCAAGTGACCACATAGCCACCACCCTTCTTCTTCTTGTTGATAGTGAAGCTCTTCTTCTCTTTCTTCTCCTTCTTGTCCTTCTTGTTCTTCTTCAACTTCAACTCCCCATCATGATATCTTTTGTCTTTATAGGGGCACTTTGCCACTACATGATCGGGGCTATTGCAATTGTAGCAAAGCACCTCCTTTGCCTTCATGAAGTCCCTTCTCTTTCTTGCACCATATCCTTTCTTCTTCATGAACCTCCCCATCTTGTGCACAAGGAGGGCCATGGTCTCATCATCGAATGGATCATCATCATCGCTCTCCACCTTGCTCTTGCCCTTAGTAGATGAAGCCTTGAATGCAATGGGCTTCTCTTGCTTGACTTTGGTCTCCTTCTTCTCTTCTACCTCATCTTCATCATCATTGTATTGGGCATCGGTCATGATATCTCCAAGCACATCGGTTGGTTTGACTTTGTCCAATCCCTCTCTAAAGATCATTCTTCTCAAGGTAGCAAACTTCTTGGGTTAACACATCAAGAACTTGTGTGAGAAGTTCTTGTCCTCAACCTTCTCCCCAAGCCCCTTGAGATCATTGACAATGACTTGGAGCCTATAGAACATCTCCGGGATGGATTCATCATCTTTCATCTTGAAAGTAGAGAACTTGTCCTTGAGCATATATAGTTTGGCACTTTTTACCGTTGAAGTGCCTTCATATGTTTCTTCAAGCCTTATCCAAAGCTCATTTGCCTTTTCAAGATCTTTGATTTGCTCAAATACTTTGTCATCAATGGCACGGTAGATTGTGTCAAGTGCCGCCGTGTTGCATTGTTTGTTGATGCGGTCATTGGGAGTGAGGTTTTCCTCATCAAGAATGATGTATCCTTCTTTGGTCACATCGCAAACCTTCTCATGTATATTGCCTAGGTATTGCTTCATCTTCCTTTTCCAATGATCAAAGGAAGAGACGCCATCAAAGAATGGAGGCCTGCCATTAACATGATTGAACATAACTTGAGCCATCTTGCACCGAGGTTGTTAAGCCTTGCAAACGGTGACCACGGCTCCGATACCACTTGAAAGGTCTTGATGGCTAGAGGGGGGTGAATAGCCTTTTAAAATTTTCTACAATGACAAGCTAAACAAGTTTATCAATACAACAAATAGCGAGATGCGAGTTTTGCTTAGCCTACGGGGTGTTTGCAAGCCACCTATCCAATTCACAATTCTAGTATATTGGCACTCAATCGCACAAGTCAAACCGAGAAGGTAACTACCACTACAACTAGCAAGCTACACAAAAGAGCTACTCTAGCAAAGCTAACTAGCTAGCAAAGATAACTAAGAAGGTAATGCGGAGTTGAGTTAGGAGAGTTTCACCGAGGGGCGAAGAATTGAGCCAACCAATATAATCAACAATAAATACCAAGACAATGAACACCGGGATCAATCAATCACAATATGAAAGTGATGACACGAAGATTTATCCCGAGGTTCACGTGCTTGCCGGCACGCTAGTCCCCGTTGTGTCCCTCTTCACCACGTGGTTCGGTGGCTAATTGGTCTCACACTGAGCCTCTCAAAAGACGCCACAAGAACCTACCAAATGGCAAAAGGTTGCAATGACACGAGCAATTTACTAACGTTGCCTTTGGCGCTTCGCCGAGGTAGGCACAAACCCCTCACAATCACCGGAGGTGGCCAAGAACAATCACCAACTCTTGCCAACGCCTCCAAGCTGCTCCAAGCCGTCTAGGTGGCGGCAACCACCAAGAGAAACAAGAATCCCGCAGCAAATCAACCACCAAGTGCCAACTAGATGCAATCTCGCAATGCAAATGCACTTGGATCACTCAATCTCACTTCGAATATGCAAAGAAGCAAGAGAGATGAGTGGGAGGGGAGTTGCTTAGCTCAAAGTGCTCACAAGTATGTCAAAAGTCTAAGAGTGAGAGCTTTGAGCCGGCCAATGAGTATTTATAGACATACCCCTTCGAATATAGCCGTTACGCACTTGAAACAGCTGAAGTCGCGCTGACCGGACGCGCTGGTCAAACTGACCGGACGCGCCGATCACACAACGGCTACTTTCGCAAAGCACCGACCGGATGCGCTCGTCGCGCGGACCGGACGCGCGAAGTACGACCGGACGCGCTGGTCCCGTAATGGATCGGACACGCTGGTCAAGCAGAGATCGCGTTCCATCAAAAAATGACCGGACGCGCTGCAAGTCGCACCAGACGCCATAGAGCCCGTGTCCGGTTGGAGTCTAGTAAGCTCCCTCAACGACCGGACGTGTCCGGTCTGTCGTGACCGGACTCGCTGCGCGTCCGATCAACAAACTGAAACACGCGCAGACGCTGAACGTTGACCGGACGCGTCCGGTCAAACAGAGACCGCGTCTGGTCCAGCGTCCGGTCACCTCTGTGACCTCCGTTCGCCTCCGTTTCTTTTCTGACTTCCGGCGTAGTGGAAAATAGTTGTTTCAACTCCTCGAAAACGCCCGAATCCCACCTCGCAAGCTCGGCAGGAGGGAGAGAGGACCCCAAACCCTCTCTACCGCTCAAACTCCACCGCCTTCGCACATGTGCTAACACCACCAAGTGATCACGTCATGTGCGAGTGTGTTAGCATTTTCACAATCATTTTTCGAGGCGTTATTAGTTCTATCCAAATGCATATGATTATGAAATGCACACCTAGAGGCACTTAGGAGTTCAATAGCCACGTCATTCCCCTCTTTATAGTACGGCTATCTATCCTATAATGTAACCACACCCACTAGGTGTCTTGGTTACTAAAACATGAACCCTAGCATATACCTTTGCCTTGATCACGTAGGGTTGCATCCAAATCCAAGTGTGGCCATCATGATCACCATGTCCATCTTACCACCAACCTTGGAATGTACTAATCCTCATATGCTACATACAACTTAGGCATAGGATTAGTACTTAGGCATTGTCACTAATTACCAACACCAAACATAGGACTTTCAGCCTCGTACTCGGCTTCATTATTGGTAGTGGGCTAGAGTATTTGTAAGACATACTTAAGCTACTTTCCATCAGTAGAGATGAAGAGAACACCAGCACCTGCGGCTTCAAGCTTTAGAGAGCCATCAAAGTACATCTTCCAATGATCTAGGATGATTGTCAGAGTAGGCTTCTGGATTTCGGTCCACTCGACTATAAAATCAGCCAAGACTTGAGATTTGACAGCCTAACGAGAAACAAACTCGATGTTGAGTGCTCTGAGTTCAACTGACCACTTGGATATGCGTCCTGTTGTGTCATGGTTGAGTAGGACATCATCGAGTGGGAAGTCGGAAACCACTATAACCTTATGCTCATCAAAGTAGTGGCAGAGCTTGCGAGAAGTAATCAGGAGGGCATAGAAGAGCTTTTGCACATGTGGGTACCTGGCCTTGGAGTCTGATAGCACTTCACTAATGTAATAGACAGGTCATTTTACCTTATATGCGTGTCCTTCTTCAACCCATTCCATGACTATTGTCGTGCTAACTACCGTAGTAGTAGTTGCAATGTAGAGTAAGAGTGGTTCTTGTTTTTTGGGTGGAGTAAGTATCAGAGAGGTGGAGAGGTATTCTTTGACCTTTTGGAAGGCTTCATCTGCTTCTGCTTTCCACTCAAACTTGCCTAACATCTTCAACAATTTGAAAAAGGGCAAACCTTTCTCCTCGAGTCGTGAGATAAATCGATTGAGGGTGGCCATGCACCCTGTCAACTTATGGACATCTTTGACACGATGGGGACGAGTCATCTGAGTAATTGCTTGTATCTGCTTTGTGCTAGCTTCAATACCCTCATGGCTCATGAGAAAACCCAATAGTTGTCCGGATAGAACTCCAAACACACACTTGGTTGGGTTAAGGTTCCACTTGTATTCTCAGAGGTTGTCAAAAGTTTCCTTCAAATCAGTGATCAGAGTAGAGGGATCCTTGGTCATGATGACTACATCATCCACGTAGGCTTCTACATTATAGTTGATCTGTTCACTTAGGCATGCTTGGATAGCCCGTTGATAGGTAGTGCCGGCATTCTTTAACCCGAAGGACATAGTCATGTAGTAGTAGGCGCCAAACGAAGTGATGAAGGATGTCTTGCTTTGATCTTCTTTCCTGAGGGCAATCTGATGGTAGCCTAAGTAACAATCAAGAAAGGATAAAAGAGCTTACCTGGCTGTGGAGTCTACAATGTGATCAATGCGGGGTAGCCCGAAGGGGTCCTTTGGGCAATGCTTGTTGAGATCTATGTAGTCGACGCACATGCGCCACTCAGTCGAGTTCTTCATTTGGACGAGTACTGGGTTGGCCAGCTAGTCAGGGTGCAAGATTTCCCTAATGAACATGGCTGCCAACAGCTTGGTGATTTCCTTTTTGAATGCTATGTAACACCCCCGGTGTTAAGCTTGCATTTACATTGCATCTCATGAAGCATAAGCATCATTGGTGCATTAACAAGCATGTTAAGTAAAGCGTCATTTCATGTAGTGCTTGAATTGATTAAAATATGTCATGTTTAAAATGTTTGTTGCTATGCTCATGCTTGCTATGCCATGATTGTCTATGTTTGGTCAATAAACTAGTTTGGAAATATTTAGAACCTGAAATGAAGGTGTGTTTGTGTTGACATCGTTTTTGGCACGTGTTAAAATGATCAGAGTGGGCTAATCGGCAGAAGGAAAGTTATTGTATTACGCTGGTAGAAGGGTGCCGATGAAGATCAGCCTGTGAGGATTGTTACCGATGAATGGTGGTGACCGATGGAAAGGTTGTCGTTTGACTTAGACTCAGAGGCATTGCTGACAAGATCAGAGATGTTATTGCCGATGCCGATGAAGGAAGATCTGAAGACTACTACCGATGAAGCTTGTGATGACGGAAAGCATGCCGATGGAGAGGAGGCCGATGAAAATTTCATCGTAATTAAGGCGGACAAGGAAGTAGATAGGTGTTATTTTCCTTTTCTATATTTGTTAGAGTATGATTCATGTAAGAGTCCCGTTTTTCCTTAGATATGGACTCGGTGTTCTAGTCATGTCTGGTTATGTTTCTTCGGATCAGGGTATAAATATAGACTAAGGGACAATGTAAAATATATCAATCAATATCAAACCAATTTTACTCCTATTTGCATCTACTTACTTTTCGGCGACTTCGTCAATTTGCATATTTTTCTTTTTACGAGTTCTCATCGATTCGACGAGCTGCATCGCTTCAGTGTGACCTTTAATGATCCTCGAGTTCCGTGTGAGTACCTCTTTGCCGTGGCTTCCGGGCGTATCGCTGTTGTCAGGACCAAAGTACTCGAGTTATCATCGTTGTCGATTAACAGGTCAAATCGATTGGCACGCTTTGGATATTGGATTGGGTATTAGCCCTTTATGTTTGCAGATCCACTTTTGCATCAACACATCTTTTGGCACGCCCGGTGGGACCAATCAATACGATCAATATGTTCAATCTTGAGATCGACACGGAGAACGTCATCACGATATCAGAAGAAGATCTCAAGGAAGAGCAGAAGCAGGCTATGGAAAAGGCTATGGAGGATTACAGGCAGCTCTGCCTGAAATCATTCAGCTTGAACAGGAGCGGAGAAGTCATCCAGAAGCAAGATCTGCCGTTGCCTCGGCAGGTTACTGTAACACCCTAAAATTTTGAAAGGAAGAAAAATAGGAGAAATATGATTATTTATATATTTTTGTGAGCATGCAAATTTAGAATGATAATAATTTTTATAAATTTAAAATCAAATATAAGGGTAGAAACATGATTGAGCATTCATGCTGCTGCATTTGAAATTTTGTATTGAGTGGTTTAAATCAAATTCAAAATGGATTTAAAAATCTTTTGAAAAATGGCTTTGAAAAATTGGAAAAGAAAAAGGAAAGGGTTTTTCTTTTGTTCTCGGCTTTCGGCCCGCTCACCCGCGTCGGCCTCGGCCTGCCAGCGGCAGCCCGTTTCCTTCTTAGCGTGCGAGGCCCGCTTCCCTTCCCCCCCGCGCCCGCATCCTCTCTCTAGGCCGAGCCCAGCCAGCGGCCGTGGCCCAACTCGCGTGCGCGCTGCTCTTCTCTCGCTCCCGAGTCGCTGACGAGCCGGCCCCACTGGTCAGCGACACGTTCTCCTTTCCATCTTCTTCCTCCGGCGCTTACCAAAACCGGACGTCGTCGCCTTCCTCTCTCCATCGGATACGGGAGATCCAAATCCGTCCCGAATCCTTCCCCTTTCCTAACCCGGTGCATCCTTGGGCTATAAAAGCCGAGCCGCACCCTCATCGATTCCATCTCGGCCGTTTTGAAGCAGTTGTAGGTCTCAGGGGGGTGTCACCGTGAGCTCGAGCTCCACCGCCACCATCCCGAGCTAACCACCGCCCTCAGCTCATCCTCCGGTCTTCTTTTCGCGCGGGGTAAGATCGCCGTGGGCTGCTCTTTCTCCCGGTGCTTTCGGTTTGACGAACGGTGGTCGGTAAGGTCGTTTTCTCAAGCTCCGGCGAGCTCGGGCCATGTCCGGCAATGGCGCCGCCGTCGGGCTCCTGTAGCCGCCGGCTGTTTTCTCTCTCCCTCCCCCGATTAGATCTAGGCCGTTCGTTTTGAATCCAACGATCGAGAACAGAAGATACCCTTTCGGCTGTAACATTTGCTAAAGAGACCCTGTAAGATTTAAGTTATAAACCTGCAGTCCAAAACGTAATAACCCGCGTTCGTTTTGTTCTTTTGAAAGCGTATTTTGTCTCGGTAATTGAAAAATACGTTTTCTGATATTTACAGTTTTGCCACTAATCTTGTTTTAGTCGTAGAATCTCCGTTTTAACTCCGATTTGACCCATTCAAATTGCGTTAGACTCATATTTGTGAGCTCTACATGATGGTAGAACTGTACAGTAGGTTTGAGTTAATTAATTTTCGAGTTTATATTAAAGTATTTATTTTTCTATAGGAAATCTTCGTAAATTCATAACTTTGTCGTTTTAGCTCCGTTTTTCGTGATCTTCGCGTCTGTGTGATCCTAGCGAGTTGTAGATTCATTTTAAAGACTTTTTATATTATTTTCTTACTGTTGGTGTACTGTTCTAATTATAGTCTTGTTTGTTTATGCATGATTGCCTCTGGATGTGTGTTGTTGCTGTTATTGATCGAGTATAGACGGTGAGCAATTAGTTGGAGATCAAGAGTCTTTCTACGAGCAAGATCTTCAGGACTAGTTTGAGCAAGGCAAGTATAGCATGGGATTATCCTTGTTGTCCTACTCACATTGTGCAAATAATATCATTATGCATCTATTCCCTTGTTAAGGATGACTTAGTGTTGATCCTACACCTTGATACCTATTATATTGCATTGAGTAGTATGGCTAGTGCTTAAACATGGACTATGATCATGTAAATTGATTAATGGAATATGCAACAAACATTAAAAGATGATTTTGATTAATGTTTAAAGGGGATTAGAGCATGGGGGTTACTTTTGATGCTCTAATTACTCTCCATAAGGACTCATCTATAAGTGAACATCCGAGATTTACAGTACAACTGTGGGGGCTATATGGCTCTGGCTTTAGTCATATAGAAGGACCTTTTCTAGCTTGTTAGTGGTAACCTTTATGGCGTAAGAATGGCTTGACGAATCGGGTATAGTGCGGTCTCTGTCCTTATGTGTATAGGCTGCGCGTCATTGTGCCATTTGAAAGGGGGGCTCTACATCTGTTTGCCGAGTGAATCTAATGGCCCTAACTTGTTAGACGAACCTTCGAAAGACTTCATAGTATTTCCCTGCCTGCTCACCTTGGAAGTGTTTTGGGAGTAATTAACCTGGGCATATGGGTAACACGACTCACAGTGAAAGTGTACAACCTCTGCAGAGTGTAAAACTGTTATAACAGCCGTGCTCATGGTCACGAGTGGCCTTGGACCCTTATGGAATAGTTGATAATTATTAATGGTTATGTTTTTGCTATTCATCAATCATTTCACATGGATCATATGTTTATTGTTTACATTGAGACATCTTGATGCTATTGATATGCTAAAATTATGCTAACTAAAAGCTACATGCTGATAAACCAATGTTATGCCTTTGAGCCTCATGAACCCCATGTTACACTTGTTGACTACGAGATGTACTTACCCTTGTTTATTTTTCTTACTTGGACAAAAATCCCGGATGGGTAACAGATGGTGCTAATAGTGACTACTATGCCTACTTCCCTGAAGATTACTAGACTTGCAGTCAACCAGTCAATGTGCCTGTGATTGGAGGTACCACAAGAGATTTTATATTTTTACTTCCGCTATATTTGTGTAAAGACTATGTGTTAAATATCGTGATGTAATAACATTTGTGATGATACTTCCGTTATAATTTGTTAACTTATGTGTGATTGATCTCTGGGCACACATAAGAGTATGCATTCCATTTGGTCTTTAAATGGGTGTGACAGTTACCTTTGACTCTAATCCTGGTAAACTTCAAGAGATGGTTAATTCTGCAGTAAATCATGCTTTGATTAACCACTCCAATGTATTGTCCAATACTGTTCACAATGCTGTGGTTCAAACTTTTAAAGAGGGACAAGTACCACCACTTTACATTGGGCCAGCTTATCACCAACCAGAACTGGCATCGATCAATGCTCCATCGGCTCCCTCAGCCGGTGCGGGTACAGAAGTTACTTCTCCTCCAGTTTCGGCAGGTTTGCCTAATGTTCAATCTACACCGGTAAGATCAGGTCTAGTGCTTTCAGGAGGACGAGTTCAGCTCAATACAGATCTATCAGCATCAGCTATGTTAGGGCCTGTGTCTCAGAACAGTCAGATTCCTATTAATTGGTGGGGATATGGTATGCCTCCGGAGTTGTCTGCCATCAGCTCTGGGTTGCCTCAAGTGTTTGACGCAGCAGGAAAAGCTCCTGTATCATTGGCTGCTCCAGTTTCACCGATGACTCAGGTACCTTAATATGCCACATCGACTACTGTGCAACCAATTTCAGGAGGTTTCCAGGTGCCTTCGTTTCAAGCACCCAATACAAGTTCATCGGCAAGCCTGCTGCCGATGCAGCAGAAGGCTCCTGCTATGAGTCAACCTGGGGTGCAGTTCATGCCTCAAGCTGGTTATGCTAATTGTTATCCAACAAGGTCAGCAAGTTACCAACCATCGGCAAGCTTTATATCGATGAGTTCAAATAATGGTTGGTCAGGACAGTTACCTGTTCAGCATAAAGTTCAGCAGAACTATCAAGTTGCAGGAATTCAGCAAGGTCATATACAAGCTGGTTTTCAGAATCAGGCATCGACAACTCAGCCGATGGATCCTTTCCAGTAGGTTAGTGGGCCACAAGTAGCGGCGAATATGCCGATTACTGGAGATCGTGTGCCACAAAGACACGTGGAGGGATATCAGCAGGTACCTCCTGTAGAGATTTAGCCAGTTCGTCGGTTGGAGGCTGATGCTTTTTGGGCCGATAAGATAGCAGAAATCATGAGAGATCAGTTTGGGATAAAACCCAAAGTTAATACTTATTCTTATCGGACTCCATACCCTCCAGCATATGATTTAATTCCTCTCCTAAATCGGTACAAGGTACCAGATTTCACCAAATTTTCTGGACAAGATGATACATCGGCAATGGAACACATCAATCGCTTCATTATTCAATGTGGAGAGGCAGCTAGCAGAGATGAATTAAGAGTTTGATTATTTTCATCATCTTTGTCTAGATCAGCATTCACGTGATTCATATCATTGCCACCAAATTCTATTATTACTTGGGCTGATCTAGAAAAACAATTTCATAAGTATTTCTTTGTTGGAATCCATGAAAAGAAGCTTACCGATTTAGTAAAATTGAGGCAACGTAATGATGAATCGGTAGAAAGCTTTGTGCAGAGGCTACGAGATGTGAAGAATAAGTGCTACAGCCTGGTGCTGGATGATCGGCAGCTTGCCGATCTGGCTTTTCAAGGGTATTGCCACATCTCAAGGACAAGTATGCTTCTCAGGAGTTTGAAAGCCTGGGTCATCTTGTACAAAGGGTCTCTGATCAAGACACGGGTTTTTTAGCCTAAAAAGAATTGGAGCAAAAATGTATAATTTGTTGATGAGGTAGAAGACTCTGATTCTGATGAAGAACCAGTTATCGGCTTAGCTGAGTGGGTTAAGAATAAAAGGCCGATATCTTGTCCTTTTAGTTAGAAAGAACCAAAGAAGTTTACCTTTGACATCACCAAAGCCGATAGGATATTTGATCTTTTGCTTCAAGAAGGTCAAATTAAGCTGTCACCCAATCATGTGATTCCATCGGCAGAAGAGTTGAAGAAGATCAAGTACTGCAAATGGCACAATGCAACTTCACACAGTACAAATGAGTGCAAGGTGTTCAGGCAGTAGTTGCAATCGGCTATCGAATCTAGGAGAATTAAGTTTGACAACTCCAAGACCCAGAAGCCGATGAAAATCGATCAGCATCATTTTCCAGCAAATATGTTGGATGTCAAGGGTAAGACCAAGGTATTGACATCAGAGGCTGCTGAGAAGAACGCATCAGTGGATCCCGAACATCGGATAACTACCGATGACGCAAAAGGCAAGGGTCTACTGGGAGAAAGTGGTAGTTCCAAAAAACCTCCTCGACCTGGCATTGTGATCACTCATCGACAGCAACAGGAAGGAAGGCAGCAGGAGGATTGGCGTTGGCGTAAGGACCGATATCGACAACAGCAAGAAGAGAGACGTCAGGAAGAGTGGCATTGGCATAAAGATCATTGGTAGTGCCCGTTTTTCATCCATTGCTGGGAAGAAGGCATTAAATTGCCAACTGTTGAAAATTGCCCTGAGTGCAATGGTTACTATCGAGCCAATCGACCAGAAAGGAGGTTTTAGCCTGGTAATCGGGGCTTATCTATCAATGAGCCGATTAGAGGCAGAGCATCAGTGCATAATCGGCTGGGGGGCAGACTCAGTGTACATGAAAGGCTTGGTAAGCATGCTGGATATGTTCCAAGGAATCAAGAAGAGCTTGAGGAGATGGCAAATGCAAGAGTTCCCGATGAAGAAATATTCTACAAGGACCCTAATATACGTCGTGTAGAATCAACTGAGATCTGTTATCAGCCGGTTTCGAAAACTAAGCTTACTCAATGGTGCCCTGAGGGTCTGACAAAGACACAGAAAAGAAGGATGCAATGTGAGCGTCAGGAAGACCTATACAAAGAGGAAAGCTCTTCCAATGAGAGGCCCGAACATCAGCAGTGGCAGTTGAAACACAAAGGTAAGGGCCCATCGGCAGATATTAATATGGTATTTATGTTGCCGATGGAGTTTCTGGCACCCTCTGATGATGAGGAAGAAGTTGTTCTCTCCGATCAAGTAGCTCAGCTAGCACTAGATCCAATGATGGCTGTTTTTGAGAAACCTACCGATGACGAGAGACAGCATCTCAAAGCTTTGTTTGTGAAAGGCAGAGTTGATGGGCAGCCTATATCTAAGATACTTATCGACGGAGGAGCTGCGATTAATATTATACCCTATGTGATGTATCGGAAACTTGGCAAAGGAGATCAAGACTTGACCAAAACCGATATGATGCTGAAAGATTTCGAAGGCAATGTGTCACCAGCTAAAGGGGCAGTATGCGTTGAGTTGACCATCGGCAGTAAAACCTTACCGACGACGTTCTTTGTTATCAATGGTAAGGGTGCGTACAATCTGCTTCTAGGAAGGGACTGGATTCATGCTAATTGTTGTGTTCCTTCCACAATGCATCAATGCCTCGCACAGTGGGTTGGGGATAAGATTGAGGTTGTCCCTGGTGATTCTTCTTATATCATCGCATCGGCATAATCAGATACTTATGAGTAAACCAAATGCATATCAGGAGAAGTTTGGGAGAAAGAGTTCCTCAGAGTTGCTGACTATGAAATTCCACCGATCTAAGCAGTCGGTTCTGAAGAGGAGTTTTAATGGATAGGTTTGCCGATGATGGAAAGTTAGATCAGGGGTTCACATCGGCTGATGATTTAGTAGAGGTAGATATTGGTAATGGTGATAGGCCAAGGCCTACTTTTATTAGCGCTAAGTTAGATTCCAAGTGTAAGCAGCAAATAACCAATTTGTTAAAGGAATATAAAGATTGTTTTGCTTGGGATTATACTGAAATGCCTGGATTAGACCGATCGATAGTTGAACATCGGTTACCTATCAAATCTAGATTTCGGCCATATCAGCAGCCAGCACGCCGATGCAACCCTAATATACTTCCTGACATTAAGGCCGAAATAACTAAATTGATTGAGGCAAAGTTTATTCGGCAGTGTCGATATGCAGAGTGGATTTCTAATGTGGTTCCTGTTTATAAGAAAAATAGAAAACTTTGTGTTTGTATTGATTTCAGGAACCTCAACAAAGCTACACCGATGGATGGCTATCCAATGCCTATTGCTGATTTGTTGATTGTTGCTGCAGCCGGACATCAGATTATCAGTTTCATGGATGGTAATGCAGATTACAATCAAATATTCATGGCTGAAGAAGATATTCCCAAGACTGCTTTCAGATGTCCAGGTCATGTGGGGTTGTTTGAGTGGATAGTCATGACCTTCGGTTTGAAAAATGCCGGTGCTACTTATCAGAGAGCTATGAATTTTATTTTTCATGAGTACATCGGCACATTAGTGGAAATCTACATTGATGATGTGGTGGTTAAGTCTGGGGATATCGCAAAACATCTAGCCGATCTACGAAAGATACTGGTGTGCACGAGGAAGCATGGATTGAAGATGAATCCTAATAAATGTGCGTTTGGTGTATCGGCAGGTCAATTCTTGGGTTTTATGGTGCATCAGAGAGGTATTGAAATCAGTAGAAAGTCTATTGTTGCAATTAACAAGGTAGTTGCTCCTGCCGATAAAACTGAACTGCAATCTTTGATCGACAAAATTAATTTCATTAGAAGGTTTATATCTAATCTATCGGGCAAGATCAAGGCTTTCAGTCCGTTGCTTAAATTGAAGGCCGATCAGGAATTTGTATGGGGAGCTGAGCAGCAGTTGGCCCTAGATGAAATTAAGAAGTACTTGACAAACCATCCAGTACTAGTTCCACCCCAACACGGAAAACCCTTCAGGTTGTATTTGTCAACTGATGATACTGTTATCGGTTCAGCTCTTATTCAAGAATTTGAAGGAAAAGAACGTGTTATTTGTTATTTGAGCAGAAGATTGGTGGATGCTGAGACAAGATATTCGGCCATCGAAAAACTATGTCTATGTTTATACTTTTCTTGTATTAAATTGAGGCATTATTTGCTATCGGCCGAATGCACTGTCATATGCAAGGATGACGTGGTCAAATACATGCTGTCGATGCCGATATTGAGTGGTAGAATCGGCAAGTGGATTTTAGCATTGTCAGAATTTAACCTACGTTACGAATCGACTAAGGCAGTTAAAGGGCAGGTTATGACTGATTTTGTCACTCAGCATTACAATACAATAGACTCTCTGGAAGTTGCTCCTTGGACACTTTTCTTCGATGGGTCTACATGTGGTGAAGGAGCAGGTATCGGCATTGTGTTGATTTCACCTCAAGGAAGGAAGTATGAGTTTTCATTGCCGATTGTTGCTACATCGACAAACAATCAGGCTGAGTATCAAGCTTTGATAAAAGGGTTAGAATTACTTAGGGAGATACGTGTCGATGCTGTCGAGATCTTCGGTGACTCTATGCTAGTTATAAATCAATTAGCTGGGATTTATGAATGCCGAAGTAAAGTTTTGATCTCATATCATGAGAGATGTTTGCAATTGTTGAAAGAGTTTAAAGATTTTCGTCTTGAACATATTCCTCGTTTGCATAATGAAGAAGCTAATCGGCTAGCTCAGCATGCTTCAGGGTATCAGCCTATCCAGGAGGTGCTGACATCGGCAGTTGATACCGATGACTGGAGAACGGAGATTGTCGATTACTTAAGGGATCCATCTAAGAAGGTTGAAAGACGTATAAGATTTCAAGCCACTAAGTATGTGCTCCTCGATGATGAATTATATTATCGGACTATAGATGGAGTTTTACTCAGATGTCTTAGTGGTGATGAATCGAAAAGCTTGATGGGTGAAATTCATGAAGGAGTGTGTGGGGCACATCAATCGGCTTTCAAGATGAAATGGATGATCAGAAGGAATGGATACTATTGGCCGACTATTCTTAAAGATTGCTTTAAATATTTTAAAGGATGTCAGGAGTGTCAGAAGTTCGGCAATATTCAAAGAGCGCCTGCATCGGCCATGAATCATATAATTAAACCTTGGCCGTTCCGGGGATGGGCTATCGATCTCATCGGTCAGATTTATCCACAATCGAGCAAAGGACATAAAATTATACTTGTTGCTACCGATTATTTCACAAAATGGGTTGAAGCAATTCCTTTGAAAAAGGTAACATCGGCTAGTATGATCGATTTTGTGAAAGAGCATATTGTTTACCGATTTGGTATTCCTCAAACTATCACTACCGATCAGGGTACTATGTTTACATCGGAAGAATTTGATGAGTTTGCTATTGGTATGGGGATTAAAGTTTTGAATTCTTCTCCCTATTATGCTCAAGCTAATGGTCAGGCTGAGGCTTCTAACAAAGGAATTATCAAACTCATTAAGCGCAAAATTAAAGAAAATCCTAAGCGGTGGCATACATTATTGAATGAGGCCCTGTGGTCATATCGGATGGCATGTCATGGTGCAATCAAAGTAACGCCTTATCAGTTAGTTACGGACAAGATGCAGTATTGCCTTGGGAAATTAAAACTGGTTCTAGGCGGATATTTTCTCAAGATCAACTGATAGCCGATGACTATGATACTCTTATGAAAGACGAGTTAGAAGATGTGGCAGGTCATCGGTTGAGGGCTTTAGTTAGCATCGAAGAAGATAAGAAGAGGGTAGCCAGATGGTATGACAAGAAGGTGAAGGTAAAGGAGTTTACCGATGGAGATCTGGTTTGGAAATTGATTTTACCGATTGGGACTAAAAGTTCAAAGTTTGGCAAGTGGTCTCCTAATTTGGAAGGTCCTTATCGGATAAATCAATCTGTTCCTGGCAACGCATACATTCTAGAAACCCTTGAAGGGGTTGTGTTTCCCAGAGCATTAAATGGAAAATATTTAAAGAAATATTACCCTAGTATCTGGATGGATGCATAAAAGCATAAGTGCCGATAACAGTCCTATCGACCAAAATCAGACAAGGGTATCAGTGTTTCCTAAAGCACCGATGCAATGCACTGCCGTAAATAGGATTTACAAATTTAATAAAGACTGGATGGCCGATATCGCACGCAGGCGAATCTGATCGGCTTCCTCTATCTCTTTGATATCTTCATCGGCGGCACCCTCCACTGGCTTAAGTTTTTTCTTCACCGTCAGGGCTTTGCGAGCTTAGATATCTCTTTCTTGCTGGAGAGCCTTGATAGCATCGGGTAACTGGCTTTCTTCCTGCTTGGCATGAGTTAGAGTTGCCTCGACATCCTTCAGTTCAGCCAGTAGGGCCATTCCGTTTGCCGATAAGTCCGAGATTTTCTGCTTAAGTTCAGCACCTGAGGTCTTCAAACTGTCGATGTTCTTGTGCTTCTCATCGGCGGTCTTCTTCAATTGTAGCATCTCTTCTTTAAGCTGAGCCTATGCAGCTCTATCGGCAATGCGTTGAGCAGCCCTCTGATATTGGAGTTGTCGGCTTTCTAAGTGGGCTGCTGGGAAGAGTGCCTCTTCGATGTTGGCAGGGACTTGGTCACAGATTGTTTTGAAAATTGCTTTTGCAGGGTCCGAATCATCTACCAACTGGGCAGTGTCTTGCTGCAGCAGGTTCAGTAGAGCCTCCAGCTTGGACTTGACTTCTGCTGATACTGTCCCTAGTGCGAGTGTAGAGCTTGCCTCCTCCCCCTCATCGTCAGAAACGTTGATGACAAAGGAGAATAAACCGTCTAGGGAGTCTTGTTCCTGAAAGAAGAAAAGGGGTCAATCGAGGATAAGTGTGAATATTATAAATCGGCTAAATCAGTCGACTTACTTGCTTCAAGGTCGAGGTGGTTCAGATGGATATGGTAACTATTCGCACAATAATCAAGGGATTGTGCAGGTGGTTTGATGGCAAGCAATCATGACTCGGAAGAAATCTCAATGTACAGGATATTCTAATTCTGAGATCGGCAGCGGTACTGTGTTAGGTTCTTGCCGATGGACTATTGCTTTTGTATCTTAACCATAATCAGAACGAGAGTGATTGAAGATTGTGCTATATTTACTAAGACGCATGAATCAGGGCTGGATTCGATTGGATTTGGTAACAGATTATGTCATGCTTGGAGGATGAGCTAGATAATTGGGTGAAGACAATCATTGTCTGGAGTAAATTTTGGAACATTAATGATTTTATACTCTGAAATTGGGGGGCATGTGTTGACATCGTTTTTGGCACATGTCAAAATGATTAGAGTGGGCTAATCGGCAGAAGGAAAGTTATTGTATTATGCTGGTAGAAGGGTGCCGATGAAGATCAGCCTGTGAGGATTGTTGCTGATGAATGGTGGTGACCGATGGAAAGGTTGTCGTTTGACTTAGACTCAGAGGCGTTGCTGACAAGATCGAAGATGTTATTGCCGATGCCGATGAAGGAAGATCTGAAGACTACTCTCGATGAAGCTTGTGATGACGGAAAGCATGCCGATGGAGAGGAGGCCGATGAAAATTTCATCGTAATTAAGGCGGACAAGGAAGTAGATAGGTGTTATTTTCCTTTTCTATATTTGTTAGAGTATGATTCATGTAAGAGTCACATTTTTCCTTAGATATGGACTCGGTGTTCTAGTCATGTCTGGTTATGTTTCTTCGGATGAGGGTATAAATATAGACTGAGGGACAATGTAAAATATATCAATCAATATCAAACCAATTTTACTCCTATTTGCATCTACTTACTTTTCGGCGACTTCGTCAATTTGCATATTTTTCTTTTTACGAGTTCTCATCGATTTGACGAGCTGCATCACTTCAGTGCGACCTTCGACGATCCTCGAGTTCCGTGTGAGTACCTCTTTGCCATGGCTTTTGGGCGTATCGCTGTTGTCAGGACCAAAGTACTCAAGTTATCATCCTTGTCGATTAACAGGTCAAATCGACTGGCACGCTTTGGATATTGGATTGGGTATTAGCCCTTTGTGTTTGCAGATCCACTTTTGCATCAATAGTTTGTTTTGAAAGTTTTTCCAAATTCAAATTTGAAACAAATGTGCCTTAATTGACCCAATTAATGCCTTGCTTGAAATTCAAAATCTGTTAAGAATTTGACCTTGGTCCTTTGAGCAAAGTTGTAGGGTTTTGAAAATGGAGCAACTTTTATTTTTACACCCTCTTGTGAAAATGCTTTGAAAAGGCTTAAAAGGTGATTTTGTTGTTGTTTTAAATAAATTCAGAAAAAAGGAAAGCAGGACGGCTCACATGGCTTTTCGGACCAGCAGCGCAGGTGGCCCAGGCCCGCACCTGCGCGTGTGGATGCGCCCGGCTCCTGCCTTGCTCCATCGGTGCCGCGCCATGTGGCGGCCGTACACCGGCCGACGTGGGCGGTGGCCGGCCGACCGCCTACACTTGGTCGGGATGCCAGTGCCCTCCCCCACGTGCTCCATTCCCCTCCTCCGCTTTGCCAGCACAAGCCACAGTAGCAGTGCCACAACAACAGTAGTAGCGTGCCACCGTGGGCACCGTGGTCCATCGCCAGCCCACCGACGTCGAGCGCCTCCGCCTTCGATTGCTTGCGCTCGTGACTCCGCACCAACATGCTCTAGCCTGTGCGCACGCTCGCAGCTTCATTCGTGCCAAGGTGAGGCTCAATCAAACACTTCTTCTTCGGCATTGTCGCGGCCGCTGCGCCACCGTGCTCGGTCCGCCGTGGACAGCCACCTTCCGGTCACCTTCTCCCACCTTTCTCGTGCGCACTAGAGTTGCTTCATCGCGGGGAAGCTCGAAAGCGAGTCGTTACCACCGATTAGAGCTCCGATGATGCGAATCTCGGCCTCACCGTCGACATGCACGCTGCCGCACCGCCATGCATGTGGCCGGAGCTCGCCGCCATGGCACCCCACCCCGTAAACCCTAGGTTTAGCACCGCCTCGAGGTCATGTAGCTCAAGCACACCTCCCCTGGGCCCGTCGTGGCCGGGAACGATGGCAACCTCGCCATGCCGCGCCGCCGTGCCGCCATGGCCACCATCGAGCATGAACCTATGCTCTCGTGCCGCTATCTCCAAGAGCATAGGGTGCGGATCGACGAGAGGAAGCGAACGGTGCTGACCTTACCGCCGGAGACCTCGCTGGTGGCGAGATCTCGCCGGTCAAATGTCTCCCCTGTCTCTATGTGTGTGACAGGTGGGGTCAGGTTGACCGTAGGTCCCACTGTCAGTCTCCGGGTGCAGATCTGGGTGTAGTTAGCGTTTTGGGTTTAAATGATTTTAAAAAATGATTTCCAGAAATTATTGTAATGCTTGTAAAATTGATATCTTAAGATGTATGTGTCCAAAAATTGTGAAACAAATTTTGTATTGTAGGGTTTCTCTGGAGCAGATCTACATGTTAAAAATATTAGATGAATTTTTTGTGATACTTTTATATAGAGCTTTATTTAAATTACAAAAATGCTATTATCTTGTAAAATGTGTAATAAATTGTAGAGGTGTTAGAAAATTATGATTCTTGTTTTGTTGATCTTGTGGTGACATGTAGTTTCTATGAAAAATATATTTGATGCTAGGTTCTGTAGATGAAATTGGAGTTATGAATTAAATGTAATAAATGCCTGATTTTGTGAAATTTGTAGTAAATAAAATATAGGTGATAAATATTTGGGAATTTTTGTAGACTGTTCTTGTGCTAAGAATTAAGTAAGAAAAATCTGAAATCTGTTGTTTGACACTTTTTATAGTACAAAGTGTTTTCATGTGCAAATCTGCCCTATGTTTGCTATTTTTGTGTAGGTTAAAATACTTTTCAAATTCACCTAAAATTTTTATGGCAGGCGTTAGTAAGCATGATGAAGCTACTATAATTTTGTTATATTTTTACGAGCTCTAGAATTAAATGTTCCTATTCTAGCCTTTGATTAAAATAGATTTAATTAAGGTTAATTAGTGCTTGTTAAGTTAAATATGATACTTTGGTGTATCTTTGAAGAACTATCACTTGCTGGTGTGATTAGCTTAGTTAGTTAGATTTGTGCTATGTGTCATGTTGTATGTGTATACATGCTTGTTATATGTGTATGTGTATATGCAATTGATGATTGTGTTTTATTTAACTAGAGAGGAGATCTACACCTACTCAGTCAAATTTAAGTAAACTTGTTCATTCATATACCATCATTCATATCATCATATGTGATTTCTATATCATTTGTGTTTCTCGTATTTACATACGCACATGCATCATACAGGATCGCAGGAGGAGACGCCCATAGCGGAACCCGGAGAGCAGGATGTGCCCGCACAGGAGGTGCACGAGGATGAGCAGCCAGGAGAGGAGCTTCAAGAGTGTCTGGACCACCAGACAAGTTCCTTCGAGAGAGGCAAGCCCCGGAGCATTTCTCCCCTATGGTTTGCGAATGTTTACTTTTCTATCCCGTATATATATCTCTGATGCATTAAGTTATAGGAGTTGTTTACAACCGTTGATGCATATATATATATATATATATATATATATATATATATATTCCTTGGCCACATTGATATATATTATATATTATATCTTTGTTACCCTGCTAGGTCTAGGTTCGAGTTAAATGTTTAGCCCTGCTTAGAATGGTAGAAGTCAGGTGATATCCTGTCACATACGAGCTATAGGTGGTTACCTGGTTACTTTTAGCTATGTGATGATATCATGGAAATGACCAAGTGTTGATGGATAAATAGAGACCGGGCAAAGTCTTATAGGGTTTTGGACTATAGTAATTCCATCTATGTTGATTAAGGACCGTACAGTTGTACGTCCCTCAGGTCATGTTGAACGCATGCCCCACATTTAATTGGAAGGATAAGTCGTTCCGACCGTGAAGCCGAGACACTATTTAGGCGGGGAGTTGACCGTAGTGCACCGTATTGGAGTTGTATAGGGGGTGGCAATGGGGGCACAATGGTGAGGCCAAGGGTAGTTGTAACAAATTTCTAGCAGTCGGGCGGCCCTTGGGTACAGTGCTTCCTATCGAACCCGCGACTTTACCAGAATAGTGTCATTGGTGACTTGTAGCTCACTTTAGCGGTTGAGTGTGGTTTGTGTGGGGAATAAATCACCAACTAGTTAGAGATCGATTTGAATCGCTATCGCTACTGGATAGTGAGTACTTGACTTGAGCTACATCATCGTAGTAATGATTATGGAACACATCGATGGTTATGATGATGAGGATGTTGAAAATGCTAAAATATGACATGGTTACTATTGATTATCTTAATCAATTGATTGCTTTAGTACATGTGCTAATCTAGTTGAAAGGTTAATAATTATTAATTTGATGCTACACTACTTAAAATGATTCAGCTATAGTGCTTATGCTTTTCCGCAAAATGAGTCAAGCTAGCCTACTAATAAAGCCATTCATACTCCTTTATGTCAACATTATTTTAGATTATGTCAGGTAAGTCTAGCTGAGTACATTCTCGTACTCAGGGCTTTGTTCCCATTGTTATTGCAGATGGCTGGATGTATTACGGGTATTGCATCAACTGTCTCTACCGTGCCATGGGGGGACAACTAGACCAAGGGCGTGGTCATTCCCTATGTCTTATCCCTGTGCTTTTGTTGGACATGATCAGGAACTGGCAATGTATTTAAACTAAGTGTGTATGAGTTGGATTTGAACTATTTGCTTTCGCTACTTCATTTCAAACTTGGTACTGTAATAACTCTTTATTTGAACTCCGATGTATTCAGACTATGTGTGAACTTTATGTATCATGTGAACGGTGAATGCTAGACTATGTATGATTTTGGCTGAGATATTGAAAAGTTTGAAATCCTTCGTGATTTCACGGACTACCGGGTTTATGCGGATTCAACTGCTCCGGCAGGTGTTTTTCATACTTAAGCTTGTATAAATTGGACGGTTCTGTTACATGCTGCTTTCTTGTCTGGTGAGAACCGTCATAGGCGTTGCTTGACCGGCTTTGAGCTGAGATTCAATTCCAATTTGTGCTTAGCCAACTTTCTCGGGACACCTGGCATGTCGATCGGCTTCCAAACAAAGATATTTTTGTTATCCCTGAGAAAGTTGGTGAGCGCGAGTTCCTATTCTTTTAGGAGGTGGGCACTGATGAGTGTCGTCTTAGTGGGATCATCTGTACGCATGTCAATTTTGATGATATCTGAGTTGGAAGGTGGTGTAATGATACCTACCTTCTTAGTCGGTATCTCCATGTCTTCGGGCTTAGTCTGTTGTGCAAGGTTGGCAATTTCCTATGGTTCAAAGTCTTGCTACGCCTTGGCTGCGATCTGGACGGCTTCCGTGTCGCAATCATAAGAGCGCTTTCTGTCACCCCAGAAGGAGAGTACACTATTGGGACCCGGCATCTTGAGCAAGAGGTATGGGTAGTGGGGGACGGCCATGAATTTGGCCAGAGCAAGTCATCCAAAGATAGCATGGTAAGATGATTCAAAATATGCCACCTCGAACTTGATGAACTCCGTTCGGAAATTATTTAGAGTGCCAAACGTAACTGGGAGCATGATCTATCTGAGTGGCATAGCAGCTTTGCCAGGTACTATCACGTAGAAGGGGACATTTATGGGGGTGAGTAGGCTGGTGAAGTCCAAGCCTATCTTCTTCAATGTATCTACAAATATGATGTTCAACCCTGCGCCACCATCGATCATGACCTTGGGGACTGTCATGCCAGCTATTGTTGGACCTAGGACAAGTGGATAATAGCCGGCGTTAGACACGCTAGTGCATTGGTATTTTTTTGAGAATTGGATCAAGTATTCAGACCAGTTGAGGTACTTGGGTGTGGCAGGCTCCCCCGCCAAGATGTCCCGAAGTGCCAACTTTCTAGTGCGCTTATGTGACAAGGATGGGACTCCTGTGAAGATTACTGCAATGGCACCTTTAGGCTGCTAGAAGCCTAGATCAGGGTTATCGTCGCCATCCTTATTGTTATCAGCCTTGCCTTTGCCCTTGTTGCTCTTGACGTAAAACCCCAACTCTTGGAGTTGTCTGCACTCGGCCGCCGTGTGCTTGGCGTTATTGTGGAAAGGCAGAGTAAATTCTTGAGGTCTTCAAACTTCTTGTTGATCTTGTTAGACTTTTTGGACTTGTCCATGGAGGCAAGGGTGTTATCAGGTCCTCATTTTTTGTTGGACTGTCCACCTTGATTGCCCCTGGGGTCGTAGTTTCTATTGTCCTGCTGACCATGTGGAAATCGCTCGCGATTACGCTCTTCAGATGCAATCATCTTCTGTACAGTGCGCTTGAAGTCTTCAGCAGTCTCTGGGTTATCGTCGTAGAATTTTTCAAACTACCACTTGTACTTAATCTCATTGGAGAAGTGCTCAATCACCTCTCTGTCTGTGATATCATACACTTAGTCTCGTAGCTCTGTGAAGCGGTGATAGTATTCCTAGAAGGTCTCGTCTGGCTTTTGTTTGCATGTTCTGAGCTCTATCCGAGTGCTTGGATGGGTGAGGATGCCACATAAGTTCTCATAGAACTTGTGTTGAAGTTGTTCCCACGTTTCAATGGAGTTGGGACATAGCTTGTCGAACTAGGCGAGTGGCACAGTCTCAAGTGCCATAGGAAAATATAGAACTTTGATGTCATCATCGCCACCAGCCAACTCAATGGACTGAGAGTAGATACACAACCATTGATTGGACTCTATCTTCCTGTCATATTTAGAGTGGTTGGATAGCTTGAACTTGTATGGGAGCCGGATAGAAAGGAGTCTGTCCGAGAAACATGGGAATTTGTTGGGGGAGATGCCGGCTTCCCTATACTCAGACTCGCCTCTGCCCTCCCTGTTGTTGTAATGGTACCCTTGATGACGATAGGTAGACTGTGCGGCACCTTGGTTCCTGTTTTGGTTACCATGAGGCCATAGATGCAAGTGGGCTAGTACTCATGCGTTTCCCTGTCGAGAGTTGGCGCAAGGATCTGGCCCTCAAGAAGGGTTGGGAGCGGCGATGCCCGCCTTGCTACTTGAATAGGTAGGGCTGTGGATTCCAAGATGACCTTGAGACACCATTGATCATTGGTTGGGTTCTCAATAGCAGCTAACTCGTTGGCTAGGGCGTAGACGTTGGCGGTAGGGTGTAGTGAAAACCTTATTGCTAGCTACTTCCATGAACTAGGTGTTGAGGTTGCGTGGGGCAGAAGCTCTTATATTGTCACGCTCTCGTTGTTGCCAGTTCCTCTGTTCATCTTGGTACGTTGTTCGGCCTCAGCTTCAGCGACCAGGCGCTATTGTTCAACTTCTCAGCAGGCTGCCTGATACTGCTCCCACTTTTCCTTGCGGTGTTGGGCGCAGTTACGACGAGCCTTTCATGCTCTGTTCTTCCTTTCCCTAGCCGCCTTCTGCTCGTTAGTCTCCCCATCTGCTGCTAGGGGATCTAGGAAGATGTTAGACAAAGTCTCCTCTCCATCTTGAATATCTGGAGCCTATGGCATAGGGATTTGAGGTGGGTAACCGGCCATGAAGATTTCTCTAGAATGTCTTGGTGCCGAGTGTGTTTTGGATTTTGTAGTCATTGCGCTATCCAAGATCTCCGTGAAACCATGATCATCATCGGTTGGAAGAGTACTGCTATCCTGATAAGGCAGGAGCTCCACCATGCCGACTAGACAAGATGGATCTGATGGAGAGGTACTGGGTCGAGCACCCGGCCAATGAACGATGCCTCCCTCGAGCGTGATGGACAAGGCCAAGCCCTTATGTAAACCCATCAAAGAGATCTCCTACTCTAACTGCATGAGATAGCTGATTGTATCTTGATAGATTGAAGCTGAGTTCTTGAGTCCGAGTGGAAGACGACTTGGTTCTTCAACATGGAATTCAAATGGGGTTTCCAACCCAGATAGATCGCTCATGTCCAAGTGGGTGTCTTGGTTCATGCCAGCCTCGCGAGTCCAAGTTAGATCGGAAATTGAGAGGTGGGAAAACTTCTCGGCGAGTTGATCTAGCACGGTCGTAGAGATGGCTGGGGGAGCCTGAAGCGCTGGGATCTCCATGAGGTGACTTTGGAGCTTGCTATTGTCGTCTGCCTTGTAGATCCAGGAGCCGAAGACGAAGGTGGTTCCCATCGAGAAAATCATGTTGTCGAGGTCCGCTGAGCTCTCAATCGCGAAGTCGCCGAAAGCCCTACTTGGGTCGCTAGCTATCGGTGTTTGATGACCGGCAACTCATCACGGGGTTACCCAGGATGATGATTGAAGGGCTTCGGCATACGCAGAACTCGATAGTAAACACCAAGAGACGAACGATTTATACTGGTTCAAGCCCTTGTGATCGAGTAATAGTCTTTACGTCCACTCGACGAGTTGCCTTTTGCTTTGGATTGATTGTTATGATTGTGTGTCTACAAAGGGGTGCACCATACCTCTCTTTATATAGGGGAGAGGGTAAGGGCACGCATCTAGTCCTAGCTGGTTACAATAGAAGAGTCCTAGTCCTATTATAGAATCTAGCTTTCTTAGTAAGCCGAGTAAGTTGATCTTGAATAGCTTGAAGTCGACGTCACCTTGTTTTGCGTCCTTCAACAAATCGTGGGCCAGCCCAGGGCCCATCCGAGTAGTATCCCTATGGGGAACCCCTAGGACCCTGGTCCGTCAGGTACACTTTAGGCCTTGTTTGGATGCGCATGTATTCATCTCAATCCATATGTGTTAAAGTGGAATTAAACTAAGTTCCATTTCAATCCACCAACACATGTGGATTGAAGTGAATACATATGCATCCAAACAAGGCCCTTACTGTATTTGCAAGATAAAATCAACTACTTTACATCTTGAGTTCCTACCAATAATTACCAATTATGATATCATAATAACATTACAGTGATGAACTGATGGCGTTATTTATCACCTGAGTAGTTGATCTTAGCTTCATCCACTACGTGTCTCTTTCAGAAGCCGATGATTGTGTATGCATACAACATCATTAGGACATCATATCTTTTCTAAACAAAGTTGTATCATAAAATTTAAAAGGAAAACCAATAATCATGTTATTAACAAGATTATACAAAATCAGACAAGGAAATATCTAGCTATATCTGGCGTGAGCGGGCGCGGCCGCTGCCACCGAGTGGAGAGGAAGAGAGGTGTCGAGAGAGATGGAAAGAAGCAAGAGAAATAGCAGAGGAGGGGAAGAGATAAAGGTATTATGGATATTTCATCAAAACGGGCCACCAGATGATTCCTTTCTATATATTATGAAGAGCTATTTTGCCAAACGGTTCGCTAAAACAACTTCAACTTTATGAAAAAAGTTGCTTCTCTCTAAAGTACCTAACAACGACGATCAGGATTCCCCCTAAAACACGGAATCGCGATGGTAACAAGCCTAATAACTAGCTAGCCGTACGAAGTCACCACTAAAAGCACAACACCGTTAAATACTGAAATATTCGCTCCTCACGAGAAATCAAACCCAGGACCTGAGGTGCTACTGAGGCTTTTGAAACCACTAGGCTACATGCCCTTCCGCGCAACACAATAGAGTCAACTTGACGAGCATGCCGTACCGTAAATTGTTGTGCTTCCATCGACTTCTCATGAGTGTTCAGTATGTACTTAGTCGATTACTACTTGGTGTCTCTAATTTGGAGTGGCAGCTTCGTTCTAACATGTATTAGCTGAAACGTACCGCTTGACACTTACTGTATTTGCAAGATAAAATCAACCACTTTGCGTCATGACTCATGAGCTCTAACTAATTAGCATATCATATAACAAATTACGTACAGCGATGTCATTTTTTATTAGCTGAGTAGTTAATCTTAGCTTCGTCCACTTCTTGCCTCTTAATTTCAGAAGCTGATTGTGTGAAGCCACACGCATGCATGCAACATCAGCATGATTTCATTTTTTCCCAAAACAATGCATCATAAAATTATTGACATGCACATCACAAATGCCCCCAAATAAAATGTGTCATCTAAATAAAGTTAACAACCAAGCAGTATACACCTTGCTCGTCATCATTAAGTGAATTATTAGGCACAACAAATTAATTAAAAGGCAAACCAATCATGCTACTAATTAACAAGATCACACAAAATCAGACAATGAAATGAAATGTCTCTTTGGTCGCAAAGTCTGGCCGCAATGTAATAATCAGTACCTAAACCCTGTAGCTAGGCGTCCTTGCAAGCTGCTACTGATGGCTCCTCGCCACCAATGCTGTTTGCCCTTGTAAACGATGTTCGTTACTCCTTCGTCTTAATGAAAAACGGATCTCTGGGTCCGATCGAGAAAAAAAAAGAAATGTCTAGCTCATGAAGTCCTAATTTTTTGTTTGCATGTCCAAAGAGAATATGGATGTCAACTGTAGCTACCTAACTGCTCTTGTTGCTAACTAGTAGTTGGCGAGAGGATTCTATCCCTTACCAACTACACGTCCCCCTCATATCTTCAACCTTCTATCAGGTTGACGAAGACCGTCCATACTTGCAAGTTGCAACCTCTCAAATCGCGACGACCATACGACCGACCGAACCCTAGCTCCCTTTTGCAGCTCCGTGAAGCAACACGATTGAATTTCTAATACAGTTCCCTACAAGATGGACGCTAGCTAGCTTATGATGGTGGTCGATCATGCATATGTAAGGCCCAGGAATTTCTGAGAAGCAAGCAAGAATCGTCTTATCTTGGTGTCACAGTACGTGTGACTGTAAGACGGTAGCCATCGGATGACGTCAGATTAATGACTTTACAGCTTTATTAGAATATATATTAAGTACGTAGCTAAGGTACAAAGTTCACATCATGCAGGCACGCATGACGTGTCCGGATCGGCGCTGGGATATTTATTTTTGGGTTTGGAGAGCATGTCGTCTCACGGTCTCACCTCGATGAGATTGCAAAAGTCGTTGCTACAAAAGATTAAAAAAAAGGGATTTGCTATTTTTAGGTCCATGGAAAATAACATCTGTTAGCCATCAGATGATCTAAATTGACAGAAAGATGCATGAATCTTGAAGTAAGATCAAAGAACCACGTCGTCACCGAACAAAAGACAGATTTCAGGCACCTGTTTTTTAGAAGTGTAAAAAAAAAACAGCCCAAGGTATATGTGGGAGACGTGTCATTTTAGGGTCACTTGTGGCATGAACTTTTCACACGGCTCAAAGCACGGCATGATATGATAAATTTTAGGCTATGGTGAAACGGCATGAATGAAAGGGTCGTACCGTGGCTAAGTCTTGGCATGTTGGGCTACATGGCATGACCCTCATCTTTGGCTGTGCTTCGGCTATCATGGCACATGAAAACAGCCTATCTTTTAGTGCTTGCCTTTTACATGGCCCAACATAACAACAATCATTCAGGAAAACACAAAAAAATGTCTTCTGTGCTTGGAATATTTAGCCATTTGTTAGTTTTTGTGAGACAAATGCTAGTAAACTAGACATTCTCATATACAACATTATTTAGAATAGTCGTGAAGCACATGATCAGATCTCGATGCAATAAAAACTATATTTAAATTGATGAGTGTCCGAAGAAGATTGATATAGTATTACCAAGGGTTATGCTTAGGTTGGCACTGCATTATGGCAACGCAACAAGCTATATGGCCATGCTGGTGACAAGAAAAAGGCTTGCCGTGCCATAACTACCGGGAGTCACGGCCTGAATCACAAGAGGCCAAGAGGGTTGCACCATACTGCTAGGACATGGCCCTAAGTCCTACCTCTACTCTCACATCATTAGAGTTTTGGCATGGCCTAAGTCACTACCAAGGCTATCACCATTGGTTCAAAACTGGTGGTGATAAACATGATCACTTTCAGACCAGGATACGACCCAGCGGTAGTGAGGTGGACATCACCGCTGTCCTACATAAAAAATTGATGGTGAGGGAGCACAACATATAAGGTGAGACAGTCCTCACCTACCAATCTAGTCTTTTAGGTTGAGTTAGGCCCAAGGCCTTGGTATGTTGTGGCTTTGGTAGAATTGGGCTTGAGGGTTGCTGGTTCGTTGGTATAGCAGGCCGGGCCAGATTCCGCTGCGCACTCTAACAAGTGGTATCAGGGCCCATGGTTGGAAAACCTGGAAAATTTCAGGGGTCACATGGTGGGGATCCCGTTAACGTCTCGGGGGTCACACGGGTTGTGTGTGACATGGAGCGTAGCGTTGGACTTGGGGCCTGCAGAACGTCTTCCGGAGATCACATGGGGTTGTGTGATGTGAAGATTTGGGTTCGATGTGTGACGAGGGAGATTGTTAGGTTTAGTCCCATATTGGAAATTGATGGTGGAGGAGCACAACATATAAGGTGGGGCAGTCTTTACCTATCAGGCTAGTCTTTTGGTTTGGTTTAGGCCCAAGGCCTTGGTATGTAGTGTGGGCTGTGGTGGACCAAGGCCTGAGGAGCGTTGGCTCGTGGGTATATTAGGTCAAGCTTGATTCCGCTGTGCACTCTAACAGGACTTAATTACCATATCCAGTGGTGTTGATCTTTTACCGCCGGATGAACCGTTGGTTTTTTTGTTCCATTGCATCCCGCTGGTTTTGAACCGTTGGTTTTTTTTGTTCCATTGCATCCCACTGGTTTTGAACCGGTGTTGAAATATTATCACTGCCGGTTCTGGTCAAATCAGCAGTGAAAACCGTGCTATGAAAATGAAATATGTAGTAATGCACCTCTGCTCCCAAATCATCAGAGTTTAGGTCAATGTTCAGGCACTCCTCGAGGCCTAAGTACATGCCTTATTTATACAATTTTTTAAGAATCTAGAGGGGCAAGAAGCCCCTGCTGGTTAAACATATAAACATATATATAAATATATATTCTTACTATGCCAGAGAAAGCACACACGTGCTCTCTGTTGAGTGCGAATTTGGTAACATGCATTGTCTTGCATTGGTGCGTGTTCACTGTTCAGAGTGTGTTTGTGGCTTGTAGCTTTGCTATCTCCCTATCAAAAAAGCAGATATATATATATATATATATAGCTAGCGTCAACGAAGTGCACCTGCACAGCGGACAGCGCCTGCAGTTGGCAGCTAGGGCGTCGTGTTCATGTCTTTTGAGGCACTCACACTACCTACCCCTTGTGCTTTCTTTCTGATCAAGTGCCGATCGATATGTACCTACGACTGGCCTGCTGGGTGCTGCTGGTAGCTTATTAAGACTTTAACCCAGCAGCTTTCTGGAACGGTACGCTGCAGCTCTCCATCATGCACATATCGTTGTTATCCAAGTGCAAACGAAGTGCTAACAGACTAGCTAGCTAGGTAGATATATGGTCAATCTCGCCCGTCCACGTCCAGCAATCCAATGTTCTGAAATTGTGAACTTTTCCCACCCAACAAAGTTGCTCGATCCATCAGCTTTCTTCCTCCCTTGGTTGAACTGTGCAAGCATTTCTACCAATAATACCGTGGGATTTTTCTATGGGCTATAGCTAGTAGTAGTACACTAGCAGGCAGTGGGTTTTCAGTGGTGGTGGTGGTCATTTCTAGCTGCTTGAGTGACTCTTGACTGACTGATGACTATTCATATTTTGACATATTACCTGTGCATGCACCATATATCTACCTACCTATGGTGGGGTCACACTGAAATTTCAAAGTCACAAATCCTGCACCAGATAGTTGCCTCCATCAACTACAAAGCAACACTCTCCTTCTCTCTCTCAGGAGTACTTAATGGGCACTGCGTCTGTGTCAACCTTGTTGGGGGCTTACTGTCAATGCAATTTCAAAAGGTCGCTTCTTACACCATGGTTCTAAAAGCATCATTTCATATTACAACTCTCAGGAGCAGTTAATTGGGCATTGCGTCTGTGTCAACCTTGTTGGGGGCTTATTGTCAATGCAATTTCAAAAGGTCGCTTCTTACACCATAGTTCTAAAAGCGTCATTTCATATTACAACAAAAACGATTTTAGGAGAGACAACTTCTTTAATTTACTAAGGCAGTCATGAAGAGTTCTTGCTTCCAAAAATGCATAGCGATTTTCAGAGCTGGTCGGTCCATTTATAGAAATACTCAGCAAACTTCTGCCTCCGAGAATGAATTAACAGAAGTGAGCGTCTTAAGACGTCCTCCTTTGTAAATGAGGGCCATTTACAACTTTGAAAATACCCCCAAGCCCAATATACAACATCTGCCCCACCTTAGCCCGTCAGATGAAACCCTAGGCGCATATCACCTAGATGCCTACCCAACAACACGAGCATGGATATATACACATGCATGTAGGTGGGCTCCAACAGCGGTCGCACAATAACCTTCAATGGCGGCCAGGATAGATATGCGAGTGTGCAACCTCTTCAATGACCTAAGGCAGCCAACTGCGTTGCCTTGGAGAAGAAGGCAGATGGTGGTAGCGGGCTCGACGATGGGCTTACTGCCGACTGCCCTTTTCGTTTTTTTCCTCTCAATTTGCAGAGGTGAGCATGAACCACCGCCGATGTTGTCTCTATTAATAAAGACCACGAAGCAGAGGTGGCCAGTAGGGATGGCAGTGGGGTAGTTTCGGGTCCAGCAGGTACAGGTGTGAGGACGATTTCTCCCCATGCATGGATTTCGGGTTTGGGGATGCGAAACTGATTGGGTTCAATTTCAGATTTTGGGTCTCATCCACGGATGACCAGCGGAGGCCCGAAATAGATTATTTTTTAATCAAAACTCATGTCTTGTATATAATAAATTGTTTGTATAAGATACTAATTAAGTTTGTTCTAAGCTGAGTCATGAAATTATGTGTTGTTTGTTGCCTCTTGTATATGCATGTAAATATTTAACAAATATCATGCATGCGTTGTCAAAAAATTCCTTATTGCTCTTATTGTACTGCCATATAGTGGTTTAGTGGCGGGGGTGGATTATCACCTGAATTGGTGTTTGAGTTAGATTCAGTTTTTGAGTTCTAGTTTCAAGTGCGGGTGCATGGAGAGTTCACCCAACCTAAATCCGCCCCATTGCCATTCTCAGCGGCTTTAGCAGGACGGCGGTCACTCTGCCTCTGATAATCATTTCGTTCACCTGTGACAATGGGTTCTATGGTCGGTTCAACATTAATTTATGGATGGCCGGGCCATCGAGGTGCCTGACTGGACTAGCTGGGCTTGGGCTGGGCCACACCACACATGTAGCATGTGTTTGTTTTGAACGAGGAAATATCTGTTCAAATGCATTGACAAGTCAGCGGGGCTTCTCTAATCCACATGTAAATCCTCAATATGAGTGATGGATGACGAGAACCCAAAAACCATGAATGGTTGTGGAGAGCTGAAACATGCTAAAAGTACGTATCCTAAAAGATCATGGACAATGCAAGGACAAGACCGTGCTTGGCCCCGCCGACCACACACACGTAGTGTTTAGAGATTCTATATATCCGTTTTCAATACACATTTTATGCATGTTCATCAAATACACATTTCAAACTAAAGCGAAGAGGACTCATCTGGATCACAGATTCTATATATTCATTCCACGTGAATGTATATGGATGTGATGAATTCCGAAAAGCAATGGCAGAGAGCCGATCGAACGTACACACAGTGCAAGCAGCAAGGTCCCGATCATGCATGTGGCACCCAATTGTCAACACGTGACCTGTGCCGTTTCTGCACACAGCACACAGATTCCTTGTACAACGACACTGCACTTACCCACCGAACAAGACAAGGTCATATAGTCGGCATGTTTGCCATATGTCCGTTCCATGAATCTGCTCGAAATGCAGTATTGCTTAGTCAAAACATTTCACATTCACCCACCAACCTAGGACCGTAACGTCCGGTTACACAGCGAAACTTTTGACATTTCCGTTGTTGGAGCCGGCCGTGTGTCAGGGGATAGCAAGATAGATTTTTGTCCGCGTATATATTGTTAGATAGATTCGTTACAGAGACCAGAGATTTATTTTAGGTGGAATTATCATTTTAGTTCCTCAAATATTACCTCAATTTCATTCATGAACTATCAAAGTACATTACCAAAATGGTGGAGTTCTCCTAGTGTTTTTAAGTAAAACACTACCACTAGTCATAGCACATAGGAATCCTCACTACGAGGTGTTTGATAGGAAAAATTTATACTAAATATTGAATGTTAAAACACTAGAAGAACCCCACGTCACTAAGAGAAGTTACAGATTTTGGTTGTGATATTTTAGTCCTCAAACTTTTCTTTTTCAGGTCAACTTCACCCTTTGTTCTACGTAAAATAATGCACGATCGTGTCTAGTCAGCTCTAGCATCACCCATGATTGGAGATAAAAAAATATGTGGATAAAAACATCATCATTAGTTATACAATCTAAACCTCTCTAGCGACCATTAATAATTGTAATGTGTTATTTAAAATACTCTCTCTGTCTCCGAATAAATAGATTCTTAGCAAGTTTAGGATAAATTAGCATGACAGAGAAAAAATCATACTACCCTTCATTAAATGAAGTCTCGTGCGATAGGGAGGGACCAAAATGACTATTTCGCCCATGAGCTGCTAGCTTTTTATATACTATACTAAGAGATATAGATAGTTCAGGGTCAAGCGAACGTGTTCTGACATTTTTCTGCAAAAAGAACTGGGCACAAACTTGAAGTGGGAGGATGAAAAGCCACTGGAGAATGGAGATGCAGCGTGCTTCATTGTTAATGGGCGCTACTCATTGCGTTAGAGGAGACAACCTACCACGCGGTCACTAAACTAGCGTTGCGTGACACGTGAGTGGACCAGAGACTTTGGTTTCAAAATTCTATTCATGTTGGAAGCAACTTTAACCTTTTTATCTGATAAATTTCTTCAAGGCATGTAATGCGTAGCTTGGAAAGGACTGATAAAAAAATATAAGGATAATACTGTTGCCGTGCCGTAGCATAAACAGCTGAAGCAATGGGCTAGATATGTGGCTACTATATATATCTCTGTAGCACATTATTAGAGTATAAACACGGTAGGCCGGCCGCATCTAACTCCATCTATTAAGAAAAGACTTTCATGCCAATGGGATGTTACCTTGACCGTTAGATTTTACACACTTCCGTGTCCTTGAGGACAAGGGAACCTAAGTGTAGCTCATTTGTTATGTTCCTTGTAGTTAGTGGAACTTACATATCGGTTCGAATTCTGGACTTTAGTATTTTTTTTAAACAAATCATGGGAGAGTTATCGATTATATTAAAAAGAAGATAAGCTTAGACTGAGCACAACGATACAACAACTAGACAACCAGATGACCACAACCAACAACAAGAACCACTAAAAACAGACTTCAGTATCGATACTTCATTTTTAGGTTTGTTTGAAGATCTAATGAAGATAGTTTTAAAATGGTTGGCAAGGTGTTCATCGACAACAGGAGACACTTGTATGGCTTTGACAATCTTAAGATCTTTTGCCCAGTGTTTTAGATATGCTAATAGGGGTAGGGTTTACGTGCATGCATTCATAAGTTTTTGTGAGTGTGCATGCATGCATATTGATAGCATGTTCTAGTCTGATTATAATAGCTCATTGATAGCTATGACAAAAAAGGTAAGGCGATAGGGGACAACCTTTTGTATGATTCCTCATTCCGATCGAAAGGCGGCAGAAGGGTTTTCATTCACAAGGATGGAGAGAGATGAAGTGGATATGTAGGATTGGATCAGGTTGATGAAATGTCCGTCATACCCCTAACATTGAACGGCAACAACAATGAAGTTCCGTTCTATATCGTCAAAGGCTTTGGCTAGGTCAAGCTTGAGCACGAAGGCTTGCTAGTTCCAGGTTTTGAGTTAAAAGGAATGAACAATTTCTTTAGTTATGATGATGTTAGAGGTAATGTGCCTACTCTCAATGAACACCCCTTAGAGGGGTGGATTGAATCCGGAAGGCGGGCTTTGAGTCTGTCAACTAGAGACTTAGCTAGGCTTTTGTAGACAATATTGTAGAGGCTAATGGGTTTGAAGTCTTGGGGTATGGTTGGGTTTTTTTGGATAAGCGCTATGAAGGTAGCATTGCGAGAGTCAGGGAGATATCTAGTTTGATAGAAGGAGAAGATTACCTGATTCACATCTTTGGCAAGCCATTGCCAGACTGACTTGTAGAAACCTGCATTTAGCTCATGAAGTCCTGTCGCTGCAGTACTTCTCATTTTGTTGACTATTGAGTTAATTTCTTGAGGGTCTGGTGTAGAGTGAGTGAAATTGTTAGTTTCAGATACCTGGTCATGTGAGTTTGTTCTAGTGCTTGGGGGTGGTTGTTGAGCTGCATTGGGAGGTGAAAATAGATTTGAAGTAGTCATTGAGTGTAGCCTCAAGCTATTGAGGTGTTGTTGACATGGAGCCATCGAGGTTAATGAGGTGTATGATTCTATTCCTTCTGGTTCTTTTAAGAATGGATCGTTCGAAGAAGGTGGTGTTCCTGTCTTCTTTGGTTGCCCAAACCTTCTTGTATCTCCACCTATGGTAGGTATCTTGTTTGGTAAGGATGAGGTGGTGTTGTTGGTGGGTAATCTCTTTTTGTAAGGATTGATTCTAGAGATGTGGTGGTTTGATTTGTTGTTGTAGTTGTGTTGTTCAAAGGTTTTGAGCTAGTCTCTGAGCTTAGGTTTTTTTTCTCCTGGTTTTGAGGTTGATGGCTAAGTATCTAGTCTTTTGGTGGAAAGGGCATTTAGAAGAACATTGCCAACTTTGCTTTGAGGCCTGCTAAAAAATCCACCAATTTTCAAATTTAAATGATTTGTTAGTTTTAGTTCTATTAGATTGAAGAACCGCATTCTAAGTTGACCTTAATGGACAGACACATCTATAAAGTGACACGGCCATCTATGTTGACTAGCTAGATTGGCCTTAGTTTCAAAAAGGACTACGTTTGATCTGCATGCACCTTGTATCGTTCAGTCAGATGGTCCACACTTGTATACATAGTTTTTTTACATATTAACTTTTTTTGCTTCTTCATAGCTCAAATGTTATCGGATTGCTCGATAAAAATATGATCTGACTAGATAGCACTTCTGATATATCGTGTCTATAACTCCTCTCAGAGGCCAATAACAAAACGATTCCTTTACACAAGGACAATCATTTGAAGAGGCGATCGAAATTAGTTTTTTGTCTCTAGAAATCATCCACTTATAGGGCTGGGTATGCAACCGCCCCTACAAATTGATTTCTAGAGATGGGCAATGTTTTTAATTGCCCCCCTAGAAATCGATATCTAGAGGCAATCAGTAATGTGGCCAGCTCAAAAATCATTTCTGGAAATTATAAATCAGCCTAAAAATATAGTATTTTTAAAAATTTTGGGACAACCGCACACAAGGCACAAGGCATGTGATTTTTTACGCAAACTACGCCGTGTGCAGTTTCTATGATTAGAACCCATGACCTCTTGTCTTGCGTAGGCCTCACTATAGCACCACGCTACACTATCACTTGTGATCAAGTATAGAATATTATCATTTTGTGTTAGCTTTCATGAGTCTTGTACCGAATATTCTAGCCCTAAAATGGTATAAGGGTGTTGGGTGTTTGAAAAATTCAAAATCTGATAACATAAATGCATATTTGGGCCCTAAATGATCTCAAATAAAAAACTTCATCAACTACAAAAAGTTTTATATGTCGTCGAGCTCTACAACTTTGTATAGCTAACATACATTACTACAAAAATGATTTCAAGAGGTGGCTATAATGGCATCTCCATAGATAGTTTCTTAGGTCGTTTTCACAGTGGACCAAGAAACAGCCTCCAGGTATATATTTCTAGAGGCATCTAAGCCGACAACATCTGAAAATCCATGTAAAAACAATCATAGAAAATGAGAATTCTTTTTACATCGGAGCTAACCCCACTAGGCGACCACTATGCACAGTCGTGCGATTTTTTTGCGCATGCGTTCTCGATCAATCGAACCGTTGAATCTCTCCATGCATTTCCTTTAATTTTACTTACCATCACAGGCAAGAGTTGCTTCGATAGAAAAAGGATAATGTTTTCTTTTGATTCTCATATGAAACGTTTTTTTCGAGGAGCCACCACTAGAAATGGTATCTTAGTATTTTTGTGAAACTTTTGAAGTTTAACGTGTTGTAACATAAATATGCTACATGTAACCACGATTTTTCTTTTGGAGAGGAGTTCCCTGGAACTCATCACAAGTTAGACGAACTCGCGCGAAATGGGGGGCACGCACACATGTTAGAGAAACTTAACAGCAGCCTCCTCCTCATCCTCCTCGTCCGTGACTTAATTTCCAAGTAAATGTGATGTTGCTTCCACACCATAAGATTTTGTCTTGCGTGATTGATGAGGAGAAGTCAAAGCTACTGTATGTTCACCGCACGGACGACATCCTCTGGCCACATGCTGGTTTTTTCATGCAATTTGTGTCCAATTATGCAAAATAAATAGGCAAGTTGTTGTTTCAGACAAATTTAACAGGTTGATGAGGAGAGGTTAGTTGGAGTACTACGTTAGAAGGGTACAGGAAAATAATTAAAAGGAAACGATAAAGGGAAAGCTAACAACCGTTTATTTCTTGTAATAATTAATTGTCCTCCGGTTGTTGACATGATCGAGAATGGTCGGACATGCTAATTTGGTTATGAATTTGTTTAAACGCATCCGGCATGGAATCATTCCTAGCAGGAGGTCTGGATGATGACCTGGGCACGTTTGGTTTAAAGAATGTCTAGCGTGTTTGGATTGCAACGCGGACCCATTCCGGAGCCATCCGAACCTACATCCGATCCTACGGAGTCGTTTGGACTGAGGCACAGAATGACATCGTCCGGCATCAAGCGGTTTCCATTGTAGTTTAATCCTCGGAATGAACTCAGCTCGTCCGTCACGAAACCGATGAGCCACCTCGTCCGGAGTCACTCTGATCCGGACTAATTAATCCGTCCGGCAAACCAAACAGCCCCGTCACACTCGCAGATGGCGTCGTCCGACTGTTTCGCTTGAAACGAGTCGATGACCCCTTCATGCTGGCGAAGGGCATGACCCGGTGACGGATGGACTCGTTCGCTCCACCAAACCAAACGGTGCATATTTAGATTCAGAAGTAGGTTTTCTGATGCCTCCGGACGGTTCCTATCCCTGCTGATCCAAACACGTGAGCGGTTTCTTGCACTGGTGTTGAATAGGATCGGATTGCTATACATGGACGTACCTGCTTCTGCTTGACATTAACTTTGAAACTTCCTCGATCAGAGGATGAAAGGAATGCATGCTCGCAAACTGCACGACACTCGCGGCGCCTCTTTCTTTCCTGCACCACGACAGCAGCGTGAGATGTATGCAAATATCGCGGCGGTGGGGTTGTTACATCAAAATTATACAATTCAAACAAAAAAAACACACACACAAATCGTGTTTGAAATTTCTGATCTGACGACAAATTCGTGGACAAACAAACACATGGTGACGTTCAGTCGTTGTCCAGTATCCGTTGGGCCTGTAGTGCGTGGGGGCCCATCCCATCCTCCTCCTTCGCCTACTACCTCTGATGATCGAGTCGACTAATAGAGACTCGGCCAAGAAAGTAAGTACACGCATGCATTACCAAATATATAAGCATCTCAGCTAGCTAGTTGTCATATATAATCATAAATATATAGTACAGTATACTATATATTTATGCGTGTACTTACTTTCTATAGCTGCTAGTACACTGTCATTTGTGGCCATTAGACGTCCCTCTTGGGTTGGGTGGTATTGGGTCTATATATACTCGTGCCATCTCTGCAACACATTTCATCATGAACACACACACTACTAGCTGCTAGCAGCTTAATTCCTACACACACTCCAAAAAGGAAAAACAAGCAAGGTGCTAGCTAGCTAAGCTAAGCATGGGCACCATCGATGACACCGCCGGGTTATTCTTGGTGACGAGGACGAGCAGGTCGCTGGTGCCGCCGTCGTCGGCGACGCCGCGGGAGACGCTGCACCTGTCGGTGATCGACCGCGTGGCGGGGCTGCGCCACCTGGTGCGGTCGCTGCACGTGTTCGAGAACAAGAAGGCGGCGGGGACAACGCCGGCGGCGCCGAAGCCGGCGAAGGCGCTGCGGGAGGCGCTGGGGAAGGCGCTGGTGGACTACTACCCGTTCGCGGGGCGGTTCGTGGAGGAGGATGGGGAGACGCGGGTGGCGTGCACGGGCGAGGGCGCCTGGTTCGTGGAGGCCGCCGCGGCGTGCTCCCTGGAGGAGGTCCGCCACCTGGACCACCCCATGCTCATCCCCAAGGAGGAGCTGCTCCCGGAGCCGGCGCCGGGCGTCAACCCGCTCGACATGCCGCTCATGATGCAGGTATGTATGTGTGTGTCGTGAATTGTGATCACTGCACTATATACATCTCTAGACTCCATGCATGCATGAATCAAGCAGTAGTAAAAAGTTAACATGCCTAGCTAGGCCTACCTAGCTAGCTAGGAGTAGTAGTTTCACGATGCAATATTTTTTTTGAGGGGGCAATATTTTTGTTTTGCATGTACTAGCATGCAAACAAAAGGAACCATTGTATAGTAAGCTGAATTATTAGTGATGAGAAGCATGATTAGTAATCTAGTGAAAAGAAAGTTGAGTAGTAGCGAATCACCCTGAGAAAAGTTAGAGTCAAGGAAAAGAGAAATTAAGAACCCTTAGTTTGAAGCTAAGAAACAGAGAAATTAAGAACTCTTAGTTTGAAGCTAAGAAACTTTGGCGCCATGCATGCATAATAATAATATTACTGTTAAGTCTCCAAGATATGATATAGGGATTGTGTTGAAAAATGTACGGCACAGTTGAAACGGTACTAGCGTCATTCGACCACGAAGCATAAATGATTTGTCTAAAGAATTTCCCACTTACGGAGTAACTAGCTAGCAACATGCAAAACCTTGACGTATGACTGGTCAACCATATATATTATGTATTCATTCATCAAAATTTTCTCCTCCGCTAGTTTAAAAAAAGGTTCGATCCGTCATCATCGTATCAACTGAATATAACAAACGATCCTATCTTGTATGCTCTTATATTATATATGTATATACGTATTATTACCTAGGAACGTACGGTGGACTACCGTCCATACCTACGTATGTACTTAATTAATTTTTATATTATTTATATGTACGCCGTGGTATAATTTAAAACAAGCGGTGCAATGAAATCGCCAAGAAGTTTTCTAAAAATAGAACGTATATATGTCTCTGCTTTTTAATTAGTTTGCGATGGCTACGTGCAGTCTCGTCGCCGTGCACAATTAATTAAGAAAAATAAATGGTGTACAGTTAAAGTGGGTGAGGCGTAGCGAGGGTCTAACGTACTAGTACGTAACATCGCTAGCTAGTGAGCTATTCGTCCATTCCATGGGCTGGGTAGGTGAGGTGCGGACTGACTGATGCTGACGTGATGATGATGAGCTAGCAGCACCACCAAGGCGTATATACGACGACGCATGTACAACAGTGACCGCCAACCATACTGATACCGATATATATACCATATATATACGCACTATGAATGTAAATGCAAGTAACATGCATGTATGCATGTTTGCGCCTCTAAAGGATCGGATCAGATCTCCACTGATATATGCTCGCTCTAAGACGGGGCATATTAATTAGTATAATATTTGTTTTATTTTAACTAAGGGTGTGTTTAGTTGGAAAAGTGTGTGAAAAGTTACTGTACCAACTTTCGTTATTATTTGGTAAAATTTGTTCAACCATAGACTAACTAGGCTCAAAAGATTCGTCTCAACATTTATAGATAAACTATATAATTAGTTTTCTTTTTTTACCTACATTTAATGTTCCATGCATACGTTCAAAGATTCGATATAATGGGTAGAAGAGGAAATATTTTGGGTTTGCATAGGAAGTGAACACACCCTAAAGAGGAGATCGGTGAACGAAGATCTCGCAAAAGAAAAAAGAAATGGTCGGTCAAGCAAGACGTACGCTCCGGAGCATCGAGATTCGCATCACCGAGCCGGCCGGCCGGCCAGCTTTGAACCCATCCATCTTGCATAGTGTTTTTTCCAGTCTTGTTGTACTACGTATGTTGGTTTACGTAGCTATCTGAAGGTTGTAAGGTCGTTATTAACCTGTAGCTAGGGATTGATTACCAGCAAAGCAGATGGTACAACAAAAAAACGCTGCTGCTGCTGCTGCTGCTTACCACCAAGGGACACTGACACTGGTGGCGCCCGCTATTGTTGCCACGCTTCCTAGCTTAACTTCTTTTGCGTGTGCTATATATAATGAACAATCATATTAGGTCAAATAAAGGGAAAGTTAGGCAACAGTAAGGGACCGGTAGTACCGTTGCCAAATATACTAGTAATATATATATATATATATATATATATATATATATATATATATATATATATATATATATATATATATATATATATATATATATATATACACACACACACACACACTCACTGCACGCACAGCCAAAAGTAACAAGTGAGATGACGACGTTTTATTTGGACATTGCCAAAATACTAATACTCATCACTGCAGCCGGCCGCCACAAATAACAAGCAAAAAGATTTATGCTAATGGCAGCTAGCTTTTCTCAGCATGTATATATTAGGCTAGCTAACTAGCCACTACAAGCTCCAAGCCGGCCAGCCGGCCGAAGAGCACGCACGCGCCTATATATATAATCCTCACACATATCTTTTGTCGTCTCAAGTTGGATTATATTAATCATGCATGATTAGTTTCATGGGCCATCACTGTGTGATCGATGTACTCCATCATTCAACAACCAACCTGGAGATTAAAAAAGGTGCTATGATATATATATATATATATATAATGGCTAGCTAGCTTGGTAATTTTGTACGTAGTACTACGCAATAGACCATTTCTATGAGATACATTAACTACATACATGCGCTAGCTCCTGGTGACAAATGGCGACCGCCACCGAGATATGACTATTCTTGTATAGTGTACAGATCTAAGATATGGCGCATCATGCATGAAAAGTGCATGAATCTTCAGTGTCCAGAAAAAGCTAGGAAAGTAGGTAAATTAATCTTCAGTAAATCTAGTGGTGCAGTCCATCTGATCCACTACTTTTTCAGTAAATCTAGTGGTGCAGTCCATCTGATGATCCACTACTTAACTCATCGTGGTTGGTAAGATGTTAGCGCGTCAAAAAGAAAAGGCTCTGCGCGCGGTACTAACATCTGTATGGATAATAACGTACCACAGGCCGGCCGGGGTGAAAAGCTGTTTGGAGTGTTTGGGCATGCAGGTCAAGTGCCTCCATCGCTCACGTAGCTTTCACTCTGGTCGAGTGACAGCGGCCACGTCGACTCACCTTATCTCTTGCTACCAAATTTTGACCTCCCATTGATCAATCATCAGATTCCTCCTTTACGTGCTTGACACGTCGTCGTTTAATTTGCTTCATCATCCTGTACTTACTACATTACTACATATATGGTGGCTAACTAACTCCTATTAATCAATTATTTTTATCTCATCTTAATCATTGTTAGCCTTATCAAGTTACTAGTATACTGTATTTTGCTAATTAGCCTTCTCTCACTCATGACGTTGCAAATGGACTACTAGCTAGTAACGATTTACTAAACGCATCATGCACACTACGTACGTGGATGATGTATACCGCAGGTAACGGAGTTCACGTGCGGCGGCTTCGTGGTGGGTCTCATCTCCGTGCACACCATCGCCGACGGGCTGGGCGCCGGGCAGTTCATCAACGCGGTGGCGGACTACGCCCGTGGCGTCACCAAACCCCGCATCACCCCCATCTGGGCGCGCGACGTGATCCCGGACCCGCCGAAGATGCCGGCGCCGCCGCCGCGCCTGGACCTGCTCGGCCTGGTGTACTTCACGACGGACCTGAGCCCGGACCACATTGCCAAGGTCAAGTCGCGGTACCTGGAGGCCACGGGGCAGCGCTGCTCGGCGTTCGACGTGTGCGTGGCGCGCACCTGGCAGGCCCGCGTCCGCGCGCTCGCGATCCCTGACCCGGCCGCGCCCGTCCACGTCTGCTTCTTCGCCAACACCCGCCACCTGCTCCCCGCCACGGCGGCGCCGGCCAGCGGGTTCTACGGCAACTGCTTCTACACCGTGAAGGCGACGCGGCCCAGCGGGGAGGTGGCGGCGGCCGACGTGGTGGAGGTGGTGCGCGCCGTCCGGGACGCCAAGGCCAGGCTCGCCGCCGACTTCGCACGGTGGGCGGCGGGCGGGTTTGATAGGGACCCCTACGAGCTCACCTTCACCTACGACTCCCTCTTCGTCTCCGACTGGACGAGGCTCGGGTTCCTCGAGGCCGACTACGGCTGGGGCACGCCGACACACGTCGTGCCGTTCTCCTACCACCCGTTCATGGCCGTCGCCGTCATCGGGGCGCCGCCCGCGCCCAAGCCCGGCGCGCGCATCATGACCATGTGCGTCCAGGAGCAGCACCTGCCCGAGTTCCAGGAGCAGATGAACCAGCCCTCCTGGTGATCAATCCGATCCAACCTGCTAGTACGTACACGTGTACGTATATCATCATGCATCCAGGTGCAAGTTTGGAATTATTTGTCAATAAACGAACGAACGAACCGTACGTCGTCGTCGTCTTCTTGATCGACAACTGAATGGATTCGAATTCGCGTGTAATTTGCTGCTTCTTTTTATTCAAATCTGCCACAACTAGCGTTGTAAATCCGTCCTACTTGTATGTATGTATGTCAACACCGTATACCTGCCCGGCTGCCTAAAAATGGTGGGCTAGCTAAGCTTTTCTTTATGCACCTGTACCAATTCACACGGATGAACGAATGAATGAAATAAAGGTCCATGATTATTTGTATTGCATGCATATCTAGCTCCTATAATACAGGTGCCTGAAATCGAGAATGATTTCACACTCCGCTCTCCTCGCCAACGAAAGCGTTCGGGGTTCGAGACGCCTGGTTGTCGGTGGGCTTAGAAAGGGGCCTTTAGGGAAGTAGGTCGGCCAGAGGGGGGAGACGAGGGCGCCGGTGGCCGGCAGAGCGGCAAGGCGGCGGGACCGCCGTGGGCCACTGGCGGTGGAGGACGACCGTTGGCCTAGGGAGGGGACGGGAGCTATGGAAATGGTCCGACAACGCCAGGTTAGCATGACAGGGGTTAGCGAAGGCAGGCTCGGCGCAGGGACGTCGTCGGGGATGGGAGGTGGTCGGTGGTCGGCGAGGGAGTGGGCATCAGGACTTCGGGAGTACGGGCTGCGTCGAAGAAGTAACACTGAGTTGGATTAGGATCTAATGGCCGCTGTTCATCGCCTGGGAAAAAAAAGGAAAAAAATCGGCGCCTGTAGAATAGCAATTCATACATATATACCCGACTGGTAGGTTGTGAATTGTACTCCTTGGTCCTTGGGAGAGTCGGCAATGTGTACGTCTATGTATCACAGGTGCTGACACGTAGTATATATCCTTCTGTCTTAGAAATGTAAACAATACTATTTCACTGATATTATCTATAATACCGAAAAAAAAGTTATGATTAGATTTATTAATAGAATATATCTTCATAGTATAACTATTTAGATTCGTAAACGTCAATAACATATCATAAAAGATATTTTCAAACGAACTGAGAGTTTACGTTATTTTCAAACGAGTTTGAACAGCTTTGATTTTTGTTTTTTTTCTTTGGCACTGATGACGCATATCCTGCGTAGTAATATGAAGTGTGTGTGTATATATATATAGAGAGAGAGTGAGCGCGCGCTATTACTCTACAACTGGCTATAAAATAACTTATTCTGTAGCCACTTTGAGTTACGATAATTGCTATGCTAATTTACGAGATTATAGTAACTTCTTACTATGTGATTTACTATAACATTATGGTAAATATCCCCATGTGTTATAGTAATTCAACTATCGTAAATATATACTAACATTGTCGTAAATATCCCCACTGCACTAGGCGTAGGCCCATTAGTGGCTAGGAGGCGCAGGCTGTTAGAGGGGCTGATAGCCCAATTTATTATTATTTGTTTTTATTAGAAAGAGAGAATTTGTTCCTTAATTATAGGATCTCTTAGGAGAGGTTAAATATCCTATAAACGTTGGTGATTGAGAATTAAGAAAGATAGCAACTTATTGTTGTCGGCTTCCCTCAGGGAGCTGGGAGCCCTAGCCGTCATCTCTTTCTTTCTCCTCGCATTGTGAACATGGCGCCCACCCATCGCTCTCGCTCGTACAGACCTCGCCCTCCGATCCATCATCCCTACAACCTACGTAGCAGACCCAGTAGGATCCATAATCCTATCAATCTGGTATCAGCTATGTCAGGTTCTCCTTCCACCACTGTGCCGCCGCCGCCCACCAACACCACTCTGCCACCACCCCCAGCTACCACCGCTGCATTGGTGGTCTCCACTTCTCCGCTACCGATCGCGCCGGCAACTGCCTCGTCCTTGGTGTTCACGCCGGAACAGATGACCGCGGCGATCCTCTAGCTCAGCAACACCTTTGCCGAGATGCAAACCTCTTTGGCAGGGATTCAGTCCTATCTCGCCGCCATGCCCATGCAGCCACCACCACCTCCACCACCATCGACTACTGTGGCCACCATGCCGGCGTCGTTCCCCTATGGGATGCCCTCCTCCGGTTGAATGGGTGTGCCCCTCCATCAACTACGGATGTCGCCGTCTCCTTCGCCGATCCCATCTTGGGTGCTGATGTCCACGACTGGGCCGGTGTATATGATGGCGACCTCCTCGGCGACGACAACATCCGCCCTGGCGCCCACCACCGGCGTTGCGGTTCCTCACGGGGGACCCCAGGCTGCTGATGGCATTTTCTACAGGGGCACCAAGGGCACCCTTCTCTACGGCACCTCACAGCCGAGGCACTTCAGCGCACTACCATCTTCGGGTAGTGCTCCGGAGCCCGTCGCGCATGGCACCAGCCCGGGTCCTCATCCCCCACGTTTCTACAAGCTGGAGTTCACAATGTACAATGGCGCCGAGGATCCCCTAAATTGGTTGAATCACTGTGAGCAGTTTTTCCGCGGGCAGCGCACCCTCGCCTCGGATCGCACCTGGCTCGCATCATATCATTTAACCGGTGCGGCCCAGACGTGGTATTACGCCCTCGAGCAGGACGAGGGCATGCCTTCCTGGGAACGCTTCAAGGACTTGTGCAACATGCGTTTTGGACTGGCGGTTCGCAACACCCGCCTATTCGAGCTTGCGCGCCTGCCCTTCACGTCAACAGTGTAGGACTACTCCGATCGCTTCAACGCGATGCTCTGCCACTCCCGGAATTTATTAGCTCCTCAGAAGGTCGAATTGTTTGTGGGTGGCCTGCCGGAGCATATCAAGGTTGATGTGGAGCTGCGGGAGCCCCAGGACCTCCAGACGGCCATGCACCTGGCTAGGGCGTTCGAACATCGTTCCAACGCTATGCTGTCGGCCACGGTACAGCGCGGCGCCCGGCAGCAGCAGCGCCCCGATCTCCCAGCACCTCCCTGGTCGCCCGCTGCTCCTCCAGCGGCCCCAGGCGCTGCTGTGCCACCAGCAGCAGGCGCTGCGGCCCCTGTTAGGCCCTTCCGCCGCCTATCTCCAGCTGAACAATTGGAGCGTCACCTCCAGGGTCTCTGCTACAACTGCGACGAGCCCTACGTTCGAGGCCATGTGTGCCAGCGGCTCTTTTATTTGGAGTCAGCGGATTTCCTTGATGACGAAGCTCCAGTGAAGGTGGCTGCGGGCTATCCACGAGGAGGCTGCTGCTCCAGAGCATGCCCTAGTAGTGGCTGCTTCTCTAGAGCATGCCCCAGCAGCGGCTCTGGCACTGGCTGCCTCACCCACCGTCTCCCTTTACACCATTGTCAGCATTTGGATGGAGAACGCCATTCTCCTGTCGGTCTCTGTCCATGGCCACCGCCTAGTGGCGCTCCTTGACTCCGGCTCCACGCATAACTTCATCAACACTGAGCTCATGCGCCGCCTACACCTTGCTATAGTGTCGCATCCCTCCATGCGGGTGTTGGTGGCCAATGGAGACCGTGTGCCCTGCAAAGGGGTCGCCCGTGATGTGGCGTTGGCCATTGGCACGGAGGAGTTCACCATCAGCTGTTTCGGCATCAACCTTGGTGGTTTTGATCTCATCCTCGGTGTCGAATACCTCCGCACTCTTGGTCCTATCCTCTGGGACTTTGAAGATCTGTGCATGGCCTTCACCCGGGGCGGCCGACGCATTCTGTGGAAGGACGTTGGCTCTCCCCATGATGACATTCGAGAGCCAGCTACGCGAGCGGTCACGGCTGCTCCCTCGCAACCACTACTGGACCGGCTTCTACTGTAGTTCGGGCCAATGTTTGATGAACCATGTGGTCTCCCTCCGGCTCGGCCATATGATCATCGCATTCATCTACTTCCAAGAACTGCGCCTGTCGCCGTTCGACCTTACCGCTACCCACAGTTGCAGAAAGATGAGCTAGAACGCCAGTGTGTAGCCATGCTCGCCCAAGGTATTATCAGGCCGAGCACGTCTCCGTTCTCCGCTCCTATGCTGCTGGTGCGCAAGGCGGATAACTCCTGGCATTTTTGCATCGACTACCAAGCCCTCAACGCCAATACATCTAAGGACAAGTTCCCCATTCCGGTTGTCGATGAGCTTCTCGATGAGCTCCATGGGGCACGCTTCTTCACCAAGCTCGATTTGCGCTCGGGCTACCACCAAGTGCGGATGCACCCCGACGACATCACCAAGATGGCGTTCCGCACGCACCACGGCCACTTTGAGTTCCTGGTGATGCCGTTTGGCCTCTCCAACGCGCCGGTGACCTTCCAGGCCTTGATGAACGACGTGCTCCGTCCCTTTTTGCGTAGGTTCATGCTGGTATTTTTTTGATGATATCCTCATATACAGCTCTTCCTGGGCCGAACACCTACAGCACCTCAACATCGTCCTCAATGTGCTGCGGGCGCACCAGCTCCACCTCAAGTGCTCCAAGTGTTCCTTTGGGGCATCTTCAGGGGCCTATCTTGGCCACGTAATCTCCGCAGGCGACGTCGCCATGGACGCTGACAAGGTGGCTACGATTGCTTCGTGGCCGATGCCTCGCTCCATACGTGGCCTGCGGGGTTTCTTGGGCCTCGTTGGCTACTATTGGAAGTTCATCCGCGACTTCGGCCTCATCACCGTGCCACTCACACGCCTACTGTAGAAGGATGCCTTCACCTGGGATGACGAGGCAGAAGCGGCATTCCAGGCGCTTAAAGGCGCCCTGTCCACAGGTCCCATCCTCTAGATGCCCAACTTCGACAAGCAGTTCGTGGTGGACTATGACGCGTCGGGCGCGGGGTTCGGTGCCATTCTCCATTAGGATGTTGGACCCCTCGCTTTCTTCAACCGACCCTTCACTGCTTGTCATCTCAAGCTCGCGGCCTACAAACGTGAGCTGATCGGTTTGGTCCAGGCTGTGCGCCATTGGCGCCCATATCTATGGGGCGCCATTTCCTCGTTCCGCACAGATCACTACAGCCTCAAGTACCTGCTGGACCAACGCCTATCGACTGTGCCCTAGCACCAGTGGATTAGCAAGCTATTTGGCTTTGATTTTGCTGTGGAGTACCACCCCGGCCGCCTGAACACTGTGGCAGATGCGCTGTCCTGCCGTGACATGGCGGATGGGGCAGCACCTGATGCCGCTGCTCATGCGCTCTCAGGGCCGACGTTTGCCCTCATTGATGACATCCGCCGCACTACAGCTGCAGCCGCGGACGCCCAGCAGCTCCTCCAGTGCCTGTAGGCTGGCGAGCTATAGCCACAGTGGCGTCTAGACGATGACCTCCTTCTCTACGGTACTTGCATCTTTGTCCCCAACCACGACGCCCTGCGCCACCAGGTGCTCCTTTTGGCTCATTCGATGGGCCATGAGGGAGTCCAAAAGACATTGTACAGGCTGTGCACCAACTTCTACATTCTAGGCGACCGCGCCCTTGTCCAAGATTGGGTGCGGACGTGCAGCACATGCTAGCGGAACAAGACGAAGTCGCTGCAGGCCGCCGGCTTGCTGCAGCCTCTCAATGTTCTATCCCACGTGTGGGCGGATATTTCCATGGACTTCATCGAGGGCCTGCCCAAGGTTGGTGGCAAGTCCGTCATCCTCACAGTGGTCGACTGCTTCTCCAAGTATGCGCACTTCATCGCCCTCGGCCACCCCTACACCACTGCCTTCGTCGCCCGTGCTTTCTTTGACGGCATCGTCCGGCTGCATGGGTTCCCGTCCTCCATCGTCAGCAATTGGGACCCTGTGTTCACCGGTCACGTGTGGCGCGACCTCTTCAAGATGGCCGACGTGACCTTGCCCATGAGCACGGCTTTCCACCTGCAGACGGACAGCCAGTCTGAGGTGGTCAACAAGGTGATTGCTATGTATCTACGCTGTGTTACAGGTGATCGCCCGCGTGCTTGGGTGGACTGGCTGCCATGGGTGGAATACTGCTACAACACCTCCTTTCATGCAGCACTCCGTGCCACTCCATTCGAGGTGGTCTTCGGCCGCCCGCCCCTGCCGATGCTACCTTACAAGCCGGGGTCGGCGCGGACAGACATGGTCGACACGCTCCTCCGTAGCCGGGATTAAGTGCTCGCTGAGGTTCGACAACGCCTTCTTCAAGCACAGTAGCTGTCCAAGAAGTACTACGGTGCCGCCCACCATGACTTGGAGTTTGCTGTCGGCGACTGGGTCTGGCAGTGCCTACTTCATCGGACTACACAGTCATTAAAGCCACGGGCCAAAGGGAACCTTGGCCCTCGTTACGCCGGTCCTTTCCAAGTGCTGGAGCGCATTAGCAAGGTTGCCTACCGGCTGCGGCTTCCGGAAGGCGCATGTAACGTCTCGCCTCCTCGAGGTCGGGCCCTCTTACATCTGGCCGCTTTTGTAGGACATAGACTGCCCTCACAGACCAACACAAGTCTTTTATGCGCACTTTGTCCTCACTCGTGCGTATCCGGGAAGAACTTTCCGGTCGGTCACCCATCTCTCTAGGCCAAGCACGCTTAACTTTGGAGTTCTTTCGAGATGGGCTTCTGGAAAAAAGTTGCAACTTGTTGGTATGAGTATCCTATTAATCCTATTAAGCCCTGGGCCGGAATGTTATATCCTCACCCCCTTAAGAGACCGACGTCCTCGTCGATCAATCCCAAGCCAAGAACGTCCCCTCTTAGCCACGTCTGTGTGCCCAGTGCCAGCGCATGTGCCATGCTGTGTGACCACTCTGGGACCACTCCAGCCATGTGCACCATGCCTGCGCAACTGCGACACACGCGCCCATGAAACCACGAGGGTCGGCTCTGATACCATTCTGTAACGTCCCGCCTCCTCGAGGCCGGGCCCGCTTACATCTGGCCGCTTTTCTAGGACATAGACTGCGCTCACATACCAACACAAGTCTTTTCTGCGCACTTTGTCCTCACTCGTGCGCATCCGGGAAGAACTTCTCGGTCGGTCACCCATCTCTCCAGGCCAAGCACGCTTAACTTTGGAGTTCTTTCGAGATGGGCTTTCGAAAAAGAAGTTACAACTTGTTGATATGAGTATCCTATTAATCCTATTAAGCCCTGGGCTGGGATGTTACAGCGCACGCCTGCATGATGTCTCCCACGTGAGTTTGCTCAAACGCCACAAGGGTGACCCTCCTGCTGTACCAGCTGCTCTACCGCCTATGTTAGATGGTCGGCTTCTTCCTGCTCCCGAGCGCGCCCTCCGTGCTCAACTCTGGCGGGGCGTCTGGCAGGTCCTTATCCAATGGCATGGCCTGCTCAAGGAAGAAGCTACCTGGGAGCTCCTCAATGACTTCAAAGGCCTCTACCCCGACTTCTAGCTCGAGGACGAGCTGTTTGCGCAGGCGGGGAGAGATGTTATGACCGGTGCCCACTACACCAGGCGTAGGCCCATTTGTGGCTAGGAGGTGTAGGTTGTTAGAGGGGCTGATAGCCCAATTTATTATTATTTGCTTTTATTAGAAAGAGAGAATTTGTTCCTTAATTATAGGATCTCTTAGGAGAGGTTAAATATCCTGTAAACGTTGGTGATTGGGAATTAAGCAAGATAGCAACTTATTGTTGTCGGCTTCCCTCAAGGAGCTAGGAGCCCTAGCCGTCATCTCTTTCTTTCTCATCGCGCTGTGAACACGGCGCCCACCCGTCGCTCTCGCTCGTACAGACCTCACCCTCCGATCCGTCATCCCTACAACCTACGTAGCAGACCCGGTAGGATCCATAATCCTATCAATAGAACTAGGAGGTAACCGCACGCTTCACGCCGGCAATAGCACACGCTGTGTCCAATAGACTTAGGTACAATGACAAAGGCGCCGTATATGTATGGTTACGTGTGGACAAAAGACACACATAAGACCATCTAGTAGATGCATCTATTAGAACCATGAAATGCCTGAACGGTCCAGACGTTGGTTGGATGGGGCCACATATATCGCCTTGAATGCATCCAAGAAATTTGAGTGGCTCATTTTGGATTTTGACATGCAATGGAAATAAAATCAATTTCCCTATAGTGCATGAAGTGCACTTAAAATCCGAAGATTTTGGGAATTTAGCAGTATTTAACTCCCAACCTTTCGAATTGTTGATAATTTTTCGCATCATCCCTATACTAGGATGGCCAAGGCGTTCATGCCAAGTTTTGAATGTGTCAACATTCTGAAAAATTACCTTGTACACAACATGTGGTATGGGTTTGATGTATGTGTAGTACAATCCAGAAGGAAAAGAGGGAATTTTCTCAACAATTTCTTTGCCATATCCGCTATCTTTAGTAACAAGGAGAATCTCCTCATTATTGTCATCACGGGTTTCAATATGAAAACTATTTTGACGGATATCTCTATAACTTAATAGGGTACGCTTTGAATCAGGATACAATAGTGCATCTTCAATTGTAATTTGGGTACCCATAGGGAGTACGATAGTGGCACGACTAGAACTACGTAGCATCGCGCCCAGCAATTGTCAAAACATTTCCTTGTCTTTTACTAAGAGTTTGGAAATATTTTGTTTCACTAAGAATAGAATTAGTGGTGACACTGTCCACTAGGCATAATTCCTCCTCCATCAGATTGACCCCGTAGATAACTATATATAAATGAAGAATTTAGTATGAAATTCTTTGAGGATATATAGAATACATACTTTATTTATTGAATATCAAATGTGCATATAATACATTTATTGGATATCCAACCTAAACAGTGATGACATTATTTGCAATTACAGCACATAGGACATAAAGTGTGCTTATTATTACAATTATTAGGACACTAAGGCAATGGAATATAATAGATTAGGAGCCAATTCGAGGTCTCCAAACATGTCATTGGGAGCATATTCCACGACCATATTCTCGGCAAGATCCAAGCCTCCTGGTATGGTGTTGTTGCTTGGTTCCTCGGGAACTTGTTGCGAACAACAAGCCTCTTCTCTGGTGGTGTCAGGTCGAAGATTGAAATGGGCTTCATAATACTGTCCTGGAGCAGCACGGCCACGACCCACAGACTTTAAGTAGAGATCATCAAGGTGACTTTAGATACGACATTTCTTTGTAGCATGGCTATAGCAGCCACACTTTTGACACACAGGTTTGTCATTCCTGTGTTTGGAAATGTTCTTACCATTGTTGGAAACATGATTTTGGGATTTCTTGTTGCGTTTACGCTTGTTTTTACCCTTCTTGGAATTTTCCTGATGATAGGTCTTAGAAGATCCACCATTAAATTTGGGTTTATTTTGAGTGTAGGTGTGTACTTCAGGCAATGGGGCAGAGCCTATGGGGTGCTGCTGATTATTCCAAACCATAAGTTTAGAATGTTTTCGGCCTCAAGTAAAGTTTTTATAAACTCAGCATAGACCTTGAAATTCCTTTCATGGTGTTGTTGTCGTAGAATCCCTTCAGAGGAAAGCATAGTAGACAAAGTCTTTTCTATCTTATCCGCATCTATAGGTTCTTTCTCGCAAAATTGCAACTTTGAGCAAATCCTATGAACAACATGGATATATTCACTTACAGTTTTGAAATCTTGTAAGCGAAGTTGATTCCACTCATAGTTTGCCGCAGGAAATAGGCCGAGTGCCTTTTGTTGTTCATAGTGTTGCTTAAGGGAGATCCATAGATTTCATGGATTTTCTTCCAACAAGTATTCAGCTTTAAGGTTAGGATGAATATGGCTCCTAATAAGATATAGGGCCGTGTATACAAGTTGATCTTCGAGTGGTGCAACACCCTCTTCAGGTGGTAACACTGCTCGATAAAGTCCACGGGACGCAAGACTAACTTTTACATCCACAGCCCATGTGGGATAATTGTGGCCATCTAGAGGTAGCGATTCAAACTCTTTGACAGTCATTGATCCTACACGTGGCAAACCATTGAAACATTTTGAGTGATTAAAATGTTGTGGTGTGTTGTAATGGGATGCAAATAAAGACAAGCTAAAGTTGTAGTAATATTGGTGTAAAGATCTCATAGGCATAATAAGATAATGGAGGTAGTCACCACGAAGGTGTCGACTCAAATTGGGCATAATCCGTATTAATAGTATATGACAAGTAATTAATGCAAGTTGTATAAACATGTCTTAAGGTAATCATCAAGAATTGATGTAGACCTTAGTTTAATTTGCAAACAAATTGGGTACGCTTGTCGAGGATAGTCACTAAGTTGTGGACTTAGCGTAGATCCCCTAGTAGCAACTCTGGTGCTATCTTGTGTATAACCAATAGGAATGCAAATTAATGGTAGTCATCTTTGTGAAAAGATGTAGACCATATGTTCTAATTTGTTATGTTGGGTATGCACATTGAGGAAGGTGTACGGCGGGACGCCAGTCCTGGCCACGCGCATGGCACTAGGGTTGAAGAGGTTGCCGACGCCAAGGGCAGCCACCATGTCCTCATCTTCGGTCTTCACTTCTTGGAGCATCAGCGCAATGATGGTGTTGAAGATCCACGGATTCAGGGCACCGCCGGGGACGACACTGCCAGTCGCCACTTGAGTCACTGGGACTGGTGTGGGCGATAGCAGTGAGTAGTTGTACTCCAGGGTGTGCGAGATCAGTGTGTACTCCTTGCAGAAATCGCACCAGTGGCGATTTGGTGCTGACAACATCTCCACCATTGGGATTCCAGCGGGTACAGCGACGGGTCCAGCTAGGGCTGGATAACAAGCCAGCTCGGCTCGGCTTGGCTTGTTCTGGCTCATTAAGATAACGAGCTAGCTCAGCTCGGCTCATTATCTTAACGAGCCAGGCAACGAGCTCGAGTTGGCTCGTTAAGCTCGCGAGCTAGGTATAAAAAATACACAAAATATAGTACTTGCTTTTATCTAAGACTTGAGAATAGTAATAATGCAAAAATTAACACATCCAACAGCCTTAAATCGAACAAAATATTCATGTCCTAACATATATACAAGTATAATACTCAATCTGTTCTAAATTATAAGATGTTTTGGCTTTTCTAGATACATTTCTTTTAGTATGTATCTAGACATAGTGTATATCTGTGTGCATAACAAAAGCTATGTATCTAGAAAAGCCAAAACGTCTTATAATTTGGAACGGATTGAGTAATATACTATAGTATTACGTCATACATCCATGGTACATACTCCATACCATACATAATGCGTCCATGAATATCCATACATCCATTAAAATAAAATGACAAAGTCACAATAATCCCAATTTTGTAGAGTCTAGACCAGTCATCAATCAACTGTAAAGTGCAAGACATGAAGTAATATAACACTAATATAAGTTATGCTGACTTTTTTCCTAGAAAGCATGGCTCGATTGGCTCGTGAGCAGTTCACAAGCTAGCTCGAGTTTTCTCGTTATAGCTAACGAGCTAAAATTTTGGCTCGGCTTGGCTCGACATAATCAGTCGAGCCGAGCTGAGCCGAGCTGAGCCAGCCATGAGCTGAGCGAGCTAACGAGCTTCGAGTTTTTCATCTAGCCTTAGGTGCGGCCACCACTTCAGCTGGTGGCGTTGGGGCCTCCACAGAGGGTTGCGCCTGTGCTTCGACAACGGGTGGCGCCAAGGCTTCAACAGCACGCGGTGCATCGTTGCTGGGGCTGGCACCGTCCATGCAAAGGCAAGGAGATGGTGGCTGGCTCTACAGATGAAGATTGCGCTGAGGAGAAGCATGGCGGCCATGACAACTGTACTCCATTGGCGGCCACAAACTACATTTGCACAGAGGCCGCGAACTGCAGAGTCAAAGACATGGCCGAAAGGACCATGGCCTCCATTGGCAATGTTGCGGCGAACATGAGGCCCAAGGCGCTCGAAGACGCTGCGGCGCTGTCCATAGTGGCCGTGGTGGTGGATCAGGCCACGTTGAACTCCACTGATGTGGCGAAGAGCGAAGAACAAGCCACAAACAATATGTGACGGTAAGTTGATCTTTGCCATTGCTTACCGACATTGGTTCAGAGGCATGTGCCTCTGTCGTTCTCCTTCTCTAGTTGTTCTCGTAGAGCAAGTGTTGATGACGTGTTATAAAGTGAAATGTAAATGGAATAAATGAATTGAGAGAATTGTCTTTCATTGATCTGTAAATGAGATTATACACATCTGAAGGGATGTCTCCAAGAGACACAACCATTCACCAAAGGACAGGTCCCTTGGTGATGAGATTAACTGCTATGCCTAATCATATGGTTAACTGCTAATCCTAATCCTAACCATCCGTACGGACGGTATGAGATCACCATGAAAAGGCGTTTGTTGAGAATAGATGTTGTTTCATAATAGAACCAGCGCTCCAGCATCCTGCGGTGGAGCTGGCCGCTCTGGTGGAAGACGTAGCTTGCGTCCAGATTGGCGACAGAGGCGCGCACACGCACTGGGTCTTCACTGACGAGGCAGCGAACTCAGTGAATACCACAGCCCTCGTCGCGTGTAGGGTCGAGATGGCGGACTAGAGGGGGGTGAATAGTCCTTTCTAAAATTTAATTACGTCGGCTAACCTAATCAAGTGTGAAATTAAAACTATTGGTCTAGCCCAGACTACACCCCTCTATCTAAGTTCTCTAGCACCTTGCAAAGATCCTAATTAAGCAACTAAGGTGCCGTGCTAGCTAGAGCTCCCTTAATCAATTCTAGAGCAAGGTCATACAAACCTATGCACTAGTACTTTGGCAACCGAGGAGCTCTTACACAATCTAGTAAGCAAAAGCACAAAGCTCCTAAGCTCACTAGCAATGCTCAATAACAAGGCTACACAAAGCCAAATTAGAGAGCGCTAAGCAATGTGACTAACAAGGTTACTCAAACCAAATCAGTCACGTAAGAGCTATTTTTATGCTACACAAGCAAGAAGGTAACTAGCAAGCTACACAAGCTAACAAATTATAAGAGCAACTACACAAGCACAATGTATATGAAAGTAACTACAAGCTTGTGTTGCATGGAATGCAAACCACTGATAAGTTGATGAAGACTATGTTGACACAGTGATTTTTCTCTCGAGGTTCACGAGGTTGCCACCAAGCTACGTCCCCGTTGTGTCGACCAACACCTCGTGGTTCGGCGGCTAATCGATATTCCCACAAACCGAGCCCTCACATAGGGCACCGCAATAACCTACCGCAAGTGTAGTAGCTCAATGACATGCTCTACTAGTAATGCCCTTCGCGGCTCCTGCTACGCGAGCACAATGCCCCTCACAAAGCTCTTCTTCGGAGCACCCCACAAGCTTCTTGCGGGCTTCGACGGAGACCACCACCAAGCTGTCTAGGAGGTGGTAAGAGCATCTCCAGCAATACTACCTAAAACACACCCCCTACTTCTCTATTTAGGAAGCCACCTATTTTAAGACTACTCATATTTTACTTCCAACTCCAGCAATACTATCAAAACCATACTACTCAAATTCGTTTTAGTAGTCAATGACACGTGGGGCTCTTTTGTGATCTCTCTCATCCAGATTTTGCACGGTGGAGAGTAGGGGGGCCAACAGAAGTAGAGGGTAGAGGGGGAAAAGTAGGAAGCCAACAAATGTAGAGGGTCTAGTAGGGGGCCTGTTGGAGTTGGTTTTTTGACCTCCGCTACCTAAATCTCAAGTAGGGGGTCCTGTTGGAGATGCTCTAACCTCCAAGAGTAACAAGCCCATCGGCTTGCAAGACAACCACCTAGTGCCACTCAATGCAACCTCACGATGCAATCACACTAGAATCGCTCACTCACTCGATCGGATGAACACTATCAAGCTCAAGAGAGTTAGAGGGCTCCCAAGCACTACCACATAAGCCACCAAAGCTCTAGTGTGCTCAGCAACCGGCCCAAGGCCGACTAAGGGGCTATTTATAAGCCCCCCCACACGAAAAGAGCCGTTGTACCCCTTCACTGGGCACAACTCGGGCTGACCGGACGTGCCAGTCAAGATGACCTGACGCACCCGGCCAGCGTCCGGTTGCTGCGATCATGCCACGTGGCCTTCCACATTCAACCTCAGCCATGCGATCTCAACGGTCACTGACACCATCTCAATGGTCAGCTAAAGACCGGACTCATAGGACCATGATCAGATGCAGTCGCACCACGTCAGGTCTCGTGCACGCGCTTGCCACCGAACCGAGATGACCAAACAATGACCGGATGCGTCAGGTCGACCGTGACCTGACGCACACATAGTGTCCAATCACTCTCTGCCTGCCATGCATCACGACCCGCCTCGTGCCACTATGTCAGCTTGCGTCATCGATGACCGAACGCAGGAGCGACGCGTCAGGTCACCAACAGGCACCAGCGTCCGGTCATCAAGACCAAGACCACGCCTCTCAGCTTACACTGATCGGACGCGCAGGTCCTCCCGAGGCCAGCGTCCGGTCACTCACAGTCACCTGTTTTCACATTTGTTTCTTCGCTGAGTTGATCTGTTTCAACCCCAATTACTTCTTTCTCCTTTGTAAATGTGCTAACACCACCAAGTGTATATCACCATGTGCTTGTGTGTTAGCTTTTTACAAACATTTTTCAAAGGATCAGTCACTCATTTCACCACACCACTCGATCCTAGCATGTATGCAAAGTTAGATCGCTCAAGTGGCACTAGATGACCGATATGCAAACAAGTTTGCTCCTCTTGATAGTACGTCCATCTATCCTAAACCCGGTCATCAATTTCTCTACACACCTATGACTAGTGAAATGGAAATGCCCTAGGTTATACCTTTGCCTTGCGCATTCCATTCCATCTCCTCCACTGTCGATGCAACACATGCACTAACACGATCAACAATGATATGATCCACTTCATATCATCACGTGATCATATCGGTTCATCGATCTTAACTTCACTTGCTCTTCACCGTTGCGTCGGTCCATCGGCGCCAAGTCTTGCTCAAGCTTCACCGTCACATGCGGCCCCTCGCTTCAAAGCCTCCGACTTGCCCTTCACACTTGCAACCAGTCCGTCGAGCCAAGTCATGTCTTGATCTTCTCCACCTTGATCACATGACTCAATGTCGTGTGCAATGAGCTCTTTCATCATCACATGTGTAAGCTTTGCAACAACTCTGAGTCATCTTCACCGTCATGGCATATGTTGCTTACATACATGTACCTGTGGACTAATCACCTGTGTATCTCACATAATCACAATTAGTCCACCTAAGGTTGTCACTCAATTACTAAAACCAAACAAGGACCTTTCACCGCGCTAGCAACGCCCAGCATCAGGTCCACGTCGACCCCACTGGGCAAGGAGGTGCACATTCGTGAGGACAAGCGCTTTGTCCAACTAGGGGAGAGGAGTAGCGACGGGCGCACGTAGTGGATCCTAGACATGGGTGCGATGAACCACATGACTAGGGAGCGGTTTGCCTTCTCTGACCTCTATATTCTGTCTATTATCTGTTGCAAAAATTTATCCTTGTTCTAATGCTCAACCTTTTCAATCTTATAGATGGCCCGTACCAAATGCACTGCCCGCAAGAGCACCTGTGGCTACCTTGCACCATGGGTGGCGGTCTTCTTTGACAAGACTGTAGCCGAAGACATGCTACAGTAGCCAAGGGAGGAAGATGATGACTTTGAGATGGAGCCCATGGAGGACCAGCCCATGGACAAGGAGCCTAAGGAGCAGCCCATAGAGATAGAGGACTCTGATGAGGAACTTATGGAAGAGGACGATGTACAGGAGCAGCAGTAGGGGGGTCAAGAGGGAGCTGGCGACCCCAACAATGGAGATGACTCCGACAAGTATGACTCTGATGATGATGGTGGTGGTGGTTCTCATGGAGGCGATGAGGGCGAAGGTGGTAATGAGGATGATGACCATCGCGCCGCTCTTCTTACTGAAGGTTGGACAGTTGAGCTACATTATGATGTACATGGTGATGACTATTACCACTCGAAGCTTGTTACTCTTGTGCGTCACTTCCACCCTAGGGGTATAGTGTAGTATAGGGCGGAGCATTGGACCCATTTTAGCTACACAAGATCTTGTGAGACTGAGGTGTACATTCGTGAAGGAAGTCGGATGCGCTTCATCCACCGTGCCATCACAGCCAGGCTCACACGTGCAACCTTGAAGGTGCTGCTAGGTAGGTAATGGTGATCAATCATGACCGCCACTTCAATGACACCGTCCAAATGGCCAGTCTTCCTGCAACATCACCGCTCTGATGGGTGAGGAGAATTTCACACTCAGGCCTACCTTGGAGTGCTTGGCCCGGGTCAACACCGGCTTGGACCAGGCCCTAGACGAGCTAGACGCCATGGGGAAGTCATATCTACAGCTCACCCACAAGAATGCCATGTTGAAGCGGTAGCTTGGTGGTCCTCACTTGGAAGTGCCAAATGTTCCAGTTGAGTCAAAAACAACGAAAAGAGGAGGCCATGGGGATCCCAACACCAGCACCAATATCGACCCTTAGGAGGCTTTACCCATATGTAATAAACATGCATAGTCCTTATGCGAGAGTGTGTTTTAGTTTTACTTCAAATGTTTGAACAATTATCGCCTAATGGTTGAAATGTTTGTAATTGGTTGATTCGGATTTTTGAAATGATTGTGGTGACTTGTGGGCATGTCCAAAATCACTTAGTTTAAGATTAAGGTTTAAGGATACAATTGAATAAATAGTTGGGTTTCTTCCTGCGAGGCACTGCAGCAAAGTGCCAGGCAGTGTGGCTCACGAGGCTGCTAAAGGATGTCACTAGCGACAATCCTCATACGCCTCAACTAAAGATGGATAATATGTCTGTGATCGCGCTTAGCAAGAACCTCGAGCTGCATGATCGAAGTAAGCATATCGATTCAAAGTTTCATTTCATTTATGAATGCATAGACAAGGGCAGTATCTTGCTGGGGTTCGCAAGCTCACAGGAGCAGCTCGCCAATCTGATGACAATGGTGCTTGGCCAATCAAGGTTTGCGAGCTTAGGGAGAAATCAGTGTGGTCAATTTGAGTTGAACCGAACTGAATTAGGGCGAGATTGTTGGTTAATTTAGCTTCATTTAGTCATTCAGTTTTCTATTCTTAGCAAATAAGCTGTAACACACTAGGTGTTAAGCAAAAGCTAAAATTGGTCATGTCATCATAAAGCATAATGCATCATGTTGCACTCACTAAAAATAATGTTATTTTATATCTAAGTGATGCATATGTGAGGATCTGCGTTATAACTCAAAAATCTTTTAAAGGGCCCTTTGTGACCTTCTATTTTATAACGACATCTCAGTTACTTGAGATTTATGCCCTCACAAGTTTTAAGTGTAAATTGTGTACTTTATGCTAATAATTATTGTGGGGCATGAAATCAAGTCAAACTACTAAAATGTGAACCTCAAGTTCGGGTTTGAAACTTGCATTTCAACACTTGGTCAAAGAGGTCAAATGTTGAGATAAAGTGTTAAACTCAAATTGGAGGGCAATTATAAAATGATTTTTGAAATAATTTGATTCAAGTCGTAATGCCATTTTGAAACCTAATTGTGAGATCATGATGGCATCATGATTTGTTTTAGTGTGATCGCTAATTAATAACCAATTAAGTAATAACAATTATTAAGTTAATTATTTTTAACACCCTAGTTCTTGTAACCCATGAGTGAAACATAATGTTTCATTCTTTTTTTTAACCTAACCCTTCTTCTATCTCTCAATCTATCGAGTTTCTCTTCTTCTTGTCTTTAGCAAAGTTGGAGTTCTTGAGATGAGGAGCAACTTTCCTTTTTGGAGCTTGACCTAATTCTGCTTGCATATTGATCAAATTAGGGAGGGGAATTGTTGTTCTTGATTTGCAACATGTGCAACATGTTGCAGTGTTGCAATGTTTCAAGTCCTACCCCTCTCTGTTTCCTCTCTGCTCACCGACGCCGCCACCTCCTGCTTGCCGCCTGCTGCTCTTGCCTCCACCGCTCAGCCGCGCGCGGACACGCAGCAGCCGCCTGCCCGCGTCACGAGCTCGAGCTGGCTGCCTAGAAGCCGCTCGGCTCCGCCTTCAAATTCTAGAGCCAGCCGTCTCCTCCTTTTTTTTCTCTATTCGCCACCGCCACCATCGAGAAGAGCTCGTCGGAGCAATTCACCTCCATCCCTCCACCGTTTCCAAATTCACCTCGCCACCATGCCCGCAACCCTTCTGCGCCCCGATTAAGGCCACCAGCACCACCCCGCGCCACCCCAATTCCCCCCTCCCGCGCCGCTTTCTTCTCTAGAGCCGACGAAAGCGCCACCGTGAGCACCTCACCGTGGCCAAGCCACCTCGGCTACTCTCCACGCCATCTTCTTTCCGTTTTATGATCCTTATGTCACCCTAATGATCATGCTCGCGTTTTTTCCTACAGCGCACGAGCAGACGAGCCGGAACACCCTCGTCTTCCTCGGTTCGCACCACCGGAGTCGCCCTCGCCCACGACAGCCGTGACCGCTCCGTCTCCGCTTCCATCTTCTAACTGAGCTTCGTTTGGTGAGCATCCTGGATGGATAGAGATTGCGAGCTAGGTCGATTAGGTCGGGGTTTGGCTGGAACGCAGTAGCGCCGGCGTGCTCTGCTCCGCAGTGTCGCCACGACCGCAGGTGAGTTCGTCCCGAACCTCTAGCTACCCGATTGTCCCCTCGGGCAAGCGTGTGAGATTGAGAGCTACGCTTAGGGAGCGAGATCGTCACCAGAGAGGTCACCAGTGGGCACCGTCGTCGTCACCGAAGATCACCGGTCCGCCGCGGACGTCGACGTGCCTCTCACCGGCCGCAGGAGGAAGGGAAGAGGATGTCAGGGGGTGCGGAATGGAGAGGTGAGTTCAGCTGCGTTCTTGGCTTCGTCGGAAAGTTCACCGGCGGTGAGCTCCAGCTGGCCGGAGTCAGCACCGTCATGACGGCCTAAGCAGGGGAGAAGGGGAAGGCGTGGGCCAAATCGGCCTTGGGCCTCGGCTATGAGCAGGGTTGGCTCGGGCTGGCCAAGAGAGAAGAGGGGGAGAGAAGGAGCTGGGCCGTCGGTGCCTTGGGCCTGGCCGAGTTAAGAGAGGGAGAAAGGGGAGCGGGCCGCCTATTCGGTTGGGCCGGGCCGAGAAAGAGTAAAGAGAGGTTTTCTCTTTTCTTTTTTTTCAGAAATGCTATTAAGTATAGAATCTTATAAAAATTGTAACTAAATAATTAATGCTGGTAAAATTGTGAAACTTTTTGTATGAGCTATTCATGATGTGCTTAATCTAAGAAAATATAAAACTGAGAAACACAGTAAGTTTGCTATGTTGAAAAATTACAGGTTTTAATTAAGAAATGCAACTTACATGATTTTTGTAGCTTAAAATATAACTCCAAAATTCATGAAATTTTATGAGTATGTTTAAAAGTCATTGCTAGGAGTCTTGGCTTACGTTACGGTTTGAGGCTTGATGTAGTCTTGGCTTACGTCATTGCTAGGAGTCTTGGCTAAAGTAAAATTGAACCTGAAGTATGAGGATGATCATGACTTTTAACCGTAATGTAACCATTGCTAGGAGGAAGGCCGGGCAAAGTCGGCATGGAGGGAGACTAGAGCATTTGGGGAATTGGATTCGGGGCGAGGTTTTACCCCTCAGCACCCTGTTGTTGAAGAAGGGGGAATTAGGAGATAGGATTGTCTTGTTATTGCTTGCCCTTCCATGGCTCATTACTGAGTATAAATAGGCTATTGAAGACCATGAGTGTCCTAATTCCTAGCTCCTTGAATTCCAGCATAGCCATTAATCACCTAAATCCCAGCCTAGCCACTAATCTCTGCTGAATCAGTGCTGATCAAATCTGGCTGCGATAACTGTGCCCCCCTCTGGTCACCATGTAGCGGATCACCATGCAACCCCTCGGCTGCCCCACGTGACATTTCTCCCCCCCCCCTTTCAGAGCAGCTTACCCACGAGCTGTCGTAGACGCGACCAGGGCCGTCCCAGTATTTTTAAGGGCCCTTGGACGAGTAAGACAAAAGGGTCTAATGATAACTTTCTTATATGACGATTATATATTGTATATATTGTACTACTAATAAGAGTTATTAATTAACCAATATATAATTAGATCATAAAAAATAGCGACTGTATAAAAATTTCATGTAATATGAAATGATTTCAGTTTAGAAAGAAATTACTTGCAGCCACTCGCCACTCGATGAATTGATTAATAAATCAACTTCTCGCATGATGCCTGGTTGCCTATATGGTCATATGGACTGGATTGGAAAGACGAAAGGCAAAATGTTAGCTCAAGCAAAAACTGTACTACTGCAGTCAGCAGGTGCAGACCTAGCCCTATAAGACTACCCGCAGTGGATACTCTAAAGGGATACTCTAAAGCTTTAGAGTATAAATATAGAGTAAAAACTGCTGCACTGGGTACTCTAAAACGATACTATATCATCTCTCACTCTATATTTAGAGTGGCAGTGCTTACTCTATAGTGAACAGTGGCGGACCCCACTAGCTAAACAAAGGAAAAAATACTATAACTCACAAACTAAAAATCCAAATTAAATTTCGATTGCACCATTAAATTCGTCTCAATAAATCCTTCAAAACTAGATAACACATGGATATATTTAGATAAAGTGACAAGTGAGTCCCACAGTGAATAAAGTGGATAGAGGATGATATAAAGGATGGATGGGTGCGGGAGAATTGAGTATAGATGAGAGAATCTTGCTGATTAGGATGTATAGAGGATGAATATAGAGGTCCATGAGTGCGGATAGCCTAAGGCTGTAATTAAAATCACTGCAGCAGCGAAGATTACGCGACGAACGGCCACAGTCAGCAGATCACGCTAGTCAGGAAGTCGCGAGGAAGGGCTGCTGCAGACAGCCACCTACGGCGGCACGAAGCCGCGGACTAGTCGCCCGTGCAGAGTGAACTATACCTGGACCTTTGCGCCAATACATATACATATACATATACATATACATATACATATACATATACATATACAATGACACACATATACTCCTGGCCCCCCACCAGCAATGGGCCCATGGGCGTCGCACCGCGTGCCCCCCCCCCCCTCTGGGACGGGCCTGGACGCGACCTAAGGTTAAACCTTTTACATCTTGACTTACCTTTGTTATTTAAAAGTAAAATATGAAATAAATTTAAACTACAAACTAAAATATGAAAGAAATTTGAACTTTAACTATGTCCTCCTAGATCTCATGGAAAAAGCCCAACCGTCGACTTCATGTGAGATGAAGAGGAGAGGATGTACCAACCCACTAGCCCACTGGGCGACACCAAGGCGTGTGCCAAAACAAGAACTGAAACAGCTAGCTGCTACATTGCTCTGGTCGTTGGCCAGGCCTGGAGGCCCCATCCCCAGACCTCTACTTCAATGGGAGTCATAGGTCGCATAGGCGAGGTCAAGTGGTTGAACATGCAATGCAGCGACGAGCTGAGCAGCATGTGCATCTTCCGCACCACCCGACGGACAAGGAACCCTCGCCCTGCTGCTTGTAGGCGTACCATTGCCTGCTCCTCTGATGATGACCACGTGATGGACCTAGAGGTAACAGCCAGACACTTCTCCTAACGCAGAGACTGCACCCGCAGGCGTGCCAGGAGTCCACGTGCTGCTACCTGTAGGCATAGTGCCGCAAGGGCATGTTCCAATGCCTTGAGCAACACCGCTAACCGATCCAGCATGGTGGACATATGACGGAGCAGCTCAGACATGTGACGATGCCCATCAAGGCGGATGTGAAAGTCGGGCTTGGATCGAAACCAAGGCAAGTGGATACCAGATGCGATGAACCTTAGTTCATTTGGGGTGGAGGATAACCATTGCCAGGCGGAAGGCCGAGCAAAATCGATGTGGAGGGAGACTAGAACATTTGGGGGAATTGAATTCGGGTCGAGGTTTTACCCCTCAGTGCCCTGTTGTTGAAGAAGGGGGAATTGGGAGATAGGATTGTCTTGTTATTGCTTGCCCTTCCATGGCTTATTACAGAGTATAAATGGGCTACCGGAGATAATGAGTCTCCTAATTTCTAGTTCCCTGAATTTTAGTCTAGCCATTAATCACTTAAGTCCCAGCCTAGCCACTAACATGTGCCGAATCAATGCTAATCAAATCTGGCCGCGGTAACTGCGCACCATGCAGCCGGTCACCATGCAACACCCCGGCTGCCCCACATGACATCAGAGCAATGCAAGGCCGGCCGATATAATATTATACTGGGAGGTTTGCCTATAAGGTCCTCTTCACTAACATTTTTTTGTCGAGCCCACACACAAATGCCTTTATATGCATATTCAAATAACTTTGATTAAAAGTAGAAAAAATGATGGACAAAATAAACATGAGTTGCATGCACGGAATGCATCTTTTATATTACTCACTGTCGTGTTTGTCAAATCTCCTCCATCTGATCGAGCAACAGATGAACCATTGTTATTTGATTCACAAGTACCTAAAAACAAACATGCAGATCAGGTCTAAAAAATACATCACTGATCTCCTTTACTATATTATTCACAAGGCATTGTTCTACTATTATGTTAGAATAAAGTATAGATAGGTACAATATAATTGGGAATAGAGTCCTAAAGATACGATAGGTTTAGGAATAGTATTCTACTCCAAAGTAGATTTAGATCCTACTCAATCATAGGACACGTATCAACCGGACTATATAATGAACACAAGCGGCAACCTAAGGGTAATCTAGGCCATTCTAGTTATTTTTTACAAATATAATCCCCACTCCCTTAATAGAAGGCCAGCATTTAATTTAAAATGAAGTAACAAAATCAAAAGAAACATCCCTTCAATTGAATTTAACAGTTATTTAGTTAAATAAATACACCTTGAATCATATGAAAAGTGACAGAGGATCACACAGGACTTATGACCACCACTGAAATGAATCAATCAACAAATCACTTGTGCTCTGTTTAGTTTCAACTTACAACGGATTTTATATAAAAAACAAAGAAACCTAACAACATAAATTTGGACACTACAAAGACAGTGTTTTGTGAAAGAACACCACCACACGAAGAAAGAAGTATGAAAGTAGAGATATTATAAAGTAATAAAATGATACTTTGAACTGTATACCTGTGGTGATTTATTTTTCAAGCATGACTGTACAACTCAACAAATCCGTATGACCAGAAAATTTTTCAAGCACTTTTTCAGCTGCAGTATGACTGTAGAACTCAACAAATCCGTATCCTGGAGAGACCGTCCAGATTGCTTACGGCGAATAACTCAGTTGCCACAACCTGTATATAGAACGTATTATTAGCTATTATGACCTATATACATATATTACTGCAAGTTTGGACTTTTGGGTATATATACGAATCCGATTCCGATCCAAATAGAGAGGAAAGAAAATGTAGAACTGCATCACAAGATAGCTAGGTATTCACGTCTCAAAAAAAAAAAGATAGCTAGGTTTTCACTTAAACGCACCAAATTATTAAGTATCCCCTGCTTGCTCATGCGCAGCCCGATCGAGTAAAACGGGGCACAACATTTTGCGTTTTGGAAACGAACGAACGCATCAACAGATAATTAAATTGCAATTTTCAGTTACGTTGGCGGCCGGATCGGATCGGATGATATTTGTCACGTCAATCAAAGGAGAAAGACGCATGCAAAAAAGAAAGGGAGGAGCACTGATCAGATCGGCTCGGTGACAAACAGCGCGGCCGTGGCAAATTAAGATCGATCAGGGCTTGCGAGTTGCCGTACGTGCTCACCTCGATCGGCGGTGTCGCGGAAGCAGCTGTGGATCGGAGGTTACGTCTCGTCCATCCAGTCCAGTCGTAATGGAGGTTGCTGACCCAGATCCATGGTCTTGTTCTCCTCCTGCCCGGCCTTACACGGCGCGGGGGAGCCCAGGGCAGCCGCCGCCGCCGCCGCCGCGCGCGAACTGGGCGGCGTGCCGATCGGATCGTATAGGGAGAAGAGGTGCTATAGAGAGAGAATTTGGAGGCGACTGGAGGGAGGTGCTAGTGGGTTTCCATTCTACCCCGCTATATATGGGCTGGCCTGTAGGATTATGCAGGCTGACGGAGCGGGCCGGCCCAGCGGGCTGGCGGCGTGGCCCGCGCAACTTGCAAGCCCATACGTGGCCCAACACAATGCTCAAGAGAAGACAACCACTACTGAAGTTTTTACTATTTAGCTCTTTTTTTTAAAAAAATTACGTTTAGACCCTTGGACGAAGTAAACTCAACTTTGGACCCTAGGGGTCGACGCCATGATTCATGGCGTCGAGTTTACACGTCTCGACGCCGTGACTCGAGCTTCGTGGACGTATTTGACGTGGCAGATGATCTGGCAGACAGCTCGACGCCGTAGATCACGGCGTCGAGCTCGGCGTCGTGATCTACGGCGTCGAGCCTGGATTCATCTGATTACTTTGCTGGGGGCTTCACTAGCTAGTAGTGTAGGCCCACGAATCTCGTAAAATCATCCTAGTATTGTTGGCTGTAATAGGAGGGGCACTAGTTACAGGTGATGAGAGGACCAGGGAAAGACTATTGTTTCCCAATATAACTTAACACCAAACACCTCCTCACTTAATTAAACTGCAATCAAAATGGAGAAATATCGGCAAGTTACTGAAAAGTTCTCTATGTGTTGGAGGAAAAAAGGGAACAAGTTGAAAAGTCGTTTTTTTACGGCTTCCGAACAGGCCATTATATTCACGTTCTATTTTTAACTAATTACCAACCTGGTCATATGGTAGCAGCTCAATGGATCACCACCACCTAACAACTATTGATTACTATTACAAATTGAGATGGCGGGGTTTGATCTAAAGTACTACTCCTATACACTACTACCTAGTGAAGCCCCAGCAAAGGTAATCAGACGAATCTAGGCTCGACGCCGTAGATCACGGCGCCGTCGAGCTGTCTGCCAGATCATCTGCCACGTCAAATAGGACCACGAAGCTCGACGCCGTGAGTCACAGCGTCGAGACGTGTAACCTCGACGCCATGAATCATGGCGTCGACCCCTAGAGTCAAAAGTTGAGTTTACTTCGCCCAAGGGTCTAAACGTGAATTTTTTTTTAAAAAAAAGAGCTAAATCTCTACTATAATTCACCAGTTGAAATTATACTCGGTCCACCCAATAAAACATCCCCCGCTAAGAGTATGCAAACTTCGTGCACCCAGAAAAATGCACCTAATAATTTGTCTCCATTAAAATCAAGGGCTAAAAATAGACTCTCCCTGGATCATGCGCCCAGGATGGAACGTAGGCTTCAACGCGCTTCAACGCGAGAGGCTTCAACGCCCGGCCCGCCCGGCTTCAACGTAGGTATCACCGATCACCGAGAGAGAAAAAAAAAAGAAACAAAAAAACCGCCTTCGAAGGAGCTCCGACCTCGCCGCTGCTCCTGCCTGGCTTCAACGTAGGTATCACCGATCACCGAGAGAAAAAAAAAAGGAAACAAAAAAACCGCCATCCAAGGAGCTCCGACGTCGCCGCTGCTCCTGCCTCGTCCTCCTGCCGGATCTTCATCGGCCACGCGAGGTCCGCTCCTTGCCGCCTCCTGCTGCAGCGATCCCGCTCCGGCCGCAGGGAGCACGGCCAAGGACTGCCGTCCCCCGAGGGTGCTACTCCGCCGTTCACACGATGTCCGGTCGTTCGACGATTACGACGCGCCGCTCATCGACTTCATAACGGCCTTGCCGGACATCCACAAGGTCAGTGCCTAATCATTGTGGTTAGTGTCTTGCTCTAACTTTCTGCCGGACGTTCACAGGATTGGCCTTTCTTTGTTTTGATTAGTGCTCGTGCTGTTGGATTGTTTGTGCATCCCTGCTCGTGGAGGACGCGCAGGCGGCGAGGCCGGCTTCGCGCGGGCGTACAGCCGGCGGCGATCGCGCGCGAGGAGGGGGCGGACGTGCGAGGAGGAGGCGCGGGCCGCGAGGTCATCGCCACACCGGCGGCGATCGTGCGCGCAAGGAGGAGGCAGACGTGCGACGAGGAGGCGCGGGCAGCGAGGTCGTCGCCACGACGTTCGCGTCGCACTCGCACGTGAGGAGCCCATCACGCCGACGCCGCGGCCATCGTGATCGCACCGACGTGCCGGTCTCCTGCAGTCCTGCTGCCGTGCTGAAGCTGTGCGGTCTCCGTCTGCAAGCTGGTTTGCTCAAAACACTGAAATTGTTCGACGCCCGTGCCCGTGCAAGCAGGTTTGCTCAAAATACTGAAACCTATGTGCTGCTGACCTGTTGTAGGACATAAAGAAATTATGGCCTTCAGTTAGGAGCAATGGGCAGTGAGTGCCTTGTGTCACAACGAGATGCAATTGTTGATATAGTTAATAATTTAAGTTGGGTTTGGACATAGCTTCACAGCGTATTATAATTCGTGTTTCAAGGGCTTGAACAAAAATATGGTTTTTATTATCATAAATTAGGATTGCTTAGTAAATATCATCCCTTCGTGCTATTCTAATGGGAATCCCTTTGAGCTAGAGATTTCAATGAAAATAATATTAGGATTACTTAGTAAATATCATCCCTTCGTGCTATCCCTTTGTGCTAGAGATTTCAATAAAAATAATAATATTTGTCAACACAGGTCAGTGAACAATGTCTACGCCGAGAAATACACGTGAAGCGCAACGCGATATATCTGCGCCGAGAGATATACGCGAACCGCAAAGTGTATCTTCGCCGAGAAATACATGCGAAGCACTAAGCGATATCACCAACGTCATAGGTATGCTTACAATATTTTCGTATGCAACATTTTTTTTGAAATTTCTCAATATTTATTGGAAGCAACACCTGCAATAATGGAGGGTTATCCCATTTTAGATGAGGCCTCGCGGAGGAGGGAGGAAAGGAACATGCAACAACGGAAACGTTGAGCTAAGATGTCTATCGAATAGTGGGACGAGATTAATAGGAAACAATGTGAGTACCAACAGCTGAAGAAGGCTGCCACCCAAAATAGTAGCACTTCTGCGGCTTTTACTGACACATTGCCGTTAACTTCAGCACCCTCAGGTAGTTAATCTCTTTGTTACTTCCATTTATTACACCATTAACCCGTATGATTTATGCCTAAACCTGCTCAACCATTGTGTGCAACCCAACTGTCAATGGCGGTGTAAGCATGTTGAACACTGCTTTTAAATTAATTAACTGATGCAACGACATTGACCTATAGTAGAGACGACAGGATTCAAACATGGGTCCACAATTATTTAGACGCTGATATGGTAAGTTTGACCACAACTTCTGATATATGCTATTTTATGTTGATTTAAACATATAGAAAAATTAAGAAAAAAAATCTATTACTGCAGGTATTTCTTCCAATTAATATTGAAAAATATCACTGGTATCTAGCGGTTGTCAATGCTTCGGAAAGACAAATACATGTTTTGGATTCTTTCCGAGAAAATATGACAAATTGCCAAGATCCATATTGGCAAGATCTCGACTGTGCGGTATGGCTTAATGGTTAATATATCTATATAAATACATAATATTTTTTAAATTTTTTTTAATATCCCTTTCTAAATCTTGGTGTTTCGGTCATACCAGTTAATAGGAATGGAAAGACTAATAAAACATGTAGCAAAGCATAAACAGCTGGACCTAACAAAATGGATAAAGGGCATCGAAGTGGCATCTTGGCCAAAAAGCCATAAGATCATCAACAAAGTGCAAACAGATGGGTAAGAGATCATCTATATCTTGTTGTGTATATGCCATTGCCATACCAGCAGCAACAATATCTGTATCACTTATATTTTATTTTTTCAATATTGCACGGTGTAAGCTATGGCTTATGGATGATTAATTTTATGGAGTATTGGACTGGAGCTTCTTTATCTGACAATGTGACCCAGATAATTTCATAGGAATATTTCTATACATATGCGTTTTTGTAGACTTGTTCATATATCAAGACTTGCTCATATATTTTTAGGATGATATAATTAACTTTAGGTTCAAGCTACCTGAGATCTTGTATAACTCCCCGTTAAATGAAGCAAGAAGGTTACCGGATAATGGGCAACAAAATGAGACTCCTGAAAATTCGCATGATGACGTCACAATGTTTGATGATTTGGATATTTTAATGTTGGGTTCAATAGAGTTGACACGTACAATAAAGTGGAGAAGCAGAAAAGACCTATTGTCGGTGATTTGCCTAAATATCCGGTTGATCACAAATGTTGAATCGTTAGAGTAAGTCATTCTAAATTAAATTGTTTTGTTCTAATATAGATATTTTCATTGCCCGTTCTAGAATTACTACAGTAAGTAATTTGTTCCTTGTCCTTGTTTTTTTAGCAAAGAGTGGATCCAAAATACACCACCGTACCCAATTTCTTTAAGTCCTAGAAAAAATTATAAATATTTTAGATGAGAATATAGAGATGGATCATCATTGCTTTAATATGGCTATTCGGATGGCTGTGTGGAACCAAGCTATCATGTTGAACAAACAAAACTACCACTTCATGGACCTTAAGTTTGCTGTAAGTTCATATTTATTACTCTTACAAAATTGTTTTTGAATTGTATACATGCTTAAATACAATTGTGTAAAAGTAAAACTATGCAAAAAAAATATTGGTTGTTTTCATAAGCATCCTCAAGATAAAACCGTAGCGTTAGCACGGGAATTGTACGGCCAGTCTCAATGCTCATTTCATAGGTGTTTCATGCGTATTTAATACAGTGACACATCAGCATAGATGACATTTTTGCATGAAACAGGGAGGAGAGAGACTGGAATCGTTTCATCACGGTGAAACGCAGTCGCGTTGTTTCCAACGTCTTGGAATCTGGGTGAAACGACCATTGAGGCGTTTCATTTCATCGTCCCCGATCCCGTGCGCAGGCGAAGCTCCGAGCTCGCAATCTTCCCGCGCGCCCGCGCAATCTTCCCACGCGGCACCACCATATCCCGCGGGTCGCTTCGCCAAACCTCCCTCCCTCCCCCTCCCTCCGACGGCGCTACCGTGTTTGAGGTCGCCGCCGCCACATCGAGATAGGGCAACAGCGCCGCTGCATCGAGCTAGGTCAACCTGCCATGGATCCGCCGCGGTCTGTGGATTCCCGGCGGCGCGCTACCGGTGGAGGAGGCTGAAAGCATCTAGGCCCCCAGGTTTGGTTTCGACAATTGATGACAACGCTTTATTACCATGACTAACGTATGTTTTGCAGAAACGTTGGTAAGTTAGGTCATGGAGTTTATAACTGCTTTGGGCACCATGGTATTCGTGTCCCTTGATGGAAATCGTTTCGGTTTTCAAAAGAGTGACGTCAAGATTAAGGACGGTTAGTTTCGGATGTCGAGGTGTTGAGATACATTCGGAATAGTCGTTAGGATCTTCGTTTTTCTCTTTTGGCCGTACTATAAAGGGGGGCATGAACGGGTAGCTTGACCTAGGCGAGTCCTATGTTTAGGTGTGGTGCACACTTGTTAAACTTGGCGCTAGGCAACCCTAGAATAGCTCAAAGTTCAGTTGGAAGCAACTTGGTTGAAGTTGCGACGCGTTTCGGAAAGTTTCGGGCTGTTTCTCCACTGACCGGACTCGGTCCTCGGCATGACCGGCGCGTCCGGTCAGTACTAAACCGCGACTGGGGTTTCGGCCCTGACGACCGGACGCGGTCCTCGCGAGGACCGGACGCGGTGGTCAGTGGTCGACACGTGTCACCTGTGGAAAACACCCGTCGGACGCGACCTGGAGGTGATCGGCGCGTCCGGTCACAGTCCAGTAAGGTCCAGAGACGACCGGACGCGTCCGGTCATCAACGACCGGACGCGGCCTCGCGTCCGGTGCACTTACAGTACGCTCCTTTGCACGATCGGACGCGTCCGGTCACCCCTGACCGGCGCGTCCGGTCGTTCAGTTGAAAATCAGGATTTGACCGTTACGGGCGACCGGCGCGTCCGGTCAGTTCGACCGGCGCGTCCGGTCAGCCCGTGTCAGAACATAACGGTTCATTTTCTTTGAGGAGTGTATAAATACATCCCCTCCACCTCTTTTAGAGGTCTCTTGCTCATTTGATCAGCTGAGAAAACCCTTTAGAGTGCAAGGGAGTGCAAGAGCACTAGTGAGGATAGAGATTTGAGAATCAAAGCTTGAGAGCTCCTCACTAGCGATTAGAGAGAGTAGCAAGTGTGTATCCACCTTCTCATTTGGGCTCATTGTGGTCAAGTGAGAGTTCTAGCTTGTTACTCTTGGTGATCGCCATCACCTAGACGGTTTGGTGGTGATTGGGAGTTTGGTGATCATCCGGCGGAGCTTGTGGATGACCCAACTCATCTTGTGAGCGGTTTTGGGTGATTCGCCGTGACGGAGTGTCGAAGAATCAACCCGTAGAGAGCACTTGATCCTTGCGCGGATCAAGGGGGAGCTAGACCCTTGCGCGGGTGCTCCAACGAGGACTAGTGGGGAGTGGCGACTCTCCGATACCTCGGAAAAACATCGCCGTGTTCCTTGCCCTTTACTTTCAAGCATTTACATTATCGTATTTACATTCATTGCTTGATTTACTTTCCTAGAATTGCCATGCTAGACTAGGATTGGAAACTAGAGTGCAAAACTTTTCATCGGTAGACTCTCTAGGAACACAAGTAGGCACTAGGGGTGAATTCCGGCTTGTAGGATTTAATTCTTGCAATTAATTTTTAGAGAAGCCCAATTCACCCCCCCTCTTGGGCATCTTGATCCTTTCAATTGGTATCGGAGCCGTGTTGCTCCTATTTTAGGCTTTACCGCCTAGAGTAAGATGTCTAACGGGGAAGGACCACCTCCCACCTTTGAGGGGGATGATTTTCCATATTGGAAAATCCGCATGGAGGCGTATCTCGAAGCCATAGATGTCGGGTGCCTTAGAGCCGCAACCCAAGGGCTTCCCGCTATCAAGGATCCCGCAAACCCCATTGGTGACGAGGAGAAGTACGACCGGTGGAATGCAAAGGCAAAAAATGCACTCTACCGGGGCTTAGGCAAAGATATCTTCAATCGTGTGCGTAATGCAAAGAACGCTCATGATTTGTGGGAGAATCTTTGTGCTCTCCATGAGGGAACTAAGAGTGAGCGTGAGGAACGCTATCATATTGCTTTAAAGAAAATTAATTCTTTTGAGATGCTTCCCAAAGAAAGTGCTAATGACATGTACACTCGCTTGAATGTTCTTGTAGAGGACCTCAATGCTCTTGGGCTCACTCAAATGAGCCAATCGGATGTTGCAAGGAGGATCTTGAGTGTTCTTCCCGTTGAGAAGTATGGTCACATTGTCACCGTGCTTCATCAAAGTGATCTCTCCACCGCAACACCGACACAAGTATTGGGGAAGATCAATGCTCATGAGATGTACATGCACATCACTCCGGAAGAGGGCTCATCATCTTCCAAGAAGAAAGACTTGGCCTTCAAAGCTAGCCATGACAAGAAGAAGAAGAAGGGCCAAGCCATGATGGTGCAAGAAAGCTCAAGTGAAAGTGATGTCGATGATGAATCACTTGCACTCATGGTGAGAAAGACCACCAAGATGCTAAAGAAGCTCAACAAGAGTGGTATCAAGTTCGATGGCAAGAAAAAGAAATTCTTCACAAGTAGCAAGAGAAAGCCCATCTCGGAGATGGATTGCTACAATTGTGGTGAACTTGGCCATCTAGCTCATCAATGCCCTAGACCACCAAAAGGCAAGTACAAGAACAAGAACAAGGGCAAGAAAGATGATTCAAGTGATGAAGAAGATGAGAAGAAGAAGAACAAGTCATACAAGAAGAAGGATGGCAAGAAGAAAGAGTTCTACAAGAAGAAGAAGGGAGGAAAGGCATATATTGTTGGTGATTGGCTCACCGACATTGAATCATCTTGTGATTCCTCCGAAGATGAGAGCGATGATGAGAAAGAGAAGGTTGCCGCATTTGTGATGGGGCCATCATCTTCACCGACATCTTCACCACCACCTTCACCGCCTCTTTCACCATCATCGTCCACTACTCACCTATGCCTTATGGCCAAGGGTGAACGAAAGGTACAAAATCATGATAGTGATGATGATGATAGTGATAGTGATGATGAATATGATGCACCTTCTTATGATGAACTTGTAAAATTGCTAAACAAATATACTAAAATCATAAGAAGGACTAGAAGTGAAAATGATGATCTTCAAAATGAAAATGAATCACTCTCATCTAAGCTTGAAAATGCTCAAAAAACTAGTGGTGAGCTTAGAGATCAAAATGAAGTTATGTCTTCCACTCTCAAGGAGCTCAAAACCTCTAATAAAGAGTTTAAAGATCAACATGATAAACTCGAGAAGAAGCATGATGAGCTCATCACTAGACATAACTCTTTAAAAGACAAATATACCACATTAAAAATTGACTACGATAGTCTTGTGGTTGCTAATGAACTTGCTCTTGAGACACATGATGCTACTAACAATGTTGTTAAGTGTGATATAGCTACATCATGTGATGATTTGATTATTGAAAGCATTGAGCAAGGTTCTAGTAGCAAAGGCAAGAGTGTGGTTGAGTCATGCAACCTTGATGATTATGCCAAGATCAAGTGTGAGAATGAGAAGCTTGAAAATGAGAACAAGAAGCTTAAAGGTTTGATGGCTCTTGAGAAGCAAACAACAAATGAGTCACTCATTGAAGAGAACAAGAAACTCAAGCAAGAAAAAGAGCATCTCAAGACCGGCCTAAGCAAGTTCACAAGAGGTCAATATTTGCAAAGTGAGCTCCTCATGAACACCGTAATGAAGATGGATAGAAGTGGTATTGGGTACTTGGCAAATCAAGAGAAGAAAGCAAAAGCTCAACAACAAAGCAAGTCAAAGCCCAAGCCAAAGAGATGTGTTGAGTGTGGTCAAGAAGGTCACTTTGCTCATGAATGCAAAACTCCACCACCACAACCCTTGCCCAAGCATGCTAGACCCTTTGCCTTCAATGCTCATTATATGCTAAGAAAAGATTCAAATGGAAAGATGAAAGTCATGTTTTTGGGTCCCCCAAACAAGAATAGGCCAAAGAAAATATGGGTTGCCAAGTCACTAGTTGAGAAAGTCAAGGGCCCCTCTCAAGTTTGGGTCCCTAAACAAAAAGCTTGATCTCTTGTGTATAGGTGAACTACAAGACCGGTGGATCTCATTGGGTTATTGATAGTGGTTGTACTCAACATATGACCGGTGATCCTCGTATGTTCACCTCCATTGAAGAGAATGGGATATGTCAAGAGAAGATCACATTTGGGGATAATTCAAAGAGCAAAGTCAAGGGTATAGGCAAGATTGCAATATCAAATGATCACTCACTCTCAAATGTGCTCTATGTTGCTTCATTGAGTTTCAACTTATTATCCGTCGGGCAACTTTGTGACCTTGGCTTCCAATGCTTGTTCACACCCAATGAAGTTGAAGTTTCAAAGATAGATGACAAGCAAGTGATATTCAAAGGCTTTAGATACAACAACCTTTATCTTGTTGACTTCACCTCCGAAGATGCAAACTTGATGACATGTTTGTTCACCAAGACCTCACTTGGTTGGCTTTGGCATAGGAGGCTTGCTCATGTTGGAATGAACACTCTCAACAAGCTTTTGAAGAAAGAATTAGTGAGAGGATTGAAGGATGTAAAGTTTGAAAAGGACAAACCTTGTAGTGCATGTCAAGCGGACAAACAAGTTGCAAACACACATCCAACCAAAGCTTTCATGTCAACATCAAGAGTGCTAGAACTTCTACACATGGATTTGTTTGGGCCTACAACATACAAGAGTTTGGGTGGTAATCTCTATTGTCTTGTGATAGTGGATGACTACTCAAGATATACATGGACTTTCTTCCTTCATGACAAATCCGAAGTGGCAAGTTGCTTCAAGAAGTTTGCAAAGAGAGCTCAAAATGAATTTGAAGTCAAGATAAAGAAAATTAGAAGTGACAATGGCAAAGAGTTTGACAACACCAACATTGAAGCTTATTGTGATGAAATTGGAATCAAGCACGAGGTCTCTTCAACCTACACTCCTCAACAAAATGGTGTAGTTGAGAGAAAGAACCGGACTTTGATCACCCTTGCAAGAACAATGCTAGATGAGTACAACACTCCGGAAAAGTTTTGGGCCGAGGCAATCAACACCGCATGCTATGCTTCAAATCGCCTCTTCCTCCAAAAGTTTCTTGGTAAGACCCCCTATGAGTTGCTTAATGGGAAGAAGCCGGACGTCTCATTCTTCCGGGTGTTTGGTTGCAAATGCTACATCTACAAGAAGCGTCAACACCTAGGGAAGTTTCAAAGACGTTGTGATATTGGTTTTCTTGTTGGTTACTCATCAAAGTCCAAAGCATATAGAGTATTTAACCATACCACCGGTTTGGTTGAAGAAACATATGATGTGGAATTTGATGAATCTAACGGCTCCCAAGGAGCAATTGAGAATTGTGATGATATAGGTGATGAACCCTTGAGGAAGGCCATGAAGAACATGCCCGTGGGAGACATCAAGCCAAAAGATGATGATGACGATGTACAAATTGTTGATCCACCATCTTCATCACGTATGCCTCAAGATGATGACAAGAATGAGAGAGTTGAAAATGAAGATACTTATGTCTCTCATGAACAAGCCGAGGCACAAGCTCAAGATGTTGATGCTCCCCATCCACCTCCTCAAGTGGTTGATAGAAGAAATTCACCTCTACTTCAAGCACATCCACAAGAACTCATCATAGGGAGTCCTACAAAGGGAGTAATGACTCGATCTCAAAAGCTAGCTTCTTTTGTTGAACATCACTCTTTTGTCTCTTGTGTTGAACCTAAGAATGTAGAAGAAGCTCTTCAAGATCCGGATTGGGTGAATGCCATGCATGAAGAATTGAACAACTTCACCCGCAATCAAGTATGGACACTTGAAGAGCATCCAAAAGGTGCAAGAGTCATTGGAACCAAGTGGGTGTTCCGAAACAAGCAAGATGACCAAGGCATAGTTGTGAGGAACAAGGCAAGACTAGTTGCAAAGGGGTTCTCTCAAGTTGAAGGCCTTGATTTTGGAGAGACCTTTGCACCCGTTGCAAGACTTGAAGCCATTCGTATCCTCCTTGCATATGCATCACATCATGATATGAAACTATATCAAATGGATGTGAAAAGTGCATTCTTAAATGGCTTTATAAATGAACTAGTCTATGTTAATCAACCTCCCGGGTTTGAAGACCCTAGATATCCTAATCATGTTTATAGGTTGTCCAAGGCGCTATATGGGCTCAAGCAAGCCCCTAGAGCGTGGTATGAGCGCCTCCGGGACTTCCTCATTGAGAAGGGCTTCACCATTGGGAAGGTCGACACCACACTATTCACCAAGAAGCTTCATGGGGAGATCTTCATTTGTCAAGTGTATGTTGATGATATCATCTTCGGGTCAACAAATGAAGATTATTGCAAGGAATTTGGTGAATTGATGTCGAAGGAGTTCGAGATGTCAATGATTGGTGAGCTCACATTTTTCCTCGGTTTTCAAGTCAAGCAAATGAGAGAAGGGATTTTCATCTCTCAAGAAAAGTATACCAAGGATCTTCTCAAAAGATTCAAGATGGAAGAATGCAAGCCAATCAAGACCCCAATGCCATCAAATGGACATCTCGACCTAGATGAGGGAGGTAAACCGGTTGATCAAACTCTCTACCGTTCTATGATTGGTAGCTTGCTATACCTTACCGCATCTAGGCCCGATATCATGTTTAGTGTGTGCATGTGTGCTCGCTTTCAAGCGTGCCCTAAAGAACCTCACTTAAGTGCCGTAAAAAGAATCCTAAGATACCTTAAGCACACCCCAAGCATTGGTCTTTGGTATCCCAAAGGAGCTAGATTCCAACTAGTTGGCTATTCCGATTCGGATTATGCCGGTTGCAAAATTGATAGAAAAAGCACATCCGGAGGGTGCCATTTGCTTGGGAGATCCTTAGTATCTTGGTCATCTAAAAAGCAAAATAGTGTGGCTTTGTCCACCGCCGAGGCGGAATACATTGCCGCGGGGGCTTGTTGTGCACAAATCTTATATATGAAACAAACCCTCCTAGACTATGAAATAGTTCTTGAAAAGGTGCCACTTTTATGTGATAATGAAAGTGCAGTTAAAATTGCTAACAATCCGGTACAACACTCTCGCACCAAGCACATTGATATCCGCCATCACTTTCTAAGAGATCACGTTGCTAAAAATGACATATCACTAGAAGGTGTAAGAAGTGAAAATCAATTAGCGGATATCTTCACTAAACCTTTGGATGAGGCCACTTTTTGTAGGCTAAGGAGTGAACTTAATGTGCTTGATTCAAGCAACTTTAAAAGATGAACGTGTGTTGTCCCTTGCATTGCATTATATTATATGCCATGTTTAGCTTATCGCAATGCATTTAGGGCTTGGCTAACACGGTTATGATAACCCTCCTTTGGAGGAGTGAAGAAGCCTAACCGTGGATCAAACTTGACAAGCAACCTAGCTTTACTTTCTTGTATTGCATTGCATTATGCATGGTTGTTTGTTTGTCGTTTCTTTTCGGCTTAGCTTTGAGCAACCGCTGTGTTCGTCCTTGGATAGAGAGAGCATTTGACGCTCCTAAAGGTCCAAAAACTCTATTGCTTGGCCATACGTTGCTCCTCGGGTGTTTATTGCCTATTTTTCCTAAAAACAATACTAGCCTAAGGCAAAATATTTTAAAAATTTTGAGGGTTTGAGTGAGGTCACTCTTATCAGGTTCCAATTGGTGTTTATTTGTGTCTCTTTGAATTGGAACTTGATTGGGAGAAGTCGCGTCGAAGTTTGGAACGAAGAAAGGCGAAGAACAGCGACCGAACGCTGGACCGGACGCTGCACCGGACGCAGTGATGCTTCACCACCGCGTCCGGTCCCGGCGTCCACCAGCGCGTCCGGTCATCCAGAAGACGAATTCCAGACCTAGTCACCGGACGCTGCACCGGACGCGCCTGTGTCGACCACCGCGTCCGGTCCCGGCTACCACCACTGCGTCCGGTCATCCGCGATGAATTCCCGAGCTACCAGCGACCGGACTCTGACCGCGTCCGATCATTCCGCACCGGACGCGTCCGGTCACTCCAGGAGCTTACTGGAGTGTGACCGGACGCTGCACCACCGCGTCCGGTCATAACGACCACCGTGTCCGGTCATCGCGCGTCAAGCGGATCTGAGCCCCTCATAAAACCGTTCCGACTTGTCCGTTTTTTCCTTCACCCGACCGATTCCGCCGTCGCCGTTTCGCCGTTTCACCGCGCAATCGCCGTCTTGCCCACCGCCGGCGTTCCCCCCGCCGTCGTGCTCACTGCCAGCCACCACGCCCAGGCTGCCCGCGCGCACCCCCACGCCCGAGCCGCGCCCCCGTGCTGCCGCAGTCGCGCTCCATCGTCGCGCCGCCGCAACCGCCGCCTCCTCCTCACCGCCGGCTGGTTCACCGCCGCCGTGGGCATCCCAAATCGCAGCACCGCAGTTTCCCCTCGTGCCCTAGCCCCTCATCCTCCACCTTCGATCGACACCGCAGTTTCACTCAATCTCCTTAGGGTTTGCCCTAACCCTAACCTAGGGTTTGATCGAAACCCTAGTTCTTCAGGTGACGACTCGCTCGATTCTTCGTTTCCAATCACGTCAATTCCTTTGTTAGGGCTAACCTTGACCGATATCATCCGTTGATTATCTCGACTCGGTCCTTTCAGAGCTCGATCGTCGTTTTCGGGGATTCTCGCGACCTAGGTCACCGCATCTTCTCACCGTCGTTTCGCCGATCCGAGGTAGCTTCGCGTCTCGATTCACTTCGTATCTCACATGCTTGCTATCTCTAGAGTTTCACACCTTTTAGTTATATATGTGCTTATAGTATATCCTTCTATTCCGTCGGTGCAGCGAGTCAGTCGGTGTGTCAGGGTCAGCTCTGTTTGCTGAATCCGAGGCCAAGCCTGCGGATACGGATTGAGGCCAAGCCTCTCGAGTGACAGTTCACCATCTTACAGAGGTTCTCAGTCAGTTTGACAGCATGGTGCGTTGCAAGAACGCCGGTGGTGCTCCTGGTGACGGGGACGACAGTCCTCCTCGTCGGTCTGAGATTGCGCGTGGAAAGCGCATCAAGGTAATGGCCAGAAAGAAGAAGAAGAAGACACTTACAGAGGCAGAGGTTGCTCAGGCCGTGGCAGACGCTGAAGAGCAGGCAGAGAGAGGTGGCAGACGCAATGGCATACATATAGGCGAGCGTCGCTTTCACCTTGAAGGTCGACAGCTCGGCACTGAGGCCACTGAGGGTACCGAGGATACTGGAGCTACAGAGCAGATGTCAGTTGATCCACCTACAGAGCCGACAGAGGCTACAGAGGCTCCACAGGCTACAGAGGATACAGAGGAGCAGCCAGCTCAGTCTCCACCACGTCGTCGCTCCACACGTGCTCGTACTCAGGTGACACCTAGGCCAGAGGGCCAGCGTCGTGGAGCACGTCCTCCTCCCAGAGCTAGAGGTTCACCTCCGGTCGAGCACTTTGACCTGAGGGGTACTACAGCACGTCAGGTGCAGGGGTTGAGGTTCGTGGAAGTCAGCCGATGGTTTCCACCTGTCAGAGATCACAGAGCTTCAGAGGGTTTCTATACCCCACTTCAGGAGGATTTCTACAGGGCCTTAGTTGACAGTGGTATTGCTTTCAGACCTCAGAGGGTATGTCGGCTTGAGGCACTGGTTGATGTTGTGGGAGAGCAGCTTTGTCCGCACCTGTCCTATCTACCTGGCTTGTCAGATCTTCTTGGACGGACAGGTGCATACTGCGGCACATGGGTCAGGGAGTTCTATGCTTCACTTTGGATTGATCCTGCCCATGAGTTCATTCACTTTGCTTTTAGAGGCCGCGATCACCGACTTTACAGCACCAGAGCTCGAGAGATCCTCAGACTTCCAGCTTCTGACACGAGGATCCATCAGTTATGCTATGGTCAGACTCCTCCACCCAGACGCCCTCACGGCGGAGCAGTGCCACCTACAGACTTAGTTCGACCCTGTTTCCGTGAGCCTTTTGGCGAAGGGTCTCGTCGTACGCCTGCCAGCCTGACACCACTTGCCAGAGTTTTGGATGCTATTATCAGACGCACACTTCTTCCCAGACTCGGCTACAGAGAGGGACTGACATGTATGCAGCTTTGGGTTGTTCACCACCTCCTCTCACAGATACAGTTTGACATCTGGGATCTTATACTTAGTGAGATGGAGGACACCATTGCTGAGGGCTTCAAGGGTAATCGTCAGCTGCCCTATGCACACTGGATCTGCTTCATTATTAGATCTTCTATTCAGATGCCACCAGAGATCAGGGCGGAGATATCAGCCACTACCACAGCTTTCCCTGAGTATGATATCCGTCAGCTTTGGGCCTCAGTCACCAGAGATCAGGCTCCAGTGCCAGGACAGCGTGAGCGCCCAGAGGTTCCTGAGACAGCAGCTGAGCAGGATGCCAGAGTTGACGAGCTTGCTGAGGCAGAGCTTGCGGACCTTGAGGCTCAGACTGCTGATATACCTGAGGATGTGACTTCAGACAGCACAGATGAGGACTACCAGCCCATCCCCAGGTACCGGTCTCCTCGGTCTCACGACCACGAGGCCGGTGGCTCTGGTTCAGCCTCCCGCTCAGACCCAGCCATGGTGGCTATTCTTGAGAGGTTGACCCAGGCTCAGGAGCAGCAGCAGCAGCAGATTCAGAGACAGGCACAGGACACAGCTGCAGCACTTGCACAGATTCAGGCTCGTCAGGACGAGTTTCAGCGACAGCAGCTTGAGATCCAGAGGCAACAGGTTGAGATGCAGCGACAGAGTCAGCAGCAGTACATGGATCTCCTGCACCACCTTATCACAGTTGGGGTTCCTCCGCCTGCTTCTGTCATGACTCAGGCTTTGCATTCCAGTGATCCATCGAGTCAGGGACAGCCGAGCTTTCAGTTCACATCTCCACAGCAGCAGGTTCCTCAGTCTTTTCAGTCCCCGAGCTTCACTCCTATTCATACGGGGTTTACACCGTCAGACCAGCCTCGCCCGCACCTCCTGACAGGCACACCTATTGGTGATTTCAGTGCTACCTACAGCGAGTTGACTGGTCAGCCGACACCCTCGCACACCACTACGTTTCATACTTCGTCAGGGTTGTCAGCTCCCGAGGCAGCTATTTCTCCAGTGACAGGGACCGGGACTACAGAGACCATCCCTTCTTCAGTTGCCTCGACAGATCCCCCAGCTACTGGCTCACTACAGGCTCAGGTCACTCAGACAGATCCACTTGTTGCTACTCAGTCAGTGCCCGTTCCTGCTCAGACCCAGACCGCTTCACAGCCACGTGCTTCTTCAGAGGGTCAGCCAGATAGCTCAGACTCCGAGGGCGATACGCTACACTTCGTGATTACTCCGCGCACCTCGGCACCCGACACGACTCCGTCTGTCCCCCCGTCAGATCATTAGATTAGTTTTTTTTGGCACTTGATGCCAAAGGGGGAGAGAGAGTAGTTTCAGGGGGAGTTTTGCTAGAGGGTTTTCGTTCTTTGTGTGCTACATTCATGCATCATGTTTACTTTTCAGCATTGCATTCGTGTGACATTGTCGTCGTGTGGTAAACCTTGAGTCTTAATGTGTTATCTCGTCACAGTGCTAATATATGTCACCGTTTTAGTTATAGCTCTAAGGTTGTGCTTCCGTGCCTTACTCCGATTTCTTATGAGCTATATCTTTTTGTGTACTAACGCTTTTTGTCTTATCTTATGAAGTACACTCTTTTGGCTTGGGGCACATAAGCAATTCCTAACCCTTATGTGCTTATTGCTTTTTGCTTATGTGAACCAAGCATGCTCGAAAACCTCCACTCTAATCTTTTATATCTTAGTGTTGTCATCAATCACCAAAAAGGGGGAGATTGAAAGCATCTAGGCCCCCAGGTTTGGTTTCGGCAATTGATGACAACGCTTTATTACCATGACTAACGTATGTTTTGCAGAAACGTTGGTAAGTTAGGTCATGGAGTTTATAACTGCTTTGGGCACCATGGTATTCGTGTCCCTTGATGGAAATCGTTTCGGTTTTCAAAAGAGTGACGTCAAGATTAAGGACGGTTAGTTTCGGATGTCGAGGTGTTGAGATACATTCGGAATAGTCGTTAGGATCTTCGTTTTTCTCTTTTGGCCGTACTATAAAGGGGGGCATGAACGGGTAGCTTGACCTAGGCGAGTCCTATGTTTAGGTGTGGTGCACACTTGTTAAACTTGGCGCTAGGCAACCCTAGAATAGCTCAAAGTTCAGTTGGAAGCAACTTGGTTGAAGTTGCGACGCGTTTCGGAAAGTTTCGGGCTGTTTCTCCACTGACCGGACGCGGTCCTCGGCATGACCGGCGCGTCCGGTCAGTACTAAACCGCGACTGGGGTTTCGGCCCTGACGACCGGACGCGGTCCTCGCGAGGACCGGACGCGGTGGTCAGTGGCCGACACGTGTCACCTGTGGAAAACACCCGTCGGACGCGACCTGGAGGTGATCGGCGCGTCCGGTCACAGTCCAGTAAGGTCCAGAGACGACCGGACGCGGCCTCGCGTCCGGTGCACTTACAGTACGCTCCTTTGCACGATCGGACGCGTCCGGTCACCCCTGACCGGCGCGTCCGGTCGTTCAGTTGAAAATCAGGATTTGACCGTTACGGGCGACCGGCGCGTCCGGTCAGTTCGACCGACGCGTCCGGTCAGCCCGTGTCAGAACATAACGGTTCGTTTTCTTTGAGGGGTGTATAAATACATCCCCTCCACCTCTTTTAGAGGTCTCTTGCTCATTTGATCAGCTGAGAAAACCCTTTAGAGTGCAAGGGAGTGCAAGAGCACTAGTGAGGATAGAAATTTGAGAATCAAAGCTTGAGAGCTCCTCACTAGCGATTAGAGAGAGTAGCAAGTGTGCATCCACCTTCTCATTTGGGCTCATTGTGGTCAAGTGAGAGTTCTAGCTTGTTACTCTTGGTGATCGCCATCACCTAGACGGTTTGGTGGTGATTGGGAGTTTGGTGATCATCCGGCGGAGCTTGTGGATGACCCAACTCATCTTGTGAGCGGTTTTGGGTGATTCGCCGCGACGGAGTGTCGAAGAATCAACCCGTAGAGAGCACTTGATCCTTGCGCGGATCAAGGGGGAGCTAGACCCTTGCGCGGGTGCTCCAACGAGGACTAGTGGGGAGTGGCGACTCTCCGATACCTCGGAAAAACATCGCCGTGTTCCTTGCCCTTTACTTTCAAGCATTTACATTATCGTATTTACATTCATTGCTTGATTTACTTTCCTAGAATTGCCATGCTAGACTAGGATTGGAAACTAGAGTGCAAAACTTTTCATCGGTAGACTCTCTAGGAACACAAGTAGGCACTAGGGGTGAATTCCGGCTTGTAGGATTTAATTCTTGCAATTAATTTTTAGAGAAGCCCAATTCACCCCCCCTCTTGGGCATCTTGATCCTTTCAGAGGCAAACATCGCGGGGGAAAGCAGCTCGGACTGAAGAGGACATCGGGGCATGCTCCTCCAGTTTCGTCACCAGCGACGGTACCGGTCTCCCCCCCGCCGCCGCCGCCGATTTCTGCCACTACTCCACCAAATCCGACCCTAGCAGCGCTGAATCCGACCCAAGGTACCCCGAGTTCGTCCCCTGCTGCGCCGGCTTCCTCCCCTGCTGCGCCAACATCGGCCGTGCCGCGGCCACATCAAGGACCAGGATGGGGCGCCATACCCCCAAATTTCGCATCCTTTCCTGCAAACCAACAAGGCTCAAATTCATGGTACGTTTGGTTTTGATCTTTGCAAATATTTGATTTACATGGCTGCAAGTATGTTACCTGAATGTACTCATGGTTTCCATGGCTGCGAGTAGGTTACCTGAATGTACCTGAATTTTTTTAGTTGATTTGTAATGCTTGCAATGAAAAATGGTTTTGTACGAAATTTGTAGTTCATCTTAGCACTGGTATGTCACTGGAATGCTACATTCTCTGCTGTTGAGTTAGAAATGAAGAGAAACAAGACTAATGGCCTTATTCACATGTTCATCATGACTGATTTTCATCCAGCATACTGGACCAAAACCTTTCTTGCAAATGTTGCAATAGATGAGCCATATAAATTATACACTCTGAAGGCAAGTGATGAGTTAGTGCTGCAAATTGCAGAAAAGCTTATGGCTGTAGAACTCGGTGTTTGGTCTGGATTCCTTCCAAAAATCATAGAGAGCACGGAGAAAGATTTTCATAGGCAGTAGGAACCACTACTATACTACAATGGGAAAAAGGAAGCTTGTATTTATTCTGTTGACAGATTAGTGGATCTTTTTTCTTACTGGAAATTTATTTCCATGAATATTTATTTCACTGAAATTTTTTGTACTAATTGGCTGTTTGTTTGTGTCAACATTCCAGGATATATCCACCTGGTGGTTTCCTACATATGATGCACCAACCACAAGTTCAAGGTGAAGATTTTCATTTCATTGGTCACAATATGACCTTCAACCCAGTGTCTCCACCACCACCAGCAACTGCCTATGGAACTTCAACTAACAAGCCGGTGACCATTGTGGTTGATGAAGATGAAAACAATGATGCAAGCAAGTCTGTAAAGAAAAGATTTTGGACTCATGACGAGGAAGAACATTTGGTAATCACTCATCAGTTCAACATTGTGTAGTCCACTGTTTGGTTCAAAATTTCATTTGTTAATATTTTCTGATTATTGATTATGTAGGCTAGTGCTTGGTTGGAGACTTCTAAAGACCCAATTCATGGAAATGACAAAAGAGGTGATACATTTTGGAAGGAAGTCACTGATGAGTTCAATAGGAAAGGGAATGGCAAGCGTAGAAGGGAAACCAACCAATTAAAGATTCACTGGTCACGCCTAAAATCATCAATTGGTGAGTTCAATGACTACTGGACGAAGGTAACTCAAATGCATACAAGCGGATACTCCGACGACATGCTGGAAGAAGAGGCACAGAAGATGTATGCGAACAGGTTTGGAAAGCGTTTTTCCTTGGTGCATTGGTGGAAGATACTCAAAGAGGAGCCCAAATGGTGTGCACAGTTTGAGACAGAGAAAGACAAGGGTGAAACAGTTGAAGTTCCAGAAGCACAGATACGTCCCATTGATAGAGAAGCAGCAAAGACTGAGCGCAACAGAAAGCGTAAGAAGGGAAATGCAGCTATGGAAGGAATTGTCATCCTTGGGGACAATATTGACAAAATTATCAAGGTGGTGGAAGATAGGAAGATGTAGCGCGAAAAGATCAGTGAAGCACAAATTCAGATATCAAATACAAATTTGAAGGCAGCAACAGAGCAAAAGGAGGCAAAGATGTTTGAGGTCTACAATTCTCTGCTTAATCAAGATACTAGTCACATGTCCGATGAACAAAAGGCTAGCAGAGAGAGGGCAATACGCAAGTTAGAAGAGAAGCTGTTTGCGGACTAAGGTTAGTTCTGTCTACTGTCTTGTCTTGGTCCATTTACTTTTAGTGCAATATGATTATTCTATCTATAAAATGAGATAAACTATGCTGTTTTTTATATGTGAGTGGCAGTTTCACCTATATGTGAGTCACCTATATGTGAGTGTGAACGATCCATTATAAAATGAGATGAAAGCAGCACTATAGGTAGTTGGAATGTGTGAATGCTTGACTGTTAGAATGTGTGAATGCAGCACTATGCTGTTTTTTTGTCAGTTTCTATATGTGAGTGGCAGTTTCATCTATATGTGTGAATGTAAACGATCCATTATAAAATGAGATGAAAGCAGCACTATAGGTAGTTGGAATGTGTGAATGCTTGACTGTTAGAATGTGTGAATGCAGCACTATGCTGTTTTTTGTCAGTTTCTATATGTGAGTGGCAGTTTCACCTATATGTGTGAATGCAATAAACTGCCATACGAATGACAGTTTCACATTCTATTGTGAATGCCGCATGAATTCTGAAAACTGCTATCAGTTTCACCTATTTAGACGAAAGCCTCCTCTCTTTTGCTTGAACCCGAAGCCCTTCTCTCATTCTCATTCATCTGCCTTCGAGGTAACTTTCTAAGTCTTGTGCTTCCAGACATCTCTTTTCTCCCATTCTCATTTATCTTAGTTTATTTATCTTAAGATGTCTGAGGAGAATGACAACCTTGATGGAAGTCAAAATCCACTGTACTCGTTAGACGAGTTCCTTGCGGAGGAGGAGATCATAGATGATGTTCTCAATCAAGCCAAGCTGCTCATACAATCCAGCATCAAAGAACTTGAGAAGGAGGCTTCTGACCATCGATTCAATCCGAGAAAGCACATCAAGAGGCCACGAGAGGAAGCACATCTAAAACTAGTGAATGATTATTTCTCAGATAATCCTCTTTACCCTTCCAATGTTTTTCGACGGAGATTCCGTATGTCTAAGCCACTATTTCTACGCATCGTTGATGCCTTAGGCCAATGGTCTGAGTATTTTACGCAGAGGGTCGATGCTGTTAATCGTCAAGGGCTCAGTCCACTACAGAAGTGTACTACAGCCATTCGTCAATTGGCTACTGGTAGTTCTGCAGATCAACTAGATGAGTACTTGAAGATTGGGGAGACCACAGCAATGGAGGCGTTGAAGAATTTTGTCAAAGGTGTCAGAGAAGTGTTTGGTGAAAGGTATCTGAGGCGTCCCACAATGGAAGATACTGAACGTCTACTCAAACTTGGTGAGAAGCGAGGTTTTCCTGGTATGTTTGGCAGCATTGACTGCATGCATTGGCAATGGGAAAGATGCCCAAATGCATGGAAAGGCCAGTTCACTCGTGGTGATCAAAAAAAGCCAACACTGATTCTTGAGGCCATGGCATCACACGATCTTTGGATTTGGCATGCGTTCTTTGGAGCAGCAGGGTCTAACAAATGATATTAATGTGCTGAACCAATCTACCGTATTTATCAATGAGCTCAAAGGACAAGCTCCTAGAGTCAAGTATACTGTCAATGGGAATGAATACCAAATTGGGTATTTTCTTGCAGATGGAATATACCCTGAATGGGCAGTATTTGTTAAGTCAATACGACTCCCTATCACTGAGAAAGAGAAGTTGTATGCACAGGAACAAGAAGGGGCAAGAAAGGATATCGAGAGAGGCTTCGGTGTATTGCAGCGCCGATTTTGCATCTTGAAACAACCAGCCCGTCTATATGACCGAGACGTACTCCGTGATGTTGTGTATGCTTGCATCATACTTCACAATATGATAGTTGAAGATGAGAAAGATCTGGACATTGAAGAAGATTTAGATCTAAATGTGGCTGGTAGTTCATCAACCGTTCAAGAACCGGAAGTATCTCCTGAGCAGTCCGTTCCATTAGAGAGAGTTTTAGAAAAAGATACTTCTATTTGAGATCGATCGGCTCATCGCCGACTTAAGAATGATTTGATTGAACATATTTGGAATAAGTTTGGTGGTCGTGCACATGTATCTGGTACTTGTGAGTATCTTTTGCACTATTGCTTATCTATTGTAGTTAGTTATATACCTTAAGAATTTAACTGCACTTCATTTGTATTTTATATGTGATATCTATGATATCTGATCCTGCACTACTGAATGTTTTGTGACTGTAACCTTCAGTGAACTACTGTTTTTTGTTTCTGCAGGATGAAAGCGACTATGTGAAACCTACGAGGGTGCAAGGCTGAAGGCTACCTGTCTTGTGAGAACAACCAGTGAAAGTGAAAGGCCGTGTGCAAGACTGAATGCTATCTGAACTTTTTTTTAACCTATCGTACTTTACTATCTTAGTTCCAGTGAGAACGTGTCTATGTGAATGCTGCACTGAGATTTTGCACTTCTCATCTGGTCCATTACTCCAGTTGTGTCAGTTTCTAAATATGCAGTGAACTGAGAGAGCCCATCTGTATTTTTTGCCTATCTTAGTTTGAACTGCTCATGTACAATCAGTTTGTACTGCACTCACCAGAGACGTGATGCTTGTGTGCACCTGATGGCCTGTTCTTTTTTCAGTCGACTGTTTTAATGTGGTCACTAGGTGCTTGTGTGTGCATCCTGCTGCTGCCGATTTTTGTTCGTTCGGGTGCTGCCGATATATGTGTGATGCTTGTGTGCATCCTGCATCCGATTGAGTCTGTGCGGCTGTGCCATTTTTGTTCACAGTCTGACTGATTGTGTGTGCATACTGTTGCTGCTACCGGCCTGAATTGTTTTTGTGGCTACACGATTCATAGGCTGCATATGATCTCAACAAACTGTAGCAATTAAATGCTTTTTTTTAGCCTTGGAAACATCAAAGTGAAACACTGCATTGTGGGGGTTGTTTCATGGATAATTTCATTTGAGTTGTGATGACGTTTTAATTTTGAAAACTGTACAATGACACCTGCCATTGAGACTGGTCTACTAGTAGTAAAAAATTGTCCAACCACTACCATCCCCACTCGTCACCTACTCTCTCCCGGCGCTATCCCTCCCCTCCCCACTCCCACACGGCCACACCCAGCCGGGCGCCGGCGAACCCTAACCCTACCCAATGTCCTCGCCGCCGCCGCCGCCCATGGCCGCGGAGGACGAGGCGCGCGACTGGGCGGAGATGCCGTCGGACGCGCTGGCGGCCGTGTTCACGAAGCTGGACGTGGCGGAGATCCTGCACGGGGCCGGGCTGGTCTGCCGCGCCTGGCGCCGCCTCGCGGCCTCGGACCCCACGCTGTGGCGCCGCGTCGACATGACCTACCAGGGGGACCAGCTGCAGGCCGAGGAGGTCGAGGCCATGGCGCGCGCCGCCGTCGACCGCTCCGCGGGCACCATGGAGGCGTTCGGGGCCGAGACCTTCGTCAACGACGAGCTCCTCCGCTACATCTCTCAGAGGTCGGGGAAGCTTTACCAACTCCGTTTCAATTTTTCGTTTTTTGTTGTTAAAAATGATGGATGGACACACAGGCTCTAGCTAATTCGTGGTTCGTACTCACTGTGCATGATTACTGCAACCAATTTTGAGGAAATGTTTAATCTTTCTACAGTTTTAGAGCATTCTTTAGCTAAACGTACGATTCCACCTCGAGCTACATTTTCAGCAGAATGTTGAGGAAATGTTTTATCTTTCTGCATTTCTTTAGAGCATTCTTAGCTAAACGTACGATTCCACCTCAAGCTAGATGTAGAGCACAGTGTTGGTCTTCCTTCGTCTGCCTATTTGTGTACAGGATTTGGTTACTTAGGATAAAATGACATGCTGTGAGTAGGTTTATCAGTCTAGAGCTCGGCTCGGTGCTCTAAAGGAACCGTGAGTCAGTTGCAATCAGATCCGTTGGGATTAGGCAGAACTCGCTATTCATGTGCTATTTCATAGGATATAGAAATTGAATATCTTTGACATGGAAACTTATATCTTTCCAAAATTTTGTCTCAAAAGAAGAATTAACAGTTCTTCAATAAACTTGTAGGGTCCATGGTGTCTCTCAAAAACCTTCCTCTTGTAGTTGAAGCATTAGCCATAGCTGCCGGAATGAATCCAATTGCTAGCTGATGAACTTTTCTGCAGTTCATTCTTATGTCTTTGTCACCTTCGGCGAATGGCAAACTATCTTGTTGTCGCAGACTTCGTTGACCTTTATTCTTTTAGTAACCCTGTTTCATGCATTCCTGACAAGAAACATTCATGTAGTGGGCAGCAAGAGGAGGACCCTGACTACGCAGATGGTAGTCATGGTTGGTACTGGGGTGAGGCTGTTCACCTTGACACCCCATATTGGGGTTCACCTTGACACCCCATATTGGGGAAAGTAAAGGAGGGGTAGAGATGGGAAGGAAGATAACTCTTTGCTTAAGTTCAGGATTACATCTAGGTTTATATTAGCACCCAGTAAACTCTTTGCTTAAGTTCAGATAACCCTTTTTATTTATTTATGAAGAAATAGGCATCCAAATTTGCACCGACAAGGACTTGAACTTGGTGGTCTGGGTGTACATCCATGCCTTCAACCGAGTAAACTCAGTTCATGTTCCTCCTGCATATTCGTAATAATAGCTTGATGTTGGATGTTGACTCAACAAATTTGATTGTGCCATGCAGCTTGATATTAGTCTAAAATCATTTACTAGAACTAGATTCAGCTTATATAGCTATCAAAGGAAAAGATCATGTAATTGAAGTGTCTGGTGCCAAATTATTACTATCATCTGTGATTATTTTCTTTCTCCTACTTGAAATTACTCGTGTCCTTTAGCATTGTGTAATTATCCAATGCATGTAAATGAATTCTTAGTCAGAATTGATATTTTATTTTTGTTGTTTGTTTAGTTGATGGAGAGATATAGGGAGCAGAAGAAGGACTTGCACATGGTCTTTATTGACCTCGAGAAGGCATATGACAAAGTACCGAGAAATGTCATGTGGTGGGCCTTGGAAAAGCACAAAGTCCCAACTAAGTACGTTACCCTTATCAAGGATATGTACAGGGATGTGGTGACGTTTGTCCGAACATGTGATGGCGACACCAGTGACTTTCCAATTAAAATAGGACTGCATCAGGGGTCAGCTTTGAGCCCTTATTTATTTGCTTTGGTGATGGATGAGATCACAAGGGACATACAAGGTGATATCCCTTGGTGTATGCTCTTTGCTGATGATGTGGTGCTAGTTGACGACAGTAGGGCAGGGGTTAATAGGAAGTTAGAACTGTGGAGGCACACGTTAGAGTCGAAAGGGTTCAGACTTAGTAGGACTAAGACCGAGTACATGAGGTGCGATTTCAGCGCGACTAGGCATGAGGAGGGAGACGTTAGCCTCGATGGGCAAGTGGTGGCCAAGAAGGATACTTTTCGGTATTTAGGGTCGATGCTACAAAAGGACGGAGACATTGATGAAGATGTCAGGCATAGAATTTCAGCCGGCTGGTTGAAATGGCGTCAAGCTTCTGGCGTCCTCTGTGACAAAAGGGTGCCTCAGAAGCTGAAAGGTAAGTTCTATAGGACGGCGATTCGTCCGGCGATGTTATACGGTGCTGAGTGTTGGCCTACAAAAAGGCGACATGTCCAGCAATTGAGTGTAGCAGATATGCGTATGTTGCGTTGGTGTTGTGGGCACACAAGGAGGGATAGAGTCCGGAACGACGATATTCGGGATAGGGTTGGGGTGGTACCAATTGAGGAGAAATTGATTCAACACCGGTTGAGATGGTTTGGACATGTCCAACGGAGGCCTCCTGAGGCGCCGGTGCGTAGTGGAGTTCTAAAGCGGGCCGATAATGTAAAGAGCGGTAGAGGTCGACCTAAACTAACTTGGGACGAGTCCGTTAAGAGAGATCTTAAGGAGTGGAATATCCCCAAAGATTTAGCTATGGACAGGAGCGCTTGGAGATTGGCAATCAACGTGCCTGAACCGTGACCTCTTTTTCTCTTGTGCCCTTTATGTCTCTTTATGTGTCTCCCTGTTTCTCGTCTCTTTTGGGTTTCATCTCTAGCCTACCCCAACTTGCTTGGGACAAAAGGCTATGTTGTTGTTGTTGTTGTTGTTTAGTGTTTTCTGTGTGCAACTGTTTGCTTCAAGTTCCACTAATTGAACTAGCTCACCTATAATTTTTTGTGCTGCTGCATCGAATACATTTTTTGGACCCGGTACTAACTTTGATTTACAACAGTTACCAGTTTCTGCAAGTTTGAGTTCTCATTTATGCTGAGATCATGCTTATCCCTGTTAGAGGTGTTTTACTGTGGTTCATTATCCTTGCTTTGTTTCAATCCTTTAGCAAGATGTGATACGTAGGTTGTTTGTATAGAGTCAACTCACGCAGTATTGAGCTATTGATTTTGTTGTGGATTGTGTGTTGAATTTTGCCTCCTAATTAGGTTTAGATGATTTTTGATATATTGTTGTTGATTGATTTAAGAACTGGCATTGATTTTTACTGAAGTAGTAGCACAAGTTTTTATTCTGCCTGTTATGATACTAGAAATCTGCTTGGGTCTGACACCTGATTACTTGTGTATTCACTAAAAACAAACTCATCCAGATTTACCCATTCTGCATGCAGGGCCCCCTCATTGAAGAGCCTCCATCTCTGCTTGTGCCATCATGTCACTAATCAAGGTTTTGCAGAGGCAATTAATGGTTTCTGTCAGCTCGAGGAGCTAGATGTTACATTCTGCTCATTGAATGGCAGCGTGTGTGAGACTGCTGGGAGAGCCTGCCCACAACTTAAATGCTTCAGGTTGAATGAGCGCTGGTCTATTCTTCAAAGTGAGTTTGCACCCTACGAGGGCATGGATGATGACACGGAAGCATTAGGGATCTCTAGCACCATGCCTGGGCTCCAAGAACTTCAGTTGATTGGTAACCAGCTGACCAATGACGGACTCATGGCAATCCTTGACCGTTGCCCTCGGCTTGAATCCCTTGACATTCGCCAGTGCTACAACATACAAATATACGATGCGCTGAAATCGAAATGTGCTAGGATACGAGATCTGAAGCTTCCTCATGACTCCATCTCTGACTTCAGGTATCGGGCTTACATCGTCAGCATAGCTAACTCTGGCTCTGATTTTGAGTTGGATATGTATGATGATCTGTTGGATGTGGTCACTGAAGATGATGATGCTGATTTTGATGATATGGATGATTTCGATGACACAGTCTCAGATGGAGGCATGTACGATGATGACTTTGATATTTGAAGCAAGAAATTATTTGGAACAGCTTTTCGGTGCCCCATGTGAAGTGCTGTGAGTTGGAATGGTTTGGCATCCCCTTATGTTTGAGATTCAGGTAGTTAGGATGGAATCTCCCTGATGTTTATACTTCTGCGCCTCTCCATTTGTTGTAAGAAGCTGGAGTAGCTAAACTGGTTCTAATTGATGTAGACCGGTTGGATTTTTTTTATATTTTGATGAACCTTTTTAATTGATGTTTTAATAATAACTTAGGGCAAAAAAATGTATATATACCTCTTGGCCATCTTAGAGATGTGAGTACATGTTAGTATGCACTATGGATCAAAACATGCCCTATGGATGTGTAAAATTTCAAAAAAAAATGAACAGCCAAAATACATTTTTTAAATTGGTTTTCATATTTTTACCGAGTACATGTTTTCACAGTATGTGGTTTTGCACCGTATATTTCGCCTGTCAAATTAACGCTCGGCCATTTTGACCGAGATGAGTATTGCCTCAGGACTCAGGTGATGCTAGGAAGCACTTGCCATATGCTCTATATGTGATGCATATGATTTAGTGAGTAGGGTTTAAGCCCCTCTTGGTACTTCTCCTGCGGGTTGCTTTTCAGCCACAGCTCAGCCTACCAGTGATCGTCCCTCAACGAGAGCCTACAAGCTCTCTTTCGTCTCCTCGGGCCATTCGTTCCTCTAGTCTAGTGGCTCAAGGGAGTGTGGTAGTGAGCTTGAGTTTGTCCTTAGCAAGATCTTCCTCAACCTCCCCTCTGATCCTCCTCCAGCTCCTCTAGTCTTCAGAGATCCCTTTAAACAGTATGATGAGCTGTAGCTGCCGCTGCTCGCTATTGATTCCGTGAGTGATGATGAGACCCTTGTGGCGGCTATGGCTCAGATGCATACTCATGTCAAGTGCCTTGGTGGTGTGGTCAAATTTTGGGTTAAATCCTTGTATCGCACGTGTTTGTTGTTGTGTTTTCACTTGTCTCGCACTCCATTTCTCTCTTTTGGGTTGACATTTAGTATTTCCACTTCCACCTGATCTACTATCTCCATTTTCGCTTACTTGTCATCGAATTTTTACTGAACCAATTTTGACCATATTTTTTTTCTGCAAAAGATTTTTAGATACATCAAGTTTTCACATATATAATTCTTTATTGAACATACTTCATTTGTGTTATATACATTGCAGTATCTAAGATTTTTTAGAAGAAAAAAACAGATGGTTAAATTTGCTACAGTAAAAGATTGGTGACAAGTAAACGAAAACGAAGGGAAGTATCTCTTAGCCACATTTTAGGCATGGGGAAAGGTACAAAGAGGGTCTGCTAACCTCAAGGAAGTGTGTGGTAATCGAGCAATCTATTTTTGGATCAGATTTGTTGTTGTTTTTGTAGTTTTTTAGTCTAGAAGCGTTCAAATTTCCTAGGAAAACATAAAAACTGTAGGGAAACAAGAGGATTTCAGTAGTGCTACTTCTTTGAAGTATGAAAAAAAATATTGTTTTAACCCTATTGATCCCCTCAGCCCCTCCCTCTAAGCCTTAAGCCTTGTTGATCCTTTCATCAATGGTCGGAGTAAGTTATTGGAGAAACGCAAGGTCATTGGCGAGCCTTGAAGAGGGAGATAAAACTCAGGTATAACCAGACGTATAACATGACGTATAACATGCATAGCGTGGAAACCAGGACTCAGGGTCCGTTTGGCAGAGCTATGCTCCCCGATTCTCTAGTTGTGCTCCTTGATTCTCTGGTGAAATGATTTTGAGACTGAAAATGATTCTCTTTGATTCTTTAGCATAAACTCTTAAAATCACTATGGAGAATCACTTCACAGAATCAAGAGAAGCTACTTTTTTCAGCTCTCAGCCTCTTAGTTCATTTCAGAGAATCACTTCACAAAATTAGTAGAGAATCACTTCACTCTGAAAAAACCGTTTGGCAGCAGGGGAGTGATTCTCTTCGAGAATCCGCTCCATGGAGCGCTCCCAAACGCATCCTTAGACATTCGTTGCGGCGCTAGGCTATAATATGGGCCGCTCCATCTGATTTTCCTTTCGGCTTTCGGCCCAAATGTCAATTTGTCTCCTAGCTTTGCGACCAAAGTGCTCAATCTAGGCTTGCTTCCTTTAACATTTTATTTACTGCCTTCCTTTGTTTTTTGATTTCTTGACTGACTTCAGTTAAATGATGTGCTCGCTTCTAGCTCGGTTTTGTGAAGACCTCACAAAACTTATTTGCGTACTTGAATTGCAGTGTAAAAGTATACGACACAATTTCTGTCGACCCTAATAAATTAATTAAAAGCAACTGGATCTCCAACCGGCCGATCTGATGGTCGTGGTCAGTATGTGTGCGTGACACTACACAGCACACCGCCAGCAGTCCACTAGTACAGCAAGTGGAAGAAGAAAGAACCACAAAGGCGGCGGCCTGCCGTGTGCCCGACGATCGAGGCGACGAGACGTACGTGTGGTCGGCGGCGGATCGAGTCGCCGTGCACCCCCGCCGGCGAGCGAATTGTTCCCGTCACCAAGGACGACGACGACGAGAATCTAATTCTGCTGCTTGAGTTTGGCAGAGAGATCTGATGAGCAATTCATCGACCGGGTTCAATTCCGTTATTAGTACATCGATATATATAACCCACGCATGGACGACCTGTTTGGACGACTGTCACTGTCCTCGACCTGACGCCGGCGGCGTACGTCGTCCCGGCCGACCCATCGTCGATGGCGACGGCGGTGAAGAAGCCTGCATGCATGTACATGTATATATTTAATTTATAGTATATCCTGTATATATCCAGAGATCGATCTCGGTGCAGCGATAGATCTGACACGGCAGACGTATTCGTTCAATGTACTATATACATGCATGTGTGGTGTGTGGACAAGGACTGGTGACGGCAACAAATATAGCTAGTACAACAATTTGGGACTCTTGAGTTGAGGTTCAGTCAGCTAAAAAGTGAGCAAGCAACCACCGAATGAAACTGGCCTCCTTCCAATACTACTAGTAGTCTACTAGTAGCTCCCAATACCCTCTCTGAACTGAAAGCATCATCAGGAAACAGGCCATGCACTCGGACGACTAGTCGACTACCTACCTACGTACACCCAATATCAGCTATGACACGAGACACAAGGTAAGTGGAGCAAGTGAGTTCCTGGCAATGGACGACACTACGAGAAGCTAGCTGGAATCTAGATAGCTGCAACAAATGGTGACTGTTGCTGGAGAGCGCCGGTGATGACTGGTAAATAAAGCAGGCGAAATTTTATACTGCTTTCTGAACCAGCGGAGACCCCACAAGCTGCTAGCGCACGGCGTCGTTTAGATGCTAAATTTTTCCCTAAATTTTACTATAAAAAAAGAAGATTCCCCATCACATCAAAATAACAGCACATGCATGAGTACTAAATGTAGATAAAATCAAAAACTAATTGCACAGTTTAGTTATACTTTGTGTGATAAATCTTTTGAGCCTAATTAGTCAATGTTTGGACAAAAATTTACAAATACAAACGAAATGCTACAAGTGGGGAATCTGTCACTGTGCAGATTTTGGACCTCCAAAATCGGGCCAACTAAACACGGCCCAATTTCTACCCCAAATTTTTCTATGCAAAAAGAAGATTCTCGTCACATCAAAATACCGGCACATGCATGGAGTACTAAATGTAGATGAAATTAAAAACTAATTGCACAGTTTTGTTGTACTTTGCGAGACGAATATTTTAAGACTAATTAGTCAAAATTTAGATAATTTTTATCAAATACAAACAAAATGCTACAGTGTGCATTTATTACGCACTGTTCTAAGCTGGTGCCCCCGATTCTGGAACTAAGCACGGCCGTCGTTTCAAAGGCGCCGAAAGCACTGCATGCACAGATAGGCCATGTTTAGTTCCCAGAAAATTTTGCAAAATTTTTCAGATTCCTCGTCACATCGAATTTTTAGACACATATATGAAGCATTAAATATAAATAAAAAATAAAACTAATTACACAGTTTAGACGAAATAGACGAGACGAATCTTTTAAGCCTAATTAGACCATAATTAGACAATATTTGTCAAATAACAACGAAAAGATCTACGGTGCCGTTTTGCAAAAAAAAATTTTGATCTGAACCGGCCCATAGTTCCACTCTCGTATCTTTTGAAGGCCGTACCTAGTACACGTAAGCCGGTCCGTGGAGGGATGCTAATATATTATTAGTAATCACATTAAGTTTCTTTGATGTTGTCCTTAACGCTGACACTACCTCCGGTCACAAATGCCTAAAACTCTTCTAAAATCGCTGGCCTCCTGCTCCGGCAACCACCGGCGAGCTTGGAGGACACGTGCAATGACCGCTCGACACCAGCGAGCACCCCTTTTTTTTTCCGTAAAACAATTTACACTGACAATCCGCCGGTAAAGATGTATTTACACTGGCTATAGATATATAAGGCTACTGTTCGTGGATCAAGCCTGTTCGCTTAAGAATATCAGCCAAATCAGCCAGCAGTACTTTCAGCCAGCCAGATCAGCTCAAACGAACAGACCTATGTCTAGGTGGTTCCTAAACTCACGCCAACAAAAAAAATAGAGTATTTTTAATGGCGGTTCAAACACCCGCCGATAAAAGATAAACGATAATGTTCAAGTGCGTGTGTCCGGCCATTCGGAAGCCGCCTCGCTGCTCGTGCTTGCGCCGCTCTCACGCCCACAATGCGCACTCCCTCCCGTCGCCCGCCCTGCTCGTCATGCGCCCCGCCGACGTGGATACGTCGGCTCCACCGCGCCTCGCGCTCGGAATCGCACCTCCCGCTCGGACTAGTGCCGCCCTCTGCGATCGCATACGCCATCCGCCTGCTGCGACCACTGCCGAGGCCCGTGCCTCGCGCCTAGACTAGCGCCACCCTCCGCGTCACTATGTGGCATCGAACTTCGTGCTAGCATCGAGCTCCGTGCCGACGAGCCTTTTGCAACAGTATTTTTCATGTATTTCAGATATATGTTTCATGTGTTTCATCTTTATGTTTCACATATTTCATCTAGATGTTGCAAAAGGATCTGGTGTTGCATTGCATATGTTGCAATAGCTACATATATACGTTTCAAGTGTACGTTCCACATTTTCAGCTTGTTCAGACGTATGTTGCAAATGTATGTTTCAAATGTTTCAGCTGTTTCAGACGAATGTTGGATGGATGTTGCAGAGGAGATGAGACATTAGGACGGAGAAGGGGCGCGGCAGAGGATGAGGGCGCGGCGGAGGATGGTGCCGCGGCGAGGGGAGGAGCGAGGCGTGGCGGGGAAGGAGCATGGCGGGCTTGACGCGGGGGCGCAGCCGGGATGGGATTGAGGCGCGAGATGGGTCGCGTGTGGCTGGACATAGTCGAAATTAAAATGTTTTCTGTAGTAGTAGAGTTTGACCAAATATATACAAAAGTCTAATAGTTATGATGCGAAATTAAATTCAATAGATAGTAAAACCTATTTCCGTAACAAACATATTTAATGATACAAATATTAATATTATTTTCTATAAACCTAGTTAAACTTAACAAAATTTGACTTACTCCGAAGCCCTAACCTAGTACTGACATTTTTTGAGACAATGGAGGAGTAGGTGGATGTAGTTTCTTTGTGCAGTGATTTTTTCCCTCTAATCCCTGTACACTGTCCTTGATATTTTGATGTATATCAGTTTTCAAAATAAAATGAATGCGATATGATCACACTCCATTCCCCCTCTTTGAGACGCACGTTTTTTCTTTTGTGGTGGTGGTGGGGGTGGGGGGGGGGGGCGCAGAAGAAGTTTTTTTTTTTTGAGGGGGCGCAGAAGAAGTTAGTAGCAGTAGTCGTCGTGAAACCACCTTCCCATTCTCTGTTTAACTTTGTACAGTTCATTTTTCACGATGCTGAGTCACACCTGCTACACATGTGAAAAGCATGCAACTAATAACTACTGATATAGTTCACGCGTCTAATTCCGTGTGTTCCCAATCTTGCCTTAGGCCTTGTTTAGATGCACATGAAAAGTTAGAAATTTTTCACTCTCTCTCCATCACATCAATCTTTGGACCCATGCATGAAGTAGTAAATGTAGGTAAAAATAATAACTAATTACACAGTTTTGTTGGAAATCACGAGATGAATCTTTTGAGCTTAGTTGGTCCACGATTGGACAATATTTGTCAAATAAGACGAAAGTGGTACTATTCATCGTGCTGAAATTTTTTCAGCATCTAAACGAGGCCTTAATACCTTTTTCATTCTCAGTGTCGTTTCCTCTTTTGGACTGTCTAGTTGTGCTGCACTGCTTCAGCATTACTTTTTAGCAGACGAATAATATTTTTCTCTCGTAACAAATTAGCATAATTATCAATATAAATCAAATTTCAGCGAAACGAACAACAGCATAAGTGGTTGATGTTGGCTAATCCGTCTCAATATACAGTACTGTACCTATAGTCCTGTACTGCTCCATAGCTTTGATTTGATTTGATCCCAAACTAGAATTGTGAATACAGTAGTAGTCGGGAGTCAGGCACAGGCATGGGCGCATGGCTTTTTTTTTTTTTTTTTGAGAATCATGGCATTGTGAATTTGGCATGGTCCAGTCCAGTCCCAGTCCCCATTGCAGATTTTGAGCTGGCCCCAATTATTGCAACATGGACAGGCCGCCCGGATTGCAGGAATTGTTAGCTGACCGTCCCACAGATGTGCATTCATCCACGTCTGTCCTGCATCCAATGGAGCTAGCAGTAGCAGCACCAACTTTTATAGGCTGGATTTAATTGAGGGGCTGAAAAGTTTTCGGGGTACTATAACATATGTGTAGCTATAGCAATTAGTATCTAATCATGGACTAATTAGGTTTAAAAGATTTATCTCGTAAAATACATGCAAATTGTGCAATTAATTAGTTTTTTTTTATCTATATTTAATGATCCATGCATGTCTCCAAATATTCGATAGGATGGGGTGTAAAGTTTTTGAGTGGGAACTAAACACCCCCATAATCAGTCCATGTCCATAAGAGAGAATACGCTACTGTTTCAGTGAAAGACAACAGCTTATTTTGCTGAAAAGAAAGCTGAAAAAGTACTGTTAGCTGATTTGTTGGGAGAGAAAAACATTGTTCCTTCTCTGAAAAAATACGGCTAAAAAGATAAGCGAACAGGAAGAAAAATGAAAGCTTAGCATAACCGTGGGGTGTTTGGTTTACGCAACTAAACTTTAGTCTCTATCACATCGAATGTTTAAACACATACATGGAGTATTAAATATAGACTATTTACGAAACTAAATACATAGATTGAGACTAATTTGCGAGACAAATTTTTTAAGCTTAATTAGTCCATGATTCGACATTGTTGTGGTACAGTAACATGTGCTAATGACGGATTAATTAGTCTTAATAAATTCGTCTCGTGGTTTACTGACGGATTCTGTAATTTATTTTTTTTATTAATATTTGAAAACCCCATGCGACCTCTACGTAATATCTGATGTGATTAAACTTTTGTCCTGCATGTAAACTGAAAGCAGACCTGCTAGCTCGATCAGTGCCCATCTATCTATCAGTATATATACCACTAAAGCAAACACTGCTAGCTGGATTAGCGTGCGTGTTCCTGCTACCATCCAAGCGTAGCAAAAGATGTACTACTCTGTCTTTTTTTTCATCAGGAAAACGTGTATACGAGAGAAACGCGGTTTTTTAGAGACAAATATTTAGAGACGGAGGGAGTAGGCAGCTAGACAGCTAGCGTCGGAGAGTTGTATTTCTATTCGTCTACTAAAGTTGCCAGCAAAAGGATTGATGCCGACTTTGTCGAGTAACATCCGGAAAAAAGGATCACCTTGGCCTGCGTCTCACGTCGAAGGAGAAGAAGGAAAAAAAGTTTCAGAGTGCATCATTGCAACTATGCAAACACTAGATTAGATTGTTTAAAAATTGAATTAGCCGCTATAAAAAATGCTTCTCTTTTCATATTCGTCTCAAGGGAACTTCGTGTATTCGCTGCGAGTTTAGGCCGTCAATGATTCGGTGCTCCTCTCTGTCAAATCAAAACAACGCCAAGAACATCTCTCTGTTACGACTGTGGCCGATCGAGTTAGTTTTAGGCAGTGTTTAGTTGCTTCAAAGTTCTAAAAATTTACAAGATTTTTCGTCACATCGAATCTTTAGACGCATATATAGAGCATTAAATATATATAAAAAAATAACTAATTATACAGATTGGTTGTAAATCACGAGATGAATCTTTCGAACCTAATTAAACCATGATGGGACACTAATTGTCAAATAAAAACAAAAGAGTTACTAATTACAAAAGAGTATTAAATATAAACTATTTACGAAACTAAATACATAGATTGAGACTAATTTGCGAGACAAATTTTTTAAGCCTAATTAGTCCATGATTTGACATTGTCGTGGTACAGTAACATGTGCTAATAACGGATTAATTAGTCTTAATAAATTCGTCTCGCGGTTTACTGACGAATTCTGTAATTTATTTTTTTTATTAATATTTAAAAATCCCATGCGACATTCATATAATATCTGATGTGATACCGATTAAACTTTTGTCCTGCATGTAAACTGAAAGCAGACCTGCTAGCTGGATCAGTGCCCATCTATCTATCAGTATATATACCACTAAAGCAAACACTGCTAGCTGGATTAGCGTGCGTGTTCCTGCTACCATCCAAGCGTAGCAAAAGATGTAGCTAGCTAGGCAGCTAGCGTCGGAGAGTTGTATTTCTATTCGTCTACTAAAGTTGCCAGCAAAAGGATTGATGCCGACTTTGTCGAGTAACATCCGGAAAAAAGGATCACCTTGGCCTGCGTCTCACGTCGAAGGAGAAGAAGGAAAAAAAGTTTCAGAGTGCATCATTGCAACTATGCAAACACTAGATTAGATTGTTTAAAAATTGAATTAGCCGCTATAAAAAATGCTTCTCTTTTCATATTCGTCTCAAGGGAACTTCGTGTATTCGCTGCGAGTTTAGGCCGTCAATGATTCGGTGCTCCTCTCTGTCAAATCAAAACAACGCCAAGAACATCTCTCTGTTACGACTGTGGCCGATCGAGTTAGTTTTAAGCGGATATACCATAAACTGTAAATGGAAGACGTTTTCAGCATGGTTGGGTTCGAAGTTACCAGTGGTAGATGAGACTGAACTTTGAAGGACTCGCTGGGGCTATAGACAGTACGAACGGACGGACACCGTCGGAGAAGAAAGCGCCGCGGCGGTGGTTGAGGAACACTGCACTAGTACAATGGTGGTCCATAAATAAAAACGCGGCAAAAGGAGCAGCTGCAGGAGCAGGACCATCCCATGCATGTCTCCAGATCTTTTTTGTGTGGCCGCCTCCATCATTCCCGGTCTCATGCCTGGCTGCCTGCACAACTCATGGTTCCTGATCCTTTTCAGAATTCGCTTCCTACAACAACCCAACCGGTCTGCATGCAGTTGCAAATGCTGGAAACTAAAAAACCGGCCATGCATGTTATTATGTCATCAGTATCACAAGATGATGTTGATCGACCTGGGCCCTGTTTAGTTCCCAGAAAATTTTGCAAAATTTTTCAGATTTCCTGTCACATCGAATCTTTAGACACATGCATGAAGCATTAAATATAGATAAAAAATAAAAATTAATTACACAGTTTAGACGAAATGGACGAAACGAATCTTTTAAGCCTAATAGGTAAATGTCCGTGCGTTGCTACGGGTAAATATTAATGTCCCTGACATTGCGTAACTTGGCTTAGCAATATATTGTTTCGAGTCACATTCAAATAAATAAGCGTCGAGTAACAATGTCAAAATAAGAGCATGATAGATAAGTCTTTCACATATGTCTTTCAAAGTCTTTTGCCTGTGATGCGGCTAAGATATTCTCGTACGAATACAGGAATCATACACGGCCATGAATTTGCATCATACGCCAATAGATTGATCACAAAATTCTTCCATAGTCTTTGACCATAACTCAGTTGTTCATAACTCAACTGCCAAAAGAATAGCAAGTGCTTTGAGCCTGTAGGATCATACTATAGGCATGAGAGCAAAAGAGCAGCAGCTAGCTTGCGCTATGAAAATAATCACAGGCATGCACAGGTGTGTATAAACAAAAAGAAAGGGAGTATAAATGTATACATGTGTATTTGTCATGCTTTGTGCTTCTTAATTCTAAGCCAAAACCGTAAGTCTCTAACAACAAATATAAAACAAATATCATCTAATCAGAGCAAGGTTATCAACTGTCATTTTTAACATGCATATTCAAAAAAATAAAATTTGAATCAATCAATTCTGTGTGCGGTCAAGATTAGAGAGAAATAACCATGAAAGTAAACGGCAGTGCCGTGGATGAACCCAAAAATTTAATCAGTAGTAGCCAAAAGGGAAAGCATAAGCTGCTATATTCATCCAGCGAACATCATATGTTCTCCAACAACATAATAGTTTATTCATCCGGTGAAATGATTCATGGTTTCGCCAAGAAAGATTTAGTGTAGTTAATCAGAAAATTTAATAAAGATCTGAGATCAAAGAAAGCACCCGTACTAATCTAATGTCCTGAAACTGAAACTCTGAACGAAACATCTAAGAATCTAATGTCCTTAAACTCTGAAGGAAACATCTAAGAATATCTCAAATCACATTCATCCAACCACAAATCCACAAGATAGAGAGGTTGTAGTCACTGAGAGGAGAGATATACATGATCAATACAAATGAAGGCAATATCAATGTGTACACAGTGAGAATTTGCATGCAGCTTGGATATGGATACAGTTACTGATTCGTTTGCTGATTTGCTCTCAAGTTTCCATACAAACCTTCATTAAATGGATCATTTCCCATTAACCTTTTCACTTTATTTTTCCGAAATCCTAGGAATATATTGTTGGTCGCTATCAGACAGGCAACAGTTGATGTTTGGTACCCTTGGATTTCATTATTTTTATTTAGTCAACAAATCAAGTAAATTTCCAAACATCAGAAATGCAACTATTGCAGCAAATATAATGTGGGGACAGAAGCAATTGTTGGTAAGCATGGAATGCAAGCAGTCCTCTAAACGGTGAGCTCACAGAGAACAATGGTGGGTGTTTAAAGCATATTGATTTTTTTTTGTTCAGATTGGCAGGAATGATAAAAGGTGAAGAAATACTATAATGCAAACCTCACTCAGCCTATTCTCAACAATGGATCTGAAACGAACTATTTTCCTGGGTACTTCCATCATTGAAGAAGGCTCCAACTTTTGCTTTGCTGGGACACTGGGACGGCGACGCCGACTCTACAGTACATAACTACACCAAAATGAGCATGGTAAAAATCGTAAGACATTACTGAAGGGATCAAGCCCCTGCCCAAATGTGTTCTCATGCTGATAGCTAATCTGAGTAGTGTTGCAAGTAGCAATAAAATGTTCAGGGGACATAAAGCCCTCAATGTTCTCGTGTTCAAAAAAAAATAAAATAGAGAAAATATACTTGCAATAAAGAAAAGTAACTAAAATGGAGAAAATATACAAGCTAAATTAGAAGTAACCGCTATAGCTTTCAAATAAAAGTACAGAAGATGGTCCATACAACCGTGAAAGCTTATTTGAGGCACATGATAGAATCTGGGAGCTAAATTTGATAAAAAATAACTTTGCAGATTATTCTTATATCAAAGCTGATAACTGAGCTTTGCCTTGCCTGTGGGCCTGGAAGTGTAGATGACTTTCTGGAGGTGGGCAGGAGCGAACTGGTTACTGGATCTGCAGGTAAAGAAAGCAAATTTGAAACCTTCTCCTTGGTGAAATCTGAAGGCAATGGATAGTTGGATACAACTCTAAAGGCACATGACAAATAATTATAAACTCAAATGCCTTCTAAACCATTGGCCCTAAACATGGATTTATGGATTATTGCAAATTACTACTTCAGAAAATCGAAGCAAAGTAGTCTTGGTCAAGCTCAATTAATAAGGCAATGATTTAGGAAGGCACTACCTGTGTGAATTATGATCTGAAAATTACCCTTGCATCAGAAGTTGAGAACAGCATAAGAGAACAATGTGAAACCCACTTGCTTGACAAAGGAGCAGTGGCCCTCCACCAAACATCACTACAGACTACCCTGCCTACTCTACCAGAATGTGAAAACAATCTAAATAGATATAATACACAATCTGATCTCCTAGCAATCAAGAATTGTTAGTCTTGGTCATCTCAAAAATTGAGTTAAATGTATTTCTGAAACTTCCTTGCAGTCTCCTTTCCTCTCTGTTCATTCGATGTTATCTTTTGTTCAATGGACAGTGGAGTGCTAGGACATAGAATCCAAAGGTCTCTATCCAGTGAAAATAAGATGCGGTGAGGTGGGGTGACATGAGATGCAGTGCAATCACATTATGGAACGCAGGGCCACAACCAGGACGACTGTACCTTGTTGCCGCTGGATCCTATGGACCTTGCCGGTGAAGAGGAAATCGCAGAGGAAGATGGAACCGTCGCGACATCCGCTGCTTGGCTTGGATACGCCACGTCGTGGGCTCACGGCCTGGGGTGGACGGGAACCGTGGCGACAGCGCGTCGATGCCAATCCACGCTGCAACACGCCGGCGGCTGGACGAAGAGGCGGCGCGAACTCCGGCCGGTGGTGGAGAAGACGTGGTGGGGTTGTGGGACCGCCGGGACTGGGGCAAGGGAGCTACCGTTGATCGCCAGCTGGGACCTAGCCTCTCGCCGGCGGCCGTGGAGGGCGTGCTCCGGGCGAGGAGGACCGGTGGCCGCGCACCTCCGGCAGGAACTCGAGTGAGACGCAGAGGCTTTAGAAGGGTGGGGGCGGCTGCTGCTGCTGGTCGATGAGAACCAGGAGCCGGTAGCGACGGCGCGGTGGCGGTCCGGCTCCCTGTTCACATGGGGTTCGGCGTCGGCGTCGGCCTGGCGCCCTGACCTGGGCAACAGGTGTTGGTGAGGGTGTCGGCGGAGTGGTGCTGCAGCGGCGGCGTCAAGCGGCGGCGGCGGCCCGATGCCCTAACCCCGGCGGCGGCCCGATGCCCTAACCCCGGCGGCGGCGTTGATGAGGGCGGGCGGTGTCGGGCGGTCAGCGGCAGGTGCGTCGTTTGAGATTGGGGACGAATTAGGAGGGTGGGGCGGTGATTGCGCGGTGATGGGCCGGGGGGAAGCCGGGCGGGCGATGCGAGCGAGAGCGTGCGAAACCGGGTGAACGATTCCCTTATCAATTTTTTAGTTGTAGAGATTAGACCATGGTTGGACAATATTTGCCAAATAACAATGAAAAGAGCTACAGTGCCGTTTTGCAAAAAAATTTGAATCTAAACCGGCCCCTGGTAGTGTTTGCAGTTGATAATAATATGGCGTTTTTTGTTTTTGGACAGAGGTTGTATCATATATCCTGGATCTCCTCCAAGATGATAGATGTTGATCGACCAGACTATCAGTGAAGCTATCTGAAAGCTGGGCGGCTAATTCCTTGAGAACTTGAGAAGTGCCCATCAGCAAAACATAATAGGTACTCTACTTAGCTAGGACTGTACGAGGCACAGGACAAGTACACACAGTGACAGTGCATTAGTGTACATAGTAGCAGGCATCAGGCAAAGCCGAAAAGATAGAGGAAAGCAGCAGGCAGCTTTGGTTGGGTCATGGACCCATGGCTGTATGCGGAGGCAAAGGGACAACGGCATGACGGGACGGAACGGAAGCCATGACCCATGACACATGAGACGGACGAGAGGCACCGCGCTGCGCCATCCTGATCCGGAAAGGCAAGTGTGTGACGCCTAGAGAGACCAGAAAGGAGACGCCGGTCCACGCACAGACACAGCCCCCGCCGCTGAAGATTTCAACGGGCCCGTGTTGTTATTTCTCTGTCATAGCAGCATCCGTCGCGTGCTGTGCTGCGTACTAGTACACTTGCCACCTCTCATCAGGTGTTAATGGATGGGGGTACGTGGCGGATGGTGGAATAGCTACATAGAGGAGAGCGCACTGTTAAAGTACAGTAGTTTTCACCGTGCTTAAAGAATCTTTATAGATAGATGGCTGTGGCTGGGACTGGGATTAGGCCAGCGGCGGAGCCAGAAATTATGGGACTGGTCAAAGAGTTTTAACTATAAAATAATTGAGTGTACTTTATTTGTTTGGATTTTTACACCGTAGATGAGTTTATCCAAAGATAAAATATAAATTTATGTGATTTTGTTGTTCAGAAATCATCAAAAAAATATATGACAAAACTTTTATTATATCTCTAATATAAATTATTAAATTATATATTATATAAAAATTTTTTGCTGTGATGTTGGGGGAGGGGGGGCCTGGCCCCTGGCAGGGCCCCCCTGGCTCCGCCAGTGGATTAGGCTGCAGGTGAGCGAGGAACAAGCAGGTAGAGTAATGTCGTAATCGAGGGAGGTTAGCAACAGTGATCCCAGACCGATCATCGAGTGTGCAGCAGGTTGCAGATGCTGCCATGCTGCCGCGATGGATGGCTTCTTCGGGTGTGTTTAGATAGTGAAAAAGTTTGGATAAAGTTTCTGTAGCATTTTTCGTTGTCATTAGGTAAAATTTATTTAATCATGAATTAACTAGGCTTAAAAGATTTTTTTTACCTACATTTAATGCTTCATGCATGTGTTAAAGATTCGATATAATAATTACTGTGCAAACTTTTTTTTTTAGACCTTTTCACCGACTAAACATGCTCTTGACCACTAGTGCGGTGTGAGATGACTGGGACGATGAATATGATGTGGTGGACGCACACGCACACGACAGTCCAAAGGCTGACGGGTCCACCGGTGCTTGACCCTTGGAGCAACAGTCCAAATGCGTAGGTAAGGCCAACCGGCCTCTCGCCACCTCTCATCAGGTGTTAATGGATGGGGTACGTGGCGGATGGTGGAATAGCTACTGTTAATGTACAGTGAGACATAGAGGAGGGCGTACTGTTAAAGTACTACAGTAGTTTTCACCGTGCTTAAAGAATCTTTATAGATGCGCTTGGGTTGGGATACATCCATACAAACGCAGCCAGCAACCATATATGGCTATCACACTCACTACACCAGTCATCAGGGTTGTGAACCATATTACCATACTACTACCATATTACCACGCCGTCAATGAGAAGCTAGCAGAGTTCGTGTTTTTTTTATAAGGTTCTTTCTATTTATTCATTTAGCAACATATTATAGAGATTGGAGAAAAAGTTCCCCAACAGGTATCCTGAAGTGTTTGGATCAGTGGGACTGATTTTGACGGCTAAAAGAACAAGAACTAGAAACGATTTGTCTAGCATGTTTAGCTAGTCTATAGGCCTTCTTGTTTAATTGTCTTGGTACGAATCTTGCAAAATTCAATTGGCTAGGAAGCTGAGTTGTTTATAATCTTAGCAATTGTGGGTCGTCCTCCAATGTGCTGGTTTCTTCACTGGGTTTTCATCCTTTAAAGTCTTCACAAGTTGCTCTCAATCTGAAAAATTTTGCACCTTTGTTCGTGGAGACTTGTCATCACCTGGGTAGCCAACTGAGTGGCTAGAGCTTCCGCTTGAAGAGGGCCGCTAGCATCTTGTGCCTGCCCTTTGATTAGTAGGACTGATTGTGCTGAACTCTGCAATTTTGGTATGTAAACGTCCAGTCCAGCAAGAGTAGGGCCTAATAGCTGTTGTTCAGGTGGAATTGAAGCATCTAAACACCAATTGACTTCTTGCAGGGGTTTCTGTTGTTTAGCCATGGTAGTCGACTGTTCACTCAACTCCTCAAGTTGAGTGGTCGTCGTTGGGTTTTGATCATCACCTGCAAAATTTACAAGTTTCGTACCTTGTATTTTAGCTGCAGTGGTGTGGTGCACTTGCCATACAGTCCATGTATTTTGTTTGCATCTTTGTTCATTTCTTGCTCTCGAAATAAACCACAAAGTCGTGAGTATTGTTTGAAATAGCTCACCTGAAATGCGAGGGTGAAGAATGAAAGAGACGGAGTCTTGCACTCCTTGCTGATCTACAGGAAGGATATCAGTCCTTTATGGGGGGGAGATGCTGCAAACCAGACTGCTCTTGTAAAATCACAATAAAAATATAGGTGTGAATCTGATTCCTCTTGGCCACACTTTATGCAATTTTAGCTATACGGGTGGAGTATGCAGCTGCCCTTGCTCCTGATGCAAGGGCTTGCCTTAGTAGTCTCCAAGTGAAAGCTTTAACCCTTGACGAAAGATTTTTGTGTTTTCATGTCCTGCATAAAAATTTGAGTGAGGCCATGTTTAGTTTTTACCCAAAAACTTTTCATTCTATCACATTGAATGTTTGGACACATGTATAGAGCATTAAATGTGGATAGAAAAATAATTGCACAGTTTACATAGTGTCACACCCATTTTTAAGGAACAAATGGAATGCATAATCTTATGTGCGCCCAGAGATCAATCACACACAAGATGACAAATATAAATAGTATCATCACAAATGTTTATTACATAACGAATAGTATCACAGAGTCTTACGTAATTAAGCGGAAACATAGTATAAATATTGTGGTAGCTAGCTCCATAGCACAGACACGTCAACTGGTTGACCACAAGTCTAGTAATCTTCAGGAAAGTAGTAGTAGTAATCACTATTTGCACTTTCGGGATTCCATCCTGTGGTGGGGGAATGCAAGGGTGAGCACAAAAGTACTCAACAAGTGTAACATGGGGTTCATGAAGCTCAAGTAGGATAGACACTGGTTCAACTGCATATAGCTTTTAGTTGATCATATTTTAAGCAATTGAGTAGCATCAAATAGGTAATATTCCCATAATAAACACATGATCATGTAAAGAGAATAATGAATAGCAAGAACAAGTAAATTAATAGTGATCTCTATTCCGTAAGGGTCCAAGGCCGCTCGTGTCCGTGAGCACGGCTGATATACCAGTTTTACACTCTGCAGAGGTTGTACACTTTCACTGTGAGTCGCGATCCCCAAAAGTCCGAGGTCATGACTCCCCATTGGACAGTTAAGTTTCACTATGAAGTCTTTCCAAGGTTCGTCTAACAAGTTAGGGCCGCTAGGTTTCTGTGCCTGCAAATGTAGAGCCCCCCTTCCGTATGGCACAATGACACGCAGCCTATACTCATAGGGACAGGAGCCGCACTACACCCAACCCGAAACACAACCCCTTTTGCGCCATAAAGGTAACCACTAACAAGCTAGAAAAGGTCCTCTTATATGACTAAAGCCAGAGCCATGTAGCCCTCACATCTTTACTGTAAGTCCCGGATGTTCGCTTACAGATAAGTCATTACGGAGAGGAATCTAGAGAAAACTCTAGCCCTCTTGTTCCCTGTTGCTAAAAATCATCTTTTAGTGTTATTGCATATATCGTTAGTCAAATTACAAGATCATTGTTTATGTGAGCACTAGCCACTACCCAATGCCATAACCATAGGATACAAGGAATAAGATCAATACTAAGACATCCTTAACAAGGAGACACATGCAGCATGAATTAAGTGAATTAAAGTGAATAGGTAACAAGAATAATCCCATGCTATACTTGCCTTGATCTAGCTGATCCTGTTGATCCGACTCGTAATAGTACTCTTGATCACCAACGAACTGATCACCGTCTATTCTCGATTAGCACATCAACAACAATCATCCAAGAGCAACCATGCAAAGCAAACAAAGCTACAATTAGAACAGTACACCAACAGTACAAAAATAAGATAAAAAATTTTTAAAACAAATCTACATCGCTCTAGGATCACACAGACGCGAAGTTCACGTAAATCGGAGCTAAAACGGAAAAGTTATGATTTAAACAAGATTTACTTTATTAAAGTAATAGATTAAATCTAACCTCAAAATTTAAAAGTGGAAAATCTACTATACAGTAGTACTAATAGGTAGAGTATGAAATTATGAACCTAACGTAACTTGAACGGATCAAATCGGAGTTAAAACGGAGATTTTATGACCTAAATAGATCTAGTGGCAATTCTGTAAATACCTGAAAGCGTATTTTCATCTAAACCGATGAAGTTTACGTTTTCAAAATAACAAAACGTATTTTCCTCTTACGCCATGGACTGCGGGTTTAAAAACGAAGAAAGCTAGGGGCTCTTAAGCAAAATACCCAACCGAAGGGGTATCTTATGATCTAGGTCGTTAGATCTGAAACGGACGGTCGGGATTGTTTGGAGGGAGAGAGGGAGGGGATCTCCGGCCGGCACTGTAGCCCGACGGCGGCGTTATTGCCGGCGGCGAGCAATTGCTCACCGGAATTGACCAATCCGGCAGCAGGAACCACTATTCGATGCACCGATTGCACAGGGAGGAGTAGGAGGGAGCCGCGAACTCACCTAGATGCTCTCCGGCGACCGAAACCGACCGAGGAAGGCGGGCGGCTTCCAATGGCGAGCGGCGGAGCCCTACTCACGATGACCGAGCCAAATTAGTGAAACAAATCGAAAAAGAAAAAGAAGATGGGCTCGGCAACTTTCAAACAGCAACCCGAACCCTCGGTAGCTTACGGAGGTGGCCGAATCAACGAGTTCTTCGTTTTGCTTCCAAGCTTGAGCGGCGGCTGCTAGGATGCGGTGGCTTGCTCGTCTCGAGGCTCGCGGTTAGGGTTGTGGAGGGGCGGTGCAGGCGGGGCTGCTATTTAAGAGGCTAGCTGACGTGCGGAACAAGGCGGAGGGGAGTCGGGACGGCCTCGGCCTCCATTGCCGGAGTCCGGCTCGAACACAAGCGGGAGGTAGGAGATGATACCGCTGACAAGCGGGCCCGGGAGATCAGTCAGAGGAAAGGGAGGGAGGTGCGACGGGCAGCTGCTGGCTGGGCCGGCCCACGGCCAGGAGGGAAGGGGATGCGGCTGGGCCGAAAAGAGAGAGAAGAAGAGCTGGTTTCGGCCCGAACTGAGAAATCATTTCCTTTTCCTTTTCTTTTTCTAATACTTCAAATACATTTTTTTTCAAATGATTTTTTTTGAAATAATTTTCTTCTGGAAATAAACCAAATCAAAACAATAATAAAAAAAATATGCAACGGCATGTATGCACAAACACTCATTTAACCTTATATTTGATTTTATTTTAAACAAAATATTATTTCACTAGGTTAAAATGCTCACAAAATTGCGTAAGTAAATCAAGTTCTCCTATTTTAAAATAATGCAAATTTTAGGGTGTTACAATTCTACCCCCCTTAAAATGAATCTCGTCCCGAGATTCGGACGATGCTTACTCAAACAACTGTGGGTATGCTTTTCTTAAATCTTCCTCTCTTTCCCACGTAGCCTCTGCTTCCGAATATCGACTCCACTGAACTTTACACATCTTTATAACTCGGCTCCTGGTAACTCTTTCCGCTGTCTCCAAAATTTTCACGGGATACTCCTCATAAGTAAGATTTTCCTTAACAGTGAGTTCTTCCAACGGTATTTGTTCTTCCGGTACACGCAGACATTTCTTTAACTGAGACACATGGAACACATCATGCACACCTGCTAAACTCTCAGGCAATTCCAACTGATATGCCACTTCGCCACGTCTCTCTAAGATCTTAAAAGGACCGACATACCTCGGTGCTAACTTTCCTTTCCGATTAAACCTTTTCACACCTCTCATAGGTGACACCTTCAGGTAAACATAATCTCCCACTTCAAAAGTCAACTCTCTCCGTCGAGTATCAGCATAACTTTTCTGTCGGGACTGAGCTGCTTTCAAATTATTTTGGATCATTCTTACTTGTTTCTCAACATTCCTAAGCACATCGGGACCAAATACTTGACTCTCTCCCGTCTGATTCCAAAACAATGGAGTTCTACACTTCCTGCCATACAAAGCTTCAAAGGGTGCCATCTGTAGACTTTTCTGATAACTATTATTGTAAGAAAACTCTGCATATGGCAAACTCTTATCCCAACTTGTACCATACTGCAATGCACAAGCTCTCAACATATCCTCCAATATCCGATTAATCCTTTCTGTTTGCCCATCCGTCTGAGGATGATACGTTGTACTAAAATTCAGCTTAGTTCCTAATGACTCTTGTACTTTCTGCCAATAATATGATGTAAACTGAGTACCTCGATAAGACACTATCTTCTTTGGAACTCCGTGCAAACTTACTATTCTTTCCAAATACAGTTCAGCCAACTTTGCACTGGAATATGTCGTTCTAACCGGTATAAAATGAGCAACTTTAGTCAAATGATCCACTATAACCCATATTGAATCAAAACCTCTCTGAGTGCGTGGTAACCCCACTATAAAGTCCATACCAACTTCTTCCCACTTCCACTCAGGTATCTGCATCAGTTGCAACAATCCTGCAGGTCTTTGATGTTCAGCTTTAACCCTTTGATACGTGTCACATAGTGCAACATACTCTGCAACATCTCTTTTCAAACCATGCCACCAATACCTCTCTCTCAAATCCATATACATCTTTGTACTTCTGGGATGAATAGAGTAAGCAGACTCATGAGCCTCTCGTAGGATTGCTTCTCTTATAGCCTTGTCCTCAGGCACACATAATCGTTTCCCAAACCATAGGGTTCCTTTATCATCCAACCGGAATCCAGGTGCTTTACCTTTCGGTATATTCTTCACTATCTCCTTTATTTTGTCATCCGTCAACTGACCCTTGCGTATTTGTTGCTCTAACATAGGCTCTATTACTAATTCCACTGCATTAATAGCAATACCCAAGTTTAGATGCTCAAACTCAGCACATAACTCATTTGACATAGGCATTACTTGCACCTCATTAGCATAGCTCTTTCTGCTAAGGGCATCTGCAACCACATTAGCCTTACCCGGATGATAGTGTACCTCCAAATCATAATCCTTAATCAACTCTAACCAGCGACGTTGTCTCAAGTTCAGATATGATTGAGTGAAAATGCACTTCAAACTCTTATGATCAGTGTAAATATCACTTTTATGTCCAATCAAATAATGCCTCCATATTTTCAAAGCATGCACCACTGCTGCTAACTCCAAGTCATGAGTAGAATAATTTAACTCATGCTTCCTCAACTGTCGAGATGCATATGCTACTACTTTGCCTTCCTGCATAAGCACACAACCAAGACCCAAACGGGATGCATCACAATAAATAGAGAAGCTCTTATTCAAATCTGGCAAAACTAACACCGGGGCTGTTGTCAATCTTTTCTTCAGCTCCTCAAAATTAACCTGACACTTATCAGACCACACAAATTTGGCATTCTTCTCCAACAGCGCTGTCATTGGCTTGGCAAGCTTAGAAAACCCTTCAATAAATCTTCTATAATATCCAGCCAATCCCAAGAAACTACGAATTTCTCCCACATCAGTTGGTGGTTTCCAATTCAACACATCTTTTACCTTGCTAGGATCCACTGATATTCCACCATTAGAGACCACATGACCCAGAAAAGCAACTTTCTTTAACCAAAACTTGCATTTGCTACGCTTAGCATAGAGCTTATGCTCTCTGAGCTTCCGCAGGACCAACCTCAAATGTTCCACATGTTCTTCCTTTGTCTTAGAGTATACTAGGATATCATCGATGAACACTACTACAAACTTATCAAGATACTCCATAAATACCTTATTCATCAAGTACATAAAGTATGCAGGACCATTAGTCAAGCCAAAAGACATTACTGTATACGCATACAAACCATATCGAGTGGTGAACGCTGTCTTTGGTATATCCGTAGCACGAATCTTCAACTGATGATAGCCAGAGCGAAGATCAATCTTAGAAAACACACAAGCACCTCTCAACTGATCAAACAAGTCATCAATCCTTGGCAGCAGATATTTATTCTTGATAGTTACCTCGTTGAGTGACCGATAATCAACACACATCCGTTGAGAACCATCCTTCTTATCAACAAAGATCACAGGAGCTCCCCATGGTGATGAGCTAGGACGAATAAAACCTTTCTCTTGCAATTCTTTTATTTGTTTCTTAAGTTCCTCTAATTCATTAACCCCCATTCTATAAGGACGCTTAGCTATAGGTGCAGTTTCAGGCAATAATTCAATGATAAACTCAATGTCGCGATCGGGTGGCATACCTGGCAAGTTGTCGGGGAACACATCCGGAAATTCATCCACAACTGGATTCTCTTGATTAACATTTTCATCAAGTCGATTTACTGTAGCTGTCTACGGTTTCTGCACTACAATCTCCACACTAATTCGATCTCCCTTCGGTGTTGTCAGGGCTACTGCCTTTTCCTTACACTGAATCACTGCCTGATTTTGCTTCATCCAATCTAATCCCAGAATAAGATCAATCCCAGCTGTTCTCAACACTATAGGACTCACTTTGAACTCTACCCCCCTTAAAATTAAACTAATAGGGAGGCATCGATAGGAAGCTTGCATACTACCCCCAGGCGAATTGACTAGTATAGGGTTTTTCATGGCACATAAAGGGATGCTATTTGTCTTAACAAATATTTGAGATATGAATGAATGCAAAGCTCCAGAATCAAAAAGAACAGTGGCAGGGATGGAGTGGACATCGAACGTACCGAGCATAACTTCAGGTTCCGCCATTGCAGTCACTTCCGACACGTGAGTCACCTTCCCGTAGTATGGTGGCTTCTGGTTACTGTTCTGCTTCTGAGGAGTTTGCTGATTGGCCTTCTCAGGACAGTTATAAGACAAGTGACCTTCCTTTCCACAACGGAAACACTTAGTTGGAGTATTAGGAGCACTAGTCTTCATTGGGGTGTTGTTGGGGGTACTTTGTCGTTGATTCTGGTTCCCATTCTGCTGTTGAGAGCGTTGATTGCCATTCTATGACTGATAAGGGGGACGTTGCAGAAACTGATTACGTGGAGGAAGTTGACCACGATTCCATTGGTTGGGCGGATACCTCTGCTGAAAACCTTGTTGATAACCAGTACGTTGACGAGTGTTGTTTCCAGATATCTGTCCCTGAAGTCTCTTTCTTTTAGCATCCATCTCCTTGCGCTTATTATCCACCACAATAGCGCGATTCACTAGTGTTTGATAATCTGGGTAAGCATTGGACATTAGCTGTAGTTGAAGACTATCATGTAGACCCTTCAAGAAAAGTCGCTGCTTATCAGCATCATTAGCCACCTCATTTGGCGCATAACGTGACAACTGAGCAAACTTATCTCTATACTCTGCCACAGGCATAGATCCCTGTGTCAAATTGCGGAATTCTTCTGCCTTCAGTGCTATCACCCCCTCTGGTATATGGTAGGACCTAAAACTCTCTGTAAACTCCTGCCAAGTAATGGCGGGGGCATTGGCAGGACGGCCATACTGATATGAATCCCACCAGTCTTGAGCTGCTCCTTGAAGTTGTCCCGAAGCAAACAACACCTTCTGCTGATCATTACACTGAGCAATGTTGAGCTGCTTCTCTACTGCACGAAGCCAATCATCAGCTTCCAATGGATCCGAGACATGTGTAAACACCGGGGGATGACCCTTCAAAAATTCTCCACGCTTATCCCGCGCAGGTGCTCCTCCAACTGGCTGATTTTGCTGATTGTTCACCAGAGCTTCCATTAACTATGTCTGTATGGCCAAAAGCTCATGAATAGTAGGTGGTGGACCAACTCCACGACCACGGCCTCGACCTCGTCCTCTTCCAAACATCTGTTATCCAATACAGTATCAAATCTTAGAGATTACCACATAATAGACAATTCTAGAGATAGAGATTAGAATCTGATAATTTTCTGGACACATCCCAATTTCAGCTGTTCGGTAAAACAGACCTATCTCGAGTTACAGATATCCAGTAGAGGTGTACTTTATATGGTTGGAAAGCTTATGAAATTATCTACAACTTTTATTTAACTCATACTCCCAGATTCTGTCACGAAGTTACCCAAAAACAGGACACAACATAAACTGTTTCTGACTTCCAGACTGCACAGTAACTTCATCTTGTAACAATTATAACTCATGATCCAGAATAGATAAAAAGGTGATTCCAGAGGCATTGGAAGGGTACATGGGTCTAGATTCTCTCATAAAAATTTCAGAATTTTTCGCTGAACAGTTAATTTTAAGCATAAAAGGAAAGACAGACCGCTCCAGAAAGGATAGAACAGAGAGAAAAATTAACCCAACTAAATTATTTATTTATCACACTAAAACTTAGTATTATATAATTAGGAACTTTTGTAGACAAGCCCACAAAGCTCCAGCACTCATTATATGGAAAAAAAAACAACTCACACATAAGCACAATAATAACTCAACTAACCACACAAAGTTCACACGACACCACAAACTCAACTTAACTCGACACTACTCGTACTATCGTATTATTACATAAATGGTATTCCAACTCCTAAGGACGGGCTTGATGTTCATGATAATCATAGATCGCTTCCATGCCTTGGTCAATCCTTAAGCCATCTATCACTTCTTGATACCTCTTGACGTCTTTTCCCAAAGCTTTAACTAGGGCTACCAACCGACGATTTGTCACCATCATGTCATGACCAAAATCCACCATGACCCGAGGAACTAAATCCAAATTCCCAGGGTTCATCATTACCCATCCATACTCTGGGTCTCCACGGGGAAAATAGCGATATTGATCATCTTGCATAACCTCATAGCGAAGGTGACGAAGTCCCAAGCATGCTTCAAAGGCTGCATCTTCTATGCCATCTTCTATAGTGGCACGACGACCACTATGGGAAAAACACCAGTCCAGCAAAAAAGTACCCATCTCATTATTCTTAACGAAGATACGCACACTGCACTTCCAATAAGTAGCTTCCAAAGGGTGCTTATGCTCCCAGCAGACATACTCAATTGCAGGATCCCAATCTGTGAAGTAGGCATTAAGCATGTCACCCAGTCGGTGGTGTGACGGAGTGTCATGGCTTGACTTGTGATGGATCCTTGTAATCCAACCCATAGGAAGGGATGGCACACCAACTTTAGCAGAACCACCTTGTGGAGGCGAAGGGGGCTGTCCTCCATTATGAGCAAGCTCAACATCTTCATCATCACTCAAATAGATAACCTCCTCTTTAGGTTCAATTTCCTCTTGAGGCAAAACTAGTTCTGGCGCTTGATCTGGTGTTGATGGCGGGGTTGGTGTAGTGTCTTCCAGTTCCTCCTGAAGCTCTTCTGGTTCGTACAGGGAACGGGGTGGATAGTAGCCTCCAGTGGTGATACGGGCAGTCTTGCGGGCACGAGGCATCTACAGATTTTAAGCCAAGGGTAAGTTGAAATTAGAGGCAATATTTTCACAATAGAATGAAGCGAAAGAAGCATAATAATTTAGCAATTATCAAGAGTAAGGTGATAAGCATGAAACAAGTGAAGAAAAGGGAACTAAAACGACCATTACTAACTAGGCTTGCATCCTACAGTCAACATAGCTCTGATACCAATCTGTCACACCTATTTTTAAGGAACAAATGGAATGCATAATCTTATGTGCGCCCAGAGATCAATCACACACAAGATGACAAATATAAATAGTATCATCATAAATGTTTATTACATAATGAATAGTATCACAGAGTCTTACGTAATTAAGCAGAAACATAGTATAAATATTGTGGTAGCTAGCTCCATAGCACAGGCACGTCAACTGGTTGACCACAAGTCTAGTAATCTTTAGGAAAGTAGTAGTAGTAATTACTATTTGCACTTTCGGGATTCCATCCTGTGGTGGGGGAATGCAAGGGTGAGCACAAAAGTACTCAACAAGTGTAACATGGGGTTCATGAAGCTCAAGTAGGATAGACACTGGTTCAACTGCATGTAGCTTTTAGTTGATCATATTTTAAGCAATTGAGTAGCATCAAATAGGTAATATTCCCATAATAAACACATGATCATGTAAAGAGAAAAATGAATAGCAAGAACAAGTAAATTAATAGTGATCTCTATTCCGTAAGGGTCCAAGGCCGCTCGTGTCCGTGAGCACGACTGATATACCAGTTTTACACTCTGCAGAGGTTGTACACTTTCACTGTGAGTCGCGATCCCCAAAAGTCCGAGGTCATGACTCCCCATTGGACAGTTAAGTTTCACTATGAAGTCTTTCCAAGGTTCGTCTAACAAGTTAGAGCCGCTAGGTTTCTGTGCCTGCAAATGTAGAGCCCCCCTTCCGTATGGCACAATGACACGCAGCCTATACTCATAGGGACAGGAGCCGCACTACACCCAACCCGGAACACAACCCCTTTTGCGCCATAAAGGTAACCACTAACAAGCTAGAAAAGGTCCTCTTATATGACTAAAGCCAGAGCCATGTAGCCCTCACATCTGTACTGTAAGTCCCGGATGTTCGCTTACAGATAAGTCATTACGGAGAGGAATCTAGAGAAAACTCTAGCCCTCTTGTTCCCTGTTGCTAAAAATCATCTTTTAATGTTATTGCATATATCATTAGTCAAATTACAAGATCATTGTTTATGTGAGCACTAGCCACTACCCAATGCCATAACCATAGGATACAAGGAATAAGATCAATACTAAGACATCCTTAATAAGGAGACACATGCAGCATGAATTAAGTGAATTAAAGTGAATAGGTAACAAGAATAATCCCATGCTATACTTGCCTTGATCTAGCTGATCCTGTTGATCTGACTCGTAATAGTACTCTTGATCACCAACGAACTGATCACCGTCTATTCTCGATTAGCACATCAACAACAATCATCCAAGAGCAACCATGCAAAGCAAACAAAGCTACAATTAGAACAGTACACCAACTGTAGAAAAATAAGATAAATTTTTTTAAAACAAATCTACATCGCTCTAGGATCACACAGACGCGAAGTTCACGTAAAACGGAGCTAAAACGGAAAAGTTATGATTTAAACAAGATTTACTTTATTAAAGTAATAGATTAAATCTAACCTCAAAATTTAAAAGTGGAAAATCTACTATACAGTAGTACTAATAGGTAGAGTATGAAATTATGAACCTAACGTAACTTGAACGGATCAAATCGGAGTTAAAACGGAGATTTTATGACCTAAATAGATCTAGTGACAATTCTGTAAATACCTGAAAGCGTATTTTCATCTAAACCGACGAAGTTTACGTTTTCAAAATAACAAAACGTATTTTCCTCTTACGCCATGGACTGCGGGTTTAAAAACGAAGAAAGCTAGGGGCTCTTAAGCAAAATACCCAACCGAAGGGATATCTTATGATCTAGGCCGTTAGATCTGAAACGGACGGTCGGGATTGTTTGGAGGGAGAGAGGGAGGGGATCTCCGGCCGGCACTGTAGCCCGACGGCGGCGTTATTGCCGGCGGCGAGCAATTGCTCACCGGAATTGACCAATCCGGCAGCAGGAACCACTATTCGATGCACCGATTGCACAGGGAGGAGTAGGAGGGAGCCGCGAACTCACCTAGATGCTCTCCGGCGACCGAAACCGACCGAGGAAGGCGGGCGGCTTCCAATGGCGAGCGGCGGAGCCCTACTCACGATGACCGAGCCAAATTAGTGAAACAAATCGAAAAAGAAAAAGAAGATGGGCTCGGCAACTTTCAAACAGCAACCCGAACCCTCGGTAGCTTACGGAGGTGGCCGAATCAACGAGTTCTTCGTTTTGCTTCCAAGCTTGAGCGGCGGCTGCTAGGATGCGGTGGCTTGCTCGTCTCGAGGCTCGCGGTTAGGGTTGTGGAGGGGCGGTGCAGGCGGGGCTGCTATTTAAGAGGCTAGCTGACGTGCGGAACAAGGCGGAGGGGAGTCAGGACGGCCTCGGCCTCCATTGCCGGAGTCCGGCTCGAACACGAGCGGGAGGTAGGAGATGATACCGCTGACAAGCGGGCCCGGGAGATCAGTCAAAGGAAAGGGAGGGAGGCGCGACGGGCAGCTACTAGCTGGGCCGGCCCACGGCCAGGAGGGATGGGGATGCGTCTGGGCCGAAAAGAGAGAGAAGAAGAGCTGGTTTCGGCCCGAACTGAGAAATCATTTCCTTTTCCTTTTCTTTTTCTAATACTTCAAATACATTTTTTTTTCAAATGATTTTTTTGAAATAATTTTCTTCTGGAAATAAACCAAATCAAAACAATAATAAAAAAAATATGCAACGGCATGTATGCACAAACACTCATTTAACCTTATATTTGATTTTATTTTAAACAAAATATTATTTCACTAGGTTAAAATGCTCACAAAATTGCGTAAGTAAATCAAGTTCTCCTATTTTAAAATAATGCAAATTTTAGGGTGGTACACATAGAAACCACGAGACGAATCTTTTAAGCCTAATTAGTTCATGATTAGCCATAATTGCTACATTAACACACATGTACTAATGACAGATTAATTAGGCTTAATAAATTCGTCTCGTAGTTTCCAGGCGAGTTATGTAATTAGTTTTTTATTAGTATCCGAAAATCCCTTCTGACATCTTATAAAATATCCAATGTGACACTTAAAAACTTTTCACCCACGATCTAAACAAGGCCTGATCTATAGAGGGTGGGTTTAGTTGGTGAAATTTTTTTAGAAAAATATCACATCGGATGTTTCATGTGATGTCGGAATACTAATAAAAAACTAATTACATAGCTTGCCTAGAAACCACGAAACGAATTTATTAAGCCTAGTTAATCTGGCATTAGCACATTTGTTACTGTAGCACTTTAGTGTCAAATCACAAACTAATTAGGCTCAAAACGTTCATCTCGCGATTTTTCCAACTAAACTATGTAATTAGTTTTTTATCTACATTTAATGCTTTATACATGTACCACAAGATTCGTTATTGGAGTTTTTCGTAAAAAGTTTTTAGATCTAAACACACCCAGAGATAATCTCCTATCTCCCATTTCTTGAAAGCAAGGCAACGACACTGACTTGTCAGCAGCAGCAAGGAACAAGGACTAAGCCTTATTTAGATGCATCTAAAAGTTAGAATTTTTTTACTCTCTCCATCACATCAATTTTTAACCGCTTGCATAGAGTATTAAATGTAGATAAAAAATAACTAATTACACAGTTTAGCTGGAAATCACGAGATGAATCTTTTGAGCCTAGTTGGTCCACGATTGGACAATATTTGTTAAATAAGACAAAATTGGTACTATTCATCGGGTTGAAATTTTTTCAATCTAAACGTGGCCTAAGGGCCTGTTTAGTTGGGGATTTTTTTTGAGTTCGGCTACTGTAGCACTTTTCGTTTTATTTTGCAATTTGTGTCTAATCATGAACTAATTAGGCTCAAAAGATTTGTCTCGTAATTTATAATTAAACTGTGTAATTAATTTTTTCTTTCGTCTACATTTAATACTCCATACGTGTACCGCAAGATTTGATGTGACAGATACTATTGTATTTTTTTTCCTTTTTGAACTAAACATGCTCTAGGCCTCGTTTAGTTTCCCAAATTCACCCCCAAATTTCACTATGCAAAAAGAGTATCCCCCATCACATCAAAATACCGGCACATATATGGAGTATTAAATATAGATGAAATAAAAATTAATTACACAGTTTGGTTGTACTTTGCGAGACGAACGTTTTAAGCCTAATTAATCAATATTTGGACAATTATTACCCAATAAAAATAAAATTGCTACAATATTACGGCCCTAAGCAAGAATGCCCGTGCCACTCCCTCCAGCCTGCAGTGCACAGCCAGAGCCCTGGCATTAAAGGAGCGGACTGGAGCCCGGAGACCTGTCATCTCATCTGCCACCACTAGTAGTAAGCCGCATTAACTAGGAGTTACAGCTAAAACACCACACCGCCCGGCCCCCTCTACCTCAACCTGTAACCTGCCTCGTCCGCACTGCTAACAAACCACCACCGCGCACGACACTTGGGCACCGAGCAAGCCCAGCCGTCGTCCATGGCCATGGCGGTGTGCGGCGCCGCGTCTGACGTCACCCTTCCTTGAACCCTGCTCGTCGCTTCTCATCCCTCGTCGTCCCGTAGCCTCTTTGTCTCATCCTTGCCGCTCGCCAATGTCACTCCTCCATCTCCACGACGCGTGCACGTACGTACGCGTACAGGCGTAGCCCTCTTTCTTCCACGTACAAAGATCCCTCCCTTGTTTGGTTGGTCACCAGGAGTCGCAGCGTGCCGTGCCGCGCCGATGTCTGAGTCCAGCAGGGCGTTCCACCTCGACGCCCCGTCGTCCTCGTCGTCGGCCGCCGCCGCCGGCGACCATCATCACCATGGGAAGCCCGCCTCGGCCACGACCGCGGGAGGCGGCGGCGGCGGCGGCAGCGTGCCGTTCCACAGGCTGTTCGCTTTCGCGGACGGCGCCGACGCCGCGCTCATGTCCCTGGGCACGCTCGGCGCGCTCGCCAACGGCGCCGCGATGCCGCTCATGACGGTCCTCTTCGCCCGCCTCATCGACGCCTTCGGCGGCGCCACCGACACGCGGGACGTCGTGGCGAGGGTCTCCAACGTCTCGCTCCAGTTCCTCTACCTCGCCGTCGCATCCGCCGTCGCCTCCTTCGTGCGTAAGTCCATAGTCCATACACACATACTCAATGCTCCGACACTGTTCCTCCACCGACACTCTCACTGACGCACATCGATCCATCGTCCACACAGAGGTGGCGTGCTGGATGATCACCGGCGAGCGGCAGGCGGCGCGGATCCGGGGCCTGTACCTGCGGGCCATCCTGCGCCAGGAGGTGGCCTTCTTCGACCAGCGCGCCACCACGGGCGAGGTGGTGGGGCGGATGTCGGGGGACACCGTGCTCATCCAGGACGCCATGGGCGAGAAGGTCGGCAAGTGCATCCAGCTGCTCGTCGCCTTCGCGGGCGGGTTCGCCGTCGCCTTCGCGCAGGGCTGGCTCCTCGCGCTCGTCATGCTCGCCACCATCCCGCCGCTCGTGCTCGCCGGCGCACTCATGTCCAGCGTCGTCGCCAGGATGGCATCCCTCGGACAGGCCGCCTACGCCGACGCCGCCGTCGTCGTCGACCAGACCATCGGCTCCATCACAACCGTAAGCCAACAAGCATCCTTCCCTTTCCTTGTCGGTCCAATGACACATCACTCCAACACACCCCACCCCAGGTCGCGTCTTTCACCGGCGAGCAGCGGGCGGTGGCCAAGTACAGCAGCTCGCTCAAGAGGGCGTACAGCTCCGGCGTCTGGGAGGGGCTCGCCGCCGGTGTCGGCATGGGCATCGTCATGGTGCTCCTCTTCTGCGGATACTCCCTGGGGATTTGGTACGGCGCCAAGCTCATCCTGGAGAAGGGATACACCGGCGCACAAGTCATGAATGTCATCTTCGCAGTCCTCACTGGCTCACTGTAAGTTTTTTTTCCCCTTTCATCTTCACTAACGCATGCATTTCCGACAGAATTTAGTTGCACCAGTAATCTCATCTCAACAAGTGTCAGTCAAGATCATGACAAGTGTGTGACCAAATATAGTCTTTTATCTGCAACTGCAAGAAACGATTGGGTGGTTTCAGGAACAAAAAGACTACGAAAACAAATGTTCATGTTGCTTTCTCTGTATACATGATAAATCTATCAGGCCCTTGTTTAGTTCATAAAATATTTTGCAAAATGTAACTATAGCGCTACTGTAGCACTTTCGTTGTTATTTGACAATTATTATCCGATCATGGCCTAATTAGGCTTAAAAGATTCATCTCGTGATTTACAACTAAACTGTGTAATTAGTTTTATTTTTTTATCTATATTTAATGCTTCATGCATGTGTTTAAAGATTCGATGTGATGGGAATCTGAAATATTTTGCAAAATATTCAATGTGTTCAAAGATTCTGCCGTTTTCTGTCTATGAAAAAGCCTACTATATTTGGATTTGCCCCTGATTAAGACATGTCAGGCAGGCCACTCGGCAGTTTGACGGTGATAAGCACTAGATGTTGTCAGCAAACAAATAAAGCTAGACCAACCCTGCACGTTTGGTTTATTCAGTTAGCGCTTAGCAGCAACAGACCAAATGCAGATCATGCCAACCTTGCCTTTTTGTTTTAACAGGTTCATACCATCCATACCCAGCAAGGTTGGCAGGAACCGAGCATTAGTGTGTGTGTGTGTGTGTGTTGACCCAGCCTTCTTTGGAGGCCATTGTAGGAGCCAGGGATTGAACCCTGGGCAGCCAGCTCCCATGTTTTAACCGCCTGCTCTATGAGCAGTTCCTAAACCAAGCATTAGTGTTGTTGAGTAACCATAATTGTCCAACCCAACCGAGTCGAATTCCCATGAAATTCACTTTTGTCTTTTGACAAACTTTTTCACTTTTGTCTTTTGCGCTGGCAAAGTGTCATATCATGTACAGGAGATAATTTTCTATCTTTAGTCAGTGCTAAATGATGCATCTACTGCAGTCTCAGCATGCTTTCTTGTCACCGAATTCAAAGTACTGTTGATTGCACATGAAGTTCTTCGATCAGACCAACATAATTAGTTAACTTAGCAAGCTGACCCTCTTGCTATTGCAATCACCAGAGCTCTGGGCCAGGCATCTCCGAGCATGAAAGCATTTGCCGGAGGGCAGGCTGCGGCATACAAGATGTTCGAAACAATCAACAGGGAGCCTGAGATTGACGCATACAGCACGGCAGGTAGGAAGCTGGACGACGTTCAGGGAGACATTGAGTTCAGGGATGTTTACTTTTCGTATCCAACAAGGCCTGATGAACAGATCTTCGGTGGTTTCTCCCTTGCCATACAGAGTGGCACAACTGTTGCACTAGTTGGGCAGAGTGGGAGTGGCAAGTCAACGGTTATCAGCTTGATTGAGCGGTTCTACGACCCTCAGCTCGGTGAAGTTCTGATAGACGGTGTTGATCTAAGGGAGTTCCAGTTGAGGTGGATCAGAAGTAAAATCGGCCTCGTGAGCCAAGAACCAGTCCTGTTCACTGCTAGCATAAGAGATAACATAGCTTATGGCAAGGACAACGCAACCGATGAGCAGATCAGAGCTGCAGCTGAGCTTGCTAATGCCTCCAAATTCATAGATAAAATGCCCCAGGTCAGAAGACTTCTTATCCTATGAATTTACAAATTTCATCACTGATTATGAATTTTAAAGAAAATATATGAGACAAGCTACCCTGCTATGTGTTTGAATTTCTTGATGTTTTTGACATTTTCCCAGGGTTTTGCTACTTCAGTTGGTGAACATGGAACACAACTTTCAGGTGGGCAGAAGCAAAGAATAGCCATTGCCAGAGCAATTCTCAAAGATCCAAGAATCTTACTATTAGATGAAGCAACAAGTGCTCTAGACACTGAATCTGAAAGGATTGTACAGGAGGCTCTTGATAGGGTCATGACGAACCGGACAACTGTCATAGTTGCTCACCGTTTGAGCACCGTCAGGAATGCTGACACCATTGCTGTGATTCATCGAGGATCAGTAGTCGAAAAAGGTATTTCCTTTTTACTGAAATCATAACATGCCTTTTCTGTTGCCAACTGCTTGACTCAAAATTTCACACTTCATCAGGTTCACACCACGATCTTGTAAGGGATCCAGAGGGAGCTTACAGTCAGCTGATACGCCTACAGGAAGCGAGCCATGCTTCCGAGGGTGCAAACTACCAGAACAAGCCAAGCAGGAAGGGTGATTCTGGGATTCACTTAGGCAAACAAATGTCGACAAATCAGTCACCAAGCCAAAGGTCACCACAGAACAGCAGCAGCAACCACTCGTTCTCAGTATCACATGGTGTGCCTCTAGAAATTGACGTCCAGAACAGTTCATCAAAGAATATAGATGAAGAAATTCAGCACGAAGTGCCTCTCAGTCGCCTCGCCTCGCTTAACAAACCCGAAATCCCAGTGCTTATCCTTGGTTCTATTGCTTCAGCTGTCAGCGGAATGATCTTCCCGATCTTTGCGATACTTCTATCAAATGTGATCAAAGCATTTTATGAGCCGCCACGTATTCTGAGGAAGGATGCTGAATTCTGGTCATCTATGTTCTTGGTATTCGGTGCAGTGTACTTCTTGTCACTTCCTCTTGGCTCATACCTTTTCTCAGTGGCTGGGTGCAAGTTGATAAGAAGGATCAGACTGATGACATTTGAAAAGGTGGTCAATATGGAAATCGAATGGTTCGATTACCCAGAGAATTCAAGTGGAGCAATAGGCGCAAGGCTATCAGCAGATGCAGCAAAAGTTCGGGGGCTTGTGGGTGATGCATTACAACTGGTGGTGCAGAACTTGGCAACTTTAGTTGCCGGTCTGGTAATTGCTTTTGTATCAAACTGGGAGCTCTCTCTTATTATACTGGCTCTAATACCGCTTATTGGCCTCAACGGATGGATCCAGATGAAGTTTATTCAGGGATTCAGTGCAGATGCAAAGGTATGACAAGAAGCCATAACAAATGTTGCTGTTTCTTCAGTTAGTTGATCATATTATTCACATTTCATCAGTTCACTGATTCCGCGTTATGATTTCAGTTGATGTATGAGGAGGCAAGTCAAGTAGCAACTGATGCAGTGAGCAGCATAAGGACAGTGGCATCATTTTCAGCTGAAGAAAAGGTGATGGATTTGTACAAGAAAAAATGTGAAGGACCTTTAAGAGCAGGGATCAGGACAGGAATAACAAATGGTATTGGCTTTGGGGTTTCCTTTTTCTTGCTGTTTGGAGTTTATGCAGCCAGCTTCTATGCTGGTGCACGGCTTGTAGAGAACGACAAAACAACTTTTCCCAAAGTTTTCAGGGTATGTATCATGTTAAATATGAGATGTTTTCATTATAAAAAAGTGAATTTTAAGGTTATAAAATATTTGTAAATAATATATGTTTTTACCATTTGAATGCAGGTATTTCTTGCTCTCAGTATGGCAGCAATCGGGGTGTCACATACGAGTACCCTGACATCAGATTCTTCCAAAGCAAAATCAGCCGTATCTTCTATATTTGCCATCATGGACCGAAAATCAAGGATAGATCCAAGCGATGATGCTGGGGTAACCCTGGAGCCACTAAGTGGCAACATCGAATTTCGGCATGTGAGATTCAGATATCCAACACGACCGGATGTTCAGATTTTCCAAGACCTATGCCTGACCATTCAATCTGGAAAGGTACTAAACATCTTAATTTATCAGGATTACAGTGTTACTTGATTTCATTCCTTCAGCCTATCATCATATAGCATACAAGTTTATGAAACCGAACATAGTTAACTGTTTGCGCTATGTGTCTTACCTGTCAGACTGTTGCACTCGTTGGAGAGAGTGGTAGTGGCAAATCAACAGCGATAGCGTTGCTGCAGAGATTATATGATCCTAACGCAGGCCATATACTCCTAGATGGAGTGGACATACAGAAGTTCCAGCTGAGGTGGCTAAGGCAACAGATGGGGCTGGTGAGTCAAGAACCATCGCTGTTCAACGACACCATCCGGGCAAACATTGCTTACGGAAAGGATGGGCAAGCAACAGAATCGGATGTGGTGGCTGCCGCACGGTTGGCAAATGCTCACAAGTTCATCAGTTCACTGCATCAGGTAATAATGCATGCCTCAAACGTGCTACTGCGTACTGTCTACTCTGCATAACTAACTAGATGATATGTATAGAAAAAATGTCACCTTACAGAGATCAGCTATTACCTGAACAATGCAGGGATATGACACCATGGTCGGGGAGCGTGGGGCTCAGCTATCAGGAGGGCAGAAGCAGCGCGTCGCCATTGCCCGCGCCATCGTGAAGGACCCCAAGATCCTTCTGCTCGACGAAGCGACAAGTGCCCTCGACGCAGAATCCGAACGGACAGTGCAGGACGCGCTGGACCGGGTGATGGTGAACAGAACAACAGTGATCGTCGCGCACCGGCTGTCCACAATACAGGGCGCGGATGTGATCGCAGTGGTGAAGGATGGTGTGATCGTCGAGAAGGGGAGACATGACACCTTGATCAAGATGGAGGGTGGCGCGTACGCGTCCCTCGTCACGCTCCATTCAGCAGCGCCGTCGCAGCACATGGCAAGGTCCAGGCAGAAGGGATAGTCTGGATTTGTGATAGGTGAGCAAGACTGGCAGCTTAACAAAGTTGAGGCGCCGGCATTTGTTGTCCAGGTCCTGGTGAAATAGTTACAAGGCAAAGATATATAAACTCTGCAGCATAGCTAAGCAGAAAAGAAGATTACACAAATAGCAATGTAGCAATCCTGTCTAAGTCACTACTAATATGAATACAGATATTCAGTGTAACATATACTGAATGTAGTATATATATTCTACGTATATAGCAACAAAGAAGTAGATGATGGTGGCGTCTCCTTGCCTTGGAGACTTGGGAGGAAAAGCCTAGCCTCCATTTCTTCAGGTGTGCCAAGAACACAAGCATATCTACCTACTTTTTCTATTTTTATTGTAAACGGAGGGGAAGAGGGCTCCCCAGCAGTTCATTGCTTAGGAGTGCAATAACAATTGCAGCTCTGAAATCAGAACACTACGAGCCTATCACTGTCAGGGAGGACGGAGGAGGGATGTTGAGCTCTTGTGGCGACAGAAGTGCGGAGAAGCAACCGATCGGAAATTCCGCCACCATAAAACTGTATAAATGATTTCAGAAGATGCTGAATTCAAGAAAGTCCGCCGGTGAATCCTCCTGCATCTGCAAGCAACAGTAGGGTAAATTAAAGAGACTGATGAACCCTAGAGAAGATGAGCAGCATCTAAGCCTGCAGAAAACACTTTGGTTCTCTGTCAGAACTCACAGCTAGCAATCCAGCTCGCCATCATCAGGATCAACCAATCCGATTTGCGCCTCCCTCGCTCTTGAATCGGAGTCGGCCCGACGACCCCAGCTCTTCTGAAATTTTTCTCTCGCTTGGTTTGGTCTACCCTCTACCGTAGGCAGGAACCACGCGGCCGTCCATTCCCCGCCAGCCAGACCACGTCTTCGCTGACGTGTAACGCATCGCGGCCGTCCATTCGCCGCACTCCACCGCCCGACCGCCAGGATCTTCGAACGGCACGAGCGAGGCAGCGGGCGTCGCCGGCCACTCAGCGCGCGCCACGCACACCACCAAGGGGCATAACGGTAAATTCCCAAGCCAAAGCAGCGTGACGCACGAGCTGTTTTCTATAAAAAAAAATAGAAAAGAAAAAAAATCGGAGAAACGTGTGGCAGCGAGGGTGGGGAGAAACATGGAGCTCACCGGCGCCGCGCTCCGGCGATCCGCGCTGCCGTCGGCGTCCCCGGTGGCAGCGAGGGTGGGGAGGAGGAGGCGCCCGGCCAGGGTGGCCTGCGTCGGGGGCGGCGGGTTCGCGGAGGAGGGCCACCTCAGGTACTACGAGGCGGCCCCGCGGAGGAAGGCGGTGGAGGCGGTGGCGAGGGACCTGGGCAAGCTCCGGGCCATGGGGCTCGTCGCGGGCGACGCGGCCGAGGAGAAGGTCCTCTCGGTGAGCCCTCTGTTTCTCCATCCCCCTCTTCCTCGCCTTTTTCTCTTGTTTTCGATTTGGGAAATGGATGAAGAATCTGAGTAAGCTTAGTATCCTGGCCTTGTGGTGGTGCTTGCTGCAATTAATTGGTTCCTGTGGAAGAATTCGGCCGCGCTTTGAGGATAATCATGATGATGATATAAGTAATATGGTCGATTTGGTATCCGGATGGGAAAAAAAAATTGTTACGTTGTGTTACCAACTAATTTCAGTTCCTGAACAGAACTGTTTTTGAAAGAAATTACCAATGCAATTTCAGTTCCTGCTGATAAATGAACATGTGTATTTAAATGTCGGTAATTGGTTTACTTGATAGTTTTGTATTGTCCGTGTGTTGATCGAAGTTCTCAAGTTGAGTTCTCATTTCTTTGCAACTGTCAACGCAGGAAGCCACAGATCTGCTGCTGCAGGAGCTGAGCCAGATGAAGGATGCAGAATACAAGACAAAGAAGGTAGAGAAAGAAGAGAAGGCTGCTATGAAAGCACTGAAGAAGCAGGAGAAGGACGCGAAGAAGACTGCCGTCACGATGATGAAGTGTGAAGAAGATGAGTCCTCCTCTGAGTCAAGCGAGAGCGATTGCGAGGACGAGGCAACCATGAATGTTGAGCAGGGCATGATGATCTCAACAGCGGTTCCCGAAGGTGTTGCATCAAGTATCTCAGCTGTCTCCACGATGGAGTGTGATAAGGCTGCAATGAAGGCCATGAAGAAAATGGAGAAGGAACAAATGAAGGCCATGAAGAAGATGGAGAAGGAACAGAAGAAGGCCATGAAGATGGAGAAGGAAGCAAAGAAGATGGCAATGGCTACGCTGAATGGCTGCAGGGATGAAGACGATTCCTCATGCTCATCAGAGTCCAGCGAAAGTGAATGCGAGGGCCAACTTGTCAGGATGAGCCGCTGCGCTACAATCACCGCACGAGAAATGCCATCTCCAAACACGGGTCTCCCCATCATAGTTCCTCAAGTTCCAGCACCTTTGGCACCGGAACCATCTCAACCTTCAGGGCTAGCAACCGCGGTGCAAGCCAGGGTCAGCTGCGTTGCGGCAGTTGAGACATCCACAACCAGCAGAATTGAGGTCTGCATGGGGGGCAAATGCAAGAAGGCAGGCTCGCTTGCTCTTCTGCAGGAGTTCGAGAAGACTGTGGGTACTGAAGGTGCTGTCGTCGGCTGCAAATGCCTGGGGAAGTGCGGCCTAGGTCCCAATGTGCGGTTGAGGAGCGGCATCTCTGCAGAAGGTTGCGCAAAGGGGAGCCCACTCTGCATCGGTGTAGGTTTTGAAGATGTTGCCACCATAGTGGCAGGTCTCTTCGGAGAGGCTGATCTGGGTATGACACCCACCTAGACCTGGTTGTACTACATAGACCTAAGCTTCAAGAGAAGCTTGTATTCACAGATGTTGCACTGAACAAATGTATAGTGCAAATAATAGCTACGGCCTTGCTAGGCTGCTAGTGCTAAGTTTATGTACTATATGTCTATATAGAACATGTATCATGTATGGTAATCAATGTTTCTGATTTCTGATCCATATTGGACTGATTGTTTTCATGGTTTCAGATTTGAGCATCTGTGGCTAACTGACTATCTAGGGATATATAGGGATGGTTAATGTTAATGTTCTCCACTTTCTGGATGAAGAAATAACTGGAACTAGACAACTAATGTCCTGCAGGTGCAGTGTTTGTGTTTGAGGTTATCGGATTCATATAGGTTTTCAATGATAAGCTCTTGCCCATCTTCATTACTTAATTTATCTTCCCCCAGCTAAAAAAAGTTAGCCGCTGCTACTTGATTTCTCTTTTATTGACACTGGACTGTTTGTCCTGTGTTGGTTTTTCTTACGTTCTTCCGTTCCAGGATAAGGTCTCTCATTCTTACGTCCCAGGTCCGTGCGTTGCCATGGCTGCCTAAACTTTTCAATGCAACAACAATAGTATGTAAAAAAAAAAGTTAGCCGTTGCTACAGTTGACATGATCTGAGCAACATGCTGTTTTGAACCATGTTGGGATATATAAGAAATGCAGTACATAAGATATGCAAGTTTTTTTTAGAACTTATTATGCTGAAATTGTTGGTTGGAATCTGAGAGGCTGCCAACAGAATGTCGGAATGGCCAACACCATCAGTATCATCTTGAGTCCATCGCAAAGAGAATGTCTAACATCAGGAGTGCACAGCCATCACGTAGAGGATGAATCTCACAGGTCTCTGCATTTCACATTTGGGAATCTTAGCCAGAACACTGAAATAGCCATCTGCAATTTGAAGGCCTGGAGAGTAGTACTGCAAATTATTGACAAAAGATCAGCACCATCAAAATTTAACAATTTTTTTTCTCAAGCGACGCAGATGAGCCACGTGTCATTTCATGAAGATAGAAGAAAGACAAGTGAGAGGGCATAGAACCTACTCCCAGAAAGAAATGAGCAAACTCCACTGCGAATAAGCTTGAACATCAACACTGTGGCACTCAGATATAATATTCAGGCCTCAACATTCAAATGTTGGTGATAAGCACTCTTGAACCATGTCCAGTAGGTTTGAGTTTTCCAATGCAGCTGCAACACATTCTTTGTTGTTCAGTTTCTTATTCACTGCAACGAAGAATTACTTTATACGCTGAAATACTCAGCTAATCGATATATATGGTTGCTATTGCAGAAGCTGTAGAACATATACCAGCAGCTTCAGTTGCATGTGATCCAGGGGCAACCCTTATGTTCACCTACAAAAGTTAAGATTCAGATGACTGTCTAACAAACAATACACACACATACAGAGAGAGCTCACACACAACAGACGAAGAAACAATTTCCCTAACATGTTGATGATTAAAAAATAAAAAAAGAAAAATTCCAGATCTGACTTATTAGATTGTATTCCCACCAGTAAAAATCAAATATATTCTTATGAAATGTACAGCATATATGTACATGAGCTACTAATTTTGTAACCATTTCAGTGACTAAGTTTTATGTGCAACAAAGGTATAATCCTTTTTATAATTCAATCTGATAAACAGACATTTCAGGCCCACGTAACACCTCTGAAAAAAGTAGTTAGCAACAATGCAATCCCTAATGACAGCAGTATGCTGATATAAATGACATGCCTATCACAGATTTCTAGAACTTGCTAAACTGGGTATGAAGGTAACATATCAAACCCTTATTGCTCTAGGAAAATAATATTTGATAACATAAGTACTTTGTCTCAACCTCTACAATGATAACAAACCTTGTAACGAGGAGGGAGACTTCGTACAAGTTTCACACGTATGCAAAGGCCAATAATAGTTGCCATATTGCAGTGTTCCACTGTTGGGGTGAAATTAACCCTGATGCAAAGGAAAATGAATCTCAAGAGTGAATTTCAGTAACGATCCTGAATTGTACATCCAAACAAAGGAACCTAGACAGATGAGAACCTACCTGACATGATTACTTTCATCATTGAGTGCAATTGAGTCTTCAGTTACCACAATCAGCTGTTCCAGTGAGTATGGGTGCTCTGGATCCTTTATATCTCTAATGTGATGTAAAGAACATTAAGGGCCATAACCAAAAAAAAAAAAAAAAATGGCTAGGGCACAGAACTCAGAAATAAATGGGGGGCAAAACAAGCTTCGCTGCATTTATATACGCGAAATCATTAAATAGGATATCAAATATTTCCAGCTGGTCTATTGGCTCTGCGACACTTTCATCTGTGGCCTCTGGTGCCCGTCGGACGAGCCTCTCTTTCTTCTCATGGATTATAGGATTAGTATTAATCAACCCCATAGCCATTCCTATGGAATGCAATGCAGTAACCTTAGATGAGAAAGGCAAATTCCTGCAAGTCAAAACAAATGAAAGTGTGTTTGTAACAGTATCTGGTTTACACTGCACAGCCAAAGAATATTTATTTTGCGGGCTGCACTACTATGAACTCAACCATTTGTGTTAGTTATTATGACCGATCTAACCGAGCAGTGTTATATACCTACGTTACAGTTACGGAGGCAAGGAATCAAAGGTCTATAGTATGGATACTTTAATCCATGCCCAACCCAAGCAAATCAAATGAATCTTACACGAACCAACGCAAAGAGGCCCTCCCACCTCACCTCACCCTTATCGCTGTGGGGAAACGGAGTGGGGAGTGGAGAGTGGGGAGTGGGGACTGCCGACTGGAGTATGTGCGTCGGGGGTCGCGGTCGGCCGCCCGTCACTCCATCAGAGAGGAGTCGGAGCAAGACGTCGTCAGTCAGCGTCGGCTTCTCGTCTTGGCGGCCCGGCGCGGCCTCGCTCGTTGGCCGGTCGGATGCCGGACGGGCGGAGGAGTGGCGATGCCACGACGGGGCGAGACGGTGGTCGGCCGGCGGTCGCTAAACCCCAGCGCTGCGGCTGAAACATGCGTCCGGCCCATATACAACAGCAGCGTATGCGTGCAGCCCAGAAAAGAAAACGGAATCAAGGCCCAAGCAACGCAAGGAAGCAGATACGGGGAAAAGTCCTCTCTCTCAAAAAAAAAAAAAAAAACGGGGAAAAGTCCTTCTCACCTTCTCACCTCCTTCAAAATCTAAAAAAAAATCTAACCTCCTTCAACTGTTAGGCAAGTTCAATTTGATTTATTTTTCTAGAAAAATTGGATTTTTAGACTCACATAAACCTAACTCTTGAAAACGTCTGATTTACCTCCGTAAATGGTTTTAAAACAGTCTTGGTTGACATGGCGCCACATTAGCAATGAACGAAGTAAATTAAACTTTTGCAATAATTCAGGGAGGTCAATTAGACTCTATAGAAAATAAATTCAAAAATTACTCAAATATTTTTTAGAATAAATACATTTTAAAATTCTAAAATATGATTTAATATTAAAAATTCATAAAAAATGCTTTAACTCATAAAAAAACAAAACTAAATCATGGTCTATACTCGACGTCATGAAAATTTAGGTTTCCTTGTGCCATCTAGTCCCGTCCCTCCGACCAAACATATCCTAAGATGCCACTATATATTGGGCAACAGTAACGCATTCCCTCTAAAGGTGTGCGGATCCACGGGCCGTTAGAGAATCTCCAACACTATTTCTTAAACCCACTTTATAAATCTAATTCACCAGGAGAGCCATTGTACTGGAATCATTCTACACATTTGAAGTTCTCTATATCTTTTTTTTTTGCTATTTGGAGATCTAGCTTCATTCTTTATCTTTGGCGAGTGAGAATCTAGGAATGGAAGAAATAAAAGTTTTTTCAGACGAGAAAGTGCAATGGTCATGTATCTCCAGTACGCTCCTCCATAGCAAGAAATAGATTTTTTGGGGGGCCCTCGTAATAATGGAAAGAAAGGCCCACAAGGAGCAACAAGATGTTTACCCATGTAGGAGTAATTATGATATTGTGCCGGCTTACGTCCCGTCCGGATGGACCCGCACACGGGAACGATTCGACCGAGCGGTCGCGCCCCCGTGCCTTATCCCATCCCGTCCGTGACCCGCCGCGCCCGCTCGCTCGCCCGCTCTCCCCTCGCTCACCCACTCTCCCCCGCTCCTCCGCTTCCACTCTCTGTCGCGCCACGCGCCGTTCTCCGGGCCAGGTCGCTGCCGCCCCTCCCCCCTCTGCAACCCCCACCGCAGACGAGGTAGGTCGGTTCTCTAGATTTGAGCCCTCCTCCTCCTCTTCCTCTGGATCTGAGCGCTCCTCCTCTGAATCTGAGCCCTCCTTCTCCTCCTGCTCCTCTGGATATGAGGGACGCGGCAGTGGCTAGGGTTTCAGCGAGCTTTAGGGTCATATTCCCTCCTCCCTCTGGTGAGTTCGAAGGTGATGGATCAGGGGCTGTTTTGTACGCTTTTTTGATGTTTCTCCCATGTTGCTATGGGTGTTTTGGGACGTTGCAACAGATGATTTTCGAATGTTGCAATGAGATTTTTTTGGTCGTTACAATAGATGTTTTTACGATGTTGCAGTACTACTATTTGAGATGTTGCAGTACATAATTTTCGATGTCGTAGCACATAATTTTTGATGTTGCAGTACATATTTGTTCGATATTGTAGTATATGTTTTTTGATATTGCAGTACATGTTTTTCAGTGATGTAGTATATATTTTTTCAATGTTGCAGTACATTTTTTTGTTGTTGCAGTATATATTTTTTAATGTTGCAGTGCATGTTTTTCAATGTTGCACTATATATCTTTTTGATGTTACAGTATTTACAACCCAATGCTGCACTACATAGTTTTTCCATATGTTTTTGTAATGTTGCAGTTAGTGTTTCATGCTCTTTTTAGGACAGAGGTGTGGTGGGGGAAGCGTTGGGGAATGGGGGGCATGGGCGCGGTGGGGAGTGGAGGACAGGGGTAGGTTCCGTTCTATACACGGAGAGCGGGCAGGGTTCCATAAGAGATCGGCGTCCAGACCTACTTGCACGTCGGACGTCCGGACGCTAGAATCACCGTTTTTTTTAATGATCATAAATAACCATGCACAGTGGGAAAATATCTCCCGGCGTGGAACACGCCACCCCCCATCACGAACCACCCGTTGCTTTCGCGGGCCTCTTCAATTCGCGGTTTGTGTCCTGTCCTGCCCACACACGAGTAACCTACCTCCACCGCCCTGCCCTGGTCCCTGGACACTGACACGCGGGCCAGGCTCACGCTCGGACTTGGGGCCCAGCCCAATAAGGGTGACGCATCAATGCGCCTCCCGACTCGCCTCGTGGCCGTACGCAGTAGCTTCAATCAAGAATTAAAAAAGACAGGCCCAGCCCAGCTGCCCAGGAGGAGCAGCGAGGGAGCCAGCCAGAACCAACCAGGGCCCAGGGAGGTGACTGGACGTAGAGTACGTGGACGATGCCAATCCCAGTGCCTGCCACTGCCATTGGTCCGCGCGTCTCCCTCGGCCCTCGGCTCTTGTTGTGTTTATCGCCTCTTTCCCCCTCCTCCACTCCACTTCATTTCACCCCTCCCTCTCCCTCTCCCTCTCCGCCTTGACTTCCTTCGCCACCGTCCTCTTCATCCTCCTCAATCCGCTCTTTGAGGAAGCAAGAAGAAGAGCAAGCTACACGCAACAAGCCAACAACAAGGTGAGTAGTTTCTTGCTCCAACCGCCTTGCCTACCGTTGACTCTCCGTGAGCTCTACTCTGCGTCTCTGCCTCCTCCTTGCCGTTGCCGTTGCCGGGTAGCCGGGTTGATCTGGACGCTTGCTGTTTCTATACTTTCCACTACTTTTTTTGAACCTATATACTTTCCACTACTGGTACTAGTAGTAGGATGCATGAACTGACTGTTCACTCTGCGTATCGAGCTTGCTGCATGCGTGTGGCCGTGCCAACATCCATCCTCTCACAAAATTCTCCATCGCCTACCTGTACTTAATTTTCTGCAGGGGATAGGAATAGGATCATGGCCGGGCGCCGGCGCAACCACCACCACCTCCTACTGCCGGCAACCGCCTGCCTGTGGGCTCTGTCATGCGCGCTGCTGCTGCTCCGCGCGTCGTCGGCGTCCCCTCACGCTCACGGCCTGCTCAGGGTCGGCCTCAGCAAGCGCGGCCTGGACCAGCACGCGCTGCAGGCGGCCAAGGTCGCGAGGCAGGAGGACAGCCTCCGCCGCCTGGGGGCCTCCGCCGGCAGCACCAGCACCAGCGGCGGCGACGACGTCCCGCTCGTCGACTACCTCAACACCCAGTACTACGGGGAAGTCGGCCTCGGCACGCCGCCGCAGAACTTCACCGTCATCTTCGACACCGGCAGCTCCAACCTCTGGGTCCCCTCCTCCAAATGCTACCTCTCGGTCCGTTCCTTCCTTGCTTTCTTTCTATCTGATGATGATGTTTGGTTTGCCATTGCCATGTGTACATTTGCATCATTGCAAATAGATCTGACTCATGTTTGGTTTCATTGCAATGTTCTGATCACTGCAGATAGCGTGCTACCTCCACCCCAGATACAAGTCCGCCAAGTCTAGCACTTACAAGAAGGATGGTATATATTTGTGATTTTGTGGCCAGGCCTCATCTTTTTTTTTTCTTCTTCTTTTTGATGTTTCGTGGGTAGTTCAAAGACCATGGCTAAATGCCTCTACCTCTTTCTTCCTTAAATTGTTCAGGAGAGACGTGCAAAATCACCTATGGCTCCGGTTCAATTGCTGGATTCTTCAGCTACGACGACGTGCTGGTTGGAGACCTTACTGTCAAAAGCCAGGTAGTAAATCTAATACTAACAACACCTGCCTCCAGTGTTGACATTCACGCGCGGCGCGCGGGACTGTATCTCTAACGCTGCAGATCAATCTACCCATTACAGAAGTTCATCGAGACGACGCGCGAAAGCAGCATAACGTTTATCATCGGCAAGTTTGATGGCATTCTTGGTCTTGGATACCCTGACATCTCCGTCGGCAAAGCTCCTCCAATTTGGTATATAGTCTTGTGCCTGTGTTACCATGTAGGTCGCTGGCGTTGGCTTGCCTGTTTGCCATTTAACAGGAGACCTGTTTTTTTTTTTCTCTCTCTTTGCCAGGCAGAGCATGCAAGAGCAGAACCTGCTTGCGGAAGATGTTTTCTCCTTCTGGCTTAACCGGAACCCTGACGCAGAATCTGGTGGCGAGCTTGTCTTTGGCGGTGTCGACCCTGATCACTTCAAGGGAAACCACACCTATGTTCCTGTTTCCACCAAAGGTTACTGGCAGTTCAACATGGGGGATCTTCTCATTGATGGCCAGTCCACTGGTTTCTGCGCCAAAGGCTGTGCTGCTATTGTCGACTCTGGGACTTCTTTGCTGGGCGGTCCAACGGTATGTCTCTCCATGCTGATGATCCTGAAATTCTCTGTATTTTGCATGATCATAGGCACTGGGATTACAAAACTTGAGCTCATTTGGAGTCAGTCATCATTAGATTAATTACTACTAGAATTGAGGTAGATACTATACTAGAGCTACACTATTTACTTATGTAACACCGATACGACTATTGGTAATCTCCGGCTTGTGTCCATACAGAATTGGACAAGGTCCCTAGGTACCCTGAATGGGAGTACAACTTTTGCAATATGCCATGACTAAAGCCCTGTCTCATGTTTTTTACAGACAATAATTGCTCAGGTGAACGAAGCAATTGGGGCTGCTGGAATTATCAGCCAAGAATGCAAAGAAGTTGTGAGCCAGTATGGAGAGATGATCCTCGAACTGCTCATAGCACAGGTTTGCTAGTTTCTGCATTTCTTATCTTTCGTCAGACTTCTGACTGTGGAATGGGTGTTATCGATGATTGTTCTCTGTTAAACTAGTTTTGAACTCCAGTAATTTGGTAATGCTTTGACACTGCAGACATCTCCAGAGAGAGTGTGCAACCAGGTTGGTCTGTGTATGTTTGATGGCGCTCAGTCTGTCAGGTGAGCCTATGATTATTGCAGAGTCCCAGACCATCGTACAGTTGTGATATACGCTGATAGGATCGATGATCCTACGGCAACTGCGGAGGTTGTAGGGGTAGGTGACCGGTGGCCGGGGCTTGAACCCCCAAGTGACGAACAAGGAAGGATAAGTATGACTTTCAAAAAAAAAAGGAAGGATAAGTATGGAATTTGGGTAGAATTTGGGGAAATTTGAGAAGAACAGAGGGAGCAGAAGAGGGGAATTGAAGAACAGAGAAGAAGCAAGTGGGGGAAACGGGTTTTCTGTTATTCCATAACCACTTCCAGGTTTCTTTTTTCGGCCGAAGAATTGGAGTCACTGAGTGGAGGTTAAAGACCTAGGGCTAATATTCTTTGTAATGTACAGTGTTTTTAGTTTTTAGCTTCCTTTTGTATTATAAAATATATAAGCGTTTATTTGGTTCTTATCTACTTCCTCCATTTCATCAAATTATAAGACATTTTGCGTTTTTAGATACATAGTACACTTAGATATACACTGTCTAGATACACAATAATATTAATGTATCTAGAAAAGCCAAAACATCATAGAATTTGAAACGGATGGAGTATGCTCTTAGGCTCTTAGCGTGTGCATTTTTTACCATGTATAATTGTTGTCATCTAGAACAGCCTCCTATGTTCATATCCTGGCTCCGTCCCTACACATAGAACAGCCTCCTATGTTATATACGGGGGCTAGGGAGGTTATATAGGGTAGACTTAGCGTTGAAAATGATGGTGCATTAGTAGGGTTGAATAGATCAATGTTTAGGGATATTTATGCCTTCCTAACAAACCAAATCTGAGATCTCATCTCCTAATTTTGTGGGACTAGATAGGAAATAAACTAATCAAAGGGATAATTGGGCCCATTTCCCCTAGGCCCATAGCCACTAACGCGCTTCCGCTTCCTGTACTGCATGCCGGTCATAACATACGCCAACATGCTTTTTTCCATGTTACTGCATGTTCTTTTCATGCTGTGATAAATTATCATGCAAAATTTTCTGCAGTGAGGGAATTGAATCTGTTGTTGGCAAAGAAAACTTGGGCTCAGATGTTATGTGCTCAGCCTGTGAGATGGCTGTTGTGTGGATAGAGAATCAGCTCCGTGAAAACAAAACTAAGGAGCTGATATTGCAATATGCTAACCAGGTTACCAAATTAATGATTTACTGTGGATTTTCTTTTTGCCATTTGTTGAATTATATAATTTGTGACAAGATTCTGCTTGTGTTCCAGCTATGTGAGCGTCTACCAAGCCCCAGCGGAGAATCAACTGTCAGCTGCGAGGATATCTCAAAGATGCCCAATCTTGCATTCACCATTGCAAACAAGACCTTCACCCTAACACCAGAGCAGGTGCTTTCTAGTAGCCCATGATATATCATTTTCAACTTATAATAGCATTTCTTCATTTTTATAAAATAAACTAGCCAATTTTTTCAGCAAATGATGCTATCGATAAATGATTAGCGAAAATTTACTGAACATTTTGTAAACAAGATATATATTAGTAGGCTAAAACATTTTATACTTGATGGTTGTTATTCTCGAACATTTTATACTTGATGTTTATTATTAGTAGGCTCGAACATTTTATACTTGATGTTTATTAGAAGGAACCTATCCTAGTTTAAGAAGGATCCAGTGTTGGGGCAGTTAGTAACTCAACATTTGCGAGCAACAATTTTGAAGTCTTGAAGTGACATGATCAGCAGTTGACATTTGGAACCAAAAAGTGCCTAGTAGATGTATGGAAGCTAACTTTATAGGTCTTATACTCTACATGGTTTGAAGTGATATCGTTCTAGTTCACCTCAAGTTCCTTCTTTATAATTTTATTAGAATCATTCCTGCAAGTGCGTACATCCCTCAAACCTTGTGAAACATGTGTTGCAGTACATTGTGAAGCTGGAGCAAGGAGGCCAAACTGTCTGCATCAGTGGCTTCATGGCATATGACGTCCCACCCCCGCGTGGTCCTCTCTGGTATGGGACATGACATTGCTTCATACCTTGATATTTTTCTTCTACCCCATCTCAGTCTGAGAGCTTTGCATACGAACAATTGCAGGATTCTTGGGGATGTCTTCATGGGAGCTTACCACACGGTGTTCGACTTCGGCAACGACAGGATTGGCTTCGCGGAATCTGCATGAGGAGTGTGGGTCTTCATGAATATATCCTATATATTAGGGATGTGTAGTTTTCCTATCCGCTACGTGCAGACAGCACGCCGCAAATAAATGGATGGGCTGAAACTGAAATCGTGAACAGAGCTTTCTTTCTGGAGGAGCAAATGGATGCTCGAAGACATGTATGTATGCTTGAAGAGCAAATGATTGGACAGAGCTTTCTTTGAAACTGTTTGTTCATGGCAGTACAACTTATCATTTGTAAAATAATTTATGGATTGCCTTTGAAATGATGAGCATGTATAAATGCAATCTTCTTTCAGTGGGATAGCTCTTGCCTTCTTGCCTATGGCCTATCTTCTAATAACAAATCTGGAGGGGGTTCTCTAGCAAAAGAGCGTGGCCACGTCGCTCGCTTTTTCCGGCCGTCCGATCAGGCGCTGGACGGCCTGGATCGTGCGAGTCCTGGTTATTTTGCAAAAAAACTCTCGAACTTTAGTGAACCGTCCGACCTCCTCTCTTAGGTTTTTTTACAAAAAATCCCTCGGACTTCAATAAATTGAACCCGCAATCCAAGCCTCATCCTGCGCGTGGGCCAGTTTTATGGGCCAGCCTGCCTCAGCTCGGGCCTGTTTTTCGCCAGGTCTTGGTCTCGTCGGTGAGCCATAATAAATCAAATAAAAACCAGAAAAATACAAAAACAAATTTATTGAACTCTACACAACTAGCACTGCACTGTAAACACATAACATCACATGTTTTCATGTAATTTTATTGCTATAAATGTGGATCTACATTTCTCGAGTTTTATGTAAATAATTAATAAAGTTAGTTTCTTTATTCAAATTACTATGAAATTTTTATGGTAACTTACCCATCTCACGCATAAAATAAAACGATTGAGTAATCAACAAGTTCACTGACACCGAACCTAACCACGTGCGCATAGCTCGATTTATAAATTGAAATAATCCTGGCTCTGCTCTCCCGCTTTACGATCATATATATATATATATATATATATATATATATATATATATATATATATATATATATATATATATATATATATATATATATATATAGCTCGCCTATACATAAATATTACCCCACGAGTGATTTTACTCTATTTACGATCTAGAATAATACTACTACTACTACAAACTAATGTATTAGAATGACCACTTCCTCTAACATTGGCTTTTTCAAGAAATACAGCAAGCAAATCAATATTTGTACCTAAGTTGTACTCAAATAAATTACCAATAAACAAAATCTATTAAAATAAAATGGTCCCACAGGTCCTACGCGGCAACGTCGCGGGCCTTTTCTAGTACGGATTGAATTCTAGTTGCTCAGGGTGTCAAAGTGGGCTATTCTTAAGAATGGAGAGACTGAACATGGGCTGGGCCTGAACAATGATGCCATTTTTTAAGCCTGGCATGAGAGACAACAATAGGTGTATTTACTAACTCTACCTTTTTTTTTCCTGCAACAGTAGGGGCGAGCCCCTGCTCTTTATATGTATCAAAATTAAAAAGGTAAATAAAAGTTGACAAATACAATCACCAGGAAAGAAACAAAGAGCAAAATAGAAGGAAAAATAAACAAAACTACATCAGGAATCTGTAAATAGGGTCTCTTGCCAAAACCGTGATGCAGCAGAGAGGTAGTGCCAAACACAAATATCATCTGGTTGAATGGGTTAAAATCTGTAATTAAGAAAAAAAGTTGGTCTGGCATTAAAAACTCGGGCAGTTGAACATTAGTTTTCCCACGTAAATGATGCTGGAAGTTGAAACATGAGAACGTGCATTGCACGGATTTTCAGTAAAAGAAGAGGGAACTTGACTAAGCGTTTGTTGAGCGTCTACGTCTAACCAGTTGGTAAGCCTCCAGGTGGCGTCCCTAGTGATTTCCAAAACACAGGTAAAATAGACCGTCCCTCTCACCAGGTAACGGGCCCCTGTGTGTGAGTGGGGCATAGGGTTCAAAGGCATGGAGTTCAGAGGTTTTCTCAGGATGGGTGAGAAGTCCTCTACCTTAACAATAGCTCGGGGGTGTCTACCTCCCGTAGCCCGAGTTTTTTTACTTGTGTAATTAACAAAAAAAAGTGGTTTAGATGCAAACTTAAGTTCTACATTGATTATCTTTTGTAATGGCAAAAAATGGTTTTTAGATCAAAATTTAAAGGTTTAAATTATTTTTCACAACAACAAAGGTGAAACTTAGTTAAAATTTTGGGGGTTATCTTAAATTATCTTTTATGATGGAAGGATGTAGGTAATTTAGATACAAATTTATGGGTTACCTTGTGTACTTTTCATAATGTTGAGGTGGGTAACTTCTTATAAAATATAATAGATCCCAATGCTATTATTATCGATGATGATTAGAGTCTACAAAATTAAAGCCTAAGTATTTCTGATTATCGTGAATTTTCTATGATTTATCTTTTTTCCCTTTATTAACGATGATGATTATTTTCCCATATTTTATAGATTAAGTATGGCTCGTGAGGGTTATTGTGTGGAGTCTCATTTGGAATATCTAATTAGTAATAGTAAGATTATAATGCTTATGCATACCAGAATAGAAATAGATTGTTTAATGTGTAGCGAGTGCTGATCCCCAACTAACTACAAGAAAGTACCCAAGGTATGAAAAATTAAACCGAAATGCCATGGTAGGGCGTCCGTTCATTCGGACGCTTGCGTTGGTGGGCCTCGATGCCCGCCCGAACGGCCCAACACTACCATTCGCACGGTCGCGCCCATCTCACATTTTGCTAAAGAAACAAAAATCTCTACTCTCACTTTCCTCTCGACCGCTGCATCGTGACCACGCCGTCACGCCTACACTGTCGCCGCGTGCTCCACTACGGCGCTCTCCACCACGCCTAGCCAGCTACCATCCTTCCTCTCCACCGCAAGTCTGCAACTGAGCGCCGCCGCCCGCCTTCCTCCCTCTTCACCGCGCTCACCGTCTGTCGCGCGGCTTCCGTTCTGCATCACGCCCGCCCAGTCACTTCTGTCCCTTTCCAGCGGTAGCTCATGCTAGGAGCAGCAACCAGCAGGCCTTCCTCCCCTCCACCGCGCTCGGTCCGCTTCCTCCCTCAGTGACATCTAGCAATGCGGACGAGATCAGGCTGGGATGTTTGCGGTGAAAGAGCATGTTGCAAACGTAGGTTTCAATTGTTTCACGTGTTTCAGTGGTACGTTGCAAGTATTTTATATCGATATTGCAAAAGTAGATCGGGATATTGCATACATTGCAATAATGGTACATTGTGTTGCAAACGTATATTTCTAATGTTTCATCTGTTTTTCAGACGTATGTTGCAAGTGTGCTTATCTGGATGTTGCATATGTTTTACATATGTTGTAAGTGTTTTATCTGGATATTGTGTATGTTTACAATGGTTTTTAATTGTTTTCAAGTGTTTTTGCAAGTGTTTCATAAGTCTTCTTTTGCATGTTGCAAGTGTTGCATATGTATGTTTCAAAAGTAGATCGGGTGTTGCACATGAGATGCATGAGTGTGGGAAGCGGGAGGGGGCACAAGCGGCCCTCGCGCACGGTCTGGTGGCACGGGCGACGTCCGGGGTGGCACTGGCCAGCTGCCGGGGCGCTGGTTTGCGCCCTGCGCGGGCACCATCTGACGCTAGCGCCCTGAATCAGATGTTCAGACGCTAGCAAGTCCCAAAATTAAATTGCCTCTTTAAAAACCTCAATTATAATCCATTTATAACTCTACAACGTATATGAGAGGACTCTATGGTATACTTTACGTGTACAAAGCCGATGTGTGTTGTGTATATGGATGTATGCACAAATGGATCGAGGTGCATGAGCTTGATTCCAATGTCATTGCCGGCTATCATTAAGTCTTTGCAAAAGCGCATGCAGTGCAATCTCACGTGCTCCGGCTGCCGCAGCCGTGGCGGGCTCAGTGCCCCCGCTACCGTTGCCACCATCTCCGGCGTCAGCGGCGCCGCCGCTCTGGGGAGCCGGCGCTTGAGCGCCACCCGCCATGATCGTCGAGAGGGCGGCCGCCAGGGCCGTGGTGAAGTTGGGGTCGCTGGTGATCGCGGCAGTCATGGTCTCCAGCGCCGACCGGTTCCTGCCGTCCAAACCCAACAGCGTCGCCGCCGGTGGCTGTGGCGGCGCCACCGGCCTGTGCCCAGTGGCAGCAGGGAAGCCGTACATCGGGAACGGCGGCATCGCGGGGACAGGCGACAGCTGACGGTAGTGCTGGAGCAGGCCCGCGGCCGCCGCCGCCGACGCCCCCGGCGGCGGCGAGTGCGTGAGGTCGAGGGTGATGGTCGGGAACGGCGCCGAGGCGGAGAGTGTGGCGCCGCCCATGGCGGACGCGTAGGGGTGGTGGTACTGGAAGAACGGCAGCGCCGGGGCGGCGACGTGGTGGCCGGCGAAGAGCGCGCCCGCGTCGCGGCTGACGGCCGGGCCCGACAGGAGCATGGCCGCCGCGGCGGAGGTGGTCTTGGCCATCGCCGCCGCCGCCGGCGGCAGCTGGTGGTTGTGCGTGCCCTCGTACGTGGTGATCAACACCGCCTTGTCCTCCGCGCACCGTTGCACCTGCACATACATATATGCACGCACACGTGTGTGCCCATCAGTTACTGATGACGTATGCTCATTTCTTCCATGCATGCAGACGCGGGCATCTAGCTCATATCTAATACGCCTGCATGTGTATGTAAAAGCCAAACACGTAGCAGCATTTTATTAATGAAAGTTGTTAAAGGCAAACACGTAGCAAGTTTGAGCAAAATATTTTAGAGGGATGGTCGTCCGTCTGGTGAGATGTCACAATCTGTAAACAGTTTGATCTTCTATTTGTAAATGTTCATTTGGGGACAGGTAAGGCGAGAGAGAAAGAGAGAGACAGAGATAGGTAGGTTCAAAACAATAACGTATGCAAGCGTGCAGACTGCAACGCTAGCATATAGTATGTTCACATTTAAATGTCATCGTCTATAATAGGACAATGTCGTCAGAGTTGCATGCAAATTAAAGGTATATTCAAATGTACTTGCAGCTGGTTTGTTGGGTGCGTGTGCGTTTTCAAATGCCATATTTGACACGTATATCCAAATATTAAAATGCAAAGAAAGTACTACATGTGTTTGAATTGTGCTGCGGAGCACGCAACGTATCAGACCACGGCATATAATAATACATACACCATGCGATCATTTGCTTGTTTATTAGCTAAGTAGTATTCGCCCCTAATTTAATTCAAATCAATTCCACCCAGTTGCCTTTCGTTTGGCACATTTCCTTGACCAATAGCTAGGAAAAACCTGTCCTTGTGATGGATCAGTCCTTGAATAGAAGCTAACGGAAGAATGCACAGTACCGTAATAATTATGTCTTCGTTCTAAATTGCAAGTCGTTTTTGTCTTTTATATACATAATTTTAAACAGGTATCCAGACATAATGTATATATTTAGATGAACAAATGTTATGTATCTATAAAAGTCAGAAAAAACTTACTATTTAGAACGTACGAAGTAGCAACCGTAATATGCATAGATAATAGATTGTTAGTGTACGTAATATATACCTGCTTCCTGACTGGGCATCCTGTGGCCATTGTGCAGCGGTAGTAAGCTCTGGGGCATGGGTTACCCTTGGCCATCTTCTGCCCATACTTCCTCCATTGGCATCCATCGTTGATCTACACACACATGTACACATATCCCCAAACAAGATTCGTTATAAATTTGAGGAAACAAGCCAGCACAAACATGTGGATTTTGTTCTTTTGAATCCACTCATATGTATTCGAACTATTTGCTGACAACAGCAGCATAAATCTGTATCTGCAAATCTTACGTACCATTGGGGCCTCGGACCGTGCGCGCACGGACACCCTTGCCCTCCGCAAAGGCACCTCCGCCGCCGGCGCCGGCGCCCGCTCGGCGTTCTCGCTGCGCTCCGGCGTCCTCATCCCATCTTTTTGATCCGCTTCGCCGCCGCTTCCTCCGCTGCCACCGTCTGAATCCGCCCTATCAGCGCTGAACGCCGACGGGGCCACCGCCGCCGCTCCTGCTATCGCCGGAGCCACGCGGCCGGGGTCCATGAATTGCACTCCCGTCGTTGCTGCCGGTAGCATCGGGTTCGCTGTGCCGCCGCTGGCCTGCATCAAACACCGATCGATCCATCGTATCACTTGTCATGAACTACTCTTGCTCATTGCTTGGCATGCAGCAGCACGCAGAGAAGATTTGAGTTAGTTAGGCTATCTCCGACAATAACACTCAAAATACAAGATCTATTCGACCTTTGGGTAGTGCTGCAGGCAAATGGTTCAATACATATTCGGCATCTTCTCCAACAACAGGACCTATAAGAGAATCCTTTCTGCAAATGAGTTTCCAGGAGAGAGGATGCCCATATTTGGGTTGTCCCTCTTAGGCAACCCAAAATAGGTCTCCCGTATAGGTACTCTATTGGAGGCTGAGTTTGGGTCTCTTGCTATCCATTTTAGGTTTAGGTTCCCATATAGGTTTCTTGTTGGAGACAGTCTTATAAGAGTAGAAAAAATGGTGCGCGTACATATGAAAGCACCTAGATACCAGATCGGAAATGCATGGGGGCAGTGTAATGTCCCCCAATACATGTAATGTTGACATGAACGAACATGCCAACTACCGTTGGTAAGTGAGGCTTTGCTGTCAAGCTTAGTTTGTGTTTGCACGCCCAAGCTGCTTTCGATGGCGAGATCTACATATACATCTACTATTTTATCTTCTACTTCTATATCTATGCCTATACCTAATACTGAAGAGCAAAGTGATTCTTCCTTTGCGTCTTTTTTTTTACTTCCCAAAATACCCGCACTCTCCATGTCATGTATATGTGATCTAAATTTAAGATCCATGCTCATACGAGTTAGAACAATTCGCGTCCAATGGTGGTGTATAGAGTATGACACTCCAAAACATTAAGTTTTGCTGCAACGCACAGACACACATTTGTCTTGCTATAGTACTTGTGTATATGTAGTAGGTCTGTGTGGGGGGGGGGGGGGGTGCACACATGGATGGAGACACCTCTCTCCAATCCAAATTATCAATGCAAATGCATGGGTGATCGACATAGCTTTGATTACCCACCTAAAATCAGGTGTCCAAATTTTTCTCGGGGATGTTAATGCTTATTAATAGTTGAGCAGAAGAATCTCAATAGAAAGGAGCTTGCATTTCAATTCAATACGGTAAACACTGTAGCTAGTGGTCACGGAAGTTAAATGAGGTGCCCATCTGAACCACTGTAGAGAAAATTAGCAGCATAGTTTTTTTTTGGAGTCTAGCAGCATAGTTGTCGTTCACATATGATTTGGGAAATGCTGGGCATGCATGCATGCAATGGGTCTAACTCGAGGAAATGCTGTTACAATGCATAATTTCTACTATTTCACCAATCATTAATTGGTCCAACATCTTTATGTATGCAATTTCTGGGTTACACGCATATATAAAGTTAATTGTTGAATATATATTAGAATAAGACCTAATTTGAGGAATCAAATGGATCCAGAACGGAAAATATGAGTCAAATAGCTAGGTAGGGCGTTAGATTGCAATTAATAATTAGCATTAGCATATATATATATATATACATATGCGCGGGTTTGTAGGAACGATCTGTTTTATTTTGTGTGAATGTGAAGTGAATTAATAAGTAACAGTAGTCTCTCTTTGCCGGCTGCTCCATTCACGAGGGAGGATAGGAGTATTTTTTTTCTTTCTTTGATTATACATATAATAGTAAAGGGCAGACCTAGTGCCGGAGGCTCCCACACGAGTGGGGTCTGGGGAAGGGAAAAACCGAGGCAAGCCTTCCCCCCACAAAATCTATGGAGAGACTGCTTCGAACCCACGACCTGGTGACTCAGTGAGACAGCTCTCACCACTGCACCAGACCTACCCTTCATTATACATATAATAGTAACACAGAGATATTCAGGAGATCTTTAAATCATATCTTTTTGATAACAAGACAAGTACAACGTTGACTAGGTAGGCTCCAATTAAGACGCGTAGCCATTTCTTTTCAACAAACTTTGAACTTGAACACGAATCAAAGCCACCCAATTAGCTAGTTTACCATACCTGTTGATGCTGCTGGGCCTGCTGGGCTTGGATGAGCTGATGGTAGAGCGCGCCGTAGCTGCGGGTGAGCTCTTCCAGCATCCGCCGCAGCCGCAGGTTCTCCTCGCCGGCCTGCCGGAGCTCCCCCTCCACCGCCGCCGCCGCCGCTACATCCACCTGCTACTCCGTCGATCAGAGGAATCGGATCAGTCTCAAACACCATGAGTGTGCTTGAGCCGCGCTATGACCAAGATCAATACAAATTCTGATGTGGAAGAAGAAGAATGAACAAGATCAGACGAAAGTTACTAACCTCTTTATCACGACCACTCGCCACGGTCCCCTCGCCGCCGTCGACTGCTGGCGTCGCCGCTGCCGCCCTGGTCAGCAGGTCCAGTTCAGTCTACGCCGGCACGAAACATGTACAATACAAATCATATCAAAGATAATATCTCAAGCAGAAAAAATCAAGGCGCTAGCTCATATATGATATATATTATGGAGACAGAGATGATGTAATAATGGCTATCTTATTAATTGCACGCACAGACATCAATAATCGATCTCAAGCTCGAGCTCGATTGCGATCTCGACGGGCAGACTTACGTTGACCGTGGTATTATCGCAGCCACCGTCCTCGTCGTCGGTCCTGCGCCGAGCGGCGGCACCGCCGGCGGCGGAGAAGAAGTCCACCTCCTTGATCTCGCTCCTGCGCCCGCCGCCGCCGCTGCCGCCACCGTGACCGAAAGCCGGCCGGTCCCCGTGCTCCGCCAAGACCATCATCATCTCTTGCTTCTCCTCCTCTTGCTTCTCCTTGCTCTGCTGCTGCTTCGGCACCAAGTCCATGGATGGGTTTGGAGCGAGAGGTATCAACCCAGGTAATGGTGAGGAAGAGACGGCTATATACAGCTCGTGACGACCCTGCAGTGCCGTACTAGCTAGAGAGAGAGAAAAAGAAAGGAGAGGAGAGAGAGAGGTGTCCAACTATGCAAGCTGCTACTACAGTACAATGGAGAAGCCGGAAACGTGAAACGGAAAGACGTGGACTTTGGACTTGTCCATAGGAACGAGACGGCTGGAGGAGTTGGACCAATGGCTGGCACGGACCAACTGGTGGGCCAGCCCGCGTGGCGTCAGCATGAGAGCTGGCTGAGACTATTCGCACTCATGAAACTCTAAATCCAACCTCTAAAAGGAATATTTCGTCCTAGTCATCTAGATTCTTTCCTCTATAACATTTTCTCCCGCACTCATACATCCTTTACGGTTTACTCTATCAAACATGGGACCCACTTATTAATATTTTCCCCCTTTTTTCTCTTCCCTTCTCTTTTTCCTCTCTCCTCCCTTATCCATTCGCCCGACACCACCCTCCCTCCCAACGACGGCCCCTCCCTCCTCCTCCACATCCCCGGCGCCCCTCCCTCCTCCTCCACCTCCGGCGGCCTCCATGCTGAGCTCTTCCAGTGAGGCGGGCGACCATCTCCGGCGAGGTGAGGGCGAGCGGCGCCCCTCCCTTCCTCTCGTCGTGCTCCACGGCGGCGGGAGAGGGCGGCGGGCGGTGGGAAGATGGTGCGGCGGCGACGGCGCGAGGGCAGGCGGCCTCCCTCTCTGCGGCTCCGGTGGCGGCCATGGACGGGCCGCGGCGGAGATGGCCGTGCTCGCGCCCGGCGGCCTCACCCCGTGCTCCCCGGCGGCTTGCGGAGCTCCGGCGGCCATGGCGTGCGGGCGGCACGAGCACCTCCATGGCGGCCATCTTCGGCGAGGCGAGGGCGAGCGGCGCCCCTCCCTTCCTCTCGTTGTGCTCCACGGCGGCGGGAGAGGGCGGCGGGCGGTGGGAAGACGGTGCGGCGGCGACGGCGCGAGGGCGGGCGGCCTCCCTCTCTGCGGCTCCGGTGGCGGCCATGGACGGGCCGCGGCGGAGATGGCCGTGCTCGCGCCCGGCGGCCTCACCCCGTGCTCCCCGGCGGCTTGCGGAGCTCCGGCGGCCATGGCGTGCGGGCGGCACGAGCACCTCCATGGCGGCCATCTCCGGCGAGGCGAGGGCGAGCGGCGCCCCTCCCTTCCTCTCATCGTGCTCCACGGCAGCGAGAGAGGGCGGCGGGCGGTGGGAAGACGGTGCGGCGGCGACGGCGCGAGGGCGGGCGGCCTCCCTCTCTGCGGCTCCGGTGGCGGCCATGGACGGGCCGCGGCGGAGATGGCCGTGCTCGCGCCCGGCGGCCTCACCCCGTGCTCCCCGGCGGCTTGCAGAGCTCCGGCGGCCATGGTGTGCGGGCGGCACGAGCACCTCCATGGCGGCCATCTCCGGCGAGGTGGGCGGCCATCTCCGGTGAGGTGGGCCCGTCCTTCTCTCTCCTCCCTCGGGCCCGCAACAGCGTTTGCCGCATTTCGCATAGCGTTCGCCGCTGCAGCGATTGAGGAACGCAAAAGCCTTTTGCGTTTGCCTTTAGCGTCCCCGGTGCGGACGGTCTGAGGCTGGACCGGAGGGGAACACCGCCCTGCCCAGGTGTTGCTGCGCGTGGGCCGGGTCAACTGAGTCAACGGATGTTGCGTTTTACGACTTGGGGAGCGGCCGCGAGGGGGCCACGAACCATAACATCTCTCTCATTATTTTTTTATTATTAAAGTTATTACTTTAATTACCGGTTGGGTTTCTTTACAATCTTTTGTCCTGTGTGGGCAATTGGAACAGGTTTATAATAGGGATTTTTTTCTCTATATATCATGCACTAAAACTTTTATTAATTCCCACCTAAAAGACTCATATCCTCTCAATATTTTTTGATCTTTTTCGCGTGCCCTTAATTGTTGACCATGTTCTGATCATCTTGACTAATAAACATGTCAAAGTAACCCATTTTTTCCTTTCTTTTATTTGGGCACAAATTTAAGGAGTGTTTAGCAGGTTCAACACCGCAGCTAAGTAGTAGCGTGAGCACAACTAGCCAACACACTGGACAGTGTAGCTGTAGCTCGCAACTGTGCAACCTAATCTGCCAACGCGCAAAGCAACCAACCACTATTGGAAACTAAAATGCTCTTGTTGCATTGGTTCAATAATAACCGATAGGGAAATTACCAATACTTCATTGTTCCTTGTCGAGCCCCCACCCATTAGCCCACACCGCCCCTTCCTCGATATCAGAAATCTAGTTCCACCACCTCCTTCCTAGTCTAGCCCCCTTCGCTCGTCATTGACCACCTATGCGATTTGAGGAAATACTAGCATATGTAATGTTCCCTATAACAGTGGATGCTCACTGCGGTAATCATCTTGCATGCATGGAAAGAATTATAGTTTAGCACTCATGGCACATGGGTGTAAGTTGTGTTTTCTAGATTGCGGATAGAGGATTAGTAGGTTTATGCTAATAACAAACAAAGAATTTTTCTCTTTATAAAAGCTCTCATGTCCGGTTCATTTTTTTTTAAAAAAAACTCGTGTCTATGGTGTTGATTCAATACATGGAATAGTGCCTAAAAACTGTTTGTGTGTCGGGGACAAATAATCAAATATCTAGTTTGATATGCAAATTCTTGAATAATTATTTTAAAAGATTTTGTGTGTGGAAGCTCATACAAAATTAGGGCTTTATGGTTGCGTCGTCACTAGCCCACAATATACACCGGCTAATTGGTTTTGTTAGTATTGGCTACCAAGGTGTTGATTTTGTTGACTATATGTCTATGTGCTCGTAAAAGAAAATATCAATGGCGTATAAACACTATGCAACTTGTACGTAGTTTAGCAAACTAAGCGTAGTTGCCCACCCAAATTCAAGTTCTTGACTTAACATGAGTATTGGTATTTTCTTGGATTTATTATATAATTTAACGCTACTATTGTTCTTTCAATAATAGGTGACATGCTCGTCGATAATAACGAGACGCCTGTGGTGACTCTGCTAATCTCGGGTAGGATATTTGCGTATGCATGCGTGTATGTGAGCTGTATTGGTTTTTGAAAAATTTGTAGGTAGTTCACACTTTGCTTGCAAGACAAAACGGAGGTGGACATATATTTTCAGTCATCGTGTCCATATTATATATTATCTAGCCATAGCAAATTTGTGGAGAATTGAGAAAGAAACAATGAGGGATCGGAGATGTGAGATAGCCGGCCATTAGGCTGGCTTGATTAACTAGCTGGTCAATGGCAACCATCAGCTAGTTGACAATGTGCATTATCTAAGAGCAAGGACCCTTTCAACTTTGACTTATAATATGAAAAATCTGTTGAAGAGATAGCTTATTCCTACAAGCTACTCAAATGATGTCGTGGCGTGGTCGATAATAACCATATGTAAATGCCTGAGATTAACGAATGAACGGTAGCTTGTACATGCTCCATCCTCGCACGTTGAAAATTTATCCATATATCGATGTTACTTAGGTCCTATTTGATACACATGACTAATTAATAGCTGGGCTAAAAATTAGCTCAATTTAGCTATGGTTAACTACCTACTTGCCTAACCGGTAGTTGAATACTTGGCTAAAAAACTAGCTCACCTTTTAGCTCTTCTGTTTGGATGCACTAGAGCAATTTTAGCTAATTTTTAATTAGCTAGCAATTAGCTTTTGTATCCAAACATGCCCTTAGTTATCTGCTACTCGTTACATGGATATTTCCCTTTCTATCCCTATGGAGTATATACGAATGAGCCAACCGTTGTACTATTGGAGGAATGCCAAATTATTGCATGCAGCATATCTGAGTCTTAACTCTTAACAATAGTTTAGGACTTTCTATACATTTAGTGTTGCACAAAAACTATGATAATCAAGATGGGGCTAGGTTACATGATCTAAGGAAGATTGATGATCTTCTTCCAAGATAATTACTCGGACAAGCTCAAATGCATCAATACGGGTGATAGGAAAAATAGTCAGGAATATAGCATTTTCTTCTATGTGCATGCTACTGGACTGGGGCTTCTTGGCCCCATCTCTAAAAAAATTATAGCAAAAATTTCTTACAGGTCCACATACTTTTAAAAGGGCAAAACCTAGCCTACACATCATCTGAAAACAAAAAATAATTGTTGATGTCAGTTATATGAGAAAATCAAAACCCTAAGGAAAGGTTCTTTTGTAGTGGATGCCTGCAAAAGGTATGGCCTAAAAAAACATGAATAGTAGTCTAGGTTCTGAGAAACGACAGCCACCAAGAAAATCCATAAAAAAATCTTTATTATTAGCAACCAGCGCCAAGAAATAAATTAAATTTCTTTACCCCCCTTTACCCATTAGGCAATAAAAACTTTCTTTGTGCAGTGTTACTAACTTTATTATTGGTTTTTGACCCACACAAAGTTTTTGTTTCCGAGTCGCAAAAAAAGTTTTTGTTTCTAGTAAGTGCCTAAAATCTGCCCCCTTGCGGCCCTCCTCCGACCTCAAGCCACCTGGATTCACCGGCGTGTGGCTGCCTCTAATCTCTGAGTACCAGGAAACCTAGGCACTCAGTATACTCCGACCTCGGGGCACTGTGACCTGCCACCAAGTGGCCTCCTTCAACCTCTGCAATTAGGATTCATAGGCAACGTGATACCTTTGTCATCAATCCCTCTCCCCCTTTTCGTAGATCCGACGGTGGGGGCATGGCTTGGATCTGATGGAGAAGGCGACAACGTTGAAGGAGGATGCATACTCTCTCCTCCATCGAGGGGACGATTGGCTTAGTGAAACCTAGCCTATACATCACCTAAAAAAGCTCATTTCTCGAGAAAATCAAAGTCCTAAGGAAAACGTTCTTTTGTAGTGGTTGCCTGTGAAAGTAATGGCCTAGAAAACCTAATAATACCCTAGACATCTCACGTTGGTCATTAATTGGTCCAGCGAGCTAGCTACACCACCCAAGACATCTCCTATCTAGCCATGGTCCAACCCCTCGCCAACCCTTGCTTCAATTCTTATCACGTTGGTCAAGTTTTAGACTTTTCTTGATCTCATGTTGCTTAGTGGGCAAACAAGTCCTACACATGCGAGAGGTGAGAAACCCATCACCTTCTCAACTTCTACCATCTAAGCAAACTAGCATGCATTATATGATAAATGAAAGTAAACTATCAAGGTACAAGGCATGCATGAGGATCAATCACAAGGTATGAAGCTCAATTAGGTGAAATAGGTAATATAGTAACATAGTATGCATTACTTAACATTAGTCATATTATGCAATTGCAAAGGGTAGGGGTGCTTAGGAGCTTGCCTTGGTTCTCTAGGGCTGCTTGCTCAACTTCCAAATCAGGGGTTTCATTGACCGGGGTCTCCTTGTCGCACAATAGAGCCCAATAAATGTATAATTTTGTACGCAAGTTTTCAAAAACTGAGTTAAAAAATGCTAATGGTGCTCATGATGTCAATGTTTGTGCATAGGGCACGACCGGGTCATGCATCGGGCCACCAAGATGAGCCGCTTTGACCTCGGCTCTCAGGATTTGGCACAGTGATACCTTCGTCATCATTCCCTCTCATCTCTCAATCTCTGTCACCCTCTCCCCCTTTCATAGATTTGACGACAGTGGTGGTGGCTTGGATCTGGTGGAGGAGGCGACAATGGTGAAGGAGGAGGCATACTCTCCCCCTCCATCAAGGGAACGATGCCTTAGTTAAACCTAGTCTACACATCGTATAAAAAAACTCAATTCTCAAGATCAGTTATATGAGAAAATCAGAACCCTAAGGAAAATGTTCTTTTGTAGCAGTTGCCCATGAAAGTAATAGATTAAAAAACCTAATAATACCCTAGGTTTGTAGAAATGATGGTCAGGAGACACCAACAAGAATATCTTCATTAGTGATCAAAACCAAGAAATAAAACTAAATTTCATTGTCCCTTTATGTCCATTAGGCAATTAAAACTTTCCTGGTGCAGTTTGGCTAGCTTTCTTATTAGTTTTTGACCCACACAAAATTTTTGTTTCCTGGTAAGTGCATGCCTAAACCTTAGCCCTCTATGACAGAATGTTATGGACCACATAAGAAAAAAATTCTTGTTTCCATTTGACCCACACATCATATATATGTTTGAAGCTACTTAAAATAAAACCATGGAAAGATGACCACCTTCAGCCAAGGCTGTCTTATGCTTAATAATTTGCATGTAGCTAATAATAATACTACAAACTACAACGATATTAACATGACCAGCCTCCTTGGACTTTGAGTGGTTGGGATCTGTAGGCATTTGGCCTGCTCCGACCTTGAGCCACTGAGATCCACATGCGGGCAGCCCTCCTCCGACTTCAAGCTACTGAGACTCGATGGCGCGTGGCCGCTTGCGACCTCCAGCTACTGAGAACCCTAGGCTCTCGGCATCCTCCGACTTTGGGCCACAGAGATCCTCCCCCGAGTGGCCTCCTTTGACGTTGGTCGTCAAGATTCGTAGGCACGGTGGTACCTTCGTGATCAATCCCTCAGCTCTGTCAATCTCCATCACCCTCCCTCCTTTCGCAGATTGGGTGGGGTGGTGGCAATGGCTTGGATCTAGCGGAGGATGTGACGGCGGCGAAGGAAGAGGCACCCGCTTTTCCCCTCCATCGAGGAGACGCCGGCTTAGTGAAAATCTACACATCATCTCTAAAAAAACTCATTTATGGGGATCAGTTATTTGAGAAAACCGAAACCCTAACACTACTACAAAAAATCTTTTGCGAGGCGTTTAGGAATTATTTTCGGAGGCAGGCAACACTTCCAACCGCCTCGGTTAACGCCTCGGTTGGATTAACCGAGGCGGGCGCTTTTTATTAACCGAGGTGGTTAAAAAAACCATCTCGCAAAAATGATTTACGAAAGCGGGCATTATAAAAAAAACCGCCTCCAAAAATAGTCTATTTTCGGAGGCGGTCATCTTAAAAAGCCCGCCTCGTTAAATCTATTTTTGGAGGCGGGCACTCTATAACGTCTACCTCCAATAAAGCCGAGGCCCAACCGGCCCACTCGGAGCCCGATAGCCATCTTCATATAAATATATGAACCTAGGGTTTTGTTGGTTCACTTCCCCTCACTCCGCCCGAGCAGCCGAGCAGTCTCTCGGTCTTCTCCCCACACGGTCTCTCAGCCTAGTCGGAGCGCTCTCCTCTCCCCACACCATCTCTCTCTCACTCCTCTCCCCACCCAGCACCCTCTCTCTGCCTTCTCCGTCGAGGGCCCAATGGCGTGGGTCGGCCTCCTCCAGCGGCGTGCGAGGCGGGGTGAGGCAGGGTGGCACCACGACGTGCGCGGCGAGGCGAGATGGGGTAGTGCGGGGCGGCGCCCACTCCCGCGCGTGGCGGCGGTCGAGGCGAGGCGGGCCCGCTCCATCATCTGGTGACGGCAGTGCGTGGATCCGGCGGCGGGTGCCCTGCAGCGGCTCCCCGGAGGCGGTGGCGTGGACTGCGCTCCGGCGGTGGCGTGGGCACGGCGGCGGCCGCGCTTCGGCGGTTGGGCTCGACGCGGGCTCTGGATGGGCTCGCGTTTGGGGTCGTTGTTTTTTTTATTTTATTAACGGAGGCGGGCAGCTAGACTGCCTCGGTAAACAGTCCATTAACCATGACCTTATGTTCCAGGTGGGCGGCTTGCCCGCCTCTGAAAAGCTCTTTTGCCCGCCCAAAAAAATGCTGTAGTAGTGTAAGGAAAAGGTTCTTTTGTAGTGGTTGCCCATGAAAGCTATGGCTTAGAAAAACATAATAACACTCTAGGTTCCTAGAAACGACGACAACCAGGAAAGCCGATAATAAAAAATCTTCATTATTAGCAACCAACGCTAAGAAACAAAACAGAATTTCTTTTGTCCCTCTATCCATGCATTAGGCCATATATAAAAACTTCCCTGGTGCAGTTTTGCTAGCTTTCTTACTGGTGTGACCCACACAAAATTTCTGTTTCCTGGTAAGTGCATGCCTAAACCCCTGGTCCCTATGACATAATGTTATTGACCACATAAGAAACAAAATCTCGTTTCCATTTGTAAGGTGTAAGACCGCACACATCATACACATGTTTGAAGCTAATTAAAATAAAACCATGGAAATGTGATCACCCTACTGCCAAGGCTGTCTTATGCTTAATAATTTTCAACTAGCTAATAAGAATTCTACAAACTAAGCACCGATATTATTACCTCTGTGTATTCTACATACAAGTTGACACTTGAGTGTACGACCAGAGTTGAGTGGTCATTAAGTTCCAAACTGTGCTTTCATGTCACGTGATGCACGAATGTAATGCATCCATCCAATTAATGAAGTTAAGTTGACAAGTGGGGTGGCAAATTATCTGAAGGAGGAGACTTGTTTGGCAAGCTCTATGCCAGCATCTCTAGCTAGGTAGTGTAAAAAGGGACTGGAATTAGGCAACGGTGGTTAAGAAAATCATGTACATATCTCTGCTGCGTGCAGACAACTGTGAATTGTCCTTCTCCAAGATTAAGTCCGTAGCCCTAACTAGTCCAAGGCTCCAAGCTAAGCGCGAGGCAGGAGATAGCGAGATCGGCCAAGTCCAGTGTGCAAGCAAAGACCACTTGCTTCTCTCTCTGTCTGTGTGCAGTGTGTGTGCAGGACCGCAGGCTAGTTTTTTTTATAGTTTGAAAAAAGGAATGCCGGAGAGATGTAACGATGGATCCACTGATAAATACAAGGGCATGAGACACAGAAACGACGACGATGAACGAACCGAGGTCGTCGGGAGGTCGCAGCAAACGACGACGGCCGGAATTGTGAGGTCAATAACAAGAAGCTAAACAACCAATCCACGACGGCAGCAGGGAAAGAGAGAAGCATAAAGGCGAGCTGGTGTGCTAAAGTTGAAAGCAACAAGATCGAGGGGCCGGGAGGAAAAGGTGATGGACATATTCATGACCACGACATGTAAACATGCATGTACGTGGAGAGAGAACCTATTGCTGTTAGCTTTAGAAGAAGATTAAGGGCATGGTTGGTAAAGCTTATAAGATATTTGCAGCCAAAATGAGCTGAAGCTAGAAGCAAATGAACAATACGTCTTTCTGCAGCTTTTTGTAGCCATGTTTCTCTAATTCTCTCCGAGTTAGACCAGCTTATCTTTCCACAAAACGGCATAGCCGAAAGACCAGCTTATCGTAACTGCGTTTTTCCTCGATTTGTGCAGCTTCTCAAGAAAGCTGCAAGAGAAGACCAGGGCAGGCCAAAATGTCCACCGAAGGTAGGTAGCTTCTGGCGGTAAAAGATAGCGGCGCCCTAGCTTGCACTCTGGAGCGACTGTACTGGACTGGACTCGTACTACTTGCTGATTGCAACGTAGTAGATGTAGATGGCGATGCCGATATATGAGAAAGAGGGATGGAGGCAGGTAAATATCGTTGATCCGATAATTCCGCTCCAGTGAAAAAAGCCAAAGGGACAGAGACTTGTGTGGACCTGGTGTGTACGGAAATAAATTGCATGTTGCATGAGCGACGGGCGCACAGAACTGGACATGCGCCCCTAGCCTGATCTTTGACACGTGGCTTGGAAACAACATCAAAGGTTCACGGAGGGATGGCTATATCAGGCATACACGCATGCCTGGCCCCGTACAAAGGTTGCGGCTCCTACTTGTCCGCGGCTCCTACTTCTCTGCTTTTGATTTTTTTCCGTGGCCACGCGGCGTTCATCGGGCTGGGGGGCGCATGGCCAGTACGGTGCGCCCGTCGCTCATGCAATTTATTTCCAAATAAACTTAAACTATTTAATATAATGTTAAACTAGCTCTAATGTGCATGGTCAGTAGTCTCTGCGTGTATGACCTCTTGGACTTTCGAGAGGAAAATTAGTCATAGACGATCTTAAGCGAGAGGGACGTCGTAGGTAGTACATGTAGGCAGATAGCCCCAGATCACTCAATATCAACGTAACGTTAGTTGCCGGCCAAAGGAGACGTCCAGATGGTTTCATTATGTCGAAGGATCAGTACGTAACTCGCAATTCTCATCAGCCAGAAGCCTGTTTGCTTGGCTGAAAATAAGCGGCTGAAAGTACTGTTGATTGATTTGTTGTGAGAGAAAAATACTGCTGGCTGGCTGGAAATAAGCGGCTGAAAGCTCAAGCGAGCTGTAGATCGATAGGTGCATGGTACGTATCTCTATGCAAGATTTTGTCCAAGTTTCTAGTTGATGGTGAGAGCGACGTACAGGGGCCGCGGTCAGCCGGCGGGGACCTAGCTGGGAGTCTAGCAGGATGAATCCTCACTGGCTAGTACATATGCATTTGAGTGCGATTTTCTTCAAATTAAGGTCCTGTTTGGTATGCGTGGCTTTCTTCGACTTTTTGCATAGTACCGGAAGGAGTCAGAGCCGGCAGTTGAAGTCACTTTAAATGAAAATGGAAAAACTCTATTTAAAGCCGTAAACTATTGGTGGTTATCTATTTCACCCCTCACCTATATTCTATCCCTTATAAACTATTGAAAACCACCTGAATAACCCCCCTAAGTGGTACTTTTGAAGGATGTTTCGCTGACATGGCATATTAAAAAGTCTATATAACCCCCTAATATATCAAAGATTTGACTACATAACCCCTCAACTACAAAACGTGATATTTTTTTGACAAGAAACAACTTCAATAGATTAGCAGCAACGTGCTGCTAGGATTGTTATATCGTGCAAGCCCACATTATGTAGAGCTTGTAAGAGAGCACATTGGGATACATGATTGTCATTGGAGCAGGAGAACTCCAATGTTTGTACATTGTGCCTAGCCTCCTAAAGAGCCCGCCGAGCAAGGGAGTCAGCAATAGTATTGAGCCTTCGTGGGATCTTGTAGGTTCTGGATGACGTGGCCATGGCATTGTTGGTGAAGACCTGGGTGAGAGGCTTGATCCTCCAGTCGGGTGGATTGGACTGATCATGTTTGTTAAAGAATTGGACCAGCTGTTCACTGTCAGACATAAAGCTAACCTCTGTGATGTTAAGTCTGTTTGTGATTATGGAAGCCAAATCCAGTGCTGCTGCTTCCGCCATGATGACGGAGGTAGAACTTAGGAATTTGGCTCTGATGGATAACACCTAGGAGGGCTGTTGCTGCAAGTTCAAGAGAAATATACCAATATCGGCTATACTTGGCTATTGATTTGGCTGATCCGGAGTAGTAGATGCATCAATGTTGCATCTGCGTCCTTGTAGATGTGCAGGGATAGCAGGCAAGTAGGTTGGACTTGTGTGGACCTGTTGCATGAAAGGTTCCATACCTGATGATGGTGCGGCCATGTAATTCAGCAGGGTGAAGGTGGTATGTGGATCCTCATTATGCAGTGCCTCAATACTGTTAATATGGCCCTGTGTTGTAGGCGCAGTGTGGCGGTGATCTTCCTGCATGGAGATGTTAGTATGTTGTTGGTGAGAGTTGGCTTCAGGTTGGTCCTGGTTGCCTTGATGGTTGCGAGAATCCTGAAAGCCTACCGTGGTTGTAGCTGAGTGAGGCTGAGTAGCCAGAGAGAGAGAGATGACATGTGAGCTTGCACAGCGTGGTGAACTTGCCAAGGGGTCCAGGTCTTCTTATTGAACCTGTTATCATTCCTAGCTTTCCACAGGTACCACAAAGTGAAAAGAGTTTTGTTAAAATAGTAGTTAGTGGTGGTAGTAGGAAGAATCGATTGGAGGATAACTTGAACTCCATCATCTTCATGGGGGAGCTAATATGTTCTAAGAGGTGGGTCAACTGTAAACCAGACAGATCTTGGAAGATGACAATGGAAAAAAAAGATGGGCATCATCTTCAATGGCACCGCAAACAGAGTAGAATTCATCGATGTGAGCACTGTACCTTGCAGCCATGTCACCTGTAGCTAGCGCCCTTCAGATCAATATCCATGTGAAGGTCTTGATGAGTGGAGGTAGCTCCTTACTTTTCTAGACTTTCTGCAAAATAAAGTTAGCATGTTGTGTTAAGCTCCTAGATCCCCGCTGTAGGGGCTGAGTTGCTTCTTGTCTCCGTAGGTGCCTAAAAATATTTTTGGTGGTACACTTGTCGTCCCTGGCTGGTGCCCACTGAGGATATCTTCTGTTGGACTGGGTACTGTAGGAAGAGTTGTGATTGCCTGCAAAGCCTCGTTATCAAAAATATTTGCAATGTAGCTGTCATTCCAAGTGTGAGAATTAGGGTACCATAATTGTGAGACTGTGGCAGGTAAAGGAAGTTAAGTGTCAGGTAAGAGCAAGAAGTGATCATGAATGTTTTCCCAAATAGGGCACCAAGGTGCTGACAAATAGAGGTGTTGCCTGCATGTAATTGGATGGTAGCATTGTTATGTAACTGTGACTTGACGTGCATGATGGATGACCAAAAGATAGACCTAGTACCAGAATTATGAGCAGTCCAAAAAGAAGAATTAGGAAAATATTTAGCTTTGAGAACTACAGTAAGTAAAGGATTCTTATTGTTAGCAATATTGTAAGCAACATGAATAAGCAAGCTTTTGTTGACTGTTTCAAGATCCCTGATGCCGAGGCCCCCATTGTCCTTAGTCTGACAAATGTCATCCCAAGAACGATAGGGAATGGGTGCAGTTGGATTATCTTCCTAAATTCCTGTCCACCAGAATTTCCTGATAATAGTTGTGATTTGCTGCAGGAAAGATTTAGAAAAAAAGGACAGTTGACATATAATAGATGGGGATTGATGATATAACCGATTGAATATAGGTAAGTCTCCCTACATGGTTGAGTTTGTTAGCTCTAACAGTGTGGTGAGTTTAGCTCTGAATTTGTTGAGAATAAAACTGTAAGCTCTATTATGGTCATTATGGTTGAAAATAATAGGATGACCAAGATTCTTGGTATAAGGTTAGAGGTTAGGAACCGGAAAAATAGATTTAATAGTACCTCGGGTTGCCTGATCCACATTCTTACTAAAAGGAATAGAAGATTTTTATAAATTCGGCACCTGACCAGATGCATTGTAGAAGCGCTGGAGGGTCATTTTGATGGTAGTGGCCTCCTGTGTAGTAGCTTTACCACAAAGGATGAGGTCATCTGCAAAAAGAAGTGAGTGAATGGGAGGGCAACTAGGTCCAAGAGTTACTCCTATAAGGTTAGTGCTGTGTAGTTCATGTTGTAAAGTTATAGATAATTTATTGATGGCTATGACAAAGAGGTAGGGAGAGAGAGTGGGCATCCTTGTCTGATTCCACGGTGCGGAGCAAAGTAGTCTGTAGGCTCACCATTAACTAAAATAGAAAAAGAGGAGGTTGAAATGCAAGCATGAATGAGAGCTATAAAGTGATTTTGGACACCCAAGCGTCTTAGGGCTGCGTCAATGAAGTTCCATTCCAACCTGTCAAAAGCTTTAGCAAGATCAATTTTAAGTAATGCCTGCAGCTTCCAAGTCCTGAGGTGAAAGGAGTGAATGATTTCTTGAGTGATGATGATGTTGGAGGATATGTGCCTGTTCTTAATGAAAGCAGCCTGGGAATTGTCAATAAAATTGGAAAGGTATGGTTTGAGATCATCAACAAGAGATTTAGCATTAATTTTGTAAATGACATTGCTCAAACTGATCGGCCTAAAGTCCTGAGGAATAGTGGGCTAAACTTTCTTAGGAATTAGAACAATGAAAGTCTGATTAATTTTAGGTTGCATAAAAGATGCGGTATAGAAAGTGGTTACCAAATTGTGAACATCTCTGGCTATGCATGTCCAGGCAGATTTGTAAAAAGCTGCATTAAGACCATCAGAACCAGGGGAGGCATTGCTTCTCATTTCTTTGATGATGGCATGGAGTTCCTGTATACTGGGTTGGGAGTTGGTGAAGGCTGTAAACTCCAGCATATCAGGTTGGAGTGTAGTCGGAGAGGGTGCAGCATCATTTGTGTTGGGAGCCCCTTCAATTTGGTGACCTACAGGAATATGTGACTGAGAGTGATCAGTGAACTGAAGTGATGAAGGGAATTGAGATGTGAAAATATTTTGAAAGTAAGCAGTAAGGGTGGCTGCAATTTGTTCTTGAGTGGTGGATTCGGTGCTATCCGAGTTGCATAGGTATGTGATTCTGTTCTTCATAGTGCGCTTAACAATGGCTTGGTGGAAGTAAGCTGTGTTATGATCCCCCCGGAGAGCCCAGTTCTTCTTGGCTCGCTGAAGGTGAAATTCTTCATCTTTGAGTAGGAGTCGATGGTGCTCCTCTGTTAGCTGTTGCTGTAGTTGGAAGTCTTGTTGGCTCGATGGTTTGAGTTGGTCTTGCAAAAGCTGATCTTCTACTATAGCCATTAGATCAGATAGTTTGGGTTTGGCTCGACGCCACTTCTTGAGATCAGCTGCAAGGTATTTAGCCTTATGATGAAATGGTCTGTTATTGGAACGTTGCCAGCTTGTTTGAGCGACCTGTTCATATTCCTGTTCCATAAGCCACCAATTTTCAAATCTAAAAGGTTTGTTAGTACAACGCCTTGAAGAGTTAAGGAGGGTGAGGATGGGGGCATGATCACTGCAGAGCATAGGGAGATGATAAACCATTGTGTTTGGATAGGCCGTACACCATTCCGCATTAGCCAAGCATCGATCAAGTCGTTGAAATGTCGGTGTGGTGTTATGTCTCCTGTTCATCTAGGTATAATCAGGACCACTGTACCCCAAATCAATAAAACCACACTGTTTGACATCATCACAAAAAGGCATTAATACGCATAATATCAGGTCTACTAGGCCCTGATTTTTCATTTGGATGCATGATACCATTAAGGTCACCCATACAGAACATTGGCATGGTGCTATTACCTTCAACAAAATGTAGCACCTGAGCCCAGATGGAGGCAGTGTTTTGATGATGGGGATCACCATACAAACAAACTAAACCAAATTGTCTGTTATCTAAAACATTATTACACAAACCAAATATGTAGTTAGGAGAGTGCTCGACTACAGTGATGCTAATGTCCTGCTTCCAAAATAACCAAAGGCCTCCTGATTGGCCTTGAGCAGGAACCACAAAAGCATCAATTGCATCAAAACATTTAATTAAGGAAGTACGAGTAATGGAAGCATTCCTGGTTTCTGATATAAAACATACCTAAGATTTTGTAGCAGTGAGCAGTCAGCAGAGGTGGACCATATTAGAACTGTTCAGGGATCCGCCCGATCCCCAACCGTTCCACGCCAAGAACGTCATTGCGTCCACGGCGCCCTTGCGGCTGGCGCCGTAGCCTGAAGATGATTGAGATCGCTGTCGAGGTGAAGACGGTCACGAAGCAGACTCCCACTTGCACCATCGTTGTGATCTGGCATGCTAGTATGAGGAGGACTTTCTGTTCTCTCTATTGGATTGAGGCCGTGGACTTGCAGAGTGTCCCAGGCTTGTTCTTCAATGTGCTGATACCCCGTTGCCCTCTCTGCATATGGGCTGGCCTGTGTCTGTAGTCTGTGATGTTCCTGTGTGGTTGGGAGTAAACGAGTGGTAGGTGGCTGAGTTAAAAAAGGCGAGGGCCCCTCCATGATTTGTTTACCTTTGCTTTGAGCGGCCAGAGTGGGGTGATCATCCGAGAGACGTGGCACCACCTAGTCCTCAGCATCTGCTACCTGACCATCGTTGCTAGGAGTGTGGGTCTGCCTCTGGTCTGTGCTTGTGTTCTGATGATTCCGCTGAGGCTAAACGCCTGATTGTTGCTAAGATGGAGCTGTGTTCCCCATTTGATTCTGCTGAGTGTGCCCTTGCATGGTCTGATCTTGAGGGGTGGAATGATTCTGAACAATGTGTTGGTTGAGCTGATCCAAATCTGAAGGCTGGCCTATTTGCTTAACTATGTCATGACCCATTGCAAAAGTTCCAGCCTCCCTCGGAATGCCAAAAAGTCTGACTGTAACATACATATACTAAAAACGGTAGTCATGGTATTCTTTCCGGAGATCTACCATTTGTAAGAGCACATTTTGTCTACGAACTATCCATGGTTCCTTTTTCCAAACATACATCATACTGTTGTTGTCATAAAAGCTAGCTAAGAAAAGATTTCTTTGTACCTCATTTAGTGCAGCACAACCTTCTTTCCAAACCTTCTGAAGCTCCAGATGGATGGAATGGACAGTGATCTCCCTAGGGGTCCCCTGGGGTCCACAACCTTCATCAGCAGGTTGAACTGAGTGGCCACCATTTCCTCAAGGTGGCGGGTGGAACTTTGAGCAACACGTGACGAGAGCTGCATGGCTTCAAAGGATATCAGAAGATCCACATCAGGTGGAATCGTTGAGAGGCTCGATGTGTTTGTCTGGGGTGGCTGTGGATGTGTGGGAGGTGGAGCAGACGTCATGGGTGGGATGTGGCGATCAGGAGGCTTGGGATCCATGGGTGGTAGGTCCGGGATGATGGGGAGGTCGCTGTCCATGGGAGCAAAGTGGAATAAAGAACAAAGGATGGAGTAAAGGAAGTTGGAAGTTGGAGCTTCATCGATAAGATAAAGCATGGCCGATCAGACAAAGCGGTGGATCGGAGCCCACCACCAACGAAATGGAGTAGAAGAAATGGTGGATCAGCCCATGGCAGGAAAAGGAAAAGTTACCGAGTAGGTGCCGACAGGAGCAAAGGGCAGCTGCCGGCAGGTGTCGATCGAAAACACGAGAAAGAATCTGAGTTGAGGGGAAAGAGGAGGTGTCGATCGATGATGGGAGCAGTGACTAGCTACAATTGATTCATAGGGCTGCTGCGGGGATGAAGGATTGGAGTGGATTTGGATAGGGGGATTAGGGATTTGGGAGGAGGGGAAAGGGGATACGGCATAGCGTCGCAGTTCCACACGTGATATTGTAGCCCTTAAACTATTTAATATAATGTTAAATGACCCTCCCTGGATTGTCCTGTAGGGCTATTTGGACACTGTATCCCACCACACTAGCATGTTAACTACATAACTCCCCAGCGCCACCGTGTAGTGAAAACCACCATGTCTCCTACTCCAGCTCATGGCACTCCTTAATGACATTGAGCTCATGCACTACATCTATGCTTTTGTCATCCGGCCCCTCCCACATCCTTGCCCCTCTTGATTTCTCCTCCTATGGTTGCTCGTTAGGCTGTGGATCAGCCTAGAAAGAGTAGGGAGGTGTAGTCAGTAAATGGGCATGCGTGCAAGCATAGGCTAGTGTGGCGGGACACAGTATCCAAATCGCCCTGCAAGACCATCTAGGGAGGTTCATACTTTAAGGGCCACAATATCATATTTTGTAGTTGAGGGGGTTATATAGTCAACCCTTGATACGTTAGAGGGTTATATGTAGACTTTTTAATATGTCATGTAGTGAAACCGCCTTAGGGTTATTAGACGGTTTTCGATAGTTTAAGGGGTAGAATAACATGTTTTATAGGTCAGAGGGTGAAGTAGACAACCATCAATAGTTGAGGGGGTTATGTATTTACCGACTCTTAGTTTATTTTGAGAAAAGAGAGATAAAAATGACTGGCTACCATGCATAGGTGAGCCAGAGCTAGAGTTGTCGAGAACTAGTGTTATCCTAAAACCTAAACAGTAAATCGTCACCCCCTCACCTATAATACCAAGTATTCTATCCCTTATGAACTATTGAAACACTTGAATAACCCCCTAAGTTGTACTTTTGAATGTTGTTTTTGCTGACATGGCATATTAAAAAGTCTAAACCCCTAATATATCAAAGATTTGACTACATAACCCCCTCAACTATAAAACGTGATATTGTAGCCCTTGAACTATTTAAGGAAAAAGTCTACTTAACCCCCTGAACTATCAGCTAGTGTCTAACCTACACCCCAACTATAAAACCGTATGTTTTACACCCTGAACTTTTCAAAACCGTTCAAATTACACCGTGGAGCGGTTTTGGACGGCAGTTTTGCTACAGTAACCATGGTTGTACTACAGTAACCGCTGTTTTGACTTTTTCTTTTCTATTTATTTCCGCTGAATCTTTGAAAAATCATAGTAAATCATAGAAAAATCATAAAATAGAAAATCTAATTTTGTTGGACTCCATATGAGTAGATCTACACAATGAACATATAATATAGTATGCTTTAGTACAAATTTTTTCTATAGCTTTAAATTAGTTAGTAAATCAAATTTTGTCTGTAATTAATTAGAATAATTCATAGCTACAGCTTCTATGGTCCAATTATGGTGAAATTTTTATGATGGGGTTATTATTATATGCTTGAACTATAGTAAAAATTTCATACTCATTAGATCATATATAACTTAGTTATAAATTTATTTAGTTTTATGTTTAGGTTTATGCTTGTTAAATATAAATAAATCTATAACTAAAATATACATGATCCAATCAGTATGAAATTTTTACTACAGTTCAAGCATACAATAATTAGTTCACTATAAAAATTTAACCACAATTGGACCATAAAAGCTGTAGCTATGAATTATTCCAATTAATTACAGACAAAATTTGATTTTCTAACTAATTTAAAGTTACAGAAAAAAATTTGTACTAAAGCATACTATATTATATATTCATTGTGTAGATCTACTTATGTGGAGTCCAACAAAATTAGATTTTCTATTTTATGATTTTTCTGTGATTTACTATAATTTTTCAAAGATTCAGCAGAAATAAATAGAAAAAGAAAAGTCAAAACAACTGTTACTGTAGCAAAACCATGGTTACTGTAGCAAAACCGCCGTCCAAAACCGCTCCAGGGTGTAATTTGAACGGTTTTGAAAAATTCATGGTGTAAAACAGATGGTTTTATAGTTGGGGGCGTAGGTTAGACACTAGCTGATAGTTCAGGGGGGTTAAATAGACTTTTTCCAACTATTTAATATAATGTTAAATGACCCTCCCTAGATTGTCTTGTAGGGCTATTTGGACACTGTATCCCACCACACTAGCATGTTACCTACATAACTCCCAAGCGCCACCATGTAGTGAGCACCACCCTGTCTCCTACTCCAGCTCATGGCACTCCTTAACGACATTGAGCTCATGCACTGCGTCTATGTTTTTGTCATCCGGCCCCTCCCACATCCTAGCCCCTCTTGAGATTTCTCCTCCTATGGTTGCTCGTTAGGTGGTGGATCAGCCTAGAAAGAGTAGGGAGGTGTATTCAGTAAATGGGCATGCGTGCAAGCATAGGCCAGTGCGGCGGGACACAGTGTCCAAATCGCCCCTGCAAGACCATCCAGGGAGGTTCATTTGAACATTATTAGATACTTTAAGGGCCACAATATCATATTTTGTAGTTGAGGAGGTTATATAGTCAACCCTTGATATGTTAGAGGGTTATATGTAGACTTTTTAATATGTCGCGTAGCGAAACCGCCTTAGGGTTATTAGACGGTTTTCGACAGTTTAAGGGTAGAATAACATGTTTTATAGGTCAGAGGGTGAAGTAGACCACCATCAATAGTTGAGGGGGTTAAGTATTTACCGACTCTTAGTTTATTTTGAGAAGAGAGAGATAAAAATGACCGGCTACCATGCATAGATGAGCCAGAGCTGGAGTTGTCAAGAACTAGTGTTATCCTAAAAGCTAAACGGTAAACAGTAGGTCACATACTGTTTAGCCATTATTCGGTCTAATCAGCCACTTAAGGGCTAAACGATCGTTTAAACAGGTTGAATGGCCAATTAAATGGTAACCATGTACTGTGTTTAAAAAGTGTGTAACGGACTAAACAACTGTTTAGGCGAACAATGCGGCTGAGAACTCTACTCAATAGGACCTAAATGTTCCTCACAAGAATGAACTGTATGCAAGATGATTGAGTGATAGCGCAATGACCAATTCGACCAATGATATTTCTTACTGCCCGATCCCTTCTCAACGTCTTTGGTTGATGTTATTTGATTTATTGCGAAAATACGTTCATAGTAACTTTTATATTCAAAGAGTCCGTTCGCTTCGCTAAAAAGTTATGGCTGAAAGTACTGTTCGTTGATTTATTGTGAGAGAAAAACACTATTCTACTGAAAAAAAAACAAGTTGAAAAGTACGAATTATAAGACAAGCGAACAAAGCCAAAATGGTGTATTTTTATTATTGCAAAAGCTAGCTGCAAGTCAAATTATTGCTTTGAAGGTCTTCCCCGTTTGTTTTCTGTGCTTTCACATAGTGTCAGTAAAAGCACGGGAAACAGTGTCGTGATGGTTGCGGTAGACTTGACTTCACCGTAGAACTGTATACATATGTTACGTACACGACTCCCTACTTTTCTCCGTTGGAAAAATCCTTCTCTTCTTAATAGAAATCTATATATATCTTTACTTTGGCCGTATATACGTTACCTGCTGGCACACGCTGCCAAGCAAACGAAGATTGACAAAAAAAAAACCCGGTACTGATCGACGTTGGCACGTATGACCGCGCCGTATACATTTATACGGTCCTGCATACGGCCGGAGTCATGCACGCAGCGGTTGACGAGGACGTACGGTCCATCCAGGCTTCGTCGCCGTAAGATCCATATTACTACTACACACATCTCGTCCAGAACGGCCAGATATTCCAGTGCAGTCATCTCGTCGTCGCTCTCGTCGCTCTCAAAGATAACAACGCGACGTCGTGACTGACTACTGATGATCGTCTCAAAGATGAGGATCTCGCTATCGAGGGGTACATTGTCTATCGTTGAAAAAAAAAGACATCTTTAAATTCCAAATAAATTCAGAAAATATGAGCACCGACGTTAAGTCAGAGAATTTAAACTCGGACAGACATGTTCCACTATAAGAAATCTGAATAGTTGCGTTACACTCAGTTCGTTATCATGACGAACATCATTGAACATGACTATACAACCACGACTAGCTCAACGAAGGACTGATAGGAACTCAAGTTGACTTCATTATTCATTCGCGACCCCGCCTACAACATTTGCCTCAATTGCTATTGCCGACATGCGACATGAATCATATCTCTTGACCTCCTTCACACTGATCGAGCAAAATTTCTTGAAAGACCCGGAATGTTTTGACAAATGTTAATAAGAGGAGTAAGAGTTTTACAAGAGCAAGATGCAACAAGCCTCCAGTAAGGTAGAAAAAACTTAAAAAGGAATACTTGCCAATTTGCAATGTATCAGCACTAACAATGAACATAGGTGCTTTGCACCCACTAGGCACCATAATCTAGCTGCTATAGTGTCCCATACTCTATCGATCATTTGTTGAGGCTCTCTAGAGTGGTTTTTGAAAATCCGGTGGTTTCATTCAATCCATATAATCCAGATGGTGATAATGGCCTAACCACGAACACCTCTGCCATGAGAAGTCATAAAGTCCACCACAAATCCAAAATACAAACCCATTATACTAGCAAGGTTATCCTAATTTTGCAGTAGGAAGGGCAACAAGACTGCATGCCAACCGATGTCCATATGCTCATAATTAAGTTGCATTTAGAGACTAGCCGGTGGGATGCACCTGTGCCTCGTAGGATGCATCGATGACTCGATGCCATTGGGTGTTGGCCCCTTGTAGTTGCGGCTGGAGATTGATGGGTAGTGGATGATGAGCAAAGGAGACATGAGGAGTTCAGGTTAAGGGGTGAGAGCTTGGTGAATTAGGGCTCTTTTAGACGGGTTATTATTTGGGCTAGGTCGAGTGGTGGGCTTATCTTACTTCAGGGATTCTTGTGGAAATTTGAAATTTGCCATGCCTCACTCCGTTTCGAGCCCACAAACCTGCAAATCTGGGAGAGGGGGAATCAAACCCACCTACCACCCCGGAAGGGTCCAAAATCCTTGGGTACCTAACTCGACTCTATCTCGTTGACATCCCTAGTTAAGAGGAAGTCTAAAATTTAGCTTTGGTCCCATTTTTTTACATGCACACGAGTTGTAGCCGCAAAGAGGGCAAGATTAGTAGCATCTATCATCTATGGGGAAAATACCACGACACTTCCCTTGGAATTTCCTTTCTATCTATTTCCGACAGCAAGATGCGCTTGAACCAAAATATTGTGAACTACAAAGTACAAACTTATATATTTGATCGAGCTCAAACTCTGATGTACTTTTTATCTTCATCTAAACTCATACTTAGATAAATTTAAATACCCGTCTCGAATAGATATAGGAGTATACTTCTGATTTTTTTTCTGGGACGCTTATTTTTTTGCAGAAAACAAATTAATAAAAAATACAGAAATAAAAATTTTCGAAAACCGCCAACTTTTATAACCCAGCAGCCCACACGCTCTCGAACGGACTGCTCCTCCATCCAATTCTTCGCAACGGCCCAGCCCACGACGCGCAAAGACCCATTTGCGACGGCCCATCCCACTCATCCATTCCATCCAATCCAACAGATAGAGACGAACTGAGGCCCTCCGACTCCGATGAGCTCTCCACCGGCTCTCCGCTCTTTGCCGGCCGCGCAGCTGCTGCCGCCGTCGCGCCCTCGCCGCCGCCGGCTCGTCCTCAGTAGGCCCGCGCGAGGTTCGAGGCCCTCCTGCGATCTAGCACGTGGCGCCAGCGCGCGCTACGGCCCGCATCCGCAGCCGCTGCCGCGACTCGTGGCGGCGGAGTCGCCTCCTTCCACCTCGCTCGCCGCCGTTGGCGCTATCCGGAGGGACTCAGAGACGGGGCTCGCCTTGCTCCTCGTCGTTCTGGCTGTGGTATCATGCCTCTCCTTACCTTGCCTTTGGATTTGCCTTCGACTTGGAAGTTTCTGGGAGCGGGTTGTTTGATAGTATTGGATTGTGGCTGAATAGCATTCAGTTTGAGATGGATATTAGGACCAACCGACTAGCAAATATCAATATTGGCAATAGCAAAGATCAGGACATGATAAAATTTGCAAATTAGGAAGATGGCTGCACATATTAAGGAACACCAAATTTGTCGATTGTCATAGACCTGTGCACCCCAAAGATGACAATTTTTTGACCAGGATAGATAGAAATGCATTGGAAACCTTGGAAATAGATTTGATTTCAGTTTGATGTATTATTAAACTTAGGGTAACCATACATATACAACACGTTGGAATATCGCCTGGACAAGTAGTAGCAAAGATGACAGAACATGCCAAGCCATTGTAAATTTCAGTTTTATCCAAGATACAGAACGAATGAGTGAAATCTCTGCACGCTTTCAAATTAGCTTCTGTGAGGAAGTGGTTGTCTTTACATCAATGAACATAAGTTTGAAAATAATTGTTGGCTTATTTAATACTCCATTCATTCCAAATTATGTCATTTTGGCTTCTCTAGATACATGCATTTTACTACGTACCTAGATATACATTATGTCTAGATACATAGTAAAAGACATGTATCTAGAAAAGACAAAACAACTTACGATTTGGAATGGAGGGAGTATCGTACTTTGTGTATGGACGATCAGTACAACCATCCGTTTGTTGTTAGCCCAATCTAAATGGTACTTAAGAGTAGCACTATCTGGTGCTTGTGGGGATCAAGCACTGAAACTGGAATTAGAGAAGACAAGTTCACAAGCATGTGTTTAGAATGAATTCAATTTGATAGTGGAACTGCCAACGAACACTACCATGTTGTGCTCCTACTTCGTTGCTATTCTTGCTACTCGTACCACACGTTGTTATTCCTCCCTCTATCCGAAGATTTTGTCTATAGGGCACAGGAGCACCAGGTCCGAGCAACAAATTTAACTTCTGTATCCAACCAAACAGGCAGTTGAGGTTTAGGTTACCTGTTACCCTTTTTCTCTTGTCACGAATTGTCATTAGTAGCCTTAAAAAGGAAGAGAAATGTATGGTACTATACTACTATGTGGAGGCTAGCCTGAAGAAATATTGATTTATAAAGTTTCTCCATACCATTGAAGTTAAAGGTGAAAAAATGTAAAATGCTTGGTCAAAATCAATTATAGCTGCACCAGGTGCATGTGGCATAACTCAAATCCAATAGTAGGCATCCTTAAGAACTGTCCATTCATCATTATATGCAATCAAATTTCATCCTAATTCTTGCACACCTTGCAATTAACGTCTTGATCCTATTTCAGGTGATGAGCTTCTTTCTGTTAATGACCATCTTATCATTTTTAGCAAGCAGAGTGAGTCAATCATCTGAATAAATGATGACCATTCCATAAACTAGACAGTATATTTTGTGAAGAAATTTCCTTGTTCTTAACAGGCGCTGCAGAAGATGGAAACTGCAGCAAATAAATTGGCAAAAGTATTTGCAGAAGAGGTGCCTGGAACTCTATCTTCAGTAAAGCTCTCCTTCATGGAGATCAATGATTTAACTAGCCAGTTAAAGAACCTTAGGTAACACATTGCAAATGCTGGATCCAGAGTTCTAACGACTGCAAAACGGTGTTTAAAATGTTTTGCGTTCTGCTCCAACACAGGAAGAAGCTCGCAATAAGTAGATTCGGGAAGAATGCTAATTCTTAAGCAAGCTCAAGTTCTTGGTAATCTGCCAATGACAGGTCAGCTACTCAGCTCCCCTTCCTCCTAGAGTCGTTGTTGATGAAATAGTAGATGCTTCCCAAAAGAAATGCAGCCCTGCACATTTGCATAAACATGAAACATCATAAGTGTGTTGCTGTGATGTAAGTAACAGAGTGCACCTCGTGTGAACCCAAACTCGACAAAGGACTGGCTTTGTTGATTAGGAGACGTTTAGTCCATACCTTTATGTAATAATGTAAGTGACATGCCTTCATCAATAGATCTACAACTTGGATGAGAATTTCTTGAGGCCTTGTTCAAAGCTCTTCATCTTATCTGGTGTTGATAGATTGGCTAACAGGGTAACCCTTGCTGTTGACACCAGATCTTTGCGCTCTGACATGGAAGGATCAATCTGCCATATCTGGACCTCCCAAACCTTTCCAGAACGAAGAACTGTTTAAGCTAGAAGTTTGAGATTTATTAAGATAGAATGAACAGGTTGCACAAGTAACTGAAATATACGTTCGAAGAGAAAACAATCACAGAACAAGTGGCAACCCATACACACTCACACATTGGGCTGTTGGTAGTAGACTTGCTAGTAGCATTGCATACAAAACACATGGTGAAGATGAAATGTGTACACCTGATCCCACAGAAGCGACGAGTTGGTATTTATGTTATTTGTGCTGATTATGATTTCTGCTAATATCTGTGAAGGTGGTGGGCTAATAAAGTCGCGCGAGTGAGTATGCGACCGATATAGTCATCATCAAATCCTGAGGTACTGAAACGGAATTGTTGAAGAAGCACGATCATGATCAGTGAGTGAAGTATGTTGAATTCCGCCCCTAGGGTTGCAACTGCATGGTTCAAGATGCTAAGTTGAAGAGTCCTCGTGAGCCAGTTACATGTAGTCTATATTAATTGGATGTTGTTGTACCTTGTGTGTACGTAACTGGCTGTAGCAGCTGGTTTGTGAAAACAATGTATGTACAGCTTGCTAAATACTGTGTTAGGCCCAAAGGAGTATTTATGTAAACAGGTTGAGTTTCACTCTGGCAAGCGCCGTTTGCATTGCATTGCTCTCCCTTGCACATCAGAGCCAGAGTGCAAAGATCTTGCGTCAACAGCTTGACACCCAAGTGAAGGGGATGAGATTGTAGCAACCCATCGCATCCCATACTCGTCAGAGATGGCGGCGGCAGTTCTGACGACTGGACTGCCTGCAGCCGAGCCGAGCATTTGTTTGCAACACTCAAGACCAAGCAACGCCGTGCCGCCGTGGTGTATGCGGCCCTGTTTCGTAGTCGTTTCGACCTTTGCTACCGCCGCTGGTAGTACAGTACTACTAGAAGCCAACGATCATGACGTTGGGCTGTTGCTTTGATCCCACTGAAAACAGCAGTAACTGAACCTATAATCTGGCTCCATCCGCAAGGCGTTGGTTGCTTTCGAGATTGGCAATGGCAAGTCCCTTCCCTGAACAAGCTAAGGTAGGAGATGCCTTTTCAGATGGGGTACAGTAGGGTGAGTACCTGGATCTTGCGGCCGAGCTGGATTGGCGTGGCCCGCGCCTGGACGAGGTCGCCGAGGCGCGCGGGGCCGACGTGGTTGATGGAGAGCTGCACCCCGGCCAGCCTCCGGTACCCCGACGCGACGTAGCAGCCGATGCTGGCCGTCGTCTCCGCCATCAGCGCCGACACGCCGCCGTTGAGCCAGTCGAACGGCTGCATCCATCGATCGCCTCCGTCATCCATCACGCGCGATAGGGGATTAGGGATGATGAGACGAAAACAAAAAATAGAGGCGATGGCGGCGGCGCGTGCGGACGATCCTATTCCTACTACCTGGCAGCAGGTCTCGGTGACGGGGAGGCGGCCGACCACCTCCTCGGCGGTGACGCGGGTGAACTCGAAGCCCAGCGCCTGCAGCGCCCGGTCCACACGGAAGGCCGCCGCCGGCGGATGAGCAGGAGGATCGCCCGCGCCGCCGCCCATCAGTCCTTGTTCCTGTGTGGAGGCTAGAGGAGGAATGAAAAAGCTGGCGTGGCACAGACCGACAGACGTATACGCGTGTGTAACTTAATTAAAGACCCAGCCAGCCAACCAGCCCAACGGACCGAAACGTCACCATCCCCTTGGTCGGTGTTGACTACGATGGGCCAGGTGGCCTCTAGTACAATTCTGCTTTGGAATTGTTCCCCCCTCTGGGTTTTAGTTAGGCCGGGCTGTTGGGCCCTCGGCCACTGACTGACGGGTGGCCTCCATTTAACTCAACTTTTGTAGGCGATTTCGTTCGCTATTCGAACAAGGGGATTGCGAGAGTTCGGACGTGGTGCCAGCAGCCTGTTTCCCGCGCCTGCACCCGGTGCGTCCACGCAAGGCTTGTGCCACCCGGACGGCCGAACCGCATGCGCCGCCTATCCGACTTACAACACACGGAGACCACTCGTGCCTCATATGTTTTCCATGCACATGCAGGCGGGGATATTTTGCGCCTGCTCGGCGGTGCCCCAGCAACTGCGGCAGGTGGTCTCATTGCAACATGTTCAACACCGTATCTAATTTTGCAACATCTAGATCCAACACTTGCAACATACGTCAGTTGAGACACTTGCAACATACATCTGAAACGCTTGAAAACACTTGAAAAGACATTGCAAACGCATGCAACATCCAAATCTATTTTTGCAACATACAGATAAACACTTGCAACATACGTATAAAATACCTGAAACACTTGAAACATACACTTACAACATGCATGCTAAGCAATATCTAGATATATTTCTACAACATCCAGATAAAACACTTGAAACATACGTCTAAAACAACTAAAACACTTGAAACATATACTTGCAGCATGTGTATATAGCCATTGAAACATAGACAATATCCAGATGAAACACTTGAAAACATACTTCTGAAACACCTGAAAACACTTGAAACACGACGTCGACGGCGGCCACGGTGCGGTGAAGAACGTCGCGCCGAAATAGTCGCCTTGGACCACGCTGCGTCGGCTGAAAGAACTCAGCGGCGAGTGCTGGTGAGTGGCGGTGGGGAGATAGGAAGGCAGACGATGGCGCTCGGGCGTGGTGCAGCACGCCACCGCGTTTCGACCGCCGATAGCGCAGTCGCGGTGGAGCACACGTGCGGCGGTGTGGGCACGGTGGCGATTCGAGAGTGGGTTCGAAAATAGATGCAAACGGAGTGGCAATTCGAGAGGAAAGTGGCGGAGATTTTTTATTTTGAGCAACGCGAGATGGGTGCGTCCATGCGGATGGCACTGTTGGACCGTTTCGGTGGGTGTCGAGGCTCACCAACTTTACGTCCAGACGAAACGAACGCCGTACTTCCGTTCAAACAAGGGAAGGGACCCACCGAGCAGGCAAAACGGCTGGGACCTAATTCTAGCGCAGTTTTGTATGACCTTGCCACACCTACCAAGGCTATAAGAAACGACAGAGTAGTGTAATGTAAGCTACAAATTGCACATTATATTGAATACTAAACTTCCCCCATATATAGCAGCCGGCGGACCTTGCTGATAACTGGGGAGGCATTTTATTACATACTAGTGATAATGCATATCCTGAGTTGCTCTCTTCTCTCTATAGTTTGACGTATTTCTTGATGCTTGCTTCGTGGCTCGACATCTCCTCTGGTCTTGATGGGTTTTTTTACCAACATGGTAACTCTTGCTGTTGACACCAGGTCTTTGCACTCCTCTGTGGAAGGGTCTGCTCGCCATATCTGCACCTCCCAGACCTGCCCGAACAAGCAACATTTTAGCCTCATCAGGGCATTACATTTTTTTTATCTTAATAATTTATTAACAATAAACATTGCATTGCACTGTACCCAGCGAAGTACTAATTAGGAGTAATAAGAAAAATAAATTAAATCAGTACTAGCCTATATATAGCCTTTGCCTATGCTGACTAATGATGCTAGTGGGTTTGTTTATATATCCTGAGTGCAAAAAGGGTAATTTTTAAGCTGGCTGGCGAGTCAAACTATAAACTGACACGTATTTCCATCTACTAGGCTGCTAACATGCATTTGAATTGAATATATATATGTTGTCAAAAAAAAAAAGAATTGAATATATATAATCCTGGTCTTTCGTTCCATCAAGCAGTTGACCGCCACCGCCCACAAATCAATCATGCACGCCTTCAATTTTCATGTAACGATGTAGGGTAGGTACCGCTACACAGTTGCTTCTTCTTTCTTTTCTTCTTCGAAATTCAATATTATAATTCAAAAGGACCCACAAAAACTTTGCCATGATGATGCTTATTGGAAGAAAAAAAATACAAAGGTGTAGTACATGCAAGCGTGCCACCCTGAATCTTTAGTGATGAAAACCGGGTAAAAAAATCATACAATAATTTTGGTCCCAATTAGTTACGCACGGAAGTTCAATTTCACAGGAATTTCCAACGAAAATTCGTTCAAACGATAACACGATATGATCGATATATACACGATGAAAATTGAACCCTGGACCTTACAGAGAGATCGAGAGAGATTGCAGAGCTTGAGATCGGACCTGGATGCTGCGGCCGAGCTGGACGGGGGCGGCCTGCGCGCGGATGACGTCGCCGAGGCGGGCGGGGCGGAGGTGGTTGACGGACAGCTGCACGCCGGCCACCCTCCGGTACCCGGACGCCATGTACGCGCCGACGCTGGCCGTGGACTCGGCGACCAGCGCCGACACGCCGCCGTTGAGCACCCCGAACGGCTGGCAGCAGGTGTCGGTGACGGGGAGGCGGCCGGCGACCTCGCGCGCGCCGATGCGCGTGAACTCGAAGCCCAGCGCGTGCAGCGCCTGGTCCGCTGCCACGGGGCCCTCGTCCTCCTCACCCGCTGGCGGCGGAGGCTTGCTGCTGCCGCTGTCGCCGGCCATCGCGCTCAAAGTCTTCAAACTGCCTATGGTGCGTGCGTGTGTAGCGAGAGGGTGTCTGCGCTTGCATCCGCCAACCAAACATGAATGAGGGCGTTGGCTGATTTGCATTGATATCGCTAGGCTGAAGGCATTCGCTTGCATACGTATCCGTGTCAATGGGCTTGTTGGGCGGGCGGTGCATCTGCAGTCTAGGTGGATTGTGGGCTTTTATTAGGCTGGGCTAGTTCGATAGAAGCCTAATAAAGCTTCACTTGGAGTTCGCATACTTTGGAAAGTTTTTTTTTGGGGTGCATGTGCACACAATTGTGTGCTAGTTCTTGGATTTGAATTTTATGTTGATTTATTTATTATGTATTGGGTTAAGTATGCAGGTGGGATGTGTAGCCTTATGAACATAATCTAAGACCACTCTCTAAAATTTTAGAGCTAAGAGTTATGATCGTTTTATCAAATAGTGGTCGGGCTAAAAGTGCCTAGCAGTCTGATCGCTCGAGGGGGGCAAAGCGGGCTAGTTCTAACATAGTGTGCGGTGACCCTTGGACCTTGGACGGTGGGCGTAACCAGCCAGGCCGCGCGCCCAGGGGGTGTAGTCTAACCACCGGCCTTTTTTCTTGATCACGCAAAATGTTTGCGCTTCTTTATATTAAAGTAGAGAAAAAGTTCCATACAACACGTCTTCGGACGCCTTAGGGGGTCAGTAAAGATTTACATGGAAGCTCGGACCCTCTCTAGTGTACTGTAAGCTAGGTTGTTACATTGGACAGAAATTGAGTCGGACAGCGGCGCCGCTTGCGCGCGCCTACGTGGCCAACTGGAGGGAACAACTCACGCAACACCTGTATATGAGCGGTGTGGCAATTGAATACCTCATCATACGTCATTGCTGACGTCACAGAGGCGGCATCCTACTAGAGAGACCTAGACGCTTCATGACAAGGTACTCACCTCGCTTGGCTGTCGGGATATGAGCTGTCGCCTGTGCCGCTATCCATCTGCTTCGCTTGGGGAGAGAGGGCGGCGCACATCCACTGAGGGCCGCCACATCTCCGGGCAGCTCGAGAAGTGGCGGTTGCCTCGGCTTTGTAACTCGCTCGGTGAATCGCTTGAGGCGTCTTTCGGCCGAGGTCGTCTGAGGTTGGTGGGGGGTGCGGTTGACATCGTCCGTTGGGGAGGAGTGGCTGCGTCCGCGCCCAGAGTGATGGCATCGGACCTCTCTGGGCACCGCCTTCTGACCACCAACGCCGATTTAGAGGCACCAAAGTTTGAAAACAAGCACCAAAGCTCTCCGGTCAGAGAGTGAGTCCAAAGAAGATGTGTTTGTACGCGTTTTGAGCTATCACACATCAGAATACTCCGATGGTGCATCGGACAGCTCACCGGAGTTTCGGAATAGTGCTGAAAAATATGCTTTGGAGATTGGCCGGTCTAACCGCTAGTAGTGCAATAGTTTGGGTTGGAGCTCATGATGGCTAGTTTTTGGCCTCCTCCATATATAGAGGGTGGCTAGCTATGAGGTATATATATCTTGGTTACTTTAGAAACTTGTATACTTGTTGAGAGCTCCATTTTCATCTTCCCTCTTATACTCTTGCATGCGAAACATAATTTAGAGAGAGCGGTTGAGAGTTTCTAGTGCGGTATATTGTGAGATCATTTGAGGGGCACTAGGTGATGGCCTTGCAATATGATTTGCTTTATACTCTTGGGGGTTGCTGCCTCCTAGACAACTTCGAGTTTATGGCTCCGTGGAAGCATCATTTGAAGATTGTGCGGTTGCTCCAAAAAGGGCTTTGTGAGGGGCTCTTGTGCTCGTCCCCGCTAGAGGAAGGTGAATAGAAAATTTAGTCAATTGGAGGTGTGGAGCAATTCTTTGGTTCTACCTGCCTTAGAGATCAAGTACTTATATCGCAGCTAACCTTGTGGGGGTCATAAGCTTGATAAAGAAGTAGTGAATATTGAACCGACCTCAACGTGGACATAGGTGACTAGCAAAGTGACCAAACCACGGAAAAAATCGGTGTCTCCATGTTTGGTTTGGTCACTTGAACTCTTTACATTCAAGTTATTTACTTTCATATAGAAATATAATTGCTTGCTTGCCACACTAGGATTGCAAACCTCGACCAAGGCATAGAGTGCTTGTGACCTTAGTAATTAGGGGTATAGTCGTGTTTTAGCCGGTAGTTTTAGTTTTGCATCTTTATCGGCTATAGGTCTTGCTAAAAGTTCTAAACAACTAATTCACCACCTTCTAATCGGCCTCCTTGATCCTACAATGTGGACCTAGAGTAGTGATCCCATCCTCCTCAACCATTAACTAAACACACATAATACAAATTGAATAGGATCCGACTATTATGGTAGGATAGGATTAGTTAGGACTGATCGTTGTTTGTAACTAAAATTGCAAGAAGCCCAAACAATCGTGCATTTTATTCCATATATAAACAGCCCATAATCACTAGTACAAGATTTCTTTTGCGTGGCGTTGAGGTTTTTTGATTGGAGGCGGCACAAGTGTGCCCGCCTCCATTGTTCCTAGCCAAGCCAGCCACGGCCGCCCCCAGATAGCCCGCCTCGGTTAAATGTTAATGGAGGCGGTCGCCTTAAAAAGGCCGCCTCCATTAATCCATATTAACGGAGACAGTCGTCTTAAGGCGCCTGCCTCCATAAATCAATTAATGGAGGCGGGCACATTATAAGGCCCGCTTCCAAAAAGGTTAAGGCCCAACTAGCCCAGATGAGGCCCGATAGCGGTTTCGAGTATAAATATAGACACTTAGGGTTTTTCCCTTTCACTCCACTCCCTCACCCCTCTGAAACCAACTGCACCCTTCCTCATGACCACGAGAGGCCGAGACGGACCGCGAGCTCTTCTCCGAACTCCCTCCTCGCCCCTCCTCTCTCCGGCGCCCCACCTCCAGACCGGCGCCCCTCCTCCCTCTCCTCTCCAGCGGCGAGAGCCACGGTCCTCGGCGGCAGGGCCCTGCAGCGGGCACCAACCGAGATCCTGGGCGGCCCCTGCTCCCTCCTCCCTCCTCCATCGTGGTAGCTGCGGCATGCTCGCCGTGGGGTGGCGGTGCGGCCCCGGCTCCCTCCTCCCTCCTCCGTCACAACAGCAGCGGCGGCAGCAGCTCATGGGGCCTGGATTTGGGCGGTGGCACGGCTCCCGGTCCCCTCCTCTCCTCCGGCGCGGCAGCCGTGGCGTGCTGGGGGTTGGGCGGTGGCGTGGCCCCGGCTCCCTCCTCGCTCTCCTTCGTCACAGCAGCGGCGGCGGCAGCGGCTCATGGGGCCCAGATTTGGGCGGTGGCGCGGCTCCCGGTCCCCTACTCCCTCTCCAGCTCGACGCTCGCAGTGCTGGGGCGGCGGGGCCCAGCTCCCTTCTCCTGGCGGTGCTCGTGACGTTGGGGCGATAGATTTGCGCGAGCGGATCGACGGCGGCAGCGCGAGATCCAAGCCCGTGCACAGTCCAGATCGAGGCCCATGCGGGCTTTTTCTTTTTTTTGTTTATTTTATTGAATTTATGGAGGCGGGTAAAAGCAACCATCGCCGTCGACCACCGCCTCCGAGCTCCACACCTGCACACTACAAGCCAAGAGACGTGTCGCATAATCCAACTCACGCCATGGTTAGTTACAAACTCAACTTAGGTCGTGGATCACGTTGACAATCACTCATCACAAAACGAATTATAAGGGCATATATCAATCTTGTATTCACAAACTCTAGTGGAACAGTATGCAGGATCCACGTAACCTATGGGACCAATATAATTTTTGGCATACTTGGGCCCACTCTCAGAAAGCAATTTTGCTATTCCAAAGTCTGATATCTTTGGTGCAAGATCTTCATCTAACAGTATATTAGCAGGTTTGATGTCACCGTGAATGACAAGAGGACTATGCATCGAATGCATGAACCAAAGTGCTTCAGCGACCTTGATGGCAATGTCCAAGCGTTTGTCCAAAGGGAGGGCAAAACCTTCTCTGCAATGGAGGATTCTGTTCAGATCTCCATTAGAAACGAACTCCATGACGATCATCAGAGCATTTTTCTCTGTACAGCAGCCCATGAGTCTAACAACATTCTCGTGTTTCATTTGATAGTGCACTATCACTTCCTTGGCAAAATCCTCCTTACTGGTCCCATCTTTGTATACCTTTACGGCAACTGGAGAATGATCGTCCAGCACTCCTTTATAAACCTTACCAAACGCCCCTTCTCCCAGCAGCCCAGTTTTATTATATCCCTTGGTGATGTTTCTTATCTCATATCGCGTAAAATGTCGCAACCTGATGTGTATATTTCCCATTTTTTGAAGAAGCGCACGTCCATTAGTTTGAAGGAACTCCTGCAGCCGTCGTCGTTGTACCTCCTCCTTGGACTCGTTCTTGTTCTCCATATACGTGTCTGATTTCTGATATAAGAGAACTATAATCTCTTGAGTAAATGGTTATTTAAACTTATCAATGAGGAAGGAACATGGCAAGACCTTCTAAGAAGGAAATACTTGTCAAATAAAACCTTAACACAAGTCGAAAAACAACCAGGAGATTGTCAGGCTTGGTCTGGACTTATGAAAGTCAATGACCAATTCTTGGCAAGAGGATCTTTTCGAACACATAGTGGCACTAAAGTTTGGTTTTGGGAAGACACATGATCGGGAACAAACCCCTCAAAATTGATTATTACCCATCTCTATACAATATTGTGAGGGAAAAGGATGCCACAGTTGCACATGTACTAAGTACCACACCTTTGAATGTTTCATTCCGAAGGGCTTTAGTGGGCAGTAACTAGACTACATGGTATGAGCTCCAAACGTAGTGTTTGTCAACCTATGTAATGACAAAGATATCCTTATTTGGAGTTTACATAGTAGTGGTATTTTCTCGGTACGCTCTGTGTACACTTCTATGATACAATGTGGAGTAGTTCCTACTAAATGCCCAATTTGGAAGATCAAAAATACCACTGAAAATTAAAATTTTCTTATGGTATCTTAACAAAGGTGTCACTCTCATGAAAGATAATCTTGCAAAAAGAAATTGGCAAAGCAGTATCAAATGTTGCTTTCTTTAGAGACTACACAACATTTATTTTTTGATTGTCATTTAGCAAGATTTATTTGGAATAACATTTATATGATCTTTGGAATTCAACCTCCCGTTAGCTTTAATCATATGTTTGGTTTGTGGCTTTATGGTATTCCATCAAAACTCAAGAACTAGATTAGTGGGTGTTGCAGCTCTATGCTAGGCAATTTGGTTGAATAGAAATGATATGGTATTCAATAACAAGAAATCTAACACCTTTATACAAGTCATTTTCAAGACAACCTATATATTGGATTCGGACGTGGTCGTTGCTTCATAGGAAGGAAGAAACAAGAAAGAACATGAAAACTGGTTGCAGACTTTTGGAGACTGTGATCATGGAGGTCTCCGCTAAGTTTGGATGGAAGTTCTCGAATAGAATTGAGCTTTCTTTCTATTCAGTTATTTAGACTTTGGCTTTTTTATCTTATGTCTCCTATGTATTTTGCTATGAGCCTAAGAGCTTGTGGTTGTATTTGAACAACTGTGTATGTCGTCAAACAATGCAGAGGCTGGAACCCGTTCCATTATCAAAAATTAATGTGAAGGAAAACCATGTGCGAAGTCAACACAAATAGTAGGAATGAGTTCTTGGATAACAAGATGACGAACACTATTGTTACTGTCTCCGGTTTAGATTGAAATATAAGGTATATTGAAGGCTCTCAACCCCATCTATGCATGTGTGTGCCTTTTAAACCACATTCATACATGCATTTTAAATACCATTTTGATCAAAATGGCTCATGTTATTGGTAGCCAAAATCAAGGACATGCATGCTTGCCTTTTTAAATTAAATATGTTTTACTAGGAAATTATTAACAACCAAACTAATTAATCAGTGAGGGACAAGTTGGTCTTTTGATACACTCCTTATTTGGTCCTAAAATGTAATACCCTAGGTGTTAAGCACATGGTTTGCATAAACATACCATAAGCATCGTCATAACCCATGCATGGCTGGGCATATGCATGTCAATTTATCCTTTCCTTGCCACATGAAAATGACAACCTTTAATGATTTTATTAAATATAATATTACATCTGATATAAGTAGACCAAGAAGTAATGTTTAAGCAACTCATGTTATTAGGTGAAAAACCTCCAAAAAGACTAAAAAACTAAAAGTATGGGCAATATCATGTTGTTAGCTTGAAGGTTAATTAAGTAAGCAAACTACTAAACACTTACAAATGCACCTACATGAAAAATGTTGTACAGGTTTTGTACTTAAACGTGGAGCAATGCCATGTCTACAAAAGTACTGTAAATAACTTAAAATAAAGCCCTAAGACTGAATTCCCAAATTGATCTTCATTAACTTAGATTTTTCCTTAGTCATGTGTGGCTGCTGCGATTGTGCGCCTTATTGGCATATGCCCCGTTCTCAAAATTTTGTTAAGCAACTAAGCTAGCTCCCTACATGTAACCAAAAGTTTTACATAGAAGAAGGGTTAGGGCATGATCATGCACTCACAATAGGGAAGATCTATCTACCCCTTCTAAATCATAGCCAAAGCCATGAAGAAACTTCCGTGTTGGACACACTTCATGAACCTGTAGCCAAAAATTTTACATAGAGGTTTCCTTAGGCCTTAGACATGGAATAGGAGTTGCACTAGCTAGATTTAAACTTGAGAACTCTGGCTTTAATAACCTATTGAGTTGCATGCATCGATCAATTTAACCCAAAAATTTAAGCTGAGAGAGAGAGAAACACATGCAATTTACTTATACTTTAACACAAGTTTCAATCTCCATCACCATCAGGTTAGGGATTTTTATCTTTACATTTTTCTGTTCTTACCCAAGTAGTCTCCAATCTCCATTGGGCTGGGGATTTTATTCTTATTTTTCTAAAATTTAATAATACACAGTACATTCTACCGGTAGTTTCTCTTAGCTACTGTTAGGGTAATGATATTAGTTTCGGCTATAATTGTTCTTTTCATTAGTTTTTGACATTGTTCATCGGTCATTATTAAACACATGTTAAATTATATGTCACTGGAAGTTTTATTGCTTTGCAAAATTAGATACCATAATATATATATAAATATATATATATATATATATATATATATAAATAAATATATGTCACTGATATATATATAAATAAATATTACACAGACATACACGTAACCTTGAAGGACGATCACGATGAGTTCGCTCTAGAGCTCCCCAAAACATAGAATTGTCACCGGATCAAGTCATAGATAGAACTCACACTATGCCAGAAAAGCTTATCAGTGACGCCTCGATTAGTGACTCAGAAAAGAAACGTGTCACTATAAGAATATTAGTGACGCGGGTGAACGATACGTGTCACTGATTAGTTGTTGCCCATGCTCTAGGAACAATACGCGTCACTAATAAAAATATATCAGTGACTCTTGCAAAGGAAACGCGTCACTGATAAAATTTGTTACACGTATTACCCAGGCGCGTCACAGATATATGGCCGTATTGGTGACGTGGGTGAACAAGACGCGTCACAGATAAGGAAAGTGATGCATTTTTCCTAGACGCGTCATTGATACAAGGAAATATCAGTGACTCTTCTCGACAAAACGCGTCACTAATATGTGTTAAATTACTCCTACAAGCCGAAGGCAAGGCCCGTGCAGCCGGTTGGGCCACATCACACGAAATTCACCCCTTGCTTCACCTCAGCGCCGTCAGACCAACGACTTCCCTGATTGGTTCACCTATGCCATGTCTGCATAGGTAAACCTCAACCACTCATTCTTCAGCACTGTTACGGTAAATATCTCCTTCCTCACCACATGAAAAAAAACATGTGGTCCTCTTCTCTTCCCGACACTTCTCGTCGCCTCCTCGGCCTCCCCCCAATCCGACCTCAGCACGGCACGGCGGACGGGCGCGCAGGCGGCACCCCTCCCCTCTCCCTCTCCCTCTGTCCGGCCACGGGCGCCCCCCTGCGCGAGGCCTACGAGACGGTGCCCCCCCGCGGTGACGGCGATGGCGCAGCACGGGCGTGGGTGGCCCCTCTCTCCCTGCCCCCGCGCCGGGCTGCTGCAGGTGCTCTGCTGTTCCTCCCTCGCTCCTCGTCGCAAGAGCTGTGGCTCGCTGGCAGCCCACCAGGCATGGCATGGCGCGGCGCTGCAAAGCCTGCGGCCGCAGCCCCCTCCCCCTTGCCCCGCTCTGCTTGCCCGGCCTCCTGCAGTCGCTCAGCGGGGCGACACAGCGGCGCGCCGTGGGCGAACTGGCGCAGGTGGCGCTGCGGCACAGGCTCCATGGCGGCGCGAGCGGGCACCGCCAGTGACTCCCGCGCAGTCCTGGTGTGTGTGCTCCAGGAAACCCTAGCTGTTGATTCCGTCCAGGTTAGTTCTCATCCATTCTCATCTGGTAGCCTTAGGCCTCCTTTGATTTCTCGTGTCCTAGGGTTTTAGGTCCCAAGGCCGAGGGGTCGATTTATTTTTCTGGTTACTCAATGCACATATCTCATTCTCTTTTCAAAATTAGTTCGAAGTATGCCACCATCAGCGTTATTGGATTTTAGAAATAAGGTTCAGAGATCTGAAATATATATATTATGTCATTACCATCCTTCTAAGACCATTACTGAGGAACTCCATACTGAGACTACTTCATAGTAAATTATTTACCTGTACTGTTTGACCAAGTTGCAGATACCACACAATGGAAGAGTGGGTGGAAGATTCTTCATCAACTATGCAATGCTTGCGATGCTGGGCTGCTTGCTTGGTGGCAGCAGGTGCATACCAAAATTATTTATTAGATACTGTCATTCGTTCCCATTTCAAGCACCTATGCAATATGAATAGGTTTCCATTAGTTTAAATGTCTCGCGCAAAGGAATAAGTAGCACTGGGCTCTAAGTTCTGAATTATCATATCCGTACTCATCATGCAAATGAAACTTTTCATTGTGTACAGCTCAAAGCTAGAAGCAAGACCTTTAGGCTGCCAACTTTTTCTCGATGTACGTTGTCATAGTAACCATGAATTTTTTTTTGCGATACATAGTAACCATGAATTTGATGACACACTGGAAGAAGCTATGGGTGACAGTACACAATTTAGGTTTTACTGACATCTACCACCATTCTAAAGGCAGCAGCTTTACCAATGGCTTCAGCATGATGACGCACTGAAGAAGCTACGAGTGACCGTACGTTCTCTATTTCTTCTTTAGTTTCATCTCAGCACTTTTGAACAAAGAAAATACTCATAATACATGTGCCTAATGATTTGTTTCGATCCTTTCATAGTTTTGTTTCATGGTGATTCGCCGTACACTTCTATCCCTAATTGCTAATATAATCAGAACTAACGCTTTCCAGTTATCTCCTTGCAGTGTGCTAATTGTTCACAAAATATAGTGATCTATGTATACAGCCTTGTCATCCAAAGTTTTTTTCGTCACCGGGTGATCTCAGGCTTAAATAAAATTGAAAAATTGACCACGGATTCCATTCGTTATCACTGAAAGAGAGCCCTGAAATGTTTGCTAGAAAAGACAGCACAGAAGAAAGTGAAAGTATGAAATTGATGGTAAAACACCCATCCCTATTATCAACCGATATTGTGTGAAATTTAGATTCCTTTTTTGGGTTATTTAGTGTTCTAGCAGCAAGAAAACCTGAGATTAATTATTCATAGTTGAACCAATTGAAAATCATGTTAGTTTCTATTGCAGTCATTGCATGTCGCCTCTAAGCTTGTGTGGCTGGTAAATATCTATTCTGATTTCCTAATGTGTAGTGCAAGCCTTCTTCTTGTGTGTTGGCATTTGATGCAAGAACAACAGTAATCCAACAACCAATGGTGTGTTATGCAGCTTTCAGATTCCTAGACATAGATTGAATTTATGTCAATGCATATTTATTTAGCTTCTCTTCCAGATTATGTGTTCCATGGTCTACCTTTGCAGTTTCAGTAGTTCCTGCTGTAGTTTTAGTAGCTAATGTGCAGTTTAGTTCCCGACTTGAATGCGTAGTATCCTGTACCTAATGTGCTCTTTAGTCACATGTCCGGATAACACATTGAATATGATTGTCTTATTCATGGTGGTAAATTTTATATTCTTCTCTCAGATTAGACATGAATAAAGCACATATATCCTGCTGTAGAGTGTCAAAATTACTCTCCTAAAAGGACATATGTGTTTATAACTCTTATAGCTTAGCAAAATTGTATAGTGGTGGTGCATGCTATATTTATCCCAAATATTTCCAATATGTACCGTCCCCACCTCCGTAAATATTAGGTCCTCTGTCTTTGAATTGGGACAACGACAGTATTCGAGAGCCTTGTCATATGTGATTCTAAGCCTATCACCACGTATGAACTTTTATTTAGCCTTGCCAACTGATGTGGGCTCTCACTAATGAATATTTTTTTCCATATATATAGCTGTTGTCATATGTACGAACTTCTATTCATGTCCTACATTTCTTGCATAGGCCATTTTCATTGCTTTCTAGCGCTGGTTTGATTGGCGAACCTTGATGTCTTTGTTCATTTCCTTTTACATGTGCTTTCGAAAGCCTGGTGCAATCATGCCATTAGGGAGTTGCTTATGTTTCCTTGTCCCTTGCAGATTTTCCTCATTTTGATGTGGAGCTTTCTTACAGATCTCAAGGCTCCAGGTCCTATAGTGGTCAATAACTCGGTCAGTGCCCAGTGCTTTCCTAGGGATCTAATTTATATCATTATTGGCTAACTGCTAGAATAGTGGTCCATTTTTTTTGTCTGTATACAGATGTATTGTTGTGCCGTGCACAAATGTTATCAGTGGTTTAACAAATATAATGCTTGGGATGACACCTCCTCTCCTATTTCAAATACAAAATGAAATGGTTCGATCCAATATATTTTTGCACATGTCATAGGAATTTTGATGTGATACAACTCTTTAATATTGCCACTTAGTGTTTTAGGACACGTGAAAATAAGTTCAGGGTTAGTTAATAATCTTGGTGGATTGAAATATTGCTAGAACTTCCCTATCTGAGATAGCTCAGATATCTAAGCAGATGATACTATTTTAAAATCGAGACAACAATGGATTGTTGTACTACTCTTTGAAATGATACTTATATAATGGACTCTGTGAATTGAACTCTATCTATACTATGTTTTAGAAATCCTGGCTTACACTATGACTACTCTGACTTGCCTTGCGGATTGAAGATATGATGTAGCTGCACTCTGTGAATTGAACTCTATGTTAGTCACCATAATGGTGAAATGGAAAGCCATACCGTCTGGTTTCCTAACTGCTGTGTTTGGCCGCTTGTGTACGCATATATTCTTTGCCAATGGCAATTTTCAGATCTTTGGTTGAAACACTACTCTCATTTAAGGAATCGTCTTGTTTCCCTGCCGCTGATAGCTCCAAAAAAATTTCTGCTGCAGACAAGCCGAACAATGTGGCGAGGTGGTGATGCTATGGATTGATGGCCTTATTTCTGCCTAGGAGATCTTTGGGAATCTTTCAGATAATGAAGTGCCTCTGGGGTAGGTAATCTATATGTGCAGATCCATCTACATGCTTCTCATACTTCAACCTGTGTCTAATGTTTGCGTGGGAAACATTTTACTATCTATCGATGTCGTATCACAATCATGAATTGTCAGGACACATATTTTTTTAATTTTAAAATAATTCATGACTACTTTTCTAGGTGTGAGCTGCTATCAAAGTTAAGGCTTCATCTATCTTCTAACTAGGCAGGGGATACTCTTGTTTACCCTTTTCTTAGAGCATGTAGTTTGTTGTACCATTCCTTATAGAAGGCAGGACTACGTGTTTCTGTCATTGCTCTGTATACTGAGTGTTCTATGCCTCTGTTTTCATCCTCTGATGTTGGTCATCGTTCATATTCCGCTTCAGCAACTCGTAGCACTTGATAGAAGTTAATTGCATTTGAATTTTAAGCAACGTAATCAGATTTCCTCATTGCCTGGTATTGATTCAGTCTTCATTTTGTAAAGTCCCTAACTGATATTTGGATTTTTGTGATTTTGCATGATATTTTGGGATCAACAATGTACAATGTACTTCCATTGTAACTAGGCTATGTGTTTTCCATTCAGAGTGGTCCTCTGAATGAGTTTTTTTGGTTCCTCTGCAGGCCTCTTCCACCTCTTCCTAATCTTGAGGTTTCAGATGGGGTTGAAAAAGCTACAGATCATGCTCTTGTATGGATCAATAATCTGTTGGCTGTTGGCCATGACATCGCCACCAAGAAAGATAGGAATGTTTTTATAAAGGTATGTCTCTTTCTCTGAGAATCTCAGTTTCTCACACTTTTTTTTGTATATCTGTTCCTAGTTATGTATGCTCTTCCTTTTCCCTGTTCTCCTTGGTGCAAAGGAGTAGCACTGTACTTCACGCAGACTCTGCAGCATGTAACGTGCATTTCTGGAAGGAAACTCATTCAGTTCTGTTGGGCTACTAGTTTCCTATATGAAGTCGTATATAGGCTGCCTAGCTGTGGCTAGCTTGCATAATAATAACGTGAATGGTCTATTGTTTTTCCTCTGATTCTTTAAAAGACAAATCCTTATAAATCCAAGATCACTCTTGAGGCTAGCATGCATAATATGTTAGTATGAACTTTACACTTGCTGTTGAATCAAGTATGTCCAAATCTTTCCTGGCTCCCTGTGCCACAGAGGTGCAAGCATTTTGAGATTGGTGGAGACAAGAAGGGAAGGGAATATTTGTGCATTGATTTTTGATAATCTGAGTTGTGCTCAACTGTTGATGTGGTAAATGTGTAGTGTTTTAAGCATAGTCAAGATTGTGCAGATCAACAACTGGAATGGAAAACTTAGTAGATCTTGCCTGTACCTATTCACATATGTCAGTGTCAATGAAATTTGAAAAGAATTTGATTATTGTAATGGATAAAATATGTGGAATGCAAAAAGGACTAGGGTAGAGATTTTTTTTTGTTTTCGTAAATTGTCATTAGTGACGTGTTTAGCCAAGAAGCGTCGCTGCGGAGGCTAACACCAGCGACGCGTCCTGGGTGTACGCGTCACTGATAAAGGCTATCAGTGACGCGTCTTGGCTGTACGCGTCGCTGATAAAGGTTCTCAGTGACGCCTCTTGGACACACGCGTCGCTGATAAAGGTTATCAGTGACGTGTCTTGGACACATGCGTCGCTGATAAAGGGTTATCAGCGACACATAAAAACACGTCACTGATTTGCCCTTATCACAGACGCAAGAACAGTGACGTGTCTTTTTTGCATCACTATTGACTGTCTGGACACGTCACTAATAAACTTTTCTGGCATAGTGTCAGGGGATCTGGGAAGAATGGAGAGGAACTTTGGCAGGTTTCTGAAAACTGAATATAATAGAGAGAAATTTTACAGTGGTCAGAAAAAATATGCACCATCCATTGGGAGAATACAGTGGTACTAGCTTTGATCGATGAGCGAAAGCACAAGGTACGTACCCTGCCTGTCGTCGTGCTTATGCGTCGGAGCTCCGGCAGTTACCCGCCGCTAGGCTTGCTGATCGGAGGCGACCTACTTCGGCGGCGTACGCCCTACAACGTTGCCTCCTTGCCACACAGCACCACGGATGGTGGGTAGTAAGCACATGAACAACGCGGGAAGTCAACTGAGGAACAGGTCAAGTTAATGACCTGACATGCTTATTTTTTTCAAAGGCGCTCGTAATGTAGTGTGAATGTGTGATGGGTAATATATAATACGGTGACCTATATAGGACAGAGCCAAAAACTTGGAATAAAGTTTGAGGAGTACTAACGACCATCCCTTTTAAACAAGTATGAAAATAGTCGTGTTCCCACACCCACCACCACCAAAAACAAACCTCACAATCATATCTACACATCACCCATTTAGTTTATAGGATTGGGACTAAGGAATAACATAGGAAACTTTTCATTGCAATCAATTTTAGAGGAAAGGTATGCATATGAAAAAGAAATTCACTCCAAACTCTTTGTTTGTCTCTTGTTGTGTGTAGGATTAAGAGTCCAATAGTTCCTAAAATAATAATAGGTAAATCAATAGTTTTCCAAGTGGCTAAAAAATGTTGGGAGCATATCTGTTGGGTTCCTCCAACCGTTTTCAAAATCTCCTCCTAAAACATAAAAGGCAATTTTGCATGAGGAAAATCCCGAACTATTTATAATCACCCCAACCACTTTTATACTTTCTTTTTTCTCTTGTATATTTGCACTAGGAACCCAATCCTAGCTACTCCTTGTTCTTTCCATATCCTTCCACCTCCAGATTGGCGGATCGATACATGCGCGGATATTTCCACGCGGTTGGATTGTTTTTCGTATGTGCACAAAGATTGAGAGTTGATTGAGAGCAGTTTTTTTTAATCTTGCCAAGAAATCTAGATTGGGAGTGAGTTTTGGAAACTCTTGGAGATGCTCTAAGCTGGATTATTCTTGTGTGTTTCCTAGTGTTCATCCGAACAACATCTCCAACAAAATTTGTATGTTTTCTAGACTCTTTGTTCAGCATAAGGATTTTATTGTAAACTTAATTATATTTTTTAGAAAAATAGAAAAATTCTAGCCTTTGCGGCCGCACCACTACGCTCTATTGAGTTTTGGGTCTAAGAGCATCTCCAGCAGTTCACCAATACAACTCCTCCAATATAGTGATAATGGGGCCTGCCCAATACTATTTTTTTGATTATTGGGGGAGATGCTGCAGCAGAAGCCCAAAAATCTCCCCTAATACATGGGACCCATTTGTCAGATTTTATTTTTTATTTTATTTTCTTTCTTTCCTTTTCTGCACAGTCTTTCTTCCCCGTCCTGTCGCACTATGCACGCATCGGCGCCCCTACGGCACGACGACCAGCGCGAGGTCGGACTAGGCGCCCTAGTCCCAGGTGGCTCCGGCGAGCGGGACGGCGCCATTCCTGTGCTTTCCTCTCGCCGTCCGACGCCTTCTCCGCCGCTGCAACCGCCGGAGTCAGCGCCCCCCACGACACGACGACCAGGGCGAGGTCAGACTCGGAGCACCGGTCCCGAGCGGCGCCGGCGAGCGGGCTGTGGCCATCCCCGCGCTATCCTCGCCGTCCGACACCACCTCTGCCTACTGCAGCTGCCGAAGTCAGCATCCCTCGTGACATGACGGCCAGGGCAAGATTGGACAAGGAGCCCTGGTCCCGGGCAGCGCCGGCGAGCAGATCCGCCTGCTGCATCTCAGTGGCATGGCAGGAGAGCCAGAACCTAGGGGAGCGGTCGTCGGTGTGGGGAAGCTGGCGGCAGCGGCCATGGCTCGTCCAGCATGCTCGACGCCATGGCGGCGATGGAGGCAGAGGCGAGTGGGAGGACAATGAAAGTTGGGGGTGGGCCCTAGCTTTTGTGGGACATGCAACTCCCCCTCTATATGAGGGGAGATGGGGTGTTTTTTTGGTGGCCACCAAAAGGGGGATTATTGGAGAAGAAAAAGTGACGCATCTCCCGATATGATAGTTTTATGGGGATGAGGGGTGGAATTGGGGGACTGCTGGAGATGGTCTAAACCCAGTGTTACTGGGCTTGCGCACCGTCCATGAGACTCTATACAAAATCACTTCAATAAAGAAAACGAGTGAGGCCTCCAAACGTTATGATTTTGAGCCGCTTCCCATGACCGCGTGTCAAAGGTGATTCTCGGATAGAACATGAAAGAGGTTTTTTCTCGTCATGGCACAGCTCTAGCTTTTAGCACTTGAACCGCGGTCCGGTCCAATCTTAATAACTATGGTGGCAAGTAGTCAGCTAGAGGCATGTTAGTCGGGCATGTTCAGATTTCAGAATGAGAGGTTAGTGGACAGTTTCATGCAGTGTGTATGAGTTAGCTCTCTCGGAACGAAGCTACGGACTCGTGAGAGCGTCCGCAAGAGACCCAGTCAGTAGTTGCTCCCGGCCGTATGTATGATGCAAGCCTATATTAGCAAATAGCCATGTATGTATCCTTTTACTCGGTGAGTTAAATGCATAGAGTATAAAATGACGTTCGTCGCTGGAATTGCTTGTGTCCACTCGAGAAAGCTCCCTGCTTGTGTTCGTCTGAGGCTGTGAAAAAGCTCCCATTGCCACGCGAGCTAAATAAATCCTTGATGTCTCCAACATTTACTAGTTGTTGGAGCGCAGAGCGAATCTGACTCAGCTTGGTATACCCACCACAAACCGGTGCCATACGAGATGCAGGTCCACCAGAGAGCCTACAACCTAGGTTGTCTTAGAACTAAACCTACAAGACTCCAGATTGTTATATATCACTGTCAGGTCTGATAAGACCGACAATCGGCAGTGATGGGCTAGTATATCACTGTCAGTTCCCTATACAGCGGTGAGGGCGTGTTTGGATACTGCCTTCACATGGGAGCTCCCGCCAGGCATGCGCATCCCACCCTTAGGTGCTCGAAATCAAACGCTTGGGAGCGGTGCCTGGCACAGGCAGGTTTTACACGCTGCAATCCAAAGTCCAAACACGCCTATATAATATCAGTGTCAGTTCAACACTAGACCTAACAGTAACTAGATCAGGGTCACTGGCAGGTCAACCCTCTACCTGATAGTGATAGCGTTGGGGCCACTGCCGGTTCAGTTGCTTCAACTAGCAGTGACCTTTACTTTCCAATTTTTTATATACTTTATTAATTGTTTTTATATACTTTCACTACGCCAGATCTGACATTCACTACTGATTCACAACCTAGTAGCATCACTGTCGAATTTTGGGCCGACAATGGGCAGGCGGCAGTGATGGCCAGCAAATTCCACTGGCGGTCTTCCACCCGGCAGTGATACAGGTTTAAAAAACAAAAGAAAATCCTACCCACGTGGTCACATCCTTGTCGCCACCACAAGCCTGCCATGCAACGGCAGCTGCGGATTCCAACGACAAACAAATCACACATTGAACACAGACGGTGAACAAATCTGTCGGAAGATTTAGCTCTGGCAATGCCTAACAATTAATTCACGTAAGATGAATCAGATGATAGCATATGAGACATAAGATTTATACTGGTTCAGTCATATGTGAGGTGCCCTAGTCGAGTCGGGGGTGATGCTGCTCATCTTGCATTTGTATGCTCGGTTACAGGGGTTGTTGCTCCTAGCTACGTGGTAAATGGGATGAAAGGGAATGAAATGGATCCCGATCGTGAGGTCCCTACCCTCCCTTATATAGGCTGAGGGGGTAGGGTTACAATGGGGACGATCGGCTAATAGATTGGATTCCTAGTTTGTTATATGAAATGCATATAGATTGATCCTATGCTATCGTCCAAATACGACGACTCTAGATATTCTTGGGATGTCTTGATCTTCAAGTTGGTCGCTCCGTTCGACCTTCGTGGGCCTCCTTCGCCATGGCCTCTGGCCCGATAGTAGGACGTGGTCATATATACAGGCAGTGTGGGTACCCCTAGCCCATATATCTGACAATCCCACATCACACATTGAATCACAGACTATGAACAAATCATAGCTCCATCCATCCACATCACAGAAGATGAATAAATCACAGCACATCACATATCGAATCACAAAAGACGAATAAATCAGAAATCGAATAATCGTATCAGAGAGAGATAGGGATATTGACATTTCGCCCTGTCACCACCGGGCCAGCGCCGCTGCTGCAGAAGCCGTGCACTTGGGGCTGTCATAGAAGCCGTGGGCCGGGCCATCGCAGAAGTAGAAGCCACATGCCGAGGCTTCACTAGGGCCACGAGCCAGGCCCGGTGCCGCCACTGCAACTGTGCGCCAAGCGTCGGAGGACACCCCTGCAATCGGTACCACCATCACCCTGGAGGCCACTCCCTTGTGCCTCGCTGGGGGTCGTGATGGAGGCTCTACTGCGCTAGTGACCCGCTCACTTCAGGAACCGCACCAGAGGCTTCGCTACGCCGGAGGACTCCCCTCATGCCAGGGGCCGCGCCGGAGGATGCATGCTCCTCACCGCTAGGGCAATGTCGGAGGCCGCTCCTCATGTCGGGTTCTTGCGCTCCACGCTGGAGTGGATTGGAGGAGCCAAGGAGGGAGTGCCTATATTAGTCGGCTTGTATTATCATCTGGCAGTGATAATTATCTATCACTGCTAGCTGATTTTAAAATCCTATAGTGATCGGTCTTTTGCTTATGAACCGGCAGTGATACCCTATCACTGCTAGTTTAAAATTCCTGGCAGTAATGCTCCGGCAGTGATTGTGTATTCTGGTGTAGTGTTTCTTATATCAACCACAAGACGGTGCCACACAAGATGCAGGTCCGTTGGAGACCACAACCTAGGTCTTGAAACTAAACCTAAAAATTTTATCCTTAACTAGTTAGATTAAACATTAGAATCCATTAATATACAAAGCGATTTGTAGCTATGGAGGCTCAAGAAAAATTCACCTATAAAACTGATTTTTGAAATGAGTTACGTTTATAATCCATTTTTAGAGATGGCTGATATTTGGAAAATGTCTACTTAACCCCCTCAACTATTGGTGGTTGTGTACTTTACCCCCTCACCTATAAAACCAGGTATTCTACCCCTCTAACTATTAAAAACCTTCTAAATAACCCCTTGAGGCAGTTTTGCTGACATGGCATATTAAAAGTCTATATAACCCTCTAACATATTAAGGGTTGACTACATGACCCCCTCAACTATAAAATGTGATATTGTAGCCCTTAAAGCATCTAATAATATTCAAATGATGGTCATGTAAGGTAGTTTGGACACCATATCCCACCACACTAGCCTAAGCACACATGCTTGCACATGGGCCCATGGGCTGCCTCCTTCTCTGAACTCTTTCCAGGCTTGTGCTACCACCCGATGAGCACCACCTTATTTCATACTCCACCTCATGCACTCCTCGATGACATGGAGCACATGCATTATGCTTGCGCCCTTGTCATCCAGCTCCTCCCACATCCTTGCCCCCTCTCACTTTCTCCTCCTATGGCTACCTAAAAAATTGAAGGAGAACGGATGTGGGAGGGGCTAAATGACGACAATGTAGGCATGGCGTGCTTGATCTCAATGCCACCAATGAGTGATGGGACGTGGAGCAGGAGACAAGATGTCACATGTTGTTGCTTATTGAACGGCAAGTCGGTTTAGAAAGAGTAGGGAGGTGGAGGCAACAAGTGGCTTGCGTGCAAGCATGTGTGTTTAGGCCAGTGTGGTGGGATACGGTGTCCAAACAACCCTAAAGATCATCCAGTGAGTCATTTGAATATTATTTGATGCTTTACGAGCTATCATATCATCTTTTATAGTTGAGGGGGTCATGTAGTCAATCATTGATATGTTACGGGGTTATATAGACTTTTAATATGCCACGTCAGCAAAACTAGCTTCAAAACCGTCTCAGGAGGTTATCTAGATGGTTTTCAATAGTTTGAAGGGATAGAATACTGGTTTTATAAGTGAGAGGTTGAAGTAGACAACCACCAATTGGTCAGCCACATCTAAAAATGCTCCTATCTTTAGAGGTGGCTAAATCTAGAGCCACCTCTAAATTGATTTGTAGAGACGGCTGGATCTGTAAAATTTATAATGGTAAAATTGATAAGGAAATTTAAACTTTAGCTTACATATATAGAAGGCCTGTTACTCAGTGGCCGCATTACTATGGACGTGACATGGAACATGGTCGTAGTTGAAGTTTACTGAAACGTTTATCCGAGTAGAGGGAGAGGATAACAGTATAGCCCATGAGCTCGCACAGGTGGTGGCGAAGAGAACAAGTTACTTAGCTATGTGGCGCTCTAGTTCTTGGGCTTATGTAGAGCACATATTATCGCTTACGATTACAACTTCACTCCTGAACAATAATAAAAGGTAAAATAGCTCTCTATTTTTTTCATGAGGAAAAAAAGAATACTAGGTTTTTTAGAAAAAAAAATACTAGTGCGCATTACCGAGGACGACGATGACGACGACCACTGTGGGCCTGTGGCTACGTCGGCTACCGCCAGGCGTCCTAGTTCATGGATCGGGCCCACTGCGCAACGTCCACGGGCCGCGGCCGCAGTGATGATGATATCGTGGCCCAGGCCACGCACCCGCCACCGTACGGGCCGTGCAAGTGGAGGTGGGATCGCCGCTTGGTTGGTTGGCTTTGGACGTTGCCCCCATGCATGGTGATTTGGTGTGCCGACTACAGATGGTACTGGAGTCGCTACGCCACTGGTCCACTGCCGACACACTGTAGCTACCACATGCATGGCCACCGACTACGACAGTTTTTTTCATGTGCTACTGTACGTTCCAAAATATAGTCCATTTTAGTTTTACTTTTAATCAAACATTTAAAATTTTAATTAAATTTAAACGTTGTCCTCGGATCGGGCTAGCTAGGTCTGGCCAAGGTTTTTCTAGCCTGGCCCAAACCCAACGAATGTTTGATTAGGTCTACCACGAAGCTAGGTTGAGTTCCGGTGGACAATGTTTGTACAAGTCTGTATTTTACTTGATTAGCCTGATATACAGATTCAGTGAGTTAATTTACTCGTGTGTATATGAATTAAAAGGATAATGAGATGACAAGAGGTTGAAATGTGCCCTTGTTATTATGTATGATGAGCGGTTGTCAAGTTTGGTGAGTTCTTGTGGTTGAGTTGTTCTTTCTTAGGATGAACCAAAGACGATGTAGCGGGGTGTAAATTTCTCGTGGTTGTGTATGTGTGAAGGCGGTGGAGAGAATTGGTGGTTGATGCCTTGATGGTGACTGTAAAGCTAATATAAGGTCAAGCAAGGTTCACGGTGATATACCATGGGCAGCGAAGGAAAGACAAGAGGGATTGGAACAAGGGACCAAGGCTTATAAAAGCATGGGTAATTCACCTCAAGCATATAAGGATGATAAGAGGGTGTACAAAAGGGATGAAGACGACATTGATCCAAGTCAAGGAGGGATAAGGTCTCAGACAAAGTCGATCAAGTGTTGGCCATGAGGGACTTGGAGATTGCAAGGACGAGGACGAAATGGACGCATTGACACTAGTTGAAGGGTTTGGCAGTTCCAGTCTCAAACCCCAGGGGCAGTGAGCCAGATGATGCATGGCACGTCACAATGCTTGCGTGCAGGAAAAGAGAAAACGTGAATGCGCCATATATCCATCCAATGTGTGAAGAAAAATCTGGCCCATTTCGCCTTTCTGGGTCTGTACCTAGTATTTAATTAATTAGTGGTTTTTTAGTCTTTTTCATGGATGTATATATGGACGTGGCTAGTTAGGCTACTATTTCTTGCAAGCCTAATTTCATTCACTACACAGATAATTTTTAGCAACGGATCTTGCATTTTTTTAATAGAGGCAGGTCATTCAAAATCCGTCTCTAAAAATGGTTCCCGAGCTGACCCATCTCTAAAAACAGATATTTAGAGGCGACTAAAATTTACAATCATAAACCTCTGATGTTTAGAGGCAGCTAGAATAGAGTCGTATCTAAAAATAGGTGCAATACAGTAAATTTCATAACTTTTTCAGAAGAAGTCATATGAAGGCAAATTTAATATCAAAGTTGTACATTTAGAAGAGATCTACATCTTTGTAGTAGACATCTTTTTTCAAACAAACTCTTTTACCCTATTTAATTTCCTACACCATTATTAAGTTGCTCCGGAGGAGAGTGCCGATCATAAGCTTGTGGCTGCCACAGCCACATGTCCCACTGTTTTTATCATCAGTAGTTCCCATGTGCGACATCCCTGTACATGTCGGGTATATACGGTTCCTTTATTTCCCGGCCCCAAATATTGTAAGCTTATGAAATGTTAATAACCGATCAAGCAATCACAGGCGAGGAAGTGGTAATCATACCAGAGAATGAACATTATCTAAGACTTCATCATGGCATGTTTCTAAGATTAATTTATATCAATTTACACTCCAACTAATTAAGTTTATTAGTTTGTAGGCAGGCAGAGCTTGCCAATAATGCACTGCATAAATGTACTTCAATTAATTTCGATATTATATTTTTAGGCTGTTCAAGGCATGGTCTCGTCTATCATTGGGCACACAGGGGTGGTTGGTTCCCGCGGACTAAACTTTAGTCCCTGTTACATTAGATGTTTCATAGTAATTAGGAGTATTCACTACCGGAGACGCATTCTTTGCCTAGTGTCATATGCTTTGCCGAGTGTATTTCATCGGACACTCGGCAAAGAGGCTGGTTTGCCGAGTGTCACACTCGGCAAATAAATACACACAGCAAATATATGGTTTGCCGAGTGCCAAACACTAGGCAAAGTTAGACACTAGGCAAACAGACAGTTTGCCTAGTGTCAAGCACTCGGCAAAGAATTACACTCGGCAAACCTTAGCTTTGCATAGTGCCTGACACTAGGCAAACTGCGGCATTCGGCAAACCTTGACAGGAGCCAACGTCCACTAACACATTGTTAGTATTTGCCGAGTGTTTTCACTAGACACTCGGCAAAGTGATAACTTTGCCTAGTGTTTTCATTGGACACTCGGTAAAGTAACAACTTTGCCTAGTGTTTTTTCTTGACACTAGGCAAACTATTTATTTATTTTTTCATTTCTGGACTCCAAACTTTTTCTGCTAACGCCATACAGTAACCTTGACTCCATGTTAAAGTTTGGTATCTTTCTCAATCTATTTGCTATATTTAGTAAATTTATCTCATTTAATTGAATTTTTGGGGATAACTTAAATTTGAATTGCAGGAGGTTCGAATAATTGAAAAAAATGAATGGAAAATTGATATTCATGTTATTTGAAATAGAAGAACATTAAAATCCTTGAAGTTACATCAAATTTCGAACATCTTCCTCATGAAACATGAGCACGAACTTCTCACCGAATTGTTTTTAAATTATATAAAAAGCAAACGAAGTCTGAAAATCACAATATTTGTCAAGATGCCATGATATCATATGTCGAGGTTGTGATAAAAATTTGAGAAGATTTCACAAAAGTCGTCACGTATGATGCTTACAAATCAGAACATCTCCGTACAAGTTTCAGAGAGTTGAGAAGGATCTGGTGTCAAATTGAGCGTCGAGTTGGAGTTTCACTTCAAAACTTTTTGTACAGTGAATAGATGGCAGAGATTGTTTCATGTGAAATATTGGTAATTTTTCGGTTCCGTTTGCTAATTTTAATTTGTTAACCGCAATTATAGAATTTTATAATTCCTATAAATAGAATTTGAGCTATATATAACCGCATTAAATAATGTCTGAACATTCATGGAAGCATCGAGCATACAGTGTAGAGTGCATTTAAGAAAGTATTTTAGAAGTTGATTAACTAGAACAAATTAGCATCTAGTAGATATAATAATATGTCTATATTTATTTGACTTTTTAAAATTTGTATATGATTATTAAAATAAAAAATAGCATTAAAAATACGTCTATAATTTTTTTAAAACTACGTGTATAAGCTCTGGAAGTTGACTTTTTAAAATATGTACATGATTTTAAAATTAAAAAAAATTTACTTTGACTTTGCCGAGTACCGGATCTATAACACTCGGCAAAGATTTTTTTTAATAATCTGGACGTGATTTGAAAAAAATTCACTTTAAGTTTGCCGAGTGCCAGATCTACGGCACTCGGCAAACCGCCGAACAGGAAAGCCAATAACACACACCCGCCAGCAGGGCACCACACACACACCCACCCGCCGCCACACACACCGACGCACAGGAGCCCGGCCAGCACAGGAGCCGCACCGGCGAACCCACCGGCGAAGGAGCCTGGCCCCTCGCCGCCACCGGCCAGCCCTGCACCGCCACCAGCCAAAGGTGCCCCGCGAAGAGAAGAGAAGAGCCGTGGAGCGCGCCTAGGTTCGAAGTTCCCATGCTCGCAGCAGCTTGCGCAGGAGAGGCAACTGCGGATGAAGCCATTGCCGTGGCTAGCTAATTAATAGCTGCCTCCTTTATCCACAACTCGTCCACAACCCTACAGCAAGCAGGGTGACGTTGCCTCCACGACGCTGGCGGCTGTCTCCATGCCGGCGCATCTAGGGTTTGTTGGCCGCACGCCGTCGGATGCTGTTTCCACGACGACTCGACCACATCCCTCGAGGATGACCCGGACTCCCGGAGCCCTTCCTATCGAGTTGAGGTACTGCTGCTGCTCTCTCTTATTCCCAGATCTTGATTTGTAGTAGTGGAAAATGGTGTGAAGCTTTTCGTTTGATTTAGTGAATTAAAAATCTAGCTGAATGATATGGATAATTAGTTCTTCCCTTTCATATCTGGTTAGCCTGTGTGACTTGCTGTCAGTTTACCTTGGTTATATGTTTTATTTGTGACTGTTGCATAATCTCTTCATCTATTGGCTACTGCAGTGTGAGTGCTTCTCTGAATCTCTGATTTACTGAGAGCACCATGCACCAGCCTAAATTATTACTTTACCAAATCTAGTAATCTTGTGTCAACTCTATGTGTACAGTGTGCCATTTTAGTATTTTGAGATGATCTTGACTTTTAGACTTCTATTCAGTACAGTTACAATGCCTCATGCATTTTGGTTTTAATTCATAAGTCTAATTTGGAGCAACAATGGGTTTGGAGCTTGGGCGTACTCCCTGGAATGGTGATTGTGTACTAGTGCTAGCAGTAGTAGTCTAATGCTAATATTTCAGAACATTTGTTTTCAGTTAACGCCTTTGAAGTTTCTGCAAGCGACATTTTGGCAAGCACCTTTAAAATAAATTAGCACCTGCATTCTACAATTCAAAGACAACACCTGCATTCAATCTCATCTGCTCAGCCCTGTTACAGTGTAGGATTTTTTTCCCCTTGTATTTATTTATCTTGTTGCGTTCTACAATTGAAAAACAACACCTGCAAGTGGGCATTATGCATTCATTTATCCTATCCTCAGCTTAGTATTTTCAGTGTCCCTAGCTTTGGTGTGCTCCGCCCAGCCCAGCCCACTCGCTCAGTATATGTATGTACTAAACTACCAATTTTGTGTATGTATAATCATCCTATCATTGTATATGTATATGTATATGTATATGTATATGTATATGTATATGTATATGTATATGTATATGTATATGTATATGTATATGTATGTACTGAACTACCAATTTTGTGATTACACAAGTCTCAGTAATACATTCATTTTTATTTGGTTTTATTTGCAGGTTCTGATCTTCTAGACTTGGAGAATGGACAATTCGAGTTGCTTCCAGTCCTGCTTTGGCCAGCAATTGTTATTGGAAGGTAATTTGCTACTGTCACAATTTCAATATGCATTTTATCCTGAAAAGGAGCAGCTGGTTTTATTCTATTAAGTGGAGCAGCAGGTTTTCCATGTCCTGAACTATAAATGATCTCCATGAGCCCCAACAATCCAACTGTCATAATTGTGTATAATATTACTGCTGCTGTAAAACTTAGTGGACCTGACTCAAACATCAGGCCATGAATATTTCAGCCATAAAATACTATATATACACAGCTGCCTTAGCAGTTTACTGTACAAGGGATTGAACTTGAAACATCAGAAAAGTAAGTTGTAGACACTGGGGGCTATGTATCCATTTATTAGCATGAAAATTGTAGAGCAATAGCGCAATACACTGACTGCTAGTTGCTGCAAGATGTATCTCATTCTTTAAGAAACTCTTCCCACTAAATCTGTGTGCTAGATTAGTACCTGTTCAGATTTCTAAACCTATTAGGCTTAATTGGTGTAATGCTAGTGCACTGAATGTTTTCTAAACCTGTATGGATTAATTGTGATATGCTTCAGTGTGCGAATATTATGAAGATAGGCGCTGATTTTGTGAGTTGTTTTTCTATTCCTTTAATTGATTGTCTACCATTTTTTTCTCTTGCTTGCTGTACAGCGCTCTCTTAATATTGTGAAGTTAGCTAGTTTGTTAGTTTTAGGTACTTGAATGAGATATTATCCTCTACTTATAGACTTGTTTGGGTTATCGTAGCTATTTAAATGCAAAGAAATATACTGCTAACATCTTAGTTCAGTGCTTCAGCTTCCTTCTATTTTTCAGTCCAGCTAGCAATAGTTTGGTCCATTTAACTGAACAAGGCTCTATTTTGCGTTGGTCTGACTTCATTGATAACTTCTTGTAGTAGCTTGTGTTCTAGTATTCTCTGTTTCCATCTATTTTGCAAGGAATGAATACCAGTAGTAGCAGCTAGTAGCTATTCGACAGTACCGTAATGAGGTCTTCATCATTGCAATCTGCAATTTGTTTCAGAGCAGCAGTGGGTCATTTTCTGCTGTCCTGCAAAGTCCTTTTTCTAGCTACAATAGACAATGATTCAAGTACCATTATGACTACAATTGGCTGGTAGCTTTCTGTGCAAACTAGCAGCCACATGGTCCTTTTTGAGCTTGTAGTGCTTGCACAAGAGATTATCTATTTTCTGCAAAGTTAACAGCAAACACTTATTCTTTCAGGATGTATTTATATCAATCGACCTATTTATATTAAAATTGTTGTTGTCCAACATATTAGGTGGTTAGAGATCTTTTTGCTAATATCTAAATGTGTTGCTTTTCTTATGCAGTTCGTGTATGCTGGATGTAGATTGCAATGTCCAAGAGTGATGATCCAGTAAGTTTTGAAGCTTGTGAGATAGTTGTCTTTTCCTGCCTTAGAGATATGGACATGGGCTTGTGACAGAGAGGTTGTAGCCATGATGTTGCTGTGAGTTTGGTGATTACCTTAAACTTTTGGTATGATTTAGTCATCTCTTAGAAAACTATAACTGATTTGAGGATGTAAGATATATTTTTTTGACGCGAAAACCGTGGGGGAGTTCCCCACGGTGAATCAAAAATTTTATAAATAAGGCAACAAAATAAAAGGGTATAGGAGATACTTACAATGAGAGAGGGGAGGATGTAAGATATTAATTTGTATTTAATATTTGAATACCATGACTTGTTCACTGTTATTGATCTGGATTTGGGGATGAATGTAATTACGATGGATTTGTGAACTCTGTGAGCTGGTTGTTATGCTATATTGTGAGATATGTGACGTTTGTGATATGTTTGTGATGTTGGTGATATATGTGTTGTTAGTGATATATAAGTGATGTTGGTGATATATATGTGATGTTGGTGATGTCTATTATGTACATATTCTATTTGTTTGGATGGAACGGAAAAAACAAATAAAAGCGGTGGTTTTAGGTCGTTTGCCTAGTGTTACGCTCAGCAAAGAGTGCATTTGCTGAGTGTACAGGTCAAAACACTCGGCAAAGGGAGCGTACTGAGCATTTTTGGAAACCTGCTTTGCCTAGTGCCTTGAGTTTGCCGAGTGTCATAGTAAGAACACTGGGCAAACTTCAAAGGTTTGCCGAGTGCTGGCACTAGGCAAAGCAATTTTTTTCCAAAATTAGGCTTTGCCGAGTGCTGTCAGGGAGAACACTCGGCAAACTAATTTTTATTTTTTTTAAAAAAATGATTTTACCGAGTGTCGACACTAGGCAAACCATATGACGTCGTCTCGCATCCGTCACGACGACTTTTGTTTGCCGAGTGCCAAACGGACACTAGGCAAAGAGTTTGCCGAGTGCCCGAAAAATGACACTCGGCAAAGCCACCTTTGCCGTTAAGAAATTTGCCGAGACAGTTTTGTCGAGTGTAGCACTCGGCAAAGGGTTTGCCGAGTGTTTTTGACCCTTTGCCGAGTGCCGTAGACACTAGGCAAAGCGCTTGATTCCAGTAGTGATTAAATGTAGATAAATTACAAAACTAATTGCATAAGCCATGACTAATTCGCGAGACGAATTTATTAAGTCTAATTGGTCCATGATTAGCTAATGTGATGCTACAGTAACATATGCTAATCATGGCTTAATACATTTGTCTCGTAAATTAGTCACGGGTTATGTAATTAGTTTTACAATTGCCTCATATTTAGTACTCCTAATTGACGTTAAATATTCGATGCGACAGGACCACTGCCCTCTCCGGCCGATCCGTCAAGAGAATCGTTTGGCGCGTCCGCGCGTATGCTAGATCGGTTAGCGCGCGTACGTTGCGCCGCTTTCCCCGAGCAACAAATAAACACAATAATGATTGCAAAAGTTAGTTGCTCTCCCACATGTGCATGTTCTTGACAGGCAGGACGACGCAGCAAAAAGAAAACAGTGCTAGCTGTTCATACTCGATAAATCATTAGCTAGCATGCATAGATGCAGCATCTCACAAAGTACACGTACGGTCATGCATACATACATCTATTGGTACGCACGACCAGACCAGACCAATGCATGAGTTCGGCCTGCCTACCTAGCCACCACAACCAGTCGGTTGTCATCAAAAAGAAAACGGAGTGGCTAGCGCCCCAATAAAATACTTATAACTTGCAATAGGAAAACCCCTTCCTGCAACATAAGAAACAACTGAAACATTAGAAACATACTGTTGCAATATATATGTTAAACATATGCAACATCCAAATAAAACCGATTGCAACATACGTCTATAAACAGATAAAACATTTTGAATAAACTCTTGCAACATGCCTCTGAAACACTTAGAACATATCACTACCAGATTGCGCCTAGTTCCCTAGTGTCGGAAACACTCGGGAAAAAGCAAAAAACACTCGGGATAGGCTTTCCCGAGAGTAGGCACTCGGCGAAGCACACTCGGTAGCGTCAGGTCGGGAAACTAAATGTTTCCCGAGTGTCTTCCTAGTAACACTCGGTGAATAAAACGTTTCCCGTGTGTTTCCTTGGACACTCGGGAGACAAAGAGCACACGGGAATGAACCATGTTGACGGCTCCGTCGCGTTATAACGGAGTAGTTTCCCGAGTGTTGGCGAACACTCGGCATTGTGCTCATGTATTCCCGAGTGTTTATAGCTGATAGACACTCGGGAGATTATAGATGAAAGACACTCGGGATACATACAATTTAGGCTGCAACCATTCTGTTCCACGTGGACAGTTTTATTTTTCTGTTATTTATTCCACGCACTGGCTTCACCATTGTTTCAATCCATATACACTCACATGCACTTCATAAATTAGAATATGGAAACATATTACATATCAGGCTACATTCACAATCTCCACATTGCATTGTTCAAAGCACACTCAGATCCATGTCCTACAATTTGAGAAGTCACAAAATCATCCACTCCCTAATGAGCAGCTCTACATGTTTAGATTCCCCAAAAGGGTTAACATGATCAGATCAACAAAAGTGAGAAGTTCTAAAGGTCCACAATAGGGCACCACAGCTTCACCTCAAGTCTGACGACACTAAGTTTAGCATATAAATGTAAGATCACAATAGATTGGCCTAATGGATCGGCACAGATTCATCTATATGAGATCCATTGTCAGCATGTTCCCCTTCTCCAGCCTCTCTAGCAGTACCAGTTCCTGCAGCACCTATGTTTGAGCCTCCAGTTTCTCCAGTACCCTTCATTTTTTTAAAAGCAAGTTAGATGTCTAAAGTTTAAAGTGGCAATCAAGTGATTTGAACTATACTGGCCTGATGAGATGATCTAGTTTGTGATGGAAGTATCAGTGGAGGTACTGGAACATTCAGACTTGTTTCAATAATCTACACAAAAAAGAAATATAAACGAAGATATAAGATACATTATTAGCATATGAATTGTGAAAACTAACATATATTGAGTTTAAACTGCATTGTACCCTGTTTGCCTAAGTAAATTACAGAACTGCACAACAGCATACTGTAAAGGAACAAATCTTGGTATTGAAGTAAGAGGAAAATTACCAAGGCCAAAGTAGAGTAACTTTCTTGCAAACATTTTGTTATCTCAACTTGGTTATGAAACTTCTCTTCTAGAATCTTTCGTGCCTCAACTTCCTGCTCATACAATCTGTCACGAGCACATGTGTGTTGACTTCTCTGAGGGCGTACCTCATTTTCTGACCCACTAACTAATGCTCGAACCTCTGAAATTGTTGAGGGAGTATCAATGAAACCGTCACCAATCAAATAACGCCCATGTTTCTTTCCACGCCCAGCCCTATACACAGCAACTTTATCAAGGGGCGCATTCATCACATCAAAATCTGGACCATGCAACTCCTTGGCAGCCTCAGTATATGCATCCTGATTTGAATTTGAACTGAATGCTTTAAGCAAATGGGTAGCAAATATATAGCATAACCTAAAAGTAGATGTGTAAAAGCTTACAATATTTGCTGCTGCTTTTGGATTGCAGAAGGTTCCTTCTTGATCAACCATCCTCCCAATTGTGTAAGCTTCAACGTCAGAGATGGGTCTCTTCTTCACCTTCTCCTGTTCCATAAAAAGAATAACATGCTCCTCACAAAACATGAATGCAAATTCAATACGCAGCTCCTGCATTTTTGTGAAAAACAGCCAAAGCATGGTGTCTTGATAGAAGCTAGCACATGAGCAACTGGACATACCATTTTCTTCTTCCAGCGAGCATGGGAGCAGCTACCTTGACGATGACTTGCTCCTCCCATTCTTTGTCTGCGTTCCTTTGCTGCACGAGACTTCTCTTTCCACGCTTCATTGCACCACTTCAGTTCTGCAGCCAACGCCCATGCTTCTGGGGCCTTCTGTGCCCACCAAGGTATTGCCTAAATAAAACAAACATTATGAACATAGATATAGTAGCTAAAGAAATTAAAGGGCAGCAAATGACCTGCATGTACTCCTCCTTAGTCAAATATGTCTGGCATGCTTGAGCCCTTTTTATTTTCTTGCCAAGAACATGATTGTAGTAATCAATGACTGACTGGATGCGTCCCTCATAGAAAATTTGTGGTATGAGCTTCTTCACAACATTGCGCACCACTCTCCTTGCTGCATGCTCCTTGCCATTTGGCCATTTGAACCACAACTGCAATCAAAGAACATAGAAGACAAAACCACAAAAATCATATGTTGGTAACAAGATATATGGTAATAAACAGTATATGTCAAACCTACCCAGAAACATTCCTCCACCCGCTGCAAGGCAGTATCAAAAGTTCTTTCCTCTGATGTATCTTCTGAAAAGGCATACTGCTGCCAATGCCATGCAGGTTCATCTCTTCCTTTGTATTTGACGATGCCAGGGAATGCTTCTCGAATCAACACACCAAGGATTCCATTGGGAAGTCTACCATGCTCCTTCTCCTCTCCCCATTGCCTGCACAATGACAAAATGCATAAGCTGCATACATAAATCTAATATAAACTGCATATGAGAAAGCTTACGTGTCTCCCTCTGGAGTGAGGAGAATCTTGTCCTCCTCTCGTGTTGGTATATCTGGCAAACCTGTCGGACCACGTTCCCACAGATCATCAGGCTCAACTTCAATCTCATTGGCTTCTAACTCTGGATCAAACTCATCAAGCGTGGGATCAACAGAGGGTAGAGGCTGTGGGGCAGAGCTGACTGAGGATGGTGTGACTCCCCTTGTACCTTGCCCTCCACCTCTAGATGTGGTTGCCCCTGCCCCTGCCCCTCTCCCTCCCCGTCTCCCTCTCCCTCTCCCCCTCCCTCTCCCTGTCCCTGTCCCACTGGATCTGGTTTCTCCTCCTGAAGAAGTCGGAAGACGCATTGTCGACCTGAAATAAAATAGAGAAGTATTTAAGTTTAACATCTAGAATTATGATTATAAAGACAAGGGTTTGATAGAGGGTAAATTTATGCAGCACATACAAAATGTAAACAAAACGTACATCAATATATTGTTTAGAAGTAGTCATCTACTTGTGCTAAAGGATCAACTTGCATTGGCTCTTCATTATCACTATCTGAAATAAAATATAGTTCTTGATCGACATCCATGACATCCATTGGCTCTTCACCATCTGAGCTATCTACCTCAAAGTTGTTCAATAATTCCAAATCTTGTTCATCGACAACCTCATCAGCATCCCTTGGAATGTGATTTGTGTCATCCTCTTCTCCACCTATATTTATTTCAAATGTCCCAGGAAGGCCATCTTCTTGAAAGAACACTTCACTACGATTATTGGGATCATAGGAGTAGTCTTGGTCAGTAGGGGTAGGTAATCTACCAGACGGATTTACCTTGTAAACAACCCACCAGTCTGCTAGGTATGCTTTACTTTTGCATGGGTACGGGGTGTAATAGACTTGTACAGCTTGCTGAGCTACAACAAATGGCTCAAAACCTGGTAGGGATGTTCTATGTGCAACTTCCACCAAACCATATGTATCCTGTCGTCGAACTCCACGGAATGGGTGAAACCAATGACAGTTGAATAATACAAGCTTCAAAGGTTTTTTGCCTTGGAAAGTCAGTTCAATTATTTCTTGAATTATTCCATAGTACTCAACTGATCCATTTTCAGTATCCTGCCCTACAGTCATCAGTCCACTATTTATTGTTGTTGCATTAGGCCTTTCCTTCTCGTGCTTGTCTGTGTGAAAACGGTAACCATTCACATCATAGGTACCATATGACAACACTCGAGTGTGGCATCCCTTAGCAACTTGCCTCAGTTCTTCACTCATAGATCTATCTTTCAAGCTCTACACGTTTCATATAATAGTGGGTATAAATTATTAGTTTCATAGTAGACAGAATGTTATGTTAAAGATGTACTACCAAACTAGAAAATAGGATATTACTTTCTGATAGAACCAAGATACAAAATTAGGTTGGCCACGCCCAGCACCATCTTTAAGAAGCTTTTCTGTTTGTTTCCTAGTTGGTCCCCCAACTTGCCTCCACTCTAGTCTAATAAATTCACTACACAAAGAGAAGCATGTAGTTTGAGTTACTCATTCAAGATTTCTAAATCAGTATGAGTATTATTCTACATACCTAACATAGTCATCCACTTCTGTGAGGTTTGTAAGGACATATAGCATTGCTGTCCTCCACTCAAGATCTGAGAGAACTCTTGGTGTTCCTCGACTGGTCGTGTCACCCCTTCCAGTGAAAAGACTAAGTGAGCAATCATTTTGTTCAATGCCAATGTTATATCGTGGGGTTGGGTTGTGTACAGTTGGCACGTTCTCTGCAAAGTATATGGATGAGAAATGGGAAATTTCCTTGAGAATGTAGGCCTCTGCTATGGATGCTTCAACACGTGCTTTATTTTTAGCTAGGGCACGCAAATCCTTTTGGCAGTTCTCAATTCTATACATCCATCGGTACTACACAGGCCCACCCATTCTAGCTTCATAAGGGAGATGCAGAATTAAATGTTGCATGGGGTTGAAAAATCCAGGTGGAAAGATCTTCTCTAGCTTGCAAAGCAAGATAGGAACTTGATGCTCCATAGCTAAAATCACTGATGAATCTATTTCTTTTGCACATAGTTGCCGATAAAAGAAGCTCAATTCTGCCATGACTTGCCAAATAGCTTCAGGGACATACCCACGCATCATCACTGGTAGAAGTCGTTCCATGAATATATGGTAATCATGACTCTTTAGACCTTTGATACGCAAGGTACTTAGATTCACTCCTCGCCTCAGATTTGCTGCATACAATTGCTTCTTCTGTCCATCACCAGAGTCGACCTCCACATACCTAGACTCACCACACTTACTACAATGTGTCAAATTTGCATTTTCCTTCCTAAACAGCATGCAGTGCTTTGGACAGACATCTATTTTCTCATATGGCATGTTAAGTTCGTTTAGCAATTTCTTGGTCTCGTACATGTTTGAGGGCAGCTTGTGACCATTTGGGAGAAAGCTGGAAAACACACTTAGGAATGCATCAAAGCAAGAAATGCTTAAGTTGAATTGGGACTTGACAGCAACTAGGCGTGTGATGGCATCTAACTGAGAGATTTGTATATGCTCATGCAGTGGTTGGTTTGCAGCCATCATCATTTCAAGGAAAGCCCTTGCTCTAGGCTCTGGTTCTTCCTCTGCTGGTACATATGCATCTTGCAAATCATCTATCATATCATTCATCCTTCCAGTATTGTATGCACCTTCATCATTTATGCGCCGCCTCACAACGGATGATCTGCTACGATTTGACTCCCCATGGTAGACCCAATTGGTATAGCCAGGACGAAATCCATTTTTGCACAAGTGGGCAATCATTGTTGCCCTTTTTTGTGGCCGTTTGTTTGAACAACGTCCACAAGGGCACAGAACACCATTGCTTCCCATGTCTCTAGCGAATGCCCTATCCACAAAAGTTGTAGTCTTGTCCATCCATTCTTCAGTATACTGACCTAGGTTTGTACGCCCGGTATACATCCAGCTACGATCCTCGTCCATACTAGCGTGCAAAAAGTTACTGAATTAAGACATATAATGCCCATAGTTGTTCTAATAATATATGGAACCAGACAAGTCTAGAGAGCACATATATGTGCATTATGCACTATAAGAATTCAACATGTGCTAGTTTCGTGCTTATTTAATTCTAGCTAATAAAATAAGCAATAATCAAAATGATCAACAGACATATTCAACACACACAAAGGCATCAGAGAAGATATATCATAAACTTGCAAAGTGAAAGGATAAGTACAGCTATGATTTACCTTCGCACAACAAGTTCAAATGCAGCAGCAGTAATGGTGTATTAATAAGCAACAGCTCCTTTTGGCAGACTTGGTGACTTTAGAGCTAATTTGAGAATAAACCTGAATCAATATAAGTATCTGTTACCACACATATTTGTAGTAGAGCAGCATGATGATAAATGCTTAGACTACGAGGATTGATTTTGGAATAAATAAAACTATAGAAAAAAAAATTTAAAGCTGCAATACAAATGACGCTTCAAGATTTAGTCAAATCACACGGTTACCCTGATGCAAGTCGTGAGTTCACAATCAAAGGAAGAACAGGAATTTTTTTTTGCAAGTTTGCTTCTGCCTTACCTTACGCTCCTTTAGTTGGATCCTTGTGGTGGGGATGGACCGAGATTTCTTCAAATCCTACAGCTTCCATCAAAATCGGAAATTCATAATCAAATTAAGGCACCGAATCATAGAAAAACAAATAGAAAAGCAAAATTTCCTCTCTTTTCCCCACCGTCTCTCTCACCTTGGCTGCTCCGTTTGCATCCAGAGAGAGGGAATGTAGCACGGATCTGCGGTGAAGGATTGATCTATGGAGGTGGGGATTAAAGAGAGAAGGAATCGGAGGGGGCTAAGAAAATTGGAGCACAGGCCCTGTGATTTGGGGAAAAACCTGAAACTAGGGCGTGCGGCTAGGTGCTGCTAGCTTCTTGCCCACGAGGTGGCAGCTAGCTTCTTGCCCACGAGGTGGCAGCGGGAGCAGCACAAGGGGCCGAGACGGGTGGGAGTGGGATACGGTGGCGGCAGGTTCGGAGACGACGGCGCCGGGCTGGGAGACGAGGGTGGCGGCGGGTTTTTTTTTCTTTTTGGGCGAGTTGTCTGTTCGTGGACTGGAGACCAGAGGCTTCGAAGGGTTATTGCCAGGCTGAAAATTATCGACATCCGGCGCGAAGGCCAGAAGCTGCGCGCCATTTTTGCCGCCACGTTAGCGAAAACTAGTTCCCGAAGGCCCGCTTGTACAGGACACTCGGGAGTCTGTCGACGCCGTTTCTATTTGCCACGCCTGTCTAAATTAGTCGGTCTAAAATAAAGGTATCCCGAAGGTAAATAAAAACACACGGGAAAAGTGAAATATCCCGAGTACTTTGTGGTATCCCGAGTGTAATATGATACACTCGGGATTAATCCCGAGTGTTTTTGAAAAACACTCGGGAAATAACTGGACACTAGGGAGCTACGCAAAATTTGGTAGTGTATATATATATATATAATATATACAACATGTGCAACATCCACCAATCTACTTTTGCAACATCAAGATGAAACTATTGCAACATACATTGGAAACGCCTGAAACACTTGAAACATACTTATGCAACATAGGGGAGGGGTAGGTCAGGCCGGCCAACTCCGGCCGTCGGGGTGGGAGCTAGCGGCGAGCCGCAGCGCGCGAGCACTACCAGCACTTGCCGTGCTCATGGGTGCCCTTGGCTCAGCCGGGGAAGACCTGAGGCACAACGGCACGTGCGCTTGAATGGTCATGGTAGGGTCAGCGGCGCGCGACGACGATAGGGGACGGTTGCATGCCGAGGGAGTGAGCAGTACATGTGACTAAGATGGGCGCACGGTGCGGCCGGCGATGGGGCGCGGGCGGTGGGGGGAGGGGCACGACAACCGAAGAGCACATGGTGGGAGAAGGGGCGCGGATGGATGAGCGGCCACGCTGCGACGGACGCTGGGCGGATAAGCAGATGAGTGACTAAGGATTTTTTTGTTCTGAGAGAGACGAGGCCCGCTTCTGTGGAGACGCATCAGGACGAGAGTCATGAGTCGGACGCGTGTGGCATATCATTATCGAAAAGAAAAAAACCTGTCACTGATGCTTAACTATAGCACACACGGTTGACATGGGGAGAAAGCGTGCGCTGCCGCCGTGCTGGGTTTCCTTGGCCTCATGGCGACGACAACGCCGGAGACAGAGAGAGAAGAGACGCAGAAGCGCCGCGCACGGGGCATCCTAGGAGCCATCACCGTACCGGCAGCACCACCGATGTCACGGCACGGTCTACAGGTCGAGAACGTGGCGTCCACGACGGTGCCGGTGCGCCCTAGCGACGGCGATGACGACCACCTACCGCTACGACGTCGACCGCCGAGTTCATCATCGACCGGGTCCACCGCGGCATGCTCGCCGGCGTTCGGCCGGGGCCAGCGGGCCCGCGGCCTGCTGCACTGATGATACCGTAGGCCCAAGCCACCGTACGGGCCGTGCAAGTCCAAGTGGGATCGTCGTTTGGTTGGTTGGTTTGGACGTTGCCGGCCTCCATGCATGGCTTGCGTGGTTTGGTGTGCCGACTAGAGATGGAGTGTAGCGACTCACTACGCTAGTGCCGACTCCCTGTAGCTACCACATGCATGGCCGGTGACAATGACAGGCTAATCTGTCCGCTTCAAATTTTATTAGTACAATTCTAGTTTTACTCTAAGTCAAAAATTTAGTGCTTGACCAACAAATTATTAGAAAAAATATACCAAACACATCAAAGTTCAAATATGGTTCGCCAAAATATATATTCTGTAGAGAATCTAATTAAAGAAACTAATTTAATGTTCTAAGCAAGTGCTGGTGTATCTTTGTATAAGTTACGTCAAAGTTAAAAAATCAACATAGACAAAAGCTAAAGTAAAATATAATTTAGAACGGTAGAAGTATATTTCTTTCTAATTAATTTCAGCTGCTTGATGAACTTGAGTCGTCTCTGGAATTGAAGTTGGAGCGAGTCACGTGACGGCACGAGAAGCTACACTACCAGAGAAAAAGTTGGTGCCAGGCAAGGTAATAAATAGCGTATAGCGGGTTGGTAGCGGATTGACGTCGAGGCAGCAGATTGCGGATAGCGGGTGATATTGCGAACGATAAGTTCCAATAGCGACACCCGATAGTCCCATATAATTTTAAGTACATATATCATGAATAATGAGTATAAATAATTTTAAGTGCATATATCATGAATCAGTGGCGGGCTCAGGATTTTTCCCTTGGGTATTCAAAATATGAAGTGATGTAAATTTTTTTTTGACAACATGAACTCCCAAATCCTAATATTTGGCATATATAACACCACGTAGTTCTAATTATACAATATATAGCAAATCACGAATTGCTCACTGCTGTCTGTCGCCGCCCTGCCGAATGCGGGATGCCGGGCCCGGGCACAGCCGCAGTGCCGCACAAGGACAGGGCACACCGCCGTGGTGCCCGCCAGCCCGGTGCGCTCGTGCCGCCGGCGGATCCTGCCACTACTCGCAAATCGCAACTAGTGTTCGGGAAAAGAACTTGCGCTCGTGTGGGACGGGAAATATGAGTCCGGAGACATCGTCGGTCACTCACACTGGTGGGTGCGGTAGAGAATTTGGGCCATTGGGCCTTTGGGTTGGGGAGGAAAAAGAGCAGGAGATGTGATTTTGAGCTAATTTGCTGTACATGTGTTCGTTTAGGCTGTATTTTCTTTTTTCAATATACATATATGTATATAGCATGAACTTTTTTGTCAAAAAATTTTGGGTATTCAACTGAATACCCTTGAATCATGCTAGGCCCGCCCCTGTCATGAATAATTTTAAGTTTCACAGCCAATGCGTAAGTATTTGAATTTGGGATGTGAGTCACAGTGGGCTGGACTAATTAGGGATATTTACTTCCATGCTATTGCGGCCTGCTACGCGCAATTGCGGCCGCAAAGTTTCAGGATGCAAAGTTCAGAGCGCTACCTCATAACGATGACGGCAATGGACCGTTACCGCTATTGCATGTGTAATTACGGCCGCTACCGCCGTTATTTATTACCTTGGTGCTAGGATATGGATATATGAGTGCCGGTGGTCCATGTTTGTACAAGTATGATTATTCAATCTGCCCGATGCACGTGGGTTCAGTCAGTTATGTTTTTTTACTTGTGTGCCTATATGGATTAAAATGATCTTATCTTATAGTGTTAGACCAGTTTCGGTGAGACGAAGGTTCATGAATTGTTTTCAAGACTATAATATCATATAGAATGAAATAAAACATAACCAACTTTCAATAGAAAGTTTCATTCTATGTAGTGGCAGACCTAGGATTTTACGGTAGGGTATGCCACATAAAAAAATTCATACATAAGTCTGTAAAAAACATTTTACCAATTTGATAAACAATTATAAAAATTACAATATAATTTGTTATATATGCACTAAATAATATAAAAGGCTTAAATTTACAAAGTTACAATATAAATAGGTCAGATGCAATACTGATATAGTTTGAAATATAGAAACAGATTATGTACTCAAGTTTTTTTTTTAATAGATGATTTAGCAGGGCGGCAAAAAAAAAGAACCTGAATACCCTGATGCTGCTGATGGCCTCTGTGCCTTGGCCCGGCGGCGGTCAACCACTCCGCTAGGCATCACGCCGTCGTCTAATCAGCAATTGCGTGCGTGGGATTGATTTGGCCCTTGTTTAGTTCCCAAAATATTTCAGATTCCCATCACATCGAATTTTTAGACACATACATGAAGCATTAAATATAGATAAAAAATAAAACTAATTACACAGTTTAGACGAAATGGACGAGACGAATCTTTTAAGCCTAGTTAGGCCATGATCGGACAATAATTGCCAAATAACAACGAAAGTGCTACAGTAGCGATACAGTTACATTTTCCAAAATATTTGGCGAACTAAACAATGCCTTGTTCTTCATGGCGTGGGGCAAACGAGCAGCTGGCCGGGGACTGCAGCGTCGCAGTGGGGCAGGCCACGCCTTCCCGCGAGAGGATCAGAGGGAAACCGGGACTCCAGGAGATACAAGGCGCCGCGCCGTGTACTACCGCTGCACGCAGCACGCAGGATCGATGGGGAGACGGGATCACAGGACCGATTCAGGATCGCTTGTGGCTGTTGCGCCCGTGGAACCGTCGATGCGGGCTGTGGTGGTTTCCGAAGGGGACTCTAATCACCGAGCGTCCAAGCTACACAGCTGATTGATATTTTTCTTTTTTACATATACTGGGACAATGCTTTGACTGCAGTTGGGCCAGGGTATGCCGGGACCACCTGGCATATCCTGTAGGTCTGCCACTGATTCTATGGTATCATAGATATATAATTTTATGACTCGTAGAGAGTTGGTAAATCACGCTAATAGAGTTACTTCTTCTTTCTTCTTAAAAGCATTGCCATGTCATTAAAAATATCTATGTGACAGTCTATTAAATGCAGATGAAATTCAAATGAAACTCCTATTGAGACCAACATTACTAATTAGAGCCTCTAAAGGAGTTTTCATGTTAATTTTTTATGAGATGCATGAGAAAAAAGATAGATTCTAAAAATTCTTATAATAATTAGAAACATCTGTCTTTAATTGAGTAGACTCTAATCATCATCTCTAATAGTAGTCATTAGATCTATCATGTTTTATAAAAATATCACTAACCTTTGCTATAAGAAATATATATATATATATATATATAATAGTCCCTAAATTTACACCTAAATTACCCACCCTATCATTGCGAAAGATAATTAAAATAGCCCCTCACATTTGTATTGAAATTATCCTAAGCTTATTTAAAATAACACACAAAATTACCAGCCACGACCATTATGAAACGTAATGCAATAGAACCCCTAGATTTGCATCTAAAAGGAACCACATACATCAATATGAAATATAATATAAAGTAGCACCTTTAATTTACATCTCAATTATTCATGATAAAAGATAAAATTAAATATCCCTCAAAATTAGCATATAAGTACTAACCTAAGCAATCACGATAAAGTATGTTATATATGTTCCTAAATAACACACTTCTATCACAAAAATAAAACTAAGCATGATGCTATGTGTGACACCATGTCGACCAACATGCATACATTAGGATCAATATTTATTTTAATATTTTATTGTGTGAAAAAATGTTCCCTTAACATGCCACATATCAATGATAGTTGCAATTTGCTTTAATTATGTCAATACTCCATGACAATATTTTTTTGTAAGTTGTTATTTAAATAAGTTATTATATTTTGTTCGAATCATATCAGTACTAGTAATTTAATTTTATTAACATTTTTGTTTTTGTAAAACAATATTACTACACATATAAATCTTCAATATAGCAAATTCAACATATTAAGTGCCACGATATGGTGTAGACTAACAATTGTTTATGCTAAGACATAGGATATTTTTTTATATAATAAAGACTAAAATTTTGAATAAAAGATACAAGCATTAGAGTTTTAAAATAACATGTGCATAAAAAATATAACAATTAATAAGGTCAAAAGTTGGAACCTAAAATATATATTCATGATCAGAAGGAATGCAACAAGAGCTTATACAATTTAAGCTTAGGTTTCAGTTAAATATATATCATGATATAAACAAATTAATGCCTAGGAATTCTAAGTAGTCCTAAGAAAGTTTCTATGCTAATACTTAGAGATTTGTGAGAAAAAAGGATAACCCACAGAAATTCTCACAAAAATAAGAAAAGGTCGGGCCTTCAGTTTGACAGCCATTGGCACTAATCATATTTGACAATAACAGCCACTGGATCTATTCTCTTTATTGCTAAATAATTACCTAGCTTAGCAGTTATAGAAAACAACATAAAGGAACTTATAAATTGGTATAGGAATTACCACATATAACATGTCTGATAGACAATCAAAAGTAACCCTAAGTTTCTATCTAATTATCTAGCTACCATTATGATAGATAATCTAGGTAACCCTTTAATTTGCATCTAAATACTAAAGAAACTAAATATCCTCTAAAGCCTACATCTGTATTACTAACATTTTATATTAGAAAAATGTTTACATAACCATGGATTATGTGCACACACACACACACATTCTAATTAATTACCATGTTCTAATATATTAATATGTTAAGAATGATTAAAGTAAACCTAATGTAGTTCCATCACATAGACTCACTATACATGCATGCATAAGCAATGAATGTATGTGTTATGTTTAAACAATCATGTCAAATATTTCCTTAATAACGACTCATATTTGAATGAAACTAACATATTCTTTTAAATTTTATTAATATATACATGGCATATAGTTTAATAAATTGTTATTCTAGACAAATTTGTATATTCTTACCGAAGTGTTTTGTATTTCTATATATAGACAATATAATTAATTAGCAGACTCTATTTTTATAATAAACCAATATGACTACGCATATCTTTGACAAGAAATTCAAATGATCTTGAGAAGTGGGGAGGTCAGTTTAGACTCTGCTTTATTGATGATAATTAGGTTTAGCCTACCTGACCATATTCATCACAATTTCTTTATATATGTGCGGTTGATTGAGGGCGAAGCTCATGTGACCATCATGTGACATGTGAACAGCCTACCTTGAATCGATGCATGTCATTGTTGGGAAGCCCGACAATAACCGGCCATCACATGCATGGATACGAGCAGAGAGGTAAAGATTTTAGGTCTGGCACCGTGTTTTTGTGTGGTCGCAATCACATTACCCTATGTTCTCCTCCATTATTCAGTATCAGGCAGTCTCAGTGGGGATTTCATGTCCTGCTACCAATATATCCATATTTTGAAAACAGTGCAGAAGAGTTTCATCCCATAAAACTCTTTCTACTCCTATAAAACACTTATCATCTCTCTCTTCATTAATACGGTGCCATATCAGCCTATTTAATGCCCACGAAACTCTAATGAAACCCACTAAGGCTGGTCTTAGTACTAGATGAGTGCGCTCCACTACCGACGCTGTCGATCAGGCCACCGCCACCTCAAACACTACCACAGTTTCTTCTCGCTCGCTAATGGAGCCATTAAATGTTTTCATGTGGTGTCGTGCATCATTAGATACTCTGTCTACCGGACACCGATAAACCGTTAACGTTGGCCGGTCGTCACGGTGGCCGGCGGCGGCGGCCAGGGGCGGTTGTTTATGCCATGTTTTGCAAACCGATGAGAGAGAGAGGGAGAGAGCATATGGTTTATTATTGCGCACAGAGCAAAGCAGCCAATGCAAGGGTCAAAGCACTACTGTGCTGAGACGCGTTCATCATCTTCATGGGCAGAGAGAGGTCAGAGACAGACAGAGGTTGGCCCGGGCCGGGCGCGGCGGCCGGACGGCCGGCTGTACGCGGGAAACATGCGTTGCATGCATCTCGCAGCAGGCCTGGGCGGCGCGCGGGCTCACAGTCACAGGCCCCGCCCCTGACCCCGGCTGTGCCCATCACCTCCGGCTCCGGCTCCTCCTCCTCCGTGCCTTGCATGTGCGCCTGCAGCAACCTCATGATTACTATACTGCCTTTTTTAATTATTTAACGTTCGTTCAAAGCATCGCCCGGCCGGTGCACAGAGCCATGCACCACGCAGCACGTGCCGCCATGCGCGCCGTGTCCCCACTATTGCATGATTCTGTTCGCACTTGCATTTCCACACAAAAAGGTCTTGTTGTCCTCCTGCCTTTTACTCCCTGATCTGAAAAACAACGGCCTTGGCACTCTTATGGCAACGCGTCAGCAGTCACATATAGACCGTCTCATACAGAAGCATATATGACTTTTTTTTATGATATATACATGGAGTAGAGGAGGGAGGTAATAGGAGACGAAGTGTTTATTTTGTGAAACAACCGTCTCATAATTAAGCTAAAATATAGAATTACATATATGAGATAACTTCTGCACTGTTATATGAGTTGTTGTCGTGTGAGGTGTGACTCATACCATTCGTTTGTTCTATGCACAAATTAAGCGATTCTGAGTTACTACTCGACAACCCATGAGATAGCTTTTCAATACATGAGTCATTTAATAAATCGACTCAATATTATGTGGCACTACATGGACCATCTGTAACACAATGTCAATCTACTTACCAATGCGCTGCACGTGGATGTCCTCTTGCTATTACATGTTAATGCCATGTCCAAAACACAAATTTGACAACGAAGTTAGACAGCTGAACTATGTACTTCTTGGCAAGATCACCCTTTAGATAATTATTAATAAACCTTACATGGTTTTCATGTACGTATGTATCCATCTTTTGTACTTATGCAAACTTCCATATATTCACAGTCTTAGTTTTCACGTAAATATCAAATATCCTTGCATGATTTTGCAGCAATTTATATCAAATCGTCAACATTCACATTTAACTACTCCTATACACATACGTATCTCAAAGCGATACTGTAATGTGACGGGAATGCTTACTTAACGGAATAGGAACAATAAACAAGGCAGAGACGATTCCTTTTCCCTTCTCATTATCAGGAAGCATGTGCGTCACGCTCCTTGTCTAGCCCAACCCACGGAGCGCCGTCCGATCGCCGGTGCTCCGACGATCCGGCGGCTCGCCGCTCGCGGGGAGTATGGCCAACGCGCCACTTACGCGCCAAGAGGCTTTTCAATGTATAGTACGTAGGCCTAATAAACTTGTGTTTCTTCGCTCGACATCAACGTGCACCCCCACCACTCTTGTCTTCCGGATCTTGCCTCCCACCTTCCTCTCTCCTCACTCTAGCTTCAATCTCGCCATGGATGGGTTGGGGTATATATGTGGGATCGCAGGACCCCGCAGAGTAGCTGTTGTTTACCACAGCACAGTGTACTTCTTTGATCCCATACATACACAGTGACTCCGATCCGGCACACAGAAGACGACGTCCATTGATCCCATAGCAAGCTAGTGTGCTTATTTGTACGATACAGAAACATCTAGCATCCATCAGTCGTAGAAGCGGATTGCATCATGGGTTCTTGGGTGCGCACCATCACGTCGCCCTTCAGGAAGATGCTCAATCCGCAGCGCGACAGCAAGAAGACGCCGCGCCATCACCACCATCACCAACGACACCAACAATCTCCTTCTTCATCAGGTAATTAAATGTGCTGGTTTGCTTGGGTTTTCATGGTGCTCGATCGATCAGTCTCCTTCTCTTACCGTCGATGAAACGGATGCTCATGTATGGTGCTTCTCCACTATTGCTGCTACAGCCATGGAGCACAGCGGCGAGATGGAGAGGTCGCAGCTCTACGGCGAGGTGATGGCGTGCACGTACGAGGACGTGCAGGTCATGTGGTCCATGCTCGATAAGGCCAGGATCTGCAGCACCGCCGCCTCGTGACCGCCACACAAACCTTCATCCATCCATCCGATCCGTCCGTGCCCGTCCATGGCAGCGAGCCGGCGAGACGGGATCGATCCAATCCACCAGTATATATACTCCTACGCAGCCATATTCTTCATTGCAAAGCAAGCTCTTGGCGAGACAACTGCGGCTACATATACCTGCAGACTGCCGAGGCGGCATGCAACTTTTTATTAGTTCTGAAACATTTTGCAGTTGGTTTTGTGTGGCTTGCATAGCATGTATGGTCGAGTCTGATGAATCCCCGTTGCTGGCACAGACACATGGATGATAGGATCATGGTGTGTGTGTGCTATCTTGGAGAGATTTAGTGACTGTACCACAACACAACATTAGTATGTTGTTGCTTTTGAGGCCATCATGCATCTGTCAGAGATGCATGCATGTATTCGTCACCCCGATACATGCATGGACTTATAGTATTTCTGGAGATCTGAACTGGTGCAGTTCTGCACTAACTTTATTGGTTCATGTTTCGAGTCATTTGGGAGAAATGGCCCTATGCTCATAACGTCCCCAACGGGACAAACAAATCGCCGGTCTTTTTGAGAGCTGAAAACAATAAAAAAAAAAGAGAAGTGGAGAGCGCAGATATGGTAGATCAAAGGAGCTGTGAGATAGAACTTCCTCGTGTGTGTGCGGGACTGGCGACTGAGACAGCGATAGCTCGGTGCTCGTTCTCCTCAGTGCCCAATAGAATTTCAGGATAGCTAGTGATTTGAGGACTGTTGGGGACGACCTAAGTCAATACGTACGGGATGTGGACGTGGTAGTAAAAGGGGTAACTTCCACTGCCAGTTTTTCATAATCACGGACTACTGCTTATTTCGCCAGAAAACAAAACAAAAAAAAAAGAAAGAAAAAATGTCAACATCTATCATGTACCATGATATCTAGACAAGAATCACTCAATAATAACACCAATATTCACTCAAATCATGGTACAGTCTGAGAGGATTTAAGGGAATTAAGCAAAAGAAGCGGAGGAGTCTAAGCACAGTTAAGAGAAGGAGGAAGATGACTGGTTGAGCTATAAGCCGTGAAAAAGATATTGTAAACTGTGACTGTGGAAAAGCTGCTATGAACTATGTACTGTGAAAAACTATAAGTTGTTTGGTTAAAATAAGAGTAAAACTTACCTCCTCTCTTTATCTCCCGTGAAAGAACTATAAAAGAGCTCTTTATTTGCACCCAATTTGAAAAGTCAAGCCCAAAGCCAAAAACAGGGTCTATGATGCTTCCAAAACTGTACTATGGAAAAGCAGTTGATTCTGAAAAAGCACATTTAAATTTCACATCTTTGGAACTTTTAACCTCTTGAAAGCTGAAGCACTTCACAAAAGGCCAACCAAACAGATCCATCAGTTCTGTTTTTTTTTAATTTTTTTTTGGAGGAGAATCCATCAGTTCTGTTGGATGCCTCGTTCTGATGTTGCCTGGACATTTAATATAATCCCACCTTATTGCTGTCCCAACGAAGGGCCTCGGAAGCAAGACCCAAAGTTCAGCCCAAAATTGAGGCCCATGTTCATGACAATATCCACATCTTCCAATGTTGTTCACAAACAAAGAAGTCCTCTTAAAAAAAAAGAAATCCGATCCTAGAAAGATTTTATAATCAGCAACATCATCATCGAGCAGAATCTAGCACATCATCACAGTCAAAGCACAGTACGTACTACGGATTCTACGTTACATTCACAAGCACATGATCAAGCGTAGGGGTGTCACGGCCGCCGGCGAGCCGGGGACAACAAGCAAGGATGAATCCTCATCATTATACTTTTTTCTTTTCTTTTTAAATCAACCATAGGCAAATGTTACCATTACAATTGGATCAACAAAACCTTTTTTGATTATTTATACACGGTACTAATTTTGTTTCCACAATGGGAATCCGAATTTCATTATGTATAGCGAAATTACAAAACGTTCAAAAACAGTTGAAGCAGAATCACCGACACAAAGACTAGCCAGTGACGCTAATCAACCAGCGATTAGAAGCCACGCCGGCAAAAGACTACTGAAACAGCCTGGATAACAAAACTCCAACCATGTCTTGGTTAAAATTAACACCAACCAGTTCTCAACACTTCACAAGAGCATTGTGGGATCAATCCCCGCGAACTGAGGTGAAACTGGACCTCCACACACCTTGTCACCTGGCTACCGAGAGACGAGTTCCGTCCACACTGCAGTCCTGCCCACTATGATAGAAAGAACAAATCATGCAAATAACCTCTGTACGTGATTTCACTCGCGTCTCATCAGAGCAGATAGCATTTTTAGCCTTAAAAACTGAATATACTCCAAACATATTTAGCCATGGCGCAAGCAAAGAAAACATGTAAAACTGATTTCTTGTCTGTCGCTCCTAAAACTGATTTTTGCTCATGGTCAAGAACTATCTCCATGACCAGTTTTCAAAATCGTTACTATACCATCGATTGTAAAAAGAAGTGATTTTAGGAGCGATTTTAAAACCGTTTCTAGAGATCGATTTTCAGGGACGGTTCTTTTAAAACAACTACCCTTAAAAATATATTTTTAGGATTGTTTTTTTTGTTAGATCTACCACCCCTAAAATGATTCCTAATTTCAAGCTTTTTTCAATTCGTTTAGAAGTAGTAAAAATAAGAAAAAATATGTTCATGCGAAGAAGGACCAAGTCCCTGCTCAAGCCGCCCTGGCTCGGGGGCTCGGCAAAGGCATAGGGTCCTGACCGAGGGGAGTCCTAGCCGGGCAAGAGCTCCCGTGGTCGCCCCAATCTTTGCTCGGGTTGGGCACTCACTCCGGGCAATGCTAGAAGTAAGCCCAGGAATCAGTCAGGCGCCCAGAGCCTGACAAGATGTAGAATAACAGACACGTCGGACCACCGTTCTGTTCCACAGCCATGAGGCACTATCGGCCACTCCCTTGGCAGCATCATGCTCAGGGCATGACGCGTCAGGACAAGGAACCCTCCGAGCCAGTTTAGTTGAGGGCTCCAGGTCCGCATCGTAGTCCCCTCCCGACAGGAGAAGGCACAGCAGCAGCAGACAACACCTGGTGATCGACGCCATGCTATAGCAATGGTGTCACGGGATGGTTGCGACTTTGTTGGCCCCTAGCTACGAGACAAAGCAGGACCGGTGTGAGACCCAGCCCGATGGGCCAGACTTGGGCCGGGCCAAATTCGGGTTACTGTAGCTCAGGGGCACTGTAGCTTCGCGAATCACTGTAGCAACCGGAATTAGTACCACATCGGTAGTTCAGTTGGAGTCGAACCAGCTTAAAAGCCCAGACTCCGGGAGACTGTTAACTCCGGATCGATCCTTTTACGCGAAGCGAGGACGAAAGCGCAAGAGAGTTAATTAGCAGGTGTGGCTCATTCAACGTGTAGAGTGGGTCTTAGCCGTCATCCCAGGTCGGGGTGTTACAAATGGTATCAGAGCCAACTCTCGCGGTTTCACGGACGTATGGCTCGGGAGCTCGGACAGGTTGCGCATGGCTCTGCAAGAGCATGGCACTTGGGCCGGGGAGCTGGGAATACGAACGTGGCCAAGAGAGTCGATCCTGGACATTTGTCCCGTATGGGTAGGCTGGTTCGATAGTTCGACGAGGACGTCGATTCCTTAAGGGTGGGTGGATGTGAGACCCAGCCCGATGGGCCAGACTTGGGCCGGGCCAAATTTGGGTTACTGTAGCTCAGGGACACTGTAGCTTCGCGAATCACTGTAGCAACCGGAATTAGTACCACCTCGGTAGTTCAGTTGAAGTCGAACCAGCTTAAAAGCCCAGACTCCGGGAGGCTGTTAACTCCGGATCGATCCTTTTGCGCGAAGCGAGGACGAAAGCGCAAGAGAGTTAATTAGCAGGTGTGGCTCATTCAACGTGTAGAGTGGGTCTTAGTCGTCATCCCGGGTCGGGGCGTTACAACCGGCGACGCCAAGAAGACCGAAGCATAGGATGAGAAACCATAGGAAGAAACCATTCGATTTGTACTCCCATGGCCTCCCCGGTATATAAATGAAGGCATGGGCTCCCATAGAAGGGACAGGAACCTAGCCAGAGGAACCAAGCCACAAGACACAACCGGTCAGATCCCAACTAGACGAAGACGGGTGACCGAACCCGATTAAAGCCTTAGATTAGCATAGCGCTTCCCCCTACATCTCACTCTCTCTCTCTCGACTCCTCCTTCGTAAGAACTCTTGATTGAGCATTCCTAACATGAAGAGCAGCACTGCTGGACATAGGGCTTAGATGCTTGAACCAGGATAAACCCCTTGTGTTTTCAGTGCTTAAGCCACCGGTGGTACACACATCGACCCCCCGTAGAACTATCTAATTACTGCCGTGATTATGAACCCACGACAATACCTGTGGTTGCTAGCTTTGATTTTTTTTCTATGTGCATTCTCATCTACTATCTACTATACCTAAATAGGAGAGCCTCACTGACTGATGTCTCTGCGATCTGGTGAAGCCAAAGACCCACAACCACAGATCAATACGCAGGTGGTTCTCGGTAACTCCAATTTGTGGTATAGGAACTAAACAGCCGTGTGTCTGCTGAGTGCTGAGTTCCCTCTATCTGCTCTCCTTCCGCTTCGGCCTTCCCACCTTCCCCTTCACCACCTGCCATTAAATCGTTGCTCGCATTGCTCATATAAGGAGAGCGCAGAGGAACCACGTGGATGCAGTGCGCGACGCGTCCCAGTCCGAGCGCCCGCGTCCGTGCTGCTTCTGCCGCCAACAGTAGGTCGTGCGTCGCAGTGCCGCTCGCTTCCGGTGACGACGACGGCGCTAAGCTGGCTGCGGATTGCCACCGCCCACTGGCCGGCCACCTCCCTTGGCCGCTGCCCCTTCGCCGGTTGGCCCCAGCTTCCGTCGGCCGCCCACCAGGCGCAGGTCCCCTAGGAGCCTGGCCGGCCACCGCCAATCCGCCACCAAGCGCCCGGAGCCCTCCCCGCCAGCCAGATGCAGGAGCCCGCCATCGCTGGATGCAGGAGTATCCGAGTGTGGTCGTCGCCTGATCAGACACAGATCAGGGAATCGAGGATTTTGGGTACGAGGCGTGCGGAGGGACTCACGGACGGTCCTCGGAGTCACGATCTTGAAAAGGTTGATGGCAAAGGGGTTGCACGTGCGTGTGGTCGTATTGGGTCGTGTGGCTTGCCTGAGAAAGCAAAGACGGATTGATGTGGCTATGGGCTTATTATCTTTTTTTTATTCGTTCTTCCTTTCGTTCTTTTCAAATTTGTTATTTAAATGTTGATCCATGATTTGTAGAGCACTACACCGCAGCAACGCGCGGGGTATCATCTAGTATTTGCATTGCGTCGGTGCAGGAACTCCTAGTGACCAATCAAGTTCTTAGAGGAGTCAATTGCATACCTCTGCATGATGCCAGTGGGGCCTCCAAAAGTTGTCAAGGTGAAATAGGTTGACACCCTCTTTCATGGTGGGTAGCCACTTTGTGTCCTACCTGCACCCTCATCTTTGCAATGCACTTGTGCAAGAACTTCGATCTCATGACCGATCATATCCTTAGAGGAGTCATTTGCATACCTCTTAGGATGCCCATGGCCCCCAGTGCCACTAACCATACGGTCGGCTCGGCCTCCATCACCATGACCATGCAAACGTTGCAGAGGGAAGAAAGCTCCTTTTTCTTCACGATCAGCTTGGCGTCACTGCTTGCCGCTCTTGTTCACGGCACACTTTGGATCTTGAGTCATTGGCTAGCCATGCATGACACAGAAAAGGAAACCCTCGTGATGTAGGAAAACAATGTTGTCGTTTATGCTCGGTTCGTGTGAGAACGATGATCGAGGGGGCCTCATTTTGTAGCCCGTGTGGCAGCCAACATGGAAATGTGTCTGCTTCAAAACAAGGAAGAGTGCAAGAGATATTTGATGACACGACATAGTTGGGTAGATAAAAAGTTATTTTTCCACTAGGACACAATATAATTGTGGATAGAAGCCTATCCTTATTTTACCGGACACATGCTCCACAAAAAATGTTCATGACATATTGACGCGTCAAGAAAAATTTATGAATGTTACTCTCATTGTTCCTCTCACTGAATAATCGCAGAATATCACGAATCTCTAGTAATTACTAACAGCAGTGTACTCCTGTGGGTATAAACTATAGGATTTATAGGTATAATAATTAAAGGTAATTAAGTGTGACTATGACAGAGAAGTACACCTCAATTTGAAGTGTCACTAACAAAGAACATGGTCTAGCACCACTCTAATAAGTTCAATTATCTAGAAAGTATAAACCTTGTTAATTTTGTATACGAGTGTAAGCGTGACCCACAAATAAGATGCGCACGTGTGTGACACATGGATTCAAAATGCATATATAGGAAACAATCAAAATGAAGTAATAAAACTCATTAACACATGATGAGGTTATTGTTGATTGTGTCGGTAGCTTCCTCCATGCGCTTCTCAAACACCTTCTTGACGTTGGCAAGGAGCTCGAGGGGCACATCACCGAGGTCCTTGTGGCCCAGATGATGTCGTGGAGGACGAGGTTGGCCTTCGCTTCGTCATTGGCGGCCTTTTGGTATTTGACCTGCGTCTTCAGCTTGGCGATGCGCCCACCTAGGAACTCATCTTGGTCCAACGTGTTCCTCGAGGAGTCAGTTGTTGCGTACCTCTGCAGCATGACCGTGGTCTCTAGCACCGCTGGCCAGAGATGCACACCGACAACACTGGTTTGTGAGGACGAGCTAGATATTTAGTAGGAAATAATAAAAAGCACAAAAAGGATGGAGAAAATATTAGAAAGACCTAAATCTTAATTACATAATATGCTATTACAGATTCATATAGAGGGAGGAGAAGAGAACAAACCACAGATAATATCATTAACTAGCTAATTGGATTATTAAGTAGCTAATTGACACTGTACCACAACCCAACTTAGCGTCGGACAATGGGTCGGTAAAAGTATCAAAATACCGGCCGTTGGACTGTCGGTCGGTATAACTTACTAACAGAGATTCGGTCATTGTTTCTTGTTTTCTCATCCGAAGGTCAGTCGGTATTTTTATTTTGGTTTTGCGTTGGATAGTCGGTCGGTATATCTTGTTATTTAGGTCCACCGGTCCGCCGGAACATTGGATTAGGCCTGCGCACGCAGAACATTAGATTGAACCCACTTGTCAGACCAAATTTAGAGTAGCTCTATACCTGCGTCCGGCTTGAAAAAACCATAATACATTTCAATCTTTCCCCTCCCCCCGCCGCCCCATGCCCCACCGCGACTCCTCCGCCGCACACGGCGACTCCCCTGCAAGGTTGCACCATGCCCACGAGCGCGACCCCCAGCGCGGTCATTGCAAGCGCGCGGCACCCATTGCAGCAACTTCCTCCCTGCTCGCGACCATGGCGCCAACACCAAGGTAAGTCGCAACCACCCTGGATCCACTGTTGTTTCAGCATCCGTTGCCCCTCTCAGCTCCTCTCACTCTAACAATCCGTACAGGGAGGATCCACGCAGGGGCTTTGGATCCATTGCAGGCAGCCCCGAATTTGCGGATCTAGATCCATTGCAGGCAGCCGGAATTTGCGGATCTGGCTCGCGACCATGAAGTAGAGTAATGTGGCAGACTTATTAGGAGTGTTGGCAAGTGCCAGGCACCCCTCAGCCCCATCTCCCCTTCCCTCCACCACTAGGTGTTTGAGCATCCTGAGCTCCACGATACACTGGCATAGCATTTCTCATGATCCATCGTGTTCTTCGAGGGGCTAGCTGCGTACCTCTCTAGGACGACTTTGGCCTCTGACGCTGCCGGCTAAATGGTCGGCTCGACCTCACCAACATTGTTCATCACCATGGGGACAGAGACATCGTTGTGGGCTAGAGAGCTCCTCGGTCTTCTGGAGCACCGTGGCGTGGCCCCTCAGGAACACCACCAACCACAAGTTCTTGTTGGCGATCCATGGGATCTTGACGCTCCAGTGAGCCTTGCTAAAACAGAGCAACTCTCAGAATGCTAGAGAAGGAGAGGAAATAAGGTGCTCTCTTGGTTGGTGTGAGAATAGGGATGGAGAGATGCTCATTTTATAGCCCGTGTGGGTGTGTGGCTGACCGATTTGAAATTGTGTTTGATTCCAAACACAGAAGAGGGACAAAGTATAAACATAGAAGAGGGACAAAAATATCGATCTGATGACACAACACAGTTGGCAAATCAAAAAAATATTTTTTCCTACTAAGATACACATGTGGATACGTGCCTAACTTCAATTTACTAGGACATGTGCTACACAAATAAATGTTCATGACACGATGAGTTGTCATGAAAAAGTTATGAAACTTGCTCTCACAGAATATGGTCTAGCACCACTCTAATAAGTTCAATTATCTAGAAAATATCAACCTTGTTCATTTTATATACGAGTATATGTGTGACCCACAAATAAGATGCGCGTGTGTGTGACACATGCATTCAAAATGCATATAGGCAAGAATCAAAATGAAGTAATAAAACTCGTAATTAACACACGATGAGGTTGTTGTTGATTGTGTCGGTAGTGCGCTTCTCCATCACCTTCTTAACCACATGTCATGCTTCTCTAACACCTTGACACCATCAGCACGTCAGCTACCATTGGTGGCGCCATCGCAAACGGTGGCACCATCAGTGGCTCCTGCGACGGTGCCATCAGGGGCTCCTGCGGTGGCACCAGCAGCAGCTCGGGTTCCAACGGCAGTAGTGCACAAACAGCGGCGCGTTTGCCACCATCGGCGGTGCCACAGCAAGTGGCACCACCATCAGTGGCTCCTGCTGCGACGACACATGCCCCGCAGCTTCTTCTGGTGCAAGCGGCGGCGGAACGACCGCCGCTGCGGCCGAGGTGAGCGAGTTTAGGTGCTCGTAGACAGAGCTCCTGAGCTCGGGGGCCATGATGTCGTTGAGGATGAGGTTGACCTTGACCTGATGGCAATTGGTGGCCTTGTAGCTCTCGAACTGTTTCCCCATCTTCTTCAAGGCCTGGCACAGGAAGTCCTCGTTGTCCAGCCTGTGCGTCTCCTTGGAAGCCTTAGGCAGCTCTAAATACTTCTGCATGATGCCCTTGGCCTCGTCAAGCTCCAACAGCCAGAACGCCGGCTCAGCGTTACCGGGGCCTTGCACTGTCATGGCCACAGGGATTTTGCAGAGGATGGAGAGCTCCTTTGCCTTCTCCAGCAGCACAGCACGGCGCTTCCGGAACGTCGTGTTCAGCGCGGCGTTCTCGATGATCCATTGGATCTTGAGCTTCCCGTGATTACGAGGCATGGCTCTAGGCGAGGATCGGAACCCCTGGCGGGTGGCCGGGATGCAATGCAAAAAAAGCACAAACTCTCTCTTTTCCTGTGAGGACAACACTGACAACACTGGCATATGAGGACGAACTACATATTTAGTAGGAAATAATAAAAAGCACAAAAAGATGGAGAAAATATTAGGAAGTCCTAATTCTGAATTACATATGCTATTAGAGATTAATAAAGAGGGAGGACAAAAAATCAAACCACAAATAATGTTATTAACTAGATAATTGTGTTATTAATAAGTTGCTAATTGAAGTAGAGTAATGTGGTAGACATAGGGGTGTTGGCGGGTGCTGGGCCCCTCTCAACCCCATCTCCCCTTCCCTCCACCACAGGGTGTTTGACCTGCATCTTCAGCTCCACGATACACCGGTGTAGCATTTCTCATGATCCATCGTGTTCTCCGAGGGGTTAGCTGCGTACCTCTCCAGGACGACTTTGGCCTCTAGCACCGCCGGCTAGATGGTCGGGTCGACCTCACCTGCATTGTGCATGACCATGGGGACGGAGACATCATAGTGGGCTAGAGAGCTCCTCGGTCTTCTGGAGCACCGTGGCGTGGCCCCTTAGGAACACCACCAGCCATGCGTTCTTGTTGGCGATCCATGGGATCTTGGCGCTCCACTGAGCCTTGCTGAAACAGAACAACTCTTAGAATGCTAGATAAGGAGAGGAAATAAGGTGCTCTCTTGGTTGGTGTGAGAATAGGGATGGAGAGATGCTCATTTTATAGCCCGTGTAGGTGTGTGGCTGACCTATTTGAAATTGTGTTTGATTCCAAACACAGAAGAGGGACAAGGTATAAACATAGAAGAGGGACAAAAATATCGATCTGATGACACACCAAAGTTGGCAAATCAAAAAATATTTTTTTCCTACTAAGATACACTTGTGGATACGTGCCTAACTTTATTTTACTAGGACATGTGCTACACAAATAAATGTTCATGACACGATGAGTCTTCAAGAAAAAGTTATGAAACTTGCTCTCACAGAATATGGTCTAGCACCACTCTAATAAGTTCAATTATCAAGAAAATATAAACCTTGTTCATTTTGTATACGAGTGTATGTGTGACCCCCAAATAAGATGCACGTGTGTGTGACACATGCATTCAAAATGCATATGGGAAAGAATCAAAATGAAGTAATAAAACTCATAATTAACACACGATGAGGTTGTTGTTGGTTGTGTCGGTAGTGCGCTTCTCCATCACCTTCTTAACCGCACGTCATGCTTCTCCAACACCTTGACAACACCGGCACGTCAGCGACCATTGGTGGCGCTATCGCAAACGGTGACACCATCAGTGGCTCCTGCGACGTTTCCATCAGGGGCTCCTGCGGTGGCACCAGCAGCAACTTGGGTTCCAGCGGCGGCAGCTACTGCACAAACAGCGGCGCATTCGCTACCATCGGCGGTGCCATAGCAAGTGGCGCCACCGTCAGCGGCTCCTGCTGCGACGACACATGCTCCGCAGCCGCAGCTTCTTCGAGTGCGATTGGCGGCGGAACGACCGCCGCTGTGGCCAAGGTGAGTGAGTTCAGGCGCTCGTAGACAGAGCTCCTGAGCAAGTCCACCTCTGACTTGACGGCGGCAGCGAGCTCGGGGGCCATGATGTCGTTGAGGATGAGGTTGACCTCGAGCTGGCGAGCGGTGGCCTTGTAGCTCTAGAACCGTTTCCCCATCTTCTTCAAGGCCTGGCGCAGGAAGTCCTTGTTGTCCAGCCTGTGCGTCTCCTTGGAGGCCTTAGGCAACTCTAAATACTTCTGCATGATGCCCTTGGCCTCGTCTAGCTCCGGCGGCCAGAACGCCGGCTCGGCGTTACCAAGGTCTGACACCGTCGTGGCCATAGGGATTTTGCAGTGGATGGAGAGCTCCTTTGCCTTCTCCAGCAGCGCGGCGCGGCGCTTCCAGAATGACGCGTTCTGCGTGGCGTTCTCGACAATCCATTGGATCTCGAGCTTCCCGTGATTATGAGGCATGGCACTAGGTGAGGATCGAAACCCCTGGTGGGCGGGCGGGATGCAATGCAACAAAAGCAAAAACTCTCTTTTCCTGTGAGGACAACACTGACAACACTGGCCTATGAGGACGGACTAGATATTTAGTAGGAGATAATAAAAAGCACAAAAATTTGGAGAAAATATTAGGAAGGCCTAATTCTGAATTGCATAATATGCTATTAGAGATTAATAAAGAGGGAGGGCAAGAAATCAAACCACAAATAGTATTATTAATTATCTAGCTAATTGTATTATTAATAAGTAGCTAACTGAAGTAGAGTAAAGTGGTAGACTTAGGGGTGTTGGCAGGTGTCGGGTCCCTCTCAGCCCCATCTCCCTTTCCCTCCACCACAGGGTGTTTGACCTACATCTTCAGCTCCACGATACACCAACATAGCATTTCTCATAATCCATCATGTTCTCCAAGGGGTTAGCTGTGTACCTCTCCAGGATGACTTTGGCCTCTGGCACCACCAGCTAGATGGTCGGCTCGACCTCACCAGCGCTGCGTCACCATGGGGACGGAGACATCATAGTCGGCTAGAGAGCTCCTCGACCTTCTGGAGCACTGTGGCATGGCCCCTCAGGAATACCACCAACCACGCGTTCTTGTTGGCGATCCATGGGATCTTGATGCTCCAGTGATCCTTGCTAAAACAGAGCAACTCTCAGAATGCTAGAGAAGGAGAGGAAATAAGGTGCTCTCTTGGTTGGTGTGAGAATAGGGATGGAGAGATGCTCATTTTATAGCCCGTGTGGGTGTGTGGCTGACCTATTTGAAATTGTGTTTGATTCCAAACACAGAAGAGGGACAAAGTATAAACACAAAAGAGGGACAAAAATATCGATCTGATGACACAACACAGTTGGCAAATCAACAAATATTTTTTCCTACTAAGATACACATGTGGATACATGCCTAACTTCATTTTAATAGGACATGTGCTACACAAATAAATGTTCATGACACGATGAGTTGTCATGAAAAAGTTATGAAACTTGCTCTCACAGAATATGGTCTAGCACCACTAATAAGTTCAATTATCTAGAAAATATCAACCTTGTTCATTTTGTATACGAGTGTATGTGTGACCCACAAATAAGATGTGCGTGTGTGTGACACATGCATTCGAAATGCATATAGGCAAGAATCAAAACGAAGTAATAAAACTCATAATTAACACACGATGAGTTTGTTGTTGATTGTGTCGGTAGCTTCCTCCATGCGCTTCTCCATCACCTTCTTAACTGCACGTCATGCTTCTCCAACACCTTGACAACACTGGCATGTCAGCTACCATTGGCGGCGCCATCGCAAACAGTGGCACCATCAGTGCCTCCTGCGACGGTGCCATCAGGGTCTCCTGCGGTGGCACCAGCCAGTAGCTCGGGTTCCAGCGGTGGCGGCTGCTGCACAAACAGCACTGCGTTCGCCACCATCAGTGGCTCCTGCTGCGACGACACAAGCACTGCAGCTGCAGCTTCTTCTAGTGCGAGCGGTGGCGGAACGGCCGCCGCTGCGGCCGAGGTGAGCGAGTTCTGGCGCTCGTAGACGGAGCTCGTGAGCAAGTCCACCTCTGACCTGAAGTTGGCAGCAAGGCCATGATGTCGTTGAGGATCAGGTTGACCTCGGGCTGGCGAGCGGTGGCCTTGTAGCTTTCGAACCGTTTCCCCATCTTCTTCAAGGCCTGGCATAGGAAGTCCTCGTTGTCCAGCCTGTGCGTCTCCTTGGAGGCCTCAGGCAGCTCTAAATACTTCTGCATGATGCCCTTGGCCTCGTCAAGCTCCGGCGGTCGGAACGCCGGCTCGGCGTTACTAGGGCCTTACACCGCCATGGCCACAGGGATTTTGCAGAGGATGGAGAGCTCCTTTGCCTTCCTCAGCAGCGCGGCGTGGCGCTTCCGGAACGTCGTGTTCTGTGCAGCATTCTCGACGATCCATTGGATCTTGAGCTTCCCGTGATTACGAGGCATGGCACTAGGCGAGGATCGGAACCCCTAGCTGGCGGCCGGGATGCAATGCAACAAAATCACAGACTCTCTCTTTTTCTGTGAGGACAACACTGACAACACTGGCCTGTGAGGACGAACTAGATATTTAGTAGGAAATAATAAAAAGCACAAAAAAGATGGAGAAAATATTAGGAAGACCTAATTCTGAATTACTTAATATGCTATTAGAGATTAGTAAAGAGGGAGGACAAGAAATCAAACCACCAATAATATTATTAATTATCTAGCTAATTGTATTATTAATAAGCAGCTAATTGAAGTAGAGTAATGTGGTAGACTTAGGGGTGTTGGCAGGTGCTGGCCCCCTCTCAGCCCCATCTCCCCTTCCCTCCACCACAGGGTGTTTGACCTGCATCTTCAGCTCCACGATACACCGGCGTAGCATTTCTCATGATCCATCATGTTCTCTGAGGGGTTAGCTGTGTACCTCTCCAGGATGACTTTGGCTTCTGGCACCGCCAGCTAGATGGTTGGCTCGACCTCACCAGCATTGCGTCACCGTGGGGACAGAGACATCATAGTCGGCTAGAGAGCTCCTCGACCTTCCGGGGCACCGTGGCATGGCCCCTCAGGAACACCACCAACCACGTGTTCTTGTTGGCGATCCATGGGATCTTGACGCTCCATTGAGCCTTGCTAATACAGAGCAACTCTCAGAATGCTAGAGAAGAAGAGGAAATATGGTGTTCTCTCTTGGTTGGTGTGAGAATAGGGATGGAGAGATGCTCATTTTATAGCATGTGGGTGTGTGGCTGACCTACAGGAAATAGTGTTTGATTCCAAACACAGAAGAGGGAGAAAGTATAAACATAAAAGAGGGACAAAAATATCGATCTGATGACACAACATAGTTGGGCAAATCAAAAAATATTTTTTCCTTCTAAGATACACTTCTGGATATGTGCCTAACTTCATTTTACTACGACTTGCGCTACACAAATAAATGTTCATGGCACGATGAATCGTCAAGAAAAAGTTATGATACTTACTCTAACATAATATGGTCTAGCACCACTCTAATAAGATCAATTATCTAGAAAATATCAACCTTACTCATTTTATATACACGAGTGTGCGTGTGACCCACAAATAAGATGCGTGCGTGTGTGATACATGCATTCAAAATGCATATAGGCACCAATCAAAATGAAGTAACTAAACTCATGATTCACACACGATGATGTTGTTGTTGAATGTATCGGTAGCTTCCTCCATGCGCTTCTTCAACACCTTCTTGACCGCACGTCATGCTTCTCCAACACCTTCTTGACAACACCACCACGTCCGCTACCATTAGTGGCGCCATCGCAAAACGGTGGCACCATCAGTGGCTCCTGCGACGGTGCCATCAGGGCCTCCTGCGGTGGCACCAGCAGCAGCTCGGGTTCCAGCGGTGGCGGCAGCTGCACAAACAGTGGCGCGTTCGCCACCATCGGCGACGCCATAGTAAGTGGCGCCACCATCAGTGGCTCCTGCTGCGACCACACAAGAGCCGCCACCGCAGCTTCTTCTAGTGCGAGCGGCAGCGGAACGACCGCCACTGCAGCCGAGATGAGCGAGTTCAGGCGCTCAGCTCGTAGACGGAGCTCCTGAGCAACTCCACCTCCTACCTGACAGTGGCGGCGAGCTCGGGGGCCAGGTCGTCGAGGTTGCTGCGCTGCGGCGGCCGAGGTTGATGTCATTGAGGATGAGGTTGACCTCGACACTACTGGATTCGCACGCTTTGCCGAGTGCCAGGGGCATTCGGCAAAGCCACAATTACACTCGGCAAATTCCACTCGGTAAAAAAAGTGTTGGCAAAGCTGTCTTTGCCGAGTGCTTTTTGTCGGGCACTCGGCAAATAGTTTGAAACGAAAAAAAACTGAAAAAAATTGCAAAAAAACACTCGGCAAACCACTTGACACTCGGTATAGAGCTGATTTCCGGTAGTGCGAGCTGGTGGGCGGTGGCCTTGTAGCTCTCGAACCATTTCCCCATCTTCTTCAAGCCCTGGCGCAGGAAGCCCTCGTTGTCCAGCCTATGCGTTTCCTTGGAGGCCTCGGGCAGCTCTAAATACTTTTGCATGATGCCCTTGGCCTCGTCAAGCTCCGGCGGCCAAAATGCCGGCTTGGCGTTACCGGGGCCTTACACGGCCATGGCCACAGGGATTTTGCAGAGGATGCAGAGCTCCTTTGCCTTCTCCAGCAGCGCGGTGCGGAGCTTCCGGAACGTCGCGTTCCGTGCGGCATTCTCGACGATCCATTGGATTTTGAGCTTCCCATGATTACGAGGCATGGTGCTAGGCGAGGATCGGAACCCCTGGCCGGCGGCCAGGATGCAATGCAACAAAAGCACAAACTCTCTCTTTTTCTGCGAGGACAACACTGACAACACTGGCCTGTGAGGACGAACTAGATATTTAGTAGGAAATAATAAAAGCCCGCCAATGCTCACGATGCGTGCCCGCCGACTATCAGGTTCATGTACGTGGTGTGTACCTTCAAGGTCCCTGAGTTCACCATGCTCTTCTAGGTGAGATGCAGTTTGTTTCTTGTTTCCTCCCTTGGCGATAGGATCAGACTCCAATTTGTTTAGAAAATATTTCCAGTACTATACATGTCTTCTGTATCCCAGAACTGTGCATGTCTTCAGTAGTCTATAAATGGATTCGTGATAGTGTTAGCTTTGTTTATTAATTAGTTCCAACATTCCGATAAGTGCAGTAGTAGCACATCAAGTGAATGTTAAGCAACTGTATATCAAGTGAATGTTGCTCAATGTTTTCGGCGGCACAGACGAGATTGCCTCCTGCTAAATTGATGTTCGTCTGCTGCGACTGAAATAAATTTGGCTAAAGGGGCCCATAATTAGCACAGGCTAGATGCATTACTTGTCAATTTTGGCTAGATTTTCACCATCTCAATGGCATGCCAAGGAACATTCAGGATGTAAATGAATTGAATAGAAAATAAATTTCTTTACTTCATATATGATATTATTTCTCAGTTCTTTCCTCCTGGCAACTAGATTATTTATTTTCTTTTCTAGTGATATTGCCATTGGTATTTGTAGTGTTACCTGACATTGCCTGCCCTTCCCACCTGGAGACTCCAGTCCTAGGTGCTGATTTGGGTGGTAAATACTGGATTAAGGTGAGTGTGTGATACTACTTTCTTATTTGTTTGCTATACTTTCGGTGTAGCTGCTATGTTTGCACCTGCCACTAAGCGTCTACTGCTTGAATTGTTTACTGGTTGAAGGACCTGATACTATTGTGGTCGCGAAAGGAAACCTGCTACCATTGTACTTGACTATATGCTGCTTCTTTTCATAGTAGTACAATAGCAGTATCTGTTTGGCAAGGAAACCTGCATACCTGTGTTTGGCAAGGGCTACACAATGCATACCATATGCTGCTTCTTTTCATAGTAGTGTTATGAACTATTTAGTGGTTAAATTTTCATGTCAATTGGTGTTGTATACTTGAGTATTCGCAACCAAGGTAAGCTTTTCCCTGATATACAGCTAGAGATTTGTCATGCTTGATCCTATAAAATGTTAGGTGGATTCTTGATGCGCAAGAGAACTATGAAAACCCATTGTACAACCTCTCTTATCTGAATTGCTATCAATGCTAGATCCTGAATCTTATGTTACCGACAGAAGTGCAGATCTAAATAGGTATGTATTTTATTAACTGTCGTTCTGAAAAACTGCTTGCTGTCTTGAACTTAAGTATGGGTAATGTTCTGAATTCCACTAGCCTACATAGTGTTCAGCTGTACCCAACTGGATGTGTTCGGATGTAGAAATACCAAAAATTTAGACTAGAAGGTATGTTGGTATGTTCTGAACTAGTTAGACTGAGAGAGCTTCAATGTTCTGTGCATAGGATGGCATTCTTCTGGACTTCTGGACTGCTTGTATGTTCTCCTTCATTTAATGTTTTTGATGAACTCTGTCAATGCATGTTTGTGACTTAGTCCTGATTAGCACCTGTCTGTTGAATCTTTTTGTTAATTAGTTTAGTTCCTCTACGATGGACCTTTTAATTATTTCTAGTTCCTCTAATGGACATATATCTTATTGTGTCCTGATAGCATCTACGACTGACTGTTCTCATTGTCATCGGCTTCCTCAATCCTGATATTCTGTTTGTGACTTAGAGCTGTATAAATCCATGCCTGTTATATCTATTAGAATGTATAGCTGTTTGCGTGTTGAGAATTAGTTAACACTAGCTAGCTATGGATAAATTAGAGATGTTGCCATTATGAATTTGGGTACAGATAGAAACACTAACTAGACCTTTGCCTTTGCCTTTCCTAATAAAGTCCATAAACATTCATCTCTGCCTTGATCGAATAGAAATTCACATGCTTTAGGATATGATGCCCAGAGGCTTAGATCAATAGCAATTATGTGTACATATCTAACATTGTGTAAACAACTGGACATGTAACATTTGTAGATACGATCTGAATTTTCATAATTGTGCAATGTGGATGATTAGATTTGTTTTAATCTGAGGGATAGAGCCGAATGTTTATGGACTATATTTGTAAACTTCAAATGTTTATTTCGAACAGATAAACCATGGAATCCCAACCCTTATATTCAGTCATGTACAGTTGCAACATCTAGCATATTTCCTGTTTTTTATCATTTGTTTTTCTATCAAATAGTTGCCTTGAAATTAAGTGGCAGACACTATTGTACTGATTTTTTCAAATATGGTACGACTTTCTGTAAGAATAGATTATGTTCAGTTGTCTAGTTCTCTAATGTTAACTTAGACTTATGTGATCATGTTATGTAATCAATTTTAGCCTGTATGTTGCATTATTTAGTTGATCATTTCTATTTGCGTCTAAGTTGTTAAATTTGCTAATCCACATGCTAATGTGAACATTTTTATTCAGCAGGAAGATGCAACTTAGTGGAGTGCTTGGAGTCATGACATGATCACAAGTGAAGCAACTATAAAATATGAAACAAGCTATGCCACGGTCAGGCCAGTGCAAGTGTTGTAGAGATGATAGAATATGGTGTAGTTTTGCAAGTTTTGAGATTGGTGTAGATACTATTTTAACACATTGTCTATTTAATGAATGGATGTCTATTCTGGTCCAATGGCTTTATTTAAATGCTTTGTTGATGTCTATTGAGTTTCTAATAATTAATTAATGGTGTTGCAATATTGTCTAGTGGCACCAAACCAAAAGCATCATAAAAGTGGCTATTGGCAATCACATTTTCTATGGTAATATATCCTATAGCAATGAACAATCCGCGTACCAATAGAGGCTGCACCTTATAGCCATGACATAATAAACGTGGCAATTACACATGTTGCCACCACTTCTTGTTGCGATATAATCCTTGTTACCACACTCGTTATGCGTAGCAATAGCTATTACACCTATAGCAATCAAATTTTAGGTGTGACAATTGCACATGTTGCCACCACTTCTTAGTGTTGCCACATAGGTCCTGTTGCCACACTTGTTATGCGATGCAATAGAAGTTGCACCTTATAGCAACCAAACCTTGGATGTGGCAATTGCACATGTTGCCACCAGTTGTTGGTGTTGCGACATAATTCTTGTTGCCACACGCATTATGCGTGGTAATACATTGTCTTGCAACACACATTCGTCGTTGCTAGTGCACCATTTGCTACGACATGGGCAGGTTGCCATTGCAAGATCCAGCAATGCTTAAGGCGTTGCATTAGTTACTGTTGCCACACCTACAACCGTAGCAAAAGCTTATGTTTGCAACGTCTAGGTGTTGCAAATCCAAAACGCATTTTGCAACGCTAAGCAGAAAAACGTTGTCCAAAGCTTTACCCACGCAAGCGCCTGCAACGCCTCCCAACGACAAAAAAGTGTTGTTATTTCTGCTATTGCAACTATTTTGGGCCTATTGCAACACTTTTCGGGTGTTGAAACAGGGTCAAAATTTAGTAGTGCCACCATTTACAAAGGAGGTTTATGTTCATTTTCCTAATATTTTCAATGCTCAAGACTCTCCCTTTTTACTTTTACAAATCTTTATTGTTTTGACCATGCGTAATTTTTTTCTTGGTACTCCCTCCTTAACAAAAGAAGGAGTGTCTCTGTTTGTCCAATTTCTCAATAATACTCAATAGTAGTCTGAGCTAGTAAATACATGTCATTTGATATATTGGAGATTTTTTTTAAACTAGAGGCTATCATCACACTCCTAGCAATGGATAGAGAAATGCCTTGACAAATGTATAATTTCTTGGCTATTTTTTCATAGCTAGGCAGCCAGTTAGTAATGTGAAGTTTGCTAGGACTCATAGGCACCCCAAGGTACTTAATTGGAAATTCACCAAATTGGTAGTTAAAAGCTCAACATAGATCAACAAGTTTATCTTTAGCCTAGAAAACGAATCATAGAGATATAACATAAACTTAATATTCCTTGCCATCTATAAGTTGTCTTTAATGTATAGAATGGTATTAGCCTCATAATACACAATAGCAACACCCCCTATCAAATTATTAGCAAGACCCTTAATTAAGTATGACTTGTATTTCTCTACCGCCTTCACAGGAATGAATAGCTAGTTTAAGCATTTTTACTTCTATCTTTCCTTGTGCTAATAAGATCACATTTGTTACTTTTAATTAAAGATAATTTTACTGTATATGTTGGTCCAAATTCAATATTGTCCCTTCAAATTCATTCCAAATGTCAACTATTATTCTCAGATTATTCCTATTGATTCTTCTAACATTTTTATCATGTTAATGCTTGATACAAATTTTAATCACTTCTATGCAATCCAAATAATACCACATATATGTTAGATTGTCTTTAATTATATTGTGCTGAGATGAAATTCTTCTATGCACACTTGAAACAAGATTATATGTTAATACAACCTCCAGACAATACTAGATGTGCTCTCTTTTTTCCTCTTTACTCTTTCCCTGTTTGATTATCTAACTTTAGTTTTGTATGATTTCGGTTTCTAGAATTGAAGCAATTTGTATCATACAGATCAACACACTCGTTATCTATTCCATTTCGCTAAAGGACTATGGATTTATTAAGAACAAAAAAGTCTTAGGCATGTTTCCTAGAGCTTGAGATATTTTTGTTTCCAAATTTATATCATGCACCAAGCTTTTATTGCTTTAGTTGAATGTGTGCAACCACATGTATAGCATTATCTGAACTGTCCCTTAACCTTCATAAACAACTTTGCTTTTTCACTGCATCTTTTTATTGTGCGAACAAAATGGGGGTGTAGCAAAGGAGCGAAATGCATAGCACAGAAAAAGTATAGTTGTGGAGATGCAATGTTATATGACATGTAGTGCATGATGCTTACTAGTCCTAGGAATAATGTGATGTGTATAGGCGCAGAGATAGAAATAAGTTTTCATTGTATCAATAGTGATGTATCTGCACATTCAACTCCTACAACATTAAGAGTTTATAATAATGGAGATTGTTAAAATATATAAGGTTCTTAGTTAAAATAATTCATCCTTATAGTACAGTAAATCCAAAAGGTTTACTAAAAAAAATGTTGTTGTGATTTTTCTCAACACCCTTTTGAGTTTCCAACATTTACATGAAATAGAAAACATCTTTCTACTGTCATATTGTTTGATTTTGTTGATGCTTTAATTCTATTCTATTCAACGGGTTCTCTACTACTCAGTGGAATAAGTTTTGCAGAACTATAGCTATAATTAATTGTGCCACTGTAACAAGGAACTGCATTGATGTGACCTTTTCATGAACTCCAGCTTCAACGAAAGAAAGCTTTGTCATATGTAATACACAAGATACACTTGTTTGGTTGCACTGACTACCCAAGCCTGGATTAAAAAAGTGTGTGTTTGGTTGCCTGCTTATTTACTGTGCATAGAATCACTGTATGTTTAGGTTGGTAAACTTACCCCCTTTGAAACATGTCCTCGAATAGGTGGTGGATACCTCTCCGACGGTCAACTCCTGCGCCAGGGGTCGATGCCTCTCCTATACTCCGCGCTCCACGAACACAAGCAAGCCAATAACATACGGGCCGGGATTGAGGGTGCTGCTTTGCTTGTGGAGCTCCCGTCCATGAGCACACGCGACGGATGGGCACGCATGGTGGCTGCCCACCTGCCCAGCATGGAGAGGCAACGACGAGCACAGTACACGAGGTGGAGGGAGCGACGACAATCGCGGTGAACTGGAGAGGTCCATTGCAGGCATGCGAGCGCTCCATCGATCCTGATCCAGCCACTGTCAAACTCGGGCAAATCCACCTCCTACTCAACCGTGCCGCCTCGCTCCATGGCTGGCTTGCGCCGTCACCACTGTCATCATGCCCGGCTGGCTGTCGTCATCCTCCTCATGCCGTCATGCACCAAAGCCTGACAGCCTCCTCACACCATCACGAACTGGGAGGTGACGCGGATTGCCACCAGGTGCTAGCCAAGCCAAGCTTGTTGGAAATGGATGCCCACCGCGTTCCTAGCTAGCCAGGCTGCGGAGTGGTCGGTGGCCCGGCGCGGCGGGGGCTGGCTAACAGGCCAAAACAGGAAACTCAACAGGATGGCTTTGTGAAGCCTAGTTGGGGGTTATGCACCCAACCAAACAAACCCTATGTGTTCCATTCTAAAGTGTTTTAACTGTCCAAATTACATGATTTCTTGAAATTACACAAATATCCTATAAGGAATTATTAGTTTGCCCATATATAGTACTACATGTTATGGTGTCCTAAGAAGTTAGAGATACTTGGATTGTGTTTCATTTAACTACAAGTGCTTTAAAGTTGAGGTGTCTTTACTAGTGATTTAGAGGCCTTGAAACTGTTTTTCAAGTAGATACTTTGTTTGCAACTAATAGTAACCAAATAAGGCAACCAAAAACATTAATTTAATAAAGAATTCACCCTCTTCTATCTATCCAATATCAAAGGTTAGAAGGTTTACACTGACTAACATACCACCGGAGCAACCTCGAGGAGGCATACAATGCCACAAGAATTCCTTGCCTCGACAAAAGGTTCTTAAGGAAATTTTTGTGAACACTCCCTCCTTTCAGACTCTGATAAGGCTACGGATTCTAAATGTTTCTCACCTATTAAATCAGACACTAACTTAAATTTGTTTGCTGAACTTTTCTTATTCTTTTTTTATGTGTGTATTACTTTCCTACGTACAACCTGTAGATCACACAATCACTTACTTCCCCATCTGTGAGGCCATCAACTACTTCCCTACACAAAAGATCTACCTCTATAGCTTAAGCTCATCATCCAAACCCTCACTAACATCTCCAAAAAGGTCACCCACACACAAATATCCGGTTCAGAGACTTTAGGAGCAACACTAAGTCCACTGAACTCGATCTACATGTTTCAAGTTACTCTCCTAATTTGAGATTCTATTGACAGATGCCCCTGAAGAGACTCCCAAATTATTAATATTCTGCAGAACTTCATCATCTCAAAAGGATAAAAAAGAATTTTCAGCGAGGATAACGTTTTCAATTGGAGTTTCTAAGTTCTTGCGTTCCTTTGAGCTTTGAAGCTTTTTCTGTGGAGTCTAGATCTCTCTTGTTGACACAAAGTTGGCTCCTGTGACTTGGTGTTGTTGTGGCTGCACTGTTAGGCGAATTGGGATTGCTCCCAGACTTCTGAGTTGCTCTTGCTGCCTGCACGGATGTCACGGGGCTTTTAATTTCTCAGTGAAGTGAGCATAAAAGATTGGTGTGGCAATACATAATCACCGAAATAGAGAGGATGCAATTTGCAATGTTGTAGTTCCTGACGCGTGTATGCATTGATGAACAGAGATATGTTTTCATCGACAGACTGTTAGCAACTCCCCTCAATCGATTCACAGAAGAACAGCTTGATTCGACTACAATCGGAGTACACGACCTCAAGGGGAGGGAGGTCTGGAGCAAGCAAAGCAATCTAGACAAGGAGTGGAGAACTAGAACATGAGGAGGATGAGATCGAGACCTACAGATGGAGGCTCGGGGAGGAAGACTTGAGGAGGAAGAAGAATAGTAGCAGTGAGATGAGTTTCTGAATAATTGTTCGATCCTGATCTGCTACTGCTGCTGTACTTTTATTGCTCCACCGTTCTCTTGGCTGCTTGGGCCTTGTGTGAGAGCATGCGTCGGCCCATTGAGCCCAAGGCGTATACTGACACAGACACCATCATCTCATTATGGCTGCTACTAGTCTCCTAATCGGATGAGATCATGTATGCTGCTGTAGTGCCTAATCCTTGAAGGCCTGTAGATGAACTTTACTGCTAGACTCTTTTAATTCACTGTCACTGATGAACGACAACACTGACCATAACAAAGGAGCAGTACTGAAAATAAATGTATAAAAACGAAACACAAATTGCTTCAAAATTCAAATTTTGGGTACATTTAACCCTAGTCTAAGGACTAATAACTCAAACGACGACGACTCCTGATACTCCACCCTAACCTTGAGACTCTTAACATCGACACACAATTAAAATCAAACAAACCAAATCATAAGATAGATTTTATTTCATGCATGCCCCTGAACAGGTAGGCGTGCATTCTTATGCCCTTTAGGGCTAGTTTGGAGTATTGATCATTCCCCATGGGATTGGAGGGAACTGAGAACAAAATCTGTTCATCCCCCCTTCAATCCCCATGGTGAATTTGTGTATCCAAACTAGCCCTTACATGGGCTTGGGCTTGATGAAGCTCTCAAGGCCGTGCTCCCAGAGCAAACAGTCGACGTCCTCATCAGTGGCCTGGCATCCACTGCCATCGTCCAAGATGGCATCCGCCACCTCAAGCAGATAGCTTCCACCACGGGGAAAGCCATCGTCCTTGCCATCGTCAACACCCACACCAGCAGCGGGGGCAAGACGATCCCCCACCGCCGCCTGCAGCGTATGTGGCACCGGCACCAGCACCGGAACGTCAGCTGCCATTGGGGGCGCCATCGCGAACGGTGGCACCATGAGTGGCTCTTGCAACGGCGCCATCAAGGGCTCCTGCGGTGGCACCAGCAGTAGTTCGGGTTCCAGCGGCGGCGACGGCAGCACAAACAGCGGCGAGTTGGCCACCATCGGCGGCGCCATAACAAGTGGCGCCACCATCAGTGGTTCCTCTTGCGATGACACAAGAATCGACGTCGCAGCTTCTTCAGTTGCGAGCGGCGGCGGAACGGCCGCTATTGCGGCCGAGGTGAGCGAGTTCACGCGCTCGTAGATGGAGGTCCTGAGCAAGTTCACCGCCGACCTGACGGCGGCGGCAAGCTCAGGGGATAGGTCATCGAGGTTCTGCGGCGGCCGAGGCTGATGTCGTTGAGGATGAGGTTGACCTCGAGCTGGCGGGCGGTCACCTTGTAGCTCTCGAACCTTTTCCCCATCTTCTTCAAGGCCTGGCGCAGGAAGCCCTCGTTGTCCAGCCTGTGCGTCTCCTTGGAGGCCTCAGGCAGCTCTAAATACCTCCGCATGATGCCCTTGGCCCCATCAAGATCCTCTGGCCAAAACGCCGGCTCGGCATTACCGGGGCCATACACCACCATGGCCACAGGGATTTGGTAGAGGATCGAGAGCTCCTTGGCCTTCTCCAGCAGCGTGGCGCGGCGCATCCGGAACGTCGCGTCCCGCGCGGCGTCCTGGACGATCCATTGGATCTTGAGCTTCCCGTGATTACGAGGCATGGCGCTAGCTAGGCGAGGATCGGAACCCCTGGCCGGCGGATGGGATGCAAGAAGGAAATTTGTTTGCTGCTGATGCTGCTATTGGTGGTTGGTGAGAGAGACGGGAGAGGGGGGCTCCTTTTGTAGCTGATCTGGCAGAGAGAAAAATGGAATGGAGTTATTTGCCTCCAAAAAATGGTGTAGGAAGCTATGGTACAGTCTATCAGATACTCACTGGATAATTAATTATGTGAATCAAAAAAGATTTTGTTTTTTATGGCTGGATATAGCTAGATACCTTTATTTATTATATTACGTCCTGTATGTGGACAACACATGGTAAAAAAATACTCCTTTTGTTCTAAATTATAAGTTGTTTTGACCTTTTTTGATTCATCAATTTTGCTATGTATCTATACATATTATTATATCTAGATGCATAACAAAATGGATGTACCAAAAGAAAGTAAAGCAACTTATAATTTGGAACGGAGTGAGTATTATTCAATTCCATGCATGAAGGTGCAAAAAGATAAAATCTGGAAAAAAAATTGCCAATAGAGAAATACTAATTTTGACTGTAGACATGGTATATACGCCATAGCGAGTACAACCTGCCCAGTAGTGTCATCTACCCGTTCACGGCGAATTTTTTATTTTTAGCCCAAATTTGAAACAAATTTTAAATTTAACCCGGATTTGAATTTTTTTAAAACTAACCAATTTGGCCCCGCCACCATGCATGGCGGGGCAAATGCACTGAACCCCGCCATGCATGGTGGCGGGGTGCAGGTGCCACGTGGCAGCCACACCCGGGGACGTGGCAGCCACACCCGGGCATATCCCGCCATGATGCATGGCGGGGTATGCCTAACCGCCACCCATCATAGCGGGGTATACCCCGCCCCCCATCATGGCGGGGTACAGCCGACATAAACGGCCGCGCCCCGCCACGCCTGCTCGGTCATTTTGCCGCGCCCCCGCCCGAGCGCCGCCACCGCCGCCCGAGCGCCGCCACCGCCGCCACCGCCACGCACCGCCCCTCCCCCGCGCCAGCGCCGCCCCTGCCGCGCCCCGCCGCGCCGCCGCCGCTGCTGCGCCCGCCGCGCCCCCGCCGCTTCCCCGGCCGCCGCGTCCCCGGCCGCCGTTCCCGCACCGCGCCCCCGGCCGCCGACCGTCGCACCCCGGACCGGCCCCGGCACGCCGCCGCCCGGCCAACCTCGTCGCGCCGCCGCCCGTCGCACCCCGTCCCGGCCCCGGTTTACAGTAATTTTTTTATTTTTTTGTTACTTAGTTAATATTAGTTATTTAGTTAGTTATTTAATATTATTTGTAGTTAACGATTATTTAGTTATTTAATATTAGTTATTTAGTTAGTTATTTAGTTAGTTAACGATTATTTGTAGTTAGTTAGTTAGTTAATATTATTTGTAGTTAGTTAGTTATTTAGTTAGAGAACGATTAATATTAGTTATTTAGTTAGTTAACGATTATTTGTAGTTAACGATTTTTTTGTTAGTTAGTTAATATTAGTTATTAGTTAATCGGATGTTATTAGTTATTTAGTTATTATTTAATTAGTTAACGATTATTAGTTAACGATTATTAGTTAATCGGATGTTATTAGTTAATATTAGTTATTTAGTTAGTTAACGATTATTAGTTATTAGTTAATTTAGTTACTAAGTTAGTTAGTTACGTGGTAGGTAAGTAAGGTTAGTTAGTTAGTTATGTAGTAATTAGTACTACTATATTGGTTAGTTGATAATCGGATGTCAAATCGTTTTGTAGATGGATTACGGTGTAAGAGTTTTTTACGGAGGAAGTGTTAGGAGAGAGGATTGCCAGTTTGAGGATATGTATGAAGAATTAGAATGGTTTGATGGCACCCCTAGTTTCAGCGATCTATGTGACCGTTTGAGTTTGATGTTTGACGAGGCTTTCACACTAAAGGGTAGGTTTGATGTTGGAAGAAATAGGGCACACTATGTGATGATGGACTTGTGCAACCAAGCAGAGTGGTCCCGATACAATAGGGTCATCCAAGGTTCGAATGTCGGCATGGCTGAGTTGGTGCTGGAGAATGTTGAGAATGAGGAGCCGTCCTTCGACAGTGGTACTCAAGGAGATTGTGGTGTGCAGATGCAACAAACTATGGAGAGTATGGACTTGGACGGTAATTGGACGCAGGAGCGGGTTCATTCTCCTCCAGTTGGTCATATAAGCAATGATTTTGATGTAGACGAGTTCGAACAGGAGGAGGAGGTGGCAGAGGAGGAAATGATTGGTGATGATGTTAGCACTGATTCTGACGATTCAGAAAATGAGGAAGGAGGTCCACATGCCATGCGAGCACCGGTTGAAGCCATGCCCTTTGGAGGTGCACCTGCCATGTGTACACCAGTTCGTGGCATGCCCTCAGGAGTACCGCTTGAGGTACTTCATGGCATGCAGACTCATGGCACATTAGCCACCAGTTATCCAGATGATGGAGTGGAATATGAAGGATGGAGCAGGGTTAGGGAGGCACAACAATACGTTGCACCACCCTCTTATACATCGGCAGAGCTTACACAGCTGAGGGAGGCTAGCTTGCCCTTTACCGGTGTGCCAAATTATAAGGATGTCAGCATGTCGCATATGGTAGTTTGTGACACGGGTTTGCAGATGTGTAAGGAATCATTGTACAACCATAAAAATTTAATACTGAGGAAGAGAATGCTTTTCAATACGATGTCTGAGATGAAGTTGTTTCTTCAGGACTATGCTGTGTATCATCATAGGCCTTACACGGTTCGACATTCTGACAAGGAGGTAAAATTCCACATAGTATGTAAGGCTGGATTCCCGTGCTCGTGGAAGTTGAATGCACGACAGAGGTGGAGTGATGGTAAGTGGAAGGTAACTTCAGTGGAACAGCCGCACATATGCCAGACTAATGAGGGAAAACGGTACCATCCCCAGTTGACGGCTCGGTACCTAGCCCGTCGTATATTGGGTCTTGTAGATAAGGACAACGACGTATCGGTGTCTTTCTTGCAGGAGACCATAGTCACTTTTGTTGGGTATGAGGTCACGTATGGAAAGGCTTGGCAGGCAAAGCAAATTGCCCTAGCAATTCGCTGGGGTAGCTGGGAGGAAGCCTATAACAGGGTTCCACGCATTTTATGTGCGATGGAACACTTCAACCCTGGCATGAGGTCGTTCATATACACAGGAGGGTTGTATCTTCAGAACCCGTTGAGGCATATTCTGTACCGTGTGTTCTGGTATTTCGATCAGTGCAAGCATGCATTTCAGTATTGTCGGCCAGTTGTTCTTGTTGACGGCACGTTCCTCACCGGCAAGTACAGGGGTACATTGATGATGGCTGCTGCTGTAGACCTAGAGAACCAGATAGTGCCAATGGCTTTTGCTTTGGCGGAGGGGGAAAACAATGATTCATGGTCATGGTTCATGCGTCTGCTCCGTGTTCATGTGCTTGGCCCTTCTCGCACCATTTGTCTGATTTCGGACTGTCACATTGGAATTCTTAATGCTGCCGGTGAACACATTGATGGGCACCCGCCCCTAGTGCACCGTTGGTGCATGCGGCATTTTGCCGCCAATTTCTGGCGGCGTCAACGGAAGAAGGGGGTGGCTGACAAGTTAAAGGAGCTTTGCAATAAACGTACGGAACGCGAGTTCAACGAGACTATGGTGGAACTAAAGAAGATGCTCAACCAAGCGGGCAAGGCATGGTTAGAGCAGTAGATGGAAAATAAAGCCAAGTGGGCACTAGCATATGATGAGGGTGGCTTTCGGTACGGCATCATGACAACAAACTCCTCTGAGTCTTTCAATCGTGTGTTCAAAGGCGTTCGATCTCTCCCAGTGTCCGGTATTGTTGAGTTCTCTTTTAGGAAGTGCAATGAGTATTTTATTACGCGGTACGGCCTAGCCGAGGAATGAAGAGGAGCTTGGAAGATGGGGGAAGGCTGCACATGAATATTTGAAGGAGGCTGAGGAATTGGCCAAGCAACAGGTTGCCGAGGCTTATGGACGGGACATGCTTGTTTTCTGCGTACGAGCTAGAGGGGGCACAAACCTAGGCGGCGAACGATTTGGTGGGCGAACGTACCATGTCGATCTTGATAAAGTAGAATGCAGTTGCAACGTCCCTCAGATCATGCATGCCCCTTGCTCACACATGATCATGTCTTGTTGGCTTAGAGGTTTTGACCACACAGTTGCACCATACATGTCACCCTTGTATCTCCGTGCCAACACCCTCAAAGTTTGGGAGAAGAGTTTCGAGCCGTACCTTGACGAGTCGCAGTGGCCTCCATATTATGGTGAGGACTACGTGCCTTATTCGGACCTAAAGAAGGTAGGGAAGGGAAGGAGGAAGAAGAAGCGACTTAAAGGCGATATGGACAATATGAAAGGTTACGGCGACGACATGTATGGTGGCGGGGACTTTGACGAAGAACGTGCATAGAACCTTTGCTCCATTTGCAAGAATCCTGGTCATAACGCTAGATTTCATAGGCGGGCGAGACAAGAGGTGGTTTATATTGCTCATCGAATTTCATAGTAAACATGCATTTATGATATTCATCTTCAAATTTACTTGGCTTTGTTTTTTTATAATGTTATTAATTGTATTAATGTTGTTACTTTCATTTTCAAACAGGCAGGTTCAGGGTTGCAAGATGGAGGCGCGGGCACCTCATCCGCGCTTTAGCCTCATTGAGACGGACTACGACAAGGACCACCGGGCCCAGGCCTTGTCGGAGCAGCAGAGGCCGTTGCGTGCGCTTCGTGTTCGCACGCACCACACACATAGCTGGGACAAGCGATACGTGACGTACATACGTCGTGCAGGCTTCCTTGAGATCATTCGGGTCTACAACAGTACACTCCCCACACTAGACCCTGCACTTCTTACTGCGTTTGTTGATAGGTAACATTGTATTTTGCGTTAATTGACTTTCTTTCGTAAAATTGGGCCGTCAACTTGCCTATAACCAGAACCTTGTAATGATGCAGGTGGAGACCGGAGACGCACACCTTCCACACACCATGTGGGGAATTGACTATCACAATGCAGGATGTCAAGATGATATTGTGTCTGAGTTTGTCTGGTCATCCGGTGACTGGGGTCGTCGACGAGTCTACTTGGGTAGACTTGGTGGAGCAGTTCTGTGGTAGGAGGCCATAAGATGCTGAAGTTAAAGGCACAAAGTAAGTTCATATCTGCGTCCCATTGAAATCACTAATACAACCATTTCAGCTACATCTATTTTTATAGAATAATGCTTTACTTGTAATTGTAGGAAGACCTCAGGAGTGTCGACGTCATGGATAACCCAGAACTTTGGTGCAGGGCCTCCGATCGGTGCTCCAGATCACGAGGTCGAGATGTATGCAAAGGTGTGGTTGTGGCACTTCTTAGGCGCTTTCTTGTTCCCCGACTCCTCAGGCGACAACATCAGCTGGATTTTCCTGAGGATCCTTATGCAGCCACTGGAGAACATTGCAACCTTTAGCTGGGGTACCGCGGTCCTTGCTTGGACATACCGTCAGCTTTGTACCGCCTGTCGTCGCCAGTCGGCCAATGCCAACCTAGGTGGCTGCTCGTACCTACTTCAAGTCTGGATTTGGGAGCGGTTTCCAGTTGGGAGGCCTACTAAACCTCCGCATTTGCTTGTGAGTACATTGACTACTTTGATATCTTCATAAGACTTAAGAGATTTGTGACACCGTGTTTGTGTGAATTGCAGGTTTGGCAGCATGAAGACGTTCGACCCACCGCCCTTTTCGTCTGGAAAGACACTAAGGTAGTGAGGGGCGAGCTGGATAGGAGGTACAGGCAGTACACAGATGCGCTAGACGTGTTGACACATAACTACGTAAGTTCAATCCACATTTCCTACTAAAGGCACTATCAATGAGATTGATCCGAAAATACTAAATAAAGTTTTTTTTACTTTGCAGGTAACATGGACACTGTGGTCTAGGTGGGAGCCAGAGGACTACCTTAGTCCACGCTGCGAGGAGGAAGGGGATGAGTGGCTTTACGAAGGGCCACTTATCTTCTTCCACGTGGTCGAGATGCACTACCCTTTCAGGGTTTACAGACAGTTCGGGAGGTTGCAGGGAATTCCACCGCTGTACTCCACCAACGCTCAGCTGCATGGGTACGATGCCAATCTGTTTATTCTAGTTAAGTGCCTCATTTCTAATGCAATATGTCAATGCAGGATCGATCGAAGGTTTCGGACCACGCAAAAGGATTGGGTGGTGAAGCACGAACCACATTTGCTTAATTCGTATAACAGGCATCCTCGCCACCTCAACGAACTTCCACAGCACCACCCGGCAAGATGGATGGAGTACCTGCAATGGCTGCAGCGGAGTACGAGGACTCATCTCATGGTCCCGTACACCAACATGCCTGCAGATGCGGGCGGTGAGGATGACATCACCGATGCGTTTGACGAGGCGCAAAGGGTGGAAACACACCTTCTTAGGGCCCCTCTAAATAGATACATGGTAAGTACTTTGGACTTACATCCTCAAGCGAGGTCAGGGTTTTAAAATTTAATCAAAATGATTGAGGTAACCTTGTGTGATGTTGTAGGCACAACAGTTGTCGAACTACTCCGAGGAAGCTTCCAAGCAACTTTTCCGGACTAGGGACGACAAGAGCAACCCTCTTCGCAGCTTTGTCAAGGTACTTTTGACAACAACATTCGTTACTACAACTCAATTACCTTCAAAATTCACACTTAATAATGCATGTTGTCATCTAAACCTGTAGAGAATGAAAAAGGGCTGCAAGAAGTTGGCTCAGAAGCTGAGCTGTGCGGACACGACGTTGGATGTACCATACAACCCCACGTGGTTGAGGAGCCAGACGACGTCCACCGCAGCTGCTTCTGCTAGCGACACCAGGGCTGCGTCCTCATCTGTTCCTACTCCGCAGGACAGAGGGAAGGGTCCAGCGGTTGCGGACGATGTGGACGAGGAACTTCAGTATGACACGACGAGTGGCGACGACGACGACGACGACATTCCCCAGTGGGAGTACACCGGTCACGAGGAGATGGATCCCTCACAGCTATACGGTGCTCCTATTGGTACACAGGGTGTGGAGTACACACAGCAGGAGAACTACACACCGGCCGAGCAATAGGTGCCTATGCTTTGCTTTTTCTTTAATTCAATTGTTCGTAGCTAAACATTTAGAGTAGCTCATCAGGGTGCTTGCTTGCAGGGGACTACCTCGACGCAGCAGTTCGAGCGTGGACATAGGCGGCAGCGCGAGAGGCAGCAACGGGACCGCACAGACGTGGGCTAGAGAAGCAACGTGGTCCCTATGAATCCGAGGAGGCGGCGGAGACCGCGAAACCCCTACACCCCTGGCGATTAGTAGAATAGTAATGTTTAGCAGGCGGCGGACACATGTTATCTTAGTTATGTAGTGCTAGAACATTTAAATTATTTGCAGGTGTAGCAGCAGTACCTTGATCTTAAAACTACTGTACTTGGTTATTTCGATTGGATTAATGTAGTTGGTAACACTCGTTTAATCTTTGGCGTAAACGCTATTCTTTGTGCCATGGCTACCGTATAACTTGCTGCAAATGACTCAACATGGCATGTCCGCATTTGTCACGCGTTGCAAACGTAAAATCTAGGCAGAGTTTCTGCGTGCCAGCAGTTTCAGGGACACCCCACCATGGCTGGGGGCGGGTTAGGGGTACCCCGCCATGTGCTATGGCGGGGTACCCCTAACCCGTCCCTAGCCATGGCGGGGTGCCCCTGAAACTGCTAGAACGTAGAAACTGCACTGATAAACTGCACTGATAAACCAGACAACAATTTAGTGAGTGGAGCAACAAATAGAACGAATGAAGACGTGAGAATGCAAATTATTACAATGACATGTTTCAAAGTACAACACTGATAAACTACACCAGACAAAGTTTCTAAGCCACTAAAAATGACAAACACTGACAATGACGACGTGAAGACGTGACAATGCAAATTATTACAATGACAAGTTTCTAAGGCACTGACAGCCTCCTACGTGCAGCACTAAGGCACTAACAATGACACTTGTACGTCAATCAAACTGCGTGCACCACTGCGTAAGCAACTCGTCCTCGGACTCCGAATCCTCCACTACAACCTCCTTACCCTTGCTCGCCTCGACTGCCTTGGCCTGAGAGGCCTGACGCCGGTAGTAAGCCGCCTCCGCCTCTTCCGTGGCCTGAGAGTACAACTTGGCCTCTTCTTCGGTCATGTCTGTTGGCCCCCATGCGTCGAACAGCGGTGTCTTCTGGCTGTGGTACGCAGCCTGACCCTCCTCTAAGTCCCTAACAGGCCCAGCGACAAACGCATCACCATCCTCCTTGGGCATCGGTCCTAACTCCTCTGCAAGACAAAGTAGCTCGGCTATCCTTCCCATGTCGTAGGCATCCTCGTCCTGAGAGTAGCCCAATTCCTCGGCTAGACGAATGAGCTCGCCTATCCTCCCGGTGTCGTCGTCTTCCTCCGGCTCGGCCCCCTCTTCAACCACAATCGGACGGCTTGCGGTGCCACCAACTCCTGCGTCCCGCTTTAGTGTCCTATTCTCCGTGTACCTAGCATGAGCCACATCTGCTTGCCAGTTGCCGGTGCATCCAATCTCTGCAAGTACAAAATGCAAACAATTAGCACGATCTTTGCAAGGACTTTATTGCCAGTCAAACAAAGAAGATTGACTTTCAAAAAACGCAATGACTCACTCGCACATAATGAGGCAATAGTATCGTTCAAGCCTTGCATCTCTGCTCTCTCAGCCTCCTCTGCAGCCTTCCTTGCATCCTCTTCAGCCTTCCTTGTCTGGTACTCCTCTACATCCTTCTTCTTCTTCTCGTACCACTTCTTCCACGCAATACTCTCCGGGTTACGAACACGCATGTCTTGGGCCCGTCGTAGCATTTTCTTCTTATGGTTCTTAATGAAATCAGTGACATAGTTTGTAGGATATCCTCTCATCTTACGAAGTGCTACTCTTGTCTTATACTCATCCTTGAACTTAAACACATCATCATATGATTCCCATTTGCATTTCTGAGTGCTCTGTTGCAACAAATAGATGAATACAAAGTTAGCGTACCAAAGCAAACAAAATAAAACATTAGCACTAAGTGTCAACAGTCCTAGCAAACCTCGTCATAATCGATCATGTGGCCACAGAAGTGGCCAATCCCAAGGCCTGAAGGGACTAGGCCGTAGCTAGCTTCAACACCACATTTGCACATCACAGGAGGCGCAATAGACCTCCTCTTCTTCTTCCAGTCTGGCACCTCCTCCTTCTTCTCCGGCTCCAGCCAATGGCTCTTTGGACCATAGACCCACTCCGCGAAACGGCACTTTGGAAAATTACGATCCTACAAAATCAAAACAGTAAAACACACATATAGGACATGACATTTCAAGGTTAACTCAAACCTTACCTCACGCCGTAGAGGACAAATGAAATCTTGTTCATTGCATGGGTTTATCACGGCTTGCTCTCCGCAATGGCACTTTGGAGGATCCTCGAGCCGCCGTGCCGATGCTACGGCCTTCTCTTCCTCCGTCATAGGAGGAGGGTTAGGAGGGGGCGGAACCCAGCGAGTAAACACCTCACGCTTGCAATGATCAATGCCGGGGTAGAAAAGGAGAATCCTTGGGTCAAACTTGTCCGGACCGTCGATTCATTGGAAGAAAAAGCACCGGAAGTAGGGCTACAAAAAAGTTTCAATTATCTCATCGCGAATACAACATCAGAAACCAATAAGAAAAACAAAGGGCACAATTACTTACGCTACAACTATAACATGTGTAGAAGCAACGTGCCGCAGTATCCGGATGTCTCGACTGGCCCACGTGCGCCGGATGACCATAATCACAGTTAGGGAAAGGTTCCTCGGGAGGCACGGGCGCATCCTTGCAAGACACGTCGGGGTACATCTCTCTAGGACGACCCTTTTTCCTCCAAATCGACTCACAATACGAGTCCTCTATCTAATAACACGAAATGATTTCAACACAAAACACATATCACTTATAATTCTTACAAATAAAAAATAATGTACAATATCAATACGATTAAAACTAATATAACTTTAGTAACTACATTAACCAAACATACTACAACGATGGGCGCGGAGAAGGGGTGGCCGGGACAAGGTCCGACGATGGGTCGGTAGCCGACGGGGAGGGGCACTAGGGGGGAGGGGTGCCGGAGAAGGGCGCTGAGGGGAGGGGAGCTCGGTCCTGGAGCGGAGAGGGGCGCTGCGGAAAATGGAATGGAAGGATGGCCAAAAACAAGAAGGGCCCGACCTTTTAAATGAGCGGGGTTGTACCCCGCCATGATCTGTGGCGGGTTAGGGGTACCCCGCCATGATGCATGGCGGAGTACTCCTTTCCACGTTGGCCTGCAGCGTGCCACGTGGCACCTGCACCCCGCCACCATACATGGCGGGGTTCAGTGCATTTGCCCCGCCATGCTTGGTGGCGGGGCCAAACGGGTTAGTTTTTTAAAAAAAATTCAAATCCAGGTTAAATTTAAAATTTGTTTCAAATTTGGGCTAAAAATAAAAAAAAATTCTTCACGGCAAGGAAAAAGCAACGCTGCTGGTTTAGAGCCGACTCGGATTGAATGTTTGGTTTAGAGAATCAAACCATTCTAGATGAGGTGATACGTTATGAGTTCATTTCTCAAATTTAATGGAGTGACTTTATTTTTTTTATACTAGAGGTGGTGATGCATCAACTCATTCTATTCTAGAAACTAAACAAAAAATAAAGGAATGGTACCTAATTCCATAAAACAAACACCCATAAACTATTGGCAAGGCTGCAAACCACCAGTGTAAACCTTCATCATAACCGGTTTATGGCTTCACATATTTTTGTTGTTGGTTTGAGCCATAAAGCATGGTGATATGCAGGATCCTCTAATAGCCAATTGTATTAACGCTGGTGTCTAGCTAATAAAGCTCACTCTTTACTCGCAAAAAAGAAAGCGGTGGTGATATGAACGTCGTCATTGCCAGTTTTATGGTACTGAACATGCCCTCCCGCGCCAATTTACATCGATTAGCACCCTTGTCCTTTTGTTATATATATTGGTGTTTTTTCTATGTCAGATAACAAGGCTACTTGCTGAACTAAATCTAACGTGACTGGTTCAATTGAACATTAGAATGCTAAATCCTCCCTCCGTTCCAAAAAAATTGAAGATTGAAACCAAATCAAATATTCTAAAATTTGACTAAGCTCATAGAAAATATATCAACAGTTATATGTCTCTAAATATGTTTACTAGAAAAATATATTCTGTCACACGCACAACATGGGCTGCCCAAGAGGAGGTGTCGGGCGCCCCAGCGACGTACCCTAAAAGGGCCGCGCGCCCAGGTGGGGTGGCTGCCGCCGCTGCTATCGTACGTTTGACAAGGACCCCCGATCCAGAGTTGGTGGGCATAGTGAGGAGGCCCAAAGGAGAGCGCTCGAACAAAAGAGGACTTGGTGTGAACAGTACCCAGGGGTACTGTAGTGCCACGGGTACTGTTCATCCACCGCCGCCCTAGGTTAGGTTTAGGTCACTTAGGGGCTAAGTCTCCCAAGACTATAAATACAAGGGGCTATGTAACCTTTCAACTTTAAGCAAGGAATAGGCCAAGTGCCTTCTATCTTCTCCCTCTCTCTTCTAAGCCTCGGTCTTCTTCCTCTGCGCCTCTCTCTTCTCTGCCCTAGCGTCACCGCCGCCCCTGCGCCCAAACCCTAGCCGCCTCCACCACGCCGCAACCCTAGCCGCCGCCCGGAGTCACATCACTGGCCACCCCCACCGCCACGCTTGTTACACTGGTATCCGGAGACCAAGTCGATCCTTCGGGAACCCATGGTTTCCACCGCCACCAATGCGGATCTCCAGGCCATCAAGGACGTGGTTGCCGGACTAGATCAATATGGCAAGGCCAGTGAGGAGAACTGGCACGTCATCGATTTTTCAGGCAACGATCTATGGCTTCCACTACCACCACGACCGTTGACTATTCGATCGCCGATCTGGAAAGGCGTCTGCTTGCCCTCGAGCAAGCACTCGGCCATGGAGGCACCACCATCATCGTATATGGACTCATTTTGAACCGGTCGGGGATATGAAGGTGGTGTCTCTAGGATGATCTAGCTAGTGTATTGGCATGGCTTGCATGCATAGCTTCTCTTTATTGCGATTGTGTTATGGGCTGTTTTATATCTATATATAATGGACATAATGCTCAGGTTTTAGAAAGCTTCACGTTATGATCTTGTTTTTGAGAAAAAACAATATACTTCTTTTATGCAGGGCACATTCAGGGAAACATACTGGCCGGCTGTGATTTTGGGCATTGTTCAGCATGAGGATACAAGGGAGATTATCCATTTAGAGAGCAGAGCATTGGAGGTTGTCACTCTAGACATGTTCGCCAAGAATGGATGGAGAAGCAATAATAGAATTTGCATATGATTTTTCCTTCCGTTTATTATTGTCATTTCCCTTCTATTCTTGTTTAGCAATTGAGCTACAAACTTGTAAGACTTGGCTGTGGGCCAGAACCTTTCCATTTTCTAAAAAAATTGCTTCAAAAATGAGGGCTTAATTCAAACATAATGACCCATGGATCAATAAAAGGTTTGCTTGCATAAGGTACATTTGGTTATCTATGAAATATGTGTTAGAAAGGGGTGTACATGGATTGTATATTTCCCATTCGACTTACCAAAGGGATTCACATACTAAATGAATAGTTTGTATCCAAATTCAGAAATTCAATATCCGTACCATATCTGTATCTAGATACTCAAAATTGGATATATACGATGTTGTCGATCAATATACATTCATATCTTATATTGGTCACTTCTGACACTCCCTGATGAATCTGAATCCGAGGAAAAAAGCTATTTGTATTCATATCCATAGGTTTAATTTCTATTTGTATTTGATCCATCTAGATTTAAACCAGGGCTGCAGGCATTTTTTTAATTCCCTTGCACCAGGGGCTCAAGTTGGCTTCTGGTGCCAGGATAGCACCACCACTTATTTGTTTTGCTCCAATATATTGCACCCACAAGATCTTTCTTTCTCATGCTAGCACCACCAAAAAATACATGTTGGGGCTGCCTTTAAACAACCCCTAACCAGAATTCATCTTTCCTTTTTTGTGATTTGCAGTCTTATCTGTAAGAATATGATTGTCAAATTATGATCGTACTACTTACAATTTAGTGAGAAATTACTGATGTAAAAATACTTTAAAACTTTTCTATATGTGCTTCATTCTAAAGTGATTTTCTTGTCCAAATTACCTGATTTCTTGAAAATAAAAATATCCTGTGAGGAGCTAAGAGTTTGCCAATAGTACTACATATTATGGTGTTCGAAGAACGATATGCTTGGATTGTGATTTATTTAACTATATAAGTGCTTTAAAGTTGTGGTAGCTCTAACAATAATGATTTAGAGGCTTTGAAATCCAACTTTTTGAAGCTAATGGTTTCTTTAAAAAATAATAGCAAACAGTAAACATAATTCCCTTAGCAGATAGATGTATAATTAACTACTTTAATTTAAGAGACTCATTAGTCTGGTATGAAAATTAACTTTGCTAAAACTGAAGTTATTATGATCCATGGGGATCGGGACAAACTGTCTAACTATGCTGAATTCTTCAACTGTCAAACCGGAATTAGCTCATCTTGGGGTTCCAGTTAGTCCTTGTAGATTACATGTTGTGGATTGGCTACCTTTAGAGGAAAAGAGTGTTAAGAAACTAGACATTTGGCAAGGAAGTTACCATTCGATATTGATGGTAGGATTACATTAATAAATGCCGGTTTATCCACTCTCCTATATATTATTATATGCCCATATATATATATATATATATATATATATATATATATATATATATATATATATATATATATATATATATATATATATATATATATATATATTTGCTTCCTAAAATTGTGATTGAGAAACTTGATAAGCAAAGAAGAAACTTTTTCTGGCAAAGTGGTAGCACTAAGAGGAAATACCATCTTGTGAAATGGGTGCATATCTGTAAATGCAAATAAAGTGCATTAGACATTAAAAAATTTAAGGAAAATGAATATGACGCTTCTTTGTAAGTGGTGGTAGGAGTTAGAACATGAAAATGGCATTTGGCAAGATATTTGTTTAGGCTACACAACTACAAAAAATATTTACCGCGACCTTTTCAAAACCCCCTCCGAGGCGGGCAGGAATGTAAACCACCTCGGTTAATGTCTGGCATTAACCGAGGCAGTCACTTTTTATTAACCGAGGCGGTTATAAGAAACTGCCTCACAAAATCCATTAACGGAGGCGGTTTTATAAAAAGAGCCCGCCTCCAGAAATAGCCCTATTAACCGAGGCGGGCCACTTATAAGGCCCGCCTCGGTTAATATTCTCGAGGTCCAACAACAAGCCCATATCCAATCCATATCGGGTTTATATAAAAACAGGAAGGGAGCTAGGGTTTCACTCCTCTCCCTCAGACAGTCGTCTCTACCCATAGCCCGATGCCTCTCCCATCTCCTCAGCCCGATGCCTCAGTGCGCCCTCTCTCGGCACCCCTCCCCGCCTGGTGCCCCTCTCCCATCGCCTCCCCTCCCAGCGCCCCTCTTCCCTTCCCTGTCCCGGCGGAGCCCCCTCTCCTCCCTTCCCGGCGGAGCCCCCTCCCCTCCCCTCCCGGCGGAGATCCGGCGAGCCCGAGAGGGTCACGACGATGGCAGTGGATCCTCCCCTGCCCTAACCTCCTAGGAATCCCAAGGCAGAGATCCGACGAGCCTAGGGGGTCCCAAGGAGGAGATCGTGGCGGCCATGGATCCGATCACGTCGGGACGGATGCGGTCAAGTCGGGGCAGATCGGATTGAGACATGGTGGATCTACCCCGTTCACCTCCGACAAGGGCGGAGGGAGGAGCAGTGGAGGCGGCACGGATTTGCCTCCGATGAGGGCGGATCTGGGTCCACGGCGCCACTCCCAAGTGTGGATCTAGATGCAGCGGCGCTCAATCGGTGCCGAGCTCATCCCCCAGCGGCAGTGGATCTCCCTCGCGCGGATCCGTGGCTACTGGCGTGGATCTAGTGAGGAGTAGTGGAGGTGGCCGGGCGGGGCCTGCTCCCCAAGCGGCGGTGGCCCAGGTCCAGGCTCGGTTGGGCTGTGGGTTTTTCTTTTTTTGTTTTTTATTTGATTAACCGAGGTGGGCAGCAAACTGCCTCAAAAAAGGTCCCATTTACCACGACTTTTGATCCGAGGCGGTTGCCATGCCTACCTCGGTTAAGCATTTTTGACCTCGTCTGTTAAAAATATTGTAGTAGTGCTAAATATTTGTGTAATTCCACTATGGGCACTTGTTGGATTATTTTGCTCCAGCAATATCCAACAACATGATCGTGTAGATGGAATCAGATGGTAGCACACGAGACATAAGTATTTATACTGGTTTGGGGCGCGGTGCACGCTAAACCCTACTCTAGTGGTGTGGCTGCTCTTGTATTCATATGCTCAATTACAGGAGTTGTTGCTCCTAGCTACAAGGTTGATGGAAAAGCTGGAAGATTGATCTCAAGCCCGAGGTCCCTACCCTCCTTTATACAGGCAAGAGAGGTAGGGTTACAAAGAGGGCAATTGGGCTAACAATTGTGTTCCTAGTTTGTTACACGATAAGCGCAACAGATTGATCCTAGCTACCATCCAGATATACCCGCCCTGGTTTGCCCTGGCCTCCACGTTGGTCGATCGCGTCAGCCCTCGTGGGCCTCCTCCTTGTTGGCTACTAGGCCGATAGCCTGGTGATGGTCACATATACGGGCGGTGTAGGTACCCCTGGTCCATATTTCTGACTGTAGCCCCGTAGGACTTAATGATAAGCTAGCACACAGCTTTAGCCCTCGGGACGTCACAATTTCCCCTGCAAGTTCTGTGTATTGTAAGTACCAGTGAGCATTTTCATCGGGTACCGAAGATTTGAGCAGCACTGCTTGATATTCCCAAGTATTGGGGAGCCGGTATGTTGTCGTTCGAGTACCGATAGCATTTCTTGGGTAGCAAGAATCTTCTTCAATATCAAGTGGGGCGGCGGTACACCATACATCAGGGAATATAGCTCCCTACAGTTGTAAGTGCCTAGCTTGAGTGGTACACCCAACATTGGGTAACATAGTTTCCTGGGTGTAGACCTCGGGAGGTTGTCAACGCCACATTCAGGTGGTGACACCCAATAACCGGAAGCGTAGCTTCTAGGACGCCCATAGGCACCGCGGTAGGGTGGTAGCATCGTTGTACATGGGAAGTCAATTCCCGAGGTATTCCGGTGTGTAACTAGTGGTTGCGCATCATTAAGTCCTAGTCGTAGAACAATAATGAGGATGGGGTAGTCACACGGCTGTCGCCCGCATGTCACTATGCCAGTTGGCTTTTGGGTGACCCAATTCGGGTCATTTGTTAGCCAACACTAAGGGCATCACGTTTTTCTTCGAGACCTGTTAAGTAATAGATCTTGAATTTTTATGGGCCTCATTAGTGGAAAAGGCATGATCATTGTCTCAGAGCCCTGAGGCCAATATAACAGCATCCTGAGTCAGGAATACTGTGGGCGAGTAACGAACGCGTGAGCAGCTATGGGCAGTTACGCATATTACTCTTTGAGCCGGTAATGGGTAGAATGAGTGAACATCTGCGTCCTAATGAATGGGGGTGGCAGGACAAAGCCTAACTAGTGGGGGCACGTCATAAAACTCTTTTTCCAGATTCTAGGAGCTCATACTTTGATTATAGCCATGGGCTAACCAGTTTTCCAGTTTCCCACAAAGGGGCCGCTAAAATAAGGTACTTCGAGCTCGTCCAGGCATTGGGAGATTCGTAACACCGAGTGTCAGAGGTTTTAGGATCAGACTGGTGACCCTCCCGAATCCCCCTAACTCTAGTAGGGGTAGGGTCGATAGTGAACGAGTCACTACTGCTTACACCTGTTGGTGGGGTGGGCCAGGCCGAGTACTTGCCCTGAGTGTCAGGTCACTCGCCTGTACCGGCTCGGGTGATGGTACATCGGGTTTCGGCCTAGTGGGCCCCATGGTTCCCATGGTTGCGTGGATGGATTCCTTCTCGGTGAAGCTGAGGCATCAGTTTTGATGGCTCATTTCCCCCATGCACTTCTCAGAAGGCGTCCCCTCAGAGGTCATGGGGACGTGGCCTAGCCTTAATTGATGACACCGCTCAGAGAGATTTTTGGAATTCCATTGGTCGTGCGCGTTCGCTGCCTATAAAAACATGGGAAATAGAAAAAAGTTAGTAAATCTGTGCCATAGCTTTTGTACTCTTACCTTCCATCGTCTATCGTGCTTTCCCCCAGGCTTTTGTTCATCATCCATAGCTGGCGACAAGCATGCGAGGGTAGAGACAGAGGAGGGGGTCGCTGGGAAGCACGTGTTCCAGGGCCCTGTTCTTCTTCGCGATGAGCTGGTGCGACTCGGGTAAATGTGAGTCTGACCCTCGACCATGTTGGGAAGAGGGGCGGTTTGAGCGAATCGTTTGTTGCAGGGCGATCTCGATAGCGCACCCTGCTCCAAGGCCCCCCGTTGATGGGGGCGCTCCATCATCATCGCAGCTTCTGTCGAGGCGAGGCGGCGACGGAGGAGGTGTTCTTGCCGTGGTGCAGGAGGCCGACATGACACGTGAAGCCCTTCACGATGTCACTCGAGAGGGAAGGCGACTGAGGGAGTACATCTTGGTCACAGAGGCAGCGCTTCACGCTGCAGATGGGGAGGCTGCCAAGGCGAAGGCTGCAGTGGTGGTGACTCAGGCGGAACTTGCTGTTGAGTTAAACTTCGTTTTCTTTTTTGTTGGATTTCATCTTGATGAGGGTAACTCTGAGTTTTTCCCTTGTTGTTCCCAAGTGTTCGGGAGCAACTGGCTGCTGCACAAGCCAAGGTGGTGGAGCTACGGCAGACCAGCGAGGATCTGGCTAGGCAGTTGGCGGAGGCTGCCCATGGGCAGAACGAGGCGGCCGCTTGGGCGTGTTCCTCCGCTGCCTTGGCACAGTCCAATGGCGAGCGTTATTCGGTGCTCCGTGATGCTGCAGTTGCCACTATCACGATGGTGTTGCTGGTAGGGACGAGCACTCCTGATCGGCTCCACTGCCTCCCGACGCAGATTAGGGAGGTGGTGGCCCATGGCATCCATCATGGGGCCATAGGAGCCTTGACCGCGGCTCATCTCCGTCTTTGTCATAGATGGATATGCGCAAGGTGATGCCCGGGTTTTCAGCGGTGGAGGAGATCCTCGACGATGTGAATGTTGAGTGGTTGGTTGCTGAGGTTAGTGGTAACGCTGAGGCAATTGCTGCAACATGGAGCGGATCATCAAGGACTCTCCCCTTTAGGAATAAACTGTGTACTTTGTAAAAAAGAAGGTGTAATAATGTTTGGGACCTTGCAATTTCTTGATGTTTTCTCAAGTTGAGTCCTCTGTATGGTGGTAGTGCGTGGTAGTAGCCCTCGAACGCTCGGGTGAGTCATCGTGACTCATCCGAGGGTTGGAGCCATACCACACCTGATGTGGGCCTGTCGGGTGCTTCTATGTCTTAGTAGAGCTAGTCATCAGTTCGAGACTGCCTTTTGATTTGGCAACAAGTGTTGTCGCACGCACATAGCCCTGAGTGTTCTGATCGAACATCGCTTAGCTAGTCATACCCATTCTTGGGGTGGCCTGCTTATCGGTTAGGTTAGCTATGCTGATGTTTATGTATTAATGACCCTTGGGCGCCTTGTTGTGAGGTGCTAAGGGCCAGGGTGTTTTGTGGTGTTGCCCTATGGAACAGGGGGTGGGGATGGTTATTCCACAACCGTTCTGAGTAGTCAACTTTCTAAGTTTTAGGGGCGTGTGGCCTCAGTTGAGGTGGCTAGTGCCTGAATCAGGGCTGGCCCGAGTTTGACAGTACATACTGTCGTTGACACGTTGAGCCTTGGCCTTGCAGCTTCCTGTCTGAGGGAATAGACTTTTTGTCGGTAGTTGGGACGTAGTGCCCAGTCTACCTAGGACAAGATGGTGTCTGGTATCATCCACTGGGAGCTTATGTCCTGCACGGTTTGCACATTTTTTTCTTGTCTTTCTCTCATCCTTAGCATTGGATGTTGGTTTAAGCTATAAACCCTGACTGCTCGGGGACGCGAGACCTTGTTAGGCTGCTCGTACCATTTCAAATTCTTAGAGACTTTGATTGACAAGAGAAAGGTAAGATCGCGTGATCCGTGGGACTATTTTCTGCAGTCTGCGTTCACGTTAATGGGTTAGCGTAACCCGTGATGGTTGTCCACTGTAGATATTCAAAGTTTGACATTAGAAGTAATCAGCCCCCGAGCGGTCCAGAGAGGCTTCTCCTGAATGCCCGAGGGGTATTGATGCATGTATTCTGGTGAAATGTAATATAACAAGAAAAAATAATGGGGTAAAGATGAAATTGACATAACTGATGATTGTCGACTGTCTCTCCAGGCATTAGCGTCCTCTTGCTGCCAGGATGTGCTTCTGGGAGTGAAAGTCGGTGACAGGATTACGGTTGACGGTGGTGACGTTGCTACCCTTGCTCCCAAAATCCTTCGCCGTCTCCTTCGTGCAGGCAGAATCCTCCATCGTCGATGGGGGGTCCGTCCGATTTGAGATCACCACCCGAGCGACCGGTAGGGTGAGAGCGACCGGCCTGCTGGGTTGGAGGGACGTGACAGATTGACTGGTACAGCCATGCAGTTACGCCTTGAGATAGGTTTGCAGAGTTTCTAGCTTTCTTGATTGGTTCGGAAGGTACCAGTGGTCGCACGGGTTTCCCTCAAACAGATATGCTTGTGAATGTTGTTCATTGGGGATCCTCTCCATCTTGTTTCTTCACGGTCGTTGGCCTTTCGGTGAAAACAAGTGGTCAGAATCGGGAGTTTCCCGATGTAGGGTCAGCATCCGAGTATTCGACTATGCGACTTCCTTAGTTTTCCCCACTGAGGGGAGGGTTTCATCCCCTCGCTGGAGGGGATTGTCTGAGTTTCGGCTGCTCATCTAATGAGGGCCTAGTATCGGAGCCTGCCATGGGCGAGGCGACCTCATGTCATCGCGATCTAAATTTGAATTCTCAAGTAGCTAGTTGCAGCCATAGAGAAAGTGGTGAAAAGCTTCTAGATCGATAAGTCTAGAGACATCAGCATCGTCCCACCAGTCTTGTTGATCAGGTGTGTCATCGAGTTTACTCCGCCTGGTTGGATTTAGAGGCTTGTCTTCCTCCATGGGAGGTTTGGTGGATTCCATCGCAGCCCGTGAGAGTGTCTCGCGACGAGTTGTCGTCATTTGTCTTGATCTCTCCGGAGATTGAGGAGCAGGATGATGAGGTATCAGTATCGGGTCTGAAGCAGGGGTCAGATCCGTGGTTTTGCTGATATGAAAAGAAGCAATAGGCTCACCTTCTTGTCCATCCTCGACGAAAAGATGAGCGTAGCACTTCAGGTGTCTTGTGAGGGCGGATGGTCCCGCATCCATAGCCTCCTCCAGTCGGGCAGTGAAAGCACGGATCTGGAGGGACTGTTCTCCCTCCTCGATTGGTTCGGGTTCCTGAAGGCACAGTGATGGGGACATGATTCCCGATCTTCCATCAGGTTGACGATAACTATCGTTTTGGTGGAGCACAACACACCAATCTGGCTTCAGATCAAGAGACCCGAACCAGTTAACCTCGCCACGAAGGCTAATCCCTGCTTGCGAAACAAAGAACACAAGCAAGAACTCGAAAGTACACAGCTCAAAGATTGGGACAAACTACAGATGTATGATTAAGTTCTTGGAGTGGGGTCTCACAAACCGATGATACGACGACTATCAATGACAGGATGATCTAAGCAAAACCCAAAACCTAACGATAGTAGCAGTGAATGTTTGTAAAGGTCTTAGGGTCGTCGCCTACCCTGGACGCCCCCCCCTAACGGGCTCAAAGACAATACACGGCCTAATGGACCAAATATGGTGATGCAGCACCCCGATAGATTCTGGATGCTAAATTGTTTTGATGATTCCTGTTGACTCCAGTGGAATTTGGACTTCAAACCAAAGCCATTAGTTAGCATATGAAATTTTCTTTCCATCCATATATAGATCATCAAAAACTAAGTCCGGATGCGTCATGGGTGACCAATTTATGGCAGACTGGTCCTGGAGGACACGACAGACTCGAAGTCATGTTGGACCGGGCCTCTGGCTTGTGTTGGACGTCCTTGCTGGTCATCTTCGCCTCCACCTCTTCCTCTAAGTTCATCATGACCCTCTCTGATGTTCCTAAGCAATATAACATCATTTGGTAGCAATCTATTCTCAAAAGTATGAAAAGGATCACTTAAGAACGAGCTCACCTCTAAATTTAGTTGTCACAATCGAGCTCAGGTCATTGGACCTTGCATGATGGTCGGAGGATCAGCAGGTGCATCTGAAGGAGTGATGTCCACATCACACAAGTCCCCGAACCAGTCGGCGATGAAGTCAAGCTTGTTGAAGGTGATCCTCTTACCTAGCGGCACTTCTTCTGGTTCGTCACCGAAGTTGAAGATGACTCTCATCTGAAACACAATATTAGTCTGATCACGAAAGGCCCCTACCTGACGCGCCAACTATGGGATTATTTTGCTCCGGCAATATCCAACAACATGTTCATGTAGATAGAATCAGATAGTAGCACACGAGACACAAGGATTTATACTGATTCAGGGCGCGGGGTATCACACCCGGTTTTCTAAAGAACAAAACCAGGCTAATCATATGTGTGTCCAGGAAGTCCACACATATGTCAGAATGAAAAAGTATCAGAAACAATGTTATTATATAATATATACATAGCTATATTAACACTTACATCAGAGTATTGCGGAACGGTGACTAAACTTCAGGCTCCATTCTTCGCAAGGACGGCTGACTAGTGGCTCCGTATGCCAAGCTCTTCTGAAAGACTTCTGAAAACTCTAGTACATCTTTATCCTTCTTCTGAGCAACACCTTACTACACACTGGGGTGTGGGAGAAATAGCAAGGGTGAGTCCATGTCGAACTCAACAAGTACAACACAGGGTTCATGAGGCACAAAAGGCTAGACACTGTTTGACTGCATTTAGCTTTTAATCATCATATAATTAGCAATTGAGTAGCATCAAGATATTTCAATTTCCATTAATGAACCAATGATCAATTGTAATAAGAATAATGAAATAGCATTAACATGGCATAAAAATATCAACAGTAATTAAAACATGATATAACAATGGTGATCAACTATTCTGTAAGAATCCCTAAGGTCGCTCGTATTCGTGAGCACGGCTAGTATACCAGTTTATTAAACTCTGCACAGAGGTGTACACTTTCACTGTGAGTCATGATTTCCATATGCTAAGGGGTCATGAATCCCTAAACACAAGAAACCATATAAAGCCATTCAAAAGTTCATCTAACAAGTTAGGGCCATTAGATTCACTCGGCAGGCAGATGTAAGAACCCCTTTTCAAATGGCACAATTCCTTCTCGGCTATACTCATAGATTAGAGGCTGTCCTACACCCAACGTGGCAAGCCATTCTTACGCCATTTAAGGTAACCACTAACAAGCTAGAAAAGGTCTCTTGAACAACTAGAGCCAGAGCCATATAGCCCTCACAGCTGTACTGTATTTCCCGGTTATCACTTACAGGTAAGTCCTTACGGAGAGTAACTAAAGCAATCAATATAACCCCTTGCTCTAGCCCCCTTTTCAACAGTAATAAAATCATCATTAAAGGTTGGTCACTTAATCCATTAGTCAAATTACAAGATCATTGTTCATAATTAAGCGCTAGCAATAGCTACCCAAATGCACAACCCATAGGTGACAAGGAAATAAGATATCAATAGCTAAGTTATAATCACTATGGTTGTCAAGAAGGACACATGCATATGTATGACAATTTTAGTGAATATGTCAACAAGGATGATCCCATGTTATACTTGCCTTGATCAAAGTTTCCCTGTTGATACTGCTGGTCTGGCTCAGAATAATACTCCTGATCATCAAGAAACTGCTCACCGTCTATACTCGATCATCAAGCATCAACACACAATCATCCGAGCAATCATACACGAAGCAAAAAAAGAAACATAATTAAAATAGTACACCAACAGTATCAAAATAGTATAAAAAGTTTGTAAAACTCTTCTACACGTTACTACGATCACACAGACGTAAAGATCACGAAATTCGGATTTAAAACGTGAAAGTTATGAATTTTCTTACACGAGCTGTAGATGAAGAACTTCGGCGAGGGGTGGAGGGAGCTATGAGCGGCGGCTCGCGATAAGGGTTGTACTTCTGAAATCAGGGTGTCGAGGGCTACGCCGGCATATATATAGTTGTAGGGTTTAGAAACTTTTCGGAATTTCTTAATTTCGGGATTATTTTAATTCCGCGAATAAAAAAATTCCAGAAAATCTAGAATTACCTTTTAAGCCGCGAAAAATAGCCCGAAGCTCAGAAAAATCACAGGAAAAATCCTGGAGACTCTTGGGGAGATAAGGAACTCAACTAAATAGGTTTGGGCTCATGAAAAGATTAATGAAGAGATCAAGGAAAAATATTAAGCTCACGGAAATTGAAATTTTAAATCTAGAAAATGCCAAAAAGTTTTCCGATGAGAAGTAATCATCGTCCTATGATATTTTGAAAATAATAGCACTCACCAACACCAAAGACAAGCATCATACAAACACCACATTATCAAATTAATATGAAAAAGTTTAAAACCACAATTTTCTATATTTAAATTAGCAGCAACTTAACTTATCTAATAAATTTATTCAAATATTGAAATCATTTATTTTATTTAGTGTTTTTCATGCACAACCCAAAATAGGAAATTTTGGGTGTGACACGGGGCGTGCTAAACCCTACTCCAGTAGTGCGGCTACTCTTGTATTCGTATGCTCAATTATGGGGGCTATTGCTCCTAGCTTTGAGGTACATGGAAAAGGTGAAAGATTGATCCCAAGCTCGAGGTCCCTACCCTCCTTTATATAGGCAGGAGAGGTAGGGTTACAGAGAGGGTGATCGAGCTAACAGATTGTGTTCCTAGTTTCTTACACGATATGCACAATAGATTGATCCAAGCTACCGTCCAGATACACCTGCCCTGGTTTGCCTTCATCTCCACATTGGTCAATCGCGTCAGCCCTGGTGGGCCTCCTCCTTGATGGCTGCTGGGCCAATAGCCTAGTGATGGTCACATATACGAGCGGTGCAGGTACCCCTGGCCCATATATCTGACAGCATTGTTCAACCACATAAAATGATTCCACCATCTAGGTAGACCTTTTGAAAGTCAAAAGCACATGTTATTTGAAAGGAAGAAGTTGTAAAGCTAATAGAGGTGATAACATTCTTCTGTCGACTGATTTTGGTTCCAGAACAAACTTTATGTCTCTCTCATCCCATTCTCTATGAATTAGCTATGAAGAAGAGATCACACCTAATGAATTCATTAGGAGAAGGGATGATATTGAGTTCAGAAGATGGCTCCCGGACATTATCAAGGAGCAATGCTCTTTGTTGTGTGACAATACTCTTGGCTTATGCTTGAATGGAAGATGATGATGTAATCTCCTAAAAATGGTCCAAGAATAATGGAGTTTTCTCAGTTAGGTCTGTGTATGATCATTTGACTTGCTCTGAGACAGGACAGTCCTTTGTTCATATATGGAAGGCCAAAATACCCCCATTGAATCATAATCTTTATCTGGTTGATAGAGAATGATGCCATTTTAACTAAAGATAATATGATCAAAGGAAAGTGGAAGGGCAACCCAACATGTTACTTCTGTGATCAAAATGAATCAATCTCTCATCTGTTTTTTCAATGTGTTGTTGTTCATGTGGTTTGATCTATAGTTGCATCATGCTGTGAGATTAATGACATTCCATGCAATTGGGAGCAATGTTGGAGGTGGATAAGTAAGATTTTTCCACATGGTAAAAAGATTTTTACGTTGGGAATTGCTTCAATTTGCTGGGCTATAGGAAGGCTTGGAATAGGGCGTGTTTTGACAACAAATTAATCAAACACCCTTGTGAAATTTTCTGCAGTGTGTGTTCTTATATAAAATATTGGGCAGGTCTGTATGTACAATGCAGGATTCAAGGAAGCCATATTGAGAATGCAGGTATCTTGCTCAAGGGTGCAATCCAAGTGATGAAGGCACAGGCTGGTCGTCCACCTCAGCTGTAGATCACAGAGATGGAGAAAAGTGAGGAGGAGAAGAATGAGGAAATGCCAAAGGATTAATCTGATATGTGTCCCTATATAGACCAGTACGTTCGTGATGTAGTGTTGTCTGAGCTTTTTTTTTGTGGGGGGTGTGGGGGGGGGGGGGGGGGTTGGAGTTCTGGTGTTTGAGCTTCGTCCCTTTCGTAGGTAGACCTAAAAATACTAGCACATTGCCAAAATTTGAGAGCAGAATCATGGTAGCCTGCAGTCAGTTTGAAGCTTAATGTCTTGATCAAACTACAATGCGATGTAAGTTATTACACCTCTGCATCGCTGTAGGTATGTTCATTAAGATCAAACTACAATGCGATGACGACGACTTGTGCTTGCAGGATGCAAGCTTATGTGTGCAAGGAAGTAGGGAAGAATATTATCTACATATCTCCTATGCATATTACCGAGAGGGCCATCATTGGGTATGATATACCGAACACGCATCCTAGGCTGGCAAACTTGAGTGGTTTAGACCGAGTGATGGCCAAGGCTTTGATGCAAGGAGAGATCAAGTTCAGAAAGGGACAATACCTCTTACAAGCAATGAAGAAGATTAAAAAATGGGTGTATCCTTGCCGCACACCAGTTCGGATAATTAAATCAATGCAATAGCTTATGGGTTCACCACTTTTCAAATCTCAAGTTTTGAGATCCATATTATTTCAATGGTGCAGCTTGGGGCTCATGGGCCACTGGATTGTATTTCTAATCTATCCTCAGGATGGAAAGGCCATTGTGTTGGACTCCATGCGGGACACCAACAAAAATGGGTACAAGTAGTTCGAAAGCGTTCTGCGATAGTAAGTGATGACACTTCTTCTTTTATGCATTCAAAGTATCGCACCAAATTTGTTGTTCACAGTAGTGGTTGGCATACAGTGCTTACAGGAAGTACGCGGAAGAGGGCGGCTATGATCGGAGGTCCGAGAGGATGAAGAAGTATGGCACAAAACTGGCCGTGAGGTGAGATTTCCAGATACTAGTACTAATACTTCTCCTGCCCTACTACTACCAGAACTACTAATACACAACTCATACTACTACTAGCCTACTACTAGTACAACTCCTACTACTACCCTACTACTACAACTACTACTACCATACTACTACACCCTACTACTATTACTATTACCCTACTACTACTATTACCAGTCCTAATGATCATGTTACATATATTATGCATGCAGTGTTACAAGCAACCGGAAGGCTCAGTTGTGTGTGGATACTATGCTTGTGAGTACCTCAGGGCTTGCGGGAGATTCAGCAAAAGCTAGCAGCAGCTGAAGAAATCCATGAATTGGTGGCGAAAGGAAAGGATCACCCATAGGACCATCACTCGAATAGTAGCCGACATCTGTAAGTTTGTCACTGATGAATGTTGTCATGTTGATGGAACTTTCTTCAATAATACTATAGCGAGCTAGAGACGGCGGAGAAGTATGAGAAGCTACGCAAGTGGAGAAACGGTGAGCTAGAAATGAAGGACTACAAGTTACCGGACTTGTTCTTGTAGGTGTCCTAATTAACTTTTGAACATTGATGTGATGTGAATTTGTGAACTTGATGTAATATGAACTTATTAGTGCGTTTATGGAATTTGTGATCTCGAACTTGATGTAATATGAACTTGATGTGATAAATTTGGTTTGAATGTGTTCATTCTATGTATATGTGTCTTCTGCTTCGTATGTAATATATATGTTTCTTCTCTGTATGCGTATTTTTTGCTTTATTATTTGCGTTTGAATCTGAGAAAATTCGGTTTCAAATTCAAAACCAAATTTCAAAAACCTTTTTTAAATTCTAAAAATCATTAACCGTTGCGGTTGCCCTAAGCCGCCCGCAACGGTTAATACCATTAACAATCGCGGGTGGCTTAGGGCAACCGCAACGGTTAATGGAGTTAACCGTTGCGGGCGGCTTAGGGAAACCGCAACAGTTAATGGTATTAACCGTTGCGGTTGGCTGCCCGCAACAGTTAATGCCACGATTAACCGTGGCCTTTGCTTGGTGATGGTTGCTTTGCCCGTAACGGTAAATCAAAAATGCCTGCGATGGTAAAGATTTGTGTAGTAGTGTTTCCTTCAATATTCTTTTAGATAATGTTTTGTGAATATTAGATCAAAATACAGAAGCAAGGTTGAAATGTACTAGTAATATTTTGTCATTTACTCTATCCTCTTAGTAAACAACAAAAAGAAACTCAACCAACCTACAAGGAATTAGGTGTCTTTATTAATAAGAAATAGCACCCAAACCGCCTCCATGATTACTTGAATTTGGGTTGTCGGGGCATACATCCACGTCCACAACAACTGAGCTAGGCTCAGTCTTTCTAAACAAAGTCCACCTCCATTAAATCTAGTTACATCCACAAGTAAAGAAACAAATTGTCTATAAAAATATTTCTTGACCCCCCAAATTCCAAATTAATTGCAAGGCAGATATATTTCATTTCAGATGTGTTACTTGATGACATGGTGTCATGCAGCTTATAGAGCTGCACTTGCAATGTGAAGTGCATGTGGTTCACGCTCTAGCATGGTTCATGATAATGAATATTTTACATATTTTTGTTTGTTTTTTATTGCACTAATTCAAATGATCACATGACATCCTATATATTTTTACAAATAGGAACAATATAAATTGCAAGATTTAACTCATGTTTTGTAATGAGATTTTATTTTCGCATGTTGATTCAAATTATTTATCCTTTTCACGTTCAACCTAAAAGCTTTTGCCTTTTTATTGTGGTGAGACAAAGTTTTGCTTTACATCTATTCTTGGCAGATAAGACTGTGTGTTCTTATGGTTACTCAGTATGCATAGTTTATTTTAATTTTTACTCTCTCACATGTTTTATTAAGTAATTTCTGTTTTGTATGACTACCATTTCTCTTTCTTCTTAACCTGCAAAAGTTTGTATCTGTGTTACAATTATTAACAAACTTACTATATGTTCCTTTGCTATATATATGGTTTATCGAATTGTCAGAAACCTAGCTGGTGACATTCAAGAGCCAACAATCTTTTTTTCCTAGTTTTGAACATGGATTTACCAAATTTTGTCAGTCCAATTGCATTAATTTGTGTAATCACAAAAATATGATTAGAGTAATTACTCAGCCTGCTTCATGTGAAAGATTGTCATTTGAATAATGCATGATGAGTAACTTTTTGCTCTGCATCTTTTGAAAGGTTGTTATTTGAATAATACTCAATGGAGTGAAAAGCCACACTAGGACAGACCAAGCATTGTTGTGGAGACTCACTGCGATGATACGCGTAGCCTAACACTATCAGTAATGTCACATGCGCTAGCCGTAGACTATTTTAGCATCAATAGCAGTAAATTCTTCAAAATAGAACTATATTTTCTTTCTGAGATGCAGAGAGAGAGAGAGAGAGAGAGAGAGAGTTAACTAATTAGGATTTCCTAGTTGGGCCTAGGTCTGGTTGGAGGTTCTTGTGTTGCAGCTATAAATTAAAGGATGAATGGTTCATGTTTAAAGACTAAAAATTGGACCACAAAAGAACCAGAAAGCAAAACAAAACATAGTTTGTAAACTCGTGCAGTCTTGCTATTCCTGACTGGCATGCACACAGCACACATATACAATAAAGCCTTGTCATTCTAATAATTTACTTACAATGTCTTAGTTTTTGGGAACACTGACCAACACCATGCATGCATTCTGCTACATATTGACATAAGCCTAAGTGACACGTGATTTATCAGTTCCTCATCTTGCCACATCCTAAATCCTAGTATTTTTTTTCCTTGATATTCTGGATTCAGCATCTCAAGGTCAAAATTCTTTAATAACTCATTTGTTGTGAGGCTTTGAAACATGATGGGCATTCAATATATGTAATGTATCTAAATCTGTATAGTCATAGTATGATGGCGATATGCATTCATATCTTATCAGGCACAACTGACGCTATTGCTACCAAAATCTGAATCTGAGAAAAAATAAATACATGTATTTGTATCTATAGGTATCCATTGGTATCAGATCTGTCTACACTGCCTAAGTAGACTTCATCTATATTTTGTAGTCCATGATCAGTAAGAATATTCTTGTGAAAATATGATCATACTACTTACAAATCAAGTGAGCAATTATCGAACTAAGAATACTTTAATGAAAGTTGAACTATATGTGTTTCATTCTAAAGTGTTTCATTGTCCAAAATACATGAGTTCTTGAAATTACACAAATATCCTTTGAGGAATTATTAGTTTGCCCAGAGTACTACATAGTATGGTGTTCTAAGAAGTTAGATACTTGGATTGTGGTTAATTTAACTATAACTGCTTTAAAGTTGAGCTATCTTTTTACTAGTAATTTAGAGGCCCTGAAATGGTTTTTTAAGCTGATACTTTGTTTATAAACTAATAGCAACCAAACAAGGCAAACAAAAAACATTAATTTAACAAAGAATTCGCCCTAAGTAGACATACAGTGCCAGAAGAATACCATACCTTGACAAAGGTTCCTAAGGAAAATTTTGTGAACACTCCCTCCTTCCCATCGCTGATAAGGCTACAAATTCTAACACTTCTCGCCTAATAAATCAGACACGAACTTAAATTTGTTTGCTGAATTTTTCTTTTTCTTATTCTTCTTCTTTTTCATTTGTGTATTACTTTTCTGAGGTACAGGGATGCGATCATACCAGCACTAAAGCACCGGATCCCATCAGAACTCCGAAGTTAAGCGTGCTTGGGCGAGAGTAGTACTAGGATGGGTGACCTCCTGGGAAGTCCTCGTGTTGCATTCTTATCTCTCAGGCGTCGTCTCTTTTGTCTCCCTGTTTATCGTCTCTTTTGGGTTTCATCTCTAGCCTACCCCAACTTGCTTGGGACAAAAGGCTATGTTGTTGTTGTTGTTTTCTGAGGTACAGCCTGTAGATCACACAATCACTTATTTCACCATATGTTAGGCCCTCAACTACTTCCCTACAAAATGATCTACCTCTAGTAGCTTAAGCTCATCATATATCTGAAACCTGACTAACATCTCCAAAAAGGCACTCACACAAACATCCGGTTCAAAAACGTTATAGGTAACACTAAGTCTACTGAACTCTACATGTTTCAAGTTACTCACCTGATTTTGAGATTCTACTAACAGATGCCCCAAAGGAGACTCCAAAATTATTAATATTCTGCTGACTTTTATCATCTGAAAAGAAGATCAAAAGAAATTTTCAGAAAGGTTACCTTTTCCATGGGAGTTTCTTAGTTCTTGCATGCCTTAAGCTTTGATGCTTTTTCTGTAGAGTCTTGGCCTGTTGTAGCCTCGCAACGTTTGCTCTTGCAACTTAGTGCTATTTTTTTCTCGAACACGCAGGAGAGCTGTGTATCATTATATTAAGAAGAAGAAAATGAGTCTAAGAAAACTCAAAACACAAAACAAGCCCATTAGGGCATGAGTTTACATGAGTGATTAGCCAGGTAGACAAGAAACTTCGACTAGCGACCTAAGACTGGGTGTTGTTTTGGCTACACTGTTAGTCGAATTGGGATTCCTCCCAGACTTCTGAGCTGCTCTTGCTAGCTGCCTCCACGGATGTTGTTACGGGGCTTTTCTCAGTGAAGTGAGCATAAAAGTTTTGGTGTGGCCACTGGCAATACATAATCACCGAAATAGAGAGGATGCAGTTTGCAGTGTTGTTCCTGACGCGCGAATGCAATATAATGATGAACAGCAATCTGTTTTCGTCGACAGTCACCATCATCTCATCAAGGTTGCTACTAGCATCATAATCTGATGAGATCATGAATGCTGCTGCCTGCTGTAGTGCCTAATCCTTGAAGGCCTGTAGATGAACTTTACTGCTAGACTCTTTTAATTCACTGCCACCGATGAACGACAACACTGACCATAACAAATGAGCAGTGCTGAAAATAAATGTATAAAAACGAAACACAAATTGCTTCCAAATTCAAATGTTGGGTACATTTAGCCCTAGTCTAAGGACTAATAACTCAAATGACGACGACGACTCCTGAGTCCTGATACTCCACCCTAACCTTGAGACTCTTACCATCGACACACAATTAAAACCAAACAAACCAAATCATAAGATGGATTTTATTTCATGCATGCCCCCGAACAGGTAGGCGTGCATTCTTGTGCCCTTTAGGGCTAGTTTGGATTATTGATCATTCCCCGTGGGATTGGAGGGAACTGAGAACAAAATCTGTTCATCCCCTTCAATCCCCATGGTGAATTTGTGTATCCAAACTAGCCCTTACATGGGCTTGGGCTTGATGAAGCTCTCAAGGCCATGCTTCCAGAGCAGATAGTCGACGTCCTCATCAGTGGCCTGGCGTCCACTGCCATCATCCAAGATGGCGTCCGCCACCTCAACGAGGTAGCTTCTACCACGTGGAAAGCCATCGTCCTCGTCATCATCAACACCCACACCAGCGGCAGGGGCAAGAGGATCCCCCACCGCCGCCTGCAGCGTATGTGGCACCGGCACCAGCACTGGCACATCAGCTAGCATTGGTGGCACCATCGCAAACCGTGGCACCATGAGTGGCTCCTGCGACGGCGCCATCAGGGGCTCCTGCGGTGGCACCAGCAACAGCTCGGGTTCCAGCGGCGGCGACGGCAGCACAAACAGCGGCGAGTTCGCCACCATCGGCGGCGCCATCGCAATCGGTGGCACCATGAGTGGCTCCTGCAATGGCGCCATCAGGGGCTCCTGTGGTGGGACCAGCAGCATCTCGGGATCCAGCGGCGGCGGCGGCAACACAAACAATGGCGAGTTTGCCACCATCGGCGGCGCCATACCAAGTGGGACCACCATCAGTGGCTCCTCCTGCGACGACACCAGCATCGCCGCCGCAGCTTCTTCCAGTGCGAGCAGCGGCGGAACGACCACCGCTGCAGCCGAGGTGAGCGAGTTAACGCGCTCGTAGATGGAGCTCCTGAGCAAGGTGACATCGGACCTGACGGCAGCGGCGAGCTCGGGGGCCAGGTTGTTGAGGTTGCTGCGGCGGCCGAGGCTGATGTCGTTGAGGATGAGGTTGACCTCAAGCTGGCGGGCTGTGGCCTTGTAGCTCTCCAACCTTTTCCCCATCTTCTTCAAGGCCTGGAGCAGGAAGCCCTCGTTGTCCAGCCTGTGCGTCTCCTTGGAGGCCTCAGGCAGCTCTAGATACCTCTGCATGATGCCCTTGGCCTCGTCGAGATCCTCTGGCCAGAACGCCGGCTTGGCGTTACCGGGGCCGTACACCACCATGGCCACTGGGATTTGGCAGAGGATGGAGAGCTCCTTGGCCTTCTCCAGTAGCGTGGCGCGGCGCATCCCAAACGTCGCGTTCCGCGCAGCGTTCTGGACGATCCATCGGATCTTGAGCTTCCCGTGATTACGAGGCATGGTGCTAGCAAGTTAGGTGAGGATCGGAGCCCCTGGCCGGCAGAAGGGATGCAAGAAAGGAAATTTGTTCGCTGCTGATGGCTGATGCTGGTATTGGTGGTTGGTGAGAGTGACGGGAGAGAGGGCTCCTTTTGTAGCTGATCTGGGCAGAGAGAAAAATGGAAGGGAGTTATTGCCTCCAAAAAATAGTGTAGGAAGCTATGGTACATCTATCAGATACTCACTGGATAAATTAATTATGTGAATCAAAAAAAGATTTTTGTATTTATCGCTGGATATAGCTAGATATCTTTATTTATTATTATTACGTCTTGTACATGGACAACTCATGGTAAAAAAATATTGTTCAATTCCATGCATGAAGGTGAAAAAAGAAAAAAAAACTGAAAAAAATTGCCAATAGAGAAATACTAATTCTCGCTGTAGACACCGTATATACGACGTCATTGTCGCCGTGTGTAAAATCTTTAGAGACTATACTACCACTCATCTGTATATAGACAACCCCTACTATAGAAATAGTCAGTACAACCTGCCTAGCAGTGTCATCTACCCGTTCACGGCAGGGAAGAAGCAACACTGCTGATTGAGCCGACTCGGATCGAAAATGTTTGGTTTAGAGAATCAAACCATTTTAGATGAGGTGATACGCTATGAGTTTGTTTCTCAAATTTAATGGAATGATTTTATTTATTTTTCATTCTAGTACAAATTATAAGCCTATGAGGAAAGAGGTGGTGATACATCAACTCATTCTATTCCATAAACCAAATAAACAATTATGAAATGGTGTGACGATGGACTGCCTCATTCCATAAAACAAACACCCATAAACTATTGGCAAGGCCACAAACCACCGGTTCATAACTGGTTTATGGCTTCACATACGGCGTCATTGCCAGCATTATGGTAGTGTCATGCCCCCTCCTCCGCGCCAATTTACATCGATTAGCACACTTGTCCTTTTCTTATATATCTTGGTGTTTCTTCCATATTAGATAATGAGTCTACTTGTTGAACTAAATCTAACATAAGTGGTTAAATTGAACATTAAAATGCTAAAGTATCCTTTCGTTCCAAAAAAAAAGTTCTATATTTGAACCAAATCAAATTTTCTCAAATTTGACTAAGTTCATCGAAAATAAATCAATAATTATGTCTCTAAATAGGTTTACTGGAAAAATATATTCCATGATTCATCTTATACATATTAGTACTTTTTGTATGGATTTACTCAAAAAGTGATAATTATAGCATTTCCTGTAACAGAGAGAGTATATATGATCCATTATTGTTTATTTATAAAAAAATATTGCATGTTGTTGTTTTCAAAATCAAGCATGATAATGGAATGGAATCTTCTTCTGTTGGATATACAGTTTGCATGCTCTAGAAAAATAATATATGTAATAATGTTCAGGTAACATAATTGTGGCTGATTGAACTATATGTTATCTAAACCTAGATGTTGAATGATTTGGAGGCAGTAAAAATGTTGCCTTAAAGTTCATGCTTTCTTAATTACAAAGTAATTATTGACACATCGCCTCTCAAATCTCTCTCTCTTCAGTCTCTATCTCTATCTCAGCTCTATCTCTATCTCTATCTCTATCTCTATATCTATCAATATCAATATATATATCCATATACAACTAAAAAGAATTAGTGGGTTTTGCCCACCTACTTTCCAACCCAAACTCAAGTTGTTGGTTCTCCTAGTTCGCTTGATAATAATTTGATTCAATAAAAATTCAATAGTTTGTTTTATTATTCAGTATTCATGGACGACCTTGAAAGCTATGTGGACTCATTTTGAACTAGTCCAGGACATCAAGGTGGTGTGTCTCTAGGATGATCTAGCTAGTGTAAAGACATGGCTTGCATACATAGCTTCTCTTTATTCCGAATGTGTTAGGGGCTTGTTTCAGATCTAAATATAATGGACATAATGCTCAGGTTTTAACACTACTAGGAATATCCACTTCTACAACGATCAGCTTTCACGACTGAAGGAGCCAAATTCGTCATAATTTCAGTTTTATGACGTATGACGAAAACCGGCTTGTCATAGAAGTCGTGTCATACTTGAAATTTTATGACGATTTTTGCAAATCGTCATAGAAGTGGCTTGATCTGTGACGAAAACAGAACGTCGTAGAACTGTTTTGGCATGCATGGCAGGGGGGCTGCCACGCTGGTGGGTGCTTCTATTGGAGATGCTTTCCACGTGTACATGTTATAGCTGGTTGCATTGAAGATGGTTCGAGTACGTGTCACCTTCTTATTGCACAACGTGGCCATCTATGGTTCTTGTTTCATATTTTTACTGGACCACGTGTCGGTTCATTGTTGTTCCACATGTTAATATTCTACTGGCACACGTGTCGTGTTGCAGTTGGATCACGTGTCACTTCTCCATTGGACCCCGTGTCATATTTTTTTTGGTCCACGTGTCCTTTCTTATTTGACCACGTGTCACGATGCTATCCGTCCATGTGTCGTATTTTTATACGTCCACGTTGCTTGACGATTTACTTCCACGTGTCGGGTTTTAAATAGCCCACGTGTCGTGCCCTAGCCAATTCACGTGTCATGCACTGGTTGGTCCACGTGTCACATTTTTATTTGATCATGTGGCATGTCCTGGTTCTACCGCGTGTAGGACTAATTACATAAAAAAAGTAATTTGAGATCATCACTACTATATAGATTGACAACATAATTATTCAAGCTGGCAATCAAATACCAACAATTAATATTTCATACGTTAGTAGCAAGTCACGGACAATTTCACCACAACAAACCATCACATGCGTCCACACAATAGACCACGAATATTCAACGCATCAAGCCACATAACTTGAAGACTGAGAGTTAATTACAAAGAAAGCTTAAGCGCATGACTTGCTCACAGAGCCTATTGTACTCCTTCAGTCGCTGTTTCTTGAATTCCTCAAACTCCCTTTCAGACTCTTCTGGCTTCCTCTTCAGTTCATCTACTAGTTCAACGAGGACAGCGGTACTTTCCTGTTCACCAGCAAGCTGCTCCCGAAGTGTTATCTCTGCCAATGTCTCTGCTCTGGTGGAGCTTCTTAGGATAGTAGGATACTAACATACTTAAAAAAGGTTTTTCCTACTTGCCTGGGAGGGGGGCTTGCCGTGGTAGAGGCAGAGGACCTTGGAAACAACATCAGCACTAGTCATTGGTTGTTGTTTATCAGCAACAGGTTCTCTTGCATAGCTTCCTGTGAAATTTAATCAGTAAAATATTAGGTTACAGACAGTGGAAGAGGACTTTAATTGAAAACCCAAGAGATTAATTTATAACAAGTAATGCATATAACTTCCTCAGCCTACAGCTGATAGAGATTGCATAAGCACAATGCATAGGTCTTTTGCAACTACCGATAGATATTACATAAACACAATGTACATGTACCATTTTGATTGGTGTAAAATTGCAACTATAAAAATTAAATGATGTTGCTACATTAGACTCCTGCTACGTTTCCTTCTTTTATGGCAATGGGTTCAGTAGATTTCAAGAAAAGCAAATGAGGGTACTTACAACTGCTGCTTTTGCAGCATCGCTTAGGCCCTTTTTCGTACTGGTATGGAAGTCCTTGAAGACTTCCACAGCATTAACATCTTCATCAGGTCAACCATGTTGTTCAAGTCCTGGATCATTATGTTGTTCATCAAGTCATTAATCGTGTTCTGCGGCCTTTCACTTGTTCTCCTTCTGTTCACATTGCACATGAGTTTCTGTTTATATTTATACAAAGACAAGAGTAATAATAAAAATACAACCATCACTTACAAATGTTTGTAGCTGGACAACGTAGGAGCGAGATCCTGTAGACTGGTGGTACTTCACTTTTGCATGGTTTCGCTTGTTCATCTCAAATGTTTCCTATAGCTTCATTTGTGTTAGACTACAACACAAGTAGACCATAGCAAGACTAGACAGGAAATTGATGGGTTCACACACACCTTGTTCTTAGCACTAGACCAAGTTTCGACAAGTTCACACCATTGTGCATTGGTCATGGACGCGACAGGAGAGGTCGTAGGGATCTGATCAGTAGGGACGCTATTGAAGTAGGTTTGCTTTAACCTGTAGCGTGCCTACCGTATCCTAGACTACAATACATTCCAGCAAGCTTCTTGTGTTGGTGGATGAGCCTTATCAATGTCCAGCCTTGACTGCACGCAGTAGTGTGAATGAAAATTAAACAGTTGTTGCTCAAAGCAGAGTTGAATGTCAAGAGAGGATAATCATACATATAGTTAGCTTGTCCATAAAATTCCTATATTGGACGACACCAAAGGGCTTCTTGTAATGTTTCCAATGCATCAAAATTGGTATTTGATGCCTAACTAGTACACCTTCCACTTCCTCTGAGGCAAACTTGGTAGCTTGCACTGGATCATGTGGCCTTCTGTTTCCAATGCCCATTGATTTCCTCATTTTGTCAAGCAAAATTCTACGAGTTCGAGGCCTCAGCTTCCTCGCACTTCTCGGCGATGGTACTACAAAGTTTTCATACATTCAGATTGTTAGAAAAGTAACATGGATATCAAATAGCTAGTGCGAATTGATTGATAGACATCTATAAGGTAATACCAACCTAGACAACTTTCATTGTTCTGTGGGTGGGTGGAGACGGGAGTTTGCTCAGAGGGCTCCTCTTCGGCATGGCTATCATCATCTGGCCATAGGCAGTCTCTCATAGGGCTAGGTAGCTTAGAGGGCTCCTCTTCAGCATGGCTATCATCATTTGGCTATGGGCAGTCTCTCACAAGGCTAGGTAGCTCAGAGGGCTCCTCTTTGGCATGGCTATCATCATCTGGCCATGGGCAGTCTCTCATAGGGCTAGGTAGGGTGCCACCCCCAACAAATGTCTCCAGTCAATTCATGAAGTTTGAATTGATCCTTGCGTACATGTGTCCTTGGTAATGGAGAATTATGTTCACCTACTGCTAATACCTCCACCCTTTTGCCAGTGGCAGCCCTCCGAGTATGAACTCCATGAGCAAACTCTCCTAGTCGTGTTGAATTCAACCGCTTAGAGTGCCTTCACCTAGGACTCATGGCAGCGCTGCATTTTGTCCTGCTGGCAGAGTCTCCTCTATGGCTCCTTTGACCCGTACACTGAAATTGGAGATACAAAGTTATGCAGCAAGCATGTACAAATTGTATTGCTATCCAAATAGTAAAGCATTACAGTGGTACCTACACCCTCCCTCCGAACTAAATACAAGATAGAACAAGCACCTCAATTGCTAGGGTACTAGCTCATCTTCTAAATCTGAATCTATTTCATCTGTAACATCAAATCCCTCAACTACCTCCCATGGTTCAGGGATATATTCAAAATCTTCACTGTGTCTACCCTTTGTACTTGACTTTTTTCCTTTGGAGATACAGGTTTTGGGCCCACACATATTTTAAGTTCTTCCATCTTTCTAGATTACAAAGTCATTTATTAACTAAAGCTTCTACAGAATGTCAACATAACAGAGCAAGAGTATGCAAATAAGCACCTAACTAGTAACTACAGCTTATACAGAAGTCATTAATCCAATAAAGCACATGTCAGTTAATCCAATAAAGCACATGTCAACTACACTCAACTATGGGAAATATATAACCCCATCGCTATCTAGATATCCTTGGTTCAGCCTCTATAGTAGAGCACACATCATAAAAGGAATTTGGGTACCTCTTCCCCCATGTCCGTGTTCAGATCCAGTCTTGTTATCGTGGTCGCAGAGCTGGTGCGGCTAGCGTTGATGAAGGGGTAACAGATCTGGCTCCGGCTAGGGTTCAGATCCGGTCGATCATGGCAGGTGCTGAGGTATGGGATCCGGATCTGGCTTGTACTGTCATTAAGGCTAGGGTTCAGAAATGTATGAGAGAGGGTGCGGCTGGAGAGTGGAGAGGGAGTCGAGCTGCTATGCCGATGGCGCCTAGGGTCCGGAGCGTGGTGGCAAAGGGAGCGGCTGGAGAGTGGAGAGGGAGGCCATGAGACTAGGATTTGGAGCTAGAGGAGAGACGGTGCACTGGAGAATGGAGATGGAGGCGGACACGGTGACTCTTTGTGCTTTTATGTGGCCATCACATTACCGCAAATGCCTTTGTCTGAAATCGATGGCGTGGTAAACTTATTTTCCACGCGGAGGGCAAAAGAGAAACATCTAATTTTCGGTACGTGTTGGTGGGGCTGCTTGCGCGGTGCGAAATCAAATTTTTGGGGTGTGTTGGCGGGACTGCTCGGCGCGCGGGCACGATGCTCAGCAAAGACCAAAATTTATTCCGTGTTTTAATAAAAAATGATTACGACAAAATGTTACTTACCTAATATTCGTCTTTTCATTTTTTTCTCCTGTGCACCTGTTTATATATCTGATTAGTTAGTTGTTGCCTTTTTGGTTTTTTTATAATAATATAAATAAACATAAAACTAAAAGAAGATTATAATAAATAAATACTTAAAAGATGCATGAATTTGACACCTAAAAATTACCAAAAAAGAAGAAACAAACCAACTCGCTGTAGCTTGTTGCGCTGCATCTGCCGATTATTTTTTTATGTGTGTGACTACATCTGCGGCTATTTGAACTAAAGCCTATAATTTGGAAGCAAAGGGAAGGCAGGGCTAGGGATGAAAAACCCTCTATAAATAACTAAATGGCTTATTGATATCCCCATGGATTTCCTAACCTGGAAAAAGTCATAGATTCTAAGGGGTTTGAATTTCTAGAGAAAGAGAAAAAAAGCATCCTCCTCCTCGCTAGTGTTATGGTGAATCGCCGACTCGCCAGACTCGTCACTGGACGAGTCGCAGTACTCTGGATCATTCTCCTCCTCGCTGGAGTCGCAGTCGGTGCTGTACATGCCATCGCTCGAGTACGTTCCCATTGCTCGTCGCCGTTACTACTCGAATTGCTAGTGTAGTAGTCGAGGGGTTGACGTGTTTCCTGCTCTTATAACGAGAAAATCCACAGCTCTGTGTATTTAACACGCCAGACTTTCTCGTAATCAGAGCAGGAAAACACGCCAACCGCTCGACTACTACTCGTATTCTAAATCTATTTTATTAGTAATTAGTAACGCTACGGGGACTCACGTCTTCTAACGTTTGTTAGTGTCTGCGTTAAGTATAAATATCCTTCCTGATCTCTTTTACTTTTCACTTGCAAGTTGCTAGCCAAGGAAAGAAGGCAGTGTTAGCCGGCGGGAAACAATGAATGCGGGTTCTATGTAATGTGGGCAATGCTTCGCTACATCGGCGGGAAATCAGAAGATGCAGATAATTTGGTGTGTATAATCCCCATTTCATTTATGTCTGTTAATAATTCAACAAAATGATCTACTGATTCCTCTTTGGATACCATCTTTTTTGAATGACAACGCAAGAAATATAACCACGAAAAGTTGTTAGACATGGAGATCATCGCACTGCAATCGGAGGTGGCAAAATTCATCTTAGCCGAGGTATTGGAAAAAGAGGGAGTATTTTCCATTGCAAAATCCGTGAAGTACCAGTATGGGCCAGAGCGGATCGCTAGACTATTGTAAGAAGTCCGAGAAGCATGCTTCATCTTATCGAATAATTTCTTTTTTATTTTGACGGATCGAGATCTTCATAAGAACATTTGAACTATAACCGTAACATTTGTAATGTTTAATATTGATGGACCTGTCGTCTATGTAGCGTATATAACTGCCGGTTAGCACCGAATAGGCAGTGATTCAATGAAAAAATATAAATTAAAATAAATTATAAAACAATAAAATGCGAACGAGCCATCACTGTCGGTTAGCACCAAACAGGCAGTGATGGCCAAGATGGCGCTGCCGGCTTGAACCACAAACCGGCAGTGATGGCCAAGCCAACACTGCCGGCTTGAGATATAAACCGACAGTGACGATCAAGATATCATTGTCGGTTTGAGCCACAAACCGGCAGTGATGGTGAAGCCAACACTGCCGGCTTGAGCCACAACCGATAGTGATGATCAAGCCATCACTGTCGGCTTGAGCCACAAACCGGCAGTGATAGTCAAGCGATCACTGCCGGGTCTTGTTTCAAACCGGCAGTGTTTGTTGAACTGAACTCTGCCGGGTAGTGTAAAGGACCGGCAGTAAAGTTGCAGAACACTGCCGGTTTGTAGGAACCGACAGTGATAGCTAACCCTCATCACTGTCGGTATGGTTGTGTCGGTTCAAAATCCGGCAGTGATGGGGGGTTTTGAACCAGTAGTATTGTCCAGATCTGGGGTAGTGTTAGCTTGACACAGTTGCTCATATGTAGATTTTTACATAGAATATCCTAGACTTTAGACCACTTCCATCAAATGAAATCCATTTGATCATCGATGTTGAGTCTAGGGACATAGTCCTGTATACCCTTCCGTTATTCCATTAGAATACTAGGAAGCCATCTCTAGAAGTTTATAGTTGGCAACCTCTAGCCTTACAACTAAGCACATTTATAAACTTGGCATTAAACAATTCAAAAAGGACAAGGAAATTGTAACAAAGAGGGATTTCCCACCCACCAAGTATCTAACTAGAAAATGGTATCATTTCCACTATTAATCTTGATTGTAATTTTCTACCCGTACGATAAATGTGTCATGCTTTAATATAGTCAGACAACATCGAAGAATCATCTTTTTCAGGATTTACATGACTAATACACTGGTCTTTGGCCTCTCATATACTTATTTTGTCTTAACTAATTCATGCCAGATTCTTTTCTCTTGTTCTATCTTCCACCATCATTTACAAAGGAGGTTTATGTTCATTTTCCCAATATTTTCAATGCTCAAGACTCTCCCTTTTTTACTTTTACAAATCTTTATCAATTTGACCATGTGTACTTTTTTTTCTTGGTACTCCCTCCTTGCCAAAAGAAGGAGTGTCTCTGTTTGTCCAATTTCTCAATAATACTCAATAGTAGTCTGAGCTAGTAAATACATTGATATATTGGAGATTTTTTTAAAACTAGCGGCTATCATCACACTCCTAGCAATGGATAGAGAACTGCCTTGACAAATGTCTAATTTCTTGGCTATTTTTTCATTGCTAGGCAGCCAGTCAGTAATGTGAAATTTGCTATGACTCATAGGCACCCCAAGGTACTTAATCAGAAATTCACCAAATTGGTAGTTAGATCAACTAGTCATCATGAGCATCATTGATCACTAAGACTTCACTTTTTGAGAAGTTTATCTTTAGCTTAGAAAACGAATCATAGAGATATAAAAGAAACTTAATATTCCTTGCCATCCATAAGTTGTCTTTAATGCATAGAATGGTATTAGTTTCATAATACACAATAGCAACACCCCCTTCTATCAAATTACTAGCAAGACCCTTAATTAAGTATGACTTGTATTCTCTACCGCCTTCACAGGAATGAATAGCTAGTTTAATGCATTTTTACTTGTATCTTTTCTTGTGCTAATAAGATCACATTTGTTACTTTAATTAAAGATAATTTTACTATATATGTTGGTCCAAATTCAATAGTGTCCCTTCAAATTCATTCCAAACGTCAACTATTATTCTCAGATTATTCCTATTGATTCTTCTGACATTTTTATCATGTTAATACTTGATACAAATTTTAATCACTTCTATGCAATCCAAATAATACCACATATATGTTAGATTATCTTTAATTATATTGTGCTGAGATGAAATTCTTCTATGCACACTTGAAACAAGATTATATGTTAATACAACCTCCAGACAATACTAGATGTGCTCTCTTTTTCATCTTTACTCTTTCCCTGTTTGATTATCTAACTTTAGTTTTGTATGATTTCGGTTTCTAGAATTGAAGCAATTTGTATAAGCAATGTGTATCATGTGTAATACAGATCAACACACTCGTTACCTATTCCGTTTCGCTAAAGGACTATGGATTTATTAAGAACAAAAAAGTCTTAGGCATGTTTCCAAGAGCTAGAGATATTTTTGTTTCCAAATTTATGTCATGCACCAAGCTTTTATTGCTTTAGCTGAATGTGTGCAACCACATGCATAGCAGTATATGAACTGTCCCTTAACCTTCATAAACAACTTTGCTTTTTCACTGCATCTTTTTATTGTGCGAATAAAATCAGGGTGTAGGAAAGGAGTGAAATGCATAGCACACAAAAAGTATAGTTGTGAAGATGCAATGTTATATGACATGCAGTGCATGATGCTTACTAGTCCTAGGAGTAATGTGATGTGTATAGGCGCGGAGATAGAAATAAGTTTTCATTGTATCTATAGTGATATATCTGCACATTCGACTCCTACAACATTAAGAGTTTATAATTATGGAGATTGTTAAAATATATAAGGTTCTTAGTTAAAAGAATTCATAGAACCGTAAATCCAAAAGTTTACTCAAAAAAATGTTGTTGTGATTTTTCTCAACACCCTTTTGAGTTTCCAACATTTACATGAAATAGAAAACATCCTACTGTCATATGGTTTGATTTTGTTGATGCTTTAATTCTATTCTATTCAACGGGTTCTCTACTACTCAGTGGAATAAGTTGTGCAGAACTATAGCTATATTAATTCTGCTACTGTAACAAGGAACTGCATTGATGTGATGTAACACCCTAAAAATTTTGAAAGAAGAAAAATAGGGAAATATGATTTTATATATAATTTTGTGAGCATGCAAATTTAGAATAAGAATAATTTTTATAAATTTAAAATTTAATCTAAGGGTAGGAACATGATTGAGCATTCATGCTGCTGCATTTGGAATTTTGTAATGATTGGTTTAAATCAAATTCGAATTGAATTTAAAAATCTTTTGAAAAATGGATTTGGAAAAAAATAGGAAAAGAAAAAGAAAAGGGATTATTTCTGTTTGGGCCGTTTCTTCTAACCGCAGCCCAACTCCCGGCCTGCTTCGGCGGCCCATCCTCCTTCTCCTCTCTTCCCCGCGCCCGCCTTCGGTTCTCTTGGGCCGAGCCCAAGTCGCGGCCTGCTGGCCCATCTTCACGCGCGCAGCCGCGTCCCGCACCGAGCCGCCGACAGGCTGGACCCACCTGTCAGCGTCCGCTTCCCTTTCCTTTCTTCTTCCTCCGGCTCCTTCCAACGACGAACACCGCCTCCTCTCTCCAACCGAATCAGTGATCCGAATCCCCTTCGAATCTCCCTCCCTTCCTTAATTAGCGATGCCTACGGGCTATAAAATGGAGCCCCCGCATCCTTCCGCCCTCAATCCAACCCTTTGGGGCTGCCGTAGCCGCCTAGCACCGCCACCGCAAGCTCCACCACCTCCATCGCCGCCAACCCGAGCTAGCCGCCGTCCTCCGATCATTCCCCGGCCCTATCGTCACGCGGGGTGAGTTCGCCGTGAGCTTCTCGACCTCCCGGTGCTCTCCCCTCTCCGTTTGGTGGCCGGAGCAGTGTTTTGACTCCTTCCGGTGATGGCGCCGCCGTGGGGGCTCGCCGGCGGCCGAAAGTTGGCCGGAGTGCGCCGGCATTCTCCTTCTCTCCCTCCCCGATTCAATCTCAGCCATTGATTTCGAATCCGACGGTCGAAATTAAAATATACCGGTTCGCTGGCAGTTTTGTAAAAGAAACCCTGAGGTTTTTAAGTTTATGACCCGCGGTCCTAAAGCGTAAAACGAAAAATACGCTTTGATTAATTGAAAACGTAATTCGTTTCGGAAAAAGAAAAATACGCTTTCTGATATTTACAGTTTTGCCACTCAACTTGTTTTAGTCGTAGAATCTTCGTTTTAACTCCGATTTGGTCCATTCAAATTGTGTTAGATTCATATTTACGAGCTCTATGTAACTATAAAACTGTACAGTAGGTTTGGATTAATTTATTTTCGAGTTTTAATTAAAGTATTTATTTTTCTATAGGAAATCTTTGTAAATTCATAACTTTGTCGTTTTAGCTCCGTTTTTCGTGATCTTTGCGTCTGTGTGATCCTAGCGAGTCGTAGATTCGTTTTAAAGACTTTTTATTTTATTTTCTTACTGATGGTGTACTGTTCTAATTATAGTCTTGTTTGTCTATGCATGATTGCCTCTGGATGTGTGTTGTTGCTGTTGATTGATCGAGTATAGACGGTGAGCAATTCGTTGTGGATCAAGAGCCTTACTACGAGCAAGATCTTCAGGACCAGTTTGAGCAAGGCAAGTATAGCATGGGGTTATCCTTGTTGTCCTATTCACATTATGCAAATAATATCATTATGCATTTATTCCTTGTTAAGGATGACTTAGTGATTGATCCTACACCTTGATACCTATTTCAATGCATTGAGTAGTATGGCTAGTGCTTAAACATGGACTATGATCATGTAAATTGATTAGAGGAATATGCAACAAACATTAAAAGATGATTTTGATTAATGTTTAAAGGGGATTAGAGCATGGGGGTTACTTTTGATGCTCTAATTACTCTCCGTAAGGACTCATCTATAAGCGACAATCCGGGATTTACAGTACAACTGTGGGGGCTATATGGCTCTGGCTTTAGTCATATAGAAGGACCTTTTCTAGCTTGTTAGAGGTAACCTTTTTGGCGTAAGAATGGCTTGACGAATCGGGTATAGTGCGGCCTCTGTCCTTATGTGTATAGGCTACGGGTTATTGTGCCATTTGGAAGGGGGCTCTACATCTGTTTGCCGAGTAAATCTAATGGCCCTAACTTGTTAGACGAACCTTCGAAAGACTTCATAGTGTTTACCCTGCCTGCTCACCTTGGTAGTGTTTTGGGAGTAATTAACCCGGGCATATGGGTAACACGACTCACAGTGAAAGTGTACAACCTCTGCAGAGTGTAAAACTGTTATAACAGCCGTGCTCACGGTCACGAGTGGCCTTGGACCCTTATGGAATAGTTGATAATTGTTAATGGTTATATTTTTGCTATTCATCAATCATTTCACATGGATCATATGTTTATCGTTTACATTGAGACATTTTGATGCTATTATATGCTAAAATCATGCTAACTAAAAGCTACATGCTGATAAACCAATGTTATGCTTTTTGAGCCTCATAAACCCCATGTTACACTTGTTGAGTACGAGATGTACTTACGCTTGTTTATTTTTCTTACTTGGATAAAAATCCCGGATGGGTAACAGATGGTGGTAATAGTGACTACTATGCCTACTTCCCTGAAGATTACTAGTCTTGCTGTCAACCAGTCAATGTACCTGTGACTGGAGCTACCACGAGAGTTTATTATTTTTACTTCCGCTACATTTGTGTTAAGACTATGTGTTAAATATCGTGATGTAATAATATTTATGATGATACTTCCGTTATAATTTGTGAACTTATGTGTGATTGATCTCTGGGCGCACATAAGGGTATGCACTCCATTTGGTCGTTAAATGGGTGTGACATGTGACCGTTTCATGAACTACAACTTCAACAAAAGAAAACTCTGTCATATGTATAGGCATGTACTATTTTCTATTTGTATGATAGGCAGTCCCTACACTATTTTTTATTATTATGATTCCTTGTCACTAGGGGGTGAATTAAAAGTTGTAATTTTGTGAAATGGTCACCCGAAGTTATAGTTTCTTGTGTCTATGTCACAAGTATTTATAACTTTGCAAACTTAAATCTATTTAATATTCATGAAATCGTGGATCCATAACCTACTTTTAATATGGTCAAGCGTATAAAGATGTTTAATGCCATTGGAATGATCTAACTAGTGCATCCCATTGCTTCTCTTGTAGTCAGCAGAATGTATATGGTTTATACCTATGCAATTCACATAGTGGCTTTGATAAAAGCTTCACACATATGTCATTCCATGTCGGTTAAAATTATTGTGTCCTTTCAAGAGTTACTTTGTCTTTTTAATTTTCTTATTATGCTTACATGGGTTTATTGTGTGTCCATATAGAATAATGAGCTAATTTAGCATATTTTGATTTGTCTTTTTTTCCTTGCGCGCAAACATGATCAGGGACATCTATCTGTGCAAGTATAGACAATAAAATTGCTATACATAAATTTTGCTTGAAAAGATATTTTTAGCATGTTGATTGAAATTCTTTACCCATTCAAGTTTAATCCAGATGTCAAATGTTGCTCTTAGATTATTCCTGATGCTTATACGTTTATAAATCATGTTGGATACAAATTATATATCCTTATATATGTGGATTGCCAAATCTTTGTTAGATTGTCAAGATTCATTTCTGAGGTCAAGTTTGTTTTGCACAATTGAAGCAAGAGTGTTCTCATTGTTACATGCAGAGATGTGTACTCTTCTTCCTTTTTGCCATCTCACTTGTTTACTCTCTAATTAATAATTTCTAATTGTAGATTACTAGTTCATTTTGTCAAGGAGCACATGTGTTACACTTAACACTTTAGCGGATGTTCCTTTGCTAATAGCATGTGTGAATTTGTTTAGATTAAGAGGCTCTGGTGTCTTTGTTTTCTTTCTTATAAGTGAAAGTGACACACGCACACACACGCACATGTGCACATAGGTACACACATCTAACAAGATTGCAGGCACAACATAACCTTTCCAAGCTTTGACCACTGAATGCACCTCACAAGTTTATCGATCTAAATAATGGGCACACCCCCTGCCAAGTGTTGAACTCAAATCCCGTGGATAGGCTTTTACCTTATTAACCTAATCACATAACTATGTTATCTTTCAAGAGTTAGCTTTCTTTTCCTTTTTCTAGTATTATATTATATGATCACATTCATAGACTAGTTGAATTTATATAACCTTTCTCGAGCATGATCTATTAAATGTCTCTCGGCTTTTATAAATATCTCCTTTTTTTCTTCTTGTGTTTTACTCGGCATCTTTTGAAAGGTTATTGTGTTATTAAGTATTGTAGTTGAATGAAGCTTTGTTTAAAACAATGCTCCTAACTCTATATAACAAGACCGTACACACAACCCTTAAAATGAAATAAAAAACAAGAAGAAAATGATCTAACGACATAGAATCTCAGACCCAAGAGATATAACTCAAAACCACCTACATTTCAATTATAGAGAAAAACCTTGACGTCTTTCTTCTATTCTCTTGCACTACGAAGAGAGATGGTCAAAGCCCATAAAATTCAATCATCCTCCTACAAAAGAAGGTAACGAATAGTGCATCTAAAACATCTCATATGCTTAAGCCCACATGTCCTTTGCCAAGGATGCACCAAGAAGCCAAAAGCACTTACAAACACCAAACGACTATGGAGGCGCATTGTCGCTTTGATGTGTAGAAAACCTATATAACTTCTTTTATTTTTTGTTATCAATGCATGCATTTATACTCAACTCATAAAACATAAAAAGATACTATCATTGGGTATGGCTAAATTATCATTCATAACTTACTTTTTCAGGTTCAACAAAAAGTATTTTATAGTGAATTTTTTAAGTAGCCTAATTTTCAAAGTTACATGAAACACAAAAACTTTCAATAGTCCACGGATCCAAAAACATTTTTATTGCAAGAATTTTATGCAGACAGCCTTTTTTATCCAATAGGTTGTACTAGAACAAACACACGAACCAAATACCCATCCAATCCTCCCCTTACATCTTTAATAGCATATTTGTTTATAAAAAAATTATAGTAAAAGAAATTTTATTAGAAAACAAAAAGGAAACAAAAAATATACTACATATTCTAGAAGAACTTTATTTAAAACACATTTGAAAGAATATACTTCATCTTTTCTAAATTACAGCTTACTTTGAGTTTATTCAATATAGACCTAAGTGAAACTTTTCTAACTTTATAATCAAGTTTTTTAAAAACTACTTACTAACGAGTCCATCCCAAAATTTCCGATCCACATCACTGAAAAATTACCACGCCTAAATTAACTAGGCCGTAGGGGATAACAAAAACAAATAAAATGGCTCATGGTGAAATTTTGCCTAATATTAGGCGCAGGCCCATCCAAGTGCATGGGCTAATCTCTCTCCAACGCCAGCCTCTGGCCTTGCCACCTCGTGGGTGTTGGGCCGCCCATTCAATCATTTTTTCCACGGCGACTCTGTTGAAGATACGGGCAACAACTACAGCATTACCATCTTCACTGGTTTGATGACATGGAGACTTTTATTTCCGAACGGCGACAACAAGGCAGAGATGGTGTCGTCACCATGGAATAATTTTCTCCGGTTTCTTCTCCATTTTATTGTAGTTAGATCTGGCCACAATAGAGGACTAGGGAGAATAAATTTCAGATTGGTCTTCCCCATTCTTCAGTGGCAGAAAGAAGAAGAAAGAAGACACCAAAAAGAAGAAGTTTCTCAACTCCGCCTACATGAATATTGGCCATTGTTCGTTGGGCATCCGTTCTGAGGCCTTTTTGCCGAGTGTTTACCTGTGCAGTCATCCATACTACAAAGCGTCGTACAGGTTTGGTTTTAAGATCTGGAGCTATTCACAACGTGGATACAATTTAGATGAAAATCAATTTCTGAATATTTGTGTAATCCAGAGTGCTTATAACGTGTTTATGTACCCAACTATTATCTAATATAATTCTTCTTTTGTTGAAAAAAAAGGTCTCTTTGTCTCGGTTATTCAAGGCTGGCGAGCCACGCCATGTCCTCTCTCCGTCCCAAAGCACCAACTTGTGAGAATATTGACATAGTATAAAGTTTTCAAAATCATAGATTCAAATTAGGTCGAAAAATTTTAGGTAGGAATCGCAATAATCATAGATATCGTAGAAATGTACGCTCTGCTGACTATAAGATGTGTAAAATTATTTGGCAAAATTGTACGTAGATTTTAAGTACTATGCCTGAACTACTGTCAATACCGCCGGCCCCGGTAGACGATACAGGCAGTCGACGACGGAGCTGGTAGTGGTAGCAGCCCACGAGCCCTTGTCAACGCAGCACATGCAGGGCGGCCGTTGACCCTGCCCAAATTTCAAGGATGAGAGCACTCCATGTCACAGGTGAATTAACAAGATCAAGTCAACTGTGAGTCTGGAGACAGATGAGCCATATCGCCGCCACCTCAATTCCGCCATTCCCAACGGCCAGGATGCTTCCATGCACATGGCCGCCATGTGTATGTGTTGTTGACCAGTAATGGAGGAGTACTCCCTCCGTATCGGATCTAGAAGTTGTTTTTGGACAAGGTTTGGATCAAACATTAAAAATATAAATCATCAATAACTTTTAAGTTGTTAAGTTTGCAAATGTAAAAATTATATGAATAGATTTATCTTGAAAAATACTTTCATAAAAGTATATATATATATATCACTTTCCTATAAATATTTTTTATAAAAACAAGAGGTCAAAGTTGTGTTTTTGGAGACCATGTCGCTGTCCTAAACGACTTCTGAATCCGATACGGAGGAAGTATATAATTATATATATGTGCACGCCGGTAGTGCCCGGACGGCCTCCACGGCTTGCATGCATAGCTAACTAGCAATGGCGCGCCTGTTGTTCCTCCATCCAGTCCTGCTGGCCGCCGCCTGCTTGTCGGTCTCGGTCTCGATCATCTCCAACGCCGGCATGGCGGAGGCGGCGTGGTGGTGGCAGAGATGGGACTCCCTGTTCCCGAGCCGCGTCCATGGCGACGACGACAACGACTGCAAGAGCCGCGTGGCATCGATCGTGACGGAGAAGCTGTACGGCGACATGTTCAAGCACAAGGACGACACCGCGTGCCCGGCGCACGGCTTCTACAACTACACCTCCTTCCTGCGCGCCGCGGAACGTTTCCCCGAGTTCGGCGGCGACGGCGACGCGGCCACCCGGAAGCGCGAGGTGGCGGCGTTCCTGGCGCAGATCTCGCACGAGACGACGGGCGGGTGGGCGACGGCGCCCGACGGGCCCTACGCGTGGGGCCTCTGCTTCAAGGAGGAGATCAGCCCGCCCAGCAACTACTGCGACGCCAGCAGCACGCAGTGGCCGTGCGTCGCCGGCAAGTCGTACCACGGCCGGGGCCCCATCCAGCTGTCGTGGAACTTCAACTACGGGCCGGCGAGGCAGGCGCTGGGCTTCGACGGGCTGGGGAACCCGGAGGTGGTGGCCGCCGACCCGGAGGTGGCGTTCAAGACGGCGCTGTGGTTCTGGATGACGCCCCGGGCGCCCAAGCCGTCGTGCCATGATGTGATGGTCGGGCGGTACTGCCCCAGCGACGCTGATGTCGCGGCCAACCGGACGGCGGGGTTCGGGCTCACCACTAACATCATCAATGGCGGCATCGAGTGCGGCAAGACCGGCGTCCCGCAGGTGGACGACCGGATCGGCTTCTTCCGGAGGTACTGCGAGCTGCTCGGCGTCGACGTCGGGCCCAACTTGGACTGCGCTCAGCAGCAGCCTTACTCTTCTTGATTTATTAGTTGATCGATCGCCTTACTGCTTCCTCTTCCTCCTCCGATCCTCCTGCTGCTTATCTTTCGAATCGATTGGTACTCTACTGGCTGATGAGTTTATCTTTGCCAACGTACGTACAATAATGATGTGATATTGTGATGGGATTGCTTACAAGTTACTTACAAATCAGGCGGAATGTAATTAGCAACAAATGACCTCCACTTTCAGTTTTTTTGTCTTTGAGACCTTCAGGTTTCACGGCATGAATTTTGTAAGTTTGGGTTAGCCGAGCCTAATTCCAGATTCCACATGAGTGGGCCTCGAATTTATATGGTTCAAATTTTCTGGCCCATCCATGCGTGTGTTTGGGCTAGGATTTGAGGGAGTCACGGTAGCCCAACAGCCCATCAGGAGTACGTGCGCCCCACTGTCACCTGAACAGAACATCCCTGCTCACTCTCGATTCGGAAATGTTGCGGGTAGGGCGTCCGTTCATTCGAACGGTTGCATTGGTGGGCCTCGACGTCCGCCCGAATGGCTCAACATTATCATTCGCACTGTCACACCCATCTCGTGTTGCTAAAAAAATCTCCGCTCGACCGCTCCCACTTTCCTCCTGAAATGCCGCCGCGCCCGCACCCACTCTCGAATTGCCGCCGCGGCGTGCTCCACTACAAATGCGATGTCGTGCCCGCACCGTCGTGACATGCTCCACCTGCCAGGGCGAGCCAAGGCCGGTGCTGATGGCACCGGTAGTGGTGGTGGTGTTAGCGTGCCACCGCTAGCACTGGTGCTGGTGGTGCTCGGTTCGCCCGTCACGCGCATCGCCTGCCTGGCCAAGCCATGCCTGGTGTTGGTGGCGCTGGTAGTGATGGTACTTGCGCTCCGCCGCTGGTGCTGGTGGTGCTCGCACACCGCTGCTCGCCACCGGCTCTTGCCCCAATGGTTGGAATCGAGTGGCCTCTGCCTCGCCCATGTTGCAAAACATATGTTCCATGTGTTTCAGATGTTTAATAAGTATGTTGCAAGTGTTTCATATGTATATTGATTGGGATGTTGCATATGTTGTTATGGTTGTACACGTATGTTGCAGGATTCTATTCCTAATGTTTCATCTGCTTTTTCGATATATGTTGCAAGTATGTTTATCTGGATATTGTATATGTTTCACACGTATTGCAAGTGTTCTATCTAAATATTGTGTATGTTTACAATGGTTTTAAGTGTTTTTGCAAGTGTTTCTGACACATGTTTCAAGTGTTTCATCTGTCTTTAGACGTACGTTGCAAGTGTTGTATCTGGATGTTTTAAAAGTGAAGGACCGAAAACGGCGACCGGAGGGGGTGAATGGGAGCCGAAAATTTCTTTCGAGAATAATTGGCTACTGTCCCAAAATCATCACCAAAAGCACGAACAAAATACCATGATGTCCTCGACCCAACTAGTGAGTGGATATTCCCTAGGAACACAGTGGGACACCACAAACGAGCACGGAACAAAAACTAAACCGAGGGACGAAAAAGAGATACTCAACTTCTATGGAGAGGAAGCGAGTTCTCAACCCAAAGTACCCATGCCCACTGGTGACAAGAATACTTAGAAAAAGATCATTGAAACGCTAGAAAAATCAATGCAAAAGACGGATCTCAAAACGAGCACTCGAAAAGCCCAAACACATAATTTCAGCAAGCAAGTGCGGAGGCTCCGTGTTTTTCCAAGGAGACTCCGCAGTCCAGAGGTTCCACGTTTTCGCCCGGAGGCTCCGCGGCCTGGAGGTTCCCCGTTTTTCGCGGAGGCTCCGCGCTGTCCAGAAACAGCAGCACGAACCAAGGAAGAACAGGTCAAAACTTGATCAAAACAACTCGGATTGACTTGAAACTTTGCAGATATGTTCTTGGGAGTGTTGAGAAGATATCTTCAAGACATCAACACCCAATTTCAAGCCTATCACAAGAAATTGAAGAAAAATGAAAAAGCACTGGTTCTTAAGACCTAGACCAAGAAATCGTCCGATCTACGAGCTCGTGAGGAATTGATTGATTTTCTTCGGTGGAAAGGCCCAACTCACGTCATAGCTCAAATCAATACAACAAGAGCGAACCAAAATGGTCTAAAAATGAAGAATCAGCTCAAGAACAAGAGGGGGAAAAAGAACGCGAAGAACACATCAAGAACACACGAATTGATTCAAACTCTGAACACCGGAGGACACGAGGTGGTTAGGGTCACCATTCCCTCAAAGATTCATGGTTCTTACACTAATCGGTGGATTAGTGGACCTCTCTCACACAAGCACATAGAGGAGGGAAAACCCTAAAGGAGAAAATGAAAAATAGAGGAGGTGAGGGAGATGGGGGGCTCCCTCATCCTATTTAACAGGGCTATTACACATTCTCAGTTTTGCCCCTAGATACAAATGAGTCAAACCATTTAGCCCAAGGGCGTAAAGGTCCAACCCGGTGTCATCTTCATCCGACGGCCACCGCGCCTCCTCATCGGTAACTTCGTCTCGACACGAACTCCCCAATGCCGCCACGTGCCGTCCGTTCCTCAGAACCTCCGCCCGGGTTTTGAGGCCCAAACCCGTAAACCCGTCACCGATGATTTTGAGGCCCAAACCACTAAACCGCTCGCGAGTAGCGTACTCCATACGTGTCCCCCGCCGATGGTTTTGAGGACGAAACCACCAAACCCCCGATGTCGACACGTGTCCGACCTCCCGCCAAGCATGACGCTTTCGCCTTCCTCCTTGACTCGGCCTACCGGCCTCCGCCAAGTGCCACGACGCCATCGTCTCCATCTTGACTTGGCTGACACCGTCTTCATCACCATGTACACTTGCACTCCTCGATGTCCCAAGTGTCAGCCACTGCGGCTAGTCACCCGGCCTCTTGGTCCCTCGGTCTAAGCCTAACGTCCGCCCTTCACCACTCCCGGTCCGTCAGCACGGCACGTCCTCCTTGACCTTCATCTCGCCGTCGACTATCGCCTCCGTGCTCCACACCTGCACACCAGGAGCCAAGAGACATGCACACATAGCTTTCACCATGATAGGGTTAGTCACCACTCAACCTATTTCGTGGATCACATTGACAATCACTCGTCACAAAACGAACACACAAGGGTACTTGTCAACCTTGTGTTCGCAAAAAGTGGATCGGGTGTTACATCTCTCTCCTCGCCTTCTACTATCTTGCCTCCGTATCTCCTCCAGATGTCGGCTGGGCATCCGATACGACGTCTGTGCCGCCCCCTCCCCCTCTTCTCAACGCTGGTGACGTTCGGGCCGCGTGGCCCTTGCGTGGGGCACGTGAACGAAGTGTAGGCAGGGCGGTCCAGGCGCTAGCACTGCCGCTCTCAATTTTATTTGTTCCAGCCGCTACACTTTAATTTCACCTTCAGTGGATAAATGTCACTGCTGGTCTGTTTCCTGGTATTTTTCTAGGCACCACAGCCATAAGTCGACGAGAGTGACCTCGAAGTATTTTTCCAGTCCCGCGTTCGACCTCTCCCGGCCCCAGTATACCGTAGGCCCAAGCAAAGTCAACCAATCTTCAACTATTTAGCCCCCTCTTGTCTTATTTCTAGATCCGCCACTGTCTCGGAGCATCATATTACCAAAACTAAAATAATTAGGTTCAGTCTATTTTCCCACGGAATTAACCAAATAACTCTATTTTGGTAATCTTCAGATATAAAGTACATGTTCTAGGTTCAGTCTATTTGCCCACTGAATTAACCAAATAACTCTTTTTTGGTAATCTTCGAATATAAAGTATATATTTTTTCTAAATACTCTCCAAATATATAAATAAGTTATGTAGTCATTTCTTTCCAAAATCTTTTCTTCTTTGGTCTCACCAAACATCTACACTACAACTAGGGGTGAAAATGGTACGGACATTTTCTGACTATATCCGACACTGAGTTTGTTTAGAGGAGTTCAGATATATCTATATCTGAGTCCGGATATTCAACATCCAATACCATATTCGTATCTAAATACCCAAATCGTATACTTATGATGTCGATGTCCATTCGTATCCTATCCAACATATCTAATATTATCCGTATTTGAATCCCAATCCAAATAGAAATAGAAATATAAAAATAAATGTAATATCATCGATATCCTTTTGTATCCGACCCGTTTTCATCCCCAACTATAACGATACAATCTTGCTATAGTTTGTAAGATTACACCTTAAATTAAGAGCAACAAATACAAGCACTCGGGTCCAGAGTGACAGCACAGCGAGAAAAGAGGACGGCTGAAAAACGAAAATGAAATCGTACAAGTCTTTTTTCTGACTGAAGACGTGGGATTACAACAAATGGCGGAATATAGTCGTGCATGAATCAGCAGAATTTGTTTATAAATCGACTAAATAAACTGGTCAGAATATATATAGGTGTAACTTGTGTAATATATACTCCGTAATATACTGCGTCAAGAGAGGAGGTAGAGTAATGAATGGATCAATATCTGAACTTATTATGCTTGCGTCGCGCTGATAGATCGATGAGGTATTGAGGTGGGTAGAAAACACTAATACCTACTGAAATTACGATACAGACAGACAGACAGACATACAGCAGTAACTTGAGACAAGCAGGACATACCCCTGAATATACTAGTAGCAGCTTAATAACTGTTGGTTCGATTCATCGAAGATCACACACTGCCACAATATGAACAGGTAGATAAAAAGATAGAAGAGCAGGTGCTACCTCCTACTAGCTACAGTACTAGATAATGGAGAATCTCGGCATATATATGGATCGGCAAGCGCAAGCAGGAACATCAACAAACGGGAGCAGCTAAGACGGTGATGGCGTAGATGGCGTAGATGATGCCGGGGAGGTAGCCGAGGAAGGTGAGGAGGAGGCAGATGCAGAACTCTAGCCTGCACCCGAACTTGAGGAACACCCCCAGCGGAGGCAGGATGATGCAGATCAGGATGTCCACGCAGTTGGCCGTCCCCTCCGACATGGCTTCTCTGCTGCCTTCTTCTCGATCTGCTAGCTGCTCGGCGGTGGGTGATCAGCTGGATGGACGGATCGATCGATGGACGCAGTACTCTTCCTCTACTCTGCGCCTTGCCTTTCCTTTCGCTTGGATGGATCCGGTTCACTTTATAGACGGACGGAGGGAGGGCGAGATGGAGACGGGATGGTGACAGCTCCAAACAGTCGAACACGCAACGCGAACAAGATACGTCCCATGGTGCACTGGCGGAGCCAAGGCCCGGGCACCTGCCCAGGGTGGCCGGGCGCTCCTCTGCTGGCGCTGCAAATTAAACACATTAGCCCAAATAGCCGAAGGGACTTAGACCTGGTTCAGATGCATTCCAAATTTCAAATTTTTACATTTTCTCTTCGTCACATCGAATCTTTAGACACATGTATTAAGCATTAAATATAGATAAAAAAATAATTAATTGCATAGTTTGGTTGTAAATCACGAGACGAATCTTTTGAGCCTAATTAGTTTATGATTGGACACTAATTGTCAAATACATACGAAAGTGCTACAGTAGCCAAATTCCAAATTTTTTCATCTAAACACCCCTTAGTAATAATAGCTACGTACCGCCCCTACTCAAAAAGAAAAGCTACGTACAAAGATGAGGAAAAAGCTAGCAGGCGCCGCCTACGACTTAGTATTATTTTACTTTAAAATTCAAAACTATTTTGGTTGTCTAATTTTTCTTGTATATTATATATTTATTATGTGTTCTACTTTACATAGCTTTGTTAGGACACTAACAATACTAAAAACGACATATAATTCTATGCCGTCTATTAATTTATGTAGACTCTACATATAGAAACTACTCTCTCCATTCCACAAAGAATATAATGTTATTCTTACTTCCTGAGAAATCAAATTTCTTTAACTTTGACCAATTATATATACAAGAATATTAATATTTATTATACATAATTAGTATCATTAGTTAAATCACGGAATATATTTTCATAATAAATTTATATAATGGTACAAATATTGCTAATATTTTTTATAAAGCTAGTCAAATATGAGACTAGCACACATCTCATAGCATCTTTTTTTTTTGACAGAGAGAGTATATTCCTGATGGATAGTTTCTATAGAATAATCTTTTGTCCAATGACATATCTTTTCTCTTCCTCATTTACCTATCACATCTCTTCATGTCTTGGTCCTATCTAGCATGGTTTCTTGTTAGGAAACCATTTCATTCTTTCTTTTAATTACAGTATCACGTCATCTTTTTACTTAGTTGATATCCTAATTAATGAACATAGAAATGTGGTTTCTGCGCGCGTTGGGAGTCACCTTAGCATGGCGTTGTGTCACGCCCAGGCTCCATAGAATTCCTGGCTCCGCCAGTGCCATGGCGGGTGGTGTCACGTGCTGTGCGGTCCCGACGAGACGAGGCGCCGCCGCGGACAAATGGCGTCCGTCCGTTGCAGGGCGTGGACGGTGGGATCCATCGATGCCGCGTCCCGCGTGCGATACGACGTCCAGCAACGGCAAGAGATAGAGGTGGACCGCACACGGGTGTGCCTGCTTCCTTCGCTGCATCTGATTCTAAGCACCAAGAATTAGAGACGGCCCGCCCGGGGCCCCGTCTAATTCTAAGCAGCAGCATCTAATTCTTGGTCCACGGACGCGGACGACGCAGCGCCCGCCCGCCCGCCCGGCCCGGACGGCCAGACTTCACTCGCCGTCTGCTTGTGCGGGTGCGGCCGTGCCAGCTGCATGCTGCCGCCCTGGAAGCAGTTCCACACCAAACCACACACACGTCAGCGATCAATCACTTGCGGCGCGCTAACGCAGCTAACTTCACCACACGCCATGGTAGGACGCGTGCAATGCAATGCGACCTTGGGCAGGGGCTGGGCTACCTGGTGGAGATCAGATACGGTCAAAAGCCGATGGCGTTGGCGTCTTGACAGGCAGCGGCCAGGCCGACACGTCGTCGTACATTGCTGGGATTGGTCAGACAACTAGCTGTCTGCATCTGCGTCACTGTGCACGTCGTCGCCTCGTCAGTCGTCGGGCAACATTTACCGGACGGCCCGTCCGGTTGCGAGATGCTACGGATTCCCATGCCCGAATGCGACGACGCTGCACTGCACGCCACAGAACTTGATCCCTGCTCACTGCCTCACTCTCGATTTTATTTGTTCCAGCCGCTACAATTTAATTAATTTCACCTTCAGTGGACAAATGTCACTGCTTGTCTATTTCCTGGTATTAGGGCCGTCTCCAGAAATTTGAGGCCCCGGAGCGAAATGCCAGTTGGGGCTTAAACTTTACAGTATTCAGATATGTAATTGAAGGCTTTGTTTGCTAGGATGGATATTCTGACAAAATCACTGGCCTTCTCAGTTTGCCCAAATCAAGACCACGTTGGCACGTGGTTTAATTTGGGAAACAAAGTGAAATATTTGAAGTGCGCTGGTGCTAGACCGCTAGGCTATGCTAGTCGCTAGTGTACTGCTGGGCATGTTTGGTTTGAAGCCTGCCAAGGAGCTTACCCCTTAGGCTACCGGCACCGGGTCCTGTAAATCATCCGCTATCTCATCCACGTCGATCTTTGCCGGAAGAAAAAGGTCGCACCGGGAACCTGTAAATCATCCGGTACAAGCGTTCATCCGCTATATGTAGCGTGGTACCGGACGTCCGGTATCTGACGACGCAGCAGAGCGCAGCCTCACAGCAGAGCGCGCGCGCACAGCTCGGGAGGACAGAGAATACATGCAGCGTGGGCCCTACTGATTTTCAAAGCTAAAAAATGTTATAACTCTCAAACCAAAAAGCCAAATTAAATTCCGATTACACCATTGAATTCGTTGCAATAAATCCTTCAAAACTAGATCACACATGGATATATTTAGATAAAGTGACAAGTGGGCCCTACAGTGGATAGAGGATGATATAGAGGATTGATGGGTGCGGGAGAAATGAGTATAGAGGAGAGAATCTTGATGACCAAGCAGTATAGAGGATGCTATAGAGGATGAACGAGTGCGGATAGCCTTAGACCGGTAACCAAAATCGATGACCTAGGATAGCTGCATGGCAAGCAACTCAGCCTAGGCATGAAACCAAACAAGTCCTCTATGTCTAAGGTCATATTTGGATCCTTATAGATAATAGCTATCTGCTAATAATTATCTTTTTTTTATCCAAGGTGTAGCTAATAAAATAGCTAATTGTTAGTTGGACCTCTAGATAATAACTACATCTCACTAGTTGGACAAAATGAGATAATAACAGCTAATAGTTATCTTAGTAGTATTGTTCATTGGCTGCGCCATCCAAACACCCTCCAGCTAATAGATAGCTATTAGTTACCTAGCTAATATTAGATATGAGCTATTAGCCAACAAACTATTAGCAAATAATAAATTCAAATAGGGCCTTATTATCCCACCAACCAAACACCACGACCCCCTTTATCCCGCCAACCAAACACCGTCTTAGGATAAACATGCCATCAGTTTTCTTTTTCAACATGGAGGGAGGAAGGAAGAAATAACAGAGAGGTAAATAAATGGTAAATACAAAAGTGGGCAATATCAAGGGCAAAGTTAAAATTGGAGCGGGAGATGGTTAGGAATTTAGGCCCTCTATGAAGGCCAAGACGCAGATCCATGGATCGTGTCGCAGAGAAACGCATGAAAAGGGTAAGACGATGTGGCCTGGGCTGGCCCGGCCCGTGCTGTCCCGAGCTGGACAGACTGGTGGGTGGTGACGCGTCAAGTTGGCCTGCAGGAGATAGGCAACGGACTGGGATTGGCAAGCAGTGAAGCAGACAACAGTGCACTACTTTTTTTTTTAATCTAAGCAGTGCACTACTACTACTATTCCTCAAAAAGAAAAAACAGTTCACTGCTAGTCCTCTGTCCCTAAATATCTGTCGTTTGCGCTTTCCAAGAAACAACTTTGACTAAATATATATTAAAAATATTAATATTTATGGTACATAATTAGTATTGTTGAAAATATCTTTGAATTTATTTTTTAATAAATTTATTCGGACATACAAATATTGTACGTATTTTCTATAAATCGAGTCAAACTTATGTCACGCACGCGAATGACAACAGATAATAAGGGACGGAGGGAGCACAGAGTAAGCTACAACTACTAGTAGCACTCCAGTCCAGAGTGTGTAAAGAGGCCAGGCAGGAGCTACTAGTCCAGAGTGCCAGAACAGCGAGAGAAGAAGAAAAGGACGGCTGAAAAACGAAGGACCATATATCGAGTACTAAATGTAGATAAAATTAAAAACTAATTATACAGTTTTGTTGTACTTTGCGAGATGAACATTTTGAGCCTAATTAATCAAAAATTAGACAATTTTTATCATATAAAAACAAAATTGCTACCGTGCGCATTTATTACGTACTGTAGTAATTCGGTGCCCCGAATCGGCATCTAAACGAGGCCGAAAATGAAATCGTACACGTTGTTGTTTCTGACGTGGGATGACAACAAAGGAGCGCTCGCTGGTGCTGTGCTGACGTGCTTCCTGTTCACCCCGCCTGCCGCCTGGCTGCGCGCCCCTCTCTCTCTCTTACCGTGCCAGTCAATTTGAAGGCACTGCGACTGCGACGCCCCGCTCCGGTTCTGACCCGGCGCTATCTTATCAAAGGCCTTGTTTAGACGTCGGAATCGGCACCTCCCGAATACACTGTGATGCACTGTAGCATTTGTTTTTATTTAGTAATAATTGTTCAAATATTGATTAATTAGGTTCAAAATGTTCATCTCACAAAGTACAATAAAATGGTGCAATTAGTTTTTGATTTCATCTACATTTAATACTTCATATATGTGCCGGTATTTTGATGTGATGGAAAATCTTCTTTTTGCATAGTGGAATTTGGAGGAGAATTCTGGGCCTCGTTTAGATTCCAAATTTTGGAGGCAAAGTTTGCATAGTAAGTGTCCCGTCACACTGTAGCAATTTTGTTTTTATTTAGTAATAATTGTCTAAATATTGATTAATTAGGCTTAAAATGTTCGTCTCGCCAAGTACAACAAAACTGTGCAATTAGTTTTTTATTTCATCTATATTTAGTACTCCATATATGTGCCGACATTTTGATGTGACGAAAAATAGGAATTCTGCATAGTAAATTTGGAAGGCAAAGTCTGGAATCTAAACAAGGCCCTGGTATCTAAACAAGGCCAAACTCGAATGCAGGGTGTTTGGCCCTGTGTCGGTCGGTGGTTGAATCGTGCATGAATCAACAGAATTTATTATTTATATATATATAATTATAAATCGAATAAACTTGTGATGAATCAACAGAGAGGAGGTGTAGTAGTGAAGGAATCAATCTCTGAACTTATTATGCTTGCGTCGCGGTGATATATGAGGTGGGTATAGCAGAAGACAGACAGCAGTAACTTGAGACAAGCAGGACATACCCATGAATATACTACTAGTAGCTTAATAACTGTTTGTTCAATTCATCGACGATCACACACAAGTCGGCACGGCATATGAACACATAGATACAATCATAGAAGAGCATAGCACTAGGTGGTACCTACTAGATACTAGCAGGTATTGGAATCGGCATCCATGCATACATATCGGCGAGCTGAGCAAGCAAAAGAACAGTAGTAGCAGCAGCAGCAGCTCAGCCAATAACTAAGCTACTTGGTGATGGCGTAGACGGCGTAGATGATGCCGGGGAAGTAGCCGAGGAAGGTGAGGAGGAGGCAGATCCAGAACTGGTGCCCGCACCCGAACTTGAGGAACACCCCCAGCGGCGGCAGGATGATGGCGATCAGAATGTCCACGCAGTTGGCCGTCCCCTCCGCCATGGCTGCTGCCTGCCTTCTTCTCGATCTGCAACCTGCTCGGTGTCGGTGATCGCACTCCGGCGGCCGATCCTCTTCCTCTCCTGTGCAGTGCCTCTCCTCTGCCTTGCCTTGGCTTGGATGGATCGGATTGATTCCTCCTTTCCTTTCGCTTGCCCTGGTGCGTGGGGGTTCACTTTATAGCCAGAATGGACGGACGGGCGGGCGGGCGGAGGGAGGGAGAGCGAGATGGTCAGATGGAAGAGATGGGACGACGGTGACAGCGAGCAGTACTCCCTCCGTCCCATAATAACATTATGGGCCTTGTTTAGATTCCAAAGTTTGCCTCCCAAATTCACTATACAGAATTCCTATTTCCCGTCACATCAAAATACCGGCACATATATGAAGTACTAAATATAGATGAAATAAAAAACTAATTACACAGTTTTGTTGTACTTTGCGAGACGAACATTTTAAGTCTAATTAATCAATATTTGGACAATTATTACCAAACTTTGCCTCCAAAGTTTGCCATCTAAGGGGTTGTTTAGTTGGCAAAATTTTTGGCAAAATGCAACTGTAGCATTTTCGTTGTTATTTGGTAATTAGTGTCCAATCATGGTCTAATTAGGCTTAAAAGATTCGTCTCGTCCATTTCGTCTAAACTGTGTAATTAGTTTTATTTTTTTTATCTATATTTAATGCTTTATACATGCGTTTAAAGATTCGATGTGACGAAGAATCTACTATTCTTTTGCAAAATTTTTTAGAACCAAACGCTGCCTAAACAAGGCCATGGAGGGAAGAGATGGGACGACGGTGACAGCGAGCAGTACTCCCTCCGTCCCTGAATAGATGACGTTATGGGATGTGTGTTGGTTAAATTTTTTTAATTTTAACTAGATTTGTAGAAAATACGTGCAATATTTATATCTCTAAATAAATTTATTATGATAGTATATTCAACAATCTGTCTAATGATACTAATTGTGTATTATAAATATTATTACTTTTTTATATATAATTAGTCAAAGTATAAAAAAGTTGATTTCTCGGAAAGCAAGAATGACTTCTATTTTAGGACGATGGGACCAACGCGCAACGCGAACAAGACACGTACTACCATGCGGTCCCGACGAGGCGCCGCCGCCGCGGACAGGTGGCGTCCGTCGGGTTCCATGGCGTGGACGGTGGGATCCATCGTTGCCGCGTCCGATACGACGTCCCGCAACGGGCGGCGGCTGGCGCTGGATGCAGCCGACGCGCGGGGTACAGCTAGAGGTAGACCCCACACGGCCTGCTCTGCTTCCTTCGCTGCTAAGCAGCGCCTAAATTCTTGGTCCACACGGACGGACGCGGCCAGACTTCCCTCGCCGTGTGCGGTGCGTGTGCGGCCGTGCCAGCTGACTGCTGCCGCCCGCCCGCACGTCAGCAATCAATCCGCTTGTGGAGGCGCGCGCTACAACCAGTGGCCACACACATGATCCTAGCTCTTAGGCTGCGTTTAGTTGGCAAAATATTTGGTAAAATGACACTGTAGCAGTTTCGTTGTTATTTGGTAATTAGTATCGATCATAGTTTAATTAGGCTTAAAAGATTTGTCTCGTCCATTTCGTCTAAACTGTGTAATTAGTTTTATTTTTTATCTATATTTAATACTTCATGTATGCGTCTAAAGATTCGATGTGACGGAAAATCTGAAAAATTTGGTAAAATTTTTGGCATCTAAACGGTACCTTAACGATGGCACTCAAAATCGAACGCAGCTGGAGCTTAATTCACCACACGTGCAATGCAATGCGACCTTGGGCAGGGGCTACCTGATCGACATCAGATACGGTCAACAGCCGGTGGCGTTGGCGTCTTACGGGCAGCGGCCAGGCCGACACGCCATCGCCATCGCCACCCACGTCGGCCTGGCGATGGCGATGGCGTGTGTCCACGGGGATTGGTCAGACAACTACAGTACTCCTAACTGTCTGCATCTGCGGCGAGTACGCGTCGTCGCCTCTCTGCACTCTTCTCCCTCGTCCGGTTGCGAGATGCTACGGATTCCCATGCCATGGCCCCGAATGCGACGACGCTGCACTGCACGCCTCGTGTCCCGCACGCCGCGCACACGGCACACTGGCCTGGCGGCGCGCTTCGAGGCTGCCACCACATGCAAGGATAGCGTACGCTACCTCGCCTAGAGTAGTCATCTCGCACTTGCATTGCAGGACCTTGATAAATTTTCACGTTACCCTCCTTTATTTATTTCTTTTCCCAAAATAAACTGATGGCAGCATATAGCCACAAGAGATTTACTACTACTGTTTTTTTCTCGAAAAAAAAAGATTTACTACTAACTTATCTTCTTTTACAGGGAACTAGCGCCCGGACATCTAGACGCCGCGCCGGCTAACCACCCGTTTTCAATAAATAATAATATGATACCCTCAGGACGTCTATGTATGTAGCTTCATGCTCCGCTTCGCCACGCGCTCTGCGTCTGCTGCCCGTCTATGGATGCAGCTTTATGCTCCACGCCTACTGCCATACCCCATGGATACAGCTTTGTGCTCCGCGCCTGCTGCCTGCCCATGCATGTAGCTTCACATCTGCTGCCCGCTCATGGATGTAGCTTCGTGCTCCATGCATGCTATCGCGCCCATGGATATAGCTTTGTGCTCTACGCCTCCTACCATGCCCGCTTTGCTTCTCGCGCGACGCGGGGACCGCTGCGCCCGAGGGGACCACCTTCGCCTGCGCCCCCTTCCCGCTCCTGCTCATGAAACACTTACAACATACGACCGAAAACAGATGAAACATTTACGGAGTACAACATAAGTTTGCAACATATGTTTATGGGCACCGCAACATATGCAACGTCCAGATAAAACACTTGCAACATATGTTTGAAACAACTGAAACATTACAAACATACACTTGCAACATACGTGGACAACCAGTGCAACATATGCAACATCCGGATAAAAACACTTGCAACATACGTTTGAAATAGATGAAATATTTAAAACATACACTTGCAACATACATGTATAGTCATTGCAACATATGCAACACCAGATCTACTTTTTGCAGCATCTAGATGAAACATATGCAACACACATCTGAAACACATAGAACATGCAATTGCAATATGTGCTCATTTTCTTGCTGCCCCCAATGGACGCTCGTTGACGCGGAGCTTGACGCCAGCGCGGAGGTCGGACCTCGGGTCCTCGGCTATGCGCAGTGCGAGTCCGAGCGGGAGGCGCGAGGTGCGGCGGAGCACAGCGTGAAGTGTAAGCGGTGCAAGGTGCTGGTTGGGCACACGAGGCATGAGGCGCAAGGCGCGCGAGGCACGGGGTGATGAGATACAGGCTCGATCTTCCGAGAGGTAACCGATAAGTTTGATTTGTGGAGATCTCGATGTTAGCGATCCGGCTTCAAATCAGACACGATTCGAACCCTACAACCGTTACACCACTGCTCCGTTGGTTATCAACCAAGCACAACTTGATTGACCTCGCCAAGAAGGCTTTTCCTGCAAGCGAATCGAAGAACACAAGCAAGAAGGTAAAACACGCAATCTGAAATTACAAATATGAATGATGCGAATATCAATAGCGGGTTCAAGAACTCGGTTCCAAAGGACTAATCGACACAGTGGAGGAGATCAAGAACAGGGGCCCTGGATCACTGTAAAAGGATTTGTCACCACAGTTACAATGAACGATTCAGTTTCTTGATGGAAAACTAAACTCTAAACAAAAACCCAATTGTCTAGCAGCGGCGGCTATTTTTATAGTCCAAGACTCGACCTAGGGTTGAGGACGGCTAGGGGTTGGGCGCCCACAACTTAGGCTTAAGGCCCGACACGATACATGGCCAAGTTGGCCCAAATAGGTGACGCAGCACCTTGTCGTGGTCACACAGAATGATCCACGGACCTTCTGGAGCTGGGACAAGATCCAAAACAATGGCGTCGTCGTCCCCTTTCCAACGCATCCAAGAATGCCCCGTTTCGATGTCGTATGCGAGAGTTATGACCAAAACAGTGACGACGTGTCTGCTGAATCCGAGGGTGACGTGGCAGCTGAGTTGGGGACGAATTGCAACTTGGAGAAGACCATAACGTCGGTGTGTCCAGCGTAGCGATGTCCTCATCATCCTCCCCTTCTTGAATTAGAGTCGTCCTCGACTCCATCTTGGTGATTTCCTCATCATCCCCTCCTCCTAGAATTGGAGTCGTCCTCGACTTCATCCCATCATCAGCGAACTCCTGCAAAAGGTTAGTGACAACAGGCAATGCACCAGACATAATAGGTTGACAAAACATAGTATAACATAGTGCATCAGGATTATCACATAACTCAGCAGTAGCAAAAGTTGTAGCAAGAAAAGTACCTCCTTTTAACCTAATCCCATTATTTTTAGCAATGTCAGTTGGAGGTTTATTTTTAATCTCTTTAGCATGTTTAATAATTTCCGTAGGAGACAAAGGCAGCAATGTAATTTTCTTGTCCTTATGCATGATAGTGTATGTATTAGTTCTACCATGGTGTAAAGCATCATTATCAAATTCTCATGGGCGACCTAACAAAATAGAACAAGCTTGCATAGGAACAACATCAAAATCAGCAGTATCATGATAAGAACCTGTGAAAAAGCTAATGCGTGCTAATTTAGTTACCTTAGTCTTACCACTATTATTGAACCATTGAAGTTTATATGAATACGAATGTTGTCGTGTGGGCAAACCAAGCTTCTCAACCAAATCTGAACTCACCAAGTTATTGCAACTTCCGCTATCAATGATAGTGAGAACACGACAACCCTGCACAATGAAATACATGTGGAACAAATTGTTTCGTTGGATCTTTATCTCTTCTTCATGTCCCACACGTGTACTCAACACACGCTGCACAAGAAGGCTAGGGTAGTCCGCGGCAGCAGCCACAGAGTCAATGATGATGGCCTCCTTGTCTTGATCGTCCTCGGTGGAATCTGCATCAACGTTAGCAGCAAGGGCTAAATCATCTTCAACATCACTAGTACTTACATATCCATCCTCGGTAGCAATGAAAGCACGACGACTAGGGCAATCCTTCATGACATGTCCCATGCCTTTGCATCGGTGGCAAATGATTTTAGCGTTGGACGAGGAGGAACTAGTAGAAGCACCCGGAGCAGCACCTTTCTTCTGCACATTAGACAATTTACTTACCCCGGAAGAAAATGGAGGTGTCGATGGCTGTGAGGCAACAGGAATCTTGGGCGTATCCGGCTCTGAACGCTGCTGAAAATTCCTCCCATTGTTAGACCTGAAAGGCTGGTGTTGTTTGCGTCCCTGTACTTCACGTTCTGCCTTAATAGCAAGATGATACAATTGGGAAAAATTGCGCCAATCTTTGTAATCAAGTATGTTCTGTATATCATGGTTTAAACCACCAAAAAATCTAGCACTAGCATCATTATCATCTTCATTTATACCACAACGGGCTAAACCAATAAGCAATTCTTGATAGTAAGCTTCTACTCCTTTATCACCTTGTTTTAAAGTTTGCAGTTTCAAACGTAAATCACGTTGGTAATAAGGAGGAACAAAACGAGATTTCATACGTTGCTTTAAAGCATTCCAAGTTTGAGGCACAGCAGCAGCATTATTAGTATTGCAAAGATCACTCCACCAGAACAAAGCAAAATTAGTAAACTCACTAGTAGCAAGTCTAACTCTATGCTCAGCAGGAACATCATGAGAATCAAATTTTTATTGAACAGCAAGCTCCCAATCTAAATAAGCATCTGGATCAACATTACCAGCAAAAGGAGGAAGGCTAAATTTAATTTTAGCAAAAGGATCATTATTACCATGATTATTACCTCCCATACCACGACGGTTGAAGTTGAGACGGCGACGGGCATAACCGTCAGCATTCGCATCGTCATCACCAAAATCATCGGCATCGTCATCAGCAGCCCGATGAGGTGGAGGACGTTGCTCGAGTTGTTCAATGCGGGTGACCAGATTGTTCACATTGCGCGTCAGCTCGGTCATAAGATTACGTTGTTCAGTCATGAACGTTGTAAGCTCGCCCTTGGACACACACTCATTGAAGTCCGTCGGAGATCCTGCCATGGTTAAAAGATAGAAAAAGACAACACCAAAGTATTATCCCTATCAACTAAAAGAAAACAAAGGGTGGTGATGGTGGTGAAAGTGGAATGCAAAATCACAAGCGGCTTACCACCGTCTTGCCTGTATTCTTACCAACGCCAAACAAAAGCAAAACCAACGTGGCGAAGCAATCTGTTGTTGAGCGTGGGTAACAGTTGCAAGATAAACCTGTGCTGACAGAAAAATATGTGGAGCTATGGGTAGGCACACAATATGACAGCAAGGATTAGCAATTAACGAATGCAGATTAACGATTGTTCAATCCGGATCCAAAGTACAAATCACAGCTGCTGGCTAAGACGTGTCGAGACGTAGCGCAACAAAGTGAATCAAAGAACGATGGAAAGAACGCACAGAACAAGCAAATAACCCGGATTTTTCCTTTTTCCTGAATTTTTCCCTGATTTTTCTAAAAGGCACTAGTAGGAATCAAACTTTTTTTTATTTTTTCACTATTTTTTTTATATTTTTCTCTGAACAAGGATCACAAAAGATGCAACCACAAAAATTGGCACCTACAACTCAGGTGGGATGTGGTCTACAGAATTACAGCACGTTCTCTGAAAAGCGTGCAAAAGCTTTGACAATTTTTTTTCTTTATTTTCCTGATTTTTTTGGCAATTTTAACGAAACCAAACAGGGCGAAGCCGAGTTTGGATCGGCTCCGAACGGTGTCAAGAAGCTACTATAAAAATTTCAGATTTTTCTGATAAACGAGCGAAAAGTTATGCCTGTTTTACCAAAGGTATCTCAAGTTATATTTTCCGGTAGACACAACACGGCAGCGACAGTTAGGGCAAAGCGTCCCTAAACTCCAACACCGATCACAAGATCGTCCATGTGACTCCAACAGCGACAGTAGGTATTTGCCTGATGATGTAAGGAGGGATGCGATGCAGGCAAAATAAGAGCGGCTTGCAACCTATCTAGGGTTTGCGCGGCGGCGAGAATTTACACAAGGCGGCTAGCGGGGGCAAGTCGAGTAATGTGGTGGCTTCGACTTGTTGTTTAGGAACGGTGGATGGGATAGCGGCGGAAAACAAAAATCACAGCAACGGGCGATTGAATTACGACCACGAACACGATCCTAAACCAGCAACAAGACTCGACCACGGACACAAACTCAACAACGCGAATCTGAAACGAAATTGCAAAGGCACAAAAGGTGATAGGACAACGGAAATTGAAATATTTTTGGGCTTTTTGTGGACTCTAGGTAAGGAACAAATATGAATCTAAGGTAAACGAGAATATACCTCGCGGTAAACCTAAAATCTCCGATACCAATTGATGAGATACAGGCCCGATCTTCCGAGAGGTAACCGATAAGTTCGATTTGTGGAGATCTCGATGTTGGCGATCCGGCTTCAAATCAGACACGATTCGAACCCTGCAACCGTTACACCACTGCTCCGTTGGTTATCAACCAAACACAACTTGATTGACCTCGCCAAGAAGGCTTTTCCTGCAAGCGAATCGAAGAACACAAGCAAGAAGGTAAAACACGCAATCTGAAATTGCAAATATGAATGATGCGAATATCAATAGTGGGTTCAAGAACTCGGTTCCAAAGGACTAATCGACACAGTGGAGGAGATCAAGAACAGGGGCCCTGGATCACTGTAAAAGGATTTGTCACCACAGTTACAATGAACGATTCAGTTTCTCGATGGAAAACTAAACTCTAAACAAAAACCCAATTGTCTAGCAGCGGCGGCGGCTATTTTTATAGTCCAAGACTCGACCTAGGGTTGAGGACGGCCAGGGGTTGGACGCCCACAACTTGGGCTTAAGGCCCGACACGATACATGGCCAAGTTGGCCCAAATAGGTGACGCAGCACCTTGTCGTGGTCACACAGAATGATCCACGGACCTTCTGGAGCTGGGACAAGATCCAAAACGACGGCGTCGTCGTCCCCTTTCCAACGCATCCAAGAACGCCCCGTTTCGATGTCGTATGCGAGAGTTATGACCAAAACAGTGACGACGTGTCTGCTGAATCCGAGGGTGACGTGGCAGCTGAGTTGGGGACGAATTGCAACTTGGAGAAGACCATAGCGTCGGTGTGTCCAGCGTAGCGATGTCCTCATCACGGGGGCAGGCGAGTCCATGTCCATCCCATTCGGACGAACGCTCGGCAGAGAGCATTACCGCTTCTTTTATCAAGATGGCAGTAGAGACACATGCCATATATAGATTCTCCTGCTTTGCTGCTATTTTTTGGCAACAAAAGTATACACAGAGTATATCTTTGTACATGGTGGTTGATAAAGAGAAATAAATTAAAGCTGAAGCTTCAATAGTAAAACTCCAGTCCTATAAGAAAAACACCAACCGCGCGCTGTTGACTCTAACGTACGGTAATAAGCCAGCATCCCTAATCATCAGCTCCTTAATTTGGTCTTCACCTTGCTGGAACCGCGCTCAAGATCGGAGCTACTGCCTCGCTCAGGATAACACTTGCAGGCACCTTTTTTTGGTTGACATTACTTGTTAGGCACAATTTTATTCTTATAGAGTCAAAGTTGTCCCACATAGAGCACACACTCTTCTCTTTGTCAATGACTTTAGTCTCCTATTTAACCCCCAACCCTATCATCCATTGATTAAACAAGTCACTAATATTTTTACGTGGAATAATACCAAATACAATATGAATGGCACGCCAAACAAATCTAGCGAAATGACAAAAAAAAGACAGTTATGAACAGTCTCATTGCTCCTAACAAGGTTAAAGAAAAGGGGGTCCACGCAGGGCGGTAGAGCAGATCCCTTCGAATCTTTTTAGCAGTGGTAGTAGAGATAGAGATAGAGATAGACATAGACATAGACAGAGATATTGATAGAGGTAGAGACAGAGGGATAAAGACAGAGATAGGGGACGGATATTACGCATAATCATGTGTATGTAAATGCTTTTTTGAAGTAGTATATTTTTAGTTACTGAAGTTCTTAGCTTAAAGATCTATTCGGACATCCTGGCCCACCGTGAATGAATAAAGCTACCTAGAGGGCACATGATGATGATTTCCATCATATATATATATATATATATATATATATATATATATATATATATATATATATATATATATATATATATATATATATTGGAATGAATAAAGAGGGAAATTAAAGGAGCTGCCGTAAGGAGCTTTACCTAGCTTTTCGCGTGACAACACAACAAAGGCGCAACGAATCATTCTTTGGCGAAAGGAGGCAAAAGCCGCAAACTAAAACCCAGCCGCAAGGGCGAACCATATCCATCTCTCACATCTATCTCTGCTACAAATAAATTTGATGCATCTACTAGCTAGGCCCATCTCACATCTCTGCTCTAAATTTTTTTCCTATCTTCATGCGACTCCCAGTCCCAGATATGAGTCCATCGGATCCTCCTTAGAGCAACTCCAGCCCAGCATGCAAATTGGGCCCCTAATTTTTTCATTTGCATGCTGGGCTGCAAAAAAATAGGGACCCAAAACTAAGAGAAACTCCAGCCCAAGACCCTATTTGCTCCCCTCAAAAAAAAACCACCACTCCAGCCCCAGCACCACGGCGGCGCCCCACCCGCGCGCCGCCAGCGCCCCGCCCGCCGTCCTCGCGCCCTCCTCCCCTGCCGTCCTTGCCTTCCACCTCCCTAGTGCGGTGGCGGGAGGGGTGAGGCTTTCCTCCGCGTCGGCCCAAACAGCGTCGTCGTCCTCGGCGGGCGGCGCCGAACACCTCCTTCTGCCCCTCGTCCGTGGCCTCGACCCCATACGTGTTCTCAAACAGGCAGTGTTCGTACTCCCCTCGTCCAATGGCAGCCTCCCGAGGAGGTAAGCCGCCGCCGCCGCCGGGAGAAGGCATCCTGCCGCCGCCGCCACCGGGAGAAGGACGTTCTTGGGTACCAGGCAGGTTGAAGTCGAGAGGAGTTGAGGTAGGACGGGGATGCGGCGCGACGAATGCACAACGTCGCATGGGAGCCACCGCCGGACGGGGAGGCAGCCCACCTTCGGAGAATCCACGGGACGCGCCGCCGTCCATGGGAGAGGAACCGGGTGGCGGGCGTGCTGGCTTGGTGGACAGACCACTGTATGAATATGAGCAAGGTTACAGAGTTTCAGTCGTCAGATGTGTCATAATCGAGACTTGACAAACGTAAACACACCATTTTCAGAAAATGGTACAGTACTAGATGCTGATTAAAGATTCAAAGAAACATGAACAAAAACATTTTTCATATAATCATACTAGAATAAATTTGGGTTAAAGACAACTGCTTGTTGGCTACAGTGGTATGTAGCTTCAGAAATGCAGTGATGCAAAACCAATCAGATACTGTAGTTATTTCTACAACTCCACTTCAGAACATTCAGATGTCAGAGAGACATGCTAAAAATGATGCTACATGCTGATCAAAGGTAACACTCATGAAAAGTCATGTCCCAATTGGCCCTTCATCTAATCTAAGCTTGACTGAAGAAACAGGCAGCCCATTGGTTGCTCGGCTGGTTTCAGTCCAACATAGAGTAAAAACATAACTTGAAGACGCAACTCATCAGATATTGTCGGTGTTCGGCCCCGTGGGGGTCCTAAACCGACGAGTGAGTGCTGCGTGTCCCTAACCTGGATGGTGATGCAAGGAGAACACACGGGGGTTTATCCTGGTTCGGGCAAGAGAAGGCCCTACGTCCAGGGGGGAGAGTTTTGTATTTCCTTGCACCGAGGTGCTTGTGTAGGGGTTACAAGCTTGCGAGAGAGGGCGGCAAGCCCAAGTCTCAAAGAGAGAAAAAAGAGTACAAAGATGATTGCTTGAGATGTTGATCTCGGTGTTGGGAGCCTTAGGTTGCTGGTACTTGGCTTTGGACTTGTGTCTTGCCTATTGTCCGTGTCCCCTTGTAGGGTCCTGGCCGGTCCTTTTTATAGGGTCGGAGGAGGCCAGGGCACCGGGGAGCCCTGAGGCGATGTTTTGTCGATCCCTGTTGAGGTGACTGTAGCGACGTGCCCTGGGAATGGCCGGCCATCCCTGGACACCATGGTGACGTCGGGGACGAGACGGCGAAATGACCCGGAGCACCGTGCCATACTGTCCTTCCTTCCCTATCGAACTGTGCTGGGCGTCAAGGCCAGGTCGAGGCCGAGTCAAGGTCGGACGGATAAGGTCGAATCCCCGAGATTGCGGAATACGGGCCTTGTCATATCCTCCCTCGAGGGTGACTGACGATAAACAGTGCACGGTAAGGTGTGCATAGTGACAGGTTTCACCTCCCATCACGGGATGGGCGGTAAAACAGTGAGGACTGACACCGGCGTTGCTCCCACATCGATCCTAGTTGCGGCCATATCGGTAGGTGGTAGCAGGTAATCGCATTAAATGTTCTGACTTCTGTCTTGGGGCAGGTGAAGTGAAGGGGTCGAGCGCTCTGACCCGGGGTCACGCGAGTCGGAGTTTTTCCGGTGGGCGAACGAGCCTCGTGCGAGTCGGAGTGTGGTCGAGGTGCCCTGTCGTGCGGGACGGGGCGCGGTCGAGGCGTTCTCGTCGAGGGTGCCTCGTACAAGTCGGAGCCAGAGCACGGTCGAGGCACTCCATCGAGCTGGCCTCGTACGAGACGGACCTGGTATGCGGTTTGAGGTGGGCTGCTTTTTGCTGTGGCTTAGTCGTTTTGTTTTTTTTTATTATCGATGGATGTGGGTATCCCCATACTGTTGGTACCGATAGTAGCCCCCGAGCCTTTGGGTGAGTGTGTGATCTCTCTCCCAGAGGCTTGTTAGTTGATGAACTGGAGTCGTAGCGTCGTGGTTTTTGCCGGTGGGGGCGCGCGAGCGCACCCGCCGGGTGTAGCCCCCGAGGCCTCGGTGGAGTGTTGAGACTCCTCCGAGGTCTTTTATGCGTTCTATTGGGGAATGGTTCGTTGCGGTCGAGCCCCCGAGCCTCGTACGCACGAGGTCGATCAGAGTCCCGGCCGTCTTTTGTCGTTCGACCCTCACGCTCCTCCTTTAGGAAGGAGGAGGAGGGGTGGGGAACGCCGTACTACCCCTGTTTGGGCGAGTTCCGATGATCTCCGGCGATCTACTAGCGGGGGAATTCGAGTGTGAGCCCGTGCTCCAGTCGTTAGGAGTCGGCTAGTGGCCCAGCGGCGCTCTCAAAAATGCCCAAGGAGTGGTCGTGTGGATCTCGATTCCCTGCGACGGGATCCGAGGGCTCGGTGCCTCCCTCGAGGGGATTCCTACATCGACCTCCTCCTACAGCCTCGAATACGTCTTGGGGTGCCTCGAGAGCGTGGCTCGAGCCCTGGCCATGCACGGGCGCATCCCTGGTCATCCCTAACTCTGTCGCTCGAGGGCAGCTGTCGAACCCAGGTCGAGGGCCAGCTTCCGCTCCCTCGAGACTTATGGCGGGCTCGGAGCCCGTTTACCAGGTATCTGGGAATATCCGTCCGCGGATCCTGCCCCGCCCGTTAGCCGGGCGCGCCTTTTCAGGGGAGAGGGCGAGATCAGTGCGGTAGTGGGCGATGTGGCGTACGGTTACGACGTGGGGGACGGCCACGCGCCCAACTCCTGCGAGATTCAGGGAAACGGTTAGGTAAGAGCATTAAATGCGAGAAACAGGTCCTACCTTTTTGCGCGGCCGTTGGGCTTCTGCCGGGGCTATAAAAACAAGGCCTAGGGGTCTGCCTCCCCTACCGGTCCTTTGCGTTCTTGCATCCTTTGCCTTAGATAGCTCTGTGCCCCTTGCGCCCTCCGCCTACATCCAGCGTCGCCGCCATCGCACCCCCTTCGTCCACACAGCTTTTCCCAGCGCCAATGGCAGGCAAGAGTCAGATCCTCCCCACCGACGACTGGGCCGCCTCCTCGGTGACGGAGAGGAGGCTGGAGGAGCTGGTCGAGGATGGACTGCTGCGGCCAAGGACGAGCCGGTCGCGGCCGGAGTGGATTGCGCCGTCACCCGACCACCGGGAGCCGGCACCCCCCGAGGGATACGTTGTTAGCTTCATCTGCTTCCACGAGCGGGGGTTCGGCGTGCCGGCGACCACCTTCATGCGCGCGCTCCTCCACTACTACCGGGTGGAGCTGCACCATGTCGCCCCCAACGCCGTTGCACAGGCCGCCATCTTCGCGGCAGTCTATGAGGGCTACCTAGGGATGGAGCCGCAGTGGAATCTGTGGCTCCATCTTTTCAAGGCAGAGCTCTTCGCCAAGAAGGCGGGGGAGAAGGGGCTTCGGTGCGTAGTTCGAGCGGGGAGCTGCGTCCTGCAGGTGAGGTCTGGCCAGGCAGATCTGTACATCCCGGCCCATCTCATCTCCTCGAACAGCGGCTGGCACGACGGCTGGTTCTACCTCCGCAACGACGAGAGTCAGTTGCCGAGGTATACCGGCCGGGTGCTGGTCGCCCGAGAGGAGAACTGGTCCTACGGAGTCGCGGAGGCCGAGAAGCCGCGTCTGGACCCACTGCTGGCGGCGCTGCAGCAGCTCCATCTGCGGGGCTTGACGGCGGCAGCGGTGGCCACGGCATTCCACCGGCGCAGGGTGATGCTGTTGTGCCAGCGTCACCTCCGCCTCGACCAGATGACACCGGAGGCGCCACTGGAGGGGAGCCGGATGTCACACGAGTCCCTCACCCTCGAGGAGGTCCTCCGGCGGGCGCGCCGGATGGTGGGGAACTTCAAGACGGATGAGGTCGACAAGGTCCCCATGCGACCTACCCTGGGGTTCGAGCCTCCGGTAAGTGTTTTTTGCTAGCACGTTCGTCTGTTTCGTCTATTTTCGGATTCCTCTGATTTAGTCGAGGCCGATGCGCAGGATCTGTCTGCGGTGCGGGAGACGCGGCCGCTAGTCCCAGAGGACCAGCCCGCCCGGGAGGCTCGACGCCAGCATGCGTCCCAATAGAAGCAGACAAAGGAGACGGCCAAGAAGCGGCAGATCCGCAAGGCCAAGGAGAAGGAGGCGCTGAAGAAGCTTCGGCGCCAGCAGGCCCTCGACGGGCTCCCCCTCGCGGAGTCTCCCTCCGAGACAGTCTAGGGGGAGGACGATGACGGCAGCGACGGGGACGATGACGATGCCCTATCACGGTACGACGCCGCGACCGGCCTGGCGGACCTCCCCGACGTCCGTCCGCTCTTGGAGCCCGTTGGGGGGTCATCCTCCCGGGCGTCAATGTCGGTCGTGGTGGTGGAGGAGGAGACGGAGGAAGAGGCAGGCAAGGAGGCGGGCCCCTCGACGGGAGGGGTCGCCCCATCCTAGACCCTACAGGAGGGGTCTACAGGGCTGCCCCCGCCAGTCCAGGCCCCGCAGGCTCGGCCGGCGGCTGGAGCGGCGGCGACGGCGTCGTCATCGGCGGTGCCGGCGGCGGGCGTGAGGACCCGAGGCTAGCTGGCCTCGGAGGCGCAGAGGACCCGAGGCGGCCCTCTAGCCAGGGCCCCAAGGAGCACCCGGGCCGCCAGGGGGCCGGCCGCAAGACCACCGCAGGCAGCGCTAGGAGGTTCAGATCGGTCGGGGTCGAGGCCCTTGGTGCCGCTTTCCGAGTAAGGATCCGCGCTCCGCTTTTTCGCCTTTCATTGGTACCGTTTTCTGATGTTTCTTCTCGCTTCACAGGATCAAGCGAAAGCGCGGAGCTGATGGGGCCGACCCCCGCAAAGTCTCTCCGGGCGAGCGCCGTCGTCATTAATCGGACGGCGGCGCAGGACGCCGCCTAGATCGAGAGGCTTCAAGCCGCAAAGGAGCGCTTGAAGCAGCAGGAGGTGATGGCCCAGGCGGAGGCGGGTGTCTCGGCGGTCGCCGGTTCTGACCCCGCCGCACAGGGGTCAGGACCGGCAGAGGTGGTGGCGCCCAGCACGGGCGGGGCGGAGCCCGGGTCGTCGTCGACCGCCGAGGCTGCCGTCGAGGTCGCAATGGCCGAGGCGTCCGTCCGCGACGCAGAGCGGGCGGACGCGGATGTGGTTATGGGGGAGGTCCCGCCGGCGGCGGGACAGGAGGCGGCGCAGCCGGGAGAGCCGCAGCCGCAGCAAGACCCACCGGCGGAGCCGGCGGCTACGGCGGAGGGTGGGGTCGTCGAGCCCCCGCCCGTGGTTCCAGAGGAAGAGGTGCCAGTGGTTGAGGGGCCGGCCCCAGCAGAAGGGTCGACGCCAGCCATGGTCGACCTTACCCTCGACGACTCCTCCCTGGACAAGGGGAAGCAGGTGGTAGGAGTCGAGGGGGTCGAGGCCGTGGACCAGGCTGGTCCCTCGGTGGCAGTTGGTGAGGCCGGAGTCGCGGGTGAGGCCGGCCCTTCCGCGGGGCCGGAAAGCGCCCCGGCTGGACCGTCGTCCGAGTGGCCGGACCTCGCCGCGCTGGCCCTAGTGCGGGCGGAGGAGGAGATACCGCGCTGGGGGGACCGTCCCTCGAGTTCAGGGACGCTTCCAACCCTGGCGCGGACCCTGTCTTCGCCCTGAACGACAGAGACGAGGTGCATCACTGGGAATACCTCGAGGGCCTCCGTCAACACATGGATCGATCGCTTCGTGTGGTGATGGAGGCCGTGTCACGAGGCATGCGGGATGCCACAGAGGTATGTTTTGGCTTATTGATTCTTTTGCTATCCTTTTATTGTCTTCCTTTCTCTTGGTTCTCAACCTCTTTGGTTTTTTCGAACCATGATCAGGAGCTCAAGGAACGCTCCCGCGGCAAGTCGCTCTTCATTCGAAATGAGAGCGGCATGTGGGCGACGCTTGCCCGGCAACGGGCTCTGGTCGAGGAGGCCAACAAATGGCTTTCCGATCAGAGTGCTGAGATGGCCGAGCTGCGTGTCGCCTACGCGGCGGTCAAGGAGGAGGCGGTGCAGGCCTGGGCGGCCGAGGCCGTGGTGCGTGAAGACGTGACCAAGGCCCGGGAGGAGGTAGCTAAGGCCCGCGAGGACCTTGTGCCCCTGTCGGCACGGGTGGAAGAGCTCGAGGAGGACGTTGCCCTGGTCAGCCGTCAGCGTGACGCCCTCAACGTCCAGATTGGGCAGGTAACCGCTCGCTTCGGTGCCCTGAAGGACGAGGTTGCGGCGCTGAGCGGAGCCATTCAGGAGAAGGACGCGGCTCTTCTGAACGCCCGCCAGGAGATCGAGACATTGAGGGCGGCCGTTCGTGACAGGGATGACGCTCTCCAAGGGCTCGAAAGGACGTATGGGGGGCTCCGTGACGAGGTCATGGGCTTGCAGACCCACACCGAGGGTAAGTATGGGTGTTACGGCCTTGGCGTCGAGGCCCCGTATTAGTGCTAATTTAGTTAATTGTGTTTCAGAGCTGGAGAGGGAGCAGCGGGTGGCCCAGGAGGCGGCCAACTCCTTCCAGAGCCTCCTCGAGGCCAAAACCCAGCGGACTCAGATGCTCCAGGGCGCGATCACCTCCGTGTGTGACGGCCTGGGGGTCGAGCCCGATACCGATACCGGGGAGAATGCCCCGGGGAACTCCTTCGTCCGCCGGATGGAGGCGTTGGGCCGCCTCATCCGAGAAAGGATACGGGGCAGCCTCCACCATGGCGTGAAGAGAGCACTGGCCGTCGTTCGGTCTGGGTTCGTGTTCGACATGGAGCTTGTTGCTGACGGCTTCATCACTGACCCGGACCGGACGGACGAGGAGAACGAGGACACCTGCTTGGACCTGATCGGAGCCGCCGAGGAGCCTAGAAGCCGTCTGGCCAAGCTTTTCGAAGCCGAGGTGGTTCCGCCTGCCGACGACGAGGGCCTGTGAGCCAAATCTGGGCACAAAGGCCCGTGTAATAAGTTAGTGTTTTGGATTTTGGTCGTGGTGGCCTCAGAGGCCTTAAAAACTCAGAACGTAAACCTTGCGCTGGTTATTTAAGTTTTGCTTGAGCTTTTCTTCCCTTTATTGCTTGAATCACGTTTTTGCATGATTTACTTAGCACGCCGTCGTGCCTTTGAGCGTAAGGGAGTGAGCGGAGGTACCGTAGGCTCGGAGGCGTGAGTGATCTCGCGGCTTGACTGCCCTCGAACTCTAGCGTGCTTTTGCAGCCTCGCAGATCGTGTAAGAACCTGATTTAAGCGATGGGGGTGTAGTCCTTTTCAAAGTTATGAACTGCCATTAGGTCTACTTAGCGTGCGATCGCGCCCCTAGGCGTGAGGGGTGAGCGGAGGTACCGTAGCCTCGAAGGCGTAAGTGATCTCGTGGCTCGAGAGCCCTTCTGAGCCTCAGGGTGCTTTCGCAGCGTTGTGGACCTAAGAGGTAGTTCTTCAACTTTGAAAAAGAGTACAAGTTTTTTCAGGGACTGGGGGTTCCCCCCTTTTAGCCCCCGAGGGAGGGTCAATTCTGGGAAAGCAGAGTCGATCCTTCCTCATTGTTTGTAAAATGAAAGTTTGAACATTGTTGTATTCTTTATTGATGATACGAAAAAGAAAATTACAGAGCCTCGAGGCTTTTTAAGGGAAAAAGCGACGTAGTTGTTCAATGTTCCAAGAGTTGGTGAGGATTTCGCCCTTCTCATTGGATAGCTTGTAGGTGCCTAGCTTTAGGACTTCCGCGATGATGTACGGGCCTTCCCACGGGGGCGTGAGCTTGTGCCGTCCCTTGGTGTTCTGGTTCCGTCGCAGCACCAGGTCACCGACGTTGAGGTCGCGCTTGCGGACGTGTCTGTCGTGGTAGCGTCAGAGACCTTGCTGGTACCTGGCAGAATGTAACAGGGCCACATCTCGGGCTTCCTTGAGCTGGTCGAGGGCGTCCTCTCTTGCGGCGTCGTTATTTCTTTCGTTGTAGGCTTTTAGCCTTGGGGACCCATATTCTATGTCGGTGGGGAGCATAGCCTCTGATCCATAGACTAAGAAGAACGGAGTGAACCCCGTGGCTCGACTCGGTGTTGTTCTTAGGCTCCATAGGACCAAGGGGAGCTCGGCAGCCCATCTTTTCCCATGTTTATTTAGTTTGTCAAAGATTCTGGGTTTTAGGCCTTGTAGGACCATGCCGTTGGCACATTCCACTTGGCCATTTGTTTTTGGATGAGCCACGGCTGACCAAAGCACACGGATGTGGTGGTTGTCGTAGAAATCCAAAAACTTCTTACCAGTAAACTAGGTGTCATTGTCCGTGATGATACAATTGGGAACCCCAAAGCGGTGGATGATGTCGGTGAAAAAGAGCATAGCTTGCTCGGACCTGATACTGGTGATAGGGCGGGCCTCGATCCACTTGGAGAATTTGTCGATGGCAATGAGCAAGTGGGTGAAGCCACCGGTTGTCCTTTTCAAAGGCCCGACAAGGTCAAGCCCCCAAACGGCAAACGGCCACGTGATGGGAATGGTTTGCAGGGCGTGTGCTGGAAGATGGGTTTGTCTCGCATAGTACTGGCAACCTTTGCAGGAGCGTACCAGCTTGACAGCGTCAGAGACCGCGGTCGGCCAATAGAATCCTTGTCGAAAGGCATTTTCGACAAGGGTTCGAGGCGCTGCGTGGTGACCGCAAGCCCCCGAGTGTAGATCGTCAAGCAGGTCTCTGCCTTCCTCGTTTGTGATGCAACGTTGGAGGACGCCAGTAGGGCTGCGGCGGTACAGCTCCTTGCTATCGCCAAAGATCACAAAGGTTTTGGTCCGGCGAGCGATCCGTCGAGCCTCGGTCTTATCTAAGGGGAGGTCCCCTCGGATGAGATGGTCAAGGTACGGAATGCGCCAGTCAGGCCCAGGGTTGGGTGGCGGGGTCGAGCCTTCCACCTGCATGGCTTCAGTCCCGGTCGAGGGGGCTTCTGTCACAGGTGGGGGGTCGAGCGATGGCCTGTCGACCCCTCCTTCCGACCCGAGGTCGATGGAGGGCTGCTGGAGATCTTTTGCGAAAACGTCTGGTGGAACCGTAGTTCGATTGGACATGATTTTCGCCAGTTCATCGGCGGCCTCATTATACCTGCATGCGATGTGGTTGAGCTCGAGGCCGTGAAACTTGTTCTCAAGGCGCTGCACTTCTTCGCAGTAGGCTTCCATCTTGGGATCACAGCAGCTTGAGTTTTTCATGACCTGGTCGATCACGAGTTGGGAGTCGCCTCGAACGTCAAGGTGCTGGACCCCGAGTTCGATGGCAATTCTCAGACCCGTGACGAGTGCCTCGTATTCGGCGACGTTATCCGACGCAGGAAAATGAAGCCAGATGACGTAGCGCATGTGAACCCCGAGGGGCGAGATGAAGAGCAAACCCGCTCCTGCTCCTGTTTTCATCAACGACCCATCGAAGTACATGGTCCACAGCTCAGGTTGGAGCTGTACAGGGGGAGTTGAGTGTCGGTCCATTCTGCCAGGAAATCTGCTAACACCTGTGACTTAATAGCTTTGCGCGGCGCATAAGATAGGGTCTCGCCCATGAGCTCGACTGCCCACTTGGCAATTCTACCCGAGGCTTCCCGGTTCTGGGCTATCTCTCCTAAGGGGAAAGAAGAAACCACAGTTATCGGGTGACCCTCGAAGTAGTGACGGAGTTTGTGCCATGTCAAGACGACGGCATATAGCAGCTTCTGGATTTGCGGGTATCGTACCTTGGTTTCCGAGAGCACCTCGCTAATGAAATAGACCGGCCTCTGGATGAGCAAGGCATGTGCTTCCTCGGCCCTCTCGACAACTAAGACCACGCTGACTACTTGTGATGTCGCGGTGACATAAAGTAGGAGCGGTTCTCCTAGGGTCGGAGGGACGAGAATGGGTGAATTAGAGAGTGTAGCTTTGAGTTTTGCAAGAGCTTCTTCGGCCTCGAGGGTCCATGAAAAGTGCTCCGATTTCTTCAGGAGGCGGTACAGAGGGAGCGCTTTTTCGCCGAGGCGCGAAATGAAACGGCTGAGCGCCGCCAAGCAGCCCGTGATCCTCTGTACGCCCTTTAGATCTCGGATGGGGCCCATCTTGGTTATCGCAGTGATTTTTTCTGGGTTGGCTTCGATGCCACGCTTAGACACGATGAACCCCAAAAGCATACCTCGAGGAACGCCAAAGATGCATTTCTCAGGATTGAGCTTGATGTTTTTTGCCCGGAGGCACTTGAACGCAACGTCAAGGTCGTTTACCAGATCGTCGGCTTGTTTGGTCTTGACAACGATGTCATCGACGTAAGCCTCGACGGTTGGTCCGATGTGTTCCCCCAAAACGTGTTGCATGCATCGCTGGTACGTAGCCCCTGTGTTCCGGAGACCGAAAGGCATCGTAACATAGCAATACATGTCGAATGGGGTAATGAATGAAGTCGCGAGCTGGTCGGACTCTTTCATTTTAATTTGGTGGTAGCCGGAGTATGCATCTAGGAACGAGAGAGTTTCACATCCCGCAGTGGAATCAATGATTTGATCAATGCGTGGTAAAGGAAAGGGAACTTTTGGACATGCTTTATTTAAACTAGTATAGTCTACACACATCCTCCACTTCCCACTCTTTTTCTTAACTAATACAGGATTAGCTAGCCACTCAGGATGATGAACCTCCTTGATGAATCCGGCCTCCAGCAGCTTGTGTATCTCCTCCCCGATGACCCTGCGCTTCTCCTCGTCGAAGCGGCGCAGGCGTTGCTTCACCGGTTTGGAGCCGGCCCGGATCTCCAAGGCGTGCTCGGTGACTTCCCTGGGTATGCCCGGCATATCCGAGGGACTCCACGCAAAGATGTCGATATTCGCACGGAGAAAGTCGACGAGCACTGCTTCCTATTTGGGATCAAGGGTGGCGCTGATGCTCAGCGCCTTTCCCTTGGGATCGGCAGGGTCGAGGGGCACGAGCTTGACGTCCTCTGCGGGCTCGAAGCTGCCGGCATGGTGCTTTGGGTCAGGAACCTCATTGGCCAGACCGTCGAGGTCCGCTGCCAAGGTCGCCGACTCCAAAACAGCCTCGCCGTGCTCGACACACTCGACGTCGCACTCGTAGGCGTGCTCGTATGAGGGCCCCACAGTGATGACACCGTTTGGGCCTGGCATCTTGAGCTTGAGGTAGGTGTAGTTCGGGACCGCCATGAACCTGGCATAGCAAGGGCGCCCAAGGATGGCGTGGTATGTTCCACGAAATCCGACCACTTCGAAAGTGAGAGTCTCCTTTCTAAAGTTGGACGGTGTGCCAAAGCAGACAGGCAACTCGACCCGGCCGACGGGTTCTGCCCGTTTCCCTGGCACAACTCCGTGGAAACCCCCGACGATGGGTTGGAGACGCGTCCTCTCGACCCCCAGGAGGTCGAGGGTCTGAGCGTAGATGATATTGAGGCTGCTCCCACCGTCCATGAGTACCTTGGTGAGGCGTGTGTTGGCGATGATGGGATCAACAACAAGCGGGTAGACTCCCGGATTGGGGACGTAGTCAGGATGGTCACCACAGTCGAAAGTGATGGCCACCTCAGACCAGTCAAGGAAGTGGGGGACCACCGGCTGTACGGAGAAAACCTCACGCTGTTCTCGTTTGTGCTGGCGCGTCGAGAGACGGGTCGAGGGTCCTCCGTAGATCATGAAGCAGTCGTGGATCTCGGGGAACCCCCCATCCTTGTTGTCGCCCTTGGGATCTTCCTTCTTGTCGTCCTTCTTGATGCCTATGCCCTCAAAGTACCTGCGGAGCATGTGACAATCTTCGAGGTTATGGTTAGTGGGTCCCTTGTGGTAGGGACACGGCTCTTTGAGCATTTTGTCGAAGATGCCCCCACCGGGGGGGCCTCGAGGTTTCTTGCGCTCGACAGCAGCGACAAGTTCGTCGGCCGGGGCCTTGAGCTTGCCCTGCTGGCTCTTCTTCTTTCTTCGGTTGTTTCTCTTGGAACCCCGGCTGGAGCCCGCGGGATCGTCGACCTTTTGTTTCCCTTTGTCCTGGTCATCGCCAAAGATGGCACCAACTGCCTCCTCGCCAGCGGCAAAGTTGGTCATGATGTCCATCAATCCGTTGGCAGTGAGTGGGGTGTTACGGCCCAACTCTCGGACCAACTCCTTGCAGGTGGTTCCGGAGAGGAAGGCCATGATTATGTCTGAGTCAGTGATGTTGGGGAGCTCGGTGCGCTGCCTGGAGAAGCGCCGGATGTAATCCCGAAGGGATTCACCCGGTTTTTGCTTGCAACTCCGGAGGTCCCACGAGTTGCCGGGGCGCATGTAGGTCCCCTTGAAGTTTCCCTCGAACACCCTCACGAGATCATCCCAGTCGTGGATCTGTCGAGGTGGGAGATCCTCGAGCCAGGCTCGAGCGGTGTCGGAGAGGAACAGGGGGAGTTGTCGGATGATGACCCGGTCGTCGATGGCCCCGCCCAGCTGACACGCCAAGTGGAAATCGGCGAGCCAAAGTTCGGGTTTGGTCTCGCCGTTGTACTTGGTGAGAGTCGTGGGAGGGCGAAACCAAACCGGGAGCACCGTCTCGCGGATAGCCTTACTGAAGACCCGAGGGCCCGGAGGCTCGGGTGAAGGGCTACGATCTTCTGAGCTGTCGTAGCGCCCGCCTCTATGCACACGGTAACCTCGAGCCACACCGTCACCGTGTTTGCACGTGCGGCGCTCGACGATGTTGCCACGGGTGTCTCGGGGTTCGTGATCGTCGGCAACGTGCTCGGGGGCAGGCGCCGCCCTGTTTCGCCAGGCAGGCTCGGGATGAACCGAGGCCTCTCTCTCCTGTCGGGAGGGCTCGACGAGCCGCTCCGAGGCTGGCTCGCGTCGCCTCGAGGCGGAGCTCTCGGCCTGCTGCATAGCAGCAGTCTCGAGGAGTTCTCGGATTTCATCTCGAGCTCGACGGGTGTCGGGGTTTGACGGCTCGGGCATGTTGCGAAGGAGCATGGCGGCGGCGATGACATTCTGGCTGGCTCGAGCGAAAACCGGGGGGTCGACCACCCGGTCCTCTTCGATGCGACGATTGACGTCGCGAGCCCTCTCGCGAGCTCTCCCGCCAAGCGCGTGTGCCGCACGCTCACGCTCGAGGGTTTATTGGAGTAGGTGCAGATTTTCTCGTTCCTCGTCGAGCCTGTCCTGCAACTCGTGAATTTGCTCGAGCTGCATTCCTTGATCCGCAAGGAACTGAGCCTCGTCTCGTTCGGCGGGGAGCTCGACATGAGGTGGCGTGTGCCTTCCTTCGACCGGCTCTTCGTCCTCCGACTCCGACGCGCTGGCTTCGTCGATGTTGAAGCACTCGCGGGTCGGATCATAGGTGTCGTCAGCCGAGTCGGAGTCAGGGGCGCCGAAGTAGTAATATGATGGGGGAATGTGAGACCGTTGCAAATCACCCCTGTGGTTGCAACGTTGAGAAGCAGTCACACGGGGCTCTGTTTCTGGGGTCTCCGTAGAGTCCGGATACTCAGAAGCCGGCGTGGATGCAACGAGGTCCAGAGTGGAGCGTAGATGGTGCCCGGGGAGTTCCCCGTAAGCACTCATGTTAGTGCTCACAGAGGAAGCGTACGCCCGGGCAACCGGGTCTAGCCCAAACGGGAACGTTGATGGAGATATCGTTGCGCGCGATGAAGTGGCTGGGTCGGGTAGCGGCGGTGTCTCACCGGACGGGGGAGCGACGGAATTCTCCGTCGGCATCTTACCCTCAGCCAAGCTCATCCTACACAGACCCTCAACGAGGAAATCTGGGTTGGCGTCTGGCTGAGAGGCGCCGGATCGGGGAATCCCTCCGCCCTCCGCGAGGTGGAGACGGTGGTAGCGCCAGGCTCATCGTCGCCTGGCAGCTCACGCCTGTCGAGAGCGACGATACCAGCGAAGTGCTCCCCCAGGCTGGGAGAGCTCGTAATCCTCGTCGGTCGGGTGCCTGGGCGGGAGGAGGACCATGTCGTAGTCGTGGCGAAGCGACATGAACTCCAAACTCCCAAACCAGATCACCGTGGCCAACGGGAGTGGGCATTCGGGGTCAGCCATCCAGGAAAGAATGGCAGGAAAGCGATGTTGGCACGCAGCGGTCCCCTACCTGGCGCGCCAACTATCGGTGTTCGGCCCCGTGGGGGTCCTAAACCGACGAGTGAGTGCTGCGTGTCCCTAACCTAGATGGTGATGCAAGGAGAACACACGGGGGTTTATCCTGGTTCGGGCAAGAGAAGGCCCTACGTCCAGCGGGGGGGAGAGTTTTGTATTTCCTTGCACCGAGGTGCTTGTGTAGGGGTTACAAGCTTGCGAGAGAGGGCGGCGAGCCCAAGTCTCAAAGAGAGAAAAAAGAGTACAAAGATGATTGCTTGAGATGTTGATCTCGGTGTTGGGAGCCTTAGGTTGCCGGTACTTGGCTTTGGACTTGTGTCTTGCCTATTGTCCGTGTCCCCTTGTAGGGTCCTGGCCGGTCCTTTTTATAGGGTCGGAGGAGGCCAGGGCACCGGGGAGCCCTGAGGCGATGTTTTGTCGATCCCTGTTGAGGTGACTGTAGCGACGTGCCCTAGGAATGGCCGGCCATCCCTGGACACCATGGTGACGTCGGGGACGAGACGGCGAAATGACCCGGAGCACCGTGCCATACTGTCCTTCCTTCCCTGTCGAACTGTGCTGGGCATCAAGGCCAGGTCGAGGCCGGGTCAAGGTCGGACGGATAAGGTCGAATCCCCGAGATTGCGGAACACGGGCCTTGTCGTATCCTCCCTCGAGGGTGACTGACGATAAACAGTGCACGGTAAGGTGTGCATAGTGACAGGTTTCACCTCCCATCACGGGATGGGCGGTAAAATAGTGAGGACTGACACCGGCATTGCTCCCACGTCGATCCTGGTTGCGGCCATATCGGTAGGTGGTAGCAGGTAATCGCATTAAATGTTCTGACTTCTGCCTTGGGGCAGGTGAAGTGAAGGGGTCGAGCGCTCTGACCCGGGGTCACGCGAGTCGGAGTTTTTCCGGTGGGCGAACGAGCCTTGTGCGAGTCGGAGTGTGGTCGAGGTGCCCTGTCATGCAGGACGGGGCGCGGTCGAGGCGTTCTCGTCGATGGTGCCTCGTACGAGTCGGAGCCGGAGCGCGGTCGAGGCACTCCGTCGAGCTAGCCTCGTACGAGACGGACCTGGTATGCGGTTTGAGGTGGGCTACTTTTTGCTGTGGCTTAGTCGTTTTGTTTTTTATCGATGGATGTGGGTACCCCCATACTGTTGGTACTGACAGATATGCATAGGTATACAACCACTCATAGGTGCACCAAATGCATTATTCACTTATATTCACAATTTCATCGTAACAGAATCAAAAGGAGATGAGCACAAGCTCTTCTCAGTGACAACACTTCCAACATTCAGTATTTACTAGCACTACGAAGAAAGTAGTAATGCGATTGACTGAACTAATGTTAGTCCTACCAGAACATACGAAGACAGAAACCATCAAGAACATGAAGTGCTTGCATATACGGTGATACTAAAATATACTGAACTAATTTTGGCATATCTAAATCTAAATCAGTAGCTTTTCCAATCCTAGCTGCTACTCGCATGTGCAGTCCCCATTCTCGCATGAGCAGAGCGGACTGCGCCTGACCTTCAACCTCGCGAACGCAGTGGAGTGTGCCTGACCTTCAACCTCACGAACGTGGCCGACGCTGCCGCGTGCAAGTCACGAGGATGCTCTGGCCGGAGGGGATTGTGGGGCCGGTGACCTCCGGCGAGCTCCAGCAGGCTGGGCGTTCCTGGGCTCGTGGCTGCAGGCTCCCACGACCCCGTCCTGTTCGTGCTTTCTGTGCCGAGATGGTCCGATGTGTTGGGGGCAGACGAGGGGCGAGGACAGAGCGGGCGGTGGAGCGGCCTGGCGGGCGTGGACGCGCGGTCGGGCGGGCGCGGTGGAGGAGCGGCGGTGGAGGAGCGCCGGCCGCGGTGGTGGGAGGGCAGCGACGCGCCCGCGGCTGCGGGGAACGACGCGTCGGGGGCGGGGTCGGGGGAGGGGATCAGGGCCTCCTGTAGCTGGGGGTTGAAACTAAATTTTACAAGTTCTCCTAAAATGGGACCCCAAGTAGGAGGTCCATTGGAGTGGATTTTTTTTTATCAAGTCCCTAAAATTGAAATAGGGCCCTGTTTTAGGGGCTGGGCTGGAGTTGCTCTAATAGACCATATTGTTAATTAGACCCGGTCACCTGGGCATCGATCTTAGGCTGCTCTCGCTTGGCTAGCTAGCTCTTTGTGTTCGTCGACAATCTCCATCATCAAAACCTGCTGCTGGTATGTTGTATAGTAATACGTACATACTTCTCCGTCCCCTTCTCTGTTACCATGCATGCATGTTTTCTACGGGAAAACAAATACGCCGTGCATTGTGACTGAATCTAGCACCAACATATATAACATGCCGTTTTTTGTGTGTATTCTGCTCGCAGGTGGTGACGAAATAATGAACTGATCATGGGTTAGGCCTGTTAATTTGCGCCTCCTTTCTTGCTTGATTGGTCTTTTGCACGCCAAGGACATTGTTGCTCACCCACCTGCGTCGACCGTCGTGAGTACTATTCCTTCACATTCTTTTCATTTCTTTCAGCCAATGCTCTTCATCTCTCACATTATCGAAGGCTGTAGTGTACAGACCGTATGAAAACAAGTACTTACCACATGTTGTGCTATTTTAGTTCCGCTGAGAGTAAGCAATTAATAGGGTACGGCGGAAAGTATGAATAGTAATCCCAGATTATCTGATTCCGCCTCCGACAAAACTACATGTGTATTTTTACTTTTTTAGATCAAAGGCTTAGCCCAGCTTTAGAAGAGAGCGTATAAAAGAAACTTCGACCTGAATTGGGGACGCCAGTTTACATTGAAGTATCACACACACGACCGACACAGCCGCCCAGAAACCTCACAGTATTCGACCAAAGAACTACAGCGACCCAACTTTACTAATTAAACTCCAATATGTACATACTATGGGCAAACCATTCATCTACATATAAACACAAGCAATATAATCCACCAACATAGGACATAGAGTACGTGTTATCTCACAACGAGGGCCTAAACCAGTATAAATCTCAATGTTTTATGTTACCATCAAGCTATCTAGGCTCAGACCTAATAACCCCATATCCATGTTGACCTTGACAAAACACTAAAAAGATGATCTTGAATCCATCATTTTTTTCATAATACTCTCGTTTAATTTGTAGTACAGTGGAGGCCCCTATGTATCCATAGTGATGCAGTGTCTCTCATAAAGCCAAGGAAAACCCTTAGCAATCAAGCAGTCGAAGCAAAACCAGTCATCCATCCTCCGTCTTTGAAAATTTCGAAAGGGGAAAGTGAGTATGAGAAGAACACAATTCCGACAGAAATAGATAGAATTTATGTAGGGTATAAACAATAACAAAAGGGGATAAGATAAAATAAAGGTTTTCAAAAAATAGTTTTTGTGAAAAATATTCCACTCTTTTCATGCAGCCCATCCTAGGATCTCATATGCTACGGTCGTGAAGTTGTAGTACTCAGGCTCTTCATCTATAAATAAATAAACAACGGGTAAGTACTTAAGGTGCTTAGAAAACCCTAATGCAGGGGTCACATCCCACTACTACAGAAAGCCACCATAGGGACTTTCTGAAACGATCCACGATTTTCTCGAAAGAAAATCCACAGATTACATCATAATGTGATAGTCCAGGAAGACCAAACTGTCACATTATCATTATTTAGTTGATATCACAGTTCATACATCACGGAATTACAAGTTTACAAGATATTACAATACTTGGTAACACACCTAAGTACAATGTATACTAGCAGAAACACACACGGATCAACATCAGATTAGACATAGCGCATCGGCGGGTGAAGGCTCCTCCTTCATGGGCAATCATCAGAGTAGGCGTAGAGTATCAGCGGGCGTAGACTTCATCTCCTCAACCAAACTTGAGCGTAGGAACGAGACCACCTAATCCTTCTAATCTCCGTTGTCGTCGTCGCAGATGACATCCAAACCTGCCAAATATCTTTCAGTATGATTTGTATTGGCCACTAGCTCCCACCCTATGCTTTGCGTTGCTTTGTGGTAAGTGGAATGCAAGGGTAGAGCAAAAGGCCTATTTATGGCTATAGTTTTCCTATGCAAGTTCATCAATATTTTATAATAGTTCATCAAGCTTTAACCCATCTCATCCACATGTTCACCCATCCTATCACACACATCTCACCACACTCTCACTCTCTAGGCGGCAAGAACGACTCTCTCTCGTGCCTTGCCTTATCGGCTAACAGCCGAAATCCAACAAACCCGAGGGGAGAAGAAGAAAGGACTCCTCTCACTAATCAAGGGAAGTGTAGGTCATAGGAATGTCTATATCCGTGGACGCGACCATACATATAGATCGATCAACTCTGCAGAGCGTGTACACCTGGAACCACAAGATCACCATCATCGACGGTGCCCACCGTCTAGGCTGATACCGGGCTGCCTCCCAACTGGTACAATGCCACCCTTCCACTCAGCCCTGAGTCACCCCAGAGTCCACCGGCACGCTGAGACTGTGAGACGTAGTACCAGTCCTCAAGGTCACTACGCTGTCTTAGGAGGGTGTGAGCCATACGCTTGTACCTCCATACACTATCACCTACATCCTAGGCAGTAGTGGCACCACCCTAGCTGGTCAACATCCGTCCCCCGCCCATTTAGGAACGAGTGGTCTGTACATAGGGTTCTATGATCCGGTTCTCTTGACATACTAGTCCTTTTTTTGACCAAAACGGCAGGGGAGTCTCCTACCTATATTTTTTTTCTTTTCCATTAAATGAAAGAATGATATGTACAACATGAATAAAACACAAGGCATCTAGGCCCAAAAGAAAAGAGAGTAAGTACATTATAAATTGCTATCTCTACACAAGTTGAGCTCTACTTGCTTAACTGGCTTAGCCCTTGTACACACATAGCCAAGCTCCTCTTTGAATTTTTGTTTCAAGTGGGGTTAACGGACAGTCCTTAGGGGGACCAGACAGGACATCTTCTCAAGTGGGGTTAACCGACACCTCGTGCCTCGACGGCACCTCCTTCCCGAGGGCTCACCCCTGTGAGGCATCCCGGGGTCTACTCCACTCACATGTACTCACCACAGGTACCTCTCATCATAGAGGATGCTCAGGTCACACCCTCCTAGCAAGACTTGTCCCAAGGACTTGTCGTAGAATCCTGTCCGGTCAACTCAACCCTCACCACACACCCAAGACGCACACCAAGATCTTCCCAAGTTATTACCACATTATCGGCACCGAGTGCCATAGCCACTCACAAACAATCCTCCACCAAGCATCACATCACAGATATAATGCGTAGTAGAAGTAAGCAGTAAGTAGTAAGCGACACTAGTGCATAGGTGGGCTTCAATCCCGGTTGAGAACTGGCTTTAGTCCTAGTTTTCCAACCGGGACTACGGATCTGGGACTAAAGGTCGTAACCTTTAATCCCGGGTCACAGAACCGGGACTAAAGCCCATCTTTGGAACTAAAAAATAGTTTAAATCCTGAGAGACCTCTTTTGTGGTGCGTGAGATTCAAACCCAAGACCTCTTGCCTCGCACGTAGGTCCTTTACCAACTCAACTACACACCACATATGACAGAGTGTTGGGCGCTCTCCTTTTGAATTAACCTGTGGGGGACCTTTAGTTCCAGGTGGGAGACCTTTAGTCCGGGTTGGTGACACCAACCAGGACTAAAAGTTCACCATTTAGTCCTGATTGGTGTTACCAACCCGGACTAAAGGTTCAAGGACCTTTAGTCCGGGTTGGTAACACCAACCGGGACTGAAGGGTGGCTTTTAGTCCCGGTTGGTGTTACCAACAGGGATAAAAGGGTCTTCGGTGCCTGTAAAATTTAGACCCGAGATTAATGCTCATATTAATACCGAACCCCAACACAACCGAGACTAAAGGTGTGGACCAAAAGTCGTTTCTCTACTAGTGCGAGCATCTAGCCTAACAGTGGGTCTGCAGGGGTAAAGGTTGCATCAAGGTAATGGCTTCAAGCAATTCTACCATGCAACCTATCACAGTTCAATTGCAGAAAATAAAGCACTAGCAACTACATTATTGCATGTCTAATAGGATTCTACGAGGTTGGGTGGGACATGGCACCTGTTGACTGATCATCTCTGAGATCCTCAGTGTACTCATAGTTGTTCTCCTCCAAGTCTTGTTGCCATTCGCATGTCCTTCCTCCAACGGGTTTTGATCCAATCAATGTTATCGTCGATGCAACTACCGCAATAGAACGACAAACAAGACAAAAGAACAATCAATCCCTAAGCCAAGGAAGACTGCGAATAAAGAGGCAACAACACATGGGAAGATCGAATAACACAAAAGAACACTGAAGGAAAAATGACTTAGCCCTCACGGAGGATGTCCGATCCTTGGGCTTGAAAGAAAACAAAAGTGGTGTCTGCTAAGCACAAGCTTGAGTCACAGCCTAGCCAATCCTTCCTGGGCCGATCATGTCGACCTGTACGACTTCAAGAATAATGGCCTAGACCCTAGCCCAACTTAAGCAAACACCACGACAAACAAGGCTAGCCCTCATGAAGCGAGTCTGTTTTCCTTGGGCTTAAAAGGAGAAAGTCGGCTAGGCACGTCCATGTCACATCCTCGGTAGAGACGGCTCTCTAATAGTCGATCAGGTCGACTCGTATGGTTTTGAGAACATGACATAGACCTTAGCTTCACTAACTAGAAGTGATAGTTCGGTCTTTGATCCGATCATCATGGCTAAGGACAGATCGAACAGAGCAGGCTAAAGAGGAAGGGAAATAGTTTTGGGCTCTCTCAATCCGTATACCATTACAATTGACGGGAACCAAAGAGAGGGTGGAACGAGAGGGGAAAAGAGGGGAGCAGTGGTCTGCTTCTTCCAATCCTCACGCCATGGCAAAAGATGGGGCATCAGAAAGGAGCGACACACAAGAGAACATGAGCACCCAAATCCACTCATAGGGTACCTTGACCCGCGTGCACTAAATGGCACCAAGACACCCCTAGGGTCTTAGCAGTGTGGTTGTCACCACGAGAACCTAGAGAGCACTAAGGTCTAATACAGTACAAGCATACAAGGGGCTTGAGCACGAAAGAGCCAAAAGAAGAGAAAAAGGGATTCTCCTTCCTTTGATCCACTCGCCATAGCTGTCGACGGGAATCGAAGGAATGGAATCAAGAGAGCAACAAAGAACACCGAACGGGCACAAACAGGCAAAAAGGGACTTTGGTTCCACAGCGCTTTGATCCACATATCATGGCAATAGACATGAATCAAAGTTGGAACAAGAAGATCAATCCATATCTTACTAGATCGACAGGGATCGATAGAGGGGAGAAGAGAAGATGGAAGAACGATCTGTGCATTCTCTCGACCAACACACCATGGGAATGGGCGAGGGTTGAAAGAAAAGAGACATAAATCCTGCGGTCTCTTGATCCACACCAACTCAAGGGCACCATGACCTATGTGCAACTCAATTGGCACTTTGTTATTCCTAGGGTTCATAGCGGTGTGGTTGTCACCGCGAGAACCATAGAAATGCTACGGTCTAAGTGGCACAAGCATACGGGGTGGTTAGGAAGAAAAGAAGAGAAAAAGAGAATGGAAGAGAAAACGAGGTAGAGCCTAATGGTCACGGCGAGGCAACTTGTGCCCATGAGCTTCACCTACATGAGTTGGCTTCCGTAGTTCCACGATTGTCGTTCTCTAGTTCTCCCACTGAAGTAGGTCACAAATGGCTCGCTAGGTGCGGGGAGGGAGTGCACCGTCGTTGAGTCCATAGTGGCCACGTCCAAGGGCCAAATAGGATCACTAACAATCGTAGCACTATATAGTCAACTAACACATGAGGGAATGAGCTATGCTCGGCATTACGGCCATGGCGGGACGAACCCACGACTGAAACGTTCGAACGAATTACAATCCCCTTGATCGGCTCGAAGGCTCGGTCCACAAGCGAACAAACAACACCACGCAAGAACCAACAACACAACATCGAAACAATTACACAGGCAACAACCGGAGGAGTAGCACATCACCGTAGCATAAGAGATAGACACCATAGCATATGGAATAGATTGGCACGAAGGCACGGCACAAGCATTCATAGATATAGATAGATGATCATGTATGACAAGTATGAACAAGTAGGAAATGAAAAACAGGAGCTTTGTCGACGTCAAGGATGGTGCCAGCGAGAGTTCAAAGGTTCAACCTTAGAGGCGGAGGGCTGCAACGGCGTGTCCCGGCGTACTACAGCTAGCTGCGGCTGGTCAGCGGCTTGCTGGACATGGCAGCGGATGTCCGGGAGGGGCTACTGCTGCTGGTCGTGGCTCCAATGGCGAGGAAGGGGTTCCGATGAGGTCTGCAGCGATGTCCGGCTCTGGCGGACAACACATCAAGGTCGGTGGCCTCACTGTGACGGTGAAAACAGTGGCACAAAGGCTGGTCTCAGGCAAGCATGGCCACAGGAAGGGAAGGGAAAGGGAAAGGTGGGAACTTTGGTTCACGGTGGCTCACCGATGGTGGAAAAAGGAGCTCCGGTGAGGTGGCGCTACTGTTTCCCGGCGAGAACGTCAGTGCGGCTCCGGCGTCGGTCAACAAGGAGGAAGAGGCCGACGGCGGGGTCGCAGAGGTGGTCGGGACAGCGGAGGAGCTCACGAACGGAGAGGTGCACGACGTCACTTGTGGAAGGAGCAGGTGCGGTTAGAGCAGAGCCGGTCAGCGTCAAGGTTGCCAAGCTCGGGGCGGTGCGGCACATCGTGGATGAGGAGGCGAGGTCGCAGACGCAGCCGGGTTGCCAAGGCGTCGTGACGGTGGAAGGAGCAGCTCGGACGGACAACATTGCGGTGGCCTGATGCCGCACGACGTCGAGGTGGTGGCGTGGCTTGGCTGCAATGGCGAGGAGCAGAGGTGTGGGGGATCGGCAATGGTGGACGGACTTAGCACGACGTCCACAGGACGAAGCAGGGAGGTGGTGGCTGACTCGGCGAAGGGAGGTTGGGGACACCGGGCACGGGCTCATTGGTGATGGTGAGCTCCTCGGTGGTGGAAGCTGTCGGTGGCCACGGCTTCGGCGACAAAGAAGAGGTGGACGCAGTGTGGCTTGGGGGCACGGTGGTGTACGACGGCTCCGACGAGGGACGCTGGCGGCGTGGCTGTCTCCAGGGACGAGCAGGATGGGAGGCAGAGGGATGGTGGCGGCGGCAACGGCTAGGAATGGAGCAAGGAGCGACCGCGACAGGCTTTATAGCGCGGTGCGCTACAGCTCTGTGTGATGGACAGCGGGCATGCGTCCGTACCCCAGGACGCATGGCGAGCATCGGGAGGTGGAGCACGGATGCCAAGGCGCAGGGCACTGTTGCGGCGATGGTGCGAGTCGCTTAGGAGCGTGTGGCTCCGGTTAGGGTTTGGGCATAGGGCACGTCGGCTTCGGGCCTACGGGGGCTAGACAAGCGGGCCTACGGGGGCTGGCGAAGGGCCTGCTAGGGCCGATGGCGGGAGCTAGGCCTGCGGCTTTGGCTGGGCCAACAGGGAAGGAAGGGAGCGAGCTGGGCCGGTAGGTGGAGGCGAGTGGGGCCACGGCTAGGCTGCTTGGCAGCTGGGCCAAGAGGAGGGGAGGAGGCTCATCCAAAAGAGAGAAGGAGAGGAAAGGAGGGGGTTTGGCCCAAGAGAAAGGAAAAGAGTTTTTCCATTTATGATTAAGGAAATTGAGATGAATTCAAAAGAGATTTGAGGGGAATTCAAAAGGGATTTGAGAGGAACTTGCTATGGACTTGTGCACTCCAAACTCCAAACAAACTCAATCTCCGAAACCAACTCCGAAACAACGGCACACCTCTACAATCAATTCTATATGAGTGCAATGATTTATTAGCAATCTCCACTAGTTTTGACTTAGGTTGACCTAGCGATTACATGCTTCACACATTTGCAGGAAAAATTTTAAAAAGCTCATATTTTTAGTTGCATGAAGACCCGGGTTGTTACACTTTCACCGCCAGTTATGTAAGAACTGGCGGTGATGCATTTCACTACTAGTTTAGAGGCAGAGGAGACACAAAAGAGTGACTGACTAGCGGTGATGAATGTTTTCACCGTCGGTTCGACGTTCGATCCGGCGGTGGAAACAGTGCCGGTCTTCACCACCATTACCATATGCCGAAGGTGAAAGCATCTAGCACTTCCTGTTAGTCACCCAATACGCGACAATTGTATGTATTACAATTGTATTATGAAAAATGTAGTATAACCGCTTGCCTATCCAAATCGTTGGTGATATAGAAACAAACGACAGTTATGATTCTGGCAACACCACCTTTAAAAACATTGCACCCGCGATGATGGACAAGGCATCACTGTCGAGTCAAACTCAAGCGCGGCGGTGATGGACAAGACATCACTGATGGATAGTATGCCAGACCGACATTGATGTAGCTATTATCGCCACCGGATCGAATGCTAACCAGCTGTGCTGGTACCTACATTAACGCCGGATCATAAGCAAGACCGACGTTGATGCCTCCATCGTTGTCGGATGGTACGTCGGACCGACGTTGATGCCTCCATCATCACTGTTGGATCGTATTCCAGACCGACGATGGTATTCAACTGACTTCCGCCAAACCAACTCCGACGTGCCAGTGATGGTAACAATAGCACTGCCAGATTGAACGCCGATCCAGCAGCGATAAAGTTTATCACCTTTGATTTTGAACTGGCGGTGGTGTCCGAGGCTATCACCAACGACTTTCAAAAAAGTGTATACATCTTGATCTCTAACACTATAACATATTCACTATGGTAGTTAAACTATAAGCACTCTATTTTCTTAGAAAAATACTACAATACATAAAATTCTTTGCTATAAAAAATTCAACGCCTTAAATATCATGGTGCAAGATGAAATGAATGATTATCTTTATGACATTGACGCAACTAAGAGTGTAGTCTAAGACCAAGGGTCATTTCTTAACAAAATACAAAAGGAGTGTTGATAAAAGATACAATAAGCATTAGAGTTTCAACTTAATATGTGGATAAAAATAGTAGAAACTAATAAGATCTATCTTTGAAAGCCAAAATCTAAACTCATATGCCATGATGCATGTTGGAAGAAGAGCTAACAAAATTTAAGCCAAGGTTTTAGCTAAACACACATATTGGAGACACGTGAAGAATTGGCAATGGGGAATATAAATATAGATGGTGAAACATGTATAGTAATATGTAATTTATCAAAACTGATATAGATTACAAGGAATCTAATGTGTACTCCCTCCATCTCAAAATAAGTCAACTTCTAGAGAGTTGTTCTAAGGTCAAACTACTCTAAGTTTGACCAAATGATACCAAATTGGTATCACTGTATACATCATGAAATATATTTTCATAACGTACTTGTTTGATGTCATAGACTAATATTACTCTTTCATATAAAGTTGGTCATACCTAAGATAGTTTGACTTTGAGTGACTCTAGGACTTGATTTTTGAGACATAGGTAGTATTATGTTTACAAATGAACAATAAGACAGAGTGCATGCGCACAAAGAAAATCAATTTTAATTAGTTGGGTACCGAAATCAATGAACTTTTAGCACCTTTCTCTCCAAAGATTCTATCCTATGCAAGAGCAAGGCTTGATGGGCTAAGTTAGATTTGTAATTTGGTATTGGGAGAGCTATTGATAATCTGCGCTAGAGACGTTCTACAACTGTCCCACAACAGCTCTACTAGTTAGGTCATATAAGTTAAACTGTTATGTACATATGTTGATTTAAACGGTTGGCCAGCTTATGCATTTGTGACATGAATTAATTAGTTGAAGCTCTAACGAAACAATGTGGGCCTCCCTTCGATCATTTGCTTATTATATTAATTCTTGCACTTCAGAAACAAGACGTCCCTTCGATCATTTGTTAGCTTAGGCTGCTAACAACAGTTTAAAGCCATTAGAGTAATTTTCCTCAGATGGTTCTAAATAACCATCAGAAACAAGACGTCCCACTGTTGTTTCTGCAGAAATGAGTTTTTAGGCAACAGCTCTATATATGCTGGTTAGGTCATAACTTAAAATGTTATGTACATATATGGATTTAAACGCTTGGCCAGCTTAATAATGCATTTATGATGTGAATTAATTAGTTGAAGCTGTAACGAAATAATGTGGCCTTCCTTAGACCATTTGCTTATAGCACTATATTAATTCTTGCACTTCAGGCAAAGATGCGTGGGAAATACTTATACGAAGAACGGGATACGTTACTTCACACCCTTCGTACTTGTCCAAATGTACGAGTGATTTATTTTAATGGTTGGGATGGACTCGGGACGAAGGCATTCCTTCGATCTATAGCACAGAAAGTTCTTGAAGATCTGGAGGCTCCTTCTGAACAAATATGGTTTGACAGAATAGTTTACTTGGATTGCTCAGCATGGAATGGTAGAAGAGCCATGCAGAGAACCATTGCAGAGGAGATAAAACTTGACAACAAAACGATGGCGATGTTTGATGAGCAAGATGAGGAGGATGATTTCAATGGAGTAGACCAAGGCTCTAGGGATGTGATACGAGGTGTTGCTACAGAGATTTATGAAACCCTAAAGGATAGCAAATTCTTGATCCTTTTTCTTAACGGTAGCAATGAGGAGATTGATGTGTCCAGCATGGGTATTCCTCCATTCTCGGAATTCCGTAACCACGCAATGATATGGGCATTTAGCAGAGGGTCGTCACTGACATTAAACTCTAGGGCCAGCATGTCTAAGAGAGCAGGCAAGTTTAGATACACACACAAGTTCTATAATAGCTTTTCAGGACTCTGGCAAGTGTATGATCATGTGCTGGATTGCGTGGCTGCTGCCATAGCAGCTGGTTACTCATCTATGCGAAGCATGGACACATCAAATACAATGGTCAAGGACTGCTGTCTGTATGAACTATGCCTACAGTATAATTTTCATAGAACCACCAAATTTGATTGGGTTGCTCATGCTTCAAACTATTGGGTATGCGATGGAATCATCAAAGGGGACACTGCAAAGGAGATCAGTGCCGCATTGTGCCGTGAGATAATAACATGGGAGTGTGATGATGCAGTGCTTGATGATGTATTTCCGAGGGTCATGTTTAAGGCAAGGAGACCTCCATATATGCGAGCTGTTAAAGAGGGCGGCTGGGGCTATGAAGAGGGACCGTACCGCTGGATTTCAGTGACCTCAAGGAATATAGAAGCACACCGTATGCAGTCTATACCTGCAGTGACATCCTCTTTCTTCCTGGCATTTGAAACACAAAATGGGCCAACCACATTACCAGCTAGCTTGTTCAGGGATGCCAGAAACCTTGGTGTGCTTATTCTCTGTCATTGCATCTTCAGTTTTGCATCACCTCCTTTCTTTGTGTCCCAGTGCGCCTACGGTTCCTCGGATTGGATCATTGCTCAGATGATACAACAGGTAGTCAGAAGTGAGGATTGGGCGACTATATGTGGCCTATATGTGTTGGATCTACGTTACACAGTCTGGAATGAGATACTTTCTCAAGAGAAGATGGAGCTCATGATTAACCTGAGGGAGCTCCATGTAGAAGGAGCCAGATGCTGGCCGGACACCAATCACTTGCAGGCACGGTTACTTAACCTTGAGAAGCTCAGAATTACCAGGTCACAAAGTGAGACATTAGCACATCCTTTATGGACAAGACAAAGTTGGAAATACTGGACCTGTCTGGCAGTCTTTGGGTGAAAGTTCTGCCAAAACTAGCCTATCAAAGGCTTGTAGCCTTCAAGTGCTTCTTCTTGATGGTTGTGAAGAACTGGAAACTGTTGTTATCCCTGATGGGCTTCCTTCCTCACTCAGATCTTTCAGCTTTGACAGCTATGGACCAGTATCCAAGCATTGGATACCATGCCCTTTTTATTCCCGGGGTCCGATAAAATTTGATATTAGCTAAATTTTTTCCTTCTTTCCTGTTTCTACACAGACAATCCAAAATCAGCCACGCGACGGTCCGACACTCATAATGATTTATTCTTGTTTTGATTTATGAACAAGTGATGTTTAATATCTTACGAATAGTTTCAAGTCAAATTCTACAAATTTTTTTGAAAAAAAAATTAAATTTTTTTTGAATTTGGTCCGATATTTCCGATATATCTTGCTTATCCTCTTTATCCATGACGTCCGATAGATTTTAATTTCCGATAACGAAAACCTTGGATGGGACAAGGACCGTTTTAACTTAGAGTTGCTGTGCATTGATACACGAACTGGGATCCGAGGTCGTACTCTGCAGCCATCCCTTGGCCATCGCCAGAAGAAATCCTGCTTTCTACTGCATGCTGTTCTAGTTGATGCAAGGCTCGTTCGGTCCCTTCACTTCCCAATACTTCACCATAAGAACCGATCGACGGGAAGCGGCGGCAATGACTTCCAATTTAGCATCCATTTTACCTCCTCATCCATGAACAGTGGTAGTAGTGCTAGTTCACAACAATTGGAAGGAACCTGCAGTTGCAAGGAGAAGCAGATGGAAGAACTCAGTCCCCGTGAACACATGAGGCTTGGTCATCAGGTCCCAGCAGCAATCCCATACCCGGATGTCCCTGATCTGGGTGGAGACGTCCCAATGCAAGATTTCCCACAGCCTTTTCCTCCGGCATCCGCAGCGGATCGCTACATTGAGGTCGTTCAAGGGAGCCACAACATGGAGGGCGAAATAAGGTACACGGCTGGTAGAGAAATTATGTTGTTCCATGCTGAGTTCCTGCATGTCCATGATGCCTCCATCGCTACTAGTTTCCCTGGAGGTTACAGCGTTAGGTGGTGCCGTGTAGAACGGTGCCCTAACATGGAAGCGGTATTCTCTGTGAATTCAGAGGGTTTCAGCCAATTGGAGACTTTCTGGGCATCGGGTCTGCTGAGGGCCCGCTGCATCTGGAGCCAGAGTCCTGTTCCTACTAGCTACTGGATGGGTACCGTAGAAGTGATTTCCGTTCCTTCGATAATCTTCGGCGCTTGCACCTGCGCTCCTGCCCTAGGCTGGAGTTCGTGCTATACGCTGATGGAACCTACTCCTTTCCGAGCTTGGAGACCCTCCACATCATCCATTGCGGCGAGCTGATGCACGTCTTCGTACTGAAGACGACATATGGGTATAGAAGGGACATAGCCTACCGCGGCGTGACGTTCCCGAAGCTGACCACCATCCGCCTGCATGACTTGCCACTGCTGCTGCAGATATGTGTGGTCAAGATGCTGACACCCAACCTGCGTAGCGTCAAGATCAGCGGTTGCTGGGGCATGCGCCGGCTGTCAACGGTCGTCGACGTCGTCGCCACCGGCGATGACCAAGCAAGCTGCAGCAAGCCGACTGTGGAGATTGAGAAGGAGGTGTGGGAAGCGCTAGAGTGGGACGGGGCTCATGCTGGCCACCACCACTCCCTCTTTGAGATGCGCCACTCTCGCTACTACAAGAAGAAAACTGGCAGGGGCGCCCTCCTGAGGTAATTAAGTGCGACTAGCTAGCTAGGTGTGTTATCTGTGCCGCCAATCGCTTGCGTTGCTTTGCTTTGTTTATCACTATTGAGTGCTGACCACCATGCATTTTCGTGTTGATTGCGCAGGTGATATATGGTTCCATTACAGTCGACACTGCTACAACAATTTTAACGGAGGCGGGCGTTTTGGCTTTACCGAGACGGGCAAAGCAACTGCCTCGATGCTAAGGTCACAGTTAATCGGACCTTAACCGAGGTGGTTTCCTTGCCCGCCTCAGTTAATGGAGTAAAAAATAAAAAAAAGCCCAAGCCCATCGGCGAGCCCATTTCGAAGCCTGCCGGCGAGCCCACCTGCTCCACGCGACCCCACCGCCACCCGCATTCCCGCGCGCCGCCACCAGATCTGGTCGGGGGAGGAGGGAGGTGGCTCCCCCACTGGCCGGATCCGCTGCCACCGGTGTTGATGGAGGAGGAAGAACACCACCGCGGCCCGCGCCATGCCGGATCCGCCCGGCCTCCATCGCCCACACCACCGAGAGCTCGCCCACGCCACGGGGAGGCCGGATCCGGCCTCCGCACCACCAGATCCAACCTCCATCGCCCGCGCCCGGCCAGATCCGCCCAGCCTCCATCGCTCGCAGCACCGAGAGCTCGCCCATGCCACTGCCGCCACAGTGGTGGAGAGGGGAGGAGAGGGGGCGCCGCCTGCGCCTGAGAGGATGAGGGAGACGGCCGCCGGGAGAGGAGGGGAGGGGAGGGGGCGCCGGCATGGGGGAGGGGAGGGGAGGGGATGGGGCGCCGGCATGGGGGAGGGGAGGGGAGGGGATGGGGCACCGGCATGGGGGAGGGGAGGGGAGGGGATGGGGGCATCGGGCGCCTGAGAGAAGGGAGACGGGATGGGGGCGTCGAGCGGCTGAGTGTGGGTGAGTGAGAGGGAGTGATTATAGGGTTTCTCATCTCGTTTATATATTCTACATGATAGTGGGCTGGAGTGGGCCTAGCGGGCTGGGCCTGATTTACCGAGGCGGTTGTTTTAGTATGCCCGTCTCGGTTAATTATTTACCAAGGCAGTTGTCTTAAGATAGCTGTCTGGGTTAATAACGATTAACCGAGACGGGTATTTTAACATGCCGCCTCGGTTAATTGATTTTGCGAGGCGGTTTTTGGCAACCGCCTCGGTTAATAAAAAATGACCGTCTCGGTTAATGCCTACCATTAACTGAGACGGTTGGAAATGCTGCCCGCCTCCGAGGGCTATTTTGAAAGGTCACGGTTAATAAATTTTGTAGCAGTGTGAATCGCCCAAATTGATCATTCGGTTTGATTATATTATTTGCTTCAACGTGTTCAAATAAGAAGCCGCGCACTAGCTGATGATGTGGATTGTATTGGCTTGCTGTTGCACATCGATTGAGTGTATTAATTTGCTTGATATATAGAATTATTCTGAATTCCAAAACAAAACGAAATGTATGTTGTACGTACGTATGCAGTTGGGTTGGGTGTGTGCAGCTTCTGCTGGCGGGTTTTCTGTTCATGAGAGCATTTGTTATGAATCTCAAACTTTTAGCCAATGCATTTGCGTGTTTGCTGGATCTGTATGAGTGATTTGATTACACTCGGTAAGAGACTGCCACCGTCGATGCTACGTAGTTTGACTATAATACTATTCTATCTACCTGTGCTCTTTATTAGTTTCACATGAAGTGTTGGAAATTCGTTGATAAATGTCTCACAAGTCACTACAAAACTGTTTATCTTTACTATATCGCAGTTGTGATGGACTTCAGTTACCAATTGTTGTAGTAGGGAACATGCCAATTGTTGGATGTGACCTCGGCTAACCAAAACCAACTTGGCACACAACTTAAGGTCCTAAGATTAACTCGGTTGATGGATGAATATTTCCAAATCCAGTCTGCTAAGTCTGACACGCTGTATCAGATTGAGTTAGATGCAATCAGAACCTAAGTATAGCATGTTTAGAAGCCAAATTAGAAATGTCGAGATGCATCAGTAAGGTTTTACTTTTACCCTAAGGCAGATCACGGCTTTGTGCATAATTAGTTCAAAACCTCAGTGTAATTGGAACTCAGCGTTAGTGCTTTACTGTATCATCACACCATAAGTCTCGGCTCAAGTCTAATCTAAAGGAATTATCAGGGTGATGGACCGGATAAGCAATTATAAGGAGAGGATTGGGCAAAACCCAAAAATCCCCAAATTTCCCTAATACCAAAGTACCTAACCCTAACCTGAAGTTGAGCGAACTCACCTCTACTCGCCATGTAGTGTAGCCGCCCACGGCATGAGTCGAAGCCGCCGCACGTGGACTATCGGCACCCCTGAGCCGGCCGGAGCTGACTTAAGCACGAGTGGACGTCAGAATGTTGCCATGCGCACGCACACACGGCCTGACCTGACCCAACACGTGCGCACCATCAGACCCGGCACGCGCGCAAGCCTCGGCGGTCGTGAGTAGATTTCACGAGTAACCTAACTAGTTGAGCTTAGTTTGTGATTATGTCAACTGTTCCTAGCAGATCCGATGGATTTTTATTTTTGCTCATTTTATCCTACTGGCCCCACAATTATGGCCTATTGTTGTATACTTATTTCATCAGTCCTTAGTTCAAAGGCTCTCTCTTGAGTTATGGACATGCATCATATATCAGGCTCCTCTATCCCAATCGATGGCCCAAGCCTCTCCGGTTATCACTTATCAGGCCCAGCCAGCTACGCTTAAGAATTGGGCCATGACACCCTCCAACCACACATACGGAATCTACCTGTGATTTGTTATTTCCTCTCTCAAAAAATAACGGTAATGCTGGGAAGCCCGCTCCGCTCCGCATGCTTGAGTGCTTTACTTCTCAAAAAAAAAACCCAGCGGAGTGCTTTACTTAAAAAAAAACAGTGCCACTCGTCTTCTCCATCGCATGGGCCACCCCGCCGCGGCCTTCTCTAGCGCGGCGACGCCACACCGTCCCTTTCCTGCGTTGCTCCGTGCGCCCACGCCGCGCCCACATCCACCTCGCGCCATCGGCAGGAAGACGAGGCTTGTGTCATCGCAATTCTCCACCAGGTCGGCTGTGACCACCGGCGATGCTATGTTTCAAGTGTTTCAGGCGTTTTGAGACATATTGCAAGCTTATGTATCAAGTGTTTCAGTTGTTTTAGATATATGTTTTAAGTGTTTCGTACGGATGTTGCAAAAGTAGATCGGAATGTTGCATATGTTGAAATGGTTGTACACATACGTTGCAAGCGTCTGTCCTCAATGTTTCATCTGTTTTTCAGGCGTATTTTGTAATTGTGCTTATCAGGATGTTGCATATGTTTCACACATATATTGCAAGTTTTATTTGGATGTTGCGTATATTTGCAATGGTTTTCGAGTGTTTTACAAGTATTTCAGACGCATGTTTCAAGTGTTTCATTTGTCTTCTTTTATATGTTGTAAGTGTTACATCTGAATGTTTCAAAAATAGATCGGGGTATTGCACATGAAATGCGTGTGGAAAACAGGAGGCACGAGCGGTCCCCACGCGCAGTCTTGCGGCACGAGCGACGTCTTGGGCAGCATAGGCCTGCTGCTGAAGCGCTCGCTCGCTTGCTGCGCAGTCATCGTCCGCGCTAGCACCCTGGATCGAACGTCAAGACACTGGCAAGTTCGAAAAAGTAAACCCCCTATGATTTGTTATTCATACACACAATGTTCATGGATACTAATTACGATCCATGGTGCTACATAGAAGATAAGAAGGTTTTATCGCCTGCTAATTAATTTGTTGCAACACCATATAGATTTGAATTTAACAACAGTGTTTCAAGATCTTCGCGCAAACCTACACGAACACGCGTTGGCGACCAAGACACCTTCACTAAAACTGCAAATATGTTACTGAAGACCGAAGGAGTATACAACGTCTGGACAACTCTGACTAGATGACAGGGAGCACTAACCACGACACGGCATCAGGGAGGAACACTCACGGCATACATACATATATAGCTATCCTACGACAACTGTCAGGCAGGCAACTTGTTCGATAATCTCACGACAAACTGGGGTTGGAAGGAAAACCCTTCGTGGTTAGAACCATCAGCAGCTTGTTCAACAATCCTCTTCAGGACTGCAGTTCTGCATCTGAATCAGTCAAAGGGACTGAAGACTTGCAACTTTCTCTTCTTCTGCTCTCTTCTTCGACCTGGGAAAAAAAACATAAACGTTATGTTGTCCCTTCAGCTATAAAAATGTTCGTGAATTAAATCACAGCTTAGGCTTCAATAAAAAATTATTTCTTAGTCCACTATTACCAAACCGACTTCTCTGATAATGAATGTTCAAAATCAGCTCTTTCCTCACCTACTAGAATTATTAACCTCCTCTTTTCCATCTTCTTCAGTAGCTACAACGTCGACAACAGGCTCATAAAGGTACCATTCTTTCCGTTTCCTGATACACAAAAAGGAAAAGCAGAATCAAGGCGATTTCAACGCCAAACAGCAGTAAACTAGTAATGTACTATTACTTCAAACACAAAGTGAACATTGCCAGTCACTACTTCCCTCTCAGTACCATCAAAACCGAACTGCAGTAATCATTAACACATAACACATCAAAGGTTTTTAGAAGAAAAAGATCGTACCGGATCACGCTTCCTTTGCTGCCAAAATACTTGAACAAATCCACTGCACTGTTCACAGCTTTACTGCAAAGTATGGTCATATTAATTTCAGTAACAAATAGAGAAACAAAACAGGAAGGATGGCATTTACCTCGAGTGTACTAATTAGCATCTTTATGCCAGTTCCCTACATTTCTCCACATTTTTCTTCAAAAGAAAAAAGGGTAAACTCTTCCACAAACCTATTTGAAGAAAATTCTGGTGCTCGCCTTCCCTTCTTTGACATTTGCTTCTCTCTCATAACAGAGACACTCTGAGTAGCAATCTAGACAGTCAAAATATATATTTTTTCAATACAAAGCCTTATACAAAACAAAAGATTAACAGTATATGTGCAGGAACCACAGACAAACTTTATATGTTCTGCCTCTAAAGGAACATCAAAGTCATGATATTGTGAACTAGAGTTAGGAAAGAAAATTATATCTAACCTCGTAAAGCTGTTCACGGATGGATACTGCTATTGCAGGCTGCACGTCAAACAAAAAGACTTTGTCAACATAGAACAAAGTTGCAGAAATAATGCACAAGTTTTACATAAACAGAACTGCAGTGCACGAAATATTCATATAACAGCATTCACAACTAAACCCATCACAATTATAAAGCCATGGAAAATCACAAATAATAGAAAAGGATAATAACAACAGTAGTGCTTTACATGACTTCCAAGCACAATAAAGTTAAATGCAAGTTCAGAGAAAATGTGAAAAAAAAAAATCCATCTGGGAATCCATCCTGTATAACAATTTGGGAGAATTGTAATGCATAAACAGAGGCCAGTTGACATGAAAAACCATCATCATAAAAGCTGTTGCTTTAGTTCAATTAACAGTTCATTGCACTGAATAATCAGAGCTTCATTATTTAAGGCATACCCCAACTTCAGGATCCGTGATGTTCAAATCATCACACAGCGTCCTCGCAAATTCTTCAGGGTCACTATCAAGGTTGCCGATATCCTGGCCACCAAGAGTAGAGTAGATGGGAGTTCAAGCAAGTCATCAGGACATGAGGACTCCCAAAAATCACAAACACACATGTACATACCCATAAGAACTGGTCTCTAATCACAGTGTTGTTCACTCGGAGGTCAATCTGCGGATTCACCATATATATAAGCTGTCACTTGAGCACATATACTCCATTCATCTGAGGATAAAAATACACCAGGCCCAGAAACAGTCTGCTGATGAGCAACAGAAAAGTAAAACAAACCTTGAGAGGCACAATCTTCTCTTTGATTTGCATCTCCTGCCCCTCGTAGGAGCGGAACTCCGCAAGTTGCCCCTACACAAAAAACAATACAATTGATGGACCATTAGCAGTGGAGAACAGAGAACACCTTGCAGGATAGGATAGGACAGCCAAGCAAGAGAAAAGAGGGGGCACCTGGATGGACTGGAGCATCTGGGGGACGAAATTGGCCGGCAGCTTGAGGTCCTTGGCCGTCCGCTTCGCGAAGCTAATTATCTCCTAGTCGGGATCTGCCGGCCAGGCACAAGGGACAAGCGGTCAATCCAGGCAGCGAGCGAGAACGCGACGCGAACTGGAGGTGAATGGAACGAGAAGCGGAGGCCGGGTACCTCGCGGGTTCCAGGTGAAGGCATCCCTGTAGCGCTGGCCGTCCACCTCCACGTCGACGCGTATCGGCACGAGGTTGTCCCTCGTCGGCCTGCAGCACGGAGGAGGCAGAGGGGAACGAATCAGCCACCCGCGCCCTCTTTCCCCCACAGCAATCCATCAAAGGCGTCTCTCTAATGGAAGAAGATTAGGAGGGAGCGAGGGAGGGAGGGGGCGTACATGCGGAAGTTGACGGCGGAGGGCCTGGAGGCGCCGAGGCTGACCGTCTTCATCTCTGTACCCCTCGCCGGCGGTCGGTCCGCCGCCGTCGCCGTAGCCCGCTCCAACCCGATGGCTCTCGGTCTGCGCCGCCGTGCAACGCGAAAAGAACGGGTACCGTGTGCGTGTGGGCCTAACTAATTAACTTGGGCCCAACGATAAGTCGTCTTTGTACGGGCGCCGGGCCAAATTCACGACAACGTTTATTTCCTGCTGACTGGCCCATTTATGTTCCCCTCGATAGTAGAAACGAATAAGATACAAATTTCGTTTTACCTTTTTTTTTGCAGTCTGATTTTCCTTGTCCAAAACACACATCTCCTCCTAACTCTCAAAACCATTCAAATTATCTCCATACCTAATTTTGAAGGTGGTTTTGTGATTATTTTATTCATCAATACAAAATGGGCTTGCTAGCGTCCAAACGCCCGCGCCTACAGATCGTTTCCGCGACGTTTCGTGCGCCCACGCAGGGCCCACGCCACCCCGAACGTCACTAGCATCGGAAAGAAGGCGAGGGAGCGGCGGATGCCCAGCCGGCATTGGGGGGAGGAGGAGGAGACACCAAGACGAGGCAGTAGAAAGCGAGGAGGGAGATGCAACACCCGATCTACTTTTAAAACATCCAGATGCAACACTTGCAATATACGTCTGAAGGCAAATGAAAACATGCATCTAAAATATTTGCAAAAACACCTGAAAATACTTAAAAACCATTCTAAAACATATGCAGCATCTAGATAAAACACTTACAACATATGTGTAAAACATATGCAACATCCAAACAAACACACTTGCAACATATGTCTAGAGAAATAGATAAAACATTAGGAAAATAAGCTTGCAACATACATGTACAACCATTGCAATATCCAAATCTACTTTTGCAACATGTGTGTGAAACACTTGCAACATACCTCTGAAACATATGAAACACATGAAACATATGCTTATAACATGCGGTTTCAGCACAACATCTCCTTGCTACTTGGGTGAATAGAGACTCGTCGGGTATGTAGTTCACCGGTGGCGCAAAGCTCGCCGCTCCGGTGAAGAAGGCCGCGGTAGGTTGGCCGTTACAAATTGCGCAGGGCGAGTTCCACCCCAGCCACGGCGAGCAGAGCAGACGGAGCACGAGATGTGTGCGGGTGGGCTCCGCCTCGGCTGCGGTGAGCTGCACGCGGGCGAGCTCCGCCCTGGCTGCGGCGTGCTGGGTAGCTCCCGCCTCGGCCAAGACGAGTGCGGGCGGCGGCGGCGAGCACGAGATCAGCGCGGGCAGAGGCCGCCCCGGGCGGCCGCTTCCACTGCGATTTTTTAGAAACTACGGTGACGAGCTGAGAGGAGAGGGTTATTTGGGCTGTCATCATTGCCCACTAACGGAAGCGTTCGGGCAGACGGACGCTCGGTTCCAAGAATTAACGATACAAAAACCTATCCCATGCTCATGGAAGCCACCATTGACAATCACAAAATAAATATTGACGGTGCATTTACCAGGAGGCTAGGCTTTTTGTGATTAGGGACACATGTGGGGACATGCTTGTATCCGGCCTGAAGTACGAGATATGGGGGCTCTACTCTACGAACTGAAGCAATGGCAGCCCTTTGAGCAATCCAGCATGCAACACATCTTGGTATGATGCATATCATTCTAGAGATAGATGTTGCAACCTTAACATTAGCCATGTCTTCAACAGGAGGGACAAAAAGCACTATCAGTTCCTTAATTCACCATACTAGAGACCATATCGATATGAGTTTAGTTCTTGCCAAGTCTCTGCTGATGGTCTAGCCTCTCAAGGAGCATGTATGTTAGCCCCTGACTCTTCTATGTTTTTTTAAGTCAAGCTCCTGATTTTGTAACAGACCTTGTATCTCTTCTGATTTTGTAACGGACCTTGTATCTAGTGATTTGCTTAGACATGGTTCTAAGTGGAATCGAGGATTCCGATAAAAAAAACACATGACATTATGTTTACTTTGTTCTTGCCCAAGCGCAACTGGCAACCGTACTTTGATTTTTTTTAAATGGTGTAATAATAATATAACAGACACTAGTACTCTGTTTGGTAGAAGCGTTGGTAATGCAAATATAATTGATTTAAAGCTACGGATGGTACCGCAAGCCATTCGATTTGAACTAATATTATTTCTGTTTCTGCTACTGTAGAGCAAACCAAACACTGCCCTAGGTTGTATCCTCGCAAAAAAAAACACCCTAAGGTAGAACGTAAGAACTTTCTTTTTCTGAACTCCGTGTTTTTTACGAATTTCTGTAAAACTCGTTAAGTTCCTTACGATTCGCGTAAGCATTATTAGATGATGCAAAAAAACAAGGATTTTTTTGGATCGGTGCCATTACAATTCTCGTGAATTTAAAATACTCTTACTATTCACCTATTTAGAGGTGAGACATTATAATTCTTCACTTCTTTGAACAACGTCATTATGTAAGCTTCAGGTGTGGTTGACCCCATTTGTGACAACTTGAAAGCCCTAGTTTGGTTTTAGATAATTGATGAAATCTAAGGACTAATTATTATGCTAAATGTGTAGACATGAAATGATAAGTCTCATGCCAAGTGATGGAACTGGATGATGGTCATAGTGATGGAGGTGACCAAAAGATGATCAAGTGCTTCACATTTGAAAAAGAACAAAGAGAAAAACAAAACCCGATGAAAATCAAGGCAAATGTATTGCTAGGGTTTTTGGTTTGGTGATCAAGACACCATAGAGGGTGTGATCACGTTTAGGATCGATAGCTGTACTATAAAGGAGGAATCCTTTGGCTATTTGGTCTCATAAGTGCCACTAGATGATGACTTACATGCATATGCATTAGGATATAGTGGAGAGCTAACATAACCATTGAATATATTTGTGAAAATATGCTAACATACGTGCACAAGGTGATACACAAGGTGGTTGGCACATTTGCAAAGGTTTTCGAGAGGAAGAGAAAAGTGAAGACTCCCTCTCGTGGGCACCTGCGCGTCCGATCAATTCAAGCAGAGGCGCGCGTGAAGGAGCTGAGCGAGCGAACGCTGGTTGTGGTACAATGGCGCGTCCGATGCAAATGATGTAAGCGTGTGGCGACGCTGAGTGATCACCGGACGCTGGGGTGCGTCCGATCGCCCCTAGCGGACGTGTCCGGTGCACGTTTTCCCTCTCTGGAACCTTACTGGAGTCGACCGGACGCTGACTCTATAGCGTCCGGTGCAAATGAGAGGCGCGTCCGGTGTGGCGTGTATGCGAGCGCTATAAGTTTTCGACCGTTGGCGATCCAGCGGTCCTCATTCGAATGTGATACGTGGCGGACATCGAGTGGGCGAGCGCTTTAGCCACCGGACGCTGAGCTACGTCAAGTGCAGCAGCACCTGCGCGTCCGGTGCTATCGAGGAAGATAGAGTTGAGAGCCCAACGACTCTATTCTTTTGGGACCCCTATAAATATGTGTTGGCCGGCTTCTGGGGAACCCTCTTGGCATTTTGATTATCTTGACATCCTCTTGAGCTGAGCATATTCCCTCCCACTCATCTCCCTTGCTTGGTTGCTAATCCAAAGTGAGATTGAGTGATCCAAGTGCATTGTGTTTGTGAGTTTGCATCTTAGTGACACTTGGGTGATCTTTGGCTGCAGGATTCTTGTGTTTTCTTGGTGGTTGCCGTAAACTAGACGGCTTGGTGGCAGCGGAGGAGTTGTGATAAGAGTGGTGCTTGTTTTTTGCCACCTCCTGGTGATTTGTGAGGGGTGTTGTGTCTTCCACGGCGGAGTGTCAAAGGCAACTCTAGTAAATTGCTCGTGTTATTGAGTTACCTCACTTGCGGTAGGTTCTTGCGGTGCTCTTGGGGAGCTTGGCTTTAGATTGTCAATTAGCCGTCGAACCACAAGGTGTATGTCGACACAACGGGGACTAGCGTGCCGGCAAGCACGTGAACCTCGGGAGAAAATTTTTGTGTTCATCTTGTGTATGATTAGATTTCTCCCGGTGATTGGTCATCATATATTGTGATTGGTTCATCCTCTACGCGGCGGTATAAAGATCACATACTTCTCATTTACTTTTCAGCAAACTAGTTGCAACAAACTCTTTAGTGTAATTAGTTTTGAGAGCTTGTATTATCTTTGCTAGTATAGCTTCTCACCTAGTTGAGCTTTTTAGTGTAGCTAGCTTTTAAAAGCTCGTAGTGACTTAGCTTTTGATTGTTATAGTGATCATAGTGACTAGAATTGTTGGATAGGTGGCTTGTAACCCTTATAGAGCTAGAGCAAAATTGTATTTCTCTATTTATTATACTAACCTTTTGCTCTAGTAAGTTTGTAGAATTTTTAATAGGCTATTCACCCCCTCTAGCCATATTAGGACCTTTCACAACTACATTTCCGTATTGCCCAGAATGCCCCTCTGTTCTCCACTCTCCCTGTCAATGACGCGTGGGCTCCACGTGCCATCTTCTTCCTCCTTCCCCTCTTCTTCCATTTATGGCAGCAATTGTTGCTCGCCCTCATGGACACTGCGGCGGCTGCTCGCACGCGCGTCCGCATGACCGCAGCAACGGCTGCTCCTCGCCCACATGGGCATGGTGGTAGCTACTGCTCGCTCGCGCGCCCGCATGGCGGCGCTGATGGCTTGACCGCGCGTTTGTGTGGATGTGGCAGCGGCTTCTCACCATGGAAGGAGATGGGAAAGAGGAAGAAGATAATATGTGGGGCCCACGTGTCAGTGATAGGGAGAGAGTGCAGGACAGAGGGCATTCTTGGTAATAGGAAAATACAATGGTATGCAAATAGGCCCAACTGCATCTGAAGTGTATTTTTAAAAAAAAATCAAAGAATTATAATCGCTTATCTCCGAATAAGCGAATAATAATGGTATTTGTTTTAGATATACGAGAATTATAATGGCACCGATAAAAAAAGAAAATAAAGGTCCTTTTTCATTGTGACGACGAAGAAAGAGCCTGTTTAGATGGTGAAAAAGTTTGGGTAAAGTTCCTGTAGCACTTTTCGTTGTTATTTTGCAAAATTTATCCAATCATGGACTAACTAGGCTCAAAAGATTCGTCTCAACATTTACAGATAAACTGTACAATTAGTTATTTTTTTACCTACATTTAATGCTTCATGCATATGTCTAAAGATTCGATGTAACGGATACTGCGTAAACTCTTTTTTTTTTTCTCTTTTTGAACTAAACAGGCTGGAAGAATCTATCTGAGGGGGTCGTCGGGCTAGGTACACCGTACACACCATCCGGTGACGTCGTCTTCTTCCCGAGCTATCCTGTCCGTCTCTCCCCCAGTCCCCCTCCCCGCTCTCCCTCGATCCAGTCTGTAGAGTGTAGACAGTGACCCACGTCCCGGTTGCTTGCCGACGGCAACGGCGCCGACTTGGAGAGGTCTTCATCTGCGGTTCACCGGCGACGATTATCCACTAGGTACGCCGCCCATTCCCTTCACTTCCTGCCTTCCTGCTGCTGTGCGGAACCGAGCCGAGCAGAGCACCCCAAGATATCTGCATTCAGAATTCTGACCCAATTATATCACACTGCCCACTGACTTTGATTTTTTTTTTTGGTCAAAAAATCATATTTGGCTCGCCCCTGCTGATTGCTAGGTGGGAGAGCATGTCGAGCGCCGCGGTGAACGGGCTGGCCGGCGCCGGCGGCGGCATCATCGCGCAGATAATCACCTACCCTCTCCAAACTGTACCACCTTGTCCTCTTCTCTTCTTGCCCCTTTCCCTCTATAAATCTTACTGCCTCAGTCCAAAAAAGGACAAATTTTGACCAAATTTATATCAAAACGTATTGATGTTTATGATGTGTAACAAGTATCACTAGATTAATCCTGGAATGTATTTCATAATAAATCTAATTAAAGATCTAACTGTAGGTAATCTTCTATAAACTAGTCAAATTTAAGATTGTTTGACTCCTTGTGAAGCAAGACTTCAGTTCTTTTTGGGACGGATGGAGTACCATTATATCCTCTTCTAATTTGGCAAATACTATCCTTTTGTTCCGTTCGATGGTTCATTCAGGTGAACACCCGGCAGCAGACGGAGAGGTCAGCGAAGAAGAGGAAGCCCGGGAGTGGTGCCAGCACCACCCACACCTCCACCCTCTTCCAGATGCTCCAGGTGATTCATCGCGGGATTCAGCTCTTCCTGTAGCGGCTGCGCCAGATGCCCTCCCTAATTAAATTTGGAATAATCAAGTGACTGCAGCTGATTCAAACTGAAGGATGGGGTGGGTTGTACAGCGGTCTCAAGCCCTCTCTCATCGGCACTGCCGCGTCGCAGGTTAAATTCCACTTCTAGTTTGACTGGATTTTGATAATTACGAACTGCAATGTGTATGGATGAGTATATCCAGTAAGTGCTAGTTGTGAACTTTTGAGTCACATTCTCTTTCGTGGTTCCAGGGAATCTATTACTACTTCTACCAGATCCTCAAGAACAAGGTGGAAGATATAGCGGTTGCTCGTAGTAAGAAGGGCCTTGGGGATGGTACTGTCGGGATGCTTTCTTGGCTTGGTATTGCAGCCGTTGCTGGGTAACCTACCTACCTACTACTACTACTCATGCACTTGATTTGTTTAATTGTTGGAACAAATTAAAGGAGATGGGTGGATTGGTTAATCTTCTTATGTGTAGACCTGTGATGTTATTGGATGGGTGGATTTAGGATTAATGTGTCTACTTTTGTGGCAAATGTGCTGATTTTATGTGATTTTGTAACTTGGTACCAAAAAGCATAGTTTTCAATAGTTTGTACCACTTAGTTTTAGTTTATGAGTTAATAATCTTGATCTTTCGGCATGCTCATGGTCACTTTTCTTTGTTGCAGGTCAATCAATGTTCTTCTAACCAATCCAATATGGGTCCTTGTGACACGTATGCAGGTAAATTAAACTAGGTTAATTAATGCCTTTTTTCTTCAAGAAGATAACCAATACAGATCACTAAAGAAGATAATCTACATACAGGGGTATTGAGTTCTTCTGTCTGAAAATCTACTACCACTGCTCAGGGAATGCTTATATTAGTGATACTGTTACATCCCACTCCATTGTATTCACGCAGTGTTGTGTAACTTGTGTTGCTTCTGATATCCCTTGTGATGAGCCTTTCTGCTGTTTAGATATGAAATTGTATGCGCAGCCAGGTAAAGAGCTTACATTCCATTGCCTCAAAATGTTCGTATATTGGGAACTTGTATGCAGTGGCGGAGCTCGTCAATTTTGACGTCTAGGGCCAGTGTCAAAATGTATACACCGCCCACATCAGGTATAAGAACACCGAGTCTAATAACAAAACTAACTTATAAATGCATAAGTTTATATTTAAAGTGTACAGTATAATTGATGAAAACGTGAAAGTGGTTAAAACTAACTAACTAATGATGGTTTGGTTAGCAGAAGGTTAGGTCTGTGACACTGATAGTATAGGAGAAGGAGAAAAAAGGATTTTAATATCTTGGTTCTCTGCATTGTACAACCCTACACTAATCAGTTACTCATTGAAGGAGTTTTTAGATCGATAAGAACCTGGGAATGGATTCCAGAATGGGGGAACTGCAAGTTACCAGAGCTCAAAGCCTAAGACAGGCGTACAGCCCACACCGGAGGCCGAACTGAGATGTCGGGTCCATAGTTCTTAAGGCGTCGCCTAGGCGACGACTAGCGTCTGGGCGATTTCCCAAGTGAGGCGTCGGGCTCGCCGTGGCTTCCGTGCGTATGGCGTCGCCTCAGCCGCCAAGGCGTCACCACGGCGTCGGACGGACGCCGCACGCGCGAAAAGGCGCCGCGCGCGGGAGGGAAAGTGGCGCGCGCGGGAGGAAAAGGAGCCGCGCGGGGGAGGAAAAGGTTTCCGCGCCCGCAGGAGAAGGGGCGCGCAGGAGGAAAACGCGTCGCGCGCGGGGGAGAAGAGGCGCAGGCGGAAAAGGCGTCGCGCACGCGGGAGAACGACCATCCTTGGTCCCTGCTGCTCGCTAATTGAGAGACAGAGGGAGAGAGAGAGGAGAGGAGGGAAGAGAAAATGGCGGCTGGAGCACCTGAGCCGCTCCCGCCCCTTCCGCTCTGCCGATTCGCGGCTGCGACCTCACGGCCCCCCCACCGATTTGCGTCTTCGACCTCGGCTCCGCTCCATCAGCCTCCGTCGTCCTGCTGCGACAGTGCGACTCGTATCTCTTCCTCTGCTCAGGGCGGCATGGCCATGCGGGACGCGACCGAGGACGGGGCACGAAGGAGAGGTGGTAGGAAGGGGAGGCGGAGGGGACGCTGGATGCAGATGGAGGCGGGACGGAGAGAGGCAGGGGCAGGCGAAGGGGGGGATTCCCTACCAGCAGCTCAGGATCCTTCACATCGGCTCACAAGTACCACTTCTCCTCTCCCTCCTCTGCTCTTCATCGCACTTCCTTCCTCTGCTCTTCCTCTCCTTTCCTTCCTCTGTTCAGAAGTGAACTATATTGCTTATGCTTGCTTGGATCTTGGACTTGGATATACTCCTCTGATGTGGTATGCTGCTTGTGCTTGGATAGTTGGATAGGGTATAAACTGCTCAAGGTAGTATGGGTGGTGGCTGCTTGTGCATAGGCTCTAAAATTGGAAGCAAAAAGTATGTATAAAGTTATGTTTATCCTGCTTTAGTGTATGTGAGTGTATGTGTATGGCGTCGCCTCGCCGCGCGCCTAATTCGCCTAGGCGTCTGGAAGGGGGTGGGTCGCCACGCCTCGCCTTACCGCCTTAAAAACTATGGTCGGGTCGCTGGCTTGCTGCTCAGTGCTCGTCAGCCATGTCCTGGCATCCGGTGCGGCTGCGGGTTCCGCCGCTGTGGCCAGCTAGGCCCCCGGCGCCTCCGACTGCCGACCACAAGCTGCGGCACGGGCCAAGGGCCGAGTCGCTGCGGCAGTCGGCAGGGGTAAGCTGCAGGTGGGCAATGACTGCAAGCTTGCGGCAGGGCTGAGTCACCATCGACGTCCGACGGGCGGAGGAGAGAGAGCCGGAGACGGAGTCGATTCTCGATTGCGGCAGGCGGAGCGCAGGAGACGGAGGGTCCGTTTGGCAGAGCTGTGCTCCCTGATTCACTGGTGAAGTGATTCTGTGGCTGAAAGTGATTCTCTTTGATTGTTTAGCATAAACTCTCAAAATCAGCATGGAGAATCACTTCACAGAATCAGGTGAAGCTACTTTTTTCAGCTCTCAGCCTCTTAGTTCATTTTAGAGAATCACTTCACAGAATCAGCAGAGAATCACTTCTCGCTGAAAAATGCATTTGGCAGCTAGAGAGCGATCCTCCGTGAGAATCTGCTCCACGGAGCGCTCCCAAACGGACCCAGAGTCGATGCGGCTGGTGAACGCTCGGGACGGAATCAGGAGTCGGGTGTCTGTGTTGGACTGGGAGGAGTAAAACTTTGGCCCAATGCCTTGGGCCAAGGCAATTTACACATAGTATAAGAGTTATTTGGGCCATGCCTAGGGCCATGGCCCTAGTAGCCCTAGGCCCAAATCTGCCCCTGCTTGTATGGGTGAGGAAAAATCAGGGGACTGAAATGGTCTTCTTCTCTATTAGGCAGCTATAGGAATATTAGCAAAGCTTTTTATGCTGGACGTTTATTGCTGAACCTTGATAAGGTGACCAATCCTTAAAGTACGGTGCTGATAAATAAGATCTTTATTAAGTTATTTTTCCAGAATAAAGCTAACTTGTAATCCTTATGGTTCAAGACCTATATGGTTGTGATTTGTTTTGTTCTTCACAAAGCATTTCCACGCCTCCTAGTTTCTAGGTTTTTTTAAAGCCTATTGACTTGACTATGAACTACAACTAATACATTCGCCATGACTCATATCCAATTTTTTCCAGCCAGAATGATGCAAAAGTGGTTACTTGATAAAAAAACATTATTTGTATATTAGCTGAACTCCATGTGGGGCCTGCTTTTAACTAGCCTACTGACAATGAAGTGGCTAAATTTAACTGCAATAATGCAATATGCTTCAACACCACTCATAACAAAAACTGCAACAAATTAGTAATTATCATTGGCCGTCTTTCAGACACATACTCAAGCGAAAAGGAAAATATTGGAGTCTAAGACAGAGCTTTTACTGAAAGAAATATCTAGGGCCAATTCATTGGAGGTTGCAGTTCTGAAGGATAGGCTGGTTAAACTGGAGTCGGAAAAACCTCGTCCATATGGTACTCTTCAAGCGGTTAGCACTCTTGCCTCAAGTAGGCAATCCTTCATCCTAAACTTTTACTGTTTTGGTACAGAAAATTAATCAGTAAAGAAATGAAATGATTAATGGTACAGATCTTCTGAAAGAAAGAATTGGGAAGTATGCTAGATGCCACTGTGTTAGTTGTTTTCATCACACTTAATAGTTCGAAATAGTAAATAGATACACTTAATAATTAGGCTATAAAAATACAAACTTCCTGAATGAGTAGTATTTCAATTCACTTTCTTATTGGTAGGAGTAGTTTGTTAACCTAGAACATTATAAATTTAATCAAAGTTTCATATAATCAGATTGAAAATAACTATAGCTGGTGTCTGAAGTTGCAAGTTCTTCTAATTTTCTTTTACTTCATAATTTAAAGTAATGAAAAATTATTTTATTAATGTGTATCGGTCTTAGACAGATCCGGGAGGTTTATCATGAGTCTGGTATAAGAGGATTTTGGAAAGGGCTTGTTCCAACATTAATCATGGTTAGTTATTTGCTTCTGAAATATACAATCAAAGTTTATGGTTATGTATGCAAGTCCAAACCTTTGAAGCATTTAAAATGGCAGGTATGTAATCCATCGATTCAGTTCATGATCTATGAAACATTGGCAAAGCGCCTGCAGTCAAAGAGTTCTGGAAAGCAGCTACCAAAAAGGAACCTCACTGCTATGGAGGTAGATAATTTTCAGATTTAGGTTCTGCATTGTTCTTGTTGTTATGAAATGATGTGTGCACCTGACTTTGTGAAAGCATGATTGTTTGGGCTCATTGATCACCTTAGCTGTTTATTCTACACCTAGAAATTTCATTTTTATATGATGCCATATAGTGTTATATTAGATGTTCCACAAAAAAGAGCTGTTATTACCTACAAACTACTTTCTGCAATTGTGTACTACTTAATGGGATTGTAACAATTAGCAATCACAAATGATTATATTATGGGATTTTCTTGTGAAAAGTTATGAATGTTCTAAGCATGAAAAATTAAGTGTAACTATGGGAAAGTTTGTTTACATATATGATTAGTTTGTTATCCAAAACGTCTTTTCGGTCTCTTCTAAAGTTCTAATCCACATTATTCTTTTTTACTTGAAACAAAGAACATGATTCATTTGTATAACATCCTGCTTTTAGTGGAAAATGCCTGGGTACATAATTATGGTATGTGTTCAGAGCAGTGCTGGCAGCCAGCTAATGGAGAGCATCGAGATTAATTACTGCATTGATAGAGCATGATATCAAGGGGCATAGGGCAGTTCTTAGTTATGAAAAAAATTAAATTCTTTATTTGATCATGCACCATTTTACCTATAGCAAGCAATACGGGTCCGCTGCAATATTTGACTATTCGTTGTAGCCTTTGATTACGGTTCCGTTTAATTTTTATGGGAAATAATTATGCTTGACTAATCATCAAGTTAAACTAATTAATATGTGTCGGTTTACCCTTAATCATTAGTAACTTCTTATGCTTCAAGATTCACGAATCTCTCTATAAGAGGACTAGCCGAGCAATTTTCATATGTTCAACTGTGCATTTCTACATACTCAAGAAAGAAGAATTCAAGCTCATGACTTCTCTATCCCATATCACTATCTAGATTATATATTTTCTTTTTTACTACTATAAATTCAATGACAAACTATTAAACTAGCAGTATGAATGCACAAGCAGATGGTAATGTTCATACATATACTTATGTAGTCTTTCTCTGCACTTTCCTACTTGAGCAGGTTTTTTTATTGGGTGCAATAGCAAAACTCGGAGCTACTGTAGTCACCTATCCATTGCTAGTCGTCAAGGTACATTTTTTTTTATTTAGAGACTTGTTAAATGTTAATAGTTTTACCCCGTATTCTGAGCAAAGTTCAACTCTAGACTACCAGAGCATTACTCTAGCTAACTTTATTCTTAAATACATTGGTCTGGAACTGAAGTAAGTAGCCTAATTCAAAGACCTATGAAAATCTTGAGACATGATGTTTGTGAAAGTCCTAGAATTGATTGGATTCATACTGTATAAGGAGCCTAATTGCAATAATTGTTTTCAATAAACTGTTGGGTCTATTGTGCCTAAATTCAAATTGTGTGGCTTTACAGATTGCAGGAATTGAAATTTCACTCAAATGGACTGGCACTTAGGTCTGCTTTAGATCCACCCACCGGCGGAGCCTCCTTAGGGCCAACCTGCCCCCCCCCCCCCCCCCCCCCCCCCCCCTCTGCCTGGATAAATTTCCATAGGGAGCCCGTGTTAGGTTGCCTAGGTACATGCATGCCCACTAGGCAGTTCTGCAGATTTGCATGGCTAATTTGCTACATGCATCCACCCGCGTCATGATTAAACATGCATTAACCTTTTTAAAATTATAGCTTCTATCCTGATGATGTTATCTTTCAAATTATTATGATGGCTTAATTAGCATTTGCGTCTAGGTAGCTCATCTGGCCTTCTCAACCAAGTACTTTAGTACATCCATTGGCTGTCTTCATTCTACTTAAGACTTTAAGAACAACGGTGCAAACCTACAAACATAAAGTTACAACTAGTAGGAGTTCATCTTGCAGCCTCACACTCATTAGGTTACTTTTTTCGCAATCATACGGAGGCACGTTTTTCATTAAGAGGAAGAGAAATTACAACACAGTCTTAGTAAGCCTAGGCTTACCAATACTAGCACGATCCTTCAGGTTACATATAGTGGACTGCATAAATGCAAGTTTGCATACGTTCTAATTACTTTGTCTCATGATATATTAATTTAGATTACAAACTCTTTCACTAGAATTATGTGGCCGTGTTATATAGAAAATAACATTATGCATGTAAACAGTGATTAGTTACTAGACTAGAATTCCACGTGCCCTGGATTCTAATCACGCTCCGCCACTGGATCCACCTAGTTACAGGCAGTAGTGGCACAAGTCCATCTGTAGGACTTGTGCCACTACAGCCGTGGAGGATGGTGAAAGATTCAATTTTTGTAGTAACTGGTGCCTTAATTGTTTACTCATTATTATGTCTTAACTATTGCAGTCAAGGTTGCAGGCAAAACAAGAAATTGGCAGCAATGTGATATCCAGATACACAGGTATATTTCTCCACTGCACAATGGAACTAATAACAAATTGTTGATATGTTTTCTTCGAGAAAAGACTCTTGATATACTTCCTTTGAGATCATTGTTTATATGGTTACTTTGAGAGAAAAAACTGTTGATATACTTTGAGAACAAATTGTTGTTATTTTCTGTAGCATTGTGGTTTGATAATAAACATGATATCCTATTTATTTTAGTCACACATAGTATCTAATTTCATTGCTGTTAACATTACACTGACTGTTTTCACCAGGTACACTAGATGCGATAATAAAGATGGTTCGCTACGAAGGACTGCATGGGTTTTACAAAGGAATGGGTACAAAGATTGTACAAAGTGTCTTTGCTGCCTCGGTTCTCTTTATGGTTAAAGAGGAATTGGTTAAGTTAGCAGTGCTTTTAGTTGCAAGGAGTAGGACTATGCTTATTACTACATCCAAGAAACAATAGGCGTTTGTCCATGACCAATATGTTTCGGGGAGAAACCCCCCCCCCCCCCCCCCCCCCCCCCCCCCCCCACACACACACACACACACAAACACCTTTTTTTTGTTTGCCTCAACTTGTGATATATACGGTCTCATTATACATATCTTGTTCATGGTCAATATGAAATTCTTTACTAGTTACTAGAGAACCTTGAAGCCTCTCAAAAATCATACCTCTCCCCTGGAAGTTGTAGGGTCTCATCTGGAAGTTAGTACATGTTTTGGCTTTAACTGGCATCCCAAATTAAGTGTATTTCTAGCATTTGAAATTTGTCCCAAAATAAGTACACTTCTAGGTATGTCTCACATAGTTTAGAATTTTTTTTTTACTTTTTCTACTTTCAAAGTCTGATCATTACATGCTAAAATAGCTTTTGATATGGGTAAATATGAACTTCCAAGTAACATAAAGCTTCTCTAAGAATCATAGGAATTCACTTATTTTGGAACAGAGGGAGTATGTCACCTTGTCTGTGCTTGATATTTGAATGATGAGTAATAATGCATGGGAGGTACGACAAACTTGTATGGTGGGTGCAAGTACAGATCGTAGTTGTTGCAAAATTAATGTTCAAACGAACAGTGTTTTTCTCCCATAACAAATCAGCGAATAGTACTTTCAGTCATGGCTTTTCAGCCAAGCGAACAGGAGATTGATAGACTTAAAGCCAGCCATTCCAGCTGCTACGGCTGCTAATTTGTGACACAAAGACATTGTGGCTACAGTAGAAATCAACAGCTACAGCTCTGGCAAAGAGCCAACGAACAGATGTGGGTGCATCGTTGTGACATGATGGACAGGAGAGGATTATAAATATTGATACTAATTATGTATTATAAATATTAATATTCTTTTATATATAATTGATCAAAGTTAAAAAAAAATTGACTTTTCGGAAAGCGAAAACGACTTCTATTTTGAGATAGAGGGAGTAGGAAGTAAAGACCTTGTTTTAGGAAGTACGAGTGGAGATCCTATTTAGGAATTACTTAGGGCATCTCTAATAGTACAAAAAAAATCCTAAAAATCTAGTTTTGCAACATTTTGAATATTTTATTTGAAACAAAAACAACCCCACCACCAGCAACTTCCAATAATTTGCTCTAAAAAATAAAAAATAGGTACACTTGAAGATCTTTGGTTGCTTCTCGTTCCACACAAAATAGTGGCTAGAAATCCAATTCTAATGAACCTCCTAGGTGGTGGCGCCGCATCCATGGCCGTCCGTTGTCAACCACCATCCCTGACACCCTAACTCACAATCAGAACCTACAAAACAAAATCTCCATTGCGTGCTCTACTTCCTAGTATTCTCATACCTAAAAATAGTTGTTGGAGATTCAATTCCGTTGAATCTCTAGGAGACGGCGGTAGAGGGGATAGAGTGTTGTAGGAAAAGAACAAGTGCCCCATGATAAGGAGTAGAGTGCCGTCGCCCGCGTATCTTTGCGCTTGGATGCCTCTATTTTTCAAGCACAGATAGATTAGTTGTTATAGTAGAGAGTTGTTGGGAGAAGTTTTTTTTGTCCTGTAAAAAAAATGGTAGTGACTTTACCAAACTGTTAGAGATGATCTAACCAATAAAAGCAAGGAAGTGGGAAAGGTAAATGGGTGATGATAATGATGTGACCACCGGATCTCTTAAGAGTAGCAATACACACAAATTGATGATAGGGTTGATCGTAGTAGGTACACATGTGATTTTCAGCAGGATTCCCTCCTACGAACTTTTGCTCGCATAATCTCCATCGGATCTGGATGTTGTGACAATCTTGAGGGCTTTAAAAAATACCAAAGTAAATTAGTATACAATTACAATGTCTTGAGCAAGAATTTTCCAGAAAGAAAAAACATAACAGTTGAGCTGGCATATCGCTCCCTTCTTGTGTTTTTCATGCATCGATCCGATGAGGATCTCTTATTGGAGAGCCGATTTATGCACAGCGCGCTGCGTGCGTAGGATGAAGAAGACACTTAGACACAGCACGTGGTCAGGACTCAGGACTGCAGACGTGGCCATGAAGCGGCAAATCCATGATTGGGAACGCAAACACCAACCGGGATTTGTTTGAGTCTTGGAGACCGGTTTTGAAGATCTCGGCCAAAACCTATATTCTGAAAGGTTGGCCGTCAGGCAATTATTAATTTCCCTATCATATATCTCTATCGGTTATTTCCTGTCAGTTCAATGTCAAAAAAACTAATTTTAATTTTTCTGTTGGTATATTATATTTCCCTGTTAGTAATTGCATCAGAAAATTCAGGTTTCCAGTAATGAATAACCCTTAAAAATACATGCGATATTTTAGTGAGTGAACAGAAAAATCTAAAGAGCTATATAACCTTGATCAAAATATCGCTCATCGCATCTGTTCATGATTTGGATTGGATACCATGCAAATTATGTCAATGATAATGTATTTTACCACACTTGTCGCCTTCTGTGCTGGCATGTGTTGCACAAGTATCCCTTTCACTAGATTCAAGTCGCACAACCAAAATAATCAGAGATTGCTACTGCTACTAACTTGTATACACTTTTGGATGTGAATTTTATTAAGACTGGTGGGGTCGATCCACAGGAACAGGTGAACATCACGCTATCAGTAAAAAGATGGACCCATTTTCGTTTAAAAAAATGGGAAGACGACGGACCTAATACAGTAGTAGCAACGAGACTAAGTAACTCCTATTTTTCCTAATTGCTAGAAATGAAGATTTTGATAAAGGTTATATAATATAGCATTCTTCTATTCTGAATTTCTCGTTAGCCAAAGATAGAAAACGAGAATGAGACTCTAAAGTGCACACCACATATAGAAAACTGTTGGAGAGCGGAAAGATATAGGAAGCAAATTAGTTTTCTGAAAGATGATTTAGAGAGTGAGATTTAATTAGAAAGTCTCTTGGAGATGCTTTATGTCAGAATGTGCAGGTGAACAACACACTATGGGCGGGGACTTTCAAATGGCAGGTCAAAACTCCATCTATGTGTTTGGTAGCTACGTGAATTACCGAATTAGAGCATCTCCAAGAGCATTTCTAAAATCTACTCTCTAAATTATCTTTTAGAGATCGAGTCATTTGAGTAAAAGTCGTTTTCTATATCTTTGTATTCTCCAACAACTTTTCTACATCCTGTGCATAGTCTAGGGAATCATCCTCGCTTTCCTTTTTTGGCTAGCGAGAAATCCAAAATAAAGGATATCTATATTTTTATATTCAATTGAAGAGGGTGTTTGAGGGTATTTTTTTCACCAAAATCTCTATATCTATAAACTAAAAAAGATATAAAGAGTCTTTTGGAGATGCTCTTAGTATTATGAAGTGATATAAAAAATTAAGATGACAATTTAATTTTTAATCCTAAGGCCATGTTCGGCAAAGCTCTAACTCTACGAAATATATGCATTTCCTAGAGCTGATCACCTATAGTTCTAGGAGATTCTAGATCTAAAGCTGCAGACATGTTAAGTGCATTTACATGACTTATTTTCTTTATATTTTAGATCAAATGAAAACATTTAAAACATTTTTAATTTAGTCTACAAACTATATATAGATCGAGCATAGATCTCGGAGCTAGAGCTATGCCGAACAGGCACTAATATTCTGTTTTGTTCATCGGAGAGAAACCAGAGGTAGAATATCTTCAATCTCATCGCATAATACTCTCTCCATCCTAAAAAATCATCATATTTTGTTTTAACTTAAATCATATTAAGTTTGAATACATCTGAATCTAAATATAAACCTAACATTAAAGAACAAATGATTCTTCCATTTTTTTATTTCCCACAATGCCTTTCCGTCTCTCCTTATTTCATTTGCGACTTAGACTCGTACCCCATGCTTATACGAGTTAGAATCACACACATGTTTATGTGTCCAATACTGGCAATACTGAGTCCAATTTCATTACATATTCTGACAGATACACGATTTTACATAAATCTTTGAGCCACAAGTCGTTGTTCAGGTAACAATGCAGCAAGGTGTACGTCATTGCAATGCATGTGCACGCTTGATAATCGTTATATATATAAATTAATCTATACTCCATTTATGATACCAAAAAATTGTCATTACTTTCACTATGAAATATATTTTCACAGTAGTATGCTACTTTGTGTCGTAAATGTTGATACTCTTCTCCAAAACATGATTAAATAATTTAGAATGATATGACATAGGACGAACTACAATTAATGACTTTTTTAAGGCATTGATGAAGTAAGTACTTACCTCTCTTGGCGTCCTGTCTATCTGTTGTAAAGTTTAAGGGTGTGGGTTCAGTTCCTCAATGGATCATTATTCTTTTTTTTTGTAAGTTTTCTCTTAAAAAGTTGATGCAATATTATATTGTCTTACATGTGTGCTGGATTCTTGTTGCAGTCCACCTAATCCAAACCCTAGGGGGCATGATTGGTTTCCACATCCGGCTTGGTCAGGCTCGCGGGGTGCGACGGGGGCTTGATTGGTTAGCTATAGCCGCATTTTAACTAGACACGAGATCAAAATGAAAAATCAACCGCTCCGCTAGGCTTCCAAGGTATGATATTTCCTCCTGTTTCTATTGGGCCTGGCTTGCAGCATGCGTTAGCAAGTGTACGGCCTATCTGCGCCAGATGAGTGACCTGGTGCAGATAGGAAGGTGAGAGAGCCATGCATGGTGCAGGACAAGTGTCCAACCTAACGGCTTCTCTTCAAGAGGCTTGGTTGGATAGATACGATTAACCATACAAAATGCTGCTGCATGTGACAAACCTGGCCACCGTGGCCAGGAATCGCTGGGATGAGACAGGGGCTATGTCGGAAGTTGCTTACTATTGCTTACTAGTGTCTTGACCAACCGAAGAAGACATTTCCTTTCCTTGTCTTAGACCAGTCTCAATGGGGGGTTTCATGTCAGCAAAAGAGTTTCATTCCATGAAACTCTTTCTACTCCTATAAAACTCTTATCATTTATCTCTTCATTAATACGGTGTCACATCAGCATATTTAATACACATAAAATTTTGATAAAATCCCACTGAGACTGGCCGAGTGTAGATAGAGAAGCTTCTGCACTTGGTATGTACGTCCTTCAATGTATACAGATGCCAATAATGGACATTACCATTTCGACGTGCGATAGTGTTGGACTGTTTCCTCCGGTCCTTCCTCTTCCTATAAAAGGGAAGCCTCCCCCACGATTTGTTGTTGCATTGTAAGAATTTGGATCAGCTCTACCATAGTAGCAGTTCATATATATTTGCGGGTGGTTGAGAGCCGTGTTCATGGAGGCAGCAAACACCATAGAGGACTCAAGCCTGTTCATGCAGTGGGCGATGGACACCCTGCTGCAGGAGGAGGAGCCTGCGGTCGACGACGTGCACTGGGCGATGGACACGCTTCTGCAGGAGGAGGAACCTGCGGCGGTCGACGACGGCGAGGCAGTAGTTTTCCCCTCGCTCCAAGCGCTGCGCGACGCCTCCCACGCGGCAGAGATGGTGCGGGAGCTGATGGCCGCCGCCGAAACCCACGACGGGGCAAACAGCTGGTCGAGCGGTTCCGGCGACGGCGGCAGCAGCCGGGCCACCGACCATACAGCCCCGGCGGCCACGGATTACTACGGCGGTTCCTGGCCGCCACAGTCGCCCAACTCGTCGTTCGCGCGCGCGCCACCGCCACCGCCGCCGAGCAGCAACAGCAATAGCAACACCAGCCTGCCGACGGTGAGCTGGAACTTCGTCACCGGCTCGGCGCAGCCTGGCAGCGAGGGCGTGCTGGAGGAAGCCGCCGTCCCTGTCCCGGCACGCAGCTTGCCGCCGAAGCTGGCTCAACGCCGCCGGTCACCACCGACGCCGAGAAGAGTCCACCCAATACGCAGCATGGGAGCCCCATCGTCGGCGTCGTGCACGCCGGACCACATCGTCGCGGAGCGCAAGCGCCGGGAGAAGATCAACAAGCGCTTGATCGAGCTCTCCACCGTCATCCCAGGCCTCAAGAAGGTCCTCTCCCATCCGATCCAAATGAACTAAACAACCCCCCCCCCCCCCCCCCCCCCCCCCCCCCCCCCCCCTCCCCCCGGCCTTGTTCTCTCATCCATCAAATCCTCAATATCCTACTGGCAGATGGACAAGGCGACGATCCTCTCTGACGCGGCCAAGTACGTGAAGGAGCTCCAGCAGCGGCTCAAGTCCCTGGAAGAGGCTGGCGCCGGCAGCATCAGGAGCAAAGTGCCGCCGGCGGCGGACGAGAATGGCGGCTCCGGGTCGCCGACGTCGGCATCCTCCTCGTCGGGGGCACCGGCGCTTCCGGAGATCGAGGCACGCTTCTCGGAGAGGAGTGTGATGGTGAGGATCCATTGCCGCGGCGGCAAAGGAGTGGCCGCAGCAGCGCTCGCCGTGGTCGAGGGCTTCGGGCTCACCGTCGTCCATGCCAATGTCATGCCCTTCTCCGCTTGCACTATCACCATAACCATCACAGCAGAGGCAAGTCCGTTTTCTTCTTCTTCTTCTTTTCTCCCCATATCTATTTTATTTGGATATTTGGACTAATACACATTCAGCAATCTGATCTCTGCATGCTTTCTATATATCTGAATATACAGGATGTACTAAAAATACTAAACTTTTGATTTGGTGTACCAAATGCCTGAAAATGCGCTGTTTTAGTTAGCTGGTTAGGAACATCTATAAAATGGAGGGAAAATCGTTGACAAAACACAAATGGCTGGTTAAGATCATTTCAATATTAAAAGCCTATAATCCACACATCATTAATGTTAGTCTATGTTGCAAGGACGGTTTGGCAGTACAAACCAAATACATGATGTCAATTCATCCCCTCCTCTTAATGAAAAGCGTAGACATGTTCCCCAAAAGAATAATGTCAGTTCCTCCTTAGGCCAATCTAGGTGGAAGTTTTATTAGAGTTTTATTTGCATTTAATAGGTTGTGACATAAATATTTGTATGACGTGGCAATGTTTTAAGAGAGAGAATAAATGAGTTTTATGGTGATGAAACTCTCTTGGCTCAGTTATTAACTCAAAATGACTCATAGAATTAAATGTCTATGAAACAAAATAATAAAACTATTCATTCAGAGTGATGGTTTCATCTATATTTCATTGCATTCTATGTATTTTGAAACAACGCTATGAAAGTCTCCACTGAAAATGACCTTATACAAAGTAAACATATATTATGTAATTGTGTAAGGTTCTGGGTATAGTATGAAAACAGAGGTTGTATTGGCCGGTTGTTTTAACAAAGAAAACACATATCTTAATTTCATTTTGACATTGCTAATGCATATTGCTTGCTAAGTGACATAAATTAACATCTGATTCAAATATATGCACACAGCGAACGAAACCAGGTGAATACTAGCTACGTGTACTACATTCTCTTTAGTATATATGATATGTCATGAGCACACTATACTGATAAGTGTGTTCTTTGGTGTATATCAGGCATATCAGTGTGCGCACACCAAACAAAACTGAATTATATTTTCCTGTTAAAAATTTAAAAATAAGTACATAAAAAACCAAATCTACATCTATAGGAAGATCGGGTTCAACGAACCTCTCTTCCATTTTTAAGGCTTGGTAAAACATTCATATTTGTAAATAAAACTAGTAACAAACCCTAAAATTATTTGAGATAATAACAAGCTAGAAAAGGGTTACTTGCATTACTTATTATCTTGGTGTGTGACCGCACCACAACTCAACAATGGTGACTAATCAACTATATGTCAGATCACATCGCTGAACAAAAAGAAAAAGAAAACTACTTGACTACTTTGACTAATCACAGTTAGAGTTATTCGTATGTGCTAATATAAGTATTGCTCCCTCTGTGTCCAGAAAACTTCAATTTGTTGATTTCAATTTAAGTTACTTATTACACCTTGATGTTTTAGGATTTTAGGACACATATTAAGAAATTACCCATGTACCTCTTTTTATTAGAGGTGAATCATGCTAATTAAGCAATAAACCCCTCATTAAAAGGAATGCATGCAGATCACAATCTCATGTGTGCGTCCAATCTATTGCCAATAGCTAAAACATCAAGTTTTTTTGGGACATTTTTAAATCCTAGAGCATAAATTTTACATGACGGAGGGAGTACTATTTTTAATTTCTAGTAAAATATATATCAAATGCAACTGTATATAAATGACATATATAGTACATATTTATATATGTCATGTACCTAGCAACTACTCCCTCCGTCCCATCTCAAAAAGCTATGTTTTAGGATTCAAAATTTGTCCAAAAAAAACCTTGATGTTTTAGCCCTCACTACTGGAAACGTGAATTTCCCTGACGGTTTCAAAAATTTTACGGTTATTGCATAAACCGTCAGGGAAACAATTACCCTGACAGTGCACCGTCAAACATTTTGTATTCCCTATCGCTCTAGCCCTGACGGTGCACCGTCAGGGAAATTACTTTTTAATTTCCCTATCGGTATTTTACATTTTCCTATTGGTAATCACACCGTTATGGAATTTCACGTTTCTAGTAGTGCCTTTGAACTAGATTGGGCCCATAGCAGCTTGAGATTGTGGTATGCATGCCTATATACATTCCCTTTAATTAGTGGCTTATTCCTTAATTAGCAAAGATCACCTTCAATAAGTGTACATGGGCAATTTCAATTAAGCACTAATCTATCTATCTATATCTATATCTCTTATAAAAGCAAACTCCACTATCGTTTCAATCTCTACATGCAAGCTATCCATGTGTCATACCCCAGTAAGTGCCACATCATCCTTTAATAAGTGCTGCAACATCTTCCACTAATATGAATTACTATTTTCAGTCTACCAATATACAAGGCATTCATACTGTACTATTCGTTTGGCCTTCACGTTCTCACATAATTCTATCTAATATTCTACACGTGTTTTATTTGAATCTACAATTGGCTTACCAGTTTTGGCAGCATAATTATTACATGTAATTATGGGACAATTTTATTTCTAAGAAATTCCCAAAACAACGCACGAGGTATTCTTCTAGTCTATCCCAAAAATCCAAAACATCAACTTTTTTTGGAGTACAACGTATTATTAGCAACTTAATGCAACCAGATGAGGCGAATTCTAATACAGACATATCATGTTGGTTTATTTCTCTTTATATTGTATGGGCGGATCTACAGGGGGGCTGGGGGGGCTCCAGCCCCCCCTACAGCTGATGCATCCATGGAAAATGGGGAGGGTGAGGGAGAAGAAGTGGTGGAGGAAAGAAGAAAAATGGAGAGAACGAGAGAAAGAAGAAGAAACCAGCCCCCCTGAGTCCCATGAAAGTTCTGTCATTGAAACTTAGAAAGGAGACATTGGACACTAGACGGAGGTTGAAGACGAAGGTCGAGCCAGCTATAAAGTTCAGCCCCCCTAGGATTTTATCCTGGATCCACCACTGTATATAGGGAACCACTCCAATAGAAGTGTGAACTTGCGAATGGTTTCTACTCTATTTATTTAAGAATATGTGTGGAAAAAGTTAGTAATATTTAAGGAAATAAGTTAAAGTGTCTATTCTCTCTTATATGGCCTACTTAGAGCTGTCAGCATTAATTTGCTTGACTTGGTCGTATTATGTGCAAACATGCATAACTGTAATATATATACCGCAGCAAACTACTCAGGCTATTGATATATTTATATTTATTTGGTGCAAACGTCAATTGTTCATTTCAGATGGAGGGCCGCCGCCTCACCCTGACAACGGAGCAGATTGTTGGCAAGCTCGAGTCTGCATTATCACACCTGCAGCGTAGCATCAGCTGCAAAGATACCGAAGAGACAGAAAATTGACTGAATATATATATATATATATATATATATATATATATATATATATATATATATATATATATATATATATATATATATATATATATATATATATATAGGGAGAGTATACTCTATAGCTAGTTACAAAATAAGTTATTTTGTAGCCACCTCTATTTACGATAATTTTATATACTAATTTACGACAATGTCAGTATATATTTACGATAGTTGAATTACTATAGCACATGGGGATATTAACCATAATGTTATAGTAAATCACATAGTAAAGAGTTGTTTGGATGTTATACATATAAGGCCTTGTTTGGATGCGCATGTATTCATCTCAATCCACATGTGTTGAAGTGAATTGGAGTGGAACTAAACTAAATCACATTCCAACACATGTGGACTGAAGTGGATACATATGCATCCACACAAGGCCCAGAACGATTTCTGCACTGGATGTATATTTGCAACTTGCTATGAGCGAGCATCAACAACTTGCTATGAGCAGCAACCTGCAAGTTATGTAGAGAGAGGTTTAAATATGAATAATCGGAGTATTATTAGCTTTCAGTTCACGCATGTTTTTTTACAGTCTCAGGTGTGTAAAATGCATGTTCATGTAACACATACTGTACCGTGTTGTTTTTTAATGATCGATTAATCCATGCTTTCAGTAGAGAGAGGTTTAAATATGAATAATCGGAGTATTATTAGCTTTCAGTTCACGCATGTTTTTTTACAGTCTCAGGTGTGTAAAATGCATGTTCATGTAACACATACTGTACCGTGTTGTTTTTTAATGATCGATTAATCCATGCTTTCATGTATTATTGCTTGTATGTGAAAACAATAGCAACCAGCTGGGTGAACCTCCTTACACGTGTTCTAGCTAAGTCCTTAATTTCTCTGTAATGGTCACATTTTTTCTTGATTTATGTTACGAATCAATAGCGCTATATTTTTCTGGTAATAGATAGTACAGTGTGCCCGTCAACAACACATGCTACAATGAGATTGAATTGAGCATTCAGGGCATGACATAGCTTCGAGAGCAGCTTTTAGGCTGAATCTAAGAGGAGCTCAGTAACGTGGTTCTCTAGCTAGTGGACTATATGAGCTGAAAAACAATAGCTTCTCCTGATTCACACCACGCATAGAGCACTATATGCATAGAGTCTATCCTAAAGAATCATAGAAAAACATTTTTAGTAAAAGAATCACTTCTCTCCTAGAATTAGCTAATTGTTGGTTGTCATTTTCAGAGACGAACCTCTTAAAAGGTCCACATCTGTAAATACATGTTAGGAGATGGGCAGTTTTTGACCGCCTCTATAAATAAAACGTCCGCCTTCAAAAATCCTCAGGTATTTTAGGAGACGTTGAACTTTGTGACTGCCTCCATTAATGATTGGACAGTGTCTCGCGAAATCATTTATGTAGTAGTGCAACTTGCATAGAGAATCTAAAGTAGGAGGAGCTCTACGAAACAACGATGCTCAGTATCTTCGATGAGTCTCCATGTCTCCATGTCCCAAATGACCACAATGACACAATTTGAACAATCCTTCGCTTTATGTATAAACTGCAATTATTGTTCAAAATTTTAAAATAAAACAATTTTATACATAATAATAAATTAAATTGCAAGCGTTCTAAAAGGTTAAATATATGTAGAATCTGATAGAACAACTTAAACAAACATGCACTTAATCCAATATAAATAATGATGAGCACCCAACTACACCATTGATTAACTTCAATGTCATATACAAGCATGATTAACAATTAATATAACCAAGTTGATTAGCTAGGATCACGATTGTGTCATGCATATATATTTGCAATCAAGAAATGATAGTGCAAAAGTTGAGATTGAAAGCGCCAGATAATATCCACCTTAAGGACTCCAAGCCACTGCAGCTATCACCGTCATGGCACCTCAATCGCGGGCGTGGCCTAGGGCCGTGGCTCCTCCTTCCTCTCTGGCGAGACTGCCAATGATAAGAAGGAGACGACTCCATCCCTCATTTACAGTTGAGCAGTTCTTTAGGTTCAGTTCACTTAAGTTTAGTCCAAATAAATCGGCCGGGACCATGTTACCTACAATGATTTTGACAATACCCATGATGAAGTTGTCTTTGCAGGAGCTGTATTTTATCGGCAGGAGGTTAGTTTGTGGTTACTATTTACAAAGGCAAAGATGTTCATGGACACTCCCCATGGGGATATTAACCCTAGGTTATCGACCTCATCATTGACGTCCGCGAAGAGGAAAATCATGAGCCTGACTTGATGGATCAAGGGTTGAAGGTGCTAAATCTGCAGTCGATGTTGTACTCAGCAATTCAACCGCCAATGTTCTTCTATCGATTCAGATATGTTTCAGTCCTATTTTGGAGCGATCTTGCAACATATCTAAGGTTTTGGGGATTTTTATCGTCAAATTCAACACATTACTATACTCTGGCTTTGGTGTTCAATGCGACTATGCTCATTTAGAGCATTGGCTACATCGACCAAGGCCCCATCGAAGAAGATGATTGGAAGCACTTGGATATAATATAGTTTTTTTTATTTCAGGTTATTTTATATATGTAATTAATTTGAGGATGTACTATATGCCAAGTTTTAAAATAATTTCTCCTTTCCTTCACAAGAGAAAAAGTTGAAACAGAATGCGATGGTGTTTGGATTGAGAAATTAGGTTACCCAGACAAGAGACGAGGAGTGAACACGACATTGTTCAGCAACCCCTGGAGGCCAGGACCCATTTTGATTATTCTGCTATATAATATATATATGTTTCGACGTATATTATTGTTTGGTGAGCGTTCATTATCGAAACAAGTGACATTTCTTAATTAGGTAGACTAGACAGCTCTTGGTCGATCTCCGATCCGCGACTGTGTATAAACCAACCTTTGAATATTGCAAGTACATACGTGTAGGTGCTTTTAAATTTCCATTTGTGGTGAAGCAAATCAAAACGTATTGCCCTATATAATAGTTTTAGTTCTCCGCGTCTATTCGCAACAGTGCATATTTTTTATTCGTCACTGCCGGATACTTTAAAAAGATTTCACAAATAATCTATACTATAGGTAGGGTCTAAGCTAATGTTATTTTCTATTTTGTTATCTTCTCTAGACGCTCACTTTCAAGGATACTATATATACTATTAGCTTACACAGTACACATACATATAGTGGTAGGAGTTGGATATATTGTAAGGATTTTTAGCATCTGCTATACATACATATATAGTAGTAGGAGGTGACGTCACAGCAACATCGAGGCCAATCGCAAATATGCACGGTACAATATACGAGACCTGGCCCTAGCAAGTCCCGTACCATATTATGGACTTCCACTGGGCATCACTTCTCTATGCAAAGATGACATCTCCCGGTACAACTTGGTAATGCATTCGAACCTTCCTACAGTAGTTTTTCCTTTCTTTGCTTTTTGTGGTTAGTGCTTAGCTGTCATTTTTTCTTTTGTCTAGGAATTGTCAGGGGCTTGCTGTCATGTTTTGGAGTTTCTTTTGACCTTGGCTGAGGCTTGTTGTTGTGTTTCTTGTTTTTGTTTCTTCATTTACCCATCTAATAAAAATTGCGACAAATCTCTTGCCGTCCTTTTAAAAAAAGTCCCATACCATTAACTCAATCATGTATCAACCGGCTGAGCTGTCATTCTATTTTTTCTACACATATCGGCATGATCAATTTTTATTGTGTATGTATACTGTTAGAAATAGATAATTATATTATTAGAGATAAGTTAGTTAGCACGCTAGTTATTATTATGTCATTCGTGGTTGCTAATGACGATTAGAGAGAGCCATACACATGACCTTTTTCATGGAGAAGCCTAGACGTACTAGACCTTTATTTTATTGAGTCCATGTCTCTATCCAATGACATCCCTTAGAGCAACCACAATGTATATAGGCTAAGCAGTCCATATGGACAGCTTTTGTGTCAGTAAACTATAGCTATTGTTGTCTCCACAATGTTTCAGCCAATAAGTAGTCCATAAGGTGGGTCCCATATAAAATAAAAAATTATTTCTCTTTACAATCCTGTGCAAAGCCAAGAAAGAGAGAGGGAGGAGTGAGAAAAAGTAGTATTTTTTATTTCTTATGGGTAGTCCATAAGCTTATGGGTACCTTTTGCTATGGACTACTCTATGGACTGGTCTCATAATGTTTCAGCTACCTGATAGCAAATATTTTAATCCTATAGACTACCTTATGGCAAACGTTGTGGTTGCTCTTAATGTGTGTGTGTGTATATATATATATATATATATATATATATATATATATATATATATATATATATATATATATATATATATATATATATATATATAATCGCTGAATGTTCGAATATTTGTTAATTCTTCACAACATGTTCTTAGCTTGTTACCATTCACTTTACACTAAAACATATACGTTGACTAATCAGCCGCTTATTCTTGCGGCCGAACACCCCCATTATTTGCGATTGCTGCTGCGAGGGGCAAATCATCTACCGTCAGCAATGTGTTTGGTCTTATATATTTTGCTACTTGCTAGAGACTGCTTTATTGTAACCATGTGCAAAATCACGAGCAGAGCACCAGTCAATATTTTCGGCATGTAGCTGTTGCAATACAGTTACTTGACGTTGCGTGTAATTAGTGTTGATTTCGTCTTGACATTGAAAGGATCATTTTCCCTACTCTTTTACACCCTGTAAATAATAGTATAATAGAGAGATCTGGTACACGAAAGAGAGAAATTATCTTGGGATATATAAAAAGGGCCGTGGCATACAATGCGCCAGTTAACTCCTATTCTTGTACTGAATATTGAATAGCAAGGAAAAGTTCACCCCACGACCAAATTCCTTCTATGCCATTCAAAATTGTAGCCATCCCTTATGCGCCATTCGAAAATATAGAATCGCTTCATCGTCATCAATTTAGAATTTTCACCAGCAGTTAGAGCTAGTGGTGAAAATCGACTGTCGGCTTGGTATATGATCCGGTGGTGACAATCACCACAGTTTCCCCCACCGGATCGCCCACCGATCTAGCGGTGATAGAGATTTTCACTGCCGGTTTGTCCGGCCACTGAGCCCCACTTGTTACAATTCGGTGGTGAAAACCCCCTGGCACAAAACCCCTTTTTCCTCTTCTTCATCACTCCCTACACTTATTTACTCGCGACTCACATCCTTCCTTCACTATTGTTGCAGACGTTTTGCACCATGTTGCTCATGGAGGCTCTCAATTCTCAAATGCACCACTTCCTTTTTCTAAGGTTGGTAACTACCGACCGTTTAATTTCATAGCTTCTTCCATTGGTTAAAACATCAGATCAAACGCCGCATAGGTGGTGGTGGTCAAGACATCATCGCTAGATCGTACACTAGAGCGACGATGTTGTGTACTCAATCATTGCCAAATTGTATGAAAGACCGACAATGATGTCTCCATCATCACCGTCAGATCGTACATCGTACCGACAGTGGTGTTCCCTTTATCATCATCAGATTGAACGCCGAGTCGGTAGTGATAATTAAGGTTATCACTGAAAACTTTCACAAACAACGGTGATAACAAGTAGTGATATGAGGTTTATGAACCGATGATGATGAGGAATCTGTAGTAGTGCCTTCCGCTTCACAGATCCAATAGACTTCCCTTTGTCCCTTCCTCCCTCCTCGCCGACTTCATCGTGCGACCCTGATGGTGTGGCAGGTCCGATAACAACAAGAGAGATGGTATCCCAGTTGAGGAAGAACATGTAGAGGAGGCAAGATGGCTACACCCAGCCAAGGGCATCTTACCTAGGTGTTGTGGGCATTGGCGAGGCGTTCTCAAGTGGCGGCAGTGTCATCCGACGATCGTAAGGGGTTTCAAGCTACATCGCCAGCATAAACCACTAGATCTGAGTGGAAGAGGTGTTCTCTTCATTGTACTTTGTTGTTCTGTGATTTGTGCATGTGATGGTCTGAGGTGGCGGCGGTGTCATCTAGATACAGAGGGAACCTTAAGGTGGCAGAAGGTGGCTCGCAGATGCAGAAGACCAAGGCAGCAAGCTGATTGGTGCGATGACGGCTGCGAGCAGCACCACAATGAACCAAGAAGTAGGATGCGCCCTAGATTTGCTTTATTTCTTTATTGTGCATTAACTGAGGCCAGCATGTTGATCTATCTCTACAAATGTATATTAACATAGGTGACTTTCTTGAGGCTGACATTCTCATTGCCTCTTCAAAAAGGTTTTGCTTGTCTCTGCAAATTAAAATTGTAGCTGTGTTAGAGAGGTGGTCACTTGAGAGGTCCGCCTAAATCGATTTCCTGAGGCGGGCCTTAGCCATTGGACCTCTAGATGATTTCTAGGTATGGTCGAAGGAAAGGTTTATCTTTAAAAGTAAAATCTAGTCACTATTGCAAATTTGGTTTTTATAGACAGGAAAATTGTTTTCCTGAGGCCATGGGACAAACCACCTCAAGCATATTGTCTCCATCAACCTACATTTGCAGTGATGGATCAACTGCTCGCCTTTGTTAGTGTACCAAAAATAAAAATAGAAATCTAGCACCTAGCCATTCTGGCACCATATCTTTGTCCTCATTGTCCCATGTCGTCGTCCCACTACTGTTGAACATGATATTGTTGTAGCAATAAGCTAGCTTCGCCTCGTCTGTCATTGCTACAACACCACCATAGATTCTGGCTAGATGCGACCTCCACCATGAATCCTACACAACCGTGCCATTGTGTGGAGGCCCCTGCCCACCCTGGGTCTCGTCCGGTCGCACTAGATGCACTAGACTAATAGTTTAGTAGCTAAAAGTTAGCTCGGGGTCCTATTAGGGCTAATAGGCCAAGTAACGGTTAATTAGGCATCCAAATAACAGCTATCTCACTAGCTACTACAAGCTCGATAATAGCATCATACAGATCGCCAAAGGACAAATTTTCTCTCCACGGTAATCTATCAATAGCGATTAGAGTAAGGACATTATAGAGAAAAAATAAATAAATGCATCAGCGTTTTAGATACCGAATCCAAATACCATCCATCTGTTAGTTTTTTCTTTGAGAGAAATCCATCCATTAGTTACTCCCTCCGTTCCAAATTATAAGTCGCTTTGACTTTTTTTATTCATTCATTTTGCTATGTATCGAGACATATTATTTATCTAGATGCATAGTAAAATAGATGCACTAAAAAAAGTTAAAGCGATTTATAATTTAGAACGGAGGGAGTAGTTAGCTAGCTGTGAACTAATGAGCAAACTATCGCTAGCTATTACTCCCTCCATTCCAAATTATAAGGCATTCCAAGAATCTTGGAGAGTCAAAGCATCTTAAGTTTGACTAAAATTATAGAAAAAATTACAAAAATTTATAACATCAAATAGGTATACTATGAAAATATAATTAATGAAGAATCTAATGATACTTAATTGGTGTCATAAATATTATTATCTTATCATATAAATTTGGTCAAACTTGAGATCCTTTGACTCTCTAATATTCTTGGAATGCCTTATAATTTGAGATGGAGGAAGTAGTGTATATCACCTAACACGGAAAGCCGATGGACCAGAACACCCACGTCACCTTGTGAGCCCATTTCGCCAATCCCTTCTCACGAGCCCATTACTGTCCATAGCCCAAACTGAAACAGCATCTATATATAGATGACGCCGGCCCACACAGCAATTCAAGATTCAGGTGAAGCAAAGCCCGCTAGCTACCTGCTGTTTTCCAAAGAGAATATGCGTATATGCTATGCACAAAGATAGCGATCATCGCCAACGATTTGGCGTCTGTTAATGAGTAATGGAGAGCTCTTCCATGTCAAAAAAAAAGTTGCAAGAAGATACCACCAGCACAGCACTAGACACAAGATGTAGATACAAACGTTGGACCGAAGGCGAGAGCCGGGCCGGGACCATGCCCCATGCGGCCATGCCCGTGCGCGTGCGCTGCCCCGCCCCAGCGGACAAGGAGTTGTAGGGGGCTGGGGGCTGATGGAGATGGTCACCAGTAAGCAACAGCAGCGTCGACGGAACAAGACGGCCGGTGTCGATCGGGTGGTGGTCCGGCTGGCCGTGCATGCGCTAGATAAGAAGCTAGCTGTCCCGGCGGCCCAGCAGCGGTCGGCCGGCGAGCACACGCACGTGAACGCTCGGCGAACCTGCGGCCGGCGTCGCGACACGACGCCCGCGAATCGAAAGCTGCATACCCAGGCGCGTACGTGCGCTGGCCGCTGCTAGCTGGGGACGCCTGGGCCTGGCCACGCGGATCGGACGGATCAGCAGCAGCCAGCAGCGGAGAAGAGTTGTTTCATCTGTCACAGTATGCAGCCGAGTATGTGAACACTGATGCCAAGAAGAAGAGTTGTTTCATGAGGGGTTTGAATACCAAGATCCTGGCAGCGTTGGTCACATGCTATAATACCACATATCATGAAGGAGTCACATCAGACAAAGTACTGAAATAACAAATATGTCGTTTTCGAACAACAAGAGATGGTCCCAAAACGCGACATTATTTGGCTAAACAATGTTCAGCATTCTACTCAACCTGCATTCAATCGTTGTAGAAGTTATTAGGTGTTGATGGTTCTTTTTAATCTACTGAGTTAGGGTTTCTGAGGTTAATTTGGAGACTTCTTCATGGTTTATGTGGGAATTGAATAGCTTCCGAGGAGGCTTGGCGCTAGCTAGGCGAGAGAAGTCGAACACCAACACACGCATGCAGTGTGGCCTGTGGCGAACAGCGAGGGCACTTGTAACACCCCAGGTGTTATAGTTGCTAATTAATCTTCCAAAGAGAATATGCGTATATGCTATGCACAAAGATAGCGATCATCGCCAACGATTTGGCGTCTGTTAATGAGTAATGGAGAGCTCTTCCATGTCAAAATAAAAAGTTGCAAGAAGATACCACCAGCACAGCACTAGACACAGTAGATGTAGATACAAACGTTGGACCGAAGGCGAGAGCCGGGCCGGGACCATGCCCCATGCGCCCATGCCCGTGCGCGTGCGCTGCCCGCGCCCCCAGCGGACAAGGAGTTGTGGGGGGCTGGGGGCTTGATGGAGATGGTCACCAGTAAGCAACAGCAGCGTCGACAGAACAAGACGGCCGGTGTCGATCGGGTGGTGGTCCGGCTGGCCGTGCATGCGCTAGATAGGAAGCTAGCTGCGGTCGGCCGGCGAGCACACGCACGAGAACGCTCGGCGAACCTGCGGCCGGCGTCGCGACACGACGCCCGCGAATCGAAAGCTGCATACCCAGGCGCGTACGTGCGCTGGCCGCTGCTAGCTGGGGACGCCTGGGCCTGGCCACGCGGATCGGACGGATCAGCAGCAGCCAGCAGTGGAGAATCTAAAGCTCGTCGCGTGTGGCATGGCACCACATTATTGGCAATTTGGCACGCAGTCCCGTCCTGTGTTTGCTCTGTGGGGATGAAAACGGACGGAATTTTTCCCGTACCGTCCCGTTCCGTTTTCTATATTTTTCCGTCCGTTTCCGTATTTGCGAGATCCCGTTTTCGTATTTGTGGAAGTAGAAAATGGTGTTTTCCGTCCGTTTCCGAGTAATCCCGTTTTAATATGGAATAGACCCGTATTTATTCCGTTTTTATCCCGTTTTCAATCTATACTCAACATGTTCAACAATTACATGTCCTTATGTTATGTTAATATAACTACGAATCACCAAATATGCCTGTTATGTTCACGTACATAGCATGTAAATGAATATTAAACTTTGTATATATTATTACATGACTTTATATATGTATACTTTGAGAATATTATATTATGTGATCTTAATTTAATTTTCCGGCTCTCATCCGTATTTGTTCGTTTCCGTATGTCTGCATATTCCGATTCCGTTTTCGAATCCGTATTTTCCGAACCCGATCTCGTTTCCGCCAAAAAATATAGAAACGGAAGTAGAAATAGGATTTTTCCGTCCGTTTCCGTCCATTTTCATCGCTATCTGTGGATTCACAGAAGTCACGTGAATGTTCTTTTTAACCCAACAACGACTAAGCTACTGCTGCTCTAGTACAGGAGTCACATCAGACAGAGTACTGAAATAACAAATATGTCGTTTTCGAACAACAAGAGATGGTCCCAAAACGCGACATTATTTGGCTAAACAATGTTCAGCATTCTACTCACCCGGCATTCAATCGTTGTAGAAGTTGTTAGGTGTTGATGGTCCTTTTCAATCTACTGAGTTAGGGTTTCTGAGGTTAATTTGGAGACTTCTTCATGATTTACGTGGGAATTGAATAGCTTCTGTGAGGAGGCTTGGCGCTAGCTAGGCGAGAGAAGTCGAGCACCAACACAGGCATGCAGTGTAGCCTGTGGCGAACAGCGAGGGCACCGACGGTGTCAGCGACGTAGGTGGCACAAAAGGTGGTTAGCTAACGGTGTCTCCGATGGCAGCAAAGCACCAGAGCCTCTAGAGACTGATGGAGAAAAATGTAGGGCAGGTGCAAGTTGCCTAAAGACTAAAGAGAACGTACGCAAGATACATCGGCGATCAGCGCTAGAGGTTGAAGATATAACCTGTGGCGCGTGTGATTAAGATGTAACGAGAATTTGAAAAGCAAGAAAAAAGGCATCTAAATTATAGGTCAATTTATGTTTACATTTGTACTCGGCTCTGTTTTAAAATATATGAAGTTTATGACGTTCTATTTTTTGCTTTAGAATTAATTGGAATGTCCAAATAAAAAAAAATGGACGACCAATAGAGAAGTGAAAGGGAGCCTTAAATTTTCTTTATCAAACAGACGCGTATTATGCTATGATCATGTAGTCATAACATACCTTACGAACGCTACCAGGATGATGCGGAAGCCAAACGACCAAATGAACTTGAGCTACAGAGAAACATATGGTTGGGATGCAAGCTCGGCTAACTTAGATACAACAAGAGTAGGTTGAAAGGTTTGAAGCTCAACAACACCACACGGAGAGATAGGAGAAGGCCCCTGACTTCCTTGATCCGAGGTAAAAAAAATGCCCTTCTTTTTTTTTATTAGCTTCGAGAGGACCTGATGCAAACAACTTATCAGTTTGGGTATCTCTACAACTCTGCCAGCAGATGGGCCTTGCTCCTAGACAACTCCAGCCACCGGTGCGAGGACCCTCCGGTTAACAAAGCTAAATTGAGTTTACATTCTTTTGTCAGCTCAATTTAATCTAATTAATCCGCCTATCCCATTCATGCTAGCCATTCTATGCAGCCACCATCTTAGATCATATTACAATATGATATACATAGTTCAAACAGGTTCAACTAATTATTATTTAAAAGGGTAGCTCAAGTTTAGCAAAGCATGAACACCGGAGAAGATGGAGCTTGGTCTTCCATGAGTCCTTTCATCAACACCTACTCTGAAGATAGAAGTCATGAACGTGCTCATAACCGAGAGCGCAACATTCAAATGGTCAATGTAATAAAAAAAACTTTGCAAAGTGCACATGTTTTACCCATCCAAAAAACGAGGTTACAGCCCATATGACCCATCATACATAAAAAGTAACTTACACCTCAACCATTCTCATACATATCCGACGAATTCATCCATGAAAAATTTGAGATGTGCTAGAGTACTAGCACTCTAGCTACTCGCACCCCAAGTCATGCCGAATCACGCGGTTACCTGGTGACAGCATGATACTAGGTTTATCAATCCTATACTTGGCAAGTGTGGTTTGTAAAAGGGAGTGTTCAAGAATCGCTACGAGTGAGACAGATGCAGCGGTCCTTAGCTCACCAAGCAAGTTATACCATTTAAGACCCTGTCTCACCATGATCCTTGGCAACCCAGAGTGCATACTCCAGATTTAGAATGAGCTATGTCGGCATACTTGGTGACGATCTTTGGTGGAGCCTAGACTATATGTTCGGTTAGGTGCAACAACTGTGCACTCGCTGAGAGGATCTCAGCCCTCCACGAGAAGTGATGGTTAGACGTGGGAGAATGTTGCCAATTGGCTAAGGACGTATACGTAGTGGCGAAGCTAGAGCAAATTGGAGGGTGATACAATTCTCTAGTAAATGTGAAAATTTAAGCTGCAATTATGGTGAAAATTTGATTCCAATAGAAGTTTTTCAAATTTTTGTGGGTGCATCTGCACCCACAACCATGAACATAGCTTCACCATTACTGCTAAGGACCGAACTTTTTATACCTTATTGAAATGGGTGTAACATGATGTATTTTCAAGCTCATAGTTTTCCTGTTTATATATATAGGCTAGGAGCGGTCTGACTTATATTACATCTTGGGTTACAGGGGCGGATTCAAGGGTATTCCCTTGTATTCCTAAGAATACTCAACTATTTTGGGACACCTTTATGTATATATGTGTATATACTCATATGTATATATGTGTAATACACCATTTTGCAGCATTTTCACTCAATTTAACCCAAAATCTTAGAGTTGGCTAGCTGAACAATTTGTTATGTGAGTATTTCGTAACTTTACTCATTGGTAACATACTACTCTAAATTATATTTGAAGCCTATGGATTCAGTTTTTTTAATGATGTGGAAGTACGAATATCCAAGTTTCGACTCCTATCTCCGCCATTGTTGGGTTACAAGAAGAAACAAACTACAACAACCTTATTAGCCAAATGACCTTGGGAAGCAAGTATCTCTCGAATCTCCATACAACAACCACGGAACCAGGACTTACTACCTAAATAGAGAACCTATACAACGAATAAATAGAGTATATACGTGAAAAAACTACAACGATGTATTGTATCGTAGTAACACGTACAAATGTGGATTTGCATTCGAATGATTGACGTACTACGAATAGACAGAGTATATGCGTGAAAAAATAGTAGAACCTCTTTTTTTATAAACAGTAGAACCTCGTTGGTTGAACATATAAAATAAAATAAAAACTAGTCAAAGATCTTTTGCTTTGTGTGGAACATGCGTGGATTGAATGTCCACGCAGTCGCAATGTCGTTAGGGAGTTTCTGGTCCAGCAGCGGGCCACACTTGTTGCGTCGTTTAGTACGAGGTGGCTCCTCGTCTTTGTTGTAAAATAGGATTTTGTGTAATCATAACCACGTGCGAGAAGTGTGAGGGGTGTGGGTTGTGGGTTTCAGTAATCATTGGAGGATTACCATAACTTCATGATTTTGTAACAAAACTTTCTACTCTTGCTTAATGAAAAACATGCCGAGGCATGATCTCGAAAAGAAAAGATATTTTGCTTCAGAAATAGAGACCGACCCCTTTGGTCCCTTTCATGGCGGCTTGTGGTGCCTGCCACGACGGTGACAGACAAGCCACGCCACCATCATCGGATGAACATTCGTTCTGTGACGATGACGAGGCAAGCTTTGGCACACTAGGATAAGCTAGCTAGGGCGTACAAGTGGCGGAGGAGGAGAACCGAGGTGAGCCATCAGTTCCATGGAATAGATCGAAAGCAACGACAAAGAGGGACAGGCCGCTACGAGGAATAGGAACAAACAGCGAGCTACCACTACCACAAACCAGACTATTCCTGACGGTTTTTGTATGTCCTGACGGTTCAGGAATGAGGTAAGACTCCTGTCGGCCAGCGAAAACCGTCAGGAATGGTCCATATATTTCCGATCGGTTTGCAAAACACACAGGAAAACGTGTGCTCATCGGTATCTCTCATCCTCGATCGCCTCCGATCCAGCCGCGCGCGGCCGTCTCTCTCAACGTCGTGCCTCCCCGTCTGCACGCCGCCGGGTCCATGCAGGCGACCGATCAGACGAGACCACCAGCCGGCGGCATTCATCAGGTCGCGCTCCCACGTGAAGCACCGCACGCCACGCACGCGCGTGCCGCGCCGGCCGTGCCCTGCATGCGCTTGCTGCTTGGTAGCACTAGCTAGCACGTCGACGACGACGGCGACTAACCAACCCAGAGATGTTTCCGTTCTGTGTTGGGCAAGCGCGAGCCGTAGCTGCCTCTACACGCAGCTGGTTCCTCGTCCCTGGTCGTCTCTCGGACACGGTTGCAGGTACTAGTTCCTGGCTGGCTAGCGATCGACGACTGCTAGTAGTGATAATCTGTGGCGATCGACGACTGCTAGTAGTGATAGTCTGTGGCTGTCAGGACAAGTTGACGGGCACACGTTTGTGTTGATAGGGATCCGATTATTCTCCATTAGTTTCCAGGTACTACGTCTGATGTGATAGACTGGTTCACCTTTTATTAATCACTGCTGGTAGCTTCAGCAGGCCGGGGGACAGAATTATGACGCTGGAGCCATCACACACGTACTTATGCACAGCTGCTAATCTAACACGTCCTCCTCTCTCGCTCCTCGATCACTGTATAACTGGCCTGCAAAGTCGCAAGGCCTCGCGTCTTCCACGTCGCGGTTTATTTTCTAGCACAAGCCTAAACCACTCACGGCTCAGGGATGGATGAGTCATGAGTCGTCGTCCCGACTCCGATGTGACGCATTTCACCGCGTCCATCACTCCATCTCGCTCCATGTATGAAAGCACAGTCAGAAGGGCTAGCACGTGCTTGAACATGATGGATTGATCGACAGGATGGCCACCACCATTGTCCATGCCACGTCTGCATGTTGTGCTATAGGAGAAGACCAAATTAAGAACGAAAGCAAGAATGGAAAACCACCAAGTTCTCCACCGGGCAGTCTAGGTGCTAGCCAACGCTAAGAGTAATAAATATTCAAGCTCTTTCAACTCAAGAAACCCAAGCAAGAACACCGATAGCACTCGTGGCTAACACTCAATCATCACTTCTTAGTTTCAATGGCTCTCCAAATGCTTCACTGACCTCTTCTACAAGTGCTGGCAACAATAGAGCAGAAGAGCATATTCAAATAAGCTAGAGTTAGCACTTATATAAAGGGTGAAGAGGCTGCTAGCCGTTCGACAAGGCTGGTACACATAATAATCACCGGATGATTTGCTTGCCCCAAAAGGCCAGCATAATCATACGGTGGCGCTGCTATGAGATTCCTATAACGGCTAGTTAGGAATATACCAGAATATTCCTCTCCATATGATACGCCTGTGGGTCACTAAGTCTAGCTTGGCCCACCAAATGATCCATCGAGGTCAGACAATCCTCTGCTGGAGCATATGGTGCACTCCAGTAACATGCCAGCAAGTTACAAGGTCAAGTTGGAGTTTCATCAAATAATCTGCTAAGGTCACGTAGTCCACTGAATCATATGTTGTACCATAGTGAGCCTACCAACTAGTCACTAAGTCTAGAGATTATATTGGCTTCTTCACCAGATGATCCATCGAGGTCACGAAGTGCTCCACTAAATCATACGACACTCACATTGTTAGTGGTCTCTATCTAAAATAAAAGAATGTACCCTTTTATCCAAATCCAATTTGTAGAATCAACCGACGATCTATGAGGGTCAACCCTATTGTCTAGTGCATGCTCTGTAGCATCACGAACACTGTAGCTGCGCAAGTTTAGTCCCATATCGGAACCTGAGAGGGAGTTGGACCAGCTTAAAAGCCTGGACCTGGGAGGTTGTTAACTCTGAATCGATCTTTTTGAGCGAAGCAAGGACGAAAGCGCAAGAGAGTTAATTAGCAGGTGTGGCTCATTCAACGTGTAGAGTGGGCCTTAGCCGTCTTCCCGGGTCATGGCATTACAAATGGTAATCAGAGCCAACTCTCGCGGTTTCACGGACGTATGGCTCAGGAGCTCGGACAGGTTGCGCATGGCTCTGCAAGAGTATGGCACTTGGGCTGGGGAGCTGGGAATACGAATGTGGCCAAGAGAGTCGATCCTGAATATTTGTCCTGATTGGGTAAGCTGATTCAATAGCTCGATGAGGACGTCAATTCCTCAAGGGTGGGTGTATGTAAGACCCCACTAATGGGCCAATTTGGGCCGGTCTGATTGGGCTGGGCCGAATGGCCAAATTACCGTAGTACAGAGGTGCCCCTAAGGGGTACTGTAGCATCACGAATACTGTAGCTACACGAGTTTAGTCCCATATCGGAACCTGAGAGGGAGTTGGACCAGCTTAAAAGCCTAGACCTGGGAGGCTGTTAACTCTGGATCAATCTTTTTGCTCGAAGTGAGGACGAAAGCACAAGAGAGTTAATTAGCAGGTGTGGCTCATTCAACGTGTAGAGTGGGCCTTAGCCGTCTTCCCGGGTCGGGGCGTTACATGCTCTCTCTTTTACTCTTTCAAGTAGCCTTAGACCTCCTTTGATAGTCCGGCCAAATTAAAGAGAAACAAAGACCTATTACGCACTACTAAGCGAATGTAGCCACAACTGCAGCCTACATTCGCTTCTAGAGTGAACTTAATCTTCACAAATGTCCTTTGCGACATACACTTCCATACAGCTATAATGGGCGACCCGACACGGGCTCAGCCAAGGCACGACCTGATGGGGGTCAGGTCAGCATGACCCTATCATCTCATCATGTCATGCCGTGCCAGCCCATGGGCTGTGCCTATAGCCCAGGCACGACCCTACCAGGGTTGAGCCGTGCCGAGACGGCTCGATAGCTCGCTAGGCCCGATGCGCCCCTACCCTGTGCGCCTACACCTCACGGGGAAGAAGCCGCACGCCGCTGCCCCGGTGTCGCTGGGATGCCGCCTCGTGACCAAGCCCTACATCATCGTCCCACGCTCACTGGTGCCACACACCCTTGGGAGGGAGTCACGACGAGATGTGGGGAAGGGATGGAGGGGGGCGCCAGCCTTGGAGCATAGCTATGAAAGAAGGATGGGCGAGCGGCTGTGAGAGGAGAAGAGGAGGGGCAAACAGTGGCTACCAGGAGTCGGAGAGGAGTCGGGTGGGTGGCGGCTATGAGAGTCGAATCAGAGTCGCAGAGCGGAAGTCTACAGCGAAGAGGAAAGGAGGAGGCATGCGATGGCGGCTGGGAGTTGGACTGGTTTGGGTCTAGGGTTTTGATGGGGCCGGCACTCCGTGCCGAGACAGGAGCCTAGCTACGGCCCTGGAATCGGGTCGGGTCGGCACGGGCCCGATGGCCGCCATCATGTCGTGCTGTGCCGTGCATGGGCCAAGCCAAAACAACGGGACATGGGCCGTGTCGACGGTCCATGGGACTTATGGCCATCTATGCATACAACAAGTCTTGGGGCTAAGACATGTGGCCATTCATATTGTGACTAAGTCAAATACGTTTATTATCCCTATAAAACATAGGTTACTTATAATTATTTGTGTTAATCGATCATCGAGACGCTATAATCTTCACAACAGGATCTAGATACTTTTAGACTCGCATTATGGACTCCTTTTGCGGATTCCATCGATATGAACTACTTAGTCCGTATATATTATGTATGCCCTTATAATATATGATAGGAAAAGTAACAAACGAAATAAATTAAGGGTACCATCAATAATTCGCAAGACAGGACGCTGCTCCACGGATTGGAGACACGGAAATAACAATTCACATCGTGCGTTTTAACGAGTGGGTGGAAGCAAGCCTCCAATGCAATAAACATTCTTTATCTTTCAATAATCCACTACTGATGTGCTCCAGAGTCCAGACGACGTCCTACCATACCCTTGTGCCACCAGGTGCCGACGAGTGGAATCAGATATGCACCGTCAACCACGATAGCCAGATACGGTCAGACGCGAAATTTCTGTGAAACTTTCACGAACAAAAGTTGGTCGGCGCGTAGTAGGTTGTGTAGGCCTAACAGCACTGCCACTGCAGCAGCGTTGTCCTCAATTTTTAGTACGGAGTACTAGTTTCCTATGATCACGGTCACGGGTAGCACGCCCCTATGTTCCATGCCATTTTTTCAGAGGCAGCCAAAATTTAATTAAGACATAATTTTAGGATTCTAAAAGATTTCAAATAAAAAAATTATCAACTACAAAGTTACATACCTCTTCTAGCTCTTCATATTGATCTAACTCCATTTCAAAAAGTTAATACTTTTTTTTTGCTTCATCTATTTTTAAGGGTGGTTAGTCACAACAAATTGCATCTAGAAATCCGATTTCTAGAGCTGTTGGTCTAGAAATCCTATCATTATACCTTCGCCTTGCTTTGTTTCCGTCTCCTCCATCATCTTCAACGTCACTTGTTGAGCACTTGCACATCCATGGTCCTTGCATTCTCTCCTTCATGCCTTCATGCGGCTCAAAATTGTGGACTAACTCACTCATTCACCTCACATTGAAAGCATTAGTCTACTAATGTTGTTACTCAATTATCAAAACCAAACCGCATCTTCCAACCCTATAATTGCAAACCAAACATGCCCAAGTGCCCGATAATCTAGGGACTTGTCCCCTCACGTCTAAGCATCAGACCACTTGTGCGAGCGACAATGTTGGCTTCGTGGGCACACTTGGCCACCAGTGTTCATGGAGGAGGCAGCGCGTGAGGGAGACAGAGAGGAGGCGGCGCGAGGGTGAGGAGCTTCAGTTGCTTCATCACCGAGGTCGCACAAGGTGCGGAGCGCCGCGAAGCTTGCCATCGCCAATCTCCCGCAGGTCGCATTTGTCCTCCACACCATCCTCCCTATGCCACCCTCCTGTAGCCCTCCATGTTGTCCTCCTAGCCTGCACCGCCGATGCCCCCTACACCGCCCTCCACATGTTGCCTTGCGGCTCCAGCGAGTTTCGAGCTTTGTTTGAAATGGACATAATCTTATTTATCATGGTTTCCCAAATTGTTTGAGACCCAACCTTAAACCGAGCTTAACGAGCCGAGATCCGAAGTTGAAAATTACTCAAAATCAACTCATTTTTATTTTAAAATAAACATAAGTTTAATCAAAGCATTTTAAAACGAGCCACCGAGCTGATTCAACGAGCTTTTTATCTATCCCTACGTGGCAGTGCCCACTCGATTTGGGAAGGAGAGTAGACAGATTTTTTTATATGAGGAGAGAGAGAGAGAGTTGGTGTTGCAGAGAGGAGAAATGTGATGCAAGATTCGTGGTTGGGACGCTCGTGTTTTGAGAGCTGAAGCGTCTAGACGCGCGGGCAGAAGCATTACTGAACTGACAGAAACTTTTTTCACAGATCATAGCTGAACCAAACAAACCTTTAGTTTTATAGTTGACTAGTTGCTTACACCTTGGGTGTTAGCATTTTGTAGTGATGTTTGTTAGAAAGGAGATGGTTAATTTGGAGCATTTTTGCATTCTAAAAAGTCCAATAGCTGTTTTTTTACTAAAAAAATTAACTCAAGCTAAAACCCACGTATGAGTGAATGACGAGTTTTATCAGATGTTCAGATCTAGTAAAAGTTAATTATCCAAAAGCGTCTGCCATGTTTGCAAGTTGAAAACAAGTGTTTTGTGCGGTATATACTCCCTCCGGCTCTAAATATACATCGTTTTCACTTCTCGAGAAACAACTTTAACTAAATATATATTAAAAAATATTAATATTTATGATACATAATTAATATCATTGAGAAGATATTTGAATCTAGTTTTTTTAATAACTTTATTTAAAGATACAAATCTTACCCACATTTTCCACAAATTGAGTCGTGGCACGCACACCAGCCACAGATATCTAACGACCGAGGGAGTATATCGGATATACCCGAGCCAAGCGCATGCGTCGCCGATTCGCCGTTGCCGTCGCGCTCCAACCTCCCGTCCCCTCCGCTTCTTGGAAACCCATCACTAGCCGTCCGGAACGGCGACGCCTCCTCGTCCTCGGCTGCTGCTGCTATGGCGGTAGGTGCGGCGTCGCCTTCCTTAACTGCTCCTGCCCGCACCGCATCTCTTCCCCTTCCTCCTTCTCACTGCTGCTCCCATTCCTATCCTCTCTGCTCTGCCCGTCCGCGTGTGTGCTCCATCCTTCTCCACCTGTCGCCGCGCCAACCGCCCCGCCGCCCCTCTGATGTCAGTCCCTGCCCGCACCTCCTTCTTGATTCCATCAGCTCTGGATTCTGATGCCCGTTTCGATTTCCGTCTGTAGGACCGGGCCGGGCGACGAGCTGGCCGAGCTGCTGTGGGACCACGGCCCGGCGCTGCGGAGGGCTCCCGCGCCGCCGCCGTTCCAGCCCTTCACCTGCAGCGCCGCCGGCAGCAGCAGGTCCCAGGAGCTCAAGCGCCACGCCGCGGCCACCAAGGCGGCAGCGTTCGTGACCCCCATATCCACAACATGTACCGAGCATACAAAAAATAATATATGAAGCATTTACAAATTGGTGCAAAAAAGACTTAAATAGTAATTGAATATTCACTATTGCAAAAGAATCTTAAATACTGAAATGGAGTGCGTCATTATCGAGAGCTTGTTGAGTGAATCAAAATAGATATACTCTCTCTGTATCGGATTTAGAAGTCGTTTAACACAACTTTGACCTTTTTTATAAAAAAATATTTATGGAAAAGTGATATATGTATACTTTTATGAAAGTATTTTTCAAGACAAATCTATTCATATAATTTTTACATTTGCAAACTCAACAACTTAAAAGTTATTGATGATTTATATTCTCAATGTTTGACTCAAACCTTATCCAAAACGACTTCTAAATCCGATACGGAGGGAGTATTTCTCTAATTTAAAGCTCATATTTATGAAATATTTATAAAATTTTGAAATACAAAAACAAAATCAACACAGGCATCTTCTAATAACGAATCTGCAGGACGAACCGCGGGCGGGCACGATATCCACGTCGTCCGATAATCCGCGAGCCGTTCGATCCAGCGAACTCACGATATGGGCCGTTCGATTGCGGATCAGTTCGGGTTTTACCCATTAAGCCGCCAGCACGGGAGTTCGAGAATCGTCCCGAAACCGCATGTCTGTTTCGCCGGCTCCACCGGCGTCCACTTGCCATCACGGACTGGGCGGGGGCGCGGCAACCATCCCGGCGCGAGCGACGCGACTCGGGCGTGGGAGCCCCGGCGGACCCCCTCCTACGGAGACCCCGGCGCGGCGCCGACCACGGACGGTGAAGGCACAGTCGCAGCAGGCCAGCAGCGGGGTCGCCAGGTGGCGTGACCATGCGGGCGGCGCCGCGCATCTGCGCAACCAAGGTGGAGCGGCGCGGCAATGAACGGTGGCAGTGTGATGCGAGCGCGGCCAAGGTGGAGGGCGGGCCGCGCACGGCGGCGCATCAGCGCGAGCCACCAAGGCGGCACACTGTGGCGCGAGTGCACCTAGGCTGTGTGACGCGACTGAGGCCACTCGCACGCCCTCGTCCCCTCCGTCTCGGGCCGCCTGCACCTGCAGCGCCGCCCGCCGTCAACCCCTGACCCGTTCGACCTTGTCCTTGAGCTATGTTGATGTCCCAAAAGGGAGTAGCCCCACCTCCTCCCACGGGCATTGCACTGCGCTCAATTGGAAACGGCCGCCAGAGGCCAGGAAGCTCATGGCACGGGCATGTCCAGCCTCCGTGCCCCTCCTCCCCTGTGCTCCTTGTTGCCGACTACCATTGACCTCAATACCAACGTCAGTGCTTCCATCCATGATGCCCTCAATGTGTTCGATGAAATGGGCATAAAGTACACATTTCTTCTTCTTCTTTTCCTTTCCTTTCAACATTTGGTTGTTGGTTTTTGACTGTCCCCATCTCTATCAGTTATGGTTAGCAAGAGATTGACATGAGTTCAGTGATTTCAAATCAATTGATGGGATGGGGACTACACCCAAGATCTGCTCTGGTCTTTGATTGGCGCACCATGTGCCTGGACACCGATGTTCAATTGAAACTGATGCACAGAACGCCTCTCCACGCGCAGCTCCTCATGTTGCCTGGTTACTTAATCCAGAAGTACAAAAAGGGTGTGTTCATCCTCCTCTTGTTTCATACCTCTGCTCAATGATACTTTACACCCTAATTCCCAAGTTGGTTCCTATCATTTGATAAGGGGCAGAAAGCTAAGCTGGTTACATATCCATTTTACTAATCTAATAAAGTTATCAATACCATTTAGGAGTAATCAACAAGCTTACAACATAAGTAAATTACAACAGAGTACATTGGTTTTTGGGTAATAAGCTTACCATTTAGACAAGGCAAACCTACTCTGCAATCTTGCAATCTGGATTCGCCTGTTTTATTATTATTGATTATTGATTGCTTAGATATTGAAAAAAAATTGCTAACAAAAACGAGTAAACTTATTATTCTCTATTTTGGTGAATTATGAATGACTCATTTAGCCACCTGGGCTTTATTGTAATTCAGGTTAAATATATGGTGGCAATACTCATATATTCATCTTGCATTTATAGAAAGGTAGGAATATATATATATATATATATATATATATATATATATATATATATATATATATATATATATATATATATATATATATATATTCAAGCTGGTCTCATCTTTATATATTAATGATGATATTCAAATCATGTGTGCAATTGCTATTCTGATATAGGAAACCAGAGGTGGACGACGGATTTTGACAAGTCTTTAATTTGCTCCAATTCTTTTCTTGGCTTGATTGGGTGCGCATGGATTTGTAATTCAACTTGCCCCCTCAGCTAGCATCAGCAAGGGACATGCTGTGCTCTTCAGATCGTATAAAGGTTGGCTAGCGCGAGTACATTTGATAAAGGTGATCCATTATTGTATATCTCCCGTCCATACTTTTGGAAATCCAAATCTGAACATGAACACTGAAAATTAATTCTTATTATTGTGTATAGTAACTTATAGTTAATTCAGTTGCTATCTATAATTTGTTTTGCACTTTGAAATTATTATTTCCGAGCTTGGTTTAAGTCTTTCAGATAAGCACGGCCTTCATAATTCAGGGGCATCCTTCGATAAACATTTCAATTGTGACAAATCATGTGTTAGTTTGCTCCAACCAAGGGAGCAAAGGATGCCAGGCACACACTGATCATCTTCATATGGACAATGGATTCACACATCACAGGCTCTGGTTCTGATACAGGCAAGCGCGGCAACACAATAACGAATCTGCAGGAGGGACCCTGGCCCCTCATTGGGCCACGTCACTTGGATTTCGCTAGCCGTTCGATAGAAGAGATAGTGCCGTTGAAAAATGCCACATCATCGCGTTGGAATCTCACCTCCGAATGAACAAACCTCTCGTCCCACCTCCGATCCAACCCGTCGGCTTCTGAGCTCGGATTCGGGACACTTCGAGACCAATCAGGTTCCCTGCACGTGTCGACTTCCCACGAATACGTATGCTACCCTCTCCTTTCTTTTTCTACCGGCCGACGGCCAGATCTGGAAAACGAATCCTGCTACCAAACCGCGGGCGCCCGATAGGGCCACGTCGCCCGTTAGCTCGACAGCCGTTGAATCGAGCGATCAGATGATCTGGTCCGTCCGATTTTGGATCGGTTCGGGCCTAGACCCGTTAAAGTCGTGAACCTTCCCGACCTGGTCTCCGACTCCGCGTCCGGGTAACGTCGCCTCTTGCCGTCGCTCCGGTGGCCGGCGCACCTGCAGGCGCGCTTCCAATCGCCCTATGGCAGATCCAGCGTCTGCCGGGGGCCACCACGTGCGCTCGCTCTCTCCCGCCGTACGCTGGTCTGCGCTGCGCCTGTGATGCCGCGGTCCCCGCCGTCCTCCACATCCGAGCCGCCGCCGCCGCTTGGCCTTCCTCCTAGGAGGTCCGGCCACCCATGCTCACAGAGCGACATCCCCTTCGGCTTTACACAGCTTAGCACGCCGCTATTGACCAACTCGCCCAGTGCGGCTTCGCAAAGGCCCAAATCCGTAAGACCATCAACGACCTCCTGCAGGTAGCTGTCGCTCTCCTTCCTCAGAAATCTTTCTTGGAATCTTGCCATCGTAGGATATTACGATACCTGTAGAGTGTTCTTTAGTCCATGTTCCTCTTCTTCAGAGTTGAGACTTGCTCTGCACCTCAGATGGAAAAGAAAATTCTGTTTTTTCCCTCCCAAGATTGCTAATTACGTATTGATTCTTGCTATTTCGTTGTACGCGGTTGAAATTCTTGAGATGGCGGAGTAGAAAAGGTAGCGCCTTTCCCTGCTTAAAGAAACCACGGGGAGACAGCTAGATTTTTTTTGGGGGGGGCTTCTCGATGCGCTGCTTGATCATCTAGTAGCTCAATGGAGAACATCGCAGTGCTGTGCATCTGAAATTCAGACAGGCGTGCTACAGGATATTCCTAGCAAAGGAACCACCTTGGTTTCCTCCTGTGGGAGAGAGAGGTAGGTGCATAATTTTACTCCTCCCTCCTTTTTACTTTTTGGGTGAAGAATGTAGCAAACCTGACACTTTTTTCATCACGATTAAAGAGCTGATACATTGTTTTTTAAAATTTTGAAAGTGAGATGGCTCAGTATTTGATTGAGGAATTCCGTATCTTTTCTGACAAATGCAAGAAATGCTTGACTGAGCAATAAGGAATACTAACTAGTTTGTCAAAGATACTCAATGATACAGCTATACTGGAAAGATGGGTGGGTGTTCCTGGAGGAGGGATCATACCATGTCGTGCTTGCCAAACTCCTTGAAAAACAGGCGCAGCAGGATCAGGTGGACTCCCTTTCTTCCTTACCTGTCTGTGGCACTTTGTCGTCACTATTCCTGAATCTCGATTTGCATGGCGTGGTTGAGTTCTGCTTGCCTGAATTTTACATCTTAGTTGTGCATAGCTTCTTATTCCAGAATGTAGTATTGATCCATAGATACATATATGTGATGCATACATTCCTTTGGAATATTGAAATCCATGAAGAAGATCTTGGCAAATGAGCAACTTGCTGAGATAGCTTGACGGATCCTAAGAGGGTCAAGAGGTGCACATTTCTTCACATATACTAGGTAAATATCTCTCTTTTTCTAAAATGGGCATTCTGGCCTAGGATTTTTTTTTCAGGATTCTATCGAACTGGCAGTCAGCAGCAAGGTCAAAGGAGCGCAAGTGAGGTACATCAGGAGCTTGAGCATAAGGTGCAGCGTGCAAGTGTTGCAGACAGAGCCTACGACAGTCAGCTGCTGCAGGATTGTTCGAGTTGGTGGGATATTTTGGTTCAACCTCTGAATAGCTTTGCTAAATCTTCACTATATGCTATCTCATATTGTATTGGATCACCTTTGTTTGTTCCTATAATATTAATGCTGAGATCAATAGCATTGTGTTTCTCAAGAAGGATATATCTTAAGTCTCATCAAATTATAATGGTGTTTACCTTCTTGTTATGTCCCAGTTTTGACTCTACAGGGACTTCTGTTGATTGTTCCAGAGGCACAGTTGAATAAAAATTGATACACATTTTGATGGCCGCTAAATTTCAATGTGAATACTACAACGATACTAATTATTAGAACATAGTACTATCTTTGCTCAATATATCCTCCTCTGCTATTGTTCCGTGATTTTTCTTCGGCCAAAGTTGTTTACAGGGAGCCTATGCTCCGGATGTGATTTCTCGTATTATAACTTTGTATGTTGTGTGGACTTTTTTTATTTGAATGGTGATCTGTGAATGGCTAGCAACCGCTAAGGCCATAAGTTTGCCCTTACAAAGAAATGATTCAGCGTTGATAATGGGAAATTATTTAACTATGCCTGAATATGAGTAGTAAATGTAAGTGAATCTTATATCTTCTTATTTTTGCACAAACTGCTATATTTTCGATCTTGGTTTCAGACAAGTATACGTCAAACAAGACATCATCAACTTTTTCTCCAACGTGACGTCGGCTGGGCAACACACTGATCATCTTCAGATCGACTCACGTACACAGGCTGGTCTCACACAATCGGGCGCGCAGCAACGCCGCGCTGGTTTTCTAGTGCACACGAGTTCCCAGGCTAAACGGCTTCACGCAGCATCCAAGCCAGCAGCCTGGCCCACCCCATGGCAGGTGGTGCATAGAGATGGCAACGGGTACCCGAAACCCGAGTACCCGACGGGTATTACCCGATAAAGAGGCGGGTATGGGATGAATTTTCTACCCGTGGGTACGTTATTGGGCAAAATCCTATACCCATCGGGTATGGCGGGTACGGGTGCGGGTGTATACTACCCATATCCGCATACCCGCGGGTAAGACATACCCGCAAAAATAACTAGCCAACCTCAGTTATTTTAGCGCATATAAGTCATGAATCTGACCCATTGAGACATCCACTATATTTCTAGTAGATTGCCTTTGTTGTAATGATGCTAATAATGTTTGTTAGTATGTTTGTAACTTGTTGGAAGCTTAGAATGGTTTATTTTTGCATGTGACTATTTGATATTTTTAGGTAATTTTCGGGTATGCTATCGGGTACGGGTTATCCGTCGGGTGAGAATTACCCGGCGGGTATGGGTATGGAACTATTTTTTTACCCGCGTGCGGATACGGGTAACCCGACGGGTAAAATTTTGCGGGTGCGGGTACGGGTACGGGTGTGCACTACCCGTCGGGTACGTACCCGTTGCCATCTTTAGTGGTGCATCGGTTCAACCTGTCCAAATTCCAAAACCGCAGGCAGCAGCGTAACCAGCCAATCGACGCATGCAACGTCTAGCCAAGCGGGCCCACTCATGACAGAGAAACGCTGCACGCCATCAGCCAGGAGAACACACACCACCAGCTTCGAACCGGGGCGGTTCAGATGGAACCGGCCGGTTCACCGGTTCCAAAAAAACCGGCCAATTCAACCGGTTTTTAAGTGAACCTGACTGTTGTAGTCTCTTGTTAGGCCTTGTTTAGATACCTAAATTCATCCCCAAATTTCACTATGCAAAAAGAAGATTTCCCATTACATCAAAATGTCGGCACATATATGGAGTACTAAATGTAGATGAAATCAAAAACTAATTGCACAGTTTTATTGTACTTTGCGAGACGAATATTTTAAGCCTAATTAATCAATATTTAGACAATTATTACCAAATAAAAAAAATTACTACAATGTGATAGGACACTTACTATGTAAACTTTGTCTTTCAAATTTGAAATCTAAACAAGGCCTCAGTCTTTTACCGGTAGGATCGTCGGTCCGGTACGGTCCCAGTAACTAGGATCAGCGGCGGTCATCACTCGTCACCCGCCCAGGTGCTCTGTTCCTGCTGCCTCTGCGCGTCTTCAATTCCGGCTGCCTTCGCCGCTCTGCTTACTGCCGCCGCTCTACTGAAGTGTAAGGCCAGGTTTAGTTCTCTCAGGGTGTATTTAGTTCGTAAAAATTTTTAGATTTGGTTACTGTAGCACTTTTGTTTATATTTATCAATTAGTATCTAATTAGGAACTAATTAGGCTCAAAAGATTCGTCTCGTAGTTTTCTATCAAACTGTGTAATTAGTTTTTCTTTTCGTCTACATTTAATGCTCCATGCATGTGTCCAAATATTTGATGTGACGAAGAATTTTGAAAATTTTTTGAACTAAACATGGCCTAAGGGTGTGTTCAGTTGGTGAAAAGTGGGTAAAAAGTTACTGTAGCACCTTTCGTTGTTATTTGGCAAAATTTGTCTAACTATGGATCAACTAGGCTCAAAAGATTCGTCTCGACATTTACAGACAACATATGCAATTAGTTATTTTTTTACCTACATTTAATGCTCCATGCATGCGTCTAAAGATTCAATGTGATGGATGAAAGAGGAAATATTTTGAGTTTGCATGGGAAGTGAACACACCCTAAATTTGGGTCTAAAATACACTATGCAAAAAGAAGATTTCTTGTCACATCGAAATGCCGGCACATGCATGGAGTACTAAATATAGATGAAATCAAAAAATAATTGTACAGTTTTGTTGTACTTTACGATACGAACATTTTAAGCCTAATTAATCAATATTTAGACAATTATTATCAAATAAAAACAAAAATACCACAGTGTTAAACAGTAATTTAGGTATTCTGGAATAACCAGGCCTGAGCAACTTCTGACGCCGTCCAAACAAGGCCTGAGCAACTTCTGACGCCGTCCATGGGCCGGTGTCCTGAACCTGAACCGCCGGCCATACGGCAGCGGCGGCACGACCGCAGGCGTGGATCTCCTCTCATCCACACCGTGTGTGCGGTGCGGTGTCGCTGCTTTTTGTGGCGGCATCGCGTCATCTCCAGAAGTACTCCTACTGCTTACGGCTACGGGATGTTGCCGCTGTGGGGAGCATTGGCAACGCTGAGCAGAGCTGCATGTGCAGACATGCAGTGGCCACGGATCCGTTGAACATTGTCCAGCTGTCTCTATTGACTGCTACACCCTCCCATCCAAATTATGGCCGTGTTTGGATCCTTCAAGATTAAGGCCTTGATCTCTTTTCTTCTAAATTCTAAGTTTTTTCGCTCTCTCCATCACATCAATTTTTGGACGTATACATAGAGCATTAAATATTAGTAAAATAAATAACTAATTGCACAGATTAATTGTAAATCACGAGACGAATCTTTTAAGCCTAGTTAGCCCATGATTAAACAATATTTGTCAAATACAAACGAAAGTGCTACAGTTAGAAAAATTCTAACTTTCCACAATCTAAACAAGGCATAAAGTGGTGTCTACATGCATGGAGTAAAATTTAGGGACGTCACGTAGGGTATGTTCATACAGTAATAATAAAATAAGTTATAGAAGTATAGAAGTCCTGTAATTCGCAAGACGAATTTATTAAGCCTAATTAATCTGTCACTAGCATATAGTTACTGTAGCACCACATTGTCAAATCATGGACTAATTAGGCTTAAAAAATTCGTCTCGCAAATTAGTCGTAATCTTTGCAATTAGTTATTTTTAATCTATATTTAATACTCCATGCATGTGTCTAGATATCCGTTGTGACACAGAGTAAACTTTAGGGGAGGCTAGATTCCAAAAGCCGGTATAAGTGGTTGTTTGGATCCTGGATAGTAGAAGCTGCTGTGCCCGGTCCATTTCCCTCTTCTGGATTCTTCTGCAGGTCTCCTGGACAGGAGGGACACAGATAGGACAATGCACCGGCGTGGTGGATAATGGCAAACGGAGGTAATATCTAGGAAAGCACAAGGGCATTTTTGTCTTTTCTGTACCTACAAGTTGCTGGGAGCTGGGTTCTCTCAGCTTGTGAGATTGTGAAGTTGAAGAGGTTGGACTGTAAAAGTTGTGAATAAAGCTGGAGCATTTGGATCCCGTCTAAGATATAAGCTGGATTGTGCAATCTAGGGAAATCCAAACAGGGCCTATAACATCTTTTGGCTTTTTCTAGATACATTGCTTTTACTATTTTTTAGACATAGTGTATATCTATGGCTCTGTTCACTTGAAGTTATCAGCCATGTTACAGTGTTTTTTTCTCATAACAAATCAGCCAACATTACTTTTCAGGTTGGCTTTTCAGCGAAGCGAACAGGGCCAGCAAAAGCTATGTATCAAAACGTCTTATAATTTGGGACGAGTTGAGTACTACTGTACCTACGGTACATACCAAAAAAAAATATAAATCTCATTTTTTGAGGTAAGATGTAACATCCAGTCTCGGCATACACGATCCAGGCCCATTCTGCCGAGGAGTGGTCCCACCTGCGTAGCAATCCGCTTGAGCTTTTGTCCTCGCTTTGCTCAAAACAGTTAACCGAAAGTAACTACGCGTCTCTGGCCCTGGTATTTAAGTTGATCAAACGCCCTAGGATTACTAAACACCGGTTGCACAGTGTTCGTGATGCTACAGTGCCCGAACTACAGTAAACCACATTCGGACCGGCCTAATTCAGTGCTGCAGTGCGGGCTGCTACAGTGCCCAAAAGTCTGGATGTGCAGTAGCCCCACAGCTACAGCGCCCACTGCCAAGCTGCAGTACTACCAGCCCATTCCGTGAATTGGGCCCACTTGGCCCATTTTTTGGCTGTTACATAAGATTAGTGTATGTGTAAAATCCTTCATTTCTCCCTCCTCTATCATTCTAGAAATAGTTGTTTCTGGAATGTTTTTCTCATGGATGGATAGAGTATGTTAGTTCTTAGGTATTTTTATTAGGTTGGTCTCATTGGAAAAGGTGATCTCTAACTCTATAATTATATTTTTTTTGGGACAAGGGTCTTGTTTTGCAACATTACTTCAGCAGTACTTTTTAGCGAACAAATATTATTTTTCTCTCACAACAAATCAGTATAAGTCAAATTTTAGCGAAACAAAACAGACCAAGGTCTGAAATGTAGGATTTCATTAATTTTGGAGGGGAGGGGCAATCTTGCATTAAAGGGGCCTCATGATGAAAATCTGACTCCTCAAGAGGTGACGCCAATAATGGTGATGCGGGCAGGCAGTCAACGATGTCGGCGAGCCTAGCAGGGGTGTTCCTGTTTCTGTTCCTGAATCTTGACCGCGCTTCATGCCATGTCTCATCCCAAGGCCGTGTTTAGATCGCCAGATCCGGCGCCCAATTTACTGCTCTGATTTACTGTAGCGTTTTGTTTTTATTTGCTAATAATTGTCTAAACATTGATTAATTAGGCTTAAAATATTCGTCTCGCAAAGTACAATAAAACTGTGCAATTAGTTTTTGATTTCATCTACATTTAGTACTCCATATATATGCCGATATTTTGATGTGATGGGAAATCTTCTTTTTGCATAGTAGAATTTGGGAGTGAATTTGGATATCTAAACAAGGCCAAGGAGAAAAGAAAAAAAAATAGCAACAGCCAGCCAAACCAAGAGCCAGAGCAGCCTTTGCCGTGGCGTTTGGACGGGCAGGCCGATTCCTTTACTGCACACGCGAGAGGCCCACCTCCAGCCCACGAGGACGACCTGATTGAGAGGCCTAGTGGGCCAAATGATTTTTGTATAGAGCCCGCCAGCCAGGGTAAGCATCATCAAGGAGAAAGAGGCGCTAGTGACAGGGATGGACAGAAAGGCCACCGGTAGCACCAGTGGTGGACTGGTGGGGAATGGGGATGGAAAGGCGAGGCCGCGAGCGCAAGATGAATGGAGGAGAGTGGCACAATGACAGACCGGTGCACCCATTGAAGTGTAATGTGGGCCACTGAGCTAGAGTATGGACCTTCTTAATCGCACATCAACCCATCTAGGCAAATGTTATGGAAATAGAGGTGTCAGGGAGCACTAGCGAAGCAAGAGGACATACACGTGTGTAGCTATGAAGTGCTCAACTATTTTTTTTGTGTATTCTGCAATCAATAGAAAAAAACATAGAGGAGAATGTTCTTGTTTGCGCCTGTGGATATTTAGTTCACACAAGTGTTGCACAAGGCGGAGCTAGGGACTTGTGGGAAGGAGGCACATATTCTCTTCTTCCTCCCTCTCCTCTTTATATTATTTTTGGGAAGGAGGCAGTGGCGAATCTAGGATTTTAGATTAGGGTATGCCGTCCAAAAATTTTTATATACAATTCGGTAAATCCAATTTAACAATTCGGTACCAATTGTAAATTTTGCAATGTGATTCGGTAAATTCAGGGATTAGGTTGAGACCATCCACTATATACAATATAAATAGTTCAAATATAGGCATAAAAAGAATATCAGAGACTTCCAATGCTATTTTTCTCACTACTTTATTCGACGCTTTCGAAGGGACATGAATGCCTTGACTATATCATCTTCATCAACTTTAAAGAAAATACTCGCTCAATGAAAGTGACTAGACAATCATTCAAAAAACTAAACAAAAATTTTCTATAAAAAGACGAAGGCCAAAGATTAATTTTTTTACCAAAGTAAAATAGGGAATCATCAAGATGGTAAGCCCTAATTAGCGTGACCGTAAATATTGCAAACAAGACTGTGAGAAATAGACGATGATCCTCCAATTTAGAGCAGGGCGGAGGGCGGCAGCCGACAGCCGGTAGGCACCAGGGGCCACGGCGGCAGGGCGTCACCAACTCGACTCAGCGGTTAGGGCGTCAGGCGCAGGCGGCGTGTTCCTCCGTGGCTCCGTACTCAGATTAGGAAATTGAAATGTCGTGTACACAGTCGGAGACTCACACACATACCGTATGGGTTCACTTGCCGAGTGGGCCGCGTTACATGGGCCTCCCGTCATCACGTGATGGTGTCTAGGTATGTTTTTTCATTTTTCTTTTTTACATACAAATACAGCGTATACACTATATTATATAGTATATATATATACTACTTGCCGCCGGTTCTACAGGGTATGCCGGTGCATACCCGGCATACCCTGTGGCTCCGCCACTGGAAGGAGGCACATATTCTCTTCTTCCTCCCTCTCCTCTTTATATTATTTTTGATAATGATAGGACGTGGGCGTCCGTCTTGTCCGGACGTCGCGCGCCACTCCGCCTCTCTACTGCTGCGCCCCCTATCCCCACGCTGCTCGCTCGCTCTTGACTGTCCTGTCGTGCGTCGCTCCCTCCTGTCGCGCGGGCAGCCTGCCCAGCTGAGTCAAGCCTGGTGGTGGTGGTGCTCGCGTGCCGCCACAGGTACTGGTGCTGGTGGTGCTTGCAGGCCGTCTCTCGCCGCCGGTTCCGACCTCAACAGCGGGAATCGGCCGCCCTTAGCCTCCCCTATGTTGCAATGCACATGTTTCAAGTGTTTTAGATGATTTATATGTATGTTGTAAGTGTTTCATATGGATGTTGCAAAAGTAGATTGGGATGTTACACATTTTCAATGGCTATACACATATGTTGTAAGAGTTTGTTCAAATTATTTTATCTATTTCAGATATATGTTGCAAGTGATTTATCTAGATGTTGCATATGTTGCAATGACTATATTGCAAGTATATGTTCTAGATGTTTTATACGTTTGTTGCAAAACTAGATTTGGATATAGAATTGTTGAGCGAGGAAAAAAGAGTTAGACCTCTGTCCTACTCGCTCCGGGCGATAGGATGCTGACCAATCTAACTTTTTTTTTGAGAAACACAACCAATCTAACTTAGGCCCTGTTTGGCAGGATTTTACTTTATCAGTGAAGTCGTTTTTTTAGCTTCAGCTCTATGGATAGCGCTGGAGCCGTTTGGTACCCCTTTGGCAAAATAGCTATTTGTGGTAGACAAAAGAGACGAAAAGTCCTTAATACCCTTCTTTTTTTTTTAATTTTTCCTCCTCCCGTTTCCTTCTTCTACCTCCGTTCGGTTTCACACATCCCCATGCGCTGCACACCGCGCTCCGAGGCAGGCCCCGTTTCCTTCTCCCCGTTTCCTTCTTCTACCTCCTAGTTTTTTAACTTGAAACTAGATATTAAACCGAAATATAATTTGTCACATGGTCACACAGGTACAAGTAGCACTGCACTTAAACTGCACAACACTGAAGATTTCAATTCAAATATTTTTAGATTTAGATATCAGGTGTATGAGTAAAATGTAATTCTGAAAATGCTAAATGGGCAAGCCTGGATAAAAAAAACTAGACTGAAGCTCACACAAAACTGAGCCAATAATTGAATACCCAACACTCAAGGGCTCATATATACAAGCAAAAGTGGAAACTCTTTAATAATATATAGCACCTAGAGGAGAACAAAAATCACATTACTAAAATAAAACACTTCAGGCATCAGCTCAACATCATGCTAGCAGGGAGCAAGCTCAAGTCGATGGGTGCATGCCCTGAAAATAAATTCTACTCGATTTGAAGTTAACTAGTACTGAAAATAGGCTACAATGAACTTAAACTGAACTTGTTGGACTTTAACAGAACTTGAACTAAAAATGGGTTCTAAACAACTTAACCTGAAATTGAACTAAACCTAAAGTATAACTGAAAATAAATTCTACTGGAATTAAACTGAACTACCGTCACTACGTACCCTGAAACCTAAACTAAAACTGAAAAAAATATAAAATCAGAGTAAACTAATAACTAAATTGACGACATCACTGAAATTGAAACTAGACTGAAAACACTAAACAAAAGAAAGCCCGGAGGCGTCTTTGTCGTGACTTGTTACTTGTTAGTAGGAGGGGTGGCTAAGCTGCGAGAGAGATGAAGTAAAATGTTTAGTGCTGCCGCCACAAAGACCATGGGAGAGAAGATGCACAGTAAAAAAAGCTTACATGTGGAACTCTAGATGTGAAGTGGCATGAAATAGCTAGCAGCTGCCTCTCAAAATGAAAATCGCCAATGAACACTGGTTGCTTAAGGATACAGATGTCTCTGTACTTCACTGAATACTGAACGGATCTCAAAACTGAAAACTGAGCCATAAAACTAAAATACTGAAACCTTTTTAACACATGAACAGCAATTTAGGACTGGACATGAATGTTGAACCTTAATCTCTCTCCAATAACTAGATCTCTGAATATCGGCTGAAATAACTGCTAAAATCATGAAACCACCATTGATACTGCCAAACAATACAGAACCAAATGAACTTAGACCACACCACACAGATTAGGGATCTGAGCATCAGATTTATCGCATGATTATTAAGGGGAAAAAGAGAGAAGGCATGTGATAAGTCGAAATACACATACAATCTGAAGAATGAAGACCAAAAACATGCATTGATTGATACAAATACTGAAAAAATTTGGAGAAACAGTGCCTACATACGGGAAATAAAAACAAAATCCGATCCATTCAGAAAAAAGGAGGCAAACAACTTACACATAGGATTCGGTAAGGGGGGGAATACCTACACCGCGCCCACAACAAAAACACGAACGAGCTCTGGCACCAGACGGGTTGGGGGAGGCGAACGAGCTCTCTCACCTGACGGTTTGGGGGAGACGAATCAATTGTGACCTAAACACAATCAGACAAAATGAAAACAACAAAAAACAAAAACTCGAATCAATGGATAGGGGAGAGGCGCAAACAGCATAGGCGACCTGCGGCTGCGCAAAGCTAAGCATCGCCTCCCCCGCTGATGAACAGTAAACTGAGAGAGGAAAGGTTCGACGGAATGAAAAGCCACGATGATAGAAGAGGCGCGGAGTTCGAAAAAAAATAATTGCCTATCGAATCTTCAAGGTGGATTCAGACCCGATACAGTAACAAAACCTTCGTCTTGGTGGAAACACAAAACGGGCTGAATATGAAGCCAGGTCACAGAAAGAAAACAGCCCACAAAAACATCCAACCGACGAGGGGGAAAAATCAGCCGAGAGTTGTTTAGAAATTCCGAACGGTTCCGGTGAAGAAGGGCATACGCCGATGCACGCGAAAGGACAACTGCAAGGCACTGAGGCTTACGCAGGCCATAAATAAACGAAGTAATAATAACACACGACACCACGTACACAGTATATTTAGACCTATATATGTCTAGCCCAACACAAGTAGAGAACCGGTAGCCAACGATTGTCAAAAAAAAAAAGGATAACCGGTAGCCAACGGCCAAGGGAATTTTGGGCCCAAAAGGACCAAGGGATTCTGGACTCCTTGGACGATACACGGTCTCAAATTCCGAGAGCCCATGGGCTGCGACGCACACGGCTCAACAATAGCAACGGCCCATGGCCCTCCACGATGCTTCCAGCGCCTGCTCCTCCGCCCAAAGGAGACAGGCGCACCCGACACCCCGCCCCCACCGCCGCACGCGCGCAACGCACCACCGCGACCGCCGCGACGCACCAAAAGCGAAGCGAGCCGGAGGGGGAATGCACGATCGCCGCCGCCGCGCCGCCTACTCCCCTTCCCCGCGTCGCCGCGTCGTCGCCGAGCTCGGCCTGAGCGAGCGGTTGCTTGCCTGCCAGGTACCCACCCACCCGCTCTGCCCTTCTCTGCTGTTCGCCTGCCGTTGTGTCGTTGATTCGTGGATGCGGTTAGAGATTCGATACCGGCGGTGGCGCGCTGTTTTGACCCGCCCAGTGGGCGGGGCTGGGCCCGCATTGCCGCATTTGACGCTTACCGGCGAAGCATCCATTGGTTGGGGGAATGGGGGTAACGGTGGCGCCGGGTGAAGTCTGTGGATTGGATCCTATTGGTGTTGGTGTGGAGATTGGTGTGCTCGGTCCACACTAGGGCTATTGATCGCTGCGTCGCCCTCATTTCAGCTGGTTTGTTAGATTGCAACCGCGTACGCTTAGATATGGTACAGCGATAGGGCAGTGATTTGTGTGGAACGCTTTTGGCTGAAGTTACTCACTGATCAAACCTGAAAGCTTGGCCCGTGGACATTTATACCTGTTCAGTTTTTTTTTTAGGAATGAACCCAGCTTGCAGTGCCATAGCGTGTAGGTCTAATTGCAGCACTGCTCTGTTAGCTGTGTGTGAGCACCACTAATTGCTTCAAAGCAAGGCTTTGTTGTTGAGCTCTCCGCAGCTCATAGGTAGACTTTTTAGACAAGGCTATCTGCTGACTGGGACAGGCAGACAGCTATGAACACTCCTTATGGAAATGGAATGCTTCTCACCAAGTCAAAACTTAATGACGGTGTATCTGAAGAGTGATGGGTGGATCATATTTTCTTGGAGGAGACGTGGCCATTTGCATGTTTGTGCTATCTACTATCTACTATACCTAAATAGGAGAACCCCACTACATGATTTTCATGCAATTTCGTGAAGTCACGTCAGCAAGGCCTTTAATTGTTGCTTTGCCTCTCTAGATCAGAACATCAGTTTCACGCAAGCACCATCTCTCCCATCCTTTAATATCAAACCATGATCCGTCTCTTTAAAGTCTTCTACAGATCGAGCCCGCACCCACCGCTTCACTTGCCAGTAACAGCTCCACTCAAGTACTAATAAACACGTCCAGCAATCAACGTAAAAATCAAGAGCCACATGGATCGGATCGACCAAGCCGACCATTAATCAATCAATGCAAGAAAACGATGAGTCTCCATACTCATGGCTTTAAATCACGACCACGTGGGGACGTGAGGCCGACGCCACCGCACAGGAACTTGAGACCGCTTCATCCTCAGGCTGCTGCTCGACGTGGACCGCGCCTGCAGTAGGAGGCCGCGGGGGAGGGCGACCAGGGCGAGGAGATGTGTGTCATGGGCGTGGAGCAGGATGTCGAGGATGGAGGGCGCATTGACGTGGGGACAGTAGGGGCATCCCTTGGCGCTCGCCGTCTATCCCTGCACTAAGCCTCCCTGCACTACGTCATGGACCTAGGAAGCCTGAACACGAGGTCCGGAGCATGTTTCAGTCGTCGGTCATGGGTGGCCATCTGTGATGGTTTGTCGGCCAAGTTTTGGACCGACTCTTGGCTACCTGATGGCCCGATATGTCGCTTCACTCCTCACCTGTTCGCCACCATCGGCAAGCGACATCGCTAGAAATCCGTGCGCGAAGCTATCACCAACAGAAGCTAGGTACGCGATATTCAGGGTGCCCCGACCCCCCAAGTGCTGTGTGATTACGTCGTAGTCTGGGCAAAGGTTGACGGGATGGTGTTTGATGACCTCACAAGCGACAGATTCATTTGGCGATGGACCGCCGACGGCACGTACTCCGCCTCTTCTGCCTACAGGGCCTTTTTCATCGGCATGACTTCCCTTAGAGGCGCTAAGGAGCTCTGGAAGACTAGGGCCCCGCCGAAGTGCAAGTTCTTCTTTTGGTTGCTGTTGCACGATCGGCTATGGACGATGGTGCAAAGGATGCAACACGGGCTGCAAGATGGGGATGCGTGTGCCCTTTGTGGCCAGGAGCAGGAGACGACACGGCATCTCGCTGGGGAATGTGTGTTCGCCCGGGAGGTGTGGTTCAGGGTGTTGTCACCCATCGGCCTCGCCATCCTTGCGCCACCGCCTGGGATTGCCTTCCTCGACTGGTGGCTGCTATACCGGGTACAGCTCGAAACGGCGAAGCGCAAAGGTTTCGACTCCCTCATCATCCTTGGAGCTTGGTGTCTTTGGAAGGAATGTAACTAGAGGGTTTTCCATGGGATTGAGGAGGTGGATCGCTGGTCAGGCGGGGTATGGCCACCTCGCCGCGCAGTGGGCGTCTAGGGACATTGATTGATCTTCGTCGGTCAGAAAAGTCGCAAAATTTGTTCTTATGTAATACCAAGTTAGAGCCGCCGTTTCTCCTGTTGCAGGGTTAACTTTGTTTGGCCATAGTGTGCCGCTCGCATTCTAGGTGGACCGGCGTTTACCTTTGTAACAACTCCTTTTCCTCCTTAATGATACTAAGCATGGTCGTGAAAAAAAACTCCTTCACCAAAGACTTCGACCCCAACATGCGCGGCTAATACGTCTACAGCCACATCCTCTCCGCCACCGCGACTCCGTGAGGTGAGGCCTTGAATCCCGTGATGGCTGTTCAGTTCTGAACCGAGATGTCGAGGAAGCTTTTGCCGGCCGGGTGTAGTAATCATGGAGCAGCGGAGGATACGCTGGAGGGAGACGAGTGAAAGAGAGATCGTCCATGTATCTGCACGTGTAGTTACTGCTGATTTTCCTTTTCAAGGTACGACGACTTTTTTTACATTTTTTATGAGATATGGATGATGCGTGAGGTGCCTCCTCCACTGACTACCCATGTTTCTAACTCGAAAGTAGTACTCAGTAATCTGGCACATGCCAATACATGAGCTCCAATTTCCCTACTCTTCGGAAGTATGTATAGTGCTATTTCCAACGAAAGGAAATGACAACCGAAATAATGTCACTTTTATACATTTTCTTTTGTTTTTCTCCTGTCCTATTTTTAAACTAAATTGTGATAAGTTTTTTCAGTAGTCTTTTAGTGGACCAGTAAAATAGTTATTACTCTTTGTCATATTCACACTTATGTTTATCTAAATTTCTCTCTCAAATTCCATGACAAAGCACTATAATGTTGTTATTAGATAGTACTATTTAATTCTCCTGATGATTCCCGCACCAACGCGCGGGGTATCATCTAGTTCTAATAGAAACATTGTGCAGTGGCACTGTGACATCCTTTTGACTGAATTGCAGGTAGCAAGCAATCTGTGTCACCTTCTCTAGCACCTCCCTCTGTCTCCACACGTTCAGTATGTAATTTGTTGTTCCAGACCATTATTCAAAACATCAGCCCCTGTAACATATCTGAAAAACAAACCAAATTGGTGCTATAGATAAGTTAATTTGTGTTACCCCTTGAAAAGTAAGGATCCTGCCAAACAGGTGCATAACACAGGGCTTATGGTGCCAAGCTTCAGCCCAGAGCCTAGGCCCAAAACTGAAATCGGCAAAACAGAATTTCACTATCCTCTGTTTCTGCCCATACTACTGATCTTGTTTCAAATACATGGTGCGACTAGAAACTATCGGGCTTGATTATGGGTATCCCTCTTTCTCCGAGTCTAACCTCTGAAGCAATACTTGGCCAATCAGTTTTATGGATGCTCACATTGTTTATAAATTGTCGATGTTTGATGCCTGCTTCATAAGAACACCTCCTGAATGACTTTTTTTATTTATTATATAGTATATATTACAACTTTTGTGCTCAAGGTCAAGGATGACCTTGTATTTCAATTATCATTATCCAAAGCCCTTTATAAAACACAGTACTGTGCTAGTGTGCTGTTGCCTGTGAAACTCATTTTTGGCAGTGCACAGTTATTTCCATTCTGTACTTAACCTCCATAGAAAAGGATTCTACCTACAAATCACAAACACTATTATTTGCACGCTGCAATTGTTGTTTTTTTTTTGTTCAATTATGAGTTCAGTTCAGAGAATGGGAATGTGTTGTTTTGTTTATATACTAATCGCATGCTTTTAACTCAGTACAGATCGAGTGGACTATGATGTGGCTTCAAATGCATGAAAGGGGTGGATATCAATATATCACCAGATCTTAATGCCTCAACAAACTCTATATTTGTGATTGCACCTCTGATCATCTGCATTGGTAATTTACTCGAGCAAAATCAGATACATGATCTTAATATTCTTTTTTCATCTGGCAATCCTATTTGGGATTATCATGTAGAAGCTTTCATAGTTAGTCTGATAGGATAGCATCAATAAAACGGTTAGTCTTAAAAAAATCGACATGTTTTCCTATATCTGTAACTCTGTACCTTGCATTTCATTGGCACTCAGCATTTATTGAGAGTGCTTCTAACTTTATTATCTCCTTCCTTTGCTCCTTAATTCTGTCTTATGATTTTAGGCCATTCCTTTTTGTTTACTGTACCTAACACAAATTCTGTGGCACAGACTGCAAATTTCATGTGACCTTTGCAATAACATGGCTTTAGCTCTGTAAATTGTTTGCTTCTATTTGACCTGGTTATCACTGTCATTCATGTGACCTATGCACTATGGAAAGGACATACTTGTAGCACGGTGGTAAGTGTCGTCCAGTTGCGACTTGTGAGGCTACTAACCAGGGCTCGAACCCTGGTTCTCGCAAAAAAGAAATTGCCCCCTTGCTGTGTGTTCCCGAAAAGTATGGGTGAAGACCCAGCTTGCGGCAACAGTGTCCCTTTACAGTAAAAAGCCAGCTTTGGGGTGCCTTTTCCTGACGTTTCAAGTAATGCCTTTGGGATGTCTCTCTCTCTCTCCCCTTGGGTCGAGGGTTTTGTTTTGGTTTTTATCTGTTCTGTTTTTTTTTGCATGGCTGCTGATTTTCATAGCTGTTCAAAAGTTACCAGAATATAAATATTTCTATGAGGCTTGACATATGTTGGCACATATGTGTGGTCACAGTCCAACAATATAATTGATGGAACTATTTATAGTCACAGCTCATGCATATGGCTTGTCTCTAAAAGTGTAAATGACTAATAGGGGCTGTTAGAGTGTTGAAAGTAAGAGAACTGTTTTTTTTTCATTGAGGGCAAAAAAGTAACGGAACTTAACTTGATAGCTGCAGGCCCCACAATGGAGTACTATGTTGGTTACAAGGCTTTCCCAGTATGCTTTCATATCATGCTGATGTCATATAGAAGCAAGAGCCTTTCAGCACATCATCAAGCATGAATATATCTTTTTCTTTGTCTTGTCTTTGTGTTTTCTTGGTACCACTGTATATTGACAGAAATAAGTCCGTATGTGGCTGGTCTTTGTGGGACTGCAACACATGGTCCTTGTGTCCTTGTAACAGCATCCTTGACTGCTTTTAGGACAGCAGTTAGCATCTTAGGACAGGCATCTTAGGACAGCATCGGCATCTTAGGACAGCATCTTGACTAGCATCTAGGACAGCATCTTGACTAGCATCTAGGACAGCATCTTGACTAGCATCTAGGACAGCATCTTGACTAGCATCTAGGACAACATCTTAGACTAGCATCTTAGCAGCATCTTAGCATATGCTTGGCTAGCTAGCAGCCCTATAAATATGTATCCCCAACCCCTCAGGTTGGCATGACATTGTATGAGTTCCAGAAAATTTCCCCAACTCCTAGTGTCATCCTCTCTCAATGAGAGTAAGGATTCTACTGCTATCAAGAGTGCGAATCCAGCGACTAACATATATTATTTGATTTTGTTCAATAAGAGGATAAAGGGATCTCTTATGAGTTTGAATTGGTCGCTTTTCCTAACATTCACATTTTCAGCAAACTGTAGCCATTTTAACTAAACAGGTTTTTTAATTAAAAATAAAAAATATGGTGCTTTCAGTTGTGTTATGCATTGTGTCAGATGGAATCAGTGAACTTTTTTTTTTTCATATTCTTTATTCCATTAGATCACTGAATAACATGAAATCCCAGGTCGTATCCCTACCTTATTTATATGGTTTGATTTTTTGTATATTGTTCCTTCTTTTCTGTTATCTTCCACTCACTAATGATGATGTTTGGTGGACAGCAATATACTGTTGTTGGCAATGTTGAGACTGCATATTACAATATAACTTAGATGTCTTTTTTTCATCTGGAGGAGCACTGTCACTTCTCAGTTGCCATTTTGATGTCTTACTACTTCTACTTCTCTTTTAGACTTCTTTTTTTGCTTTGTTTTCAACTGATGTATTTATTTTTGAAACATGCAGATACGTCCAATAATGCAGCACATACGTCAGAGTAGATACAGGATTCTTCTAAATAAAGATAATTAAAGTGCATATGGCCATAAGCTGAAACATCATGGTACGGAATCAAGCTCTTCACTAGTATAATATATCTTTTGTTTATAGTTTTTCTTATTGGCTGATTGGTAGATTTCATAGTTGTTAGGCTTCTCTAAAATTGCTTTTTAGTGCTAATGGTCCTTATCAGCATTATTGGTCTCATTGCATTTGTGAAAAATCCAACGACCAGTCACTTTATGCCAGCTTTTTCATGCACATGGCCATGCCCCATTAGTTGTACGACATAAAACGATAGTGTTGTTAATTCTAAAGTGAACCTCTTTTCTTCGGAACCAAATTGGACTAGCTTTATTTGGGAACATTGCAATGCAGGAAATAAATTCATATTGATATTGGTTTATTCTTGACTAGTCAGTCACAAGGAAAGGAACCCACCAGAAAGGCCAAGCCAAATCTGTTAGCAATCTAGCTAAGCCAAATAGCCAATGACATGGCCCTTAAATTATACATCAGCAGGAGTAAGACCATCTTTTCCCTTCTTCTTTTTTTGTTAACTCAATTGCTTGATTTAGCATTGTATCCCCTGTATTATGTTAAGACGTTTTAGAGTTCATGCAACCAAACTTTCTTAACTAACTCAATATGTTTCAGACTATGGATCAGTCCTATGAAAATTGTATCATTATATTTGGAGCTCAAAAATGATTTGGAAATACTATTGTTATTTAATATCCCCTAATATAGTAATTGGCAAAGTCACATCCTGGAGACCTGGAATAGTCAATATAAGTAAATAAAAACGCAGGGAGGTGTACGAGTAAGGCTTCTCAAATCCAGGCAATGTACCTTTTAATGAAGATGTTGAAAAACCAAGTTCTTTAACTCTTTTGGGCTTCTTCAATCATACCTAGCTTGAGGGGGTGCCATTTTACGTAAACAAAATTCGACCTAGACTATTGCACAAACAATGACGAAGACACCCAGACACCCAGGAAGCATGCTAGCTTCAGCCCCCATGACAGCTGAATATTAACTCATAGCCAAAGTGCAAAGCTTTAACAGATTTTGCTGGCTAATTTACAGAACACATCATGGCTATGTCACATAAACAATGATGCACAAACTCAGTGGAGCATATATTGAGTCTCACCACGTTGAGGCTTCATATATTACCCAATCTACATGGTAGGTATATATTCATGAATAGTTTCTTCCTTTTTCTTTCCTGAATGTGTTTACTTCTTCTTGAGGATGATTGCTCCTTTGGACCCTATCAAACCAACCAATCCTTTTCCATTCCTGTATTCAAGTAGAAAGCGATCAAGTAGCTTGGGTTCTCCACACAGAAAAGTTTACGACAGAAACAGGAAAGTGAAAGGGGAAGAAAATAGCTCTCAGATCAATACTCCAAATTTCTTCCTTTACAAATATACAACTGCCGTTTGTCGGCAACTTATCAAAAGAAATGAAAATACAACATGCAATAATTAATTTTCATGGACGTGCATGGCAGCAGTTGAAAAGTTTGGGGCTGCTTGCATGGTGAGAGCTACCGACACATGCAGTTTTGCCCATGGCTGTCTATATTTATTTAATTTCCACCAGAGAGTGAACAAAAACTCAAATATGCAAAAGTTGAGTCGTCGTGTACAGAAGGAAACATCAATTTTCAAGAGAAAGAAAAAGGAGACTCTAGAACGTACTTTTCTATGCATTCTGCTGCCACTTCTAATGCCAGGGCTGTCCTTTCCTTGATATTGCAAGGTCTTCAACTGAGGAACAGCTGTGGAGGATGATTTCTGTATCAACTTAATGTATCTATGTAAGCAATTCAGCATAGCTCAGCCCATGAATCTCTGAAAATTACAAGTTTCTGCTTCTGCTGATCTGCTCTGTTCCATGTGGTGGAACATAATGCCTAGATATTCTCAAAAGACAGTTGCATTCTTTGCAAGTCCTTGTCATACATGTCGGGTGCAGCCTGCAGCTGTTGCTGTGGCTGCTGATTCTGGAACCAAGAAGCACATATCCCTTCTATGCTGAATTGGCTCTCTGCCTTGATCACGTCATCATAGAGCGTTTGGCTCTGGTTCTGCATGGCTGTGGTCGTCTCGGCAAAGGTTCCATGGAGCAAGTCAGGCCACTTAAGTTCCTCTACTAGGTGAGCCCTTGTATCTTTTTCTTGTCCGATGTCTGTCCATGAGAAGACACTGTTCTCCAGAATTGAGCTCGTGCTCTGTGGTTCAAATCCCATACTGTTGCTTCCTCTGCTCCCAGTACTGCTACTGCTGCTAGGATTAGTACCATCCCAGTAGAACGAATCTACTGCGGTACTTCCAATGCCAGTTCCTCCATGTCGAGGATTATCAGGCGGAAGATTCAGCCCCATTGATGTAGAGAGGGCTGATGGTGAAACTGGCGGCATCACTGTAGAAATTGTGCTGCAGTTGAAGTCACTCTGGTTGAACCAGAGTGAATTCATATTCGCCCCATCGCCACTGCCACTCTCACTGTTGTAGCCTAAAGGCTGTTGGAAAGGGAAATAGAGAGTTTGTCCTGATGAGCGGCAGGTTGATGGACTCTCGTGTCCAGCAGTAAGCTGCCCCAGGAACAACTCCTTTGGTGGCACCTTAGGGCGTGCCAAGTTTGGAGTTTCAGTGCGATTCTTGTCATACACGGGCATCAGCATTGATGATTGAGCTGTCTCGCTGAGGAGGTGGCTCAAATTCCCCAGGGCACCAGCGCTTGATGGGTTGACGTCGCTGGACCCTGAGGTTCTCTCGGTGCTGATGGTGGGAGCTACTCCGCTGCGATCAGCCTCAGTAAGGGGTTTGTGGGTGTTGGGATCAATGCCTTTCTGCCTCAGCTTCTTCTTGATGCACGAGTTCCATAGATTCTTGATCTCATTATCAGTCCTCCCTGGCAGCTGTGCTGCAATTTGAGACCACCTTCTCATGGAAAAGTGAAGTGCTAATATCAGCTAAAATTACCAACTGCTGCTTTGCACATATGCAGTCTAGAATTCTGATACTACTTCTCAGGCTTAAATTTACCTGTTTCCGAGGACAGCGTGCAGCTCAATGATGAGGTCTTCTTCGTCTTGGGAGAATGCCCCTCTCTTGAGGTCTGGCCTCAGATAGTTTATCCACCTCAGCCTACAACTCTTTCCACATCTTTGGAGCCCTGCAACAATTTGTCTTCTCAAATTTAGATAATTGAACTGACCAAGAGGTATTTGAGAGACGAGAGATTTCAGTTGGCAATTGGAACCAGAAAATGCAGAGGAAGGCGAAGGGGAGAATTGAGAGTTGATAACTGAGGACCAAGGGAAGAAAAATTCGTTGTACATACCAGCGAGTTTGGGAACAGAGCTCCAGCAGCCATGGCCATGCTTTGTTATGTGATTCATGAGTTTCTCATCCTCCTCAGGGGACCAGAGCCCCTTTCTCAACTTTTGCTTGTAGCAGCAAGAATGCCTCCCCATCTCAATGCAATGCAGAACCTGGGAGCTCCGAATTCACAGAGCTTACAGGCCTGTGGAATGTATATATTATGCACGGCGAACACCTTCTCCAGTAGCACGAAGCTTCTTCAATGATCGATGATGGCTGAAGGAGTGGGAAATTGCAAAGGTTGTAGCAACTTATATACCACTGGATGATTGGGCTTCAGCTGAGGCTAGAATTGAGCAACTGCATGGTTGCAGATAGGAGATTTCAGTGGAGAGCAAGGAAAGGTTAGGGGCACTCCTCTCCTTTTCTTTGCAGGACAGCCCTTTAGCACCTTCTTTTAAAGGTGGTGGTGGAGGTGGTTGTGGGCTTGTGCCAAGGGAGGTTTAGCCCTTCCTTTGGTTTGCTTCTGGCTGTGTGTGGGCGTCTGTCTCATCATCTCCTAAGAATCTATGTCTGGTGCCAAAACCGGTGGGGTATGCCCCGTAGCCACCTCCACCGATATTTTAATTGTCGTGACCTTTGTGCAAGAAACTGTTACATTAGACCACCCTTCATTTCCTTTCATCCCAATTCCCATGCCTCGTGTGTTTCTTCGGGCACAAGCCAGTGAAAGTGAAACGTGTCTATCAGAGTTCACATTATTAGGACACGGATTGATGCTGTTGCTGCCATGGTGAGTGACTGACCTTTAGCAGCCAGTTTTTCTTTTATCTCTTTTCTGCAGCTACTTCTGTGTCATGGGTGCTCCATGCACGGCAGAGCACACAGTTGGGCAGAAGCATTGTCCACTTTTCCTCTGTTGCTAATTAAGACTCTTCGTGTTAGCTGCTGTTCGTTTCGTGCGTGCATTTGCACCTCATTTTCTTCTCACCTGCAAAATTTTATGCGTCAGACCTAAGTGTTGTCCTTTTTTCTTGCTTTTCAGGTAACTCACTGGGTCACTTCTCTCTGGGGGGAAAAAGCCTTGGTCGATCATCACAGTTGGGATCGTGGGGAAAAAGCGATGTCAGCAGATGTTCGTATTCCAGGACAGAGAGCACCTTCCTTTTGTTTATCTCCGGCAGCTAGCAGGCTGTCTAGCAATTCTAATCACAAATCGTTACTGCTCCAGTCCAACATCAGGAAGCACGTTGCAGGCGCTGAATGTCTGTCAAGAATCAGGCTTCCTATAATTGCAAAGATAATCGTGCAGGTACGAGTATAATGATTTGTCTGATTGACTGTCGCTAGCGTCAATGGAGGCACTGATCACTGCGAGGAGGGAGCTCAGCGCCTGTGAATTTCTTTCATGAAACTTTGCATACAAAAAGGGTCCACTGGAGGAGACAAACTTCTCTTGAGTAATGTATTGGGAACGAGCTAGTCAATGGGCATATTATTGTTGGTATCTTTTGCTTGTCTAAAGAACTGAGTGTTTTTGTCCATGATCCCATGATTAGGATTGTAATGGCACCCGTCTGTGCCCATGTGACGGCGGATACTCGTCGCCAATTAAACAAACGTGGCACGAATCAAAAGGCTCTGATTGGTGAATTTTATAGTCTAGTTTCCAGCTGATCATTTTGTCCTTTGATTCCCCATGCAATGGATCTCATCCGTTCTGGAACCTTGTGTTGTCTGTTGCGTATAGTGTGGCACATCTATATCATCATTTCTGAAGATTGTATGTGCATATATTACTTGTTCTGGAGATTTTATATGCTAGTTATCAACTGTCGTTGTTTGAATTCAACAAATAAATAGATGCTCCTAGAATCAATGTCACCATCTGTTCTTCCTCCCTCCATGCAGGACTTGCAGTTGAGCCACGAAAAAGGACTGTCAGGTAAGTACCTACCTACCTTTTGACTGTAACTGCTAGTGCTCACTTCCTTTTTTTTTTGCCCCAGGGACAGGGAAGAAGTGCTCAGGTAGTGTTTAGATGGTGTAAAAGTTGGTGTAAAGTTCCTGTAGCACTTTTCGTTGTTATTTGGTAAAATTTATCCAATTATGGACTAACTAGGCTCAAAAGATTTGTCTCGACATTTACAGACAAACTGTACAATTAGTTATTTTTTTTACCTATATTTAATACTCTATGCATGCGTCCAAAGATTCGATGTGACGGGGAATCTTGTAAAATTTTTGGAATTTTGAAGGAAGTAAACACTGCCTCATTCGTCCACTCCAGAATCTGGACTGGGTGAGGGTAACCCTTCAGGTAATTTTGGATGTAGTTAACCTGTGTGCAGAGCAGTGGTACAAAATCACTGGGTCTATATAGTAAATGCTAAATCTGTCACGCATAGTTGTGTGCCTTTTTTTTCTTTCTTTGCGGAAGGTGATTATATTATTGTATGGATGGATGGACAGAGGTGGCATTATTCTGATGAGAGAAGGGAAGGCGGGCGGCGGCGGCAGAGCATGGCAATTAGCAAGGCTGGCGCTAGAAGATCACGGGGAAGGCAAGTTTGACAACGGGGGCATCTTTTCTGGGGTCCCCAGGAAGCATATATAGGCCCACCCCCTCCCTAATCCCTATGGTACACACGATGATGCATGGTGAGTGATTTACTTAACAATATCCGTCCATTTCTTCATAATAGGGGTCACTCATTTGTTTATTATTTACAATAATGATAATGATAATAATAATAATAGGGGTCACTCAGCGTTATTGAGAGAGAGAGAGAGATGTGTGTTAAATTGTGATGGCCTAGGCTGGTGATGATGAACGAATGATCGGTACAGCCGGGAATCCAGAGGGATGAAAGATCGGAACAGGACCGCATCGTCCTGTCCATAGTACGCGGGATAGGCCCGTGGAAGCTTACGGTACGCAGCTTTGTGCTGCCTTTGTGAGAGAGAAAGAGGGGAGAGAGAGTGGGGGTGTAGCGTAGGACAGTGGGGCCGGCCGTCCCTGGCCTTGGAATGGAATGGTAGGGCACCATCCAATCCCAATCCGATCTTCCCGTGTAGCATAGACGCCTATCAAGCGAGAGGGGGAGGCGAAAGCGAAGGGACCACGCCCATGCCCCCGCCCCGCGCGGCCCGTCCGTGTGCCAACCAACTAGACGCGCACTAGCGCGCTAAGTCATTATAGCTTGTAATACAAATTTCCTATCTATCTATCCACGACATACATGCACATATATGAATGTGTGTGTGCGATGGTGATATGTATACTATATACATGTAACAATTAATAACCTCATCAGGATTTGTTACATGTATATGCGCTTGATTTATATGCACATGTATGTATATATATATGCATACATGTATCGTTTATTTAGCTTAGTTTTTCAGGGGTCTTGCTCAGAACAATAAGTAGTGAATGCTGTTGCACAGGAATATCCCTGCGAGTCGCCTTTGTCCTTGTCACACCTTTTGTTTTCTCCTCCCGTTGCTAGCTGTCCGCGGACGTGTACGTGCGCAGGCATCCTACGTCCATAGGCCATGCACTAGGAGGGGCCTACTAGATACGGAGTGTGTTCCCATCGTGATTTAATTATATATTGGAAATATATACATATACATCTATCCATCTCGTGTTAATTTCTGGGCCTCTAGTTTCAACAGCTCATCCCACGGAAATCATCCTGAGGTACTAATAATTTAATAATACATGTCGCTCATTTTTGGGTGTCGATTTTTGATTGGCTGAAGTGTTGGAGGTGCAGTTCATGGATGCCTGGCCTCCTCCTTCGGAGAATCGGAATCCCATCGAATTGTGGAGCGAGTTTTGCAGGTAAGGATTCTCATTTCTTCCCTGCGTTTGTTTATATCTGACAAAGAAGTGAACTGTTACTTATTTATATTGATGAATTTGTACTCGAGTTTATTTTCCTTTGCATAATATACGTGAGTATTTTACATTAGTGACGACGAGTCCTCTCCGTTTCAAAATGTAGAGCAGCGTATATATTCAAATTCGGAAAGGTCAATAAACATTGTAAGATTTGACATCAATTAGTCACAAATCTACATGTTTGCACGAAAATATACATTAATAAATTCGTACTTCACATGTCTTTTAGCAGTATATGTTGGTTTATAGTAATTGACAACCGATAGATTGTACTAGAAATCAATGCTCAAAGTACACCTTGAAATACTGATCAACAAATAGGCCTTGGAAAAAGAAATGGAGGGAGTAGCTAGTACTCAACTAGCTTAGCGTGCCTGCGAAGATCACACCCCAAGAGATTTCCCATCTACTTAGCTATGTCCTTTACCTTTCCTACAATTGTCATGAAGTATTAGCATCATGGTGATTTTAGAAAGCGTTTTGGTTTTGCCACCTAAACTTCTTGCTGAAGAATTTGAAAGATCCACTGGAACTCGAATACTAGACAAAATACAAAAATATACCCCCCCCCACCCCCACCCAAAAAAAAAGTTTTGAGTGGTCTTTAAGGTGGTTTTGCTGATGTGCACGTAGGACCCACATGTCATTGGTTTTTTAACCATGCAATCTTTTATTGAATATTTGAGCTCTTAAATAATATTAGATGAAAAAAGGACACAAGTGACGAGTGACGATGGAGTCGATACGTGCCTGTCGACCTCCCTTTTCCACGCAAAGAAATAGCAGATTGTATGAACTTGCTTTCATGCGACATCACTTTCTCCAGTGTGTAGTATATTCATGTACGCGAAAGCTTTTAACATATCAAAGAAAGCTTGAAAGCTGCCCTCGTTTGTCCTGCATTTTTCTTGTTGATTCTCCCCGCAGTTCTTTCACTGACCAGTCCAACATCCAACCACAAATGCCACGTCGATCGATTCTTAACCCTATATAGCATGTAGCCATGCACGTCTAATCTGTCTATCTGTATATATATAATCACAAGAAACCCATCATCAGCAAGTTGCAAAACGGTGATTTGAAAGAGCTATACAAAAATAATGCCTGGTAGAATCAGGTATATATAATAATAAGCTGCCTAATTAGCCAGTGTGGCGTGTCGCGTGTCATGCATTATGTTATTGCAATAGGAGTGTATAATACACACCGCCAGTTGTATATAACAACGAAGAAGACGATTTTGTGAACCTGGCTTTTAAGTCAAACATGTTATATCCATCCATCCATCCATCCATCCATCCATAATAAACTTTGATATTTTGTGAAGCCTGCCGACAGATTTTCCTTTCTTTCCATGTAATACAAATGTAACTGGGTCCAACTCAATTTAAGTTTAGGGTAGTTATCTATATAAATTGAACGGAAAAAACAGGCAATGATTACTACTTAGTTATATAAATTGCGCGGAAAAAGCAGGCAATGATTAGTTAGTTGATTAGTTCTATTGTATTGCAAATGTTACACTTCTCTAGAGCCCGTCGCCCCTTTTTGAAGAGGAAAAAACCCTCTAGAATTTTGTTTCGCGAATATGCAATTGCGTTTTTCATTAAGAGGAGGAAGAAAGTCACAGATACAACCAACCTAGCTTGGAGCGAGACACAAACCCAGCCGGTTGGTTAGACATTAGTTAGTTAATTACTTCTACTGGATTGCCGTGTTACACCCGTCTCTGTTTTTTTGACTTAGCTTGTTCGTCTTAGTGGTCACGTTGCCTGTCACTTAATTTAGGTAGTTGATGTTTGCTCAAATATTTCTGTACTGCTAATGTTTATTGCATTCATTAAACCTACGTACTGAAACTTATATATGTAGGAACACCGTATGTCGGTACCAACAGTATGGAGGTACCCACAGCCAACGATAATAAAAGAACAAAACGATTAAACCGCCGCAAAAGGCAGCACGCCTCGACCACATACCGGGCCCGTCTCGTACGAGGCCAGCTCGACGGAGTACCTCGACCGCGCTCCAACTCCGACTCGTACGAGGCACCCCTGACGGGGACGCCTCGACCGCGCCCCGTCCCGTACAACAAGGCACCTCGACTGCGCTCCGACTCGCACGAGGCTCGTTCGGCCACCGGTAAAACTCCGACTCGCACGACCCCGGGTCGGAGCGCTCGACCTACCCTATTCACTTACTCTGAGACAAAAGTCAGAGCATTCAATGCGATTACCTACTACCACCTACCGACATGGCTACAATCGTGATCGACGTGGGAGCAACGCCGGTGTCAGTCCCCACTGTTTTACCGTCCATCCCGTGATGGGAGGTGAAACCTGTCACTGTGCATCCCCTACCACGCACTGTTTTCCCACCGATCACCCTCGAGGGAGGATACAACAAGGTCCGTACTCCTCGATCTCGGGGATTCGGCCTTATCCGTCCGACCTCGACCCAACCTCGACCTAGTCTCGACGTCCACCACCGGTTAACAGAAGGGAAAGGTCAACCTGACACAGGACTCAGGGTCATTTCATCGTCTCGTCCCCGACGTCATCACGGTGTCCAGGGATGGCCGGCCATTCCTGGAGCACGCCGCTACAACCACCTCTACAGGGAACGACAAAACTTCACCTCAAGGTCCCCCGGTGTCCTGGCCTCTTCTTACCCTATAAAAGGGCAGGCCCCCTATAAAAGGGCAGGCCCGGGCTCTACGAAAGGGGGGCAAAAAAAAGACACAAGTCAAAAGCCAAGCACCAGCAAGCAAAGGCTCCCAACTCAGAGATCAACATATCAAGCAATCACCCGTGTACTCTTTTTTCTCTCCTTGAGACTTGGGCTCAGCGCCCTCTCTCGCCAGCTTGTAACCCCTACGCAAGCACTTCGGTGCAAGGAAATACAAAACTCTCTCCCCCGCTGGACGTAGGGCCTTCTTTTGCCCGAACCAGGATAAACCCCCGTGTGTTCTCCTTGCATCACCATCCAGGTTAGGGACACGCAGCACTCATTCGTCGGTTTAGGACCCCCGCGGGACCGAACACCGACAGTTGGCGCGCCAGGTAGGGGACGCTGCGTGCCAACATCGTCTTCCCGCCATTTTTTCCTGGATGGCTGACCCCGAATGCCCTCTCCCATTGGCCACGGTGATCTGGTTCGGGAGTTTGGAGTTCATGTCGCTTGGCCACGGCTACGACATGGTCCTCCTCCCGCCCAGGCACCCGACCGACGAGGATTACGAGCTCTCCCAGCCCGGGGGAGCACTGCGCCGGCTTCGCCGTTCTCAGGCATGAACCGCCAGACGACGACGAGCCCGGCGCAACCACCGTCTTCACCTCACGGAGTGTGGTGGGACTCCCCGATCCGGCGCCTCTCAGCCAGACGCTAACCCAGATTTCCTCATTGAGGGTCTGTGTAGGATGAGCTTGGCTGAGGGTAAGATGCCGACGGAGGGTTCTGTCGCTCCCCCGTCCGGTGTGACACCACCGCTACCCGGTCCGACCACTCCGGTACGAGTGACAACGTCTCCATCACCATTCCCGTTTGGGCTAGATTCAGTTGCCCGGGCATACGCTTCCTCTGTAAGCACTAGTATGAGCGCTTACGAGGAACTCCCCGGGCACCATCTACGCTCCACTCTAGACCTTGTTGCATCCACACCGTCTTCTGAGTATCTGGACTCTACGGAGACCCCAGAAACAGAGCCCCGTGTGACTGCTCCTCGACGTTACAACCCCAGAGACGACTGACAACGGCCTCACATTCCCCCATCATACTACTACTTTGGCGCTCCTGACTCCGACTCTGCCGATGACACCTACGATCCGACTCGTGAGTGCTTCAACATCAATGGGGTAACCACGTCGAATTCGGAGGATGAGACACCAGTTGAAGAAAGGAACACGCCACCCCATGTCGAGCTCCCTGCCGAGCGAGATGAAGCTCAATTCCTTGCGAATGAAGGAATGCAGCTCGAGCAGATTCGCGAGTTGCAGGACAGGCTCGACGAGGAACGAGAAAACCTGCGCCTACTCCAACAAACCCTCGAACATGAGCGTGCGGCACACGCACATGGCGGAAGAGCTCGTGAGAGAGCTCGCGACGTCAATCGCCGCATCGACGAGGATCGGGCGGTCGACCCCCTGGTTTTCGCTCGAGCCAGCCAGAACGTTGTCGCCGCCGCCATGCTCCTCCGCAACATGCCCGAGCCGTCAAATCTCGACGCCCGTCGAGCTCGAGATGAGATCCGAGGACTCCTCGAGACCGCTGCTATGCAGCAGGCCGAGAGCTCTGCCTCGAGGCGACACGAGCCAGCCTCGGAGCGGCTCACTGAGCCCTCCCGACAGGAGAGGGAGCCCTCGGTTCATCCCGAGCCCGCCCGACGGGACCGGGCGGCTCCTGCCCCTGAGCCCATCGCCGACGACCGCGAACCTCGAGACACCCGTGGCAACATCGTCGAGCGCCGCACGCGCAAACACGGTGACGGTGTGGCTCGAGGCTACCACGTGCACAGAGGCGGGCGCTACGACAGCTCAGAAGATCGTAGCCCTTCACCCGAGCCTCCGGGCCCTCGGGTCTTCAGTAAGGCTATCCGCGAGACAATACTCCCGGCTCGGTTTCGTCCTCCCATGACTCTCACCAAGTACAATGGCGAGACCAAACCCGAACTTTGGCTCGCTGATTTCCGCTTGGCGTGTCAGCTGGGCGGGGCCACCGACGACCGGGTCATCATCCGACAACTCCCCCTGTTCCTCTCCGACACCGCTCGAGCCTGGCTCGAGGATCTTCCGCCTCGACAGATCCACGACTGGGACGATCTCGTGAGGGTGTTCGAGGGAAACTTCAAGGGGACCTACGTGCGCCCCGGCAACTCGTGGGACCTCCGAAGTTGCAAGCAGAAGCCGGGTGAATCCCTCCGGGATTACATCCGGCGTTTCTCCAGGCAACGCACCGAGCTCCCCAACATCACCGACTCCGACGTGATTATGGCCTTCCTCTCTGGAACCATCTGCAAGGAATTGGTCCGAGAGTTGGGCCGTAACACCCCCCTCACTACCAACGGATTGATGGACATCATCACCAACTTTGCCGCCGGCGAGGAGGCAGTTGGCGCCATCTTTGGCGGTGATCAGGACAAGGGGAAGCAGAAGGTCGACGATCCCGCGGGCTCCAGCCGGGGCTCTAAAAGGAACAATCGAAAGAAGAAGAAGAACCAGCAAGGCAGGCTCGAGGCCCCGGCCGACGAGTTTGTCGCTGCCACTGAACGCAAGAAACCTCGAGGGCCCCCCGGCGGGGGCATCTTCGACAAAATGCTTAAAGAACCGTGTCCCTACCACAAGGGGCCCACAAACCATAACCTCGAGGACTGTCACATGCTCCGTAGGTACTTTGAAGGCATAGGCGTCAAGAAGGACGACAAGAAGGAAGATCCCAAGGGTGACGACAAGGATGGGGGGTTCCCCGAGATCCACGACTGCTTCATGATCTACGGAGGGCCCTCGACCCGCCTCTCGACGCGCCAACGCAAGCGAGAGCGGCGAGAGGTCTTCTCCGTGCAGCCGGCGATCCCCCTCTTCCTTGACTGGTCTGAGGTTGCCATCACTTTCGACCGTGATGATCACCCTGACTACGTCCCCAATCCAGGGGTCTATCCTCTTGTTGTCGATCCCATCATCGCCAACACTCGCCTCACCAAGGTGCTCATGGATGGTGGCAGCAGCCTTAACATCATCTACGCTCAGACCCTCGACCTCCTGGGGATCGAGAGGACGCGCCTCCAACCCAGCGTCGGGGGCTTCGACGGAGTCATACCAGGAAAGCGGGCAGAGCCCGTCGGCCGGGTCGACCTGCCTGTCTGTTTTGGTACCCCCACCAACTTCAGAAAGGAGACCCTCACTTTCGAAGTGGTCGGGTTCCGTGGGACATACCACGCTATCCTTGGGCGCCCGTGTTACGCCTGGTTCATGGCGATCCCAAACTACACGTACCTCAAGCTCAAGATGTCAGGCCCAAACGGTGTCATAACCGTCGGGCCCTCCTACGAACACGCTTACGAGTGCGACGTCGAGTGTGTCGAGCACGGAGAAGCCGCCTTGGAGTCGGCAACCTTGGCGGCGGACCTCGACGGTCTGGCCAACGAGATCCCCGACCCCAAGCGCCACGCCGGCAGCTTCGAGCCCACGGAGGACGTCAAGCTCGTGCCTCTCGACCCTGCCGATCCAAAGGGAAAGGCGTTGAGCATCAGCGCCACCCTCGATCCAAAATAGGAAGCGGTGCTCGTCGACTTTCTCCGCGCAAACGTCGACATCTTTGCATGGAGTCCCTCTGATATGCCGGGCATACCTAGGGAAGTCGCCGAGCACGCCTTGGAGATCCGAGCCGGCTCCAAACCGGTGAAGCAACGCTTGCGCCGCTTCGACGAGGAGAAGCGCAAGGTCATCAGTGAGGAGATTCACAAACTGCTAGAGGCTGGATTCATCAAGGAGGTTCACCATCCCGAGTGGCTAGCTAATCCTGTATTAGTTAAGAAAAAGAGTGGGAAGTGGAGGATGTGTGTGGACTACACTAGTTTGAATAAGATGCATATTCTGGCTACCACCAGATCAAAATGAAGGAGTCCGACCAGCTCGCGACTTCGTTCATTACCCCATTCGGCATGTATTGCTACGTTACTATGCCCTTCGGTCTCCGGAACGCAGGAGCTACGTACCAGCAATGCATGCAACACGTTTTTGGGGAACACATCGGACCGACCGTCGAGGCTTATGTCGATGACATCGTTGTCAAAACCAAACAAGCCGATGAATTGGTAAACGACCTCGACGTCGCGTTCAAGTGCCTCCAGGCAAAGAACATCAAGCTCAATCCTGAGAAATGCGTTTTTGGCGTTCCTCGAGGTATGCTTTTGGGGTTCATCGTGTCTAAGCGTGGCATCGAGGCCAACCCAGAAAAGATCACTGCGATAACCAAGATGGGCCCCATCCGAGATCTGAAGGGCGTACAGAGGGTCACGGGCTGCTTGGCAGCACTCAGTCGCTTCATTTCGCGCCTCAGCGAAAAAGCACTCCCCCTGTATCGCCTCCTGAAGAAATCGGAGCACTTTTCATGGACCCTCGAGGCCGAAGAAGCTCTTGCAAAACTCAAAGCTACACTCTCTAATTCACCAATCCTCGTCCCTCCGACCCCAGGAGAACCGCTCCTACTTTATGTCGCCGCGACAACGCAAGTAGTCAGTGCGGTCCTAGTGGTCGAGAGGGCTGAGGAAGGACATACCTTACTCATCCAGAGGCCGGTCTACTTTATCAGCGAGGTGCTCTCGGAAACCAAGGTTCGATACCCACAGATCCAGAAGCTGCTATACGCCATCGTCCTGACGCGGCGCAAACTCCGTCACTACTTCGAAGGCCACCCGGTGACTGTGGTTTCTTCTTTCCCCCTGGGAGAGATAGCCCAGAACCGGGAAGCCTCGGGTAGAATCGCCAGGTGGGCGGTAGAGCTCATGGGCGAGACTCTCTCATATGCACCGCGCAAAGCTATTAAATCACAGGTGTTAGCAGATTTCCTGGCAGAGTGGACCGACACTCAACTCCCCCCGGTTCAGCTCCAGGCTGAGCTGTGGACCATGTACTTCGACGGGTCGTTGATGAAAACGGGAGCAGGCGCGGGTTTGCTCTTCATCTCCCCCTCGGAGTTCACATGCGTTATGTCATCCGGCTTCATTTTCCTGCGTTGAATAACGTTGCCGAATACGAGGCGCTCGTCACGGGTCTAAGAATTGCCATCGAACTCGGGGTTCGACACCTTGACGTTCGAGGCGACTCCCAGCTCGTGATCGATCAGGTTATGAAGAGCTCAAGCTGCCGTGATCCCAAGATGGAAGCCTACTGCGAAGAAGTGTGGCGCCTCAAGAACAAGTTTCACGGCCTTGAGCTCAACCACATCGCACGCAGGTATAATGAGGCCACCGATGAACTGGCGAAAATCGCGTCCAATCGAACCACGGTTCCACCAGACGTTTTCGCAAAAGATCTCCGGCAACCGTCCGTCGACCTCGGGTCGGACGGAGGGGTCGACGGGCCGTCACTCGACCCTCCACCTGTGGCAGAAGCCCCCTCGACCGGGGCTGAAGCCATGCAGGTGGAAGGCTCGACCCCACCATCTGACCTTGAGCCTGATTGGCGCATCCTGTACCTCGACCATCTCATTCAAGGGGACCTCCCCTCGGATAAGATCGAGGCTCGTCGGATCGCTCGCCGGGCTAAGTCCTTTGTGACATTTGGCGACAGTAGGGAGCTATACCGCCGCAGCCCTACTGGCGTCCTCCAACGCTGCATCACGAATGAAGAAGGCAGAGACCTGCTCAACGATCTACACTCAGGGGCTTGTGGTCATCACGCAGCGCCTCGAACCCTTGTCGGAAATGCTTTTCGACAAGGTTTCTATTGGCCGACCGCGGTCTCCGACGCTGTCAAGCTAGTACGCTCCTGCAAGGGTTGCCAGTACTATGCGAGACAAACCCATCTCCCGGCTCACGCCCTGCAGACTATCCCTATCACATGGCCGTTCGCTGTTTGGGGGCTCGACCTAGTCGGACCCTTGAAAAGGACAACTGGCGGCTTCACCCACTTGCTCGTTGCCGTTGACAAATTTTCCAAGTGGATCGAGGCCCGTCCTATCACCAACATCAGGTCCGAGCAAGCTGTGCTCTTTTTCACCGACATCATTCACCGCTTTGGGGTTCCCAACTGTATCATCACGGACAATGGCACCCAGTTTACTGGTAAAAAGTTTCTGGATTTCTACGACAACCATCACATCCGTGTGCTCTGGTCGGCCATAGCTCATCCAAAAACAAATGGCCAAGTAGAACGTGCCAACGGCATGGTCCTACAAGGCCTGAAACCCAGAATCTTTGACAAACTAAACAAACACGGCAAGAGATGGGCTGCCGAGCTTCCCTCGGTCCTGTGGAGCCTAAGAACAACGCCGAGTCGAGCCACGGGGTTCACTCCGTTCTTCTTAGTCTACGGGTCTGAAGCTATGCTCCCAACTGATATAGAATACAGATCCCTGAGGTTGAAGGCCTACAACGAAAGAAATAACAACGCCACAAGAGAGGACACCCTCGACCAGCTCGAGGAAGCTCGAGATGTGGCTCTGTTACATTCTGCCAGGTACCAGCAAAGTCTCCAACGCTACCACGACAGACACGTCCGCAGGCGCGACCTCAACGTCGATGACCTGGTGCTACGACGAAGCCAGAGCACCAAGGGACGGCACAAGCTCACACCTCCGTGGGAAGGGCCATACATCGTCGCAGAAGTGCTAAAGCCCGGCACCTACAAGCTATCGAACGAGAAAGGCGAAATCTTCACCAACGCTTGGAACATTGAACAGCTACGTCGCTTTTTTCCTTAAAGCCTCGAGGCTCTGTAATTTCTTTTTAAATCTCGATAAAGAATACAGCAACGTTCAAAGCTTTGTTTTTATAACAACCAGGTAGGATCGACTCTGTTTCCTCAGACTCGACCCTCCCTCGGGGGCTAAAGGGGGGAACCCCCTGTCCCCGAAAAAATTCGTATCCTTTTTCAAAAAACAGAACTGTCACTTAAGTCGACAACGCCGCGGGAGTACCCTAAGGCTCAAAGGGCCGTCGAGCCGTGAGATCACTTACGCCTCCGAGGCTACGGTACCTCCACTCACCCCTCACGCCTAGGGGCGCGACCGCGCGCTAAGTAGACCTAGTAACGGTTCATGACTTTGAAAAAGAATACATCCCCGGTCGCTTCGAATCAAGTTCTTACACGATCTGCAAGGCTGCAAGAGCACCCTGAAGCTCGAGGGCAGTCGAGCCGCGAGATCACTTACGCCTCCGAGGCTACGGTACCTCCACTCGCTCCCTTACGCCAAAGGGCGCGACCGCGTGCTAAGTAAATCATGCGAGAACATGGTTCAAGCGATGAAGGGAAGAAAAAACTCGAAACAAAACTTAACAATCGATACAAGTTTACATTTCGAGCATTTCAAGGCCTCCGAGGCCACCACAACCAAAGTTTTAAACACTAACTTATTACATGGGCCTCTGCGCCCAGATTTGGCTCACAGGCCCTCGTCGTCAGCAGGCGGAACCACCTCGACCTCGAACAGCTTGGCCAGACGACTTCCAGGCTCCTCGGCGGCTCCGATCAGGCCCAGGCAGGCGTCCTCATTCTCCTCATCCGTCCGATCTGGATCAGTGATGAAGCCATCAGCAACGAGCTCCAGGTCATACACGAACCCGGACCGAACGACGGCCAGTGCCCTCTTCACGCCATGGTGAAGGCTGCCTCGTATCCTCTCCCGTACGAGGCGGCCCAGTGCCACCATCCGACGGACAAAGGAGTTCCCCGGGGCGTCCTCCTCAGTATCGGCATCGGGCTCGACCCCCAGGCCGTCACACACGGAGGAGATCGCGCCCCTGGAGCAACTGAGTCCGCCGGGCCTCGGCCTCGAAGAGGCTCTGGAAGGAGTTGGCCGCCGCCTGAGCTACCCGCTGTTCCTTCTCCAACTCTGGAACACAAGCACCAAGTTAGTCCGGGACCTCGACACCAAGGCCGTTGTGTAACCAAAAAGCTTACCCTCGGAGTGGGTCTGCCAGCCCACGACCTCGTCACGAAGTCCCCCGTACGTCTTCTCAAGCGCTTGGAGAGCGCCATCCCTGTCACGAATGGCCGCCCTCAACGTCTCGATCTCTTGGCGGGCGTTCGAGAGAGCCTCGTCCTTCTCCCGGACGGCTCCGCTCAGCGTCGCGACCTCATCCTTCAGGGCCCCAAAGCGAGCGGTCACGTTCCCGATCTGGACGTTGAGGGCGTCACGGTGCCTGCCGACAAGGGTGACGTCCTCCTCAAGCTCTTTCACGCGTGCCGACAACGGCACGAGATCCTCGCGGGCTTGGGCAGCCTCCTCCCAGGCCCTTGTCGCGTCTCCACGCGCCACGACCTCGGCCGCCCAGGCCTGCACCGCCTCCTCCTTGACCGCCGCGTAGGCGACGCGAAGCTCGGCCGCCTCGGCGCTCTGACGGGAAAGCCGCTGGTTGGCCTCCTCGACCAGAGCCCGTTGCCGGGCAAGCGCCGCCCACACGCCGCTCTCATTACGGATGAAGAGCGACTTGCGGCGGGAGCGCTCCTTAAGCTCCTGACCATGGTTCGAAAATCAAAGAGGTTAGAACCAAAGACAGGGGACAAAAAGATAGCGAAAAACCATCAAACTGAACTTACCTCAATGGCGTCTAGCACGCCTCGCGACACGGCCTCCATCGCCACACGAAGTGATCGTTTCGTGTGCCGCCAGATACCCTCGAGGTACTGCCAGTGGTGCACCTCGTCTCCATCATTGAGCGTGAAGACCGGCTCCGCGCCAGGGTTGGATGCATCCCTGAACTCGAGGGGCGACCCCCCAGCGCGGCAACTCCTCCTGCGCCCGTACGAGGGCCAGCCCGGCAAGGTCCGGCCACGCGGTCTGCGCCTCAGCCAGGTCACCCTCCGGCGCCGCAGAGGGACCGGCCTGACCCCAGCTGCGTCTCCCTCGATCGCCATGAAGGGTCCGGCCTGGTCCACGGCCTCGACCTCCTCGACGCCCATTACCCGTTTCCCCTTGTCGACGGGGGAATCGTCAAGGGTGAGGTCGACCACCGCCGGGGTCGACCCTTGCGCCAGGGCTGGCGCCTCGGTCACCGGCACCACCGCCGTCACCACGGGCGGGGGCGCGACCGCCCCACCCTCTACCTCGACCACCGGCTCCACCGGCCGGTCCTGCTGCGTCTGCGGCTCCCCCGGCTGCGCTGCCTCCTGTCCCGCCTCCGGCGGGACCTCCACTGCCACCTCCTCAACATCCGCCCGCCCCGCGTGCCTTGACCCCTGCGGCCTCGACGGAGGCCTGGGCGGTCGACGTCGACCCCGGCTCCGCCCCGCCCGTGCAGGGCGCCGCCGCTTCTGACGGCCCTGACCTTTGCGCGGCAGGGCCGGAACCGGTAGCTCCTTGGGCGCCCGCTTCCGCCTGGGCAGCCACCTCCCGCTGCTTCAGGCGCTCCGTTGTGGCCTGGAGTCTTTCGACCCAGGCGAGGTCATCGGCCACCGTCCGCGTGGTGACAGCAGCGCTCGACCGGAGCACCTTCGCGGGAGTTGGACCCACGAGCTTCGCCTTGCGCTTGTGCCTAAGGAGCAAGTAAGTACGTAAGGATAAGAATCAGGACCGCTTAAAACAAAAAGCGGGGCAGAAGAGCTTACCCGGAAAGGGGAAGCAAGGGCCTCGACCCCGGCAGGTCGGGGACCCCCGATGGCGCCTGTGGCGGCCTTGCCGCCGAGTCTCCTGCAGGCCGGGCGCTCCTCGGGGCCCTAGTCGGCGGGGCACCCTGGGCCTTCTGCGCCTCCGAGGCCAGCTGGCCTCGGGTCCTCACACCCGTCGGCGGCGCCCCGGATGACGATGATGGCGGCGCTGTCCCTACCACCGGCTGAACCCGCGGAGCTTGGGCTCGCGGGGGCAATGCCGTCGATCCCTCTTGCGGGGCCCCTGACAAGGCGACCCCTCTCGCTGACGGGCCTGCACCGGCCCCCACCTCTTCCGGCTCCTCCACCACCTCGACTGACACCGAGGCCGACCCTGACGCCTGGGAGGTCGACCCCCCCAATGGGCTCGAAGAGCGGGCGCACATCAGGGAGGTCCGCCAGGCCGGTCGTGGCGCCATACCGCGACAGGGCATCACCGTCCCCGTCGCTGTCGTCGTCGTCCTCCTCCCCCGAAACCGTCTTGGAGGGAGACTCCGCGAGGGGAAGCCCGTCGAGGCTCTGCTGGCGCCGAAGTTTCTTCAGCGCCTCCTCCTTGGCCTTGCGAATCTGCCGCTTCTTGGCAGTTTCCTTTGCCTGCTTCTTCTGGGACGCCTGCTGGCGTCGCACCTCCCGGGCAGGCTGGTCCTCTGGGAGCGGCGGCTGCGTCTCCCTCACCGTCGACAAATCCTACGCATCGACCTCGACTAAATCAAAAGAATCCGAAAGCAGACGGAAAAAATAAATATACTGGCGATAGCACCTACCAGAGGCTCGAACCCCTGGGTGGGCCGCATCGGCACTTTGTCGACGTCCTCCGGCTTGAAGTTCCCCACCATCCGGCTTGTGCGACATCCTGCTCCCCTCCAACGACGCTTCTGGCGTCATCTGGTCGAGCCGGAGTCGACGCTGCGACAACGGCATCACCCTCCGGCGGTGGAATGCCGTGGCCACCGCTGCCGCCGTCAACCCTCGCAGGCGAAGCTGTTGCAACGCGGCCAACAGCGGGTCCAGCCGTGGCTTCTCGGCCTCCACGACGCCGTATGCCCAGCTCTCCTCTCGAGCCACCAGCACCCGGCCGGTATACCTCGGCAGCTGACTCTCGTCATTACGGAGGTAAAACCAGCCATCGTGCCGGCCGCTGTTCGAGGAGATCAGTTGCACCGGGATGTACTGGTCGCTGCGACCAGACCTAACCTGCAGCACGCAACTCCCCGCACGCACCGCATGCCGCATCCCTCGCTCCCCCGCCTTCTTGGCAAAGAGCTCTGCCCTGAAGAGATGGAGCCACAGATTCCACTGTGGCTCCATCCCCAGGTAGCCCTCACAGACCGCCGCGAAGATGGTGGCCTGCGCGACGGCGTTGGGGGCGAGGTGGTGCAGCTCCACCTTGTAGTAGTGGAGAAGCGCACGCATAAAGGCGGTCGCCGGCACGCCGAACCCCCGTTCGTGGAAGCAGACGAAGCTAACCACGTATCCTTCAGGGGGTACCGGCTCCCGGTGGTCGGGCGGCGGCGCAATCCACTCTGGCCGCTACCGGCTCGTCTTCGGCCGCAGCAATCCATCGTCGACCAGCTCCTCCAGCCTCCTCTCCGTCACCGAGGAGGCGGCCCAATCGTCGGCGGGGAGAAGCTGACCCTTGCCCGCCATTGACGCCGGGAAGATACACGGACAAAGAGAAGGCGACGGCGGCGGCGCAGGATGAAAGGCGAAAGGGGGCGGAGAAAACGATCTAGGGCGAAGAAGGCGAGAATGCAAATGGCCTGTGGAAGAAGACGGACTCCCGGGCCTTGCTCTTATAGCCCCAACGGAAGCCCAACGGGCGCGCGAAAAGGTAGGAGCAGTTTTTGCATTTAATGCCCTCACCTAACCGTTTCCTCGAAACTCGCAGATATGGGCACGTGGCCGCCACCCACGTCGTAACCGTACACCACGTCACCCACTACCGCGCCGATCTCGCCTCCCCTCCTAAAAAGGCGCGCCCGGCTAACGGGCAGGGCAGGGATCCGCGGACGGATATTCCCAGATACCTGGGAAATGGGCTTCGAGCCCGGTATGAGTCTCGTGGGAGCGGAAGCTAGCCCTCGACAAGGGTTCGACAGCTGCCCTCGAGCGACGGAGTTAGGGACGACCAAGGGTGCGCCCATACATGGCCAGGGCTTGAGCCACGCTCTCGAGGCACCCCAGGACGTATTCGAGGCTGTAGGAGAAGGTCGACGTAGGAATCCCCCCGGAGGGAGGCATCGAGCCCTCGAGTCCCATCGCAGGGAATTGAGATCCACACGACCACTCCTTGGCATTCTTGAGAGCGCCTCTGGGCCACTAGCGACTCCTATCGAATGGAGCACGGGCTCACACTCGAATTCCCCCGCTAGAAGCTCGCCGGAGATCGTCGGGACTCGCCCAAACGAGGGTAGTACGGCGTTCCCCACCCCTCCTCCTTTTTCCTGAAAAAAGGAGCGTGAGGGTCGAACGATAAGAAGACGGCCGAGACTCTGATCGACCTCGTGCGTACGAGGCTCGGGGGCTCGACCGCAACAGACCAAACCTCGAACAAAAAGGCACGAATAGCGCTGCAATTCGAGACCATTCCCCGATAGAACGCATAAAAGACCTCGGAGGAGTCCAAGTACTCCACCGAGGCCTCGGGGGCTACACCCGGCAGGTGCACTCGCGCGCCCCCACCGGAAAAAGCCACGACGCTATGACTCCAGTTCATTTACTAATGAGCCTCTGAGAGAGTGACCACACACTCACCCAAAGGCTCGGGGGCTACTGTCGGTACCAACAGTATGGGGGTACCCACAGCCAACGATAATAAAAGAACAAGACGATTAAACCGCCGCAAAAGGCAGCACGCCTCGACCACATACCGGGCCCGTCTCGTACGAGGCCAGCTCGACGGAGTACCTCGACCGCGCTCCAACTTCGACTCGTACGAGGCACCCCCGACGGGGACGCCTCGACCGCGCCCCGTCCCGTACAACAAGGCACCTCGACTGCGCTCCGACTCGCACGAGGCTCGTTCGGCCACCGGTAAAACTTCGACTCGCACGACCCCGGGTCGGAGCGCTCGACCTACCCTATTCACCTACTCTGAGACAAAAGTCAGAGCATTCAATGCGATTACCTACTACCACCTACCGACATGGCTACAATCGTGATCGACGTGGGAGCAACGCCGGTGTCAGTCCCCACTGTTTTACCGTCCATCCCGTGATGGGAGGTGAAACCTGTCACTGTGCATCCCTTACCACACACTGTTTTCCCACCGATCACCCTCGAGAGAGGATACGACAAGGTCCGTACTCCTCGATCTCGGGGATTCAGTCTTATCCGTCCGACCTCGACCCAACCTCGACCTAGTCTCGACGTCCACCACCGGTTAACAGAAGGGAAAGGTCAACCTGACACAGGACTCAGGGTCATTTCACCGTCTCGTCCCCGACGTCATCACGGTGTCCAGGGATGGCCGGCCATTCCTGGAGCACGCCGCTACAGCCACCTCTACAGGGAACGACAAAACTTCACCTCAAGGTCCCCCGGTGTCCTGGCCTCCTCTTACCCTATAAAAGGGCAGGCCCGGGCTCTACGAAAGGGGGGCAAAAAAAGACACAAGTCAAAAGCCAAGCACCAGCAAGCAAAGGCTCCCAACTCAAAGATCAACATATCAAGCAATCACCCGTGTACTCTTTTTTCTCTCCTTGAGACTTGGGCTCAACGCCCTCTCTCGCCAGCTTGTAACCTCTACGCAAGCACTTCGGTGCAAGGAAATACAAAACTCTCTCCCCCCGCTGGACGTAGGGCCTTCTTTTGCCCGAACCAGGATAAACCCTCGTGTGTTCTCCTTGCATCACCATCCAGGTTAGGGACACGCAGCACTCACTCGTCGGTTTAGGACCCCCGCGGGACCGAACACTGACACCATACCTTTCATTTTTTTTTGAAATCGTGCATTGCACGTTCTTCATTAAGAGAAGTGGGAATAAAAGTACAGTACCTGGTAGGCCTAACAGCGAGTTGCCATAAGCCACACGGGTTGAACACTAACAATGATCACCGGCTTAAACGGTGGAGCTTAGAGTGGCGTACTAAGGAATGAACTAATGTGCGACTAACTCGACGAGGATGGCTACTCAATCGTCGAGCGTTGCTTTGTGCTCCGCCAAGGAGCTCAAAATGCGATCAGCGCGCTACGGGAATAATATACTCATCGCTTCCCTCCTCGCAGTTGGAGATGTCTCGGCGAATACTTTGTGGAACTCGCTGTCGACTGTGGAGTCCGGCGTGTCCGAATTGACATGGCTAGGCTTTGACTTGTTGATCAGAACGCGCTTCGCCTGTCTCTCCGGATTCGGATCACGGGAGGCCGCTTTCGCTGCCAGGCGGACGCTGCGACGTGGGGTCCAGTCGGCATCGCGTCTCCTTGGGATCCATGCGCGAGGTGTAGCCTTGATCAGAGGCTCTTCCAGCGGTAGCCTGAAGGAGTCGACGAATGCCGTCACGGAGGCCACCGTAGGCGCACCGGCAACAGGCTTGGGAGGTGCAGGTGGCGCGGCAGCCGTCGCGCGTGGCGGGGTAAGTGCCCCGACATCCGCAACCGCTGCAACCTTAGCACCCTCCTCCAGCACCTCAACCTCCAGAGGTAGACACAGAGAGTCGAGGAAGGCCGCGGTAGCCGGATCAGCAGCAGTAGGGCCAGTCGGCAGTCGTGCCCTGGCGTCGTCAGAGGCCCCGGTGTCGTTAGAGGCCACTGCCGTGGCCTCCACAACATCCACCCCTGCCACCTCAGCATCTGCAGAGCTGAGTGGAGAGGCCACGGTTGTGGTGTCCTCGCCAACCTCCTCCGGCTCCTCGTCAGCTGCGAAGCTTAGCCGGATCAAACGTAGCGGCGACAGGGGGTCCGACGGTGCTGCCCGGGACTGCAAAGAGGCGGTTGTCGGAGCTGGGCGCGCGACGAGAGAGGCATCGAGCTCGTCAAGCATCGGGTCGACCCAAGTGGGAGGCCCCGCATCCTCAAATGGCACAAGTGCCAGCGGGTCGGTGGCGGTGGCAGCGGCGGTGGTCACAACATTGACCTCCCTCGGCCGCTTGCCTCGGCGCCGCCTGCTTCGATGACGGCCACCGCGTGGCGTGTCTGGTGCGCGAGCAGTCCCCTGGCCACCACTGCAGTAGTCGCATGGCCCCCCACCCCCCACTGCTAACTGACTGTGGGTCGGGCAGGGGATCTGACCGACGAGGATGGACACCTGCGGTTTCGGCGCTTGATCCGCGCCCTGATGATCGCTGCTGTTGCCGGGAGGTTGGTGCGGCAGCGATCCAGGACGACCACGCCCTAGGGACCCTCCCACCTGGTCCGAGGGGAGGTGCCGAGGCAGACAACGACCGTGTTTGCAGTTCCTCGCCCGATGCCTCGTGCTGAGGCAGAAGAGGCAGCGGGACGGGAAGGCGCACCTGGCCGCGACGTGGTCATCTGCCAAACAGTTGAAGCAACGACAGACAAGTGAGGACGACACGGGCCGCTGGCGACGAGGGTGAGACGAGGCTTGGGGTTGCCCGCGTCGATGACTTTGCACGAGCGTGAAGCCATCCGCATCGACAGGCGCGGCTGCACGGGGCGCACGGCGTGGAGGAGGCGCGTGCATCGGGGCCGAAGAGCGCCTGTCGTTCGTCCTGAACCTGCGGCGTGGATTGGACGTGTTGCGCCGCCAGTTGAGGCGCTGATGCACGGGCATACGGTCGACCGGCTGCGAGCCGAGTCGCAGGTGCGCAGGCACCCTGGCAGCCGGTAGTGGGGGTCCTGCTGGAGGACCGTCGGCGGCAGCGATCTTGGAACGGCGGCGGCGGCGCCGCCTCTTCTTGGTGATGACGACCGGACGTGGGGCCGAGCTGCCCCCCTCCTGCGGCGCTGCAGGCACGGGTGAGACCGTCGCCTCGACAGCCCGGCGAGCATCGCCAAGGTAGGATGGGGGCACGGCAGGAGAGCCGGGCACGTCTGAGCTGTACTTGTCGTAGTCTTCCTCCCAACGCTGGGATTTACTCCTGCCCGCTGACCGGCGGTCGGGGAGGAAGGGAGAGGCGTGGGAGGAGGCCAAGATGGGATCCTCGTCGTCGTCGGAGGCGTCCTCGACGGTGACGAGCTCCTCCACCGACCGGGCTGCAGCGGTGGCTGTGGCGGCGGACCCCAGAGGAGGCTCAGCCGTGGCGGCCTCGGAGGCGAGGGCGGCGCCCATGAAACTATCTGCAGGGGAGGGGAGGAGGAGGAGGGTGATGAGCTGGGGGCGGATGGGCGCCGGCGTCCTCTGGTCCCGGCGAAGTAGGGGTCGCGGGCGCGGGGGCACCACCCGACGGCGCGGCCGCATCGCAGGCGTCCCTGGTGGCCATCGCACGGGTTGGGGGAGCTCCCGGGGCGGCGGGCGACGGCGGCACGCAGGAAGCTGCCCGGCCGTCAGCCCCGCGGCCTCCGGTAGTAGCGTACGGCTGGGGCTTGCGCAGGGAGCCCTCCTCGGAGCCTGCAGACGACGGGGGCGACGGAGAGCCGGCCCCGGCCACCGGCGCCGTGGGCGCTGGGATCTCGGCGTAGCCATGGCTAGCGCCGGAAAAAGACCCACCAGCGGGTAGATCGGGCGACGACGGAAGCGGATCAAGGCGCTAAAGGAGAGGGGAGGCTGGGGATGGAGGGGATCTGGAGGGTGTGGGTGGCGGCGGGTCAGGGGGCGGCGACGGGGCCAGGCGGGCCAGGGGGTTCGGGGTCGGGGTCCATTCTTCCCACCAGTTCTATATTTTTCTTCCACCTTTCATTTTCAGGTGCAGGTAAACAAAACAGACATAACATTTTCACACGCTTAATAATATAGTACTAGTAGAGTACTGTAATTTTTTGTCGGCACAACTTAGACCCAAATTAAATTAAAGCCCACTTGTATTATGTGGCATTAGCTAGAGGACAGAGCAGGGATGTGGGAGTATTAGCGGGAGGGGTGGGGGAGAGGGGGCGGCATATCAGATTGGGCTCCATTTGCACGCTAGCATCACTTTCCTTGACCCCTTTTGTTATTAGCAAACAAATCAAAGCTAAATAATGCAAACGGCTGATGGATGCATCGCATGGCACCAGTGCAAGAATCAGTTGGATCCACACAAAAATGGGCGCGCCGATGCTGGGATGAATGAATTATCTGTTGAACTAATTCGATTGCGCGCTTGCTTAATTTTATGGTTGGGATTATGCCCAGAGAGCGTAGCTAGAGTTGATGGCCAATCAATTAATCAAAGAAGAGCGGGGGGGGGGGGGGGGGGGGGGGGTCCAATAATCCACGCACATAACACGACTAATTAATCCCCCGTCCCTACGATGGTGAAGTCGCACCTTCCTGCAAGGAGGTCAGGCCAGGGCCCCCCCGTGCATGCATACACCATATACTGTATGCATTTGCAATGCAGTGCATGAGCCGGTCGCTGCTGTTTACAGTGGCCGTAACAGCTACAGCTACGTACTGATCCCTGTACTAGGAGTCCAGTAGGACTGCTGACGACTTGGTCACTGCACTCCACTACTGTTTCTTTTGTTCGTTCGTGTGAAATTCATATCATTCATGTGAAATTCATATCATCATCGTCCCCCATCACATCACCATTTATGTATGCGCAGTGTGCAAAGATACTGAAACACAGGGACGATGATGATATGAATTTCACATGAATTTTACATGAATGCATGCATTCAAGAATTTCATATGAATTTGGAAATTATTATTATTTCACAAATTGTAAATTTTGGGAATCGCCTAGTTTCCACTCTTATCACGGAGGAGAGGTATTTTATGGTGTGCCTGCTCGGACAGAGGATGGAGCCGAGCGAAGCTACAATTTTTGACTTCTCCGTTCTTGGGCTCCTCTCTGAGATTTTCGGACGGAGCGGCGTGGAGCTATTGCAGTATTGCTCCTCTTCCTGTTTGGTTGGCGTAGTCGTGAAAATGGATGTGGAATAATGGGTGAAGGAGCGGTATTGTTCTGCTGCACTACTTTAGCAGTATTTTTCAGCGAACAAACATGGTTTTTTTCTCAGAACAAATCAGCATAAGCCAAATTTCAGCGAAACGAGCGACACCAAAAGAGCTCTATATATGTCTCGTGCACTAGGCGTGGTGTGGGCACGTACGTGCGTATACGTACATGTCCTGTGGTTGGCGGCGCTAACTCCTGTGCCCGTATAAATGATAGTACCTTAAAGTTCACGTATATACGACGTCGTACAAGGCCGGGCACTCGTAGCCGGCCGGTGCCCAATCTACACGTACGTGCACAGTGAAGAGTCGCGTATGTACGTGCGTGATGCGTTACTTGCTTGTCGCATGCTGCACGATAGATAGATGGATGCAAAAATGGTCCAACTCTCCAATGGCTAGTCTGGCTGACCCTCGACGCAGGGCTCATGTAGGAGTGTAGGACTACTGTCCATTACTGTACGGACGGAAACGTGTGGCCTGTATTGCTATTGCATATACAGGCGCTTGCTGCTTGGCATTAGCTAGACGATGCATCGCGTTTTGGAAGCTAGCGTACGTGCTTGTTTCTGTGGGGTATGTAGTACGACGGTGTGCATGCTATCGGGCCGGGGGTCTAGCTATCACGTGAAAATGCACAAACTTTTATTTGTAGATATATACATGAGAATCATATATATCAATAGCAGTGTATGTACATATATACATTCTAGTTACAGATTGTAAATGCGGTGCCACTGTACATGCACATGCACCTGCCTGAGTTTCAGTGTTTGTCTGATGATGAACGAAGAAGCTTAGCAAGGAGGTACGACGACGACGACCGTATGCTGGAAACTGTTGATGAGATGCGTTGCAACAGGTGCAAATACCTTGTGCCTCCAGGAAGGTAGGGAACACAATTATTTGTGTAATCCGCTTTAGCTGCTTAAATGTGCAGTGCAGTGGAGGACTCTCGTTCTTAATAGGATGATGAGCGTGAGCCAGTGCATGCTGTGAGCCTGTGACACAGCGACAACAGCAGTAGCTGGCCAGCGCTGGTCCTCGTGTGTCAACTATGCCACATAGTTCGTCTTTTGTCTTAGCATCCTTGTTGCATTGGTCATATGCACGCACAGCACACGTATGGTACGCTACTGTGTGATTACTACTTATTAGCACGACTTTCATTAATGTACGTCGTTTTATGTTTGTTGTCATTATCATGTTTTTTTTAACTTTGACCGCTTATATATGTATATAAAACATATATAGATTTATAATGTGCGGTTGATGTCAGTATATATATTTGCTATGAAAACGAAACACTTTCATAGCGTGTACGATCCTTTTTTAAAAAATTTAGATGTTACATTTTTATAGAGATAAATTACAGGTCAAAGTTTCACCTTGCTTGTAAACTATATCGATGTCCTAGACAACTTATATTTAACTTATATTTATGATCGAAGAGAGTATGATCATATATGGTCAATAAATTGTTTGGAGAGCATATGGAAATGGAAATACACGGTTGCATGCATTGGGGCTCTTTGTTGTGTTTACTTGACTCTTTGGAGGGTTTTTATTGCTCTGTTGTATTTGCTTAGTTTTGGTTTTTTTTTTCTTTTTAATATAATCGGCAGCTCTTATCCGTTAAAAAAAACATTGTAGTAGCTAGTACTATTTATCTATGGGGAGAATAATTATTTGAGCATTATTCCGAGCAAAAAAATATGAGCCTCGACTTATACATCCAGTGGAAGTATATATTCCAAAAACAATAAGGTCTCAGGAGAATCATAAATATTTTGAAACATGCTTCCAGGAAACCGGTATGAATAATTGAACACGCTTTCTGAATGTTATTATTAATACCTATTTTTCTAAAACAAGAATTGGACGAGCCAAAGCATTGACTTGATGTCAATTCCGCTTGAATACTGTACATGATTATATACCACGTACGTACGTGGAGCTCCCTACGTCAGTCAGTTTTTTTTACAGCTGTAGTATCTGAACATTGTGTCTTCACGTGTATTCGCAGGCGACGGAGCACGTCGCAGTACCATTGTGTCTTCACATGTATGTCCATGACCTATAAGATTATTTTTGGAGAATAAATCCCCAGGTGAAAAATCACTGAGCCGATCAAGGCTCGAACTTAGGACCCGTGGCCTCCGCACCGGGAGAGCTCACCATCCGAGCTAAGGCTCGGTCCGTCAGTCAGCTTCTTCATCAGAGAATAAGCTGCCGTGTGGTGTGGGAGCTATGAGAGGCGTAGAGGAGGCGGACGTACGTGTCCATGTCCAACTTCTCTGCAGATGCAACCAAATGAAATATAACTAAAAGGGAGAATCTGATGAATAAACTGAATCTTGGAAGGTCAGATGTAGCTATACGAGCGAGGTGGGTCACGTACGTACGTACGTACGTAGAAACGTAGCTGCCTCTAAAAGCGTTCTCGTTGCTTTCGATGCCTTCAATTAATTCGACGTCGTCCCTCCTTTCCTCGTGCTGTCGAATGATGTTAAGATACGACCCAACTGAATCCTTATCAGAGATGGATGGATCATATATATGGGGTCTAGAGCATCTCCACCAGATTAAACAAACACAATTGTCTTTTCCTATAATAGCTAGCAATAAAAGGGATTGAAAGGGGAAAAAATATGCTTCAATATGTCCCCTTCTAATCTTTTTTCCTTAAAAAATTTCTCAATCTCTCAAAACATTTCTTCTCTCTCAAAGAAAGAAAAACAATCGGCAATTTTTCTTAATCCTCTTTCTTCCCTGCCCTCTCACTGACATCTCGTGTTTGCACTACCGAGCTCAGAAATCGCACAACTGTCCTATCACGGTCGCCTCCATGCCACCGCATAGGTACAGCCTCCGCCACATCGTGCAGGCGAGTAGCCGCTCCGCCATGCTATGCGGGTGAGTAGCCGACCTCCTCTGTGTCGTGTGGGCAGGCGAGCTGCTGGTCTAGCGTCACCGATAGGAGATGAGATGGAGAGAAACAAGAGAAGAGAGAAAAGGAAGAGATATTTCTTTGTCACTGACATTGGGTCCCACATATAAAGGGGTGATGTTTTCCCAATCAACTTGGAGCGCATATCCCTATAATTCAGTTTTCGGAGTCTCCTACTAGATTTTAAGGGACAAGAGAAAGGAGACCTGGCGAAGATGCTCTTAGTTGGGGTTGTTCTACTTCAGTGCTAATCACACTACTACAAAACTACTTTGTTAGAGATGGTTAGAATCGCTTTTCAGAGGTGGTTCTTCCAACCACTATCCTTTTATATTAGCTTCAGTAAATCTTATATTGAATATTTGGTCCCTAAATGATTTTAAATGAAAACTGAACTACAAAGTTTTAATCCCATCACACACTAAAACTTTGATATAGTATATGATTAAAGAATCGTTTGACAATTTTCAAAATTGAATTTCAAAAACTAAAAATTTAAAGCATAATTTTGGGGCCATAAACTATTTTAATTGAAAATATCATCAACTAAAGTTTGTAGATGTCTTCGAGCTCAACAACTTTGATAGAAAGTTTGTCTTAATCTAACTTGAAATGGTTATGAACTTCATTGCGTTGTATTTCTTTTTGAGACCGGTCACATTATTACCAACTATGCTAGAAATTGATTTCTAGGTGATATACCAACTGTCTTTATAAATCGGTTTATAGTGGCAACCTGAAACATCAATCGTAATCTCTGTAACTATTTTTAAAGATAGATGGTGACTAGCCACTGTTTACGATTCTGCTGCTCTACCAAATCCACAGTGAAAGTTTGGGAGTTTGGAGCAATTCAAAAAGTCCCAAGAACCCGTGCCATCGACGGCCGTACGTGCACGCCGGTAGCGCCACCGTATCGTCGTACGCTTAATTTGCCGTTTTCGTTGGTGTCGCTGGATGACACGCGTCGGTTACGCGCGCTAATGACGAAGACGGCCGTACGCTTGTCGTCGTCGTTAAGGAACGGCCTGGCCGACAACAGCCGCTTGTGCACACTTGCGGTACCTTGCCTACGCTACGTGCTGCGTGAGCTTGTACGCTTGCAGCGGACCGTACACCGTACGTTTGTGGTCACGTAAATACACCGGTAAAATTGGTACTCAACTGTCGCTTTCGGTTTTGTACCAGTGCTACATGGTGTGTGTGTGCGGTGATGATGTTTGCTAGCTTTCGTCGCTGAGTAACATTTACATGCATACAGATGTAAATTTGTAATATTTGGAATGGAGACAGACATGCATGTTTCTTTTTTTTTAATGAACGTAACTTTGTTGGTTGGGTTTATTGTAGCGGAATCTCTATTTGTGCGGATTTAAGTTATCGTTTTGCTTTTGTATTGTGTAATTCATTTTTTTCAAAATTCAAAATGGAGATACAGTACTACCTCTGTTTTTAAAAAAGAGCATAATTTTAATTAAGTATGAATCTAAAATATGTTTGTCTAGATTTATGTTTAGAATTGTATTCTTTTTAGACGCAAGGAGTAGTATGGATAGACCTGTAGTTCCAAACAAAAGGTGGGGGAAACTGAAAAAAGAATGAAGGACGACCTGTATTCGGTGGAGTCAATCAGCGGCACCGTACTTGTTGGTCACGTACAGTACAGTTGACGTTATAAAACCATATCTCATGCATGGTTGGATATATATCTCGATTTGATCAACGCGCCGGCGCAAATATAATATATATAATAATAACAATGCATGATTCGATTTGGTATGGCATAATCATCAGAGTATTTGCTCACAAACTACAGACCGGCGCCGGCCAGGGCTGTCGGTCCGGTACGGTGACAAGTGACAAACATCTTAAAATATGTACCAGTCACTGCCATCTTGATCGAGAGAATATCTTCTAAATGGACAAGTAGAATATTCTTTGTTTGTGTATTCTTTATTGCTTTTCCTTTGCTTCATTTATTTATGTAAGGCGCATTATTGAGATATGAGAAAATCTCCGTAGTAGACTTGCTCATTTTCCGACCGGGCTACAAGGTCGGTTTCATACGTATTTATTATAATGTCACATCAGTAAAAGTGATGAGATGGCATAAAAATTAAGATGATAGAAAATAAGTTTCATTTCATTCTATGAAACCTAGTTGTCACTGTTTCCTAGTGAATCCAACTCCAACTCAATTTGCATTGAGAGCTCAACTCAATTTGTATTGAGGGCTCATGGCTTCATCTTCGTGTGTTTTTGCCAATCTCATGTGACTCGCATCCTTGTTGTGCACTGCATCTCATGTTTACCATGCTCTATATGCAATTTATTCTATATATGTGACTTTATTATAGTTTTTTTATATCATACGAAAACTGAGTAAATTAAACTACTTTTGTTGATATTTTTTATGTTAGTACTTAAATTAGGTATTACAAGTGGCTACATGTTCATATCGCACACAAATCACGACACCATGCAAGAATTAAATGTTGCAATTAACATATGAAATAATGAAATGAAACTGTAGTTTGATATAGGTTGTTTCATATCTTTGTTTTCAAGACTACCACGTCTTTGAAACATGGACATAAAATCTTCCACTAAGACCAACCTAAGAACCCATAAACTCTTGGGCCCAAAATCTGTGCCTCATAACACCCATGGGCAAAGCATAGTTTGAACATTAAACCCGATTCTGGAAAACATTTTTGGAGGTGTTGACTAAGTCAATCATAGCTAGAAATCATTTTTAGGAGAGGTTGACTTAACAAAATTGTCCCAAAAATCGATTTATTGGGGAGGTTGACATAACAAAACCACCCCTAAAAATCATTTTTAGAGTGGTTTTACGATCATCCCTAAAAATATCTTATTTCTATAATCGATGACATAGCAATGGTTTTGAAAACCAGCCCTAATTAAAAATCGATTTTGATGAACTCTAAAAAAATGTTTTGTGTGCTAGTGAGGTGCAAATTAAGTTTTTAAGAATCTCACCTGAATTTGAGAAAAAAATAACTACACATTTGTCATGTGAGTTTCATGAAATTCCCTTTCCAAAGGAGACCTACAAAAGCAAAGCAAAACTTGATCATACACATGTGATTCGTGGCAGGAAAGGAGGAGCTCAATGCAAGTCAACGTACATACAGTGGAATACAATCCTGTGGAAACTTCGTCGTGGTTGCATATATATTGTACTTGTGCACCGACAGTAGGAAGCAACGAACCTGCCGGCTGAAAAACTAGCTATCTCACAAACTACAGACCGGCGCTCGGCTACGGCTACGATATGGTCCTACTCCCGCCTAGGCACCCTACCGACGAGGACTACGAGCTCTCCCAGCCTGGGGGAGCAATCCGCCGGTACCGCCGCTCCAGGCAGGCGCGAGCCGCCCGACGGCGGCGAGCCCGGCGCAACCATCGTCTCCACCTCGCGAAGGGTGATGGGATTCCCCGTTCCGGCACCCCCCAGCCAGGCGCCGGCCCAGATTTCCTCGTGGAAGGTCTGGGAAGGATAAGCTTGGCTGGGGACAGCATGCCAACGGAGAATCCCGCCTCTCTCCCCGGTGAGACACCGCTACCCGGAGCACCCGCTCCGGTGTGGACAGCCACATCTCCTTCGCCATTCCCGTTTGGGCTAGATTCGGCTGCCCAGGTGTACGCTTCCTCCGTAAGCACTTGCATGAGTGTTTATGAGGAACTCCCTGGACACCCTCTACGCTCCACTCTGGACCTCGTTGCGTCCACGATGGCTTCTGATTATCTGGACTCTACGGAGACACCAGAAGTAGAGCCCTGTGTGACCACTTCCCAACGTTGCAATCCCAGAAACGATTCGCGACGGCCGAACATTCCCCCGTCATACTACTATTTTGGCGCTCCTGACTCCGATTCGGCTGATGACACCTACGATCCGACCCGCGAGTGCTTCAACGTCGATGTTGAAAGCACGTCGGAATCGCAGGAAGAACAGTCGGACGAAGGAAGGCACATGCCGCTCCATGTCGAGCTTCCTGCCGAGCGGGACGAGGCTCAGCTCCTTGCGGATCAAGGAATGCAGCTCGAGCAAATCTGCGAGTTGCAGGAAAGGCTCGACGAGGAACGACAAAACCTGCATCTACTCCAGCAAACCCTCGAGCATGAGCGTGCGGCACACGCACTTGGCGGGAGAGCTCGCGAGAGAGCTCGCGACGTCAATCGTCGCATCGACGAGGACCGGGTGGTCGACCCCCCGGTTTTCGCTCGAGCTAGCCAGAACGTCGTCGCCGCCGCCATGCTCCTCCGCAACATGCCCGAGCCATCAAACCCCGACGCCCGTCGAGCTCGAGATGAAATCCGAGAACTCCTCGAGACCGCTGCTATGCAGCAGGCCGAGAGCTCTGCCTCGAGGCGACGCGAGCTTGCCTCGGTGCGGCTCGTTGAGCCCTCCCGACAGGAGAGAGAGGCCTCGGTTCATCCTGAACCTACCCGACGGAACCGGGCGGCTCCTGCCCCTGCGCCCATCGCCGACGACCGCGAACCTCGAGACACCCGTAGCAACATCGTCGAGCGCCGCACGCGCAAACACGGTGACGGTGTGGCTCGAGGCTACCATGTGCATAGGGGCGGGCGCTACGACAGCTCAAAAGATCGTAGCCCTTCACCCGAGCCTCCGGGCCCTCGGGTCTTCAGTAAGGCTATCCGCGAGATGATGCTCCCGGCTCGGTTTCGTCCTCCCACGACTCTCACCAAGTACAACGGCGAGACCAAACCCGAACTTTGGCTCGCCGATTTCCGCTTGGCATGTCAACTGGGCGGGGCCACCGACGACCGGGTCATCATCCGACAGCTCCCCCTGTTCCTCTCCGACACCGCTCGAGCCTGGCTCGAGGATCTCCCGCCTCGGCAGATCCACGACTGGGACGATCTCATGAGGGTGTTCGAGGGAAACTTCAAGGGGACCTACATGCGCCCCGGCAACTCGTGGGATCTCCGGAGTTGCAAGCAGAAACCGGGTGAATCCCTCCGGGATTACATCCGACGCTTCTCCAGGCAACGTACCGAGCTCCCCAACGTCACCGATTCTGACGTGATCATGGCTTTCCTCTCTGGCACCACTTGCAAGGAGTTGGTCTGAGAGTTGGGCCGTCACACCCCGCTCACTGCCAACGGACTGATGGACATCGTCACCAACTTTGCCTCCGGCGAGGAGGCAGTTGGCGCCATCTTCGGCGGTGAGCAGGACAAAGGGAAGCAGAAGACCGACGATCCCACGAGCTCCACCCGGGGCTCCAAGAGGAACAACCGCAAGAAGAAGAAAGGCCAGCAAGGCAAGCTTGAGGCCCCGGCCGACGAGCTCGTCGCTGCTACTGAGCGCAAGAAGCCTCGAGGCCCCCCCGGCGGGGGCATCTTCGACAAAATGCTCAAAGAGCCGTGTCCCTACCACAAGGGATCCACTAACCATAACCTCGAAGACTGTCACATGCTCCGTAGGTACTTTGAGGGCGTAGGCGCCAAGAAGGACGACAAGAAGCCAGAACACCAAGGGACGGCACAAGCCGCCCCCGTGGGAAGGACCGTACATCGTCGCGGAAGTGCTAAAGCCGGGCACCTACAAGCTATCCAACGAGAAGGGCGAAATCTTCACCAACGCTTGGAACATTGAACAGCTACGTCGCTTTTTCCCTTAAGCAGCCTCGAGGCTCCGTAATTTCTTTTTCGTCAATAAAGAATATAGCGATGTTCAAACTTTCGTTTTACAAACAATGAGGAAGGATCGACTCTGCTCCCCCAGAATCGAACCCCCCTCGGGGGCTACAAGGGGGGAACCCCCTGTCCCCGAAAAAATTCGTATCCTTTTTCAAAAAACCGAACTGTCACCTAAGTCGACAACGCCGCGGAAGTACCCTAAGGCTCAAAGGGCCGTTGAGCCGTGAGATCACTTACGCCTCCGAGGCTACGGTACCTCCACTCACCCCTCACGCCTAGGGGTGCGACCGCGCGCTAAGTAGACCTAGTAACGGTTCGTAACTTTGAAAAAGAATACATCCCCGGTCGCTTTGAATCAAGTTCTTACACGATCCGCAAGGCCGCAAGAGCACCCTAGAGTTCGAGGGCAGTCGAGCCGCGAGATCACTCACGCCTCCGGGGCTACGATACCTCCACTCACTCCCTTACGCTCAAAGGTGCGACGGCGTGCTAAGTAAATCGTGCAAAAACGTGATTCAAGCAATAAAGGGAAGAAAAACTCGAAACAAAACTCAACGATCGGTACAAGTTTATGTTTCGAGCATTTCAAGGCCTCCGAGGCCGCCACGACCAAAGTTTTAAACACTAACTTATTACATGGGCCTCTGCGCCCAGATTTGGCTCACAGGCCCTCATCGTCAGCAGATGGAAGGCTCGACCCCGCCAGCCAACCCCGGGCCTGACTCTTATACCTCGATGGAAGCCCAACGGGCGAGCGAAAAGGTAGGAGCAGTTTCTTGCATTTAATGCCCTTACCTAATCGTTCCCCTGAATCTCGCAGGAGCAGGGCACGTGGCCGTCCCCCACGTCGTAACCGTACACCACGTCGCCCACTACCGCGCCGATCTCGCCTCCCCTCCTAAAAAGACGTGCCCGGCTAACGGGCGGGGGAAGGATCCGCGGACGGATATTCCCAGATACCTGGGAAACGGGCTCCGAGCCCGGTATAAGTCTCGAGGGAGCGAAGGCTGGCCCTCGACCTGGGTTCGACAGCCGCCCTCGAGCGACGGAGCAAGGGACGACTAAGGGTGCGCCCGTACATGGCCAGGGCTCGAGCCACGCTCTCGAGGCACCCCAAGACGTATTCGAGGCTATAGGAAGAGGTCGATGTAGGAATCCCCTCGGGAGAGGCACCGAGCCCTCGGATCCTGTCGAAGGGAACCGACATCCACACGACCACTCCTTGGCATTTTTGAGAGCGCCTCCGGGCCACAAGCCGACTCCTAACGACTGGAGCACGGACTCTCACTCGAATTTACCCGTTAGCAGCTCACCGGAGATCGTCGGAACTCGCCCAAACGGGGGTAGTACAGCGTTCCCCACCCCTCCTCCTCCTTCTTGAAGGAGGAGCGTGAGGGTCGCACGACAAAAGACGGCCAGGACTCCGATCGACCTCGTGCGCGCGAGGCTCGGGGGCTCGACCGCAACTCCGGACCCACCATAAGTCTCGAGGGAGCGAAGGCTGACCCTCGACCTGGGTTCGACAGCCGCCCTCGAGCGACGGAGCAAGGGACGACTAAGGGTGCGCCCGTACATGGCCAGGGCTCGAGCCACGCTCTCGAGGCACCCCAAGACGTATTCGAGGCTATAGGAAGAGGTCGACGTAGGAATCCCCTCGGGGGAGGCACCGAGCCCTCGGATCCTGTCGCAGGGAACCGACATCCACACGACCACTCCTTGGCATTTTTGAGAGCGCCTCCGGGCCACAAGCCGACTCCTAACGACTGGAGCACGGACTCTCACTCGAATTTACCCGTTAGCAGCTCACCGGAGATCGTCGGAACTCGCCCAAACGGGGGTAGTACGGCGTTCCCCACCCCTCCTCCTCCTTCCTGAAGGAGGAGCGTGAGGGTCGCACGACAAAAGACGGCTGGGACTCCGATCGACCTCGTGCGCGCGAGGCTCGGGGGCTCGACCGCAACTCCGAACCCACCATAAGTCTCGAGGGAGCGAAGGCTGGCCCTCGACCTGGGTTCGACAGCCGCCCTCGAGCGACGGAGCAAGGGACGACTAAGGGTGCGCCCGTACATGGCCAGGGCTCGAGCCACGCTCTCGAGGCACCCCAAGACGTATTCGAGGCCAAAGGAAGAGGTCGACGTAGGAATCCCCTCGGGGGAGGCACCGAGCCCTCGGATCCTATCGAAGGGAACCGACATCCACACGACCACTCCTTGGCATTTTTGAGAGCGCCTCCGGGCCACAAGCCGACTCCTAACGACTGGAGCACGGACTCTCACTCGAATTTACCCGCTAGCAGCTCGCCGGAGATCGTCGGAACTCGCCCGAACAGGGGTAGTACGGCGTTCCCCACCCCTCCTCCTCCTCTCTGAAGGAAGAGCGTGAGGGTCGCACAACTGAAGACGGCCGGGACTCTGATCGACCTCGTGCGCGCGAGGCTCGGGGGCTCGACCGCAACGAATCATTCCCCAATAAAACAAATAAAAGACCTCGGAGGAGTCTCAACACTCCACCGAGGCCTCGGGGGCTACACCCGGCGGGTGCGCTCGCGCGCCCCCATCGGAAAAAATCACGACGCCACGACTCCAGTTCATCAGCAAAAAAGCCTCTAGGAGAGTGATCGCACACTCACCTAAAGGCTCGGGGGCTACTGTCGGTACCAACAGTATGGGGTACCCACATCCATCGCTAATAAAAAACTAAAACGACTAAAGCCACGACAAAGCGCAACCCACTTCAAAAACACGCGACAGGTCCGCCTCGTATGAGGCCGGCTCAACGGGATGCCTCGACCTCATCCCGTCTCTGACTCGTACGAGGCCCCCTCGACGGGAGGCCTCGACCGCGCTCCGACCCGAACGAGGCTCGATCGCCCACCGGGAGCACTCCGACTCGCGTGAGCCTTGGTCGAGGCGCTCGACCCCTCTCTTTACCTACCCCAGGACAAAAACCTTAGCATTTAATGCAATCACCTACTACCACCTACCGGCATGGCTGCGCGCGTGGTCGACGTGGGAACAATGCCAGTGTCAGTCTTCACTGTTTTACCGCCCATCCCGTGATGGGAGGTGAAAAACGTCACTGTTCCCACCTTACCGCACACTGTACGTCACTAGTTACCCTCGAGGGAGGATACGACAAGGCCCGTACACCGCGGACCAGGGATTCGGACTTATCCGTTCGGCCTCGACCCAGCCTCGACCCGGCCTCGACGCCCAGCACGGCTCAACAGGGAAGGAAGGACGATATGGCGCGGCACTCCGGGTCATTTCAGCGCCTCATCCTCTACGACATCACGTGCCCAGGGATGATCTTCCATTCCTAGGGCACGCCTCTACAGTCCTCTCAAACAAGGATCGACAAAACATCGTTTCAAGGCCCCATCGTCCTGGCCACCTCTCGCCCTATAAAGGGAGGGGCCGGGGCTCCACAAGGGGCACGGAAGAAAACAGACGAACAACGAACCGCATACAAGATCGAGATCAACATCTCAAGCAATCATCTTGTACTTTCTTTTCCCCTTTTGAGACTTGGGCTCGACGCCCTCTCTCGCAAGCTTGTAACCCCTACACAAGCGTCTCGGTGCAAGGAAATACAAACCTCTCTCCCCCCCGCTAGACGTAGGGCCTTCTTTGCCCGAACCAGGATAAACCCCCGTGTGTTCTCCTTGCATCACCATCCAGGAAAGGGACACGCAGCATTTACTCGTCGGTCTAGGACCCCCTCGGGTTCGAACACCGACATATATATATTCTTTAATTTGGTAGCCAGCTACAAAATAAGTTATTTTGTAGCCACCTCCATTTACGATAATTTTATATACTAATTTACGATAATGTCAATATATATTTACGGTAGTTGGGTTACTATAACACATGGGGATATTTACCGTAATGTTATAGTAAATCATATAGTAAGGAGTTACTATAATCTCGTAAATTAGCATACTAATTATCGTAACTCAAAGTGGCTACAGAATAAGTTACTTTGTAGCCAACTACAGGGTAGCAGTTCTATTCTACGGAAATCATCTCAATACATAGTTAGATTCCCATGGAACTTTCATCTAGTCTACTCCCTCCGTCCTTAAATATTTATCGTTTTCGTTTTTCGAGAAACAATTTTGACTAAATATATATAAAAATATTAATATTTATGATACATAATTAATATCATTATATAGATATTAATCGGGGACAGAGAGAGCAGTGTATTATATACTGTTTCAATCATCCAACTGCACGTACGTACATGGACGTAGCTAGCACAATCATCATCATCTGATTGCGTGAACAAGTAGGCTTTTTGGTGTCTTCACGTACTCTTTGCGTACTATATAAAAGTGTCCTGCCTTTCACACACACACAAAAGAGTGTCCTGTCTTGCTTGATGGACGTGAAGGGATTTATGAAATCTGAATAGGGTTTCAATCTTTCTAGAAGAAAGGACGAACCCTACCGACGCCCGATTAGAAACGACGATGCCCCGTTCGGCTGTGCTGATAAGCCGGCTGAAAAACATTGTTGACTAATTTGTTATGAGAGAAAAATATTGTCCCAGTTGAAAAAATAAGCTGAAAAAGACGAATTATAAACCAATATTTCTATGGGTGAGAAGATTAAAAAAAAGCTAAACAATTACAGGTGAAGTTTCCTGCACCTCACATACTACAGTACTAGTTGATTTGAGTGCAGCAGGACAGGGGCACGTCAAGCTAGCAATATTGCTAGCTAAGCATAGCATGGCACACGAGCTAGCTAGCTGCTAGCTAGCTAGCTGCAGCAGCACCACAGGTCTCTGTAGCTAATTAATAGCATAATTATTTATCAGATGCGTTTTGATTACACATTTGTCCATGCATCACCCATTAATCCCAGCCAGCCAGCCAAGAACCAACCCGCCTAATAATCATGGCCGGCTGGCTGGCTGCACTGTTGGATATGATCCATGGAATGGAACTGTCAGCTTGGGTGGTTGCCTGTCTCTCTGATTGACCCTTCGTCGTCTCTCTCTCTTCCGGCCGGGCCATTAATTGTTTTTGTTAGTGATAAGAGAGTTCTTAATCAACCAGCAAGCTGCTAGTGAGGCAGAGTATTATGGGGACGAGGACAACGACGGAGGACGGCTGTGTGTGTTCCTTCCGCCATGTGCAGTGCCGGCCGGTGAGATTCTTGGTGTGCCTAATTGCTAGCTGCACGCACGCGTGTTGCATGGTTCCATGGATTGAGTAGTTGCTAGTGTGATAATGTGCATATATATACTGTTGCTGCAACCGTCATAAACCGTCCCTGCCGTGCTGTCTTAGATCAGGCCTTTTAAATTTGAGTAAATCTATCTATCTATCTATACTATAAAAGAGCGAAGGAATTGAAAAATACCTGTTACTCGGCAATTCCTACCCACCCTATGTTTTAACCCTTAAATCATAGATCCAACACACCTAATCTCTCGTCCTAACCTGACAAACGAACCCGGCCGGAAAACTTTTAATTCTTTACGCGTGTTTATGCTGTGTTTCCTCGTATCGCTATTTTTTTTCACACCAAAAAGAATACCCCCTAATCCATTCCGCTGCTCTCTCTCATCTCGTTCTGTCATCCTCTCGTTCTCTCCTTGCCGGGCGTGAGAGTGGTGGCTGGCCGGCGTGTGGCCACGCGAGTGCAGCTAGCGCAGGCAAGCACAGACGGCGCGAGCGTGGCCGCACGGGCGAGTGTGGCCGGCGGGCAAGCGTAGCCAGCGCACGCGAGAGCAGTCGAGCGCGGCAGCGAAGTCGATGCGGCGGCGCGGGCAGCGAGGGCCAGCGCGGGCGAGCGCTTCCGGGGCGAGCACGGCGTACCTGTGGACGGATACGGACAGCGCCGGCCCTGAGGGCGGGGCCTCAACAGCAAAGAATTTGCGTCATTGCTAGCCTGCAGGCACGCTGCCTCTCGCTGCAACAACCTGACGATTCTCACGGGATTAACAAAGTGCGCGTATATAGTGCCGGATCTAGCACATGAGCATGCATGCACATCTATGTATTTGCTTCTCACAATACGTCCTCGTCCTCGTATAAGCTACGTATATACGATTTGGAGAGTGTACACATGGACGCCACGAATAGTACTTGCTGTCTGGTGGGTCTCTTATGGCTCCAACGTACCTATAATTTAGGTTCAATTATATATATGTTATTCTCCATTTGCTCAAAAAATATATACACTATTCTTCAGAGACAGTACATTCTCTACTAACTTGCTTTCTTCATCTTCTATTAAACAAGACATCAAAACCAGAGCAATTTGCTAGCTTCCTTTACTATTTTCTTGCCTCTCCAAAGCGCATATGATTATGCATGCACACGTAAAAGCTTAACCTATTCCTTGATTTCTTACTTTTAATATTTTGTACGAAATCTCTTCAAAGCTTTTGTATGCGTTGTAGCTAAGCGTTTATCATGAACACTTTATATGTAATAAGTGTTTATTAGTTCATGTGTATATAAGGGCCCCTAAATCTGGGTTACGCCCCGGGCCCCTAAAAACACAGGGCCGGCCCTGGATACGGAGTGGTACCTCCAGTCCTGGAAGGCGGCCAACGACCCGTCGCCGGGGACCTTACGGTACGTGGTTGTCACGAGGGGCGAGCCGCTGGAGATCGCGATGGTGGACTCAAGCGGCGCCACCAGGTTCCGCACGGTAGTGTGGAACGGGCTATGGTTCAGCGGCATCCCGGAGATGGCGTCCTGTGCCGACGAGTTCGCGCACCTCACCCAAAAACTGCTTGCAACACATCACATTTTCATATCCCTTACCGACTAACGGTCCAAATGCCATCTGATTTATCAAAAAAAAAATGTTAGATTAAAAAATACAAAAATAAAAGGATAATAAAATAATAACAATTTAAGCTAAAAAATGAAAAATTAACACGATATCTTCTACGCATGTGCGTGCCACATGTGCATGTTGACTAGTTTATAGAAAAGAGCACCAAAATTTATGACACCAAACTAGTACCATTAGATACATCATAAAATATATTTTCTTAATATGTTTATTTGGTTTCATAAATATTTATACTATTTTCTATAAGTTTGGCTAAACATTAAAAAAAGTTAACTTAAAACAACTCTAGAAATTGATCTATTTAGGGACAGCGGGAGTATATCGAATCCGGAGTAGTAAGCAATACAAACAACAGGGGCTGGGTTCAATCGGTTACGATGCCAGCATGGATTTGTGTATTGTTATTATACTCCTATGTTTTTATATGTCGTACTAGCTTTGAATTAAGTCAAAAAAAAATTTTGACCATTAAATTTTATAAGATTTATAAGATTTAAATAGGTTAACAATGTAAGATTTATATTTTCAGATTCACCATGGATAATGAAATACTTTTGTAATATATAATTCACATGTTGTGAAACTTCATGGATTTTTTTTTTTGAAAATGCTAGTTAAAGTTAAGAATGCTTGACTTAAGACAAACATAATACGACATGTGAAAATATATGGAAGGTGTATTATCTGAACCAATAAATCTAACTATATGCGATGGTATGACATAGATATTAGTGTATCCCTGTCGGCACAAATTACAGTTCAGCAGGGATAGTAGAGTATATCTACCAAGCTTATTACATGTTGCATTGTTACTATCTTTAGAACAATAATAATTCATCTAAAAAATTCAAACCGGTGTATCAAACAACAAAAAACACATTGTTTCTCAGTTTACTAAGGAATATGTTGTAATTGTCTTCCTTTTCTTACTTTCACACTTTAATTCTTGTGGCCATGGCCAAGGATCATAAGGGACAAGAGGTGTGAACCTAAGAAAATGATTTAGAGAACCTTTGGAACCACAAATCATTTAGATAAAACAAACAAAAAACAATGACATTATATAGTTTGGCCTTAGTATGACTTGTTCTAAATGAATGATAAAAAAACACAAATACATTCATTTTGAAGATATGAAAGTATCTTGTGATTTTCGTTAGTGGTAAGAAATTCAAATCAGTCTTGATCACATCTAATCATTTGCTGTCTAAAGCTTGAAAAGCCACACAATCCATCCTTTATGTAATAAATAAATATAAATTTGAGAAACAAAATATATGCAAGAAATTGGACAAAATGCATGTGCCATTTAACAATCAAGTGCATCATCATAACAAGAATTAAATTTATGCATAAATAACATATGCTAGCATGGCTTATGGTCATTTCATCATCATAATAACAAGAATGCATGGGTTACTTAAGCATATCTTAATTCTATTATCACACGTACCACAAATTAACTTATTACTTAGAACTAGTATTATCAATCGGTCATGTCCATTACTAGTTATCAATTAATCCCTAATTTTGATAGTAAGTTAAGCAATGATGTTACTAAATATCCATCAATTATACCATAGTACAACTCAATATGCATCCTAATGGGACATATGTTAATTATGGAGGGCCAACAATTTGAAAAATGCCACAAATACACGAGAATACCATTGGAAGTCAGGAGCTGTACCTTTGTGTTCTTACCCGCAATAGATAGATTGGACGAAAAGGCCAACAAGTGTGTCCTTAGCAACCACTCCATTGATTGTATCACCACTAATGAGTACATGTGCCTCAAGTATCCTCATCAAGGCCATAACCGTATCCTTAGGTTGTAACTGACCTGTACACCAATTACAACTCTATTTGTAACCCTACCCCACAAATTATATAAGGAGGGGTAGTGAACCCTTGATCCGTGACCGGAGAAACATCTCACACCCTACTCGACTCAAAGCTCAACAAAATCGACACTCAAAGTAATACAAACAATCATATAAGGTGGACATATGGATCCCAACTGAACTGGCATATAAAGTGGACATACGGATCCCAACTGAACTAGTATAAATATCTATGTCATGTGTGCTAGCCCTTTGATCTACTCTGCATGATTCATATGATTACTTGCCAATGAAAGAAAACTGACAATTGACGTGCTAGGTAGGGGCTTATCGCACATGAATCTATCTGAATAGACAGAATGGGCTTCTTCAACAACAACGACATCAGCGACTTCACTACAAGCTAGATGATTAGTTTTTGCTCCTAGGATTCCATCAATGACTCAGCAAGGCAACAAGCTCTCGTTGTCGTCCTTGCTAGGGACTGGGTTGGGGGCTTAGACTTCATCATCGACTCATCATCGTGCGACGTTCAAGTGTAGATCAAGTGTGCTATGGTGGGGGTGGATCAAGTGTGTTATGGTGAGGATGTAGTGGATGGATTCGGTGGTGGTGGAGGAATGAGTCCATGGGTGTTGTTTGGTACTTAGGGTCAGGGGCTTAAGTAGAGTGTTCTTTGAATACTACATCCAATCTTTCTACAATGTTTCCAACACATGCATGAAATCTTCACTGAGACTGGTCAAAATGTGTGAGTGTTTCTTTGATTCTGCTTACTGATTGGGATTATATATGTAGATTACCATTTGCATTGGCACAGGTTTTGCTTAGTAATCTTTGAAAAGAAAGTTGAGAATAAACTGTTGCCAAACATGGACATAGTGGGGCCCGCCCGATGGCCTCTTAGCTGGCGATTTTCGACGGCTCGAGATGGCGGCGAACACATCCCTGAACCACCGCGCGCATGTTCAGCGTACGGTCGTGTCCATGGACCCGTCGGTCGCCCAACTCCTGTACACGTACGCCCGCCATGCCTGCATGCAAGCTTGTAGTAAATGTGGGCCAGCCAGCGCGACGGTGCTCATCGTCAGGGGCGGATCCAGGATGAAGCACCCGGGGAGGCTAAATAATGAAGGATTAGACCTTAAGCTATTGATCAATGGTGGATTAGAGGCTAAGCTATAGTGTTTTACAGGTAAAATCAAGGTAGGGGGGGTGGGGGGAGGGGGGCTGCAGCTCGGGCAGCCCGGGCCGTGGATCCGCCACTGCTCGTCGTTTACTCGTATGACTAGCTTAGAGGTGGTCGACAGGTCAGGTCAGAGGCAAATGATAGATAGACCATGCATGTGTGATATGATCACGTACGGCGGCCCTGGTGAGTACAGCAACTGGGTATGAATTGAAGGTTGCGTTGTCATACACCCAACCTTTCACAAACCCTCTTCAATTGAATTTTAAAAGAAAATGAATTTGAGTGTATATATATATAATACATTGGTAGAGAAGTGTTATGTGAGGTGAAAGTTGTGGGTTTTAAATCTTGAGAGGCATAGTTTTTTTTGTTTTTTTGGTTTCCTCAAAACCATTACAGAAACAAGCATATTAACGCGCCCGCCTTTTATAAATCATAAATGGCTTATTAATAGAGACCATTTGACAACAGAGACCATTTGACAGTGGTTGTTGCTGATGCCAAGCTCTCTAAATGGTACGCCCTCCGTCAACAAAAAATGCAATCCTCGTTTTTCGAGAAGTCAAACAGTTTGAACTTTGACTGAATTTATATAAGAATGTGTTAACATTTTTGATACAAAATAAGTGTCATTAGATTAGTCATAGAATATATTTTCATGATAAAATTATTTGGAGACATAAATGCTAATATTATTTACTATGAACTTGACGAAACTTCAGCTAATTTGACATAGTTGCATTATTTTGTGGACGGAGGGAGTATTAGACATGTCACCTGTCCAAAATGATTTTTTTTCCAGAACAGTAAGAAAATATTTGAGACGAAGACATATACGAGCATCTCTCGTTAAACCGAGAGTCGAACAACATTATTACACTACAAGTCTACAAGAAACAACAACGTAGCTAACCAGCTCGCGGCGACCGGCTTTTGACAGTCAGCTCTAGCTAGCTGCTGAGCTGAGTAGCTGTGCCACTGTACGTGCCTGGACTTGACCTGAAATCCTGAATGCATGGGCCAGTTCATCGCCAAGCGTACGTCAGAAGACAGATCGATCCACCGGTCGGTCGGTTCTAATGGTAGCTAGCTAGCGTGTAGTACCAACAGTGTACTAACCTTACGGCCGGTCAATTGACATAGATGGACTGGTCATATCGATGTGCTTTCGGTTCCGGGAGCAACGCATGCCACGATCGAGCTAGCTAGCTAATGCGTGTCCGATCCAGTGCAAGATGCATCCATGCAGTACAGCAGTAGCGTGTCCTCTCGATCGATCTTGGTCCTAGCTAGCAAAAAAAATATATAGAGAGAAAATACTCGCAAAATGTCATCCATTGAACTTAGCTTTTTATGCATTGCATTGACCCAATTAACATCCTTCAAAGCTTTATCTATCTTATTAGGTTCAATGGATGATACAAATAAGAAGTGTTCACAAAATGATGTCAATCTTGATATTATTTGCACACCTCTTGAGATATCACCAATTATGGAATTCAATGGATGATCTCTTGCAACATTGGTAGGTTGGAGCACTTGAACTTGATTGCTTGCAACTGATTGATCATTTGGTTGGGATGATGAGCTAGCCTCATGTTGTTGATCTTGCACTTGAGATGATGAACTAACATGATTTTGATCATAAGAACCACTAGCTTGCACATTTAAGTTAGAGAGCACTTGATCTTCGTCATCTTCAACTTCAATCACTTCTCTAGGCCTTATGTCACCAATATCTATCTTCTTCATTGCATTGGCCAATTGAGTGCCTCTCACATCATCTAGATTCTCATCTTTCTCTTGGGAACCATTGGTTTCATCAAATTTTACATCATGAACCTCCTCATGAGTATCACTCCTCAAGAGTACCACTAGTCAAATTCTAAACTCTATATATTTTGTTAGTAGTTGAGTAACTAAGTAAGAAACTTTCATCACATTTCTTCTCAAACTTGCTCAATCTTATGCCTTTCTTTAATACTTAGCATTTGCAACCAAAACCCCAAAAATATGCAATGTTGGGTTTTTTTCCATTCAAGAGCTCATAGGTGTCTTTTCTATCATGGGGTGACAATAGAGGCGGTTGCTATAGTAGCAAGCCATGTTGATTGCTTCAGCCCAAAATAAATGACTCATATTGTACTCACTCAACATTGATCTTGTCATGTCGATCAAAGTTCTATTCTTCCTCTCAACTAGACCATTTGATTGAGGAGTATACTTGGCCAAGAATTGATGCCTAATCCCAAACTCATCACACAAATCATCAACTCTTATGTTTTTGAACTCACTTCCATTATCACTTCTTACTTTCTTGATGTTGGTCTCAAACTCATTGTGAATTCTCTTGATGAATGTCTTGAAGGTTGCAAGCACATCACTCTTGTCAATAAGAAAGAACACCCATGTATATCTAGTAAAATCATCAACAATCACAAATCAATATTTATTTCTACCAATGCTAGTATATATGGTTGGTCCAAATAATTCCATGTGCAACAACTCAAATGGCTTGGATGTGCTCATCATGCTCTTCTTTAGATGAGTGTTACCAACTTACTTTTTGGCTTGACATGCACTACATAGCTTATCCTTCTCAAATGTGATATATTTCAAGCATCTAACTAGATCATGCTTAATCAACTTGTTTAATTGTTTCATTCCAACATGACCAAGCCTTCTATACTATAACCAACCCATGCTAGACTTAGTGAGCAAACATGTTGACAATTGAGCTTCTCTAGCATTGAAATCAACCAAGTATAGATTCTCATATCTAAATCCTTTAAATATCAAGTTAGAGCCATCAACACTGAAGATCTCTACATCATCCACACCAAATATGCACTTGAAACCAAGATCACAAAGTTGAGCTACCGACAATAGGTTGAAGTTCAAGCTCTCTACTAGTAGCATATTAGAAATGCTCAAGTCATTAGATATTGCAATCTTACCAGGCTCTTTGACCTTGCATTTGCCATTATCATTAAATGTTATACTATCAATCCCATTGTCATTATTTGAATTAATTGAATTGAACATTCTTGAATCACTGGTCATATATTATGTGCACTCAATGTCTTCTTCCGGCTTTGTAATTAACCTACAAAATAAGATCAATTCTTTTTAAGTACCCAAATTTGCTTGAATCCTTGAAGGTTAGTTACTAAGGTCTATGGTACCCAAATAGCTTTCTTCTTTGAACCCATAATTGGTGTACCAATGAACTTAGCTTTCACACCTTTGGCATCCTTAGTAAGCAAATAACAAGAATCAAACTTGATTGAGGATACATTAGCATTCTTGTTTTTGTTCTTGCAATATTGTTCTATATGCTCAACTTGCTTGCATCTATTGCAAAACCGACCATTGCCCTTCACAAAACTAGTTTTGTGAGTTGCAAAGACCGCCTTTTCTTTCTTGGGGTTGTAGCCCAATATCTCTTTGTTAAGAGAGAACCTCTAGCTACCCAAGCACTTTAGCAAGTGGGCCTCACCGCCATAGGCCTTGCCTAGGGCATGAGTGAGCTCATCCACCTCTCTTAAGAGTCTCATTCACAACCATTAGTGAGGCATCACAAGTGAAACCATCACTAGTAGTAGAGGTAGAAGTGGTGGTGGTAGTGGATGATGAGCTACATGAAGGTTTAGTGGGAGCAATAACAAGTTGTGGTAGAACCGCCCGAAACAGCACACTTTCGGAGGCACTTGTCTTTCACTAGACACTAAGTACCTCGAAAGTGAACTAAATCGAACAGTTTCGTCAAGCACACCCTAAGGGAGAACTTAAAACAATCCATGTTTTACATCTAGAATCCAATAATGAGTATGCACTTACAATATTTAATCCATTTCATACAACATAAAGTCTTGAAAATTATTTATTACAATACTAGAGTTCAGTGTGTGATAATTAAACAACAGAATTAAAATAAATATCTAGCGAAAACGATACAAGGATCCGTCTGTGTCCACCAGAAGAATCCTACACACAAGAGCTACTCCTCAAGCTGCACCGCAACAGGGTAAAATAAACCCTGAGTGCACAATGTACTCACAAAACTTACCCGACTAGTGGGAATAATTTCCTGACTCTCAAGGATATGATCGGCGGTATGGCTTGTTGTGTTTGTTTTGTTTGCGGAAAGCATTACTAATAGTTCATTCTTAAGATCCAGTTTTATTAGCCATCATGATTAATTCATTAGCTAACCATTCTAGGTAAGCATCTATTCTACTTTTAAGTGAGGGTGGAGCAATCAGAACCATTTCACCATCTTTCATATTCCAGTTCTTACTACGGTGCTAGACCATAGCCAAGTCGTACCGTCTCACGGAAATGGTGATTCATGAACCAATGTATCCCAGGTGGGTACTCCGAAACACACGCATCGCTTGTACCCCAGACACAAACGAGACCAGCCCATTCCACTCTTATCGGGGGTCTAGGTCCCCGTCCAAACTTGGTTCCCTGTCAAAACTTAAACTCTAGGCACTGCGCGGGTACGCCAAGTGAAGGGGTGGCGCACTGGCTAATCTAGCAAGTCTACCAGCATCTAAGGACCAAAGCAAAAACCTAGGCGGCGATTAGAAGCCAAAAGACGACTCCTAGCACCCTGCTCCCATTAGCGGACGAAAAGCTATGGCGGCACGACTGTTTCGGCCAGTGGAAGCAACTAACCGACCAAGGAGTGGGTGTCTGAGCATTGGGGACTTACGGCGGACCTAGCCATGGTGATGGTTTAGTCAGAGATGACCTGAGCAGGGCTGGCCACGTGCGCGCTGCGAGCTCGGCGACGAGCCACGGCAAACACGGCCGCATTAGTAGCGTCGAGGTGGAGGTAGCAGTTTGGCTGAGGAGCACAAGAGGAAGAGGGGGCGAGGCTTGTGGTGCAACTGGGCCAGCCTCCAGTGGCTTAGGGGGGTTGCCACTCGCACCGACCGAGCGGTACCTTAATAGCTCGGCAATGGGGAAAACTCCAAATTGGAGCTAAGTGGGTTAATGGTGGATCCAGGCACGCGACGAATCGGGCATTGGTGACAAAACCATGCGGAATTGATGACGCGGCTCAGATGGCCATGGTAGCAGAGAGAGAGAGGAGGTGTTTAGGTTAGAGCTCGACTTTACCTCATCTTGGCAGGACGCGCCGGCACGATCGGGAGACATGCGCGCAGATGCTACGGACAAAACACGCGCGTGTCCATGGCCAGGTACAGCAGGTGTCCATGGCCAGGTACAGCAGGTGCAACCGCAGTGCCATAAATGGCAAGGCGATGGCACCAGCAGCGGGGCAAGACCACGTGCGCAGTGCCGAGAAGGGCAGCCGCAACATCACATGTGTGGCAGGGCAGTAGTGGTGCGGTGCTTGGCAAGGGTAGCGGGACAGCAGCACCGCGTGGCAGCGGCTAGAGACGGCCAGGCCACGGCTGAGCCACGGCCAGGCCGAGGACGGCCCTAGCCCACTAGCATGTAGCCGCACACGAGCGCAACTCAACCGAGTATGGCCACGGCGAGCACAGGAATGCGATGACCGCGCACTCCAGGCCGAGTAGCCAAAAATGCGTTGTGCACGAATTTTAAAGCACATTTAAAAACTAACCTAACATAGTTAGGGCTACACCACCCTTACCATTCTAAAGAGGGTACATCAAGCTACCATAAGGAACAAAAACATGACATCACACTTAAGCTAAATTTTCCAGAATTAATTCACCAATATAGCATTGTCATATGATTTCCAGACTTAAGAATTTTCTGAGTTTTGAGCTGGATTCAATTTCAAGTTCCATTTCTAGGCTATTACAAATACTAGCTAGCAATTTTATTTTTCTACAGCCAAAGTTGCATTTTCATCTACAAAGTTTATACTTCAAACTTGATTTAGGAGTCACATACATGTCCTATATATTTTGCTCGATAAAAATTGGTTTCCAACCCTACTTGATATAACATGAACTCTTGAAGCACTTTTCATTTAACATTTTCATTGGTCATTTAGGTTACAAGAAATTTATCTACACACTTTATCACATGCATTATCACATAAACATGATGCCCATGACATGATTTAGTAGTTTGTTTAGGGCATAACACCAAGGGTGTTGCACAATTGGTTCATAAAAAGATTCATCAATCAAGTCACATGTTATGCCCACAACACTTGATACAATTACCCTTTCCTTATCTTGTTCAAGAAGCAAGGAGTGAACTTTTTCAAGCTTGGTGTGAGCTTTGCCAAGCTTCTCATGGGCTTCCTCTAGCCTCTCATGAGTAGCATTGAGCTCATCAAAGGATTGCTCAAGAGCATCAAGCTTCTTTTGCAATTCTCTGCACTTCTTGTTCTTCTTTTTAATTATTGAGTCAGCTTGTTCTATCATGTTCATTAGTTGTTTATTAGATAATTCATCATCATCACTATCATTTTCACTTTCACCATCATCATTTTTACTTTCATCATATTTTACCTTGGTGCCCTTGGCCATGAAGCATGATGAAGTGTCAAATAGTGAAGGCTTGTTATTGATAGTAATACTTGCTAGAGCCTTTTTCTTGGATGTCTTGTCATCATCACTTGAATCATCATCGGTGGAGGCATCAGTATCCCATGTGACAACATAGGATCCACCATTCTTCTTCTTGAAGGTCATCTTCTTCTCCTTCTCCTTCTTTTCTTTCTTTTCTTTTCTTTCTTGTTCTTCGTCTTCTCATTGTCCTCATTGTCACTATTGTATGGACAATCCGCCATAATATGATCAGGACTCTTGCACCTATAGCACAATCTTGCATATTCCTTGTTCTTAGAATGATCTCTTCTCTTTCTTGTATGATAGCCCTTCTTCTTTGTCATCTTGCTAAACTTGCGCACAAAGAGAGCTAGAGCTTCATCATCACTATCATCATTGGAGCACTCGTCATCACTTGAATATTCCTTCTTTGCTTTGCCCTTGCTCTTGTTCTTAGAGGATGAAGTGCTGGCTTTGAATGCCACACTTTTGTTCTTCTTGTCTTCCTCCTTCACAACCTCATTATCATCATCATTGTATTGATCTTCGGTCATGACATCTCCAAGCACCTCATTAGGAGAGACATTCTTCAATCCACCTCTAAAGATAAACTCTCAATGTCTCGAATCTCTTGGGCAAATACATCAAGAACTTTTGAGAGAAGTCCTTATCCTTCACCTTCTCACCCAAACTCTTGAGATCATTGATGATAACTTGGAGCCTATAGAACATCTCTAAAATTGACTCATCATCCTTCATCTTGAAGTTGGATAACCTATCTTTGAGCATGTAGAGCTTGGCACTTTCTACTATTGAAGTGTCCTCATATGTTTCCTCTAATCTCACTCAAACTTTACTTGCCTTCTTAAGATCTTTGATTTGCTCAAACACTTTTGAATCAATGCCATTGTATATGGTGTTGAGTGCCATGGTATTGTATTTCTTGTTGATCTTGTCATTGTCAGTGAGATTGGTAGGGTTAAGAATCACAAACTCATTCTCTACCACATCCCACACCTTGTCATTGATTGAACGAAGGTATATCTTTATCTTTCTTTTTCCAATAGTCAAATGATGTGCCATCAAAGAATGGTGGTTTACCCCCAACATGGTTGAACATAATTTGAGCCATCTTTTGTGCATCGAGGTTGTTAAGCCTTAATTAAACGGTGACCATGGCTATGATACCACTTGAAAGGTCCTAAATGGCTAGAGGTGGGTGAATAGCCTATAAAAATTTTCTATAAACACACTAGAGCAAGTGGTTAGTACACTAAATGGTGAAAAACAATTTTGCTCTAGTTCTACAAGGGTTGCAAGCCACCTATCCAACAATGCTAGTTGCTATAGTCACTAGGCACACAAATGGCCATGTCACTACTCACTAAGAGCTCTCAAACTTGCTACACTATAGTGCTCTACTAGATGACACTATACTAGCAAGCAAGACAAGCTCTCAAAGCTAATTACACTAAAGAGCTTGTTATAACTACTTTGCAAGTAAGTAAAGGAGTGAGTGGGAGTTTTATACCATCGTGTAGAGGGATGAACCAATCACAATAAGATCACCAATCTAATCACTGGGAGAATACCAATGGAAAGAGACAAGTGGTTTTTCGCCTGAGGTTCACGTGCTTGCTGGCACGCTAGTCCCCGTTGTGCCGATCAACACTTGGTGGTTCAGCGATTAAGAGGTGTTACACGAACCTCATCCACACAATTGGACACCATAAGAACCTACCCATAAGTGAGGTAACTCAATGACATGAGCAATTTACTAGAGTTACCTTGTGGCCCTTCATCGAGGAAGGTGCAAGACCCCTCACAAGATCATCGGAGCTGGCCACAAACAATCACTAACATGTGCCGGATCTCCACCGCTGCTCCAAGCTATCTAGGTGACGGCAACCACCAAAAGTAACAAGCAATCTACAGCCACAACGATCCCCAAGTGCCACTAGATGCAATCACTCAAGCAAATGCAATTAAAATCACTCAATCTCGCTTTGGATTCACAATCAAGCAAGAGATGAGTGGGAGAGAGTTTGCTCAGCTCACAAGGATGTTAAGAATGTCAAAGTGCCAAGAGAGATGCCTTGGAGCCGACCCCCATCTATTTATAGAGCTCCCCAACGAAATAGACCCATTGCTCTGCTCGTGGGGTGACTGGACGCTGCTCGGCGTCCGGTCAGGTGAGTCCGGTCACCCGATGGTCACCACGCGTTGTGCCTTGGAATGTCATTCGTTCGATTTCAACGGTCATCACACAGTCACGCGATTACTTAAGTAACGACCGAACTCATAGCTCAATTGACTGGACCATGAAACACCGAGAGTCAGATTGAGTACAGAGAGGTTCCAGAGTCATTTTTATTGATCGGACGCGTCAGGTCAGCAGTGAGCTGATGCGCCGATATGTCTGGTCGCTCCCTCTTCTTCTCTGCGAGCATGACATTAGCGACGCTGCTTTTCTTCAGCGCGTCCGGTCGCTCCTCTGCTTCAACATCAGGTCACGCTACCGAACAACGTTCTCCTCTGTAGCAAAGAGTGACCGAACACGTAGGTGGTCAGTGTTCGATCGCTCTGTGGCCCTCTCGGCCAACTGCACGCACCCAGCTAAAAACAACCAGACACGCTCGGAGTGAGTCCAGTCACACCACTGCTAGCGTCCAGTCATGGACCATCTCCTCTTTTCTTTTTCTAAGTTCATGTTGGTATAAATTAAATGCACACAAGTTATATGGTTTTTACAGACACATAGATAAATCTATCCCGTTGTAGCACTTCACCAAGATAATCCCGGTTTTAATATTGAACCCAGTATGTGAGTGTGTTCTAACTAGCTGGTCTATAAACTTAATCTAAATTCACAATTAATGTTTGATAATAAAGGGGAATAACGAAGACTACTAAGGACTGTCTAGTTCCAATCTCGATAAACTTTGTCAACTAAAGCTCAATTCATGGGCGATGTCTCCCAAGGAATAAAATCTCAATTCCTTCCCTACGAGCACCATTTGGCCTACCAAATCCTACCGATGGGAGATGGACTGCAAAGGACTCAACACAGCTGTCACCTACGTGATCTACCACCTTCCGGCCAATAAGGGATATTCACAAGTAACCCTAGTCTAAGCACCACAGTTACACTACGAATACTACTTCAATCAAGGAGCTACCAAGATCAAAGCACTCAAAAGAGAGTTACAAACTTGAAGAACAATAGAGACAAATTGCTTACTTGAATCAGAAGTTGATTACCAAAGAATCTTAGAAGTAAGCTCCAGAAGAACTTGATCTTACAGAATACAATAGAAGAGAGCATTGACAGGCCGGAACTCCTCCAGACTCTACTCTTGCACTCTATCTCTCTATCTCTAACTAAGACAAAATCCTATGGAGGACTAATATTCTCTTGATTGCTGGTCTAGATCCTAATGGAATAGGAATTAGGGTTTCTAGCTCTGGATCTGAATTAACTTCAAGGGAGGTTCTGCCCTTTATTTATAGCCCAGGAGGTTGAATACGAGCCCTTGGATCAAACCAACTTCACGTATGGCTGAGATGCATCCTTGGAGGTGGTAGAAGAACATTCTAGAAGCTCGTGGTGGCATCCCACCATAGAGGGCCAGGTGGCATAGGGTATTCATGATGAAATGATCCCCTGCCTCGGTGTGCAGTCCTCAAGTGTTCTCTAGAACCTTTCTGTGTATTCATGATGAAATGATCTCATGATCTCTTTTGATATTTAGATCCTCTTTGGCGATTTTCTATATAAATCCTGTAGAAAATATAGATTCACCAAAACTCATGAAAAATGTCAGTAATAACCTCCTACTCTATAGTATTTATCATTTATGAAAGAAAGATTGATGATTCACGGTATACTTTATCTACCGTCAACAAGCCCCCCCACACTTAGGCTTTTACTCGTCCTCGAGAAAAGGATGGATTACTTAAGACATAACTCTAGAACAAAACATCAACATAAGATTGTTCCTAGTCATGCATGTACTGCTACATTCAAAGTGTCTACCATGAAACTTTAGATGGTTGAAGAACAGAACAGTGTGAAACAGATCACCTTTATTCTTTCATTTGAGTTAATCGGAGAAACAGTTGAGATTTTGAAAAACAAAAACATAGCTTCTCCTTTTGCAGTACTCTCAAATCACTGATATGTCTAGTATTTTTGAATCCTTACCAAGGCATAAATGACATTACCTTCTTTCTTCCTATATCTAAAAGCTTATGTGGATCTCAGATAGGTACGAAAATGTGAAGACATACTTGTATTGCACATATTGTAAAGTCAAAACAAGAATCCAAGAAGAAAAATGTCATACTCTTAGATCAAGATGTGCATGTTTGTGGAATATATAGTGGCTAATCCTAATTCTACTATGCTTCTTGAAACATGTCTCTCTTATTCAACACTTGAAAACATTTGCTAGAGAGTATGGGCTATCTTTTTTCTCTTCTCTTTTCTTTCTTTTTTTTCTTTTAGTGGGCATCTAAGTACCCATTGTTTTAGATACTTGGACACTTGTCCATTTTTCCTATACTTTTCTTTTTTTTGCATAGCCACACATCTCTTTTTGCAATCGGAAAATTTTAAGAAAGACATTTACAAGAACTTGGAGCATTTATTTCTAACAAATATTTTTGTGTCTTCTCCTAGTGTAGGAGTAAAATATTTTTGGTGGATGGAAAACATGTGATTGCATACTCCCAATATAGGAATAGCAGAAAATATATGGAGTGTACGTGGTCTTGATCTTGAAAGCATGATAAATTTCTCAACAAGGGTCACAAGGTTTGACTAAACTCAATACAAATACAAGTTGTATATGTAGAAGGTTTATCTATCCTATGTATGACTCTGGTAGGACATTGCTATTACTACAAAGAAGAGGTATAGCTATTTATTTTACTTTTGAAATAAAATTCTCCAATGATAAAACTTCAAGATTCAGGTTCTCATTATTCTACTATATCATATTCCTCAATAACTTAAGCAATCATGGGGTCCCTAAAATAAGTTCCCAATAGTAACAAGACTTCCAAAAAAGTGTTATGTGAGTTTATTCCTAAGTCATGACTGAAATAATCTTTTCCTGTCCCTATTAAGATGTCTTAGCATGTGATTTTCAATTCTATTCAAAACAGAAGGCGAAATATACGAAACTGGAGTGTATTAGGCTCAAACCTGACCTTGGACAAAATGCGACGCGAGATGGTGAGGTGGTGGACCGGCCGGCCCAATAGGGTGACCAGGCGGCACCTGTTGGTGTCCCCTCGAGGTCCACTTTGGCGTACGAGGTCCCTGATTAATTATCTTTCTAATTTCATGATTTTCCCGATCAAATTTTGTTCCGTGGTCGCGATGTGTCTTCCCCACACATATTTTCCTGTATAAACTCTTTTGCACAACATGTGGAGACAAACACATATCCAAAAATAGTAGAGAGATAGAGAACAAGTAATCATATCAGAAAGCTTTATTAATGAAGAATAAGGCACTTTATTATTCTAAACCAATCTTCTAAACAATTGAGTTAACAAACCAAACCTAATATTTAAAACAAACCTAACAATTTGAAGCGACAAATCTAACTCTTAGCCTAAACTATGCCCTATCACTCAGATACATAATTTAATCCTTCTTAGCTAGCCTAGCCATCTCTCTAACAAGCCCCTCATTCTCTTTCTTGAGATTGTTAATTTCTAACGTATTCATCTCAGTCTGCCTACTTATAGTACAAACGGTACTAAAAATAAGCACAAGTGCTTGCTTGAGAGATTCAACCCTATCTTCGAGCATGGCTATGATCATTCTGGGGCACTTGGCTTCTCTTTCCAAGGTAGAAGGTGTAGATCTTTTGGGAGCTTCTCTCAGTGAAATGAATTTGACTTGATTTGGATCAGTGCGAATTCCATCCAGAGAGATACGAGGAGTGGCATTAGTGTATTTCACACATGTTACCTCCCCCAACTTGTTAGTTTTCACACCCACAATCCTCTCATTGGGTCATGTAGGCAGCATCTTGGTGTTCTTCGACGTAGCAACCATTGGTCCCTTCAGTGCATCCTTCAGGAGTAGATGCTCCTGTGGCATCGGGAGCGTATGCTGACGAGCTTGGGCATAGTAGGACTGCCCATAGGTCTTCTTAGGTGGCACGGGCACTACTTCCTTTAGAGGGATGACAATAAGAGGAAGAGCTTTTTCTATAGGAACGATGGCTAGAGCATCTGCCTTTGGCAGAGTCTTGTTGAAGTCAGCTCCGAAAACTATGATATCTTTTCCGGCCATTGGATCTTAGAGAAGGAGAGAACTCTTACTATGAAGAGGAGAGAAGGCTTGAATGGAATGAGTTTGAAAGTAGGCATGGGGTTGTTTATATAGAGGGGTTAACTTGCAGCATAGATCTTTCCTAGATAGATCCGTGCGAAAGAATATCCGAATGAATCGCAACTAGATGCATTCTATCTTGGAAGGGTGTAGAAGGGTCATAAGAGTTGGCAGCGCGTGAGAGGTGGAGATGGGGGGATAGGCGGCATAGAGGTGGGGCTGGCAAGCCCCACCTATCATCCTCTCGGGCTCATCTTCGTCTCGTGTGTTCCTAACTCTATTTCCTTCCTGAAAAACACGTATTCGCATTTTATTTCACAACAGAGGATGATAGTGGTGTAATTAAGGTATAATGAAATCTAATTGCTCAACTACCTCAAGTGGTTTATCAGGTTCTAAAAAGATTTTGAGATGTTGGCCATTTACCTTGAATAACGTACCTTCATTGTTTTGAAGAGTTACCGCTCCATGCATTGAAGTGCTCACCACCATAAATGGTCCTTCCCACTTGGTCCGTAGTTTTCCATGCCCGAATAATCTGACCTTGGAATTAAAAAGTAATACCTTATCTCTGGGTACAAACTTCTTCTTAATTCTCTTGTCATGCCATCTTTTAGTTCTTGCTTTATAGATTCTTGAATTGTGATAAGCTTTCTCTCGCCATTCTTCTAATTTAGAGAGTTGCGTCTTTCTCTTTTCTCCTGCAGCTTCAAAGTCCATGTTCCATCTCTTGATAGCCCAATGAGCTTTGAATTCTAACTCCATAGGTAGATGGAAAGTGTTGGTGAAGAATGGGTTTAGGCAAAGCAAGATTAGGACTAGAATCTATAAGAGTGTTAAATCATTCCCAGGCTTTACCCAAAGGTTCATTTTTCTGTTGTTTAAAAGTTAAAAGTTTTGCACAAAGTTTGACAATCTTATAAATGGGAAAGAATTATAAACAAAAGCTAGAACTTAGGGCTCCCCAATTTCCTTTGCTCCTCTTAACGTGATGATTATACCAATGTTTAGCTTTTTCAATCAAAGAGAAAGGAAAAATCTTCCATCGTAAAGTTTCATAAGACATGCCCTCAATGTGAATACATGCACAAATCTGCTCAAACTCACGTAAATGGGAATAGGGGTTTTCATTAACTTTGCCAAAAAAAGATCGATCCTTAACTATTTCAATTAACTCTGGACTAAGCTCATAACAAGGTGATAGGATGGGTTAAGATGATTCGGCTGGTCTAAGGCTCAGGTCCGTGGGTAAAGAAGGGTATGCACGGGCTCCATAGTAAAAAGTAAATAAAAAACTAAAAAGATAAAAGATAAAAGTATAATACAAGATTAAGCTAGACTCAAAATTAACTCAGCAAACAGTTCCCCAACAACGGCATCAAAAATTGCTTGTTGGTATAAATTAAATGCACACAAGTTATAAGGTATCCGCAAGCGCACAGATAAATCTATCCCATTGTAGCACTTCACCATGATAATCTCGGTTTTAATATTGAACCCAAAGGAACAGTATGTGAGTGTGTTCTAACTAGCTGGTCTATAAACTTAATCCAAATTCACAATTAATGTCAGATAATAAAGGGGAATAAAGAAGACTACTAAGGACTGTCTAGTTCCAACCTTGATAAACTTTGTCAACTAAAGCTCAATTCATGGGCGATGTCTCCCAAGGAATAAAATCATAGTTCCTTCCCTACGAGCACCATTTGGCTTACCAAATCCTACCGATGGGAGATGGACTGCAAAGGACTCAGCACAGCTATCACCTACGTGATCTACCACCTTTCGGCCAATAGGGGATATTCACAAGTAACCCTAGTTTAAGCACCACGTTTACACTATGAATATTACTTCAATCAAGGAGCTACCAAGATCAAAGCACTCAAAAGAGAGTCGCCATTCTTCTAATTTAGAGAGTTGTGTCTTTCTCTTTTCTCCTGCAGCTTCAAAGTCCATGTTCCATCTCTTGATAGCCCAATGAGCTTTGAATTCTAACTCCATAGGTAGATGGAAAGTCTTTTTGTACACCAGCTGATACGGTGACATACCCAATGGTGTCTTATAGGTCATACGATAAGCCCAAAGTGCATCGGGTAGTTTATCTTTCCATGCAGTTCCCATTTTATCGACCGTCTTCTGTAAAATATTCTTGATTTGCTTATTCGACGTCTCCGCCTGGCCACTTGTTTGAGGGTGATATGGTGTAGCAACATTGTGACGAATCCCATGTCTCAATAAATAGTGATGGAAATTCCTGTCAGTAAAATGTGTCCCTCCATCACTGATCACCATTCTAGGCACTCCAAATCTTGAGAATATTATTTCATGAAATATTTTCTTGGAGTGTTTAGCATCAGCAGCTCTGCATGGCATGACTTCAACCCACTTGAAAATATAATCAACTGCCACCAAGATGTACTCACAGTTCTTTGACTTTGGTAATGGTCCCATATAGTCAATTCTCCAGACAACAAAGAGTTCAATCTGGAGATTGTTGGTAAGTGGCATGACATCTCTTAAATTTATATTTTCATGCTTCTGACATGCTCCACATCTCCGGATGAAATCTTTTGTGTCTTCATACATGGTTGGCCAATAGAATCCACTTTACCAAATCATTATATGAGTGCGGAATACCCCATAATGTCCTCCATATGGTGATGAGTGGCATCTTTCAATGATTTGAATGCCTTCCTCTACCGGTACACATCTTCTGAGCAAGCCATCAGCACAAACTCTGAAGAGGTATGGCGGATCCCATATGTGGAGAAGACTTTTATAAACAAGCTTCTTCTTATCCTTCCCTGGTGGTATATAATAACCTGCAACTATAAAATTAATAATATTCACGTACCAGGGGTCTGATCTGGAGACCTTGAAGAGCATGCCATCTCTCATCGAATCATTGATAGGTAATTCCTACAGATTCTCAAATTGCATTCTAGACAGGTGATCGGTAATAGAATTTTTTACTCCTTTGTTATCTTTTATTTCTAAATCAAATTCTTGGAGTAGCAAAATCTATCTTATCAATCGAGGTTTAGCATCTTTCTTAGTGAGCAAATATTTTAAGGCAGCGTGATCAGTGTAAACAATTACTTTTGCTTCTACTAAGTGATATCTGAACTTATCAATAGCAGAAATAATAGCTAGGAGTTCTTTTTTAGTTGTTGCATAATTAAGTTGAGCTCCTGTCAGAGATTTGCTAGCATAAACAATTGCATGATGCTTTTTATCTTTTGTTTGTCCCAAAACTGCCCCCACAGCATAATCGCTGGCATCACACATAATTTTAAAAGGTAATGACCAATCAGGGCATTGGATGATTGGTGCAGAGATGAGTGCTTCTTTAAGAATATTAAAAGAATTCAAACATGTATCATCAAATTTAAAAGAAATATCCTTAGCTAATACGTTTGTCAGTGGTCTAGCAATATATGAAAAATCTTTTATAAATTGGCAATAAAAATCACAATGACCCAGAAAACTTCAGATTCCTTTGATATTCATAGGTGGAGGTAGTCTTTCTATTACTTCAATTTTAACTTTATCTGCCTCAATTCCTCTTTCAGACACTAGGTGTCCCAGCACTGTTCCTTCTCTAACCATAAAATGATATTTTTCCCAATTAAGGACTAAGTGCTTTTCTTCACATCTTTGCAAAACCTTGTCTAAATTTTCAAGACAATCATTAAAAGTTTTTCCATAAATAGAAAAATCAGCTATGAAAACTTCTATGATTTCTTCAATCATATCAGAAAATATAGACATCAGGCATCTTTGAAAAGAAGCTATGGTATTACATAATCCAAAAGACATTCTTCTATAAGCATAAGTTCCATATGGACACGTAAAAGTGGTTTTGCTTTAGTCATCTTGGTGGATTGAAATTTGGTGATATCCTAAATACCCATCAAGAAAATAAAAGAAAGAATGGTTCGCTAATCTCTCTAACATTTCATCAATGAAAGGTAGCGGAAAATTATCTTTCTTAGTTGCCTTGTTAAGTTTCCGGTAATCTATACACATACACCATCCAATGACAGTTCTTTGGGGGATTAATTCATTTTTTCATTTTTAAGAACAGTCATTCCCCCTTTCTTAGGTACAACTTGAACAGGACTTACCCACTCACTATGCGGCACAGGATAGATGATCCCAGCATGCAAAAGTTTCAAAACCCCTTTCTTCACTACCTCACTCATCGTGTTGTTAAGTCTATGTTAGGGCTCCCTAGAAGGTGTACAATCTGGGTCTGTAGGAATACGATGGGTGCAAAGAATAGGGTCAATCCCTTTAAGGTCTTGGGGTGAATATCCAAAAGTAGAACGATGCTTTTCTAAGACAGTTATTAAGCGCAAAGATTCTTCTTGAGAGAGTTTATTACTTATGATCACAGGAGAATCTTGATCATTATTGAGAAAAGCATATCTCAAACCAGAAGGCAGGGGTTTAAGTTCAGTAGAGGGCTTGGGATTCTAGCAATTCATCGAGAAGATCGGGAACATGATCATCCTCTTTCTTATCAATGAAGGGTTGAGCATCATCTTCTATGTTGGGTTCAATTGGGTTATCAGGAGATGCTATCTTCTATTGGGTCTGACTCAGGAAGCGGCTCTATCTTAGTATTAAGAGAATAAGTTATGGGCACAAAGAGCTCAAAGTTTTTCCCAAGTTTGACATTCGACTTCCCCATTTGTCCTTCTTGAATAAGTCTTTCTATTGGTTTCCCAATCAACACATTAAATTCTACCGCATCAAAGATGTAGAAATTCAATAGAACTTAGGTACCATTAATAAAAATAGGAAGGGCGCACATAATTCCCAAACTTGGAACAATGCATCCTAAAAGACTTTTCAGCAATTTGATAGTAGGGGCTAAAGGCATGTCTTTTAGAAAATTTTGAGCAAATAAAACAGACATGATATTAACACCTACTAGTGGATTATAAAAAGTATCAAAAGGAGCTTTGTCAAGTTGCACTGAATAACGATAGAGGGTGAATTTAAACGAATTATCTTAGGTGAAAGCTCTGATTCCTCTAACCACTCGTCGCTCAAAACAGATACAAGCTCTTTTGTTGTCTTTTTAAAGAATTCTTTCTCAGAAGGGTCTATGAATGATGGATATATATACTCCTGAGGTTTCATCATCATATGATATTTTAAGGTATTTCTATAATCATCCAAAAGTTCATCCTCGAATTCAAACATAAAATCCGAAATTAGAGTTTTCTCCTCCTTCGGTGGTTCAAGATCTAGAATAGCTAAAGCTAGAGGTTGGGATGGTTCAGGCAAAATTTTAGGTTCAGATATTTTGGGTTCTTCTTCTAACAACTTCTCATCCTCCTCAGGAAGGTTATCTACAATTTTTATAACAATGTCTTTAGCTTGTTCAGCAGTGATATGCATGAACGAACCTCCTACGGATGAATTATGATGTTTTATGGTTTTCTTTTTAAGGTCCACAAAGAAGTGTTGGTGAAGAATGGGTTTAGGCAAAGCAAGATTAGGACTAGAATCTATAAGAGTGTTAAATCATTTCCAGGCTTTACCCAAAGGTTCATTTTTCTGTTGTTTAAAAGTTAAAAGTTTTGCACAAAGTTTGACAATCTTATAAATGGGAAAGAATTATAAACAAAAGCTAGAACTTAGGGCTCCCCAATTTCCTTTGCTCCTCTTAACGTGATGATTATACCAATGTTTAGCTTTTTCAATCAAAGAGAAAGGAAAAATCTTCCATCGTAAAGTTTCGTAAGACATGCCCTCAATGTGAAGACATGCACAAATCTGCTCAAACTCACGTAAATAGGAATAGGGGTTTTCATTAACTTTGCCAAAAAAAGATCGATCCTTAACTATTTCAATTAACTCTGGACTAAGCTCATAACAAGGTGATAGGATGGGTTAAGATGATTCGGCTGGTCTAAGGCTCAGGTCCGTGGGTAAAGAAGGGTATGCACGGGCTCCATAGTAAAAAGTAAATAAAAAACTAAAAAGATAAAAGATAAAAGTATAATACAAGATTAAGCTAGACTCAAAGTTAACCCAGCAAACAGTTCCCCAACAACGGCATCAAAAATTGCTTGTTGGTATAAATTAAATGCACACAAGTTATAAGGTATCCGCAAGCGCACAGATAAATCTATCCCATTGTAGCACTTCACCATGATAATCTCGGTTTTAATATCGAACCCAAAGGAACAGTATGTGAGTGTGTTCTAACTAGCTGGTCTATAAACTTAATCCAAATTCACAATTAATGTCAGATAATAAAGGGGAATAAAGAAGACTACTAAGGACTGTCTAGTTCCAACCTTGATAAACTTTGTCAACTAAAGCTCAATTCATGGGCGATGTCTCCCAAGGAATAAAATCATAGTTCCTTCCCTACGAGCACCATTTGGCTTACCAAATCCTACCGATGGGAGATGGACTGCAAAGGACTCAGCACAGCTATCACCTACGTGATCTACCACCTTTCGGCCAATAGGGGATATTCACAAGTAACCCTAGTTTAAGCACCACATTTACACTATGAATATTACTTCAATCAAGGAGCTACCAAGATCAAAGCACTCAAAAGAGAGTTGCAAACTTGAAGAACAATAGAGACAAATTGCTTATTTGAATCATAAGTTGATTACTAAAGAATCTTAGAAGCAAGCTCTAGAAGAACTTGATCCCACAGAATACAACAAAAGAGAGCACCGATAGACCAGAACTCCTCCAAACTCTACTCTTGCACTCTGTCTCTCTCTATCTCTAACTAAGACTATATCCTATGGAGAACTAATCTTCTCTTGATTGCTGGTCTAGATCCTGATGGAATAGGAATTAGGGTTTCTGGCTCTAGATCTGACTTGACTTCAAGGGAGTTCTGCCCTTTATTTATAGCCCAGGACATTGAATACGAGCCCTTGGATCAAACCGACTTCACGTATGGCTAAGATGCATCCTTGGAGGCGGTGGAAGAATACTCCAGAAGCTCGTGGTGGCTTCCCACCATAGAGGGCCGGGTGGCACAGGGGTGGGGCTAGCCGGCCCCACTTGGCAGGGTCTGATCCCCTCCCTTGGCGTTCTAGAACCTTCCCGTGTATTCATGATGAAATGATCCCGCGATCTCTTTTGATATTTAGGTCCTCTTTGGCGATTTTATGTATAAATCATGTAGAAAATATAGATTCATCAAAACTCATGGAAATTGTCAGTAATAACCTCCTACTCTATAGTATTTATCAATTTTGATCATTTATGGAAGAAAGGTTAACGGTTCACGGTATACTTTATCTACCGCCAACAGTCCACAACCACTTCACCCTTGATTCCAACTTGCTAACCACAAAGTTTAGAACTTGTGTGCATGTGTGTTAGCATTTTCCAAAGCATTTTATAAGGGTCAAAGTTAGCACACTAGGTTTCTAAATGCATATGCAAGAATCATGTCACCTAGTGGCACTCGATAAACCGTTTAGCCAAATATTTTCCCTCTTTATAGTATGGCTATCGATCCTAAGTCACTCACACCCTCTATGTTGTCTTGAGTGTAAAACAAAAACCTATTTGATACATTTGTCTTGATCAACCTTGTTTTTATTTTTCTCTTTCTTCTTTTCCAAGTTCAGCTTGATCATCATCAACACATGTCCATCTCCACCTCCATGGACCTCATCTTGCTCAATCACTTGGATTGCACCAACCTAGCTCATATCACCACTCATAACAAAGGTTAGTGCTAGGTTTCATCAATTATCTAAAATCAAACTAGGGCTTTCGGTAACTCCAATAAATAAGGATAAAGGTAAAAGTGTAGCTTTATTGGGTTGACAATGAGTGAGCACAAGGTTCCTAAGATCTTTCTCTACTACTATGGTTCTGACTTAGATAGACTAGTTCAGTAACTCAAATATGTATAGAACAAAAGATCACACATAAGCGCACACGGGGTCACCTGCTCATCCTAGCAGCAGAAAGCTGTGAGAAAAGTGCTAAGCAGTCTAGCCTAGGAGACCTATGCTTTAAGGACTTACTCGAATGCGTGGTGGACTACAATGGTCAGACAGAGCTGTCATCACCACCTGCTTGTTACCACAATCATATATAGGGTATTGTCGCTAACACAGGTAAACTATAGTCTAGACACTAGATCTACACTATGAACTTACTACTCTAATCGTGGCCACAAGCAGATAGACTAGAGTACTCACTAAGAGGCGCAGTGATCAGGTGCAAAGATGTGTTACAACTATGTGTATACTACAAACCAATCAACACAACAAAAGTATATTGAATATGAAATGAAGTACTAAAGTAGAGAAGATATATGATTGATAACTTAGCCTTACAAAAGAAGAAAGATGCAACAACTATACAAGACTTCTGAAGACTTATTTGGGAAACCCGAGACTAAATTGTCCTACTACTAGTAAGAATGTATTGGAGCTCTTCTCTTCTTTTTGGTGTCTTGAGAGCAAGGGGTACTCCTTTTTATAGTAATTAGAGGTGAGCTCATGGGTTCTAGGGAGGTAAAATAGTGACCTTTGATGTTCATCCCATGAGCCAAGGTGATGAGGAGTGTGTTTCCTTGCATGTATCCAAAGGTGGGACCGTTTTGGTGGAGTCATGGGTCACTACTATAAAAATGGTTTTAGGAGACAACTAATTTTATTTATAGATACGGTCAAAAGATACTTGTACCTCCAAAATACTTGAGAAACTTCGACAACAAGTAGCTTATTTAGCGAAATGGGCCAAAAACCACAGCCTCTGTAAATAGGTCCACAGAGGTGAGCCTCCTAAAGAACTGCCTCTACAAATTAGACCAATTTATAGAGGTTTGCCTCTGTTAAAAAGACTAGTCCCACTTAAGCCGCATTGCCCCGCACAGCCCTAGCTAAGTCCTAGGCCCACTCCTCTCTCTCCCATAGCCGTCAACCACTGCTCTTCTACTTGGCTCCCTCTATTCTCATCCTCCGCTCCCTCCCTCTCTCTTGCTCCGCACTAGGGCATTCGTCTTCAAGATGGTGTGTGGCACATGGTCGGGTTGAGGCACCATGCTGGAGCCGACTAGGCCAAGGTGTTTCGAGTGGAGGCAGCAGGGCTGAGGCATCCTAATGAAGGAGGCGGGGCTAAGGCACTTTTTGTGGGAGCGGTGGCATCAGAGAGATCCAAGCGTTGTGTGGCTGCCTCCGAGTCATGGCGCTCAGCTCCCGGCCCTGCTAGGCGTGGCGCGCGGCTACCCTCTCCTAGTCGTGCAGGCGTTGCCTCCTCGCCGCGTCGTGCAACTGCCACCGTCGGCCCACCGCCTACAAGCACCACCGGTGCCGCTGCCTAAGGTAAACTTCACATGCTGACGAGCCTCCATTCTCCTAAGCAAGGAGATGTTAGCTGAAAGCGCATGTGGCAAGCGTATGTTTCAAGTGATTCAGATGTTTCAGAGTTATGTTGTAAGAGTTTCATATGGATGTTACAAATTAAAGTACATCGGGATGTTGCATATATTGCAATGGCTATACACGTATGTTGCAAGCTTCTGTTCCAAATGTTTGATTTATTTTTCAGATGTATGTTGGAAGTGTGCTTATTTGGATGTATATATTTCACACATATGTTGCAAGTGTTTTATCTGGATGTTGCATATATTTTACAATTGCTTCAAGTATTTCAGGTGTTTTTGTAAGTGTTTAGACATATATTGCAAGTGTTTCAGCAGTTTTAAACGTACGTTGCAAGTGTTTCATCTGAATATTGCAAAAGTAGATCTAATGTTACTACTAGAGACCCACCTGCCATAGTCGCCTGTTACAGTTGCTGGGACGACGTCCAAGCGGGGGAAGTAGAGGGGGCGCAACGTGTGAGTGGTCCCTGCGTGGGGGCAAGCGGTGCGGGCCCCGCGTCTACGCGAAAGACGGAGTGTAGGCGCGGACGTCCGAACGCGCGTCCGTCCCAACGTCCGGATGGTAGCACCGCCGATTCTCAAAATAAATTAGCCAACAAAAAAAAGTGAAGCTAATTTTTTTTCTTTAAATCTATATATATAAACTCCGGCCGGCTTCTCCCTGTGCTACAGTAAGAGTCAGAGTTGGACCAAGTAACGCCAAACGGGGCGCTAAAAGATACCTACGGCCCACACCACACTGTACGTATGTGTATGTCTACTGTTTGATGGTTCTCAACGTACAGCTAGATGGATGGATCGGTAGTGAATGAACTCATGACATGATTGTACGTCCGTGCTGTGACGATATGATCGGGCATGGCATTGAATTAGGTCACACGTACGGCCACTATATACAGTTAAGTACTAGCTAGCAACAGCTAGCTAACCGTACCCCAGCTAGCTAACCAATTCAAGCTAATAAGCCAGCCACTAATTACAACGAACATGTGTGCCAGACACGCCAATAAATTGAGATTAAGATCGGCTGATAGGTGGTTATATATTAGTACGTATGAGCAAGGTATTGCATTGCATTATATATAGTACATATCCAAAGTCAGGTTATATGGAATAATACAGCTAGTTATTAAGTCGTAGGTGTGCATGGCAGGTGCCGTACGTATGTTCCACAGCATTACAGCAACATAGTACAGTAGTATAAGTACGTACTTTATTAGTTGGTAAGGTCGTCCCGGCCGTACATGCTGTCCCTAGCTATATACTATACCTCTGTTCAGTGCGAGAATACAATTTCAGGTTTACTTAGAGCTAAACTAACTCAAATTTGACTCAATTTTATAAAAATAATATCAACATTTAAATTCCAAATAAATATAACAATTGTGAAAATATTTGGGAATGACAAATAATACTTATTCAGTGTATATCCTTTTTATGTAAATTTGATTAAGTTTTAAATGGTTTGACCAAATATTATTCTAAAATTATGTTCTCTCCTTCCGCGGACTAATACAATTCTCGCTTTTCGAGGAGTCAAACAATTTAAAGACCGAATGTATATAAAAACGTACTAACATGTTTTATCCAAAATAAGTATCATTAGATTAGTTATAGAATATTTTCATAATACATCTATTTAGAGACATAATTGTTAATAACAAGTCACGGACATCCGTCCCATGACTCTTGTCCGGACACACCTCATCCACTCATTCACGGGCACATTCCTCATCCACTTATATGCGCGTCGCACACCCGTGGGACGAACTCTGCTCGCCCATGCCGCCCCTGCTCGGACGGACTCCACCTGCGCCACTCGGCGGCGCCGCCCGCCCTCGCAGGACGGGCTCCGCCTGCGCTGCTCGCCGGCACCGCCCCAGCTCGCGCAGCCTGCCCGTCTGAACTTGCGCCTTCCGCCATGGCCACGCTCCATCTGCCTGCCACAGCTACGGCTGAGGTCCATGCAGCCGACGATCTTCGCACCAGTGACCTCCGCGCACTCCGTGGCATCAAGCTCCAGAAGGACGAGCTCCATTTGTCCAAGCAGCAAGATGACATTGCGCTGAATGAACATATTGCAAGTGTATGTTTCAAGTGTTTCAGTTGTTTCAGAGGTACCTTGCAAGGGTTTCGTGTGGATATTACAAAAGTAGATCAGGATGTTCTATATGTTGTAAGGTTGTACACTTATGTTGCAAATGTCTATTCCCAATGTTTTATTTTTTTTCAGATGTATGTTGCAAGTGTGTTTATCTGGATGTTGCATATGTTTCACACATAAGTTATAAATGTTTTATTTGGATGCTGCGTACGTGTTGCAATGGTTTTCAAGTGTTTCATGTGTTTTTAGCAAGTGTTTCGCACACATGTTTCAAATGTTTCATCTGTCTTTGGACGTATGTTGCAAATATTTCATCTAGGTATTTTAAAAGTAGATCAAGTGTTGCACATGTCACAATGGCGCCAATGGCTGGTGGACAGTGGCCTGCCGCAGGGCTTCGACTCTTACCTCATGCCTTCCTCGCGTGGCGCGCCTCGCTCTCTACTCTCCCTCCCCTCCCTTCCCTTCCCTCCATCTCGCCGCGGCAGTTTGAGCTCGACGGGAAACCCTACCTGACGAGTACGCAAACGCCCACGGTGGTAGTGGCCCCGGGTGGGCCGACGGCGGCGCAATGCTCGTATGGTGGCCTAGAGCAAGCTGAGGTTTGTGCCATCCGCTCGCTACACATGAGAAATAAGCAGTAGCGGGCGACCGGGCGCTAGTAACACCCTAAATGTTAAATACTATTTACTATAAACTTGGTTAAACTTTAGATTATCCGACTGACACGGATCTCATAATTACATTCTTTCGTGGACGGATAACGTATCTTTTTGGAACAGAGGAGAGTGTGTGTGTGTCTATATATATATATATATATATATATATATATATATATATATATATATATATATATATATATATATATATATATATATATATATTTCCTACTCCTGGGAGTAGTTACTCCAATCTTCAATAATGCACATTGCGTATGTGTGCATACTAATTTATTAGTTTGAATATGTTTATATACTCAATTTAAGATACTACAAATCTTACTACGCGAAAATTTTTTAGAGGATCCCGTACTTTTAAATATATTACTAAAATACCACTACAATAGTATATAAAATAAGTATAACCATATACTCTATGTATACATGCATACTTAATATACATACTACCCTACCTAGATGGTCTAGTATGATCGTATACTTCGTCTACATATACTTCGTCTACATATCACGTACACAAGTTACAAGTTATTATTAGTTAATTAACGGCTTAACTTTTTTCAAGTTAGTATTTTCCTTTTGTAGGCGTCAAAACTTTAGAACAACCAAGAATTGCACTCTTTTTTCTTTATGGAGCAAGTAAGAACTACTCCTACCAGTTGGTGACTGCCTCCGTAAATTGTTTTACATAGGCAGGCCTCTAAAAATGGAGGCCATTTTTAGAGACAGACCCCTTATGAGGCCCACTTGTGTTAATATGGCCGAGGCTATATCAAGCCGTCTACAGACCTTATATAAAAACGGGAACTTAGGGTTTTAGCCATGTAATCTCACAGACGCACTCTCTCTCATCTCTCTGCGGGCAGAGGTGGCGCACGCTCGTTGGCCGCGCACGTGTGCGGGGGCAAGCGGAGCCCCCTCCAGCGGCACGGCACCCTCTCTCCTTCCTCAGGCGGCACGGTGCACATGGCGACCTCTCTCTCTTCTCCCTCCGGTGACACACGGGGTGAACGGAGCCCCCTCCGGTGGCACATGTGTGGGGGCGCGGTGCATGTGGCTCCCCCCTCTCCTCCCTCCAGCAGCGCGCACGTGGTGGAGCCAGATCCGACAACGGCAGCACGCGGGGGAGCTGGATCCTGCGGCGGTGCGCGCGGGGAGGCCTCTCTCGGCGGTGGCAGGACGGGTGAGGAGCCGGATCCGCCGGCGGGGCGCGCGGGGAGACCTCTCTCAGCGGTGGCTACGCCCGGGGGAGCCTATCCGGTTGCGGCGTGCACGGGGCCTCCGACGAGGTGGGGTGGCGTGAAGCAGGCGGGCTCGACGGTGGGCTCCGAAACAGGCTCAACGGCGGGCTTTCACTTTTTAAATTTTTTAATCCATTTTCGCAGGCTGGCACAAGACCGCCTACGAAAAAAGTGATTAATGCAATTGATTTGGTCCAGGCGGATATCGGCCTCGGAAAACCGAAAACACCCGCCTACCATAAAATTACTGTATTAGTGGTACCAAAAGCGTGCCGCGTGCGTGTTTGTTTGCACAAAACTTGCATATGCGTGCACGCACGCCATCTCGATCGATCGTACAGCTAGCCAGCTACTACTAGCGTACAACAGCAGCACCTACCGACTACCGTGTGTACAGTGCGCACACTAGCTAGCATGAAAGCTACAGGGTCAGCACTTTACCACGGTAAAGGGCAGGGCCTCTTTGACCTAGTGACTGTGTGTATATCAGTATATATGTACCACCACTGTTCAGTCGTTGATTAAGCTAACTTTATTTATATAAAAATGAGTACCAATATTTATATAACACAAAATAAGTATACATGCAATTGAAAATAAATTTTATGACCAATCGAATGGTACATATTTGATACTTCTTCCATTCCAAAAAGAATTCAATTCTAAATTAATGCTAAGTTAAATGATTTAAAGGTAGTCAAATTTATACAAAAAAATATTTATATTTATTATTACTAAATAAGTATTATTAGAGTCGTCATAAAAAATTTCATAGCATATCTATTTAGACACATACATATTAAAAATATTTTATATAAACTTTAGTTAAAATTTAGTTTAACTTTAACCAGGTGAGTGATAACTTGTACAAAGCAATCACGCTTGCACGCCGGCCTCTTCCCCGATGCAACATGGTAGTACTACCTCCGTCGCATGAAAGATGTAATTGTGGAATAGTGTCCAGTCAATCTATCTTGAAATTTTACTAAAACTATATAAATGATATTAATGCTTATCGTACTAATATAAGTACCCAAAAAGAATGCAAATCTAGGTGTATATCCAATTAAAGTGTCTAGAATTTGACCAAATATATAGATAAAAAATATTAATTTTTATTATGATGCCAAATAAGTATATTCTGCGAATAGGCTTGTGGTCCAGTGGTAGGCGTGTCTGTGCATGTAGAGTGTGTGAGTTTTGTACGTTCAAATTGTACCTAATAAAAAAATAAGTATATTGTGAAATATGTTTCATAACCAATCTAATGGTACCTATTTAGTATGATAGATATGAGTAGTTTTTATATAAATTTGATCAAACTAACAAATTTCTTTTTTAAGGAAAAGGGTATATAATTGTATTTGTATATGAAATATATTTTTATAATAATATATCTATTTAAATTAAAGTCTTAAATGTCGATTATAGTAGTTTGTATACACTCAGTCAAACTATAGTTATCATCTGACTCTCAAGTCTCACCGAATCTCCTTTGTATTATTGGTAAGTGCATGCACGTGTGATGAGGTGAACCACCTGAAACCTGGTGATGCCTATAGATGGGCAATGGGGCAACAAGGCATGCCGTGCCCTGCGGGCCATGCCTCCCTAGCCTTCGTGCCTCGCCGACAGCCCAGGCCCGGCCTGCCGGGCCACTTTTCGTGCCAAGCCGGCCCGATGAGCCCAGCTTTTTTAGCAAGCCGTGCCAGCCTGAGGCCCACTAAGAGAAGGGAAGGGGAGGCCGGGAGAGCAGGAGGCAGCAACAGCTCCGCGAGCCGCATTGGTGGCGTGGAGAAGGTGGAGGTGGCCGGTGCCTATGGTGTGGGCGCGTGGGGGCGTGGAGGAGGAGGTGGTCGGCCAACTGGTTGCCACACTCGACGCTGCCACGCTCGATGCCGGCGCCTGCGGTGCAGCCGCGCGGGTTGTGGAAGAGGCGACCGCTGCTCGAGTGGGAGGGCCATGAAGGAGGAGGCCGGCTGCCGGCGCGCTGAGCTGCGACAGGACGTGCGGAGGGAGTGACGAGCGAGAGCCGAGTGCAGGTGAGGACTGAGGAGTAGAGTGGGAAGTGCAGACTACAGCGCCGCGACGTGCGCGAGTGCGGCGCAGGGGAGGCCGGGAGGGAGATGGGGATAGGGTTTTGGGGGGAGTTGGAGCGTGGGCCTTTAGCAGGCCAAGGCCGGAAGTGGGCCGACATTGGGCCTCCACCAAATTTCAGGCCGTGCCGTGCCAGCCCGCGTGCCTAGGGTGCGGGCTAGGCACACCCTGCTCCCTCGGGCGTGCCAGCTCGGGCCCGCTAGTCACCGGGCCGAGCCAAAAAAAACGGGTCTCGTGCCGGGCTGACGGGCTCAGGCTGCATGCCCATCTATAGTGATGCCGCATGGCGTCGTCACGAATGCATGCACACGAGCAGGCCTATGGGCCGCTATGGCTAGCTATGGGTACCTTTTGCTGCTGTGCCGACAAAATGCTACCGGGCGAAAGAGAAGCGGCCGGCCTGGACCTGCATGTTGCCATTGCATGCCACCCAGCAGCTAAAGCGACGGCGACGCGAGTACCAATGGGATAGACGGCGGGTACGCGCGCGACGGCGACCCGCGCTGTGCTGCCAGTGCCAGTGCCATGCCGCGCGCTCGCCCGGCCACGTGCTGTCGGACAGCGACGGCGGAGGACGTCGGGGCCGGCGGGGACAGCCGGACAGCTCCGGGCGGCCGCAGCTTGTGGAGCGCCGGACGCTCGCGCGCGCGCGGCGACGACGTCCGGCCTACCGCCTGCAGGCCGGCTGCTAGCGTGATAGTGCCTGCTCGGAGCCACGCATGCATGATGATGTGTCGGCGCGGGCCGGGCGCGCCGCGCGGCTGCAGGTGCTTGCGCGTCCGTTGGCGGTCTGGTCGCCCGCCGAAACCGGGGGCTCTCGATGGGATATGGATCGGGTCGTTCGTCTCCAGATATCGCGCGCGCGGCAAGGGGCAGGGGCGGCAGCTGAGACGTCCTTGTGGCTGCTCCGCTGCATGCATATATGCGTATGCGCCTTTGTGGTGGTCTGCTGGTCACCACGGGCACGCGGCCTGGATCGATCAATCTCCTTTCCTTGCACTGCATGCGTCTGCATCCCTGCATGCCCTACCGTGAATGGACTAGTGCCGTGCATGTACCCGGCCGTTGCACCCGGCCGTAACCTCAACCACCGTGCTAGCTCTCTCCATCGACCATCGCTCTACATATATACTATACGAGGTACTATGCATGTATACATACGTTCCAACAACCGCTGATGATATATGGCCGCCTCGGCCCCGGCCAGCCATACATACATTACTCCATAATGGAAGCATCACAAGTGGTGTGTGTTCGCGCGCGCAGCACACGTACTGCCCCCACATTGTACATATACGACACGTGTGGTCTGCAACCGTGCTGTATTTTGGGCCATATGCATGTTCAACCAATCCATCACTTGGTACACAACTACACAAATGAATTTTATGAGCGTCTCTCATTTTTCAACAACGTGATTAGTAAACCGTATTTAATTTTTTTTGTTACGCTGTAGGTTTCAAATCATTGCTAGAAATCGATTTTCAGGAATGGTTATTGACCTAATAAAACCGCCCATAAATATATACTTAGCCCCGTTTGGGCGTTGCTGTTTCTTAATACTCTAGTAAGTATTACAAAACCACAGTTTTTCAAAACCATAGGCATGTAATACCATAGTATTTACAAACCACAGTGTTGCGAATACAAGGTTGATATGTGCCCTTGTAGTTCGTTTTGTGATGAGTGATTGTCAATGTGATCCACGTCCTAGGTTGAGTTTGTGACTAACCATGGTGTGAGTTGGGTTATGCGACATGTCTCTTGGCTTGTGGTGTGCAGGTGTGGAGCTCGGAGGCGGTGGTCGACGGCGAGGTGAAGGTTAATAGGGACGTGCCGTGCCGATGGACCGAGAGCGGTTAAGAATGGACGTGAGGATTGGACCAAGGGACTAGGAGGCCGGGTGATCAGCTGCGGTGGCTGACATCTGGGACATCGACAAGCGCAAGTGTACATGGGAGTGACCGTGTTGACCGAGTCAAGACGGCGGACGTGCGAGTCGAGCGGGGCTCAGGAGGACTTGGCGGACGGCCAGTCGAGGACAGCGGTGACATGCATCGAGTTGCAGGGGACGCGTATGGAGTACGCTACTCACGAGCGGTTTATTGGTTTGGGCCTCAAAACCATCGGGTCGACGGGTTTATGGGTTTGGGCCTCAAAACCCGGGCAAAGGTTCCAAGGAGGAATGAACGGCATGTGGCAGCATCGAGGAGTTCGCGTCGAGGTGAATCTATCTCATGAAGGGCGCGGTGGCCGTCAGATGAAGATTACCTCGGGTTGGACCATAACGTCCTCAGGTTATGTGGTTCGACTCAAAATATCTAAGGGCAAAACTGAAAATGTGTAATAGCTCTATTAATTAGGATGAGGGAGCCTCCATCTCCCTCACCTCTTTCATTTTTCCCTTTCTTTCTTCCTTAGTTTTCCCATCCCCTTAGGGTTTCTTGTGAGAGAGGTCCACAAATTGGTGAATTTGTGTAAGAACCAAAGATTGCAGCGGGAATGGAGGCCCTAACCTCCTCGTGTCCTTTGGGATTTGATTTATGATGTGTTCTTTGTGATTTGCATTTTGTTCTTCGCGCTCTTGCGTTTTTCCCTTTCTTCACGTCGTTCTACCTCTCTCTGTGGTTGATCTTTTTGCGAACCGTTTGTTCCGTGAGGTGTTATGACTCCCTAGGAAGATTTCCACCGAAGGGTTTGAGCTAAATCGGGATGAACACTTAGATCGGATGATTTTTATTTTTGGGTCATTTTCTTTGTTTCGACCAAGATCCTTCGATTCCCAAAGTTGTGAGGCATGAAAGACTATGATTTTTATGAAGTAGCATCTAGCAACCTTGGGAGCCTGCTCACAAAACTTAGGATTAATCGGAGTTAAAACGGAGGAGATCGGGTGTTTTTCGTACGACTCATAGCTGTTTTCGAGGGGACCGGACGATGCTACAGTAGCACGAAACTTAGGATTTGTGTTTGTGCGCCGTTTCACCTCGTTTGAGCTCGTTTTTTTATCCGTTTCAAATTCTGCTTTTTGCGTTGGTTTGCTAGCGGTGAGTGGATCTTTTGTAAGCATCTTTATCACTTGTTGGCATAGGTTCCTATATTAGTCTGCTCGGCCACATTCTTTCTCCCGATTGCTCAGTGGTGTTTTTGTGTATCGATTCTTGAGTATCACGCTGTGTTTCTTAGAGACATCTAGCCTTCCATAGGCTTGCGATTTACTCACCGGCGTGGGTGTGCTTTGGGGATTGATTTTGGGACATGGACCAAACTTTTCTGAAAAGAAATTTGAGGCTCCCATTCACCCCCCCTCTGGTCGCCACTTTCGGTCCTTCAAGTGTTTCTCTGTTTAAGAAAAGCCATGACGTGTTTGGCTACACGGCAATATGTTGCATTTAAAACTAGTTGGTTGTGTCTATGCTGCTAAAAATAGCATGTATCCCTAAAAATAGCATTGAAAAAGAGACACGCCATCAAAGATAGACGCGTGTCACCAAGCTCTGTCAAAAATAAAGAGGGTTGGGACCAAGTTTTTTAGACTCAAAAAAAACTGTGGTTTTATTAATACCGTAGTTCTAAAACTCCAAACTAATTACATCCAAACACCTTCTTTCTTTTAGATACCTAGGTATTTTAAAAAACTATGGTATTGATCTAAAACTCTAAAAAAAACTTTGAATCCAAACATGGCCTTAGCTTATTTCCATAGGCAGATGACATAAGACAACCGTCCCTATAAAATCACATTTTCTTGGGCGGTTTCTTATGCCAATCGTCTTTGCAAATGAGCGGATTTTTAAGGCGGTTGTCAAGCAACTAAATTCATACAATTTTCAAATGAAGTCGGATGTGACGACAAAATGTACATCACAATTGTAGTGCTTGACAAGATCTTGAACTTTGTTGCTGATAACTTTTTTATTGGAGATATTGTTTAGATGTCTAAATATATATATTTTAAGCTCTCAAGATTTGAAATTCTAATTTTCAAATGACCTCAGATATATCAAAGTTGCAATATTCGACAAGGTTTAAAACTTTGTAGTTCAAACTTGTTTTATTTAAGATTGTTAGTGGTCATAATATTGAATATTAGTTTTATAAAAAAATAATATACAAAAGAATAACATCGTATACTTAGTCATGAATGCGAAGTTACTTGTGACACGTGATCGTACGGTGGCCACTTGGACAAAAAAAAATAATTCGTTTTTTTGTGCAGTTTAATATTTCTGTGACTTTTAAAAGATAATTTTAGGGACAGTTCAATAGGTCAACCACCCCTAAAAATTTATTTTTGGAGATGGTTAACTTAATAAAACCAGCCCTAAAATTTATTTTTAGAGACGGTTTTAAAACCATCTCCATTTAAATATCTCATTTTTGCAATTGGTGTGTTATAGTAGTGTTTTTTTTAAACCGTCCTTGAAAATCAATTTTAAACGTCTGCAAAAATCGTTTGCGTTGTAGTGGTGCGTCGTTCTAAGAAGAAGATCAAGGACCACAATGTACATGTACAACAACTTTGCACTATGCATCTTTTCAAGGTGCACGTCAAGTCTCCGCACGGCGGCTATTCGAGTTGCTGTTGTTTGCATGTAGACGAATCTTGCCAGTAAAGCATTAAGTATGCATGCATGCATCGTCCTGCATGGTCCATCCGTCCATACATGGTACATATTATTCCAGTGAATTCATTTTGAGATTCCGCACTGATTTGTGTATGGCGTAGGGCGTAGGCTCCACCAAGTGCCAGCTAGCTTGCATTCCCCTATCTTTATCGACAAGGAACAAAGATAGGCCATTAACCCTACCTAGCCCTTGTTTAGTTTACCTCAAAATTCCAAGTTTTTTCACTCTCTCTCCATCACATCAATTTTTAGCCGCTTGCATGGAGTATTAAATGTAGGTAAAAAAAATAACTAATTACACAGTTTAGTTGGAAATCACGAGATGAATCTTTTGAGCCTAGTTGGTCCATGATTAGATAATATTTGCCAAATAAGACGAAAGTGGTACTATTCATTAGGTTGAAATTTTCTTCAATCTAAACAAGGGCCTAGATAATTTTCCTCAAAAAACCCTACCTTGATAATTATGTATCGATAAATATCATCACTGCCGATTCGGGCCAAACCTGCAGCGAAAACCTTGCTGCGAAAATGAAATCTGTAGTAGTGCAGTCCCTAATGATATGATGTATGAACTGTCTATCCCTGGTTGGTCATGCTTATTTTAGCTTTGACTATACATACATAAAAGAATGCTACTACATATATCTATCATAAAAAAAACTACATTTATAATATTCAAGACCATGTTGATGTCCTCATAGACACGTCGTTTAGATAATCAGACGTGGTGTTATTTCCAGAGTTGTTCAAAAGGTACAGTCCCAGACAGCTTTTTGTGCAGAGATAATGTCACTGGATATGATCACTCAAAGATGTAGTCCAGGACGCAGAGGGCCCTATATAGAAACATAAGTAACTAACTTGACATGATGGAAAGCAAGCAACTGAATAAAGCAGGAGGGAATGTGTGCGTGCATGTAGTTACATGTGCAAGGCCTTGTTTAGATTGCCTCAAAATTCCAAGTTTTTTCACTCTCTCTTCATCACATCAATTTTTAGACATATGCATGGAGCATTAAATGTAGGTAAAAAAATAACTAATTGCACAGTTTAGTTGTAAATCACGAGACGAATCTTTTGAGACTAGTTAGTCCATGATTGGACAAAGTTTGTCAAATACAAACGAAACGTGCTACAGTGTCCAGATTGCAAAAATTTGCAATCTAAACGAGGCCCAAGTGTGTAAAGCTAGCTCTAGCGCGCCCCCACGATTTGTCCCTTATCCAACGTTTCTAGCTAGCTATAGGCTCAAATGCTCAAGGCAACGATACTATCACACCAGCAAGCACCCGGCAGCCTAGCCTTTTGCACCGTCAGTGCAGCGTGTCTGCGTGTGCCATGCCATATACTCCCTCCGTCCCATTGAAAGTGTCGTTGGAAAAGCGTACCCCCCTCACAAACACGTTTCCCGGGTGACACTTTCAATGGGACGGAGGGAGTATTCTCTTGTTCCATCACTGCAAAGGCCCCTCATGCCCAAGAAAGTTGCTGAATTATATCGTCTATATATAGATTAGGCTCTTGCTTGCAGCTATGCTATTAGTTCTTGACATGATGCATCCTCGATCTATAGATAGATCACTGAAATCTTATGATTGGTTGCTATCTATCCTCTTGACATTGTTGCTAGAACGTACTTAGAACCAGACTGGACGGACTAGTATATATTCACGATTGCGATGCGATGACGAATCCTCTTGGCATTTTGATTGAATTGAATCTTGAAATTCCTAGAGCTAGCTAGGAGTCACTCTCATCCAATCGCTGCCGCATTATTGTGGGCACAACTAGTTTGATGTGGCTCTTATATACCTTATTCATCAGAAACTCAATTTCCCAGCCAATTTCAGCAGAGAGAACATGATGTGTTATTGTGGCTATCCATGCACGCATGCTCCGAGACATAGGAGGGTACGAGTATGACTTCACCGTCCATGGAAAGCCTTGGCACCGAATGAGGATCATTTCACAGTTATATATACAAGAGCCAGCGTCAAATTCCCACTGACATATATACCGATTGAAATTGAATTGTCAAGTATATGTATCAAAATCATGTTTCCGGTAGTGATAATTCCGTGGGACCTTCAGCAGTCATAGCCGTTTTTATGGTTGGTTGGCCTTTTGTAAAGACGGAGATGTTACACGGATTAAATCACGAGAAAGTGACAAGCAATGTGAACGTATCAGGTGTTCATACCAGGAAAAGAAGAAGCAAAACTTGTGGGGCGGCTATCACCACGATGGTACTACTTATATAGTTATATATATGCATGCTGTGGTTTTCAACTGGACTGCAAATGGACTTATATATGCGCATCAATTATTTCGCCGTGCGCTGAGGATATGCGAGAGCAAACCCTGCGTTTTCTGAACTACAGTTGGATGATGTAGCCATGCATGAAAGAAAGACGAAATGTAATAACTGAACTTTCTGTTGGTCTAGTTTGCCAATTGGTGTAAACCAAAATTGGGTTTGGTTTAACCTTTCCACAAATTTCAGAGAGAGCGATGTCGATGAAAAAGGTAATCAAATTGTATTGGAGAATATTTGCAGTATTGCTACCTAGCAGAACGCAGACAATACCAGCAGCTAGCACTAGAGGAAAGCTTTGGTAAACTACTCTTTTATCTTAACACAGAGATAGAAGATCATTTTTTTCCAGGTCGTTGCAGCACGTACAGACACAAGGAATCCACTAGAACACAACACCTGCAGGGTTACTGAATTAAGGAAATCAAAGGACCAAGGATCTAGTAGTAGTAAAAACCTTAGCTTTCCTTCTCTTTTTTCCTAGGGGACAGACAGACTGATCAAATCATCTTTCCATCTGCACTTGGACACTTTTAATTGCATGCATCAGTAGCAGTGTGCCCTGCCCTATCTATCTGCTTGCACTTACTACTAAACATGACAGGACAGGCATTTGCACTACTGCCGACGCCCCCCTCTTCCCCATCATCCCCTTGTTTAGTTCACCTCAAAATTCCAAGTTTTTTCACTCTCTCTCCATCACATCAATTTTTAGCCGCTTGCATGGAGTATTAAATGTAGGTAAAAAAAATATCTAATTACACAGTTTAGTTGAAAATCACGAGATGAATCTTTTGAGCCTAGTTGGTCCACGATTGGATAATATTTGTCAAATAAGACGAAAGTGGTACTATTCATCAGGTTGAAAAAATTTTCAATCTAAACAAGGGCCATACTAGGGATGGCATGGAATGGAAAGGATGGTCCTTGCAAGTCAGATGGCCTACTACAGTGGTCATGAAAAAGATGCAGTGCAGCAAACCCATAAAGGAGGGATTAAAGGCAGTGCAGCAACAATGCAGTGCAGTGGAGGACATGCATGCATGAATGGTCCTCAGTGTCCTGATGATGCAATGCACACACACACACTAGTACTTGTCTAGTGCCCTTGAACGGATGGGAAATAAAGCCAAGTGGCCTCCAGACACACAAGAATATAATCCCACGCTAACAACATGCACCCACACACAGCTCAGCTGCATTTGTAGTTGCAGTGCAGCCTCGATGGATACACACAGCAGCTAGCTAGCGTTGCTTTGCTTGCTTGTTGCGACGAGATGAGATTATTAGGTTAGATTTGATTAGATACCCTCCTGCTCCCATAGGCCCTGCCCTTGCTTGTGTTGTGTTGGCCCGGCTCAGGGCTCACCACTACTGCTAGAGAGAGAGAGGGAGACCTGCTATGCTACTGCTATCTCCTTTCCAGCTCATCCACTCATTTGCTTTGCTGAAATGAGAGGCAAATGGAAAAGCAATGCAAAGGCAACCCCATATATCCTAGCTAGTGAGAATCTTCAACAGTGCCATGACATGCTAATGGCCAATTAGTCATGATCACCGTCATCATCAGAAAAACAAATTAAAACCAGGGGATTAGCACCAAGACAAGCTAGCTAGAGCGCGAGGGGGTCGGGTACGCTACCTCGCTCGCTGTGGTCACTGCTGGACAGGACACTACTGGACATCCATCGACATAATTGCTTGTATGTACATACTCCTATATATGACTCCATGCAGATGCATCCGCATCATGCATGTTCGTTCACCAGGCGTGTGTCGTCAAAAGATGAACATGAAGTCTCTCTTTTTTAATTAAGGAATAAAACGTATTCCGGCCTTCCACTTTATTTATTCACTAGTGATTGGGTACAACTGATCAGTACAGAAAAAGGTCCGAACGACCACTCTCCACTGCGGGTGTGTTTAGTTCCAAAAATATTTTGGTTTCGGGTACCGTAGTTTTTTGTTTTATTTGGTAATTACTGTTCAATCATGGACTAATTAGGCTCAAAAGATTCGTCTCGCGATTTCACGGTGAACTGTGCAATTAGTTTTTTGTTTCGTCTACATTTAATGCTCTATGCATGTGCCGCAAGATTCGATGTGATGTTTTGGGATGAAATATTTTGGGAACTAAACACACCCTACATAGAGCACACATACAACAAAGTCATCACAGAACATAAATAACATAAAAAACAAAGACACTTAGATCTCAAAACTTCTTTGTTGCTTCTAACTCGCTCTTCCAAAAACCTGTAACAACATAACCTCCAAACGCCTGCATCCATTCTTCAGCACCATTCTCTCTTCCTCTTATAATTGGGACTTTTGTCTGATCCATTAAGTTCCCCTGTAAATTACTTGCAAGGGAACACTGTATCATTTCTATTCAACCACAAAGCCCAGCACAACGCCACCAAACCGAGCATTATCTGGCTTCTCGAAATAAAATTCCGAAGCCACGAGCCAAACATGTGAATATTATTTGTAGGTAGTTGAAAGTTGAAAGTGATGAACAACGCATTCCACGAGAATCTCGCCATACGACACTCGAAAAAGAGAATGTTTCACTGTCTCCTTTAATATAAACCACAAAAGCTACAGCTAGGGTCCCCTCTCCACCCCTTTTTAACAAGTTATCTTTTGTAAATAATATGACCCTCTTTTTTTAAATACCAGAGGAAAATCTTTATTTTTAGTGGGAGCTTTGCCTTCTGGTACAAATCTTTCCCACCATTCGTCTCTTTCTTTGTGATCTCCCTGCATAAAGATGATTGAGTCGAAAATTCAACAAAATGAAGTCTCTCTTGTTGGTGTAACCACACTGAATCCAGCAACGGAACATCAGCATGCATGTGTGTATCCCTGTCTGTCGTCTCTCTGCATATCATCCCAACATGCACGCCTGCAGCCGTACGTCAGTCGTCAGTCAGGTTACCATGCATGCATGCATGCCGTCGTTCGCCTGAGACAGTGCGTGTGATGCATCCAGTCGTGATAGCTAGGCTGTACGTTGGCTAGAGGGCTGTGACAGATGTGTGTATCAGTGTAAGAGATGTTGCATGCATGGCCCGTGTGTCCCTCCCTCGTCATCGTTCGTTCCTTGCTTCTCGCCACATCACATGGACGACGCTTTGGCGCCTAGAGCTAGAAAGGCCCACGGGATGCATGGCGCCAAGCTTAAAAAGCCAACAATGGAGGAGGAGGAGCCGGCCGGCCGGGGCAGCTGTCGATCGATCCCACCCCACCACGGAAAAGCCCAACCCACAAGAACCAAAAACCTACCTGGCCCTTGTTTAGATTGAAGATTTTTTCAACCTGATGAATAGTACCACTTTCGTCTTATTTGACAAATATTGTCCAATCGTGGACCAACTAGGCTCAAAAGATTCATCTCGTGATTTTGAACTAAACTGTGTAATTAGATATTTTTTTTACCTACATTTAGTACTCCATGCAAGCGGCTAAAAATTGATGTGATGGAGAGAGAGTGAAAAAACTTGGAATTTTGAGGTGATCTAAACAAGGGGCTGCTAGTGAATCATATGCACGGCTCGAAAGTGGTATCGCAATGCAAGAAATTAAACAGGTGAAGAAACAAGATATCTATCTATGACTGTAGCACTGATGGATCATCGACGATGGGACTGATGAATTAGATCGTACATATAGTAGTATCTGAATTGAAGACGATCAATCGAAGTAGCATCAGAGATCTATTCGATGTCACGATGCATGAGTAGTACACTGCTATTATCTAGAGCTAGTACAGATTGTTGGCAGTGGTTTGGTAAAGTTTGGCCAATAATTTGCTCCCTGGGCAGGTCAGTTACAGTGTGTTGGATTATATATTAACTGGTAAACATGCATGGAGCCAATTAATAAAGCAAACCAAAGCATCATCTGGGTGTTGCATGCATTGTATGTTGGTGGACAAAGAAAAGAGAGGGATATGAGATGTCGGCAAGGGGGATAGGGACAAGACAAGTCACCCCCGGCCAGCATCATCATCGATCGGCCGGCAGTTATTTATTCCTCTTATTACTAACACAGAAGAAAAAGATGCAATCTGCCATGCATCATGCATGCCATCACTCTAGAGCTTGGCTGCTTTACATGATTACATCAGATTTTGCTGCTCGTGTTTTCAGGTCGCTGCTCGTCGATCGATCTCGCATGGATGGTTCCAATGCAAGTTTGTGACAGGAAAAACTTTGCAATTCCTGGGTCTGATTTGAGTCTAGTGTTTGTGGCCTCTGAGAAACACAACAGTTGAGCAGCTGTTAAGTGATGTTTGATTTTAGCGTAAATATTATGGGTAATAATAGAGCACTATATATGCTTCACTGATTGTACGTTTTGTCTATGTTTTTTTTTGAGAGAGAGAAACACATTGATTGTGTATGTTTCACTACTAGTCACTACAGTCTACAGCTTTGTGTTTGCTAACAAAACAGCACTTGTCATAGTATGGGCCTCGAAGGGGAAACGGAGGCCCATTAGTACTCGAAATCTATTATCTTAACGGGAGTCGCCTGTTTGTTGTTAATAATTGGCTATTTTCAGAGTCATTCTCAATCTTTTTTGCACTATAATGGGATTTGGAACATCAGCAAGGTGAAGGAGCTCAAAGGTCCAGCATACACTCAGAATCATAGTGAGTGTATGATTGAAAGGCCATTGAAAAATGACTGAAAAAACAGTAACGAAAATCAGAAAGCACATGCATGATTGAAAGGCCACATGTCGTGCACCAGAGAATCCCAACATGATTTTCGTTTGATTTAAAATTTGACTGTTGCCGAGAGTTTAAGTTTTATATACATGTCTAAAATCCAATACAATGAACAAAAAACGAACGAATTTTCAAGTTGAATACAGTTCAAGTCGAATAGCACGTATACGAATGAGTGCCAATTAACGTCGGATTACTATGTTGTCAAAGAAAACGTCGGATTTCTAGTAGCAGTAATTAGCCCAGGCCCAGCTACGGGTGCATCGACATGCACGCGACAGAGCAGAAGCGCCAGCCATGTAGCTTTTTGGGCCGGATGCACTGTACACACGGATCACATTTTGGGACGGGCCGTACAGCATTTTGGATCACACTGCGGGTCCAAATAAGCCCACCATGAGGCCACAATGAAACAACCAACACTAAAATGAAACACAAGAGATCTTTATCTTAAAAGAAAAAATTCAGTCGAGAAGAATCAGGCCAAAATGAGTGACTTGGAGAGGCAACAGGCGATCGCCCCTCCCCTCCGTCCGTCCGCCTCCCCTGCCTCGCCGGCAGCGAGGGGGGTGAGGAAGGAGGATGCGCACCTCCTATCTCTCCTAGAGCGACGCGAAAGGTGGCGATCTGACAACCTTCCGGGGCCAGGATTGAAGGCAGAGGAGCTTTCTCCCGTGAGGTGAGCATCCCTGTTTTCCACTCTGCCGAGGGATTGGGGAAGGGGATCGACCTCGCCGTCACGAAGGAGCAGGGGAGTGAGGTTGCATGGGGGCAACCGGGGGAGGGTAGCAGATAGAGGATCTCCAATAGGGTGGAGCATCCACGGGTCATCGGTTCTGATGTTCCAACCGTGGGGGTGCTAGTTTGTGTTCGGACGCCGATTGGCCGCAGTTGGGGTTGCTTCCGGCGAAGAGGGGTGCGAATCGTCGCCTTACTTTGGCTCTGATGATCTCAAACGACCATGGGAGGTCGGGGTATCAACCGACGACCGAAGGGGGCAAAAGGCAGGCGCGATTGCAACTTGTGGAGGAGTTGCGTCAGCATCTGTTCTCTCCTACGGATGATTCGCTGAAGCAACTTGATGAAGCCTGCCGCCAATTGGAATCATCCATGGGAAGGATGATGCATGTCCAATGGGGTTGCGCCTGAAACCATCACGAAGGTTTGACCTAGCAGGAAGGGCGGGAGGAAGAAGATGAGAAAACGGATATTCGCTACGACCACTCTTGGATTCCATGTGGGTCTGGGCCTGATCCAGGATGGTATTGGATACCCAAGGGGGCGATTTCACTGGATATCCACTACCCGGACCGTCCAGATAAGGTTAAACATTTTGGCCATCTTGCTAGACGGGTCAGATCCTTTCCTCCCCCAGCGCCGCTTCAACACTCATTTGCTCATGCAGTTTCGAGGGGTGGGAGAGAGAGATCCAAATCGAGCGATGAAGAGGAGGTAGGATGATTGGATGGACGAGGATGATCTCCTAGGAGCCGATTATGCTCATGAGCAAGATCTGCGTTGGCAGTTATAGAGGGGCTCGAGGAACCAAGGAGAAGGATACAAAGGAAGAAGAGTGGAAGGAGCAGGAAATCGTGGGTTGGTGCAAGGGGATCATGAAATTGAGAGGTTCAACCCTAGCAGGAGCTGGAGGGAACCGATTTGAGGCAAATCGCACCCAATACCACTAAGGCAACTGGAACCCTAAAGGTGGGCAAGAAAATCGAGAGCCAGGGCGGTTCAATCCAGGCAAGGGAGCCGTGGGAACCGCTCAGATGCTAATTGAGGCCAACAACATCAGAATCCCTAGATCCCTCAGGGGTGGCTCCAGGGACATTGAACTAGCCGAAAGCGTGGTTTGAACATTACTGAAGGTAATCGCGCTTCCTCTTCCCAAGAGATCAAATGCTTCAGGTGTTTAGGTACTGGCCACTCCCAAGTTGATTGCACCAATGACCTTGTGTGTTACAAGTGCGAACTCAAAGAGCATTTGGCTGTGGATTGTAAGTCTTCTGAGCTTGTTGACGGTCACTAACACTTATTCTGACCAACAACATTTCACCCAAACGCATGGTAAAGTGAGGTAAATCATCATCACATGTGAAGAATTATGTTAAAATTTCACCTAGTTCCACTTGTACTTAGAGAATTATTTGTACGTAGGAAATATGACAAATTATGGCAAAAATGGTGACAAACATGGACCATAGGAGCAAGTGGACGTGGCAAGGCCACCTGGGCCCACAGGCAAGCGCCGCCCGGCCCCACCCTTTGGCCATGCCACGTCGGTGATCCGTGGGAGCCACTCCTCAGCCAATGGGAAGCCTCCATTCAAATCGTTTTTATCAAGGGCCAAGATTAACTCATGGTGGATTAATGGGCCCATTGTCATACACTTAGAGCTCTCCACCGACTTACCAACTGCCTTACCTGCCAAATTTCACCATGTGCCAACTTCACAACCACCATTGAGGAGCAACCAGCACCCTTGGAAGCAAAGATGGTGCATCCAAGGGCCGGCCCACCCAGCGCCCCCCAGTGGCCACCGACCTTGCCATTGCCTACAAATACCCACATGCCTCTCTACACTATAAATAGAGGGTGTGGAGCTCGGTGGAAAGTCATCCCATTCAGTTCTAGCCATTTCCAAGCTCTCCAAGCTTCTCTAACTTAGCTTTAGCTATAGAGTAGTAGTTTAGTAGTGGAGTAGAGCAAGAGCGGAGCTTCTCGGAGTCCGAAAGAGTCTTCTGGATCTGGTATAGCTCCTTTGTAATTCTTTTATTTCTGCATTACTTTATTCAGTATTTATTTTAGTACTTTATTCTAGTATTGCTTGCTTTACTTTAAGTACTTAGTCATTAGTGTTCATCATTAGTGAGCTTAGGTGCTTATTGTTTGGCATTAGTAGCATAGGTTATCTTATTATTAGTAGTCTTTCGTTAGTACCGGTTCCATCGTCTGGTTACGGTGCTTTGATCTTATTTTATCGGAGCTCGGATCGAAATAGTAAGTTTATATATTAAGCGTGGTGCTTAGGCTATAGATTACCTGTGGATACTGCTAGGCCTCCGGATAGATTGTGGTTGGTGGCAAGTGGTGACAGCCTTGTCCATCCTCTGTATTCCACCACGATAGGTCGAGTTATTAAATCGTAGGGCTCATGGCGGACCTTATCTATTTAACTCTCCTAGTTGGTAGGTGGGCTATGCCCCGAAGTACTATCACATTTCTCGTTATTTGTTTACCCTTAGTTACTAGGAAGATAAATCGCTCGCTCTCCCACCTAGCTATCTCTAGTTAGCTTGTTAATAGTAGTTAGTTTAGGTAGTTTACCCTCATCCTTCACTATCGTCTACCTATCTAGGATCAACTTAAAACCTATCTTTAGCAAATCCTAGACCTATATAAATTCTAGCCTTCTGTCTTCCTGTGAGAAAAAATATAAATTCAACACTCGGTACTCACCGAGCGAAGTGTTATGCGATAGTTCTGTGCGCTTGCGGAATCCTCCAATAGTCGTTAAGAAATATCAATAAGCATTTCTAGCATTGTTGCCGGGGAAGGCAGCTGGCCTTAGACTTATATTGCTAGATTCGCTAGCTAGGATTTTAGTTATCCTAAGTACTTTATCCTTTTTTCCTCATATCCTATCACTACCTTACATGATCATGGGTGATAAGTCCATTCGTGATTTTTCTGCACCCTCGGCTGCTAATGTAGCCACCGAACCCAACATTATCAATGGGGACGCTAACTTTGAGCTTAAGCCAACATTAATTACAATGGTTCAAGCTAGTCCATTCTGACTTAACTTCAAGGGAGGTTCTGCCCTTTATTTATAGCCCAGGAGGTTGAATACGAGCCCTTGGATCAAACCAACTTCACGTATGGCTGAGATGCATCCTTGGAGGTGGTAGAAGAACATTCTAGAAGCTCGTGGTGGCATCCCACCATAGAGGGCCAGGTGGCATAGGGTATTCATGATGAAATGATCCCCTGCCTCGGTGTGCAGTCCTCAAGTGTTCTCTAGAACCTTTCTGTGTATTCATGATGAAATGATCTCATGATCTCTTTTGATATTTAGATCCTCTTTGGCGATTTTCTATATAAATCCTGTAGAAAATATAGATTCACCAAAACTCATGAAAAATGTCAGTAATAACCTCCTACTCTATAGTATTTATCATTTATGAAAGAAAGATTGATGATTCACGGTATACTTTATCTACCGTCAACAAGCCCCCCCACACTTAGGCTTTTACTCGTCCTCGAGAAAAGGATGGATTACTTAAGACATAACTCTAGAACAAAACATCAACATAAGATTGTTCCTAGTCATGCATGTACTGCTACATTCAAAGTGTCTACCATGAAACTTTAGATGGTTGAAGAACAGAACAGTGTGAAACAGATCACCTTTATTCTTTCATTTGAGTTAATCGGAGAAACAGTTGAGATTTTGAAAAACAAAAACATAGCTTCTCCTTTTGCAGTACTCTCAAATCACTGATATGTCTAGTATTTTTGAATCCTTACCAAGGCATAAATGACATTACCTTCTTTCTTCCTATATCTAAAAGCTTATGTGGATCTCAGATAGGTACGAAAATGTGAAGACATACTTGTATTGCACATATTGTAAAGTCAAAACAAGAATCCAAGAAGAAAAATGTCATACTCTTAGATCAAGATGTGCATGTTTGTGGAATATATAGTGGCTAATCCTAATTCTACTATGCTTCTTGAAACATGTCTCTCTTATTCAACACTTGAAAACATTTGCTAGAGAGTATGGGCTATCTTTTTTCTCTTCTCTTTTCTTTCTTTTTTTTCTTTTAGTGGGCATCTAAGTACCCATTGTTTTAGATACTTGGACACTTGTCCATTTTTCCTATACTTTTCTTTTTTTTGCATAGCCACACATCTCTTTTTGCAATCGGAAAATTTTAAGAAAGACATTTACAAGAACTTGGAGCATTTATTTCTAACAAATATTTTTGTGTCTTCTCCTAGTGTAGGAGTAAAATATTTTTGGTGGATGGAAAACATGTGATTGCATACTCCCAATATAGGAATAGCAGAAAATATATGGAGTGTACGTGGTCTTGATCTTGAAAGCATGATAAATTTCTCAACAAGGGTCACAAGGTTTGACTAAACTCAATACAAATACAAGTTGTATATGTAGAAGGTTTATCTATCCTATGTATGACTCTGGTAGGACATTGCTATTACTACAAAGAAGAGGTATAGCTATTTATTTTACTTTTGAAATAAAATTCTCCAATGATAAAACTTCAAGATTCAGGTTCTCATTATTCTACTATATCATATTCCTCAATAACTTAAGCAATCATGGGGTCCCTAAAATAAGTTCCCAATAGTAACAAGACTTCCAAAAAAGTGTTATGTGAGTTTATTCCTAAGTCATGACTGAAATAATCTTTTCCTGTCCCTATTAAGATGTCTTAGCATGTGATTTTCAATTCTATTCAAAACAGAAGGCGAAATATACGAAACTGGAGTGTATTAGGCTCAAACCTGACCTTGGACAAAATGCGACGCGAGATGGTGAGGTGGTGGACCGGCCGGCCCAATAGGGTGACCAGGCGGCACCTGTTGGTGTCCCCTCGAGGTCCACTTTGGCGTACGAGGTCCCTGATTAATTATCTTTCTAATTTCATGATTTTCCCGATCAAATTTTGTTCCGTGGTCGCGATGTGTCTTCCCCACACATATTTTCCTGTATAAACTCTTTTGCACAACATGTGGAGACAAACACATATCCAAAAATAGTAGAGAGATAGAGAACAAGTAATCATATCAGAAAGCTTTATTAATGAAGAATAAGGCACTTTATTATTCTAAACCAATCTTCTAAACAATTGAGTTAACAAACCAAACCTAATATTTAAAACGAACCTAACAATTTGAAGCGACAAATCTAACTCTTAGCCTAAACTATGCCCTATCACTCAGATACATAATTTAATCCTTCTTAGCTAGCCTAGCCATCTCTCTAACAAGCCCCTCATTCTCTTTCTTGAGATTGTTAATTTCTAACGTATTCATCTCAGTCTGCCTACTTATAGTACAAACGGTAATAAAAATAAGCACAAGTGCTTGCTTGAGAGATTCAACCCTATCTTCGAGCATGGCTATGATCATTCTGGGGCACTTGGCTTCTCTTTCCAAGGTAGAAGGTGTAGATCTTTTGGGAGCTTCTCTCAGTGAAATGAATTTGACTTGATTTGGATCAGTGCGAATTCCATCCAGAGAGATACGAGGAGTGGCATTAGTGTATTTCACACATGTTACCTCCCCCAACTTGTTAGTTTTCACACCCACAATCCTCTCATTGGGTCATGTAGGCAGCATCTTGGTGTTCTTCGACGTAGCAACCATTGGTCCCTTCAGTGCATCCTTCAGGAGTAGATGCTCCTGTGGCATCGGGAGCGTATGCTGACGAGCTTGGGCGTAGTAGGACTGCCCATAGGTCTTCTTAGGTGGCACGGGCACTACTTCCTTTAGAGGGATGACAATAAGAGGAAGAGCTTTTTCTATAGGAACGATGGCTAGAGCATCTGCCTTTGGCAGAGTCTTGTTGAAGTCAGCTCCGAAAACTATGATATCTTTTCCGGCCATTGGATCTTAGAGAAGGAGAGAACTCTTACTATGAAGAGGAGAGAAGGCTTGAATGGAATGAGTTTGAAAGTAGGCATGGGGTTGTTTATATAGAGGGGTTAACTTGCAGCATAGATCTTTCCTAGATAGATCCGTGCGAAAGAATATCCGAATGAATCGCAACTAGATGCATTCTATCTTGGAAGGGTGTAGAAGGGTCATAAGAGTTGGCAGCGCGTGAGAGGTGGAGATGGGGGGATAGGCGGCATAGAGGTGGGGCTGGCAAGCCCCACCTATCATCCTCTCGGGCTCATCTTCGTCTCGTGTGTTCCTAACTCTATTTCCTTCCTGAAAAACACGTATTCGCATTTTATTTCACAACAGAGGATGATAGTGGTGTAATTAAGGTATAATGAAATCTAATTGCTCAACTACCTCAAGTGGTTTATCAGGTTCTAAAAAGATTTTGAGATGTTGGCCATTTACCTTGAATAACGTACCTTCATTGTTTTGAAGAGTTACCGCTCCATGCATTGAAGTGCTCACCACCATAAATGGTCCTTCCCACTTGGTCCGTAGTTTTCCATGCCCGAATAATCTGACCTTGGAATTAAAAAGTAATACCTTATCTCTGGGTACAAACTTCTTCTTAATTCTCTTGTCATGCCATCTTTTAGTTCTTGCTTTATAGATTCTTGAATTGTGATAAGCTTTCTCTCGCCATTCTTCTAATTTAGAGAGTTGCGTCTTTCTCTTTTCTCCTGCAGCTTCAAAGTCCATGTTCCATCTCTTGATAGCCCAATGAGCTTTGAATTCTAACTCCATAGGTAGATGGAAAGTGTTGGTGAAGAATGGGTTTAGGCAAAGCAAGATTAGGACTAGAATCTATAAGAGTGTTAAATCATTCCCAGGCTTTACCCAAAGGTTCATTTTTCTGTTGTTTAAAAGTTAAAAGTTTTGCACAAAGTTTGACAATCTTATAAATGGGAAAGAATTATAAACAAAAGCTAGAACTTAGGGCTCCCCAATTTCCTTTGCTCCTCTTAACGTGATGATTATACCAATGTTTAGCTTTTTCAATCAAAGAGAAAGGAAAAATCTTCCATCGTAAAGTTTCATAAGACATGCCCTCAATGTGAATACATGCACAAATCTGCTTAAACTCACGTAAATGGGAATAGGGGTTTTCATTAACTTTGCCAAAAAAAGATCGATCCTTAACTATTTCAATTAACTCTGGACTAAGCTCATAACAAGGTGATAGGATGGGTTAAGATGATTCGGCTGGTCTAAGGCTCAGGTCCGTGGGTAAAGAAGGGTATGCACGGGCTCCATAGTAAAAAGTAAATAAAAAACTAAAAAGATAAAAGATAAAAGTATAATACAAGATTAAGCTAGACTCAAAATTAACTCAGCAAACAGTTCCCCAACAACGGCATCAAAAATTGCTTGTTGGTATAAATTAAATGCACACAAGTTATAAGGTATCCGCAAGCGCACAGATAAATCTATCCCATTGTAGCACTTCACCATGATAATCTCGGTTTTAATATCGAACCCAAAGGAACAGTATGTGAGTGTGTTCTAACTAGCTGGTCTATAAACTTAATCCAAATTCACAATTAATGTCAGATAATAAAGGGGAATAAAGAAGACTACTAAGGACTGTCTAGTTCCAACCTTGATAAACTTTGTCAACTAAAGCTCAATTCATGGGCGATGTCTCCCAAGGAATAAAATCATAGTTCCTTCCCTACGAGCACCATTTGGCTTACCAAATCCTACCGATGGGAGATGGACTGCAAAGGACTCAGCACAGCTATCACCTACGTGATCTACCACCTTTCGGCCAATAGGGGATATTCACAAGTAACCCTAGTTTAAGCACCACGTTTACACTATGAATATTACTTCAATCAAGGAGCTACCAAGATCAAAGCACTCAAAAGAGAGTCGCCATTCTTCTAATTTAGAGAGTTGCGTCTTTCTCTTTTCTCCTGCAGCTTCAAAGTCCATGTTCCATCTCTTGATAGCCCAATGAGCTTTGAATTCTAACTCCATAGGTAGATGGAAAGTCTTTTTGTACACCAGCTGATACGGTGACATACCCAATGGTGTCTTATAGGTCATACGATAAGCCCAAAGTGCATCGGGTAGTTTATCTTTCCATGCAGTTCCCATTTTATCGACCGTCTTCTGTAAAATATTCTTGATTTGCTTATTCGACGTCTCCGCCTGGCCACTTGTTTGAGGGTGATATGGTGTAGCAACATTGTGACGAATCCCATGTCTCAATAAATAGTGATGGAAATTCCTGTCAGTAAAATGTGTCCCTCCATCACTGATCACCATTCTAGGCACTCCAAATCTTGAGAATATTATTTCATGAAATATTTTCTTGGAGTGTTTAGCATCAGCAGCTCTGCATGGCATGACTTCAACCCACTTGAAAATATAATCAACTGCCACCAAGATGTACTCACAGTTCTTTGACTTTGGTAATGGTCCCATATAGTCAATTCTCCAGACAACAAAGAGTTCAATCTGGAGATTGTTGGTAAGTGGCATGACATCTCTTAAATTTATATTTTCATGCTTCTGACATGCTCCACATCTCCGGATGAAATCTTTTGTGTCTTCATACATGGTTGGCCAATAGAATCCACTTTACCAAATCATTATATGAGTGCGGAATACCCCATAATGTCCTCCATATGGTGATGAGTGGCATCTTTCAATGATTTGAATGCCTTCCTCTACCGGTACACATCTTCTGAGCAAGCCATCAGCACAAACTCTGAAGAGGTATGGCGGATCCCATATGTGGAGAAGACTTTTATAAACAAGCTTCTTCTTATCCTTCCCTGGTGGTATATAATAACCTGCAACTATAAAATTAATAATATTCACGTACCAGGGGTCTGATCTGGAGACCTTGAAGAGCATGCCATCTCTCATCGAATCATTGATAGGTAATTCCTACAGATTCTCAAATTACATTCTAGACAGGTGATCGGTAATAGAATTTTTTACTCCTTTGTTATCTTTTATTTCTAAATCAAATTCTTGGAGTAGCAAAATCTATCTTATCAATCGAGGTTTAGCATCTTTCTTAGTGAGCAAATATTTTAAGGCAGCGTGATCAGTGTAAACAATTACTTTTGCTTCTACTAAGTAATATCTGAACTTATCAATAGCAGAAATAATAGCTAGGAGTTCTTTTTTAGTTGTTGCATAATTAAGTTGAGCTCCTGTCAGAGATTTGCTAGCATAAACAATTGCATGATGCTTTTTATCTTTTGTTTGTCCCAAAACTGCCCCCACAGCATAATCGCTGGCATCACACATAATTTTAAAAGGTAATGACCAATCAGGGCATTGGATGATTGGTGCAGAGATGAGTGCTTCTTTAAGAATATTAAAAGAATTCAAACATGTATCATCAAATTTAAAAGAAATATCCTTAGCTAATACGTTTGTCAGTGGTCTAGCAATATATGAAAAATCTTTTATAAATTGGCAATAAAAATCACAATGACCCAGAAAACTTCAGATTCCTTTGATATTCATAGGTGGAGGTAGTCTTTCTATTACTTCAATTTTAACTTTATCTGCCTCAATTCCTCTTTCAGACACTAGGTGTCCCAGCACTGTTCCTTCTCTAACCATAAAATGATATTTTTCCCAATTAAGGACTAAGTGCTTTTCTTCACATCTTTGCAAAACCTTGTCTAAATTTTCAAGACAATCATTAAAAGTTTTTCCATAAATAGAAAAATCAGCTATGAAAACTTCTATGATTTCTTCAATCATATCAGAAAATATAGACATCAGGCATCTTTGAAAAGAAGCTATGGTATTACATAATCCAAAAGACATTCTTCTATAAGCATAAGTTCCATATGGACACGTAAAAGTGGTTTTGCTTTAGTCATCTTGGTGGATTGAAATTTGGTGATATCCTAAATACCCATCAAGAAAATAAAAGAAAGAATGGTTCGCTAATCTCTCTAACATTTCATCAATGAAAGGTAGCGGAAAATTATCTTTCTTAGTTGCCTTGTTAAGTTTCCGGTAATCTATACACATACACCATCCAATGACAGTTCTTTGGGGGATTAATTCATTTTTTCATTTTTAAGAACAGTCATTCCCCCTTTCTTAGGTACAACTTGAACAGGACTTACCCACTCACTATGCGGCACAGGATAGATGATCCCAGCATGCAAAAGTTTCAAAACCCCTTTCTTCACTACCTCACTCATCGTGTTGTTAAGTCTATGTTAGGGCTCCCTAGAAGGTGTACAATCTGGGTCTGTAGGAATACGATGGGTGCAAAGAATAGGGTCAATCCCTTTAAGGTCTTGGGGTGAATATCCAAAAGTAGAACGATGCTTTTCTAAGACAGTTATTAAGCGCAAAGATTCTTCTTGAGAGAGTTTATTACTTATGATCACAGGAGAATCTTGATCATTATTGAGAAAAGCATATCTCAAACCAGAAGGCAGGGGTTTAAGTTCAGTAGAGGGCTTGGGATTCTAGCAATTCATCGAGAAGATCGGGAACATGATCATCCTCTTTCTTATCAATGAAGGGTTGAGCATCATCTTCTATGTTGGGTTCAATTGGGTTATCAGGAGATGCTATCTTCTATTGGGTCTGACTCAGGAAGCGGCTCTATCTTAGTATTAAGAGAATAAGTTATGGGCACAAAGAGCTCAAAGTTTTTCCCAAGTTTGACATTCGACTTCCCCATTTGTCCTTCTTGAATAAGTCTTTCTATTGGTTTCCCAATCAACACATTAAATTCTACCGCATCAAAGATGTAGAAATTCAATAGAACTTAGGTACCATTAATAAAAATAGGAAGGGCGCACATAATTCCCAAACTTGGAACAATGCATCCTAAAAGACTTTTCAGCAATTTGATAGTAGGGGCTAAAGGCATGTCTTTTAGAAAATTTTGAGCAAATAAAACAGACATGATATTAACACCTACTAGTGGATTATAAAAAGTATCAAAAGGAGCTTTGTCAAGTTGCACTGAATAACGATAGAGGGTGAATTTAAACGAATTATCTTAGGTGAAAGCTCTGATTCCTCTAACCACTCGTCGCTCAAAACAGATACAAGCTCTTTTGTTGTCTTTTTAAAGAATTCTTTCTCAGAAGGGTCTATGAATGATGGATATATATACTCCTGAGGTTTCATCATCATATGATATTTTAAGGTATTTCTATAATCATCCAAAAGTTCATCCTCGAATTCAAACATAAAATCCGAAATTAGAGTTTTCTCCTCCTTCGGTGGTTCAAGATCTAGAATAGCTAAAGCTAGAGGTTGGGATGGTTCAGGCAAAATTTTAGGTTCAGATATTTTGGGTTCTTCTTCTAACAACTTCTCATCCTCCTCAGGAAGGTTATCTACAATTTTTATAACAATGTCTTTAGCTTGTTCAGCAGTGATATGCATGAACGAACCTCCTACGGATGAATTATGATGTTTTATGGTTTTCTTTTTAAGGTCCACAAAGAAGTGTTGGTGAAGAATGGGTTTAGGCAAAGCAAGATTAGGACTAGAATCTATAAGAGTGTTAAATCATTTCCAGGCTTTACCCAAAGGTTCATTTTTCTGTTGTTTAAAAGTTAAAAGTTTTGCACAAAGTTTGACAATCTTATAAATGGGAAAGAATTATAAACAAAAGCTAGAACTTAGGGCTCCCCAATTTCCTTTGCTCCTCTTAACGTGATGATTATACCAATGTTTAGCTTTTTCAATCAAAGAGAAAGGAAAAATCTTCCATCGTAAAGTTTCGTAAGACATGCCCTCAATGTGAAGACATGCACAAATCTGCTCAAACTCACGTAAATAGGAATAGGGGTTTTCATTAACTTTGCCAAAAAAAGATCGATCCTTAACTATTTCAATTAACTCTGGACTAAGCTCATAACAAGGTGATAGGATGGGTTAAGATGATTCGGCTGGTCTAAGGCTCAGGTCCGTGGGTAAAGAAGGGTATGCACGGGCTCCATAGTAAAAAGTAAATAAAAAACTAAAAAGATAAAAGATAAAAGTATAATACAAGATTAAGCTAGACTCAAAGTTAACCCAGCAAACAGTTCCCCAACAACGGCATCAAAAATTGCTTGTTGGTATAAATTAAATGCACACAAGTTATAAGGTATCCGCAAGCGCACAGATAAATCTATCCCATTGTAGCACTTCACCATGATAATCTCGGTTTTAATATCGAACCCAAAGGAACAGTATGTGAGTGTGTTCTAACTAGCTGGTCTATAAACTTAATCCAAATTCACAATTAATGTCAGATAATAAAGGGGAATAAAGAAGACTACTAAGGACTGTCTAGTTCCAACCTTGATAAACTTTGTCAACTAAAGCTCAATTCATGGGCGATGTCTCCCAAGGAATAAAATCATAGTTCCTTCCCTACGAGCACCATTTGGCTTACCAAATCCTACCGATGGGAGATGGACTGCAAAGGACTCAGCACAGCTATCACCTACGTGATCTACCACCTTTCGGCCAATAGGGGATATTCACAAGTAACCCTAGTTTAAGCACCACATTTACACTATGAATATTACTTCAATCAAGGAGCTACCAAGATCAAAGCACTCAAAAGAGAGTTGCAAACTTGAAGAACAATAGAGACAAATTGCTTATTTGAATCATAAGTTGATTACTAAAGAATCTTAGAAGCAAGCTCTAGAAGAACTTGATCCCACAGAATACAACAAAAGAGAGCACCGATAGACCAGAACTCCTCCAAACTCTACTCTTGCACTCTGTCTCTCTCTATCTCTAACTAAGACTATATCCTATGGAGAACTAATCTTCTCTTGATTGCTGGTCTAGATCCTGATGGAATAGGAATTAGGGTTTCTGGCTCTAGATCTGACTTGACTTCAAGGGAGTTCTGCCCTTTATTTATAGCCCAGGACATTGAATACGAGCCCTTGGATCAAACCGACTTCACGTATGGCTAAGATGCATCCTTGGAGGCGGTGGAAGAATACTCCAGAAGCTCGTGGTGGCTTCCCACCATAGAGGGCCGGGTGGCACAGGGGTGGGGCTAGCCGGCCCCACTTGGCAGGGTCTGATCCCCTCCCTTGGCGTTCTAGAACCTTCCCGTGTATTCATGATGAAATGATCCCGCGATCTCTTTTGATATTTAGGTCCTCTTTGGCGATTTTATGTATAAATCATGTAGAAAATATAGATTCATCAAAACTCATGGAAATTGTCAGTAATAACCTCCTACTCTATAGTATTTATCAATTTTGATCATTTATGGAAGAAAGGTTAACGGTTCACGGTATACTTTATCTACCGCCAACAGTCCACAACCACTTCACCCTTGATTCCAACTTGCTAACCACAAAGTTTAGAACTTGTGTGCATGTGTGTTAGCATTTTCCAAAGCATTTTATAAGGGTCAAAGTTAGCACACTAGGTTTCTAAATGCATATGCAAGAATCATGTCACCTAGTGGCACTCGATAAACCGTTTAGCCAAATATTTTCCCTCTTTATAGTATGGCTATCGATCCTAAGTCACTCACACCCTCTATGTTGTCTTGAGTGTAAAACAAAAACCTATTTGATACATTTGTCTTGATCAACCTTGTTTTTATTTTTCTCTTTCTTCTTTTCCAAGTTCAGCTTGATCATCATCAACACATGTCCATCTCCACCTCCATGGACCTCATCTTGCTCAATCACTTGGATTGCACCAACCTAGCTCATATCACCACTCATAACAAAGGTTAGTGCTAGGTTTCATCAATTATCTAAAATCAAACTAGGGCTTTCGGTAACTCCAATAAATAAGGATAAAGGTAAAAGTGTAGCTTTATTGGGTTGACAATGAGTGAGCACAAGGTTCCTAAGATCTTTCTCTACTACTATGGTTCTGACTTAGATAGACTAGTTCAGTAACTCAAATATGTATAGAACAAAAGATCACACATAAGCGCACACGGGGTCACCTGCTCATCCTAGCAGCAGAAAGCTGTGAGAAAAGTGCTAAGCAGTCTAGCCTAGGAGACCTATGCTTTAAGGACTTACTCGAATGCGTGGTGGACTACAATGGTCAGACAGAGCTGTCATCACCACCTGCTTGTTACCACAATCATATATAGGGTATTGTCGCTAACACAGGTAAACTATAGTCTAGACACTAGATCTACACTATGAACTTACTACTCTAATCGTGGCCACAAGCAGATAGACTAGAGTACTCACTAAGAGGCGCAGTGATCAGGTGCAAAGATGTGTTACAACTATGTGTATACTACAAACCAATCAACACAACAAAAGTATATTGAATATGAAATGAAGTACTAAAGTAGAGAAGATATATGATTGATAACTTAGCCTTACAAAAGAAGAAAGATGCAACAACTATACAAGACTTCTGAAGACTTATTTGGGAAACCCGAGACTAAATTGTCCTACTACTAGTAAGAATGTATTGGAGCTCTTCTCTTCTTTTTGGTGTCTTGAGAGCAAGGGGTACTCCTTTTTATAGTAATTAGAGGTGAGCTCATGGGTTCTAGGGAGGTAAAATAGTGACCTTTGATGTTCATCCCATGAGCCAAGGTGATGAGGAGTGTGTTTCCTTGCATGTATCCAAAGGTGGGACCGTTTTGGTGGAGTCATGGGTCACTACTATAAAAATGGTTTTAGGAGACAACTAATTTTATTTATAGATACGGTCAAAAGATACTTGTACCTCCAAAATACTTGAGAAACTTCGACAACAAGTAGCTTATTTAGCGAAATGGGCCAAAAACCACAGCCTCTGTAAATAGGTCCACAGAGGTGAGCCTCCTAAAGAACTGCCTCTACAAATTAGACCAATTTATAGAGGTTTGCCTCTGTTAAAAAGACTAGTCCCACTTAAGCCGCATTGCCCCGCACAGCCCTAGCTAAGTCCTAGGCCCACTCCTCTCTCTCCCATAGCCGTCAACCACTGCTCTTCTACTTGGCTCCCTCTATTCTCATCCTCCGCTCCCTCCCTCTCTCTTGCTCCGCACTAGGGCATTCGTCTTCAAGATGGTGTGTGGCACATGGTCGGGTTGAGGCACCATGCTGGAGCCGACTAGGCCAAGGTGTTTCGAGTGGAGGCAGCAGGGCTGAGGCATCCTAATGAAGGAGGCGGGGCTAAGGCACTTTTTGTGGGAGCGGTGGCATCAGAGAGATCCAAGCGTTGTGTGGCTGCCTCCGAGTCATGGCGCTCAGCTCCCGGCCCTGCTAGGCGTGGCGCGCGGCTACCCTCTCCTAGTCGTGCAGGCGTTGCCTCCTCGCCGCGTCGTGCAACCGCCACCGTCGGCCCACCGCCTACAAGCACCACCGGTGCCGCTGCCTAAGGTAAACTTCACATGCTGACGAGCCTCCATTCTCCTAAGCAAGGAGATGTTAGCTGAAAGCGCATGTGGCAAGCGTATGTTTCAAGTGATTCAGATGTTTCAGAGTTATGTTGTAAGAGTTTCATATGGATGTTACAAATTAAAGTACATCGGGATGTTGCATATATTGCAATGGCTATACACGTATGTTGCAAGCTTCTGTTCCAAATGTTTGATTTATTTTTCAGATGTATGTTGGAAGTGTGCTTATTTGGATGTATATATTTCACACATATGTTGCAAGTGTTTTATCTGGATGTTGCATATATTTTACAATTGCTTCAAGTATTTCAGGTGTTTTTGTAAGTGTTTAGACATATATTGCAAGTGTTTCAGCAGTTTTAAACGTACGTTGCAAGTGTTTCATCTGAATATTGCAAAAGTAGATCTAATGTTACTACTAGAGACCCACCTGCCATAGTCGCCTGTTACAGTTGCTGGGACGACGTCCAAGCGGGGGAAGTAGAGGGGGCGCAACGTGTGAGTGGTCCCTGCGTGGGGGCAAGCGGTGCGGGCCCCGCGTCTACGCGAAAGACGGAGTGTAGGCGCGGACGTCCGAACGCGCGTCCGTCCCAACGTCCGGATGGTAGCACCGCCGATTCTCAAAATAAATTAGCCAACAAAAAAAAGTGAAGCTAATTTTTTTCTTTAAATCTATATATATAAACTCCGGCCGGCTTCTCCCTGTGCTACAGTAAGAGTCAGAGTTGGACCAAGTAACGCCAAACGGGGCGCTAAAAGATACCTACGGCCCACACCACACTGTACGTATGTGTATGTCTACTGTTTGATGGTTCTCAACGTACAGCTAGATGGATGGATCGGTAGTGAATGAACTCATGACATGATTGTACGTCCGTGCTGTGACGATATGATCGGGCATGGCATTGAATTAGGTCACACGTACGGCCACTATATACAGTTAAGTACTAGCTAGCAACAGCTAGCTAACCGTACCCCAGCTAGCTAACCAATTCAAGCTAATAAGCCAGCCACTAATTACAACGAACATGTGTGCCAGACACGCCAATAAATTGAGATTAAGATCGGCTGATAGGTGGTTATATATTAGTACGTATGAGCAAGGTATTGCATTGCATTATATATAGTACATATCCAAAGTCAGGTTATATGGAATAATACAGCTAGTTATTAAGTCGTAGGTGTGCATGGCAGGTGCCGTACGTATGTTCCACAGCATTACAGCAACATAGTACAGTAGTATAAGTACGTACTTTATTAGTTGGTAAGGTCGTCCCGGCCGTACATGCTGTCCCTAGCTATATACTATACCTCTGTTCAGTGCGAGAATACAATTTCAGGTTTACTTAGAGCTAAACTAACTCAAATTTGACTCAATTTTATAAAAATAATATCAACATTTAAATTCCAAATAAATATAACAATTGTGAAAATATTTGGGAATGACAAATAATACTTATTCAGTGTATATCCTTTTTATGTAAATTTGATTAAGTTTTAAATGGTTTGACCGAATATTATTCTAAAATTATGTTCTCTCCTTCCGCGGACTAATACAATTCTCGCTTTTCGAGGAGTCAAACAATTTAAAGACCGAATGTATATAAAAACGTACTTACATGTTTTATCCAAAATAAGTATCATTAGATTAGTTATAGAATATTTTCATAATACATCTATTTAGAGACATAATTGTTAATAACAAGTCACGGACATCCGTCCCATGACTCTTGTCCGGACACACCTCATCCACTCATTCACGGGCACATTCCTCATCCACTTATATGCGCGTCGCACACCCGTGGGACGAACTCTGCTCGCCCATGCCGCCCCTGCTCGGACGGACTCCACCTGCGCCACTCGGCGGCGCCGCCCGCCCTCGCAGGACGGGCTCCGCTTGCGCTGCTCGCCGGCACCGCCCCAGCTCGCGCAGCCTGCCCGTCTGAACTTGCGCCTTCCGCCATGGCCACGCTCCATCTGCCTGCCACAGCTACGGCTGAGGTCCATGCAGCCGACGATCTTCGCACCAGTGACCTCCGCGCACTCCGTGGCATCAAGCTCCAGAAGGACGAGCTCCATTTGTCCAAGCAGCAAGATGACATTGCGCTGAATGAACATATTGCAAGTGTATGTTTCAAGTGTTTCAGTTGTTTCAGAGGTACCTTGCAAGGGTTTCGTGTGGATATTACAAAAGTAGATCAGGATGTTCTATATGTTGTAAGGTTGTACACTTATGTTGCAAATGTCTATTCCCAATGTTTTATTTTTTTTTCAGATGTATGTTGCAAGTGTGTTTATCTGGATGTTGCATATGTTTCACACATAAGTTATAAATGTTTTATTTGGATGCTGCGTACGTGTTGCAATGGTTTTCAAGTGTTTCATGTGTTTTTAGCAAGTGTTTCGCACACATGTTTCAAATGTTTCATCTGTCTTTGGACGTATGTTGCAAATATTTCATCTAGGTATTTTAAAAGTAGATCAAGTGTTGCACATGTCACAATGGCGCCAATGGCTGGTGGACAGTGGCCTGCCGCAGGGCTTCGACTCTTACCTCATGCCTTCCTCGCGTGGCGCGCCTCGCTCTCTACTCTCCCTCCCCTCCCTTCCCTTCCCTCCATCTCGCCGCGGCAGTTTGAGCTCGACGGGAAACCCTACCTGACGAGTACGCAAACGCCCACGGTGGTAGTGGCCCCGGGTGGGCCGACGGCGGCGCAATGCTCGTATGGTGGCCTAGAGCAAGCTGAGGTTTGTGCCATCCGCTCGCTACACATGAGAAATAAGCAGTAGCGGGCGACCGGGCGCTAGTAACACCCTAAATGTTAAATACTATTTACTATAAACTTGGTTAAACTTTAGATTATCCGACTGACACGGATCTCATAATTACATTCTTTCGTGGACGGATAACGTATCTTTTTGGAACAGAGGAGAGTGTGTGTGTCTATATATATATATATATATATATATATATATATATATATATATATATATATATATATATATATATATATATATATATATATATATATATATATATATATATATATATTTTCCTACTCCTGGGAGTAGTTACTCCAATCTTCAATAATGCACATTGCGTATGTGGGCATACTAATTTATTAGTTTGAATATGTTTATATACTCAATTTAAGATACTACAAATCTTACTACGCGAAAATTTTTTAGAGGATCCCGTACTTTTAAATATATTACTAAAATACCACTACAATAGTATATAAAATAAGTATAACCATATACTCTATGTATACATGCATACTTAATATACATACTACCCTACCTAGATGGTCTAGTATGATCGTATACTTCGTCTACATATACTTCGTCTACATATCACGTACACAAGTTACAAGTTATTATTAGTTAATTAACGGCTTAACCTTTTTCAAGTTAGTATTTTCCTTTTGTAGGCGTCAAAACTTTAGAACAACCAAGAATTGCACTCTTTTTTCTTTATGGAGCAAGTAAGAACTACTCCTACCAGTTGGTGACTGCCTCCGTAAATTGTTTTACATAGGCAGGCCTCTAAAAATGGAGGCCATTTTTAGAGACAGACCCCTTATGAGGCCCACTTGTGTTAATATGGCCGAGGCTATATCAAGCCGTCTACAGACCTTATATAAAAACGGGAACTTAGGGTTTTAGCCATGTAATCTCACAGACGCACTCTCTCTCATCTCTCTGCGGGCAGAGGCGGCGCACGCTCGTTGGCCGCGCACGTGTGCGGGGGCAAGCGGAGCCCCCTCCAGCGGCACGGCACCCTCTCTCCTTCCTCAGGCGGCACGGTGCACATGGCGACCTCTCTCTCTTCTCCCTCCGGTGACACACGGGGTGAACGGAGCCCCCTCCGGTGGCACATGTGTGGGGGCGCGGTGCATGTGGCTCCCCCCTCTCCTCCCTCCAGCAGCGCGCACGTGGTGGAGCCAGATCCGACAACGGCAGCACGCGGGGGAGCTGGATCCTGCGGCGGTGCGCGCGGGGAGGCCTCTCTCGGCGGCGGCAGGACGGGTGAGGAGCCGGATCCGCCGGCGGGGCGCGCGGGGAGACCTCTCTCAGCGGTGGCTACGCCCGGGGGAGCCTATCCGGTTGCGGCGTGCACGGGGCCTCCGACGAGGTGGGGTGGCGTGAAGCAGGCGGGCTCGACGGTGGGCTCCGAAACAGGCTCAACGGCGGGCTTTCACTTTTTAAATTTTTTAATCCATTTTCGCAGGCTGGCACAAGACCGCCTACGAAAAAAGTGATTAATGCAATTGATTTGGTCCAGGCGGATATCGGCCTCGGAAAACCGAAAACACCCGCCTACCATAAAATTACTGTATTAGTGGTACCAAAAGCGTGCCGCGTGCGTGTTTGTTTGCACAAAACTTGCATATGCGTGCACGCACGCCATCTCGATCGATCGTACAGCTAGCCAGCTACTACTAGCGTACAACAGCAGCACCTACCGACTACCGTGTGTACAGTGCGCACACTAGCTAGCATGAAAGCTACAGGGTCAGCACTTTACCACGGTAAAGGGCAGGGCCTCTTTGACCTAGTGACTGTGTGTATATCAGTATATATGTACCACCACTGTTCAGTCGTTGATTAAGCTAACTTTATTTATATAAAAATGAGTACCAATATTTATATAACACAAAATAAGTATACATGCAATTGAAAATAAATTTTATGACCAATCGAATGGTACATATTTGATACTTCTTCCATTCCAAAAAGAATTCAATTCTAAATTAATGCTAAGTTAAATGATTTAAAGGTAGTCAAATTTATACAAAAAAATATTTATATTTATTATTACTAAATAAGTATTATTAGAGTCGTCATAAAAAATTTCATAGCATATCTATTTAGACACATACATATTAAAAATATTTTATATAAACTTTAGTTAAAATTTAGTTTAACTTTAACCAGGTGAGTGATAACTTGTACAAAGCAATCACGCTTGCACGCCGGCCTCTTCCCCGATGCAACATGGTAGTACTACCTCCGTCGCATGAAAGATGTAATTGTGGAATAGTGTCCAGTCAATCTATCTTGAAATTTTACTAAAACTATATAAATGATATTAATGCTTATCGTACTAATATAAGTACCCAAAAAGAATGCAAATCTAGGTGTATATCCAATTAAAGTGTCTAGAATTTGACCAAATATATAGATAAAAAATATTAATTTTTATTATGATGCCAAATAAGTATATTCTGCGAATAGGCTTGTGGTCCAGTGGTAGGCGTGTCTGTGCATGTAGAGTGTGTGAGTTTTGTACGTTCAAATTGTACCTAATAAAAAAATAAGTATATTGTGAAATATGTTTCATAACCAATCTAATGGTACCTATTTAGTATGATAGATATGAGTAGTTTTTATATAAATTTGATCAAACTAACAAATTTCTTTTTTAAGGAAAAGGGTATATAATTGTATTTGTATATGAAATATATTTTTATAATAATATATCTATTTAAATTAAAGTCTTAAATGTCGATTATAGTAGTTTGTATACACTCAGTCAAACTATAGTTATCATCTGACTCTCAAGTCTCACCGAATCTCCTTTGTATTATTGGTAAGTGCATGCACGTGTGATGAGGTGAACCACCTGAAACCTGGTGATGCCTATAGATGGGCAATGGGGCAACAAGGCATGCCGTGCCCTGCGGGCCATGCCTCCCTAGCCTTCGTGCCTCGCCGACAGCCCAGGCCCGGCCTGCCGGGCCACTTTTCGTGCCAAGCCGGCCCGATGAGCCCAGCTTTTTTAGCAAGCCGTGCCAGCCTGAGGCCCACTAAGAGAAGGGAAGGGGAGGCCGGGAGAGCAGGAGGCAGCAACAGCTCCGCGAGCCGCATTGGTGGCGTGGAGAAGGTGGAGGTGGCCGGTGCCTATGGTGTGGGCGCGTGGGGGCGTGGAGGAGGAGGTGGTCGGCCAACTGGTTGCCACACTCGACGCTGCCACGCTCGATGCCGGCGCCTGCGGTGCAGCCGCGCGGGTTGTGGAAGAGGCGACCGCTGCTCGAGTGGGAGGGCCATGAAGGAGGAGGCCGGCTGCCGGCGCGCCGAGCTGCGACAGGACGTGCGGAGGGAGTGACGAGCGAGAGCCGAGTGCAGGTGAGGACTGAGGAGTAGAGTGGGAAGTGCAGACTACAGCGCCGCGACGTGCGCGAGTGCGGCGCAGGGGAGGCCGGGAGGGAGATGGGGATAGGGTTTTGGGGGGAGTTGGAGCGTGGGCCTTTAGCAGGCCAAGACCGGAAGTGGGCCGACACTGGGCCTCCACCAAATTTCAGACCGTGCCATGCCAGCCCGCATGCCTAGGGTGCGGGCTAGGCACACCCTATTCCCTCGGGCCGTGCTAGCTCGGGCCCGCTAGTCACTGGGCCGAGCAAAAAAAAATGGGCCGGGCTGACGGGCTCGGGCTGCATGCCCATCTATAGTGATGCCGCATGGCGTCATCACGAATGCATGCACACGAGCAGGCCTATGGGCCGCTATGGCTAGCTATAGGTACCTTTTGGCTGCTGTGCCGACAAAATGCTACCGGGCGAAAGAGAAGCGGCCGGCCTGGACCTGCGTGTTGCCATTGCATGCCACCTAGCAGCTAAAGCGACGGCGACGCGAGTACCAATGGGACAGACGGCGGGTAGGCGCGCGACGGCGACCCGCGCTGTGCTGCCAGTGCCAGTGCCATGCCGCGCGCGCGCCCGGCCACGTGCTGTCGGACAGCGACGGCGGAGGACGTCGGGGCCGGCGGGGACAGCCGGACAGCTCCGGCCGGCCGCAGCTTGTGGAGCGCCGGACGCGCGCGCGTGCGCGGCGACGACGTCCGGCCTACCGCCTGCAGGCCGGCTGCTAGCGTGATAGTGCCTGCTCGGAGCCATGCATGCATGATGATGTGTCGGCGCGGGCCGGGCGCGCCGCGCGGTGCACGTCCGTTGGCGGTCTGGTCGCCCGCCGAAACCGGGGGCTCTCGATGGCGGCAGCTGAGACGTCCTTGTGGCTGCTCTGCTGCATGCATATATGCGTATGCGCCTTTGTGGTGGTCTGCTGGTCACCACGGCCACACGGCCTGGATCGATAAATCTCCTTTCCTTGCACTGCATGCGTCTGCATCCATGCATGCCCTACCGTGAATGGACTAGTGCCGTGCTATACCCGGCCGTTGCACCCGGCCGTAACCTCAACCACCGTGCTAGCTCTCTCCATCGACCATCGCTCTACAAATATATATACGAGGTACTATGTATACATACGTTCCAACAACCGCTGCGACGACGTGCGTATATATATATGGATGATATATGGCCGCCTCGGCCCCGGCCAGCCATACATGCATTACTCCATAATGGAAGCATCACAAGTGGTGTGTGTTCGCGCACGCAGCACACGTACTGCCCCCACGTTGTACATATACGACACGTGTGGTCTGCAACCGTGCTGTATTTTGGGCCATATGCATGTTCAACCAATCCATCACTTGGTACACAACTACACAAATGAATTTTATGAGCGTCTCTCATTTTTCAACAACGTGATTAGTAAACCGTATTTAATTTTTTTGTTACGCTGTAGGTTTCAAATCATTGCTAGAAATCGATTTTCAGGAATGGTTATTGACCTAATAAAACCGCCCATAAATATATACTTAGCCCGTTTGGGTGTTGCTGTTTCTTAAAACTCTAGTATTACAAAACCATAGTTTTTAAAAACCATAGGCATGTAATACCATAGTATTTACAAACCACAGTGTTGCGAATACAAGGTTGATATGTGCTCTTGTAGTTTGTTTTGTGATGAGTGATTGTCAATGTGATCCACAACCTAGGTTGAGTTTGTGACTAACCATGGTGTGAGTTGGGTTATGCGACATGTCCCTTGGCTTATGGTGTGCAGGTGTGGAGCTCGGAGGCGGTGGTCGACGGCGAGGTGAAGGACAATAGGGACGTGCCGTGCCGATGGACCGAGAGCGGTGAAGAATGGACGTGAGGCTTGGACCAAGGGACTAGGAGGCCGGGTGATCAGCTACGGTGGCTGATATCTGGGACATCGACAAGCGCAAGTGTACATAGGAGTGATCGTGTTGACCGAGTCAAGACGGCGGATGTGCGAGTCGAGCGGGGCTCAGGAGGACTTGGCAGACGGCCAGTCGAGGACGGCGGTGACACGTGTCGAGTTGCGGGGGACGCGTATAGAGTACGCTACTCATGAGCGGTTTGTTGGTTTGGGCCTCAAAACCATCGGGTGGACGGGTTTATGGATTTGGGCCTCAAAACCCGGGTAAAGGTTCCAAGGAGGAATGAACGGCACGTGGCGGCATCGAGGAGTTCATGTCGAGGTGAAGCTATCTCATGAAGGGCGCGGTGGTCGTCAGATGAAGATTACCTCGGGTTGGACCATAACGTCCTCAGGTTATGTGGTTCGACTCAAAATATCTAAGGGCAAAACTGAAAATGTGTAATAGCTCTGTTAATTAGGATGAGGGAGCCCCCATCTCCCTCACCTCTTTCATTTTTTTCCTTTCTTCCTTCCTTAGTTTTCCCATCCCCTTAGGGTTTCTTGTGAGAGAGGTCCACAAATTGGTGAATTTGTGTAAGAACCAAAGATTGCAGCAGGAATGGAGGCCCTAACCTCCTCGTGTCCTTCGGGATTCGATTTATGATGTGTTCTTTGTTATTTGCGTTTTGCTCTTCGCGCTCTTGCGTTTTTCCCTTTCTTCACGTCGTTCTATCTCTCTCTGTGGTTGATCTTTTTGCGAACCGTTTGTTCTGTGAGGTGTTATGACTCTCTAGGAAGATTTCCACCGAAGGGTTTGAGCTAAATCGGGATGAACACTTAGATCGGACGATTTTTATTTTTGGGTCCTTTTCTTTGTTTCGAACCAAGATCCTTCGATTCCCGAAGTTGTGAGGCATGAAAGACTATGATTTTTATGAAGTAGCATCTAGCTACCTTGGGAGCTTGCTCACAAAACTTAGGATTAATCGGAGTTGAAACGGAGGAGATCGGGTGTTTTTCATACAACTCGTAGCTGTTTTCGGGGGACCGGACGATGCTACAGTAGCACCAGAAGATGGTACAGTGGCAGCACTGCGTCCGGTCATCTTCTACAATGTCGCGTCTGCGGCTACAGTGTCACGTCCGGTTATTTGTGTTTGTGCGCTATTTCACCTCGTTTGAGCTCGTTTTTTTATCCGTTTCAAATTTTGCTTTTTGCGTTGGTTTGCTAGCGGTGAGTGGATCTTTTGTAAGCATCTTTGTCACTTGTTGGCATATGTTCCTGTATTGGTCTGCTCGGCCACATTCTTTCTCCCGATTGCTCAACGGTGTTTTTGCATATCGATTCTTGAGTATCACGCTGTGTTTCTTAGAGACATCTAGCCTTCCATAGGCTTGCGATTTACTCACCGGCGTGGGTGTGCTTTGGGGATTGATTTTGGGACATGGACCAAACTTTTCTGAAAAGAAATTTGAGGCTCCCATTCACCCCCCTCTGGTCGTCACTTTCGGTCCTTCAAGTGTTTCTCTGTTTAAGAAAAGCCATGAGGTGTTTGGCTACACAATAATACGTTGCTTTTAAAACTAGTTGGTTGTGTCTATGCTGCTAAAAATAGCATGCATCCCTAAAAATAGCAGTGAAAAAGAGACACGCCATCAGAGATAGACACGTTTCACCAAGCTCTGTCAAAAATAAAGAGGGTTGGGACCAAGTTTTTTAGACTCCAAAAAAAACTATGGTTTTATTAATACCATAGTTTCTAAAACTCCAAACTAATTACATCCAAACACCTTCTTTCTTTTAGATACCTAGGTATTTTAAAAAACCATGGTATTGATCTAAAACTCTAAAAAAACTTTGAATCCAAACATGGCCTTAGCTTATTTCCATAGGCAGATGACATAAGACAACCGTCCCTATAAAATCACATTTTCTTGGGTGGTTTCTTATGCCAATCGTCTTTGCAAATGAGCGGATTTTTAAGGCGGTTATCAAGCAACTAAATTCATACAATTTTCAAATGAAGTCGGATGTGATGACAAAATGTACATCACAATTGTAGTGCTTGACAAGATCTTGAACTTTGTTGCTGATAACTTTTTTATTGGAGATATTGTTTAGATGTCTAAATATATATATTTTAAGCTCTCAAGATTTGAAATTCTAATTTTCAAATGACCTTAGATATATCAAAGTTGCAATATTCGACAAGGTTTAAAACTTTGTAGTTCAAACTTGTTTTATTTAAGATTGTTAGTGGTCATAATATTGAATATTAGTTTTATAAAAAAATAATATACAAAAGAATAACATCGTATACTTAGTCATGAATGCGAAGTTACTTGTGACACGTGATTGTACGGTGGCCACTTGGACAAAAAAAAATAATTCATTTTTTTGTGCAGTTTAATATTTCTGTGACTTTTAAAAGATAATTTTAGGGACAGTTCAATAGGTCAACCACCCCTAAAAATTTATTTTTGGAGATGGTTAACTTAATAAAACCGGCCCTAAAATTTATTTTTAGAGGCAGTTTTAAAACCATCTCCATTTAAATATCTCATTTTTGCAATTGGTGTGATATATTAGTGTTTTTTTTAAACCGTCCTTGAAAATCAATTTTAAACGTATGCAAAAATCGTTTGCGTTGTAGTGGTGCGTACGTTCTAAGAAGAAGATCAAGGACCACAATGTACATGTACAACAACTTTGCACTATGCATCTTTTCAAGGTGCACGTCAAGTCTCCGCACGGCGGCTATTCGAGTTGCTGTTGTTTGCATGTAGACGAATCTTGCCAGTAAAGCATTAAGTATGCATGCATGCATCGTCCTACATGGTCCATCCGTCCATACATGGTACATATTATTCCAGTGAATTCATTTTGAGATTCCGCACTGATTTGTGTATGGCGTAGGGCGTAGGCTCCACCAAGTGCCAGCTAGCTTGCATTCCCCTATCTTTATCGACAAGGAACAAAGAGAGGCCATTAACCCTACCTAGATAATTTTCCTCAAAAAACCCTACCTTGATAATTATGTATCGATAAATATCATCACTGCCAATTTGGGCCAAACCTGCAGTGAAAACCTTGCTGCGAAAATGAAATCTGTAGTAGTACAGTCCCTAATGATATGATGTAAGAACTGTATATCCCTGGTTGGTCATGCTTATTTTAGCTTTGACTATACATACATAAAAGAATGCTACTACATATATCTATCATAAAAAAACTACATTTATAATATTCAAGACCATGTTGATGTCCTCATAGACACGTCGTTTAGATAATCAGACGTGATGTTATTTCCAGAGTTGTTCAAAAGGTACAGTCCCAGACAGCTTTTTGTGCAGAGATAATGTCACTGGATATGATCACTCAAAGATGTACTCCCTCCGTCCCATTGAAAGTGTCGTTGGAAAAACGTGTCCCCCTCACAAACACGTTTCCCGGGCGACACTTTCAATGAGACGGAGGGAGTAGTCCAGGACGCAGAGGGCCCTATATAGAAACATAAGTAACTAACTTGACATGATGGCAAGCAACTGAATAAAGCAGGAGGGAATGTGTGCGTGCATGTAGTTACATGTGCAAGTGTGTAAAGCTAGCTCTAGCGCGCCCCCACAATTTGTCCCTTATCCAACGTTTCTAGCTAGCTATAGGCTCAAATGCTCAAGGCAACGATACTATCACACCAGCAAGCACCCGGCAGCCTAGCCTTTTGCACCGTCAGTGCAGCGTGTCTGCGTGTGCCATGCCATATATTCTCTTGTTCCATCACTGCAAAGGCCCCTCATGCCCAAGAAAGTTGCTGAATTATATCGTCTATAGATCAGGCTCTTGCTTGCAGCTATGCTATTAGTTCTTGACATGATGCATCCTCGATCTATAGATAGATCACTGAAATCTTATGATTGGTTGCTATCTATCCTCTTGACATTGTTGCTACAACGTACTTAGAACCAGACTGGACGGACTAGTATATATTCACGATTGCGATGCGATGACGAATCCTCTTGGCATTTTGATTGAATTGAATCTTGAAATTCCTAGAGCTAGCTAGGAGTCACTCTCATCCAATCGCTGCCGCATTATTGTGGGCACAACTAGTTTGATGTGGCTCTTATATACCTTATTCATTAGAAACTCAATTTCCCAGCCAATTTCAGCAGAGAGAGAACATGATGTGTTATTGTGGCTATCCATGCACGCATGCTCCGAGACATAGGAGGGTACGAGTATGACTTCACCGTCCATGGAAAGCCTTGGCACCGAATGAGGATCATTTCACAGTTATATATACAAGAGCCAGCGTCAAATTCCCACTGACATATATACCGACTGAAATTGAATTGTCAAGTATATGTATCAAAATCATGTTTCCGGTAGTGATAATTCCGTGGGACCTTCGGCAGTCATAGCCGTTTTTATGGTTGGTTGGCCTTTTGTAAAGACGGAGATGTTACACGGATTAAATCACGAGAAAGAGACAAGCAATGTGAACGTATCAGGTGTTCATACCGGGAAAACAAGAAGCAAAACTTGTGGGGCGGCTATCACCACGATGGTACTACTTATATAGTTATATATATATGCATGTTGTGGTTTTCAACTGGACTGCAAATGGACTTATATATGCGCATCAATTATTTCGCCGTGCGCTGAGGATATGCGAGAGCAAACCCTGCGTTTTCTGAACTACAGTTGGATGATGTAGCCATGCATGAAAGAAAGACGAAATGTAATAACTGAACTTTCTGTTGGTCTAGTTTGCCAATTGGTGTAAACCAAAATTGGGTTTGGTTTAATCTTTCCACAAATTTCAGAGAGAGCGATGTCGATGAAAAAGGTAATCAAATTGTATTGGAGAATATTTGCAGTATTGCTACCTAGCAGAACGCAAACAATACCAGCAGCTAGCACTAGAGGAAAGCTTTGGTAAACAACTCTTTTATCTTAGCACAGAGATAGAAGATCATTTTTTTCCAGGTCGTTGCAGCACGTACAGACACAAGGAATCCACTACTCCCTCCGTCCCATTGAAAGTGTCGTTGGAAAAACGTGTCCCCCTCACAAACACGTTTCCCGGGCGACACTTTCAATGAGACGGAGGGAGTAGAACACAACACCTGCAGGGTTACTGAATTAAGGAAATCAAAGGACCAAGGATCTAGTAGTAGTAAAAACCTTAGCTTTCCTTCTCTTTTTTCCTAGGGGACAGACAGACTGATCAAATCATCTTTCCATCTGCACTTGGACACTTTTAATTGCATGCATCAGTAGCAGTGTGCCCTGCCCTATCTATCTGCTTGCACTTGCTACTAAACATGACAGGACAGGCATTTGCACTACTGGCTGTGTTTAGATCCAAATTTTAGAGTGCCAAAATATACTGTAGCATTTCGTTTGTATTTGGTAATAATTGTCCAACCATTGACTAATTAGGCTCAAAACATTCGTCTCGCAAAGTACAACCAAACTGTACAATTAATTTTTGATTTTATCCACATTTAGTACTCCATGCATGTATCGCAAGTTTGATGTGACGGAGAATTTTTTTTACATAGTGCACTTTTCAAGTGATCTAAACACAGCCACTGCCGACGCCCCCCTATCCCCCATCATACTAGGGATGGCATGGAATGGAAAGGATGGTCCTTGCAAGTCCAAGTCAGATGGCCTACTACAGTGGTCATGAAAAAGATGCAGTGCAGCAAACCCATAAAGGAGGGATTAAAGGCAGTGCAGCAACAATGCAGTGCAGTGGAGGACATGCATGCATGAATGGTCCTCAGTGTCCTAATGATGCAATGCACACACACACACTAGTACTTGTCTAGTGCCCTTGAACGGATGGGAAATAAAGCCAAGTGGCCTCCAGACACACAAGAATATAATCCCACGCTAACAACATGCACCCTCACACAGCTCAGCTGCATTTGTAGTTGCAGTGCAGCCTCGATGGATACACACAGCAGCTAGCTAGCGTTGCTTTGCTTGCTTGTTGCGACGAGATGAGATTATTAGGTTAGATTTGATTAGATACCCTCCTGCTCCCATAGGCCCTGCCCTTGCTTGTGCTGTGTTGGCCCTGCTCAGGGCTCACCACTACTGCTAGAGAGAGAGAGGGAGACCTGCTATGCTACTGCTATCTCCTTTCCAGCTCATCCACTCATTTGCTTTGCTGAAATGAGAGGCAAATGGAAAAGCAGTGCAAAGGCAACCCCATATATCCTAGCTAGTGAGAATCTTCAACAGTGCCATGACATGCTAATGGCCAATTAGTCATGATCACCATCATCATCAAACAAACAAATTAAAACCAGGGGATTAGCACCAGGACAAGCTAGCTAGAGCGCGAGGGGGCCGGGTACGCTACCTCGCTCGCTGTGGTCACTGCTGGACAGGACACTACTGGACATCCATCGACATAATTGCTTGTATGTACATATATATGACTCCATGCAGATGCATCCACATCATGCATGTTCGTTCACCAGGCGTGTGTCGTCAAAAGATGAACATGAAGTCTCTCTTTTTTAATTAAGGAATAAAACGTATTCCGGCCTTCCACTTTATTTATTCACTAGTGATCGGGTACAACTGATCAGTACAGAAAAAGGTCCGAACGACCACTCTCCACTGCGGGTGTGTTTAGTTCCAAAAATATTTTGGTTTCGAGTAGTGTAGTTTTTTGTTTTATTTAGTAATTACTGTTTGGACTAATTAGGCTCAAAAGATTCGTCTCACGATTTCACGGTGAACTGTGCAATTAGTTTTTTGTTTCGTCTACATTTAATGTTCTATGCATGTGCCGCAAAATTCGATATGATGTTTTGGGGTGAAATATTTTGGGAACTAAACACACCCTAAATAGAGCACACATACAACAAAGTCATCACAGAACATAAATAACATAAAAAACAAAGACACTTAGATCTCAAAACTTCTTTGTTGCTTCCAACTCGCTCTTCCAAAAACCTGTAACAACATAACCTCCAAACGCCTGCATCCATTCTTCAGCACCATTCTCTCTTCCTCTTATAATTGGGACTTTTGTCTGATCCAGTAAGTTTCCCTGTAAATTACTTGCAAGGGAACACTGTATCATTTCTATTCAACCACAAAGCCCAGCACAACGCCACCAAACCGAGCATTATCTGGCTTCTCAAAATAAAATTCCGAAGCCACGAGCCAAACATGTGAATATTATTTGTAGGTGGTTGAAAGTTGAAAGTGATGAACAATGCATTCCACAAGAATCTCGCCATACGACACTCGAAAAAGAGTCCTTTAATATAAACCACAAAAGCTACAGCTAGGGTCCCCTCTCCACCCCTTTTTAACAAGTTATCTTTTGTAAATAATATGACCCTCTTTTTTTAAATACCAGAGGAAAATCTTTATTTTTAATGGGAGCTTTGCCTTCTGGTACAAATCTTTCCCACCATTCGTCTCTTTCTTTGTGATCTCCCTACATAAAGATGATTGAGTCGAAAATTCAACAAAATGAAGTCTCTCTTGTTGGTGTAACCACACTGAATCCAGCAACGGAACATCAGCATGCATGTGTGTATCCCTGTCTGTCGTCTCTATGCACGCCTGCAGCCGTACGTCAGTCGTCAGTCAGGTTACCATGCATGCATGCCGTCGTTCGCCTGAGACAGTGCGTGTGATGCATCCAGTCGTGATAGCTAGGCTGTACGTTGGCTAGAGGCTGTGACAGATGTGTGTATCAGTGTAAGAGATGTTGCATGCATGGCCCGTGTGTCCCTCCCTCCTCGTCGTTCGTTCCTTGCTTCTCGCCACATCACATGGACGACGCTTCGGCGCCTAGAGCTAGAAAGGCCCACGGGATGCATGGCGCCAAGCTTAAAAAGCCAACAATGGAGGAGGAGGAGCCGGCCGGCCGGGGCAGCTGTCGATCGATCCCACCCCACCACGGAAAAGCCCAACCCACAAGAACCAAAAACCTACCTGCTAGTGAATCATGCACGGCTCGAAAGTGGGATCGCAATGCAAGAAATTAAACAGGTGAAGAAACAAGATATCTATCTATGACTGTAGCACTGATGGATCATCGACGATGGGACTGATGAATTCGATCGTACATATAGTAGTATCTGAATTGAAGACGATCAATCGAAGTAGCATCAGAGATCTATTCGATGTCACGATGCATGAGTATAGTACACTGCTATTATCTACTCCCTCCGTCCCATTAAAAGTGTCGTTGGAAAACCGTGTCCCCCTCACAAACACGTTTCCCGGGCGACACTTTCAATGGGACGGAGGGAGTAGAGCTAGTACAGATTGTTGGCAGTGGTTTGGTAAAGTTATGGCCAATAATTTGCTCCCTGGGCAGGTCAGTTACAGTGTGTTGGATTATATATTAACGGGTAAACATGCATGGAGCCAATTAATAAAGCAAACCAAAGCATCATCTGGGTGTTGCATGCATTGTTTGTTGGTGGACAAAGAAAAGAGAGGGATATGAGATGTCGGCAAGGGGGATAGGGACAAGACAAGTCACCCCGGCCAGCATCATCATCGATCGACCGGCAGTTATTTATTCCTCTTATTACTAACACAGAAGAAAAAGATGCAATCTGCCATGCATCATGCATGCCATCACTCTAGAGCTTGGCTGCTTTACATGATTACATCAGATCTTGCTGCTCGTGTTTTCAGGTCGCTGCTCGTCGATCGATCTCGCATGGATGGTTCCAATGCAAGTTTGTGACAGGAAAAACTTTGCAATTCCTGGGTCTGATTTGAGTCTAGTGTTTGTGGCCTCTGAGAAACACAACAGTTGAGCAGCTGTTAAGTGATGTTTGATTTTAGCGTAAATATTATGGGTAATAATAGAGCACTATATATGCTTCACTGATTGTACGTTTTGTCTATGTTTTTTTTTTGAGAGAGAGAGACACATTGATTGTGTATGTTTCACTACTAGTCACTACAGTCTACAGCTTTGTGTTTGCTAACAAAACAGCACTTGTCATAGTATGGGCCTCAAAGGGGAAACGGAGGCCCATTAGTACTCGAAATCTATTATCTTAACGGGAGTCGCCTGTTTGTTGTTAATAATTGGCTATTTTCAGAGTCATTCTCAATCTTTTTTGCACTATAATGGGATTTGAAACATCAGCAAGGTGAAGGAGCTCAAAGGTCCAGCATACACTCAGAATCATAGTGAGTGTATGATTGAAAGGCCATTGAAAAATGACTGAAAAAAAAACAGTAACGAAAATCAGAAAGCACATGCATGATTGAAAGGCCACATGTCGTGCACCAGAGAATCCCAACATGATTTTCGTTTGATTTGAAATTTGACTGTTGCCGAGAGTTTAAGTTTTATATACATGTCTAAAATCCAATACAATGAACAAAAAACGAACGAATTTTCAAGTTGAATACAGTTCAAGTCGAATAGCACGTATACGAATGAGTGCCAATTAACGTCGGATTACTATGTTGTCAAAGAAAACGTCGGATTTCTAGTAGCAGTAATTAGCCCAGGCCCAGCTACGGGTGCATCGACATGCACGCGGCAGAGCAGAAGCGCCAGCCATGCAGCTTTTTGGCCGGATGCACTGTACACACGGATCACATTTTGGGACGGGCCGTACAGCATTTTGGATCACACTGCAGGTCCAAATAAGCCCCACCATGAGGCCACAATGAAACAACCAACACTAAAATGAAACACAGGAGATCTTTATCTTAAAAGAAAAAATTCAGTCGAGAAGAATCAGGCCAAAATGAGTGACTTGGAGAGGCAACAGGCGATCGCCCCTCCCCTCCGTCCGTCTGCCTCCCCTGCCTCGCCGGCAGCGAGGGGGGTGAGGAAGGAGGATGCGCACCTCCCGTCTCTCCTGGAGTGACGCGAAAGGTGGCGATCTGACAACCTTCCGGGGCCCACATCGAGGATTGAAGGCAGAGGAGCTTTCGCTCGTGAGATGAGCATCCCTGTTTTCCACTCTGCCGAGGGATTGGGGAAGGGGATCGACCTCGCCGTCACGAAGGAGCAGGGGAGTGAGGTTGCATGGGGGCAACCGGGGGAGGGTAGCAGATAGAGGATCTCCAATAGGGTGGAGCATCCACGGGTCATCGGTTCTGATGTTCCAACCGTGGGTGGTGCTAGTTTGTGTTCGGACGCCGATTGGCCGCAGTTGGGGTTACTTCCGGCGAAGAGGGGTGCGAATCGTCGCCTTACTTTGGCTCCGATGATCTCAAACGACCATGGGAGGTCGGGGTATCAACCGACGACCGAAGGGGGCAAACGGCAGGCGCGATTACAACTTGTGGAGGAGTTGCGTCAACATCTGTTCTCTCCTAAGGATGATTCGCTGAAGCAACTTGATGAAGCCTGCCGCCAATTGGAATCATCCATGGGAAGGATGATGCATGTCCAATGGGGTTGCGCTTGAAACCATCACGAAGGTTTGACCCAGCAGGAAGGGCGGGAGGAAGAAGATGAGAAAACGGATATTCGCTACGACCACTCTTGGATTCCATGTGGGTCTGGGCCTGATCCAGAATGGTATTGGATACCCAAGGGGGCGATTTCGCTGGATATCCACTACCCGGCCCGTCCAGATAAGGTTAAACATTTTGGCCATCTTGCTAGACGGGTCAGATCCTTTCCTCCCCCAGCGCCGCTTCAACACTCATTTGCTCATGCAGTTTCGAGGGGTGGCAGAGAGAGATCCAAATCGAGCGATGAAGAGGAGGTAGGATGATTGGATGGACGAGGATGATCTCCTAGGAGCCAATTATGCTCATGAGCAAGATCTGCGCTGGCAGTTACAGAGGGGCTCGAGGAACCAAGGAGAAGGATACAAAGGAAGAAGAGTGGAAGGAGCAGGAAATCGTGGGTTGGTGCAAGGGGATCATGAAATTGAGAGGCTCAACCCTAGCAGGAGCTGGGGGGAACTGATTTGAGGCAAATCACACCCAATACCACTAGGGCAACTGGAACCCTAAAGGTGGGCAAGAAAATCAAGAGCAAGGGCGGTTCAATCCAGGCAAGGGAGCCGTGGGAACCGCCTAGATGCTAATTGAGGCCAACAACATCAGAATCCCTAGATCCCTCAGGAGGCGGCTCCAGGGACATTGAACTAGCCGGAAGCGCGGTTTGAACATTACTGAAGGTAATCGCGCTTCCTCTTCCCAAGAGATCAAATGCTTTAGATGTTTAGGTACTGGCCACTCCCAAGTTGATTGCACCAATGACCTTGTGTGTTACAAGTGCAAACTCAAAGAGCATTTAGCTGTGGATTGTAAGTCTTCTAAGCTTGTTGATGGTCACTAACACTTATTCTGACCAACAACATTTCACCCAAAAGCATGGTAAAGTGAGGTAAATCATATCACATGTGAAGAATTATGTTAAAATTTCACCTAGTTCCACTTGTACTTAGAGAATTATTTGTACGCAGGAAATATGACAAATTATGGCCAAAATGGTGACAAACATGGACCATAGGAGCAAGTGGACGTGGCAAGGCCACCTGGGCCCACAGGCAGGTGCCGCCCGGCCCCACCCTGTGGCCATGCCACGTCGGTGATCCGTGGGAGCCACTCCTCAGCCAATGGGAAGCCTCCATTCAAATCGTTTTGATCAAGGGCCAAGATTAACTCACGGTGGATTAATAGGCCCATTGTCATACACTTAGAGCTCTCCACCGACTTACCAACTGCCTTACCTGCCGAATTTCACCATGTGCCAACTTCACAGCCACCATTGAGGAGCAACCAGCACCCTTGGAAGCAAAGATGGTGCATCCAAGGGCCGGCCCACCCAGCGCCCCCCAGTGGCCACCGACCTTGCCACTGCCTACAAATACCCCCATGCCTCTCTACACTATAAATAGAGGGTGTGGAGCTCGGTGGAAAGTCGTCCCATTCAGTTCTAGCCATTTCCAAGCTCTCCAAGCTTCTCTAGCTTAGCTTTAGCTATAGAGTAGTAGTTTAGTAGTGGAGTAGAGCAAGAGCGGAGCTTCTCGGAGTCCGAAAGAGTCTTCTGGATCTGGTATAGCTTCTTTGTAATTTTTTTTATTTCTGCATTACTTTATTCAGTATTTATTTTAGTACTTTATTCTAGTATTGCTTGCTTTACTTTAAGTACTTAGTCATTAGTGTTCATCATTAGTGAGCTTAGGTGCTTATTGTTTGGCATTAGTAGCATAGGTTATCTTATTATTAGTAGTCTTTCGTTAGTACCGGTTCCATCGTCTGGTTACGATGCTTTGATCTCATTTCATCGGAGCTCAGATCGAAATAGTAAGTTTATATATTAAGCGTGGTGCTTAGGCTATAGATTACCTGTGGATACTGCTAGGCCTCCGGATAGATTGTGGTTGGTGGCAAGTGGTGACAGCCTTGTCCATCCTCTGTATTCCACCATGATAGGTCGAGCTATTAAATCGTAGGGCTCATGGCGGACCTTATCTATTTAACTCTCCTAGTTGGTAGGTGGGCTAAGCCCCAAAGTACTATCACATTTCTCCTAGTTATTTGTTTACCCTTAGTTACTAGAAAGATAAATCGCTCGCTCTCCCACCTAGCTATCTCTAGTTAGCTTGTTAATAGTAGTTAGTTTAGGTAGTTTACCCTCATCCTTCACTATTGTCTACCTATCTAGGATCAACTTAAAACCTACCTTTGGCAAATCCTAGACCTATATAAATTCTAGCCTTCTGTTTTCCTGTGAGAAAAAAATATAAATTCGACACTCGGTACTCACCGAGCGAAGTGTTATGTGATAGTTCTGTGCACTTGCGGAATCCTCCAATAGTCATTAAGAAATATCAATAAGCATTTCTAGCGCTGTTGCCGGGGAAGGCAGCTGGCCTTAAACTTATATTGCTAGATTCGCTAGCTAGGATTTTAGTTATCCTAAGTACTTTATCCTTTTTTCCTCATATCCTATCACTACCTTACATGATCATGGGTGATAAGTCCATTCATGATTTTTCTGCACCCTCGGCTGCTAATGTAGCCACCGAACCCAACATTATCAATGGGGACGCTAACTTTGAGCTTAAGCCAGCATTAATTACAATGGTTCAAGCTAGTCCATTCTGTGGAAAAAGTCCACGAGGATGCAAATGCTCAGCTCCAACATTTCTTGGAGATTTGTAGCACATTCACCATTAAGGGAGCGAGTCAAGAGGCTATACGTCTTCTCCTTTTTTCCTTCTCTTTGTTAGGAAAGGCTAAGCAATGGTTTTACTCTAACCGCAATGCTATAGATACCTAGGACAAGTGTTCCAACGCTTTCCTAGTTAAGTTTTTCCCATAGGGAAGATTAATGCTTTGCGCAATAAAATCTCTAGTTTTCAACAACTAGCAGATGAGTTGATTCCCGAGGCTTGGGAATGAATGCAAGAGTATTTCTCTGCATGCCCACATCATGGCATGGAAGGCTGGCTTTTGATCCAGAACTTCTACCATAGATTAGTGCCGTTAGATAGGAGCCATTTAGATGCTGCTGCTGGTGGTGCATTCTTTTCGCTAAGTGTTGCAGATACAAAGACACTGATTGAGAAGATGGTCTCCAACCAAGGATGGAGCGATGATCGACTCCAACCCTGTAAATGAGATATGCATTCAATTAAAGAAATTGACATATTTGCAGCTAAGATAGATCTACTCGCGAAGCGAGTGGAACATTTTGAGAAGGTGAGTGCCCAAGAGACACTCAAGGCCATGAATTCCCACATGACTTGCGAAGTCTGTGGAGATGTTGGACATTCGGGCAATTCCTGCCCCGAAACTCAAGAGGGCCTCAACTTCATCAACACCGGTAATGGGTTCCATCCACAACATCAAGGCTGGAATCAGCGCTGCAACAACTAGGGAGGTATTCTTCTTGTTTAAATAATCAAGGTAATAATAGTTATGCTTTCTTAAAGGATCTTGTTTATAGCAATGATAGAATGACTAATAGTATTAATAAGAAATTACATGCTCATGACAAGATGTTGGAAAACATAAATGCTAAATTGGATGAATTTTGTTCTGTCTTAAAGAATCAACTTAGCTTCAATAAGATGATAGAAACCCAATTAGCACAAATTGTTGCTGCTATCCCATCCTATGAAAAAGATATAATTCTTGGCAAACCTGAGGGAACCATGGAAACAGCCAACCTTGTTATGACAAAGTATGGCTATGCTTTAAATTCTCTAGGTTCTTATTTATTAGATTCCCCATTTACCATTAAAAAAGGTGATCCCAGTACTCCTGTGCTTACTTGCTCCATTGGAACTCATACCTTCCATAATGCTCTGTGTGATCTAGGCTCTAGTGTTAACATAATGTCTAAAGCAACTTATGATAAATTGTTCTACACTACCTTAGCTCTAACTTCAGTTTACTTACAGCTAGCTGACCGATCTATCTGTTATCTCGAGGGAGTAGCCACTGATTTATTAGTTAAAGTTAGGAGTGCTTATGTTCCTACAGATTTTATGATCTTAGACATGGGTAACGCCGATGATACACTTTAATCCTTGGTTGTCCATTCCTTAATACTGCAAATGCTTGCATATATGTGGCTTATGGGCCAATCTAATTCCACTTTGCTAGAGGAAAAGAAATATTTGTTTTTGCCTCTAGACAACCCCTCTTTGATGAGAAACAGGTAAGGAAGAAGCATCCAAAGAGAATCAAGATGAAGAAACCAAAGCCGATTGAAGAGCTGGAGAAACCTGTCAAGAAGAAGAAGAATAGAAAGAGATGGCATAAAAAGAAAGATCCATCCTCAAACTCATCATCCCCTGATCCTGATCCTGACAAGGCCTCCGAGGTGGTACAAGAGGAAACGCCTCCGCCCAAGGACGAATGACCTTGAGCCTGATAAAAAGGTAAGTTTTCTATTCCTTGCATTTATTTACCGTATTTCGTTAGTTGCATTTCATTTCCAATAAAGTTGCTTCACATTACATGATAGGTTAGATGCATTTAGCTACTCTATGTTAATAAATAAAGTTTGTAGTAGCTAATGCTTGATTGGATAGATATGCATTAAAGCAACACATATAAAAATAAATATTTAATAATCATGAATAAAATTCAATAGCATTCCTGCTGAATAAGTTATCTAGTAGTTATAGGTTTAGCTAGTTATTTATGCATTCTAGTAGTATTAGTTAATCAATAAAGAAAAGAATCAAAAGAGTCGCCAGAAGACATTCCAACTTATGCAAAAGGCAAGCTTGGGGGAGACATCTCTCCCTGCTCAGGTATGAAAATCTTTTCTTTATATTCATGTTTGCTTTCTATTTCAATATTCATTTTTGAGAAAAAACTCTACTCTAATAAAATGATGATAAAATTATTTGGAGATGATGAATAGTTGCTCTATGATACTTTGCAAAAGCTTGTGATACAACCTTATAGATCTTAAGTTTTGAGCATGATAAACTTAGACTTCATCTTAAGTTGAATGTTTTTGTGGGTTGCAAATGCCAGAACCAAGAATAGGCTTTTGTGAGATATGCTGTAGTCATGATTAGAGTAAATCTCTGAACCTATCTGAGGAATGGTAAAGACAACCTGGAGTTTTGTTTTGCAAAAATGCTAAACTTTCTTGCTAGAATTTCCTCAATGGTGATAAATTCCTACCAGAGCCAAATATTTACTTACACATTCATACATGATAAAGCCACAATAAAAGTTGCTTGTTTGTTTTGAGCTTTTTCAAGCCTTGTTGATCTGAGTAGAGAAACTTTTCATGCTTTTTGATCAAGATCACATACACCCACATATTTATGATATTCCTACACTGGGGATACACATCCACATATGCATTCCATTTACTATTGCTCTATGAGAATCAAAGTTACCTCTCTAGGTACCTTACATCAAAAGAGAGGCATGGGCTAAAAAAATGAGAGAATAAAAGAGCAAAAAGCTCTAGTATTCAAAAAAGAGAGAGAGAAAGTGAGAAAAAGAAAGTAGCCATGCTCTCTCAAGAAGAAGTTAGAGAAGGGAAACTTCTCAAAGGAGTACCACTTCCACCAAATATACCACACACATACACATCTTGATCAATTTGTATGATTTGTTGCTCCTTGTGATCCAAGTGTTTGACTTAGCAATAGATTTAATTCAAGTAAGCTATGCTTTTACCCCTACCTTGAGCTCCACATAAGCTTTACGATAGAAATTAAGGCTAAAATTCATGGCCTTGGTGAGGATTTCAAATACCATTGAGTGACTTGAGTGTACCATCTGAGGAACTTAGGAAAGTTTTCTTTTCAAAATCATTTGAAAGCCTCCAGGAAGTTTGAGCTAAACCAAAGTGGCCAAAAAGTATCTATCTAGCTACACTTTCTTGCACTTGCTTGTATCAAGGTGAAAGCTATGAGCCCCACATTGCTAAGACTGATGGTGAAAATTCTGAGTGCTAACATGTTCAACTCAAGAGATAGTATTTGTTTGTATACAAGTCTTTGTAGGGCGTTACATAGTAGCAACTCATGATCCAACAACCTATTCCATGCTAAAGTCGCATCTTTGCTGAGGACAACAATGGGGTAGCTTATTGATGGTCACTAACACCTATTTTGACCATCACAATTTCACCCAAAAGCATGGCAAAGTGAGGTAAATCATCATCACATCAGAAGAATTATGTTTAAATTTCACCTAGTTCCACTTGTACTTGGAGAATTATTTGTATGCAGGAAATATGACAAATTATGGCCAAAATGGTGACAAACATGGACTATAGGAGCAAGTGGACGTGGTAGGGCCACCTAGGCCCATAGGCAGGCGCCACCCGGCCCCATAAGGGCACCGCCTGGCCCCACTTGTGGCCACGCCACGTCAGTGATCCATGGGAGCCACTCCTCAACCAATGGGAAGCCTCCATTCAAGTCGGTTTGATCAAGGGCCAAGATTAACTCATGGTGGATTGATGGGCCCATTGTCATACACCTGGAGCTCTCCACCGACTTACCAACTGCCTTACTTACCGAATTTCACTATATGCCAACTTCACAACCGCCATTGAGGAGCAACCAGCACCCTTGGATGCAAAGGCAATGCATCAAAGGGCCGGTCGGCGCCCCTATGCCACCCCCCGGTGGCCACCAACCTTACCACTGCCTACAAATACCCCCCATACCTCTCTACACTATAAATAGAGGGTGTGGAGCTCAGTGAAAAGTCGTCCCATTCAGTTCTAGTCATTTCCAAGCTCTCCAAGCTTCTCTAACTTAGCTTTAGCTATAGAGTAGTAGTCTAGTAGTGGAGTAGAGCAACAACAGAGCTTCTCAGAGTCCAAAAAAGTCTTCTGGGTCTGGTATAGCTCCTTTGTGATTCTTTTCATTTTTGCATTACTTTATTCAGTATTTATTTTAGTACTTTATTCTAGTATTGCTTTCTTTACTTTAAATACTTAGTCATCAGTGTTCATCATGAGTGAGCTTAGGTGCTTATTGTTTGGCATTAGTAGCGTAGGTTATCTTATTATTTGTAGTCTTTCATTAGTACTGGTTCCACCATCTGGTTAGGGTGCTTTGATCTCATTTCATCGGAGCTTGGATCGAAGTAGTAAGTTTATAGATTAAGCGTGGTGCTTAGGCTATGGATTATATGTGGATACGGCTAGGCCTCCGGATAGATTGTAGTTGGTGGCAAGTGGTGATAGTCTTGTCCATCCTCTATATTTTACCACGATAGGTCTAGTTATTAAATCATAGGGCTCGTGGCAGACCTTGTCTATTTAACTCTCCTAGTTGGTAGGCGGGCTGTGCCCCGAAGTACTATCGCATTTCTCCTAGTTATTTGTTTATCCTTAGTTACTAGAAAGATAAGTCGCTCGCTCTCCCACCTAGCTATCTCTGGTTAGCTTGTTAATAGTAGTTAGTTTAGGTAGTTTACCCTCATCCTTCACTATTGTCTACCTACCTAGGATTAAGTTAGAACATACCTTTAGTAAATCCTAGACCTATATAAATTCTAGCCTTTTGTGTTCCTATGGGAAAATATAAATTTGATACTCCATACTCACCGAGCGAAGTGCTACGCGATAGTTCTATGCGCTTGTGGAATCCTCCAATAGTCGTTAAGAAATATGAACAGAGCTCAAGAAACTTAAGATGTACGGATTTGGGGTATCAGGACAAGGATTCTATGCTTTCAACTTTCCTGAACACAAAGTGAAAATTCGTCAGACTACTGGTTTGTTAACTATGATAGAGGGAGAAGCCACAGAAGCAAAGCTAGATAGGGATTTGAAGAACTTAGTGAATGAGAGTTGGGATTTTAGGGTGAGAAAGATACATCCTTAAGAGTTTATACGGGTGTTTCCTAACAAGGGGTCTTTGGATACATTCACTAAACTATCGGAATTCAAAATGTCTATATATGGACTCAAGGGAAAGATTGAAGAAACAAATAGGGACCTTGAAACTTTGTTCATTCTGCAAACCTTTTGGCTCAAAGTTCACAACATCCCCGATTTTGCCAAAGAAGAAGAGGCAGTAAAGGAAATTGTGGGCTTAGTTGATGAGCCTTTCGTTGTTAATGAACTTAGTCTGGTGAGAGCTAGACCTGTAAGGGTTCAGAGTAGGTGTAGAAACCCAAGGGCTATTAAGGGGACTATTGAAATTTTCTTTGATGGAGTTGACACTTTCATTAGGTTTGAAGTTGAGGGTGGTAACTAGGGAACTCTCAAAGGGAAGGGAGGGCCACCTGGTCCTGGTAAACAAGATGATAAGGCTGATAAGGATAGAGACAAATTCTCCAAGGGGGATAAGTCCAAAAGAAACTCAGACAAATTTGATAGAATTGGCAAGATTGAACAAGAGATAGAATTTTCTTTGATGGAGGAAGCAATGGAAGAGTAAGGACAAAAAGTGGGTGAGATTGAGAATATAGCTTTTCCTGTGGCTGCTTTCCATCCTTCAATTGGTATGTGATGAGGACATCCTATCTTATCATGTGTTGGAAGATGAAGAGCATTCACTGTCTAACACAAGTGAACATAATCATGTGCCACTTATAAGAAGCCGTGCCAAGAAACTACAAGAACATGTGAAATCAATCCTGACTGATTGTAATTTTAACACTTCTGAGAATATTATACTACCTAAATATTCTATCTTGATGATGCTTAGGTTTACACAAGAAGATGTGGGAGGCACATGGCCAAAGGATTAAGACACGATGCTACAGAACGGCTCCGTCAGAAAAGTAACACGGATGGACGACCGGACCTAGGGAAAAGTGACGCGGATGGCCAACCGGACCCCAAAAAGAAACATTCATAACTCTCGATTATGTGACGCTTTGGAGGCGCATGAGGGCATTTTGGAAAGCTTATCAAGTCAAGCTTCCAATGGCACAAGTTCCAAGTATTTTGAACTTCCCAATGTTGAGATATGAGCAGATTAGTGAAGACTACTCAGAAGGTCAACAATCTTCTAGGGACAGAATGTTGGTACAACTTTCTATGCAAAACTGTATGATTCTACAATGTTTCATGATGCATGCTACACATGGCTGGATAGCACTTTGAGTCTACTTTCGCATCCAACATATGGTTTGTCATTTTGGCTTCCCAATAAGGAGTTATGGCCAGATTAGTGGAGACTACTAAGGAGACCAACAGTCACACGAGACCACTTCAGGAATCCATCTCGTGGTGACCTTTCACATAGCCAACCTTCAGAAACTCCATTTCATTTTCATACCCAAATAGGAGGGTTGTTCCTAGTATAAATATCCCCAGCCTCTAAGCTATTGGAAACCTTTTGATGATTTGATAAACTACAGGATATCGTAGCCGAGTTGCTGTAACATCCCAAAAATTCACATTCAAAAAAAATCACTCGCGTTAAAAAATATTTTCAAATGCATTTCAAAAACTATAAGTCATCTGAGCTCTATATCCTTCTAAATCTTATCCATCTTATGTCCATCCCAACTACCTCTCTTCAATTTATCATGCATCGTGGCATCGGCATCACCCACCCGTTCCTCATCTCTCTCACTCCCCCTCTCTCTCGCTCGCTCGCTTCGTCCGATGTCCCGACAGCGGCGTGTGCGCTGACCCCACCACCATCGCCGTAGCACGTACCCGCACTCAGACCCCCCTCGCAGACTGCGGCAGCTCGCACGCTACCACGACAGTGGGTCCCACCTCCCACCTTTTCCTCTATCTTTCTTCTCCATGCATGGCCACAGCACATTCGTATATACGCGGCAAATGAAGCAAGACAAAGCACCCACCGAGGCAATATTCACTTTTACCATTTACCACGCAAACAAGCAAGGCACACAGGCAACATTCATACACCACCAGCATGCAAAAGCACAAGTAAACTAGTGTCAGCAGTGCACCCACACATGCACACATACAGATAGCTTATGCATGCATGCAAATTAGGCACCGACCACCATGCAAATTAGGCACCGACCGCCATGCAAGGTTAGGCACCGTCCATTTGCATGCTAAGCATCTACTCGCTACACGCCGCACCGCCCAAGCATCCGACCACAGCGATGTCATTGGAAGCAAGCAAGCAAGCCAGTGGCACATCCCTGCTTCCTGGCCTATAAAAAGGCACGCCTGGTTGCTCTCCCATAGCAGCACACTCAACTCACCACTCATTTGCTTGCTCTCGCTTCACTTATATCGCATACACCGTATACGGCCGCACGCACGAGCTGGGCTCGACCGTCGTCGCATGACGAGGTGAGCAGCCCATGAGCATCCCCTTGCTCTTCCCACTCTTCCTGTGGTCTTCTCTTTACTTCCCTCCTTGCCCTTGCCTGTGCCGAGCTGCTCCCGAGCTCAACCATGGCGTCGTCCATGCAAGAAGCGAGAAGAAGACCATTGCTAGCTTTTCTCTCTCCTTCCCATGCATGTGTGTATGACGCGTGGATCCTAAGCTACAACTCTATCCAAATAGCACACGCATAGTATACACCATGCACTACCAGCCAAGCCAAATGCCCACGTGAGCACCCATTTCTTAATCACGCATTATTCTTTTCCGCGTGATTAAAATTCGGCCATCTTGCAGAGCCACATGCCAACTCCGATTCCAAATATTATTCTTTCTAAATTCATCTTAAATCATGATCTATCTCTTATATAAATTTCATAATTTTTAGAGCTCATTTGAATTTATGTGATTATTTATCTGTTCTTGTTTGCCTGCTGCGCTCGTTAGCTGACGGAGTGAACGAGCCGGAGAACGAGGACGTTGGAGGCGAGTACCGCGAGTTCGACGCCGAGGAACCGAACTGCCAGCAGGAGTTTGCCGAGGACGCCGACGGAGGCAAGTCCAGCCTATTCCCCTTTTATGCATATTGATCCTATTTTTAAACACAACCCGTAGAAGCCGTTTTAAATATTGCATGTACGATATACGTACGAAGTATTTTCGCTGCTTAGTTAAGACCCGTTTGAATAGCCATCCTTGAATTGATATTACCTGATAATTGTCTTGTTCAAACTTAGGGACAAATAATATGTTATGGTAAACTATAATTATTTAGTATGCTTAGGATTTGATACTCATCATGGATACTCATTACTATGTTTTCTCAAATACAATGATTTTAAAAGAAAAACTGTGTGAGTTGTGGAAATGAATTGTGGGTATTATGAAAGGGTTAATGAACAAGTTATAGATGGTGATTACCCTAGAGATAGGGCGGATCAGTGTTCCTTTTGTGGGATGCCGTGGTGTTGGGGCTTGTACCTTTTGTGGTTAAGCATGGAGATATCCGCCTTGTCTCGATTAAGGACTGAGTTGATGATTCATCTTGCCTAACTCATTTTCGTACAACCACTCGCCTTGCATGGGAAAGGCTTAGTCTAAATCCCTCTAGTTGGTATGGCAATCACCTGGAGGCAGGTGTGCAACAGGACACTAAGACATGTATGTGAAAATTAAGAAAATATATGAGATGTAATGAGATCTGTAAGTTATTGTATTATGAGATGTGGCCTTAGTGTTCCCGTGGTGAGCGCCACTACTTAGCTATGGAGGGTAATGGCTTTGATGGATCTGTGCTTGCACGATGGTGTTAAGCTACGGTATCCTACTTGTGGGGAAAGTGTACAACCTCTGCAGAGTGTAAAATTTATCCGGATAGACGTGTCCGCGGTATCGGACGAGTTATGGTTTGGTTTCAACAACTAGATGGGTTGGGATGAGTGAAAACATGAAAGTGAGTGTGATTTTGGAAATGAATGGTTTTCTGCCATATGTTGCGGGAACAAAGGGTTCAGCAACACCTAAAATTGTGATCAACCACTTTTTCAGAAATACTATTATATATGAAAAATATATGTCTTTTGCAAAGGTATTTATAAAATGAAACCATGCATGTGTAAAAAGATAGCTTTATGCAAATAAACCAAGCCTTATCCTTGAATTATCCATATGCATATACTGATATCCCATTCCGTAGGGTAAGGTTGGATTTGCTGAGTACTTTGTACTCACCCTTGCTTTGTTGAACAGAGGAAGATCCGGACTTCAATCCTGACGTGGCGTACGAATAAGGTCGTGTCTGCACCCAACTAAGCCTGTGGCATTGGGATCCGTCAGATGATATGTATTAGCGAGACCTCTTTCTGGGTCTGTTGGACCTGTATTGTGTTATGGTTACTTTTAATCGTGGCATGTCTTCATTGTCCACGCTTGTCAAGACTACTGCAATGAGACCTATCTGATGTAATAAATGTGTTACTAGCCTTCTGGGACTAGTATTGTATCACATTTGAGTTCCTGGTTAACCAGGGGCGCTTCAGGTGGTATCAGAGCCGTAGTTGGCTGTAGGACGCGACCTTAGGCTTTTCGGACCAGTATTTTACATACAAAAGTATTTTCTAAAAAAAGTTCTTACCCTCTCCCCTCAATTTAAAAAAAAATATTTACTCTTATCTATTTCTCTCAGATGGCAGAAGGAGTTTGGACCAGTAGCTACTGTCTAAGTGTCGAAGGCTTTCCTAAGCTCTTGTATGCTACCATGCAAAGGCTTGGAATCAAGGATCACCTGGAATATGAAGGCAGACAATACATAGAGCATGAAACCGAACGGTGTGAAGTCACCGTATATGTCAGGAAAAGTGATAACTTCCCTGACATAGCTGAAGCATGGAGTATAACTGCGACCGGATTTCGGTTTGCAGATACATATCAAGCTGTCGCCCGCAAAGCCTTGAGGTACCTATGCCAAACCTACGAGAAGCCCATTGCCCGTACACCCATGAGATTCTTTCCACCCCGAGAAAGAGACCGACCAGTTTGGAGGACCCGCATGGACATCTTGCAGGGATTTTATTCCCTTGAGGATGACCCAACTGTGGTATTCATGACCACATACCTGCTTGCTTTGGATGAAAAATATGATAAACAGGCCTCAGAGTTGAAGAAGTGCATCCACCGTGCGGAAGAAGCTGAGATCTTGGTTAGAAAGCTCCATGTGCAGCTTGCAGAAGCTCAGGCCCAAGCAGCTGCAGCCGAGAGTCGTGAAACTGCCATTTCTGAAGCCATGAAGGAAGCTGAGGATCGTCATGCCCAGGAGTTGAAGGATGCCTACCTTGTCACCAGGGCCAAGAGAAGAATGCTAGCTCTGGAAGACCAAGAGCCCATAATCTTGGAAGGGATCCCAATCATGCCCCTAAAGACAGGAAAAAGACTGGCGATTGAAGGACCATCAGCTCCCCCACCCACAGCAACCTCTCATGAAGCTTCAGAGTTGGAGCCTAAGGAAGAGGAAATCCCCCTCCTCAGCCAGCCACCACCAAAAGATGACGGCGATGAAAGTCCCTAGTTTGGTTTTGGCTAATTGATGAAACCTAGGACTAACCTTTGTATCTAAGTGGATGATTTAGATAAAGGTGGTCATTGAATATGAGACATGACATTGACTCATGTGACCAAGATGGTGAAGACCAAGATGAGGCTTGGCTCGATGGACCGGTTATGAAGGTGAAGGGCAAGTCAAGGCTTCGAAGCGAAGGACCATGCGATGGTGAAGCTTGAGCAAGACTTGGCGCCGACGAACCGATGCAACGGTGAAGGGCAAGTGAAGTCAAGGTCGATGGATCGAGACGGTCATGTGATGATATGAAGTGGATCATATCATTTGGAGAAACAAAATGGGCTCAAGGCAAAGGTATAACTATAGGGCCATTTTGTTTTGCACTCAAGACACCATAGAGGGTGTGAGTGGTTTAGGGTCGATAGCCGAACTATTAAGAGGGGAAGTCTTATCGGTTATTCGACGCACGGGTGCCACTAGGTGAATTCATGAAGTGCATTGCATGTAGGGCCTAGTGAGCTAACTGGAAAACCTTTGAAAATGATTGAGAAAAAGCTAACACACAAGCACATGGAGATGTACACTTGTTGGTGTTGGCACATTTGCAAAGGAGAAGGTGTTAGAGTTGATTTTGATCAACTTGGTGAAGAGAGAAAGGTTTTTCGGTGTTGTCCGGACACTAGGATGGCTCTTGGAGTGGAATACTGCATTGATCCATTGTGAACTGGATCAAGTGCTTTAGTGGGTTGTGTAGCCCTCTGAGTAAGCTTTCCAAAATGTCCAAGATCATCGAAATCGGAGTTCGAAGCTAAGAGATATCGCCGTTTTACCGAAGAGTGGTCTGTGACCGGACTCGTGACCGGACGCGTCCGGTCAGCACCTGCGCGTCCGGTCGGTGCATCCGGTCAGTGTTTTTCGTGGGCGAAAGTGACCGGACGCTGCAGCGAGTCCGGTCAGGGATGACCGGACGCATCCGGTCGCGTCGGGAGCTTGCTGGAACCTCTCTGTTCGCTGTTTCGCTGCGACCTGCGCGTACGGTCCCGTTAGTGACCACCGCATCCGGTCAATACAAGTTTATACGCACGAAAACTAGCCGTTGGAGCACGCTACTGACCTGCGCGTCCGGTCGTCCCGAAAAATGCTCAGTGGAGTGGCAACGGCTCTATTTGTATGGGATGCTTATAAATACTCGTTGGCCGGCCCTTGGGGAGGTCTCTTGGCATTTCTAACACTCTTGTGCATCCTTTGAGCTAAAGCTTCTCCTCCCACTCATCTCTCTTGCTTGATTGCAAATCAAAAGTGAGATTGAGTGATCCCAAAGTGCATTGCATAGCTTGAGGGCATCTAGTGGCACTTGTGGGTGGTTTAGCCGGTGGATTTCTTGTTACTCTTGGAGAGTACTGCTCCTAGCCGGCTTGAAGATTGTTGGAGGCGTTGGCAAGAGAAGGTGATTGTTCTTGGCGACCTCCGGTTGATTGTGAGAGGTTCTTGTGCTTTCCTCGGCGGGACGCCAAAAGCAACTCTAGTGGAATGCGCGTGTCATTGAGTTACCTCACTTGAGAGTGGTGTGTTGTGGTGCCTTGCGGGGCATGCCTTGAGGGGCAAGTGACTTGAGGGTCACACCGAAAAACCATCTAAGTGTTGGTCGACACAACCGGTGACGTAGCTTGTCGGTGCACAAGTGAACACCGGGTGAACAAAAATATTGTGTCTCTTGTCTCCCGGTGATTGGTCTTCATATTGTGTTGTTGTCAATATTGATTGATTGTATATCATCTTGGTGATTGGCAACATCTTCACTCCACCGTCGGTATAAGAATCACAATCCTCTCTCTTGCACTTATTTTTACTAAGATTATCTTATGTAGCTCTAGTGGTAGCTTTGCTAGTAGTGTTGTTAGCTTGTTCTCTAGTGTAAAATTAGCGACATAGCTCTTGTGTGAACTAGAGATCATAATCTACTAGACTTGTGGATAGGAGGCTTGCATCACAACCTTTGGCTAAGCAAAACTCGCTTTACGCCGTTTGTTATTCTAACAAGTTTGCTTAGTGGTATTTGTAGAATTTTTTATAGGCTATTCACCCCCCTCTAGCCATCTAGGACCTTACAAGTGGTATCAGAGCCGTGGTCACCGTTTTAATCAAGGCTTAACATCCTTCGGTGTGAAAAATGGCTCAAATTGTGTTCAATCATGTTGGGGACAAGCCACCGTTCTTTGATGGTGTTAGTTCTTTTGCTCATTGGAAGAGAAAAATGACAATGTACCTTGGTTCTATTCATGAGAGAGTATTGCAAGTCACCGAGAATGATTTTGCTATCATTGATCCCGATCATCTCACCGATGAGGATAGAGCAAATAGAACATGCAATAGAATGGCTCTCAATACACTCTACAATGGTATTGACACAAAAGTGTTTGAGGGCATCAAGGATTTAGAATTGGCTAGTGAAGTATGGACAAGGTTGAGTGAGACATATGAAGGCACTATGGTTGTGAAGAGTGCCAAGCTATATGGGCTCAAGAGTGAGTTTGAGAACTTCAAGAAAAAGGATGATGAAACAATCATTGAAATGTTTCATAGATTGCAAGTGATAGTCAATGATCTCAAGAGCTTAGGGCACAAGACTCAAGATCAAGATTTTTGTCACAAGTTCTTATTGAGCTTACCTAGAAGATTCAAGATGTTGATCATGATGTTGCAAAGAGATGGGCTTGAAGCAATGAAGCCTAATGATTTGCTTGGTGAAGTATTGACCTATGACAAATATGATCAAGATGTTGATGACAAGGAGAAGGTGGAAGATGAGAAGAAGAAGAAGACCGTGGCATTCAAGGCCACCTCTTCCAAGGGCAAAGCTACCATCATTGAAGAAGAAGACAACAATGAAGATGGGGAATTTGAAATTGATGATGAGGCACTTGCTCTTGTAGTCAAGAAGATGGGTCACATGTTCATCAAGAGAAGAGGCTTTAAGAAGAGAAATGACAACTTCAAAAGAAATGAGCAACAAAGGAAGTGCTTCAATTGTGATAGCACCGAACACCTTCAAGCCGAATGTCCCTATGACAAGAAGAAGAACAACAAGAGGGACAAGTTCGAGAAGAAGAAGAGAGAAGCCAAGATGATATTCAAGAAAGGCAACTCTTGTGCTTTCCTCGGCGGGACGCCAAAAGCAACTCTAGTGGAATGCGCGTGTCATTGAGTTACCTCACTTGAGAGTGGTGTGTTGCGGTGCCTTGCGGGGCATGCCTTGAGGGGCAAGTGACTTGAGGGTCACACCGGAAAACCATCTAAGTGTTGGTCGACACAACCGGTGACGTAGCTTGTCGGTGCACAAGTGAACACCGGGTGAACAAAAATATTGTATCTCTTGTCTCCCGGTGATTGGTCTTCGGTGATTGGTCTTCATATTGTGTTGTTGTCAATATTCATTGATTGTATATCATCTTGGTGATTGGCAACATCTTCACTCCACCGTCGATATAAGAATCACAATCCTCTCTCTTGCACTTATTTTTACTAAGATTATCTTGTGTAGCTCTAGTGGTAGCTTTGCTAGTAGTGTTGTTAGCTTGTTCTCTAGTGTAAAATTAGCGACATAGCTCTTGTGTGAACTAGAGATCATAATCTACTAGACTTGTGGATAGGAGGCTTGCATCACAACCTTTGGCTAAGCAAAACTCGCTTTACGCCGTTTGTTATTCTAACAAGTTTGCTTAGTGGTATTTGTAGAATTTTTTATAGGCTATTCACCCCCCTCTAGCCATCTAGGACCTTACAAGTGGTATCAGAGCCGTGGTCACTGTTTTAATCAAGGCTTAACATCCTTCGGTGTGAAAAATGGCTCAAATTGTGTTCAATCATGTTGGGGACAAGCCACCGTTCTTTGATGGTGTTAGTTCTTTTGCTCATTGGAAGAGAAAAATGACAATGTACCTTGGTTCTATTCATGAGAGAGTATTGCAAGTCACCGAGAATGATTTTGCTATCATTGATCCCGATCATCTCACCGATGAGGATAGAGCAAATAGAACATGCAATAGAATGGCTCTCAATACACTCTACAATGGTATTGACACAAAAGTGTTTGAGGGCATCAAGGATTTAGAATTGGCTAGTGAAGTATGGACAAGGTTGAGTGAGACATATGAAGGCACTATGGTTGTGAAGAGTGCCAAGCTATATGGGCTCAAGAGTGAGTTTGAGAACTTCAAGAAAAAGGATGATGAAACAATCATTGAAATGTTTCATAGATTGCAAGTGATAGTCAATGATCTCAAGAGCTTAGGGCACAAGACTCAAGATCAAGATTTTTGTCACAAGTTCTTATTGAGCTTACCTAGAAGATTCAAGATGTTGATCATGATGTTGCAAAGAGATGGGCTTGAAGCAATGAAGCCTAATGATTTGCTTGGTGAAGTATTGACCTATGACAAATATGATCAAGATGTTGATGACAAGGAGAAGGTGGAAGATGAGAAGAAGAAGAAGACCGTGGCATTCAAGGCCACCTCTTCCAAGGGCAAAGCTACCATCATTGAAGAAGAAGACAACAATGAAGATGGGGAATTTGAAATTGATGATGAGGCACTTGCTCTTGTAGTCAAGAAGATGGGTCACATGTTCATCAAGAGAAGAGGCTTTAAGAAGAGAAATGACAACTTCAAAAGAAATGAGCAACAAAGGAAGTGCTTCAATTGTGATAGCACCGAACACCTTCAAGCCGAATGTCCCTATGACAAGAAGAAGAACAACAAGAGGGACAAGTTCGAGAAGAAGAAGAGAGAAGCCAAGATGATATTCAAGAAAGGCAACTCTTGTGCTTTCCTCGGCGGGACGCCAAAAGCAACTCTAGTGGAATGCGCGTGTCATTGAGTTACCTCACTTGAGAGTGGTGTGTTGCGGTGCCTTGCGGGGCATGCCTTGAGGGGCAAGTGACTTGAGGGTCACACCGGAAAACCATCTAAGTGTTGGTCGACACAACCGGTGACGTAGCTTGTCGGTGCACAAGTGAACACCGGGTGAACAAAAATATTGTATCTCTTGTCTCCCGGTGATTGGTCTTCGGTGATTGGTCTTCATATTGTGTTGTTGTCAATATTCATTGATTGTATATCATCTTGGTGATTGGCAACATCTTCACTCCACCGTCGATATAAGAATCACAATCCTCTCTCTTACACTTATTTTTACTAAGATTATCTTGTGTAGCTCTAGTGGTAGCTTTGCTAGTAGTGTTGTTAGCTTGTTCTCTAGTGTAAAATTAGCGACATAGCTCTTGTGTGAACTAGAGATCATAATCTACTAGACTTGTGGATAGGAGGCTTGCATCACAACCTTTGGCCAAGCAAAACTCGCTTTACGCCGTTTGTTATTCTAACAAGTTTGCTTAGTGGTATTTGTAGAATTTTTTATAGGCTATTCACCCCCCTCTAGCCATCTAGGACCTTACAAGTGGTATCAGAGCCGTGGTCACTGTTTTAATCAAGGCTTAACATCCTTCGGTGTGAAAAATGGCTCAAATTGTGTTCAATCATGTTGGGGACAAGCCACCGTTCTTTGATGGTGTTAGTTCTTTTGCTCATTGGAAGAGAAAAATGACAATGTACCTTGGTTCTATTCATGAGAGAGTATTGCAAGTCACCGAGAATGATTTTGCTATCATTGATCCCGATCATCTCACCGATGAGGATAGAGCAAATAGAACATGCAATAGAATGGCTCTCAATACACTCTACAATGGTATTGACACAAAAGTGTTTGAGGGCATCAAGGATTTAGAATTGGCTAGTGAAGTATGGACAAGGTTGAGTGAGACATATGAAGGCACTATGGTTGTGAAGAGTGCCAAGCTATATGGGCTCAAGAGTGAGTTTGAGAACTTCAAGAAAAAGGATGATGAAACAATCATTGAAATGTTTCATAGATTGCAAGTGATAGTCAATGATCTCAAGAGCTTAGGGCACAAGACTCAAGATCAAGATTTTTGTCACAAGTTCTTATTGAGCTTACCTAGAAGATTCAAGATGTTGATCATGATGTTGCAAAGAGATGGGCTTGAAGCAATGAAGCCTAATGATTTGCTTGGTGAAGTATTGACCTATGACAAATATGATCAAGATGTTGATGACAAGGAGAAGGTGGAAGATGAGAAGAAGAAGAAGACCGTGGCATTCAAGGCCACCTCTTCCAAGGGCAAAGCTACCATCATTGAAGAAGAAGACAACAATGAAGATGGGGAATTTGAAATTGATGATGAGGCACTTGCTCTTGTAGTCAAGAAGATGGGTCACATGTTCATCAAGAGAAGAGGCTTTAAGAAGAGAAATGACAACTTCAAAAGAAATGAGCAACAAAGGAAGTGCTTCAATTGTGATAGCACCGAACACCTTCAAGCCGAATGTCCCTATGACAAGAAGAAGAACAACAAGAGGGACAAGTTCGAGAAGAAGAAGAGAGAAGCCAAGATGATATTCAAGAAAGGCAACTCTTGTGCTTTCCTCGGCGGGACGCCAAAAGCAACTCTAGTGGAATGCGCGTGTCATTGAGTTACCTCACTTGAGAGTGGTGTGTTGCGGTGCCTTGCGGGGCATGCCTTGAGGGGCAAGTGACTTGAGGGTCACACCGGAAAACCATCTAAGTGTTGGTCGACACAACCGGTGATGTAGCTTGTCGGTGCACAAGTGAACACCGGGTGAACAAAAATATTGTATCTCTTGTCTCCCGGTGATTGGTCTTCGGTGATTGGTCTTCATATTGTGTTGTTGTCAATATTCATTGATTGTATATCATCTTGGTGATTGGCAACATCTTCACTCCACCGTCGATATAAGAATCACAATCCTCTCTCTTGCACTTATTTTTACTAAGATTATCTTGTGTAGCTCTAGTGGTAGCTTTGCTAGTAGTGTTGTTAGCTTGTTCTCTAGTGTAAAATTAGCGACATAGCTCTTGTGTGAACTAGAGATCATAATCTACTAGACTTGTGGATAGGAGGCTTGCATCACAACCTTTGGCTAAGCAAAACTCGCTTTACGCCGTTTGTTATTCTAACAAGTTTGCTTAGTGGTATTTGTAGAATTTTTTATAGGCTATTCACCCCCCTCTAGCCATCTAGGACCTTACAGGCGACCCGCCTCTTATTCCGAAGGAAGAACCATAGATGATGAAAGAATGATCCTTCTTAAACACCAAGGGAATGAAGCCATTCAGTTCCACAAAGTTGAAGATTAGTTGTACCCAGTTCCTCCTTTTGTCTTGGGGAAGTGAAGTTTACTTCACTTTTGTTTACCCCAAAGGAGATGAATCATATTGTAGCACGCATATTTTTATTATGTTGTAAACCACCCTCCTATTCGAAATATATATTTGTGCTTGTTGGTTGTGCTAATTGAGTGCTCTACGTGTGTTCCCTTACGGGATAGCAAGTCTTAAAAACTTGCACTTTTTTTTTAAAAATACAACGCCTTAATAAACAAAACATCACTCAATAGATCTAACACTTATCTAATGCTTTCCTCCTCATCTCAACCAACAGATGCCTCCCAAGCCAGCTACTCGCTCCCAACCAAGTGGCCGTGCAGCTAGCAGGCAAAGTCAAAATCCAGTTGATAGTCAAGCCAATGCAAATGATGATGGTGTCCGTGAAGATGAAGTGAGTCAGACTGGGAACCATAATGGAGAAGATGAGTTTCCCCCTCCTCCAGCAATTGACTTAGTACAAGTCATGGCAACTCAAACCCGCCTTTTGGAGACCTTAGCCCAAGCCATGAACCACCCTAGGAACAACCGTGGAGCTGGAGTCCAGGACAAAATGACTGAGTTCATGAGGCTTAAGCCACCCACCTTTACTGGATCTGACAACCCCATGGAAGCAGATGATTGGCTTAAGGTCATTGAAAGGAAGTTGGACACAATCCACTGCAATGGAAGGGATAGAGTTCTGTTAGCAACTCACCAACTGACAGGAATCACCCTTTCATGGTGGGAAGCCTATAGTGGAGCTGTGGACAATGCCAATACTATCACATGGCAAGAATTTGTGGAAGAATTCCGTCGGTACCACATTCCAGATGGGATCATGAAGTTGAAGGCTGATGAATTTCGCAACTTGAAGCAAGGAAGCAAAACTCTGAGTGAATACATCTTCCAGTCCACTGAGTTATCTCGCTATGGCCCAGAATTGGTCAACACTGATGCCAAGAAGCAGACAAAGTTCATAGAAGGACTGACTTGTGAGTTGAGGACTCTTATGACCCCACAGATCTATCCAAACTTCAACACCTTGATGAACAGAACTATTCTGACTGATGTGACCAAAAATGAAGAAAGGAAGGAGAACAAGCGCAAGTTCTTAGAGCGCAAAGTTCAAGAAGGAGTTAGATCCCAAAGGCAGAAAACATTTAGCCAACCAAGCCAGCGAACTCAAGCCCCAATGCAGTTTCGCTCTCCTGCCAGTGCCTCTAACCAGATGCAGCCACCATATCAGCCCAAGACAACTTATCAGAATCAGACTTATGGCAAGACCCAACAAAACAGCATCGGTCAAGTCACCAACAATGGCAAAGCTTGCTTTCATTGCCATGAGACTGGACACTACATCGCCAACTGTCCTTATAAGAACAATCCAGCAGTGTCCACCCAGTCCCACACTGTTAATGGACCAAGACCTGCAGTGTCTGGAGCCAACCGTGGTTTTCCTCGCAACAACACCAACACCACCAACAACAGCCAGATGATGAAGCAACCTCAGCAATCCTATGGTCGAGCTCGTGTCAACCACATTCATGCTCAGGATGCTCAGACTGCTTCAGGAGTGGTACTTGGTGAGTTCTTAGTCAACTCAGTACTTGCAACAGTATTGTTTGATTCTGGAGCATCACATTCATTCATATCATCAAGTTTTGCTGAGAAGCATAAAATACCCACAGTACTACTAAAGTTACCCCTAATAACCCAAACACCTGGGTCTGACATCAAATGTCATCTAGGTTGTTTAATGTAAGGATCATCTTAAGTGGGGTAGTTTTCCTAGTAGATTTAGTAGTGCTCAAGTCTAAAGGAATAGATGTTATCCTTGGAATGGATTGGTTAACACGACACAATGGAGTTATTAGTTGTGCAACTAAGGAAGTATCATTAGTTAACCAAGAAGGGATTAAGGTAAAATGCCAAACCCAAGGATCTAAAGTCAACCCAATGGTCTTCAGCTTGGATGCAAGGACCATAGAAGAAGTGCCAGTAGTGCAACAATACCCTGATGTATTTCCTGAGGAACTACCTGGAATGCCACCAGATAGGGATATAGAGTTCATCATTGATCTTATCCCTGGGACTGCTCCTATAGCCAAGAGACCTTACAGAATGGCCCCTGCAGAGTTAGCGGAACTAAAGGAGCAATTGAGAGAACTGCAACAGAAAGGTTATATCAGGCCTAGTTCTTCACCATGGGGAGCCCCAGTCCTGTTTGTAAAGAAGAAAGATGGAAGCATGAGAATGTGTGTGGATTATAGATCCCTAAATGAAGTCACCATCAAGAATAAATATCCCCTACCAAGGATAGATGACCTCTTTGATCAGCTTAAAGGAGCCAATTATTTCTTCAAGATTGATTTGAGATCAGGTTACCACCAACTCAAGATCAAGAACAGCGATGTCCCTAAAACCGCCTTTGTAACAAGATATGGACAATATGAGTTTACAGTGATGTCCTTTGGATTAACCAATGCCCCTGCTTATTTCATGAACCTCATGAACAAGGTATTCATGGAGGAGCTAGATAAGTTTGTTGTAGTCTTCATTGACGACATACTTATCTACTCTAAGAGTGCTGAAGAACATGGGCAACACTTGAGAGTAGTGCTAGAAAAGCTAAGAAGACACAAGTTGTATGCCAAATTCAGCAAGTGTGAATTTTGGCTTGAGAAAGTTGCATTTCTAGGTCATATCCTGACAGTAGAAGGAGTTGCAGTGGACCCTAAGAAAGTAGAAGCTATCTCTCATTGGCAACAACCCACAAATGTTAGTGAAGTCAGAAGTTTTCTTGGATTAGCTGGATATTACCGAAGGTTCATAGAAGGATTTTCCAAGATAGCCAGACCCATGACAGAGCTTCTTAGAAAAGATAAGAAATTTACTTGGACAGAGTCATGTGAGAAGAGTTTCCAAGAATTGAAGAAGAGATTGACAACAGCACTAGTGTTAACTTTATCAGACATTCACCAAGATTTCATCATATATTGTGATGCCTCAAGACAAGGTTTAGGATGTGTTCTCATGCAAGGAGGAAAGGTTGTAGCTTATGCATCCCGGCAGCTTAGACCTCATGAGCAAAATTACCCTACCCATGATTTAGAGTTAGCAGCTGTAGTGCATGCTCTCAAGATTTGGAGACACTATCTCATTGGAAACAAGTGTGAAATCTACACGGATCACAAGAGTTTGAAGTATATCTTCACTCAGTCAGACTTGAACCTAAGGCAAAGAAGATGGTTGGAGTTAATCAAGGACTACAACCCGAGATTCATTACCACCCAGGGAAGGCCAATGTGGTAGCAGATGCCCTAAGTAGAAGATCATATGGTCAACAGTTAGTGCCAAAAACACTCATCTACAAGAAGAGATAGCACAGTTGAACATGCACATAGTATGCCAACCTCAAAATAGCAGTCTGAAGGTGCAACCAACTCTAGAGGAAGAAATTAAGAAGGCACAGCATAAGGATAAAGATCTGATGAAGATTCGTGAGCAAACTGGAGAAAAGAAAGCCCCATACTTCATAGTGGATGACAAAGGAACCTTGTGGTATAAGGATAGGATTTGTGTGCCCAAGGTAGGAAAGTTTCAAGAACTAATCCTTGTTGAAGCTCATAACTCAGCATACTCTATCCACCCTGGTGCCACCAAGATGTATATGGACCTAAAAGAAAGATATTGGTGGAATGGTATGAAAGCAGATGTGGCACGATTTGTTACACAATGTGATGTGTGCCAAAGGGTTAAAGCAGAGCATCAGAAACCAGCAGGTTTGCTGCAGCCATTGCCTATTCCAGTTTGGAAGTGGGATGAGATAGGCATGGATTTTGTGAATGGATTACCCAAAACTCAGAAAGGGAATGATTCAATATGGGTAATAGTGGACCGTCTTACCAAGGTTGCTCACTTTATACCTGTGCGCACCAAGTATAGTGGAGACAAGCTAGCACAGTTATACGTGGATAATATAGTAAAACTACATGGTGTGCCAAGTAAGATTGTATCTGACCGAGGTACTCAATTCACCTCTAAGTTTTGGAAGAGACTGCATGAAGCATGGGCACCAAGCTAGATTTTAGCTCAGCCTATCACCCCTAGACAGATGGTCAAACTAAAAGAGTAAATCAGATCATGAAAGATATGCTAAGAGCATGTGTGCTTACCTATGGTAAAGATTGGGAGAAGTGCCTATCTTATGCAGAGTTTTCATACAATAATAGCTATCAAGCCAGCTTAGGTATGTCACCTTTTGAAGCCCTGTATGGAAGAAAATGTAGGACCCCATTGATGTGGTCAGAAGTTGGAGAACGGACCTTGCTTAAGCCTTCCCTTATAAAAGAAGCAGAAGACCGTGTGGCAGAGATCAGAGAAAAATTGAAAGAAGCACAATCACGTCACAAGAGCTATTCTGATAAAAGAAGAAGAGAGCTAAGCTTTGTAGTTGGAGATTTTGTGTACCTCAAAGTTTTCCCAATTCGAGGGACTCGAAGGTTCCAAGTTAGGGGCAAGCTAGCACCCCGGTATATTTGACTGTATCAAGTGTTACAAAGAATTGGAGCTGTAGCTTACCGCATTCGGCTACCTGAAGAGATGTCAGATATACACAATGTGTTCCATGTTTCCCAATTGAAGAAATGTCTTAGAGTACCAGAAGAATAGATATCACCAGACACTATTGATTTACAAGATGATCTAAGGTATCAAGAAGTGCCAATAAAAATACTAGACACAGTCACCAAGCAGACAAGAACGACAACAGTCCGAATTTGTCGTGTTCAGTGGAGTAGGCATACTGAAGCAGAAGCAACCTGGGAAAGAGAAGATGCCTTGAGAAAGGAGTTTCCCCATCTGTTTAGGAACCAGGCGAATCTCGAGGATGAGATTCATTTTAAGTGGGGTAGGTTTGTAACATCCCAAAAATTCACATTTAAAAAAAATCACTCGCGTTAAAAATTATTTTCAAATGCATTTCAAAAACTATAAGTCATCCGAGCTCTATATCCTTCTAAATCTTATCCATCTTATGTCCATCCCAACTACCTCTCTTCAATTTATCATGCATCGTGGCATCGGCATCACCCACCCGTTCCTCATCTCTCTCACTCCCCCTCTCTCTCGCTCGCTCGCTTCGTCCGATGCCCCAACAGCGGCGCGTGCGCTGACCCCACCACCATCGCCGCAGCACGTACCCGCGCTCGGACCCCCCTCGCCGACTGCGGCAGCTCGCACGCTACCACGACAGTGGGTCCCACCTCCCACCTTTTCCTCTATCTTTCTTCTCCATGCATGGCCACAGCACATTCGTACATACGCGGCAAATGAAGCAAGACAAAGCACCCACCGAGGCAATATTCACTTTTACCATTTACCACGCAAACAAGCAAGGCACACAGGCAACATGCATACACCACCAGCATGCAAAAGCACAAGCAAACAAGTGTCAGCAGTGCACCCACACATGCACACATACAAATAGCTTATGCATGCATGCAAATTAGGCACCGACCACCATATAAATTAGACACCGACCGCCATGCAAGGTTAGGCACCGTCCATTTGCATGCTAAGCATCTACTCGCTACACGCCGCACCGCCCAAGCATCCGACCACAGCGATGTCATTGGAAGCAAGCAAGCAAGCTAGTAGCACATCCCTGCTTCCTGGCCTATAAAAAAGCACGCCTGGTTGCTCTCCCACAGCAGCACACTCAACTCACCACTCATTTGCCTGCTCTCGCTTCACTTGTATCGCATACACCGTATACGGCCGCACGCACGAGCTGGGCTTGACCGTTGTCGCACGACGAGGTGAGCAGCCCATGAGCATCCCCTTGCTCTTCCCACTCTTCCTGTGGTCTTCTCTTTACTTCCCTCCTTGCCCTTGCCTGTGCCGAGCCGCTCCCGAGCTCAACCATGGTGTCGTCCATGCAAGAAGCAAGAAGAAGACCATTGCTAGCTTTTCTCTCTCTCTCCCTTCCTATGCATGTGTGTATGACGCGTGGGTCCTAAGCTACAACTCTATCCAAATAGCACACGTATAGTATACACCATGCACTACCAGCCAAGCCAAATGCCCACGTGAGCACCCATTCCTTAATCGCGCATTATTCTTTTCCGCGTGATTAAAATTCGGCCATCTTGCAGAGCCACATGCCAACTCCGATTCCAAATATTATTCTTTCTAAATTCATCTTAAATCATGATCTATCTCTCATATAAATTTTATGATTTTTAGAGCTCATTTGAATTTATGTGATTATTTATCTGTGCTTGTTTGCCTGCTACGCTTGTTAGCTGACGGACTGAACGAGCCGGAGAACGAGGACGTTGGAGGCGAGTACCGCGAGTTCGACGCCGAGGAACCGGACTGCCAGCAGGAGTTTGCCGAGGACGCCGACGGAGGCAAGTCCAGCCTATTCCCCTTTGATGCATATTGATCCTATTTTTAAGCACAACCTATAGAAGCCGTTTTAAATATTGCATGTACGATATACGTATGAAGTATTTTCGCTGCTTAGTTAAGACCCGTTTGAATAGCCATCCTTGAATTGATATTACCTGATAATTGTCTTGTTCAAACTTAGGGACAAAGAATATGTTATGGTAAACTATAATTATTTAGTATACTTAGGATTTGATACTCATCATGGATACTCATTACAATGTTTTCTCAAATACAATGATTTTAAAAGAAAAACTGTGTGAGTTGTGGAAATGAATTGTGGGTATTATGAAAGGGTTAATGAACAAGTTATAGATGGTGATTACCCTAGAGATGGGGCGGATCGGTGTTCCTTTTGTGGGATGCCGTGGTGTTGGGGCTTGTACCTTTTGTGGTTAAGCATGGAGATATCCGCCTTGTCTCGATTAAGGACTGAGTTGATGATTCATCTTGCCTAACTCATTTTCGTACAACCACTCGCCTTGCATGGGAAAGGCTTAGTCTAAATCCCTCTAGTTGGTATGGCAATCACCTGGAGGTAGGTGTGCAACGGGACACTAAGACATGTATGTGAAAATTAAGAAAATATATGAGATGTAAAGAGATCTGTAAGTTATTGTATTATGAGATGTGGCCTTAGTGTTCCCGTGGTGAGCGCCACTACTTAGCTATGGAGGGTAATGGCTTTGATGGATCTGTGCTTGCACGACGGTGTTAAGCTATGGTATCCTACTTGTGGGGAAAGTGTACAACCTCTGCAGAGTGTAAAATTTATCCGGATAGACGTGTCCACGGTATCGGACGAGTTATGGTTTGGTTTCAACAACTAGATGGGTTGGGATGAGTGAAAACATGAAAGTGAGTGTGATTTTGGAAATAAATGGTTTTCTGCCATATGTTGCGGGAACAAAGGGTTCAGCAACACCTAAAATTGTGATCAACCACTTTTTTAGAAATACTATTATATATGAAAAATATATGTCTTTTGCAAAGGTATTTATAAAATGAAACCCTGCATGTGTAAAAAGATAGCTTTATGCAAATAAACCAAGCCTTATCCTTGAATTATCCATATGCATATACTGATATCCCATTCCGTAGGGTAAGATTGGATTTGCTGAGTACTTTGTACTCACCCTTGCTTTGTTGAACAGAGGAAGATTCGGACTTCAATCCTGACGTGGCGTACGAATAAGGTCATGTCTGCACCCAACTAAGCCTATGGCATTGGGATCCGTCAGATGATATGTATTAGCGAGACCTCTTTCTGGGTCTGTTGGACCTGTATTGTGTTATGGTTACTTTTAATCGTGGCATGTCTTCATTGTCCACGCTTGTCGAGACTACTGCAATGAGACCTATCTGATGTAATAAATGTGTTACTAGCCTCCTGGGACTAGTATTGTATCACATTTGAGTTCCTGGTTAACCAGGGGTGCTTCAGTTGCCGAGTGTTTTACTCAAACCTTTGTTCTTCTATGTTCTTCTTAGACTTGTGAAATAATCCCTCTGGTTCCCCTAGTTCATGCTCTATGGTTTCCAATATGGCTGCACCGTTTTATGTAGATTAGTTCTGGATTATGGTTCTGCGGTCATTCAGAGATCGAGTCAAAGTCTTCACGGTTTTGGTGTCTCTCTCCCAGTCACTTGGTCGCATCCAACCTTTGTCAGGTATAAAGCTAGTTATCCCACTGTTCGCAGCAAGTTATCTTTGATTTGTGACCTACTGTCATGAAGATCGGGCCACCCTTAAGGAGGTTCCTTATCAACTGGTATCAAAGCTTTCATTATCACGATAGGTCTCACCATCATCCACATATTTACCTTTGAATTATCCACCATTTGTCACTATTTTTGTTCATCTCCTAAAGTCCACTGAAAAAGCCAAAAAAAGTCCTATAGCCTTTTGGTGGTACTGCTACCTTTGTGTTGTTTTGTTCATCAAGTTGCTAGTCGCCATCTTCATATATGTTGCGTTGTGTTTCATTTGTTATTTGCACCCCTGTTAGTATAAAAAAATCTAAAAAAAGAGAAGAAAGAAGAAAGAAAGATTCAAAAAAAGAGAAGTGAAAAGAATTGAAAGTAGGGGTTGTGTCGCAGGTTGTATAATTGCAAATTTTAGTTTACATATTCAAGTTGGTGGTAATCTCCATAGCAGCAACTTCATATGTTTTGAACACATCAAACCACTTAGGTTGCAGTACCGTAGCCTCCCTTGATTAGCCACCTATAGCTCCACCAAAATCTAAAACCGGGATGTTTGACTCGTAATCCTTGTGACCTCTCAATCACTTCCGTTGAACTGCTACACAAGCACACTCACTGTCCTTGAGAACAAGCAAGAGCACTGGTAAGTAAGAGATGAGGTTGTGTGATTCCACAAATTTACCTATTCCACTTTTCTTGTATAAGTGCTAACATGTTAGGATCCAATTCAAGTTTTCGTGGTGGTCAATATGGAGAAAAATAACCACCAGTCTCACGGGCTGAGTTACGCCAACTAGAAACTCACTAGTGGAGGTCATGGAGAGGATGTTTGATGAACGTCTTCCTGTGGTGCACAGTCAGGATAAACAACATAGCCCAACCAACTCTCGTGGTGGTCTATTTGGACATGGTGGACAACATGGGGGAGGTGCCTGTGGGTGTAGTTTTCGCCCCGGTGTGCTCATTGGTGATGAAGATTATTGTGTGTCCATCAAAAGAAAAACTCAGCAAAAGACATGAGGAAGGTCCTGTGGATAGCAAAACCCATGTGAGAAAGAGTGCAACCAACCAAAATTGAGTGTGAGAGTTCAAAAGGAAAAGATGAGAGATTCCACCATATGTGAGGAGAGCCACAAAATTCTATGTGAGAGAGATACACAAAAATTGAGTGAAAAAGAAGATGAATCATGTGAGGAATTATTTACTACTAACATGATAACACCTTCTTCTAGTCTTGTTCCTTGTGTGATGCAGGCTCATGAAGAAAATGATGTGGTGAATTATGACCAGATCCCAATATTCGATGAGGAAGATCAAGTGATGGCCATGGACAGCGATACGCATGCTTATGTTGCTTCACGAGATATTGAAGTGATTGTGCATCAAAACCTATGTGAGAATGAGAGCCACATAGCCAAATTGAGAGAGAGTGAAAACAAAAGAGAGTTGTGTGATTCCACCCACTGTGAGGTTGAGAGTATCAATAATGCGAGTGTGGGAGATACACCATAGAAAAATAGAGAGTTAGAATGCAAGTCATGTGAGGATATTTTTGAAACTATCACTCTCATCTTTACTTCTAGTGTTCTTTTTCCAAATGTGCAGGTTTGTAATGAGAATAAGGAAGAGATGGCTGCTCATGAAAACTCCATACTTGTTGAGAGAAGTGAGAAGGTAGCCATGCATCTTAACCAATTGTGTGCTGCCCAAAACATGAACCACGATGAGGAAAGTGGTAAGATTTTAGAAGCGTCAACCATGATACTTGCACTACCACAAAGTCTAAAAGGTAATGAAAATAATTCAGATCTGAGTGTGCAAAATAAAATGGTGAGCAATTGTGATGAAACACATGGTTCAAATGGAATTGATCCTACACAAATTATTCATGTTGATTTGGTAGATTCACAAATTCATACATGTTCTGAAATTTTGCAAGTTGATAAACAATATTCAATCATACATTATCTTTTCTATGCTTTGATATGGTTCATATATATGATACTTTGCACTCATATATCTGATACTTTGCATGTAAATAAATTTGATAATGTGAAAATGTATACTCATGATGAATTATTTGGAAAAATCTCTTACTAAATGTGTTTGCTATGTCATGTTTGATAAATGTGTTGAGATCAATAATATACTTGAGAATGTTTTTAAGATATCATCCATAAAATCTTTGAATACTCCCTATAGTTGCAAGCTTACTTTCAATTTGATTGGACATCATGCTGCAAGTAAATTCTATGTTTGTGCTATTTGCATAACTTGTGACAAGCTTGCTGGTTTGAAGACAAATAGACTTTGCAACAATTCTTGTGAGCCATATTTTTCTGAACTTGGGATGAAAATATTGTTTAAGGATTTCTGTACAGAACCAAAAATGCTATCCCCTTGTTCATATATTTTATCAAAAGAAATAAATCTTCTGCAAACATGCTCTGTTAGTTCAGCCATCCATCATTATTTGGAACCATTGAGTTTGACAAGTACATCTCTAAATCATGGGATATGAATGTCAAGAATGTTTCATTCTTATCTTTTGATATATGTGACCTTGTGAAAATAAAGCATGATAACATGAATCAAATGATTGGGTTGGAAGAAATTTTTGTGTTCCCATCTTCGAAGCTATTTGTAGGTTCGCCAAAGTTGAGAGAATGTTTGTTACATGGAAAACGAAATAATGTGAATATGAGTCGTAATGGAACAAATGAACAAAACAAAATAAATGATTATTGGAATTATCATGTGCGTCCACCCTCTATTTTGTCTAGGCTATTTTTAGGTAAACAAAAGTCATGGACAACTTTTCTTAAAGGGAAGGAGGATGATGAGACTATGCCAAGGCAATCAACATTCACCATTAGTTGTAACCATCGATTCAAGGTGAAAGCTAAACTTTATTCCAAATCCTTTTGGTTTCCACCTATAGGGCTGCTATTTGGTTTATATGATTATAGATTTAAACACCTTGCTGTGACGGAAGATGAAGATCATGATGTTATCACAACACTACAAGTTGATGGCCTAGCACAATTCTTTGGATCACAAGATTCAAAGTCGAGGACTACTCCTTTTCAAAAGGGGGAGGATGACGAGGACATCCCAGCTCATCATGCGTTGGAACATGAAGAGCATTCATCATCCAACACAAGTGAACATAATCATGTGCCACTTATAAGAAGCCGCACCAAGAAACTACAAGAATAGGTGAAATCATTCCTAACTGATTATAATTTTAACACTTCTGAGAATGTTATACTACCTAAATGTTCTATCTTGATGTTGCTCAGGTTTACACATGAAGATGTGGAAGGCACATGGCCAAAGGATCAGGACACAGTGCTACAAAACGGCTCTGTCAGAAAAGTAATACGGATGGACGATCGAACCTAGGAAAAAGTGACTCAGATGGCCGACCGTATCCTAGAAAGAAACATTCATAACTCTCGATTCTATGAAGCTTTGGAGGCCCATGAGGACATTTTGTAAAGATTATCAAGTCAAGCTTCCAATGGCGCAAGTTCCAAGTACTTTGGACTTCCCAATGTTGAGATATGAGCAGATTAGTGAAGACTGCTCAAAAGGTCAATAGTCTTCCTAGGACAGAACATTGGTACAACTTCCCATGCAAAACTATACCATTCTACAAAGTTCATCATTTGGACTTCCCAATAAGGAGTTATGGCTAGATTAGTGGAGACTATTTAGGAGGCCAACAGTGACGCGAGACCACTTCGGGAATCCATCTCCTGGTGATCTTTCACATAGCCTATCATCAAAACTCCATTTCATTTTCACACCCAACTAGGAGGGTTGTTCCTAGTATAAATATCTCCTACCTCTAAGCTATTAGGAACCTTTTGATAAATGGATAAACTGCTCATATCGCAGCCAAGCTGTCGAGTGCCTTACTCAAATCTTTGTTCTTCCTTGTTCTTCTTGGACTTGTGAAGTGATCCCTCTGGGTTCCCCTAGTTCGTGCCCTATGGTTTCTAGTATGGCTACACTATTTTGTGTGGATTAGTTCTGGATTGCGGTTTTGTAGTCATTCAAAGATCGAATCAAAGTCTTCATGGTTTCGGTGCCTCTCTCCCCGTCGCTTGGTTGCATCCAACCTTTGTCAGGTATAAAGCTAGTTATCCCGCTGTTCACAGCAAGTTATCTTTGATTCGTGACCTACTGTCATGAAGATCAGGCCATCCTCTTGCTGATTCAAATTGGTACTTATCAATATGGTTACATCTCACAATGAGCAACTGGTGGACTTGGGCAGTACATCCAAAGGGGAGCATAATGTTTCTTCAGAGCCTGAAGGGATTAGCATTGAAGATAACTCTAAGATTGTTATACATGGATTAGATGGCCCTTATCTGATGGAGAGAGAGAAGTGGCTGAAATTAACATTACCGGACGAATGGGAGTACACCAAGAGCCTTACTCAGGAAGAATCTTTGATGATCTCTGGTAATCTGATTGGAGGGTCTATGATAGAACTAATGAGCCCTATAACAAATGAGGAGGCTTTGGAAACTGACAATACAATAGAGGAAGATATCATGGATATCATCTCTAACCTGAGCAAGGACTCGGATATGGAAGTGGAAGGGAAAGTATGGCAGACTTCTAAGTCTATGAAAGGAAAGAAAAGGAAATTCAAGCAGTTGGTGGTGGCAACAAGAACCAGTGACAGGTTACCCAGGGATGGAGTTCCTATTGTGGAGAAAGCTTCAGCAAGGGCTGCTGCAAAAAATAATATCTCGGGTATGCAATATTCCTCCAATCCTTTTACAATTCTCAACAGTACTCCTACTGCAGTTTTACAGAGTGTGATGAATGATCATAATATTGTGATGGCGGATGCTAAAACTCAAATAGACACTTTTAGGGAAGAGGAATTAGTTAGGGCAGCTATAGCAGAGGCTAACTATAAGGCCTTCTTAGACAAGTAAAAAGATAGGGATAAACCTATTAATGAGGACTATTTAGAAGACCTGACCTTGGGTGTCATTGAGAAACTCAGTGAGAAAAGAGTTCAATACTGGTGACAAAGAAATTTTGACCAAGGGGATCAGCATGAGAGATGATAAGCAGGAAAATACTATCTCCGCCAAGGGAGGGGGACAGTATAACACCTAAAGAGCTGATAGTGATTCCCTCCTCTGCTATACAATGAGGATCCTCTTTTGGAATGTGAGGTGGTTAGGGAAATCACATAGGAGAAGTTGGGTTAAGGATCATATTCTTCTTGAAGATTTGGATTTGGTAGCTATCCAGGAAACTATTAAACATGATTTCTCTGATTTAGAATTGAAAGAGCTTGCTAGGAATAAATACTTTGGTTGGTTTTGGGTTCCAGCCAGGGGGCACTATGGGGGTTTGCTTACTAGTGTAAATGTTGAGGATTTTGAAATAGAACAGACTCATTATGGGACCTTCTTTCTAGGAGTTTTAATCAGGAACATGAGTACCAATTACAAATTTTGGGTTTTGAACATCTATGGCCCTGCTCATCATAACATTTCTGAGGAGTTTATTCAGGAAGTATAGGAGTTCTGCATTAATGAGACCTTAACAATTCTCATGGGTGGGGATTTAAACTTGATTAGGAACAATAAGGAGAGGAATTAGGGTCAAGGGGATCCTAAGTTGATGGAGCTTTTTAATAATTTCATAGGGGACCTACATCTGAGAGAAATCCATGTGAGTGGGGGTGAAGTTCACCTGGTCTAATAAACAGCAGAATCCTACTCTGGTTAAGTTAGATAAAATTTTAGCTTCTACTAGCTGGGACAGTCACTTTGCAACTTGCTTTGCTTGCTCCAAGGCCTGGGTTAGTTCTGATCATTCCCTGCTCATTCTAGATACTAGTGAAGAAAGGGAGAATAGATCAAAATATTTCTATTTTTAGGAAAAATGGTTCCAACATGAGAAGTTTGGGGAGATGGTCAAAGATAAATGGGATAGCAGAAAATCTAGATTCCCCCAACATAGTTATTCTTTGGATATCTGGCATGGGTGCCTTCAATCCTTGAGACAACATCTAAGGGGATGGAACTTGAAGTGCATTGGTGAACAAAAGGAGATTAAATTGGGTCTGACAAAAAGAATTGAGGAGATAGACATGATTGCAGAGGGTAGACTCCTTTCCATGGAGGAGTGGGAGGAGAGGATTGCTCTAGAAGGTAAACTAGAAGACGCGATTAGATGGGATGAGCTCCAGTGGAAACAGAAAGCTAGTAGGAACTGGGTGCTGCAAGGGGATGCAAATACTTAGTCGTCATCAAGGACGTTGCTCAAGACATCATACTACTTCGCTTGTTTCCATTCTCATTAGTGGGAAAGGCGAAGCAATGGTTCTACGCCAACAAAGATAACATCAATACATGGGCAAAATATTCAAAAGCCTTCCTAAAAAAGTTCTTCCCTATAGGCAAGACAAATGCCTTAAGAGGAAAGATTTCCAACTTCCAACAGTAGAAGGGAAAGACCATTCCAGAAGCATGAGAATGTTTCCAAGAATATGTTTCAGATTGTCCTCATCATGGAATGGAAGATTGGTTGCTCATGCAAAGTTTTTACCATGGATTAACTCAGAAATCTCATGAACAACTTGATGCCACTACTAGAGGATCATTTATGTCACCCACCCTTGGAAAAGCTGAAACTCTTATGAAAAAGATAGCCTCTAATCAAGGTTGGTCATCATGCAACATCTAATCATGCAATAAGAGTGAAGAAGTACCAGAAGAAGTGTGTGCATTGTCAACCAAGATGGACGTACTGTTGAATTGGCTTAAACAGCGAGCCAACTACAAGAGAGATCGTCAAGCCATTCAAGATGGTTTCAATGCTCAAAACACATGCGGAGAATATTTAGGGTTTGAATTCCCTGAATATCAAGAGGATGTAAACATCATTGGCAATAATTCAGGTTCACAACAACAGAGACAAGGATGGAATCAACAACGATCAACTTACCAAGATAAGTACCCAGGTAATAATTATAATTCATTTAATCCCAAGCAACCATCCTTAAGAGGCTTAATCTTAGAACAAGCTAGGATTAATGAGAATATTTCTAAAAAGCTTGCCTTTAATGATAAGGTCCTAGAAAACATAAATACTAAAATGGATAGTTTTTCTTCTGTCATAAAAGACCAACTTAGCTATAATAAAAAGATAGAATCTCAATTAGCCCAGTTGGCCATTGGTCGGCCTTTTGTTACTAACCTTGAAAAGGTCAACGGTATAACCACAAGAGGTGGCAAGTTGACTCATGATCCGCCGTATCCGACAAGGACAGGTAAGACACAAGTGGTAATATAGGAAGAGGAGAAGAGAAACAATGAAGTTGAAGAAGTTGAGCCACAAGAGCAAGAATTACAACAAGATTTTCATGACACTATGTTCCTACCATTTAGAAATCGAAAAGCCAAAATGGATGAGCAGTTTGGTAAGTTTGTAGAGGTAATTCAAAATTTATATATCAATATTCCTCTACTAGATGCCATACAGGTTCCCACCTATGCAAAGTATTTCTGAGACATCCTCAACAACAAAAGACCACTGCCCACCACTGAAATAATCAAGTTAACAGAGGAGTGTAATGCGGCCATCCTAAACACATCACCTATCAAGAAGGATCTGGGGCGTCCCACTATTGATTGTTCGATCGGAAGCCATAACTTTGAGAATGCGTTGTGCGATCTTGGAACAAGCATTAGTGTCATGCCTAAGAAGGTCTTCAACAAGCTCAACTACTCAACACTTACACCAACATCGATGTGTTTGCAACTAGCCGACCAATCTGTCCGCTACCCTGCAAGAATCACCGAGAATATTCTGGTAAAAATACAAAACATCTTTGTTCCTGTGGGTTTTATTGTACTTGACATGCAGGAGAACATGAAGACACCCCTCATACTTGGGAGACCCTTCCTGAGTACTACAAATGCGTACATTGATGTCTATCACACCCGGTTTTAAGGAACAAAACCAGGCTAATCATATGTGTTCCCAGGAAGTCCACACATATGTCAGAATGAAAAAGTATCAGAAACAATGTTATGTATTTAACGTACGCATAGCTATAACCACACTTACATCAGAGTATCGCGGAACAGTGACTAAACTTCAGGCTCCATTCTTCTCAGGGACGGCTGACTGGTGGCTCCGTATGCCAAGCTCTTCTAAAAGACTTCTGAAAACTCCACTACATCTTTATCCTTCTTCTGAGCAACACCTTACTACACACTGGGGTGTGGTGGAAATAGCAAGAGTGAGTCCATGTCAAACTCAACAAGTATAACACAGGGTTCATGAGGCTCAAAAAGGCTAGACACTATTTGACTGCGTTTAGCTTTTAGTCATTATTTACTTAGCAATTGAGTAGCATCAAGGTATTCCAATTCCCATTAATGAACCAATGATCATTTGTAATAAGGAAGCATTAACATGAGCATAATAATAACAACAATAATTAAGCATGATATAATAATGGTGATCAACTATTCTGTAAGAATCCCCAAGGCCGCTCGTGTCCGTGAGCACGGCTAGTATACCAATTTATTAAACTCTGCACAGAGGTGTACACTTTCACTGTGAGTCATAATTTCCAAATGCATGGGATAGCTAGTCCCAAAACACCAAAAATCATATAAAGCTATTCAAAAGTTCGTATAACAAGTTAGGGCCATTAGATTCACTCAGCAGGCAGATGTAGGAACCCCCCTTTCAAATGGTACACTTCCTTCTCGGCTATACTCATAGACTAGAGCTTGTCCTACACCCAACGTGTCAAGCCATTCTTATGCCATTTAAGGTAACCACTAACAAGCTAGAAAATGTCTCTTGAACAACTAGAGCCAGAGCCATATAGCCCTCACAGCTGTACTGTATGTCCTGGTTATCACTTACAGGTAAGTCCTTATGGAGAGAAACCAGAGCAACAATATAACCCCTTGCTCTAGCCCCCTTTTCAACAGTAATAAAATCATCTTAATGGTTGGTTGCTTAATCCATTAGTCAAATTATAAGATCATTGTTCATAATTAAGCACTAGCAATAGCTACCCAAATGCATAACCCATAGGTGACAAAGGAACAAGATATCAATAGCTACGTTATAATCTCTATGGTTGTCAAAGAGGACCATATGTATGATAATTTTAGTGAATAGGACAACAAGGATGGTCCCATGTTATACTTGTCTTGATCAAAGATTTCCTGATGATACTGCTGGTCTGGCTCAAAATAATACTCCTGATCATCAAGAAACTGCTCACCGTCTATACTCGATCATCAAGCATCAACACACAATCATCCGAGCAATCATACATGAAGCAAATAAAGAGACATAATTAAAACAGTACACCAACAATAGCAAAATAGTATAAAAAGTTTGTAAAACTCTTCTACACATTACTACGATCACACAGACGTAAAGATCACGAAATTCGGATTTAAAACGTGAAAGTTATGAATTTTCTAAGATTTCCTATAGATAAATAATTACTTTAATATAAAATCGAAAATTAAATTTTCCAACCTACTGTACAGCTACACTAACATGTAGAGCTCGCAAATACGAACCTAACGCAACTTGAACGGGTCAAATCGGAGTTAAAACGGAGATTTTATGCTAAAAACAAGTTTAGTGACAAAACTGTAAATAATATTATCTTCTACCTTGGGCTTGGAGGAGCTCCGGTCAGCCATGGTAGAACCTCGCCGGAGAGAAGCACGATAAGATGGGAACTCGATGAAACGGCGATGGATTCGCGCAAACGGATATACCACGGTGTAGAGAACGACGAGGGCTGCCTCTTGGTGGTGGTGGCTGGCGTTGGGACGCGACGGTTTGGCCGAAAAAGCTCGTCGGAGAGTTCGCCGGAACGCAAGCTGTAGATGAAGAACTTCGGCGAGGGGTGGAGGGAGCTACGAGCAGCGGCTCGCGATAAGGGTTGTACTTCTAAAACCAGGACGTCGAGGGCTACGCCGGCATAAATATAGTCGTAGGGTTTGGAAACTTTTCAGAATTTCTTAATTTCAGGATTATTTTAATTTCGCGAATAAAAATAATTCTAGAAAATCTAGAATTACCTTTTTGGCCGCGAAAAATAGCCCGGAGCTCAGAAAAATCACGGGAAAAATCCTGGAGACTCTTGGGGAGATAAGGAACTCAACTAAATAATTTTGAGCTCATGAAAAGATTGATGAAGAGATCAAAGAAAAAGATTAAGCTCACGAAAATTAAAAATTTAAATCGAGAAAATGCCAAAAAAAATTCCGATGAGAAGTAAACATCATCCTATGGTATTTTAAAAAATAATAGCACTCACCAACACCAAAGACAAGCATCACACAACACACCACATTATCAAATTAATATGAAAAAGTTTAAAACCACAATTTTCTATATTTAAATTAGCAGTCACTTAACTTATCTAATAAATTTATTTAAATATTGAAATTATTTATTTTATTTAGTATTTTCTAAGCATAACCCAAAATTAAATATTTTGGGGTGTGACAATGTCGGAGCCAGAGAAATCAAATTCCATATTAATGACAAGGAAGAGCGATTCGTCTTTAAGCCAAGACCAAAACAATGCTCTAATTTGGAATGGTGTAAGAAACAAGTTCATCTATCAAGGTCTCCATCTCCGGGACCGAAGGACGCACCCAAATAATAAACGCGAATAGAGAAGTCCGATTCGGTGGACTTAAAATGCCGAACCCTCACCGGGAGGTAACTCGGTAGTTATCTATAATCATTTTTCGCATTATATTTAACTTCGGCAAATTTACTTTTCAACACCTGCATTATAAAATAAAAAAATTCTCATCATGGCATTATAAAATTTCAAGCCCCATGTGAATAATTTTACAGAGCGTAAAAACCCCGTAAGAAATATTTACCATGGAGGCATAAAAATTTAAAAATACCATCATTCATCTTCTTATATTTCATAGTTTTGTAAAATATTTTTATTGCATATTTATATATCTGAATATATGGTAGAAATACGGGCACTGGGACCCACAAACACTTGGGGGACCTACCACCATCACCTCCATAACCATTACCCATCACTTCTATCTCCACTCAACCACCACTTTCACCTCCATCATCTCTCCACTAGCTATCCTGGTCGTATCACCACCGAAAAAGCACCAAAGGAGTGAATGTTTTGCTTAAGAGTGAAGAAAAGGAGCACCAGGAAAATGGAGAGGCCATTTGGCCATGATGTGGGGCCAGCCGGCCCCACCACTTGGTCGGCCGCCCTGTTGCTCACCCCCCTATAAATACCCCCTCCTGGCTGCTCAACTCACTCACTCATACTATAATCCAGCTTCCCAAGTTTGAATTTCCAATTCCAAATCTCGTAGTTTAAAATTCTCTTGGTAGAAGTAGTTTTGGACTAAGAGAAAAGGGTGAGAAAGTTGAGAGTGAAAGTGTTGCTAAAAATCTTGAGTAAGAGAGAGAGGTGTTGCTAAAATTTTTGCAAGAAAGAGAGGGTTTAAGAGTGGTAGTGTTGTCCAAATCAAGAAAGAAAATTAAAAAGGTTTAGGGTGAAAGTCATGCCAACATATTGATTAGAAAAATTCTTTAGGCAATCTCGAACGACTAACCCTCTAGACGACTGACTTTTGGACGGCTAGCCGCTAACATTTTTATTTTCCCAATCCTGTTCCATGAGTTGTGTTGTCTTTTGTCTATTTTGTAGAAAAATAAGGAAGATCGTCGAAAAGCTCAAGCATGCGGTGTTGTTCCACTCAACGAGAAGTTCGTCGTCCCGGGCAACTACCGACATGGAGGTTGATCCTCCATCTCCCGCTGCTGGAGCACCGTCCTATTTAGCCCCCACGGAGAGAACCCTCTCTTGCAAGAGAAGTAGCTTAAGCTCCAGGACGATACGGAGAAGGATATCTACAAGAAGCTGAGGACTCGGAGGTTCGACCTCACTCCCGCTGCATTTTATTATTTTTTAGCGGGAGTGAGGACGAACCTCCGTGTCTTCAGCTTCTCGTAGATGTCCTTCTCCGTATCGTCCCGAAGCTTGAGCTACTTCTCTTGCAAGAGAACATTTCTCTCCGCGGGGGCTAAACGGGACGGCGCTCCGGCAGCGAGAGATGGAGGATCGACCTCCATGTCGGTGCTTGCCCAAGACGACAAACTTCTCATTGAGCGGAACGACACCGCACGCTTGAGCTTTCCAACGATCTTGCTCATTTTCCTGCAAAATAAGCAAAAGACAACACAACTCATGGAACGAGATTATGAAAATAAAAATGTTAGCGGTTAGCCGTGCAAAAGTCAGTCGTCCAGAGGGTTAGTCGTCCGAGATTGCGTAAAGAATTTTTCTAATCAATATTTTGGCATGACTTCCACCCTAAATCTTTTTAATTTTCTCTCTTGATTGGACAACACTACCACTCTTAAACCATCACTTTCTTGCTCAAATTTTAGCAGCACCTCTCTCTCTCTCTTACTCACGATTTTAGCAACACTTTCACTCTGAACTTTCTCACCCTTTTCTCTTACTCCAAAACTATTTCTACCAAAAGAATTTTAAACTACGAGATTTGGAATTGGAAATTCGAACTTGGGAAGCTAGATTGCAGTGTGAGTGAGTGAGTTGAGCAGCCAGGAGGGGGTATTTATAGGGGAGAGAGCAGCAGGTCGGACGGCCAAGTGGTGGGGCCGGCCGGCCCCACATCATGGCCAAATGGCCTCTCCATTTTCCTGCTGCTCCTTTACTTCATGCTTAAGCAAAACATTCACTCCTTTGGTGCTCTTTCGGTGGTAATACAACTAGGATAGCTAGTGGAGAGATGATGGAGGTGAAAGTGGTGGTTGAGTGCAGATAGAAGTGATGGACAGTGATTATGGAGGTCATGGTGGTGGGTCCCCAAGTGTTTGTGGGTCCCGGTGCCCGTATTTCTACCGTATATTTGTATGCATGGTATTTTTTACGCCTCCATGGTAAATATTCTAGCGGATTTTTACACACCGTAAAATTGTTCACATGGGACCTGATGATTTTATAATGCAATAATGAAAATGTTTATTTTATTTTCTATTGTTATTTCCCTATACTTAATTAATATTTATATATCATCTGGCTTACCCTTATTTAGAGTAAGTGTTTAGTTAATGATCTATCTCATCATAAGTATACATATTTATCAATATCTCTAGCCACAGCTCATTCCTGTGGTAAAATATAAATAACAATATTTGGAATACTTCCGACTGCGCACTTACAGAATTCTCATATACTCTTACCTAAACTACAAGTGTCATTAATAAATACCAACAAGTATTTCTGGCGCCGTCGCTGGGGATTCAAACCTACTAGCGACATAAGAAGTGTCAACAGAGAGCTACGGCGTCTGGCTCGGGTAGGAGTCCGCCGCTGAGTGGAGAAGCCGCTCTGGCTGCGCAATATGGACAAAGTCACGTGCACAAGAAAAGACAAGCACGAAGAACGTTTCCCTCCATTAATCAAACAGGATCCCAAAACTACTCTACTAAACACAACAGATTACGGTGTTTCCACAAAATAATTCCTGATAGAAAAATATTATAATTTAATTATTTTCAAGGTAGTGTTCGTAAAAGAAAAGTTCCATGGCATTATCATGTAAATTGTTGTCAAGTCTTCCAGTCAAATATAAGGTTTATGTCCCAAAATCTTGTTAAATTCATGATCCCTATAAGCGAACATAAATACATGTGCTTAACAAGAAACAAAATGATGCTTTATGTATGTTTATTATGTGTGCTAACATGGTTTCGTTTTTGGACTGTGACACTTAAAGTTAGCTTCCCTTTACCCATGAGAAAAGATACCAAAGTTTATGTTCACATGAGTAGACTTTTTAAAAAAAAATTGTGATTACTACAAGGGTGTTCGGTTGCAAGAATAAGTGGATGTACTTTGAGAGAGAAGAATAAGTGGCTGCAGCAGCCACAGCCGCTTAGTACTTTGAGAGAGAAGAATAAGCGGCTCCACTGCAGCAGAACACCCCTACAACATGTCAAAAATTTTTAAAATTTATGAATTGAATGGTGTTTTCTCCTCACATTTCCTTACCTTATACTATTTATTTATGTTCAATATTTTCATATACCATTCAATTCGAATAAGATCCCTGTGATAAAAAAATATGAAAAATAAATAGACAAAAGAGAATAAGGTACAGATAATTTGTACTATTAATCAATCATAAATTTTAAAACCATATCTTGTGTTCTTATTACGATTAATTACAATGTGTGCTGTAATTATTTATGCCAAATAAAGAAACAAAGTAGTAGAAACAACATGATACCGCCCTATTAGATCTATTTTTGCTTGATCAGTTAACCGCTCATAAAAGATGGGAATAATGTTCCCCCACTTATATATTTATCACAGAAAAAGGAGTGGCAAGAACTCCTATATCTATTATCCTTTCCGTGCATCGAGGAATGTAAATATGTACAAAATTCAATGGTTCAATTATGCATCATGTGAAGTATATAAGATCAACCGAATGCAAGCTAATTAACTAATTGAAATGAACTACATTGTTACACCTCCTAGATGACCTAATGCAACTGGAAGCCTAATACGGAGTATTTAATTAGCACAGATAGTAAATAGTTTGCGGAAACTGAAGGATTGATATGTCGGTCAACATTTTGATATGTTTTACTTTTTCTAATCTAAAATGTTAGTTGGTGTATATATATACATTGTTTGATAAAGTCTTAGGAAATAGATACACGGAAACACCTACTAGCAGATAACAGAGACGGATAATAAATTTGTGAACGGTATCAATCCTGACTAGTCATAATTAAATTAATTGGGAAGTAGTTAATTAAGAATTGTTATATAGTTCTTTATATGATAAGAAAGAAGCAAAGAGATATAGAAACAACACCATACCACGTTCTGGAGTGACTGCGGCATTTTTCTGCCCGGAAGCTTCTTCTTCTTCCTCTTGCTCATCTCACCTGCTCCAGGCTTCAACTATAAGGACATCCCCAACAGTAGGTAGGAATCGCTGGTTGAGGTGGACACCAAAAATAATTAAAAAAGAAAAGTTACTCCTATGTCAAAGACTGAGAACTTCTGGAGAGACGTGTGAGCCAAGCGCTTGAGCGCGCGCTAGCGCGGTGACTTCGCTCCTTCTAATTGGCTACATGCACTTCCGAGCTAGCGATTTTAAGGCCGTTTGGGAAGGCTTGATGAGTGAGTGCTAGCACCTTAAGGCCGGTATATACCATGCACGTACACTCTCCAAGTCTCCTACACGCATGGCAAGCTCAGGCTATAGCAGAGGAAAAAAAAGAATCAATCGTTGTTTCTTAAAGACATAATAAATTAGGAGTATTTACTATGTGCACAGTTCCGGGTAGCGAACGAGGACGAGAAGGCAGAAACAAATAACAGTAGCCAACCTCGAGCTGGAATCGTGGGAGGAGTGACAGGCCTCTCACCCTCACCGGTAGCAGTGGAACCAGAGGAAGAGAGACAGAGATAAAATGGCTCAGTGTCTCTGATTTTGGTTGGTTTGGGATGTGGCTTGTGAGAAGAGCGAGCACACACACGGCACACTTTTAATGACGCCGACCGCCGAGACTCCATAGCGAATGGTCGGTCTGCGTCCTGGCTCTCCGGTGGATGCTCCGACGAGTGCGCAGCAGCAGCTTTGCCTTTGCCTTTGCCTTTGCTTTGCGTTCCCTCAACGCCACCATTAAAGATTCCGATCCAAGGGAAAGGGGCACACGGCACTGCATTGCATTGGATTGAAATCTCTCTTTATGATTGTGCAGGTTGCTGCCATGCATGACTGCATTTCTCTCTCTCTTTTTTAACGAAAGAATCTGCTGCATCATTGAGGGACATGCAGGCAAGGATGGCAACGGGGCGGATTCGGATCGAATGGAGTCTTTGGGCACCTAAAACCAAAACCCGAATTGAAAACCCGAACCCGCCCTGAACTCCAATTCGGATGAAAATCCATCCCAAAACCGAAATCCACGGATCCCCGAAACCCGACAGATTATCCAAAACCCGAAAACATTATAACAAATTAGCAAGAAAAGCAGTACAAAACATGATAAATTAGCAAAGCAGATTGCAAATAAATATAGATAAATTATTTCAACAAGTTGTAACCACAAAACTACTAGCAAGCAGCAGCTAGCCCATGTACAGATTACAGATAAAATAGACATATAGTGCATCCAACAGCTAGCCATGTACATACAGATTATAGAACATGAAGACATATACATACTACTACATCTGTCACGGAGACAATGCAATCTAGCATTCAATAGAATGACGACGACAGCGAGGACAAGGCAAGGAAAAGTCAGATCTAGAGAGCATGCAACCAAAACGATGCATTCGCAACCTTTTGGGCCGAGTCAAATCTACAGAGAGCATGCGACGACAAAGGCCCCTTGGGCATCGGCCTCTGGCAACGACCAAGGCGCCAAAGGCCCCTTGGGCATCGGCCTCTGGCAACGACCAAGGCGCCGAGCCGCCGAGGGCAGAGGCGGCCGTCGGGCGTCGCCGCGTCGGCTGGGGACGCGTGACCAAGGAGGAGGATTGGAGGAGACCGAGCGTCGCTGTGATTCCGTGAGGTGAGGGCGAGCCCGGTGGTTCTGGTTCTAGGGCCGAGAGAGAGAGAGAGAGAGGGTGCGAGGCGCACGAGCGGAGAGCGCTCGAGGCGACCGCCGTCGCTGGGATTGGGATGGGGAATTGGGGAGTCAGGTGAGGGACTGAGGGAGAGGGGACGAGGATTTGAGTGTTATATACCTAGGGTTGGTAATGGGCCAGTAGTAGGCTGAATTGTTTCGGCCCCAAACGGTGATCCGCGGGTGAAGCTAAAAATCCGCCCCAAACCCGCTACTTTTCGGGTATCCGAACCTGAAAACTGTGGGCGAAAACCAGTTCCCGAAACCAAAACCGCTAGACCCGAAACCTGTGGATACCCGACCCGAACCCGCCCCGCTGCCATCTGCAGGCCTGGAGCCTTTTCTTTTCCTAAAAAAGAAATGCTTGGAGCGAGAGTAGAGCCGATTGCTCATGGGGCAGAGATGGAAAGCGTAAAAGGCATCAAATCCCATCAACCGCAAATTAAAGAGAGAGGGGGGGTGAGTTTTCCAAATCATGGCATATGATGCGGCCGTCCCACGCATACACGCTGGCCTCGTCACGACACATGCACTCCCTTCTCCACCGCTGCAGTATGCATTGGATACCTAGGCGTACTACTGTTGGTTTAGCAAAGGCTTGTAGTCCTAGTATTCCCTCCGTACCAATATATATATATACTCCCAGTGCAAATTGCAGTGTTCTAACAATGAATCCAAAACATTCTCCACATGCAAAACAGACACTTGGCAAGGATAAACACAATCTTGGTGATAGTATTATCATTTTTTATTTGTAAATTTTAACTGTACTTTGCTTTATACAGCATTTTAGTACTATATAGCCTGTTAATAGCTAACCACTGGAATATTAATTAGAATAAAATAATGATGTTTACACAATATTTTTGTGCTTATTCTGATGGAAGCCCCTAATTAGGAATAAGGACTTTGGAACGTGCAAACAGTAAAAAACCAACCTGGTGCATGAATTTCCAAAAGAGTTAAATGCATTGTTGGTCCATTAACTTTGGCCTATGTTTCACTTAGGTCCATCAACTGTGAAAGTGATTTTTCAGGTCCATAAACTTTTTAAGTGATGCACCTCTAGTCCATACCCCTTCATTTCTGTTTTTAATGTGACGTGGGCTGTCCAAGTGGCGCTGACCTGTCTTTGGAGGCAGCTGCAGTTCACATGACGGGAGGGAAATTAGGTGGAACATGCACGCGTGCCCTTGCCCATGTGGCCTTCCTCCCGCTCTGCGTGTTCGTTGGCGCCGCACTCTCGGCGACGGCGCTGCCCATGCTCGCTTGCATCCTCAAGGAGCTCGGCCTCCTCGGCATGTCATTCGGCGAGACGGCCTTGGTCGCATCAGGAGGCCGCCTTCGTGGCGCTCATGCTGTGCTCGCTCCGCCCAAGCCTGGCATGCTGCGTGGGTCCCGAGCACGCCGCCGCTCTGGCCTCCCCCGGCGCCATCGTGGCCAGCGCTCTGCTCGCAGGCGCGGTCCATGAGCACTGTCGGTGTCGCGGCCACGTGGGGCATGGTCGCCCTCGTCGTCGCCGTGGCGTTCCAATGGGCTTGTTGAACTCATCGTGCTCAACATCGGCAACGAGAGGAAGGTGCGCCGTGCGCGCCCTACCTATACTTTGCACGTTGCTTCTTATTGATCAATCGAGAATATGCGTTCTCTTAACGTGCTAGTGATCGAATGCTGGTGCTGGACGACACAACGTTTGCCATCTTCTTGATCATGGCGCTTACGACGATGGTGCTGGCGACGCTGGTGAGCGCGGCGGTGAGGGTGGGGGATGGCACGCGGGTGGTGCCGCAGCTCGTGGGGGCGGCATCTGGCGGGCGCGGGGGCAAGGGCACGCGCGGTCGGAGCGGTCACCGGCCTGCGAGCAGGGCGCTGCCCACAACGGCGCCGTGGGAGGCCAGCGCTGCGGCGTGTTCTGGATCCACGCAGCACGCCAGAGGCGCCATGAGCGGGCGGAGCGAGCACAGCATGAGCAGAGCCTATGGGCGAGCACAGCGAGCACGTGCAGGATTGCCACTGCCGTCGTTCTGGTACTCATGGACCCGAGTACGGCCGAGTAACAGAGCTGATCAGCACGCACGGCGCAGGAGCAGAGCCTATGAGCGACTGCGGCGAGGACGTCCGGCGTCGCCGCTGCCGTCCTTCTGGTACTCGGGAACTTTCTCCTTTGCCCACGCCACGCCTAGGCCAAAACCAGTGCTCGTGGCACCATCCCAGCTAGCTCGCTAGTGGTGGTGGGCTTCGCCGTACGCTTGCCGACGGCGTCGAGGAGGATCCGATGTATGGCCGCCTCTGTAGAGGACTGAGGAGGGCGATTGACCGGGTTTGCGTGCGGCAGTGGCCTCAACCGAGGGTAGGAGAGGCATATGTGGTTGTGTGACGGCACCATGGGCGCGGGCTCTGGACGGTCATGGCTGTCCGGCGCGAGTGGTGTGCCCTTGGGCTCGCCGCCGTCGTTGCCGTCGGAGACAGCAAGCACGAGTTCAAGGAGCGCCCACGCGAAGACGTCTTTCACCGCGGCCGCGGCCATATGGCCGTCTCGCTGAACGGCTTGCCAAGGAGGCCGAGCTCCTTGAGGATGCAGGCTAGCACTGTGGACAGCCACGTCAGACCTGTCAGCGCCACTTGGACAGTGACACCAGATTAAAAACAGAAACGAAGGGGTATGGACTAGAGGTGCATTGCTTAAAAAGTTTATAGACTCTAAAAACCATTTTTCATAGTTAATGGACCTAAGTGAAACATGGGCAAAAATTAATGGACCAATGATGCATTTAACTCTTTGCAAAAAAGATAATACAAGCTGCAGATGCTTAGAGGGTTCCAAGCACCATTAGCAGTACATATTACATAAATGTTGCCACATGTCCAAATATTACATTGTTCAAACACATAACAACACACTACCTTGATAGAAGGCATCAATAACTCTTAGGATGATCCGAGATGAATATGAGGGTCAGATATAATCTATAGTGGTCTATAAACTTCTCATATTTTGAACAACATAAAAACAAAAGCAGCCAGTAGCTTGGTAGAAGGCATCAGTAACTGCTAGGATGATCCGGTACATGATGGTAGATCCAGGAAACCTCAGTAGATGAATATGAGGTCAGATATAATCTATAGTGGTCTATAAACTTCTCATATTTTCAACTACATAAAAGCAAAAGCAGCCATACAAAGGCTTCAGTACATGAAATGGCCAAGGGATTTCATTAGATCGATCGGCTTGTACCCTTTATTATCAGCACAAGTAAACATGTTAGATAATTTCACCACGGGCCTCAGACAAATTGCACTAGTCATAGAGAAAAAGATATTTCATTAGACCATGTTTAAATTGATTAAAAAAGGAGATGTCCTGGTGACGGAAAAAAAAGAAGTACCTCTTTATGTTCCTTGAATGCAATTTTTTCTCCACAGAAAGATCTAGCATAGTGTACAACATACAGGCCACTGTTTGGTCTGCAGAGAAATGACTGATAAATAGGCTTCTTTAAGAAAAGAGTAGACATAGAAAACTAAAAAAGTTAATAAACGAAATTTAAAGACCCTTACAATTTGCATCTTCGATCTTTCGTGAATGTGCACTATCTAATAAATGTATCATTGAAACCAAAAAATATAGTTGAAACCAAAAAAAGCCCACTGGCTCACTGAGCTAATTGCATCGTTGTCAAGTCTGTCTGTTATCACCCATGAACTATTTGTGCTCAGGCCTAACTGTTTGCTATGATTACTAATCACAAGGTCTATTGATTTGCGCCAACATGGGGATGTTCGCTTCAGATTAAAGCTGCTGCAGATGCGACTTTAATCTGATGATTTAATCTAACATCATTTCCTTTTCTGGATCCAGTAAAGATGATAATTTAATTGTACTGTTGGGTGATTATTGTTTTTTCCTGGCTTGGGAGCCGGGTGGCCAATAGATCTGCTCCAAGTCATATGTTGCACAAAGGGGATTCTGGTCAGCTAAAGATGGCGAATTTGTTTCTATATAAGATGGATTAAAATTAGTAGCTGCAAGCGGCAGGTCTTTGATCTTTGCTGTCTCTTCTCCTGGTGGCGATGGCGGCAAATCTAGGCATCCAAGAGCTTCTTCACCCGGCAGAGGCAGGGAGAGGATTCGGTGGTGCCAAAGCTTCCAGCGGCCAGTAAGAGCAAGTATAGTAATGCCTCGTCAGCAGGCTAAAAGAGGTCCATGTCAACAAAAATTGAGACTAAAGGGGTAATAATAGGGGGTAATGCCATGTTCTTCTTCATTCTTCGAATATATCAAGATATCGTCAATGAACACCATCACAAACTTGTCCAACTCTGGCATGAAAACTGAATTCATGAGATACATAAAAAATGCAGGAGCATTGATGAGACCAAAGGACATGACTAGGTATTCATATAGCCCATACCTAGCAAAGAAAGTTGTCTTTGGTGTATCTTGTGGCCGGATTTTTATATGATGATAACCCAACCGAAGATCAATCTTGGAGAACACTAGCCAACTGATCGAACAGAGCATCAATACGAGGTAAGGGGTACTTGTTCTTAATAGGTACCACATTGAAAGGGTTGTAATCTACACACATCCAAAGAGTATCATCCTTCTTCTTCACAAAAATGGCCGGACAACCCCATGACGAAGAGCTAGGACGAATGAATCATTTCTCCAATAGTTCTTCTAGTTGTTTCTTCATTTCTACTAACTCTTTTAGGGCCATGCAGTAAGGACGCCATGAAATAGGAGCAATGCCAGACTCTAACTCAATGGTGAACTCCACATCTCTATCTAGTGGTAACCTATACATATCATCAGGAAAGACATCTAGAAACTCACAGACCACGGGAATAGAGGCAAGATCAAGAGAAGCTTCAACATTAGCAGCGACTGGTGAAGCGGAATCAGACGGCATAAGGAGAGACATTCTATCCTCATAAGAAGGAAGTCGTAACTCAACTACTCACCGCTTAAGGTCCAAGACTACCCCATAAACCTTCAACCAGTTTATGCCCAGAATTGCATCAATGTCATGCCCAGGCAACACCATGAACCAAAGACAGTATGTGTGAGTGGCTAGCACTGAACTGACGGTGTCCATCCGAGTGTTAATGAACATATGTGCACCCGGAGTGCTGATTCTATAGGCCATAGGGATAGCCATAATAGATATATTATGCCTTTCTGCAAACCCCATGCTCATGAATGAATATGATGCTCCAGAATTAAACAACACAAATACTGGGTGGGAGTCAATGGTAAACATACCAGCCATCACCGGCTAACTCTGTAGGATCTCCTCAACCTCGGTGTAGTTAACCTGTCCTGAGCGACTCACTAGCACTTTCTTCTTAATAACCATCCACTTGATCAAGCGAGAGTTGGCGGACGGCTGGGAAGTCTAAGCAAGCCGATTCTCAGGACACTCCCGAGCATAGTGGCCCTCCTTGCCACACTTGAAACAAGCAGTAGACTTGACCATCTGGCCCTGACAAGGCGGAACCTGCTGTCCCTGAGGCTGCTGTACCTGCTAAGTTGGTGCACAGTACTGAGTCGGCGGTGTCTGGTGAGTCTGTTGAGGTTGCCGAGACGGCTGTCCACCTGGAGAGTGGTAGGACATCCTCTTGGCAACCTACACCTTTTGAGCCTGTGGGTGACTAGAATACCCAGAAATCCCCTGCTTGCGCTTCCACTTAGCCTGAGTGTCACGTTGCAGTCCCTTCATAGCAATAGCAGCATTCATCAATGTACCAAAAGTCTGATAGTTTCTAGTATACAACTCCTTCTGTAAGATGCAAGAGAGGCCGCGGTAGAAACGGTCCCTCTTCTTCTCATCTGTGTCAACATGAGTCCCAGCATACTGCGTGAGATGGTTGAATTTGTTGGCATACTCCATCACAGACATGCTCCCCTGCTTTAGGTCCAAGAACTCGTACAGCTTTCTGTTCATCACCCCCATAGGAATGTAGTACTCTCGAAAGGTAGTGGTGAACTCCTACCAAGTCACAGGATGACCCACGGGCTACAGGGCATTAAAAGTATCCCACCATGCACTAGCAAATCCCAAAAGTTGTTGTGCGGCAAAGCGCACCTTCTGCTCATCGGTCATCGTGAGCAGTAGAAACTTCTGCTCCAGCACACAAAGCCAATGCTTCGCATCCAGAGGCTCCGTAGTTGGTGCGAACGTGGGTGGGTTGGTCTTCAAGAAGTCCTGATAAGAACAGAGTCTCTCGAGACCGCGGGCACCACCCCCGTTCCCACCATTGCCACCATGGCCTCTACGGGCGAAGCCACCAATAGCATGTGCCATCATCTCTAGGGCACGGGCTATCTCATGTCATGCAGCCAACATCTCCGCCATCATCTCCGCAGGAGTCATCGGAGGTGGTGGTGGCGGTGGCGGAGGTGGAGGGGCCAAGAGTGGGGCCTCGTGGCTCTCCCTGTTGGCATTGTCACGACCATTTTCACCATGGTCCACAGGGTCACGGCCCGCTCCAGGTGCTCCTATGACCGGACCCAACGCCCCCACAACCGGACCTCAGGTTCATCTGTAACAGGTAAGAACCAACCATTAGGGGCACCCTCTAGATTAAGAATATGAGACTTAGAAATAATAAGGCCTTCATTAAAGTTGCAGCATTTCTTTTTAGTTATTCCTACCCTAATACTATCCAAAAATTATACATGAAGGGGGTTTTAGCTTAAATAGATTTTCTTTTCATGATGCATGCATCGGCCTATTCGTTCACTCAAGCCAGAATATCGTGGTACTCACTTGAATTTTTGGCACATCGTACACTCATTTCCAAATACTAGCGCTTTCTTACGCAGCGTAAGTTAGCGTACCTGCAGAAAATGGTTAGATAAACCAGTGTCATTATTCTAGGTAGACCATATTGTTAGGGCTTATACTTATTTACGTGAACTTTACTGCATCTTATTTTTCATAAATCTTTTGTTGGTCAAAATTTTTAAGCTTTTAAAAAGGGTGATTAAGCTCGTAACCTCATTATTAGCTCTGGTACCACATGTGGCAGAACCGTCCGATTTAGCACGCTTTTAGAGGCACTTGTCTTCCACCAGACACTAAGTATCCTGAAAGGAAACTAAATCGAACAGTTCCGTCAAGCACACCCAACGGGAGAAGTCAAAATAATCCACATTTTACATCCAGGATCCAATAATGAGTACAAGCTTACAATACTTAGTCCATTTCATATAACAAAGTGTCTCAGAAATTTTATTATTACAATACTAGAGTTCAGAGTGCGATAATTTAAAAAATGGAACAAAATAAACATCTAGCGGTAAGGTACAAGGATCCATCTGTGCCCACCAGAAGAATCCTCCACACAAGGTCTAACTTCTCAAGGTGCACCTGCAATAAGGGTAAAATAAACCCTGAGTACACAATGTACTCGCAAAACTTACCCGACTAGGGAATATATTTTCCGACTCTTAAGGAATATGATAGGCTTATGGCTTGTGGGTTTCCTGTTTGCAGAAAGCAATACTAAGAGTGTGTCCTTATTTTCTTAGATTATTAGAAGCCATGTTTAATTCATTATCCAACATTCTATGTAAGCACGTGTTCTATTTTCAAGCAAGGGTTAAGCAATCAGAGCCATTTTTCACCTTTCATATGCCAGTTCTTACTACGGTGCTAGATTGTAGTCAAGCCGTACCATCACGTACAAACGGCGATTCGCGAATCAATGTGCCCAGCTGGGTACCCAAAAAACACACGCCTCGCTTATACTCCAGGCACAAACGAGATCAACCTGTTCCACTCCAGTCAAAGGTTCTAGGTTCCCGTCCAAACTTGGACTCCAAGCCCCCACACTTGAGGTTTGGCCTCAATGTGGTGCTTAGACCTCCACCTATCCCCGCCTCCGATCAGTCTATTCGAAAAGAGCCAGAATTCACGATAAGAGAGTAACAAGCATTCCCGCTCCCATAGCAAGTATGTGCTCGGGATAATAAGTCTGTGACTTAACCAGGGTTCATGCAACGGACGGTCCTTAATCGAAATGGACAGGAAAACAATGCAACTAAGCTATGCCCTGTGGCTACGGGACACAACCTGTTACACCCACCAATACCCATACCATATCCCTACCCGGTCACCATTTCCTTTTTTCATCATTTTATCATGGGAGTTATAGTAATAATAACCACCTATTGTGAGTAACGACAGGTTACTCATGCTATCGATAAACCTAAGCAAGGCAGCTAAGTGATTCTGTACTAGTAAGACTCATAGGTAGATATATATGTATGTGGGTATCATAAAATTTTTGCAACATAAATGCACAACATATATATAAATACTGAATATCAAAAATATGGGTTATGCACCGAGGCTTGCCTTGGGCAGGTGCAGTGTCAGTGGTGTCAGTCACGGGTGGCTCCGGGAACTCCTCTGGCATGAAAATGTCCTCCTCGTACTCTTCGACGATCTCCTCGTACTTCAGATCGTCGACGGTCACGAACTCCACCAGATCGTTCTCTACATGCATGCGATGATGCAACATTTAGTATTTAGGCAACAACAACTCTTAAAATGCAACCCACATGCTAAGCTACAAAGCTACCTCTAATGACTAAGGTAACAATCTATCTATCATCTTCATCAAGCAAGATATCAAACTCATCTTACAAATGATTCATTTTACCGATCGATATTATGCTTTCGTTTATATTCGTTTTAATGGCTATTTAACTACCATATGAAATAGTCTAATCTAATGCTACAAAATTTACAGCAAGCACATGATGATACCACGAAGCTACTGTGAAAATTTCATGATCAACGCTAATACCGATTTGCCACAAAAATTCCTACAAATATAATCCTAGTAATATTAAGCCTTTCTAAATGATTTAATATATCTCGGCATCATCATAGAAACATATAAAGTAATTATACAGTTAGGTAGATCCTGAATTTAGGAACTTAACTAAAGTGGTTTCATAATTTTTGGACATCTGCACGAATTGATATTAATTATCAAAGTTTAGCTTAGCAGCTGTAACGGATCAACATGATTATACGAGATTAAGTAAGAAAATCTTTCGCCGAGGTAGATATTTTACTAAACTTAATCCCGTACAATCCGAGATTCCGTGAAATCACGTAGGATTTTAAACCAACCAACATTCCAACCAAGATCCTACTGGTTTAGCAGCCACCATCACTTGTTACATAAAGTTCGCAACGATAGTTGAATACATCAGAGTTCAGAACATAAAGTTATTACAACACAAGTTCAAATTAACATAGCGGAAGCAAGTAGTTTTAAAACCACACACACTTAGTTCAGATACAGTGCCAGTAAGTAGTCATCTCCAACAAAAGCATCAGATGAGAAATATGGAGTGACCATTGCCCTTAGTCCTAGTTGTCGCCCATCGCCGGATATAGACAGTTGACGCAATACCCATAGTACATCTGACCATCTGCAACAACAATGGGAACAACGCCCTGAGTACGAGAAGGTACTAAGCTATACTTACCCGTCGTAAACCAGAAATAACATGATACCAAGGAGTATGCAAGGCTTTTATAAGGTGGACTGGCTTGACTTGTTTTGCAGAAAAGCATAAGCTACTATAAAGATACTAATTTAAGTAGTTTACATCATTTTTAGTATGACCTATCCAACTAGATAAGCACCTATACTATAGCAATCACTTGATTAACCAATACATCCGGTTACCAATTTAAATTTAGCATTTTCAATACCATCCAATAACATCATTGTTCCATCATAATTACTACGATGCTGTAGCTCGAGTCAAGTGCTCACTGTCTAGAAGCGATGACGATTCGAATCGATTCCTAACCAGCTCGTGATTTATTCCTCACACAAAACACGCTTCCCTCGTCAGGGTCGCTTAGATCACCAATGACACTTTCCAAGTAGCCGCGGGATAACAGTCATGGACCGCACTACCTAGGGACCGCCCGACTACCAGGACGCACCTTGGGCTCACTCTTCGCGTCTCCGTCATACCCCCTTCAGCACCAGTCTGCCAATCCAAGTTTATCCCGTCTCGAATAGTGTCACTAGCTTCGCGGTCGAAAGGTACTTTATTTGGCCAGCTAAATGTGAGGCATGCGTTCAACATGACAAGAGGGACGAGCAACGATCGGTCCTTAATCGACACAGACGGAAAACTAACAGCACCCTAGAACCCTGTCTGGTTGCCTCCAACTTTTCCGTCCGGTCTCCAATTATCCATCAACACATGGTTAATTCTTGGATATCATTCTTTTCATAGCTAAATTCTTTCAGTAACCACCTATAAATGTAGGTGACCGGAAATCACCGATCGCTACCGGTCTAAGCAAGGCTAAGCAGTTATTCGATCCTGACCTAATAGGGTAAAAAGGTAACCAGCTGGGCAAGGATAGTAATAAATGCAACAACGGTTTCACTCAACTCATATAACTTAATGCAACAATATATATATAACTCATATATAAAGATGTGCTTTTATAAAGTAGGAGACTTAGAATGCTCCGGGGCTTGCCTCTTTCAAACGAACTAGGCTGGTGATCTACTCACTCGGGCAACTCCTCTCCTAGTTCCTCTTCCTCGAGCACCTCCTGTGCCTAGGGATCTTGTGGATCTGCTCCGGTCAGTTCTTCCCGCACTGCTACTAGCGACTCCTCCTGCGATCCTTTATGATGCAATTGCATAAGTAAACATGCAAGCGGTGCATCGGATGCGGTGGAATGCCATGTTTATGATGACATGATATGCAGCTGAGCACATTGCAACTTATCGAATGGATTAGAGGAAAAAGCTTTTCTACAAAGTAGTCCACATCATCCAAGAACATGTACCACAAAACATGTCATCTATTCTTATACTAGCTAGCATATAACTCTCACACAAGTGTTGCTACACTTTATCAATCTCCACTACCTTAACTTATCAAGTAACACCAGCAAGGTAGTTTGGTGCTTCAAAGATACACCAAACACTTCTTATTACTTTAATTACTCATAAAGAATAACTTTTTATTTCCTATTTAAACTAGGGTTACACAGTACCACCTGTTTCTGTTGCATGGAAAAATCTACAAAAATTACAGTAGTATAGTCCTACTCCAAATAGCATACCACAGAAATTTCATGGGATTTGGATAAGTAAAACAATCTATACAAAATTAACAAGCTATAGCATAATAATGAGCATGAAAATACTTTATACTATGAAAAGTATCAAACAATAGATTTATAACTTTTCCTATGCTCTATATAGTAAACAATCACAGCATAAAAATTATCACATGCATGTGTTATACAATTTTTGCTCTCTACCAAAAATAACAAAAATCACCAAGTAAAGGCACTTGAACTACACCTCAAAATATTTCCACAGAACAAGCATCAATTATATTTTTCCTAGAAATTACAGTACACAAGAGGACTAACAAACTTGGAATCATATTTTTCTGATCAATATTCTATTTATTAGACATTTTCTAAGATATCAGCAATTATAAGAATTAAATAAATCTATACAAAAAAGTAACACCAAACTAACATGCAATATTTTTAAGCCATAGATCTACTCATGAGAATCACCACCAAATTTGTTTCATAATTTTTGGAGCTATATTTCTCGAGATATAGATTTTTGAAGCTTTAAACAAAATCTGGAAATCATTTTCTTTAAAACCCAAAAATCTACTTGGCCTTAAACGCTACGCACACCCCGCGGTTTCACCCCCAATTCACACCGAGAGATAGACAGTCGAGGCCCACGGGTCAACTGACCCCACTGGTCAGCCGGAGCCGAGGCAGGCTCGTCGTTGACCGCGCGGATCTCGTCGCTGGTGTGCCCTCCGGCGACAAGATCTGCCCCTACTGGCTCTACTCGACGAACCGCACCTGGCCAACTGGAGTAAGGCAGCGCAAGAGCACGAGCGTGAGCTTGACAGCGGCAAAGGCGGCTCGCCGAGGCGGCTTACCGGCGGTAGGTCGACCCCGGCCATGGCAAGGCGGGCAGAGCGGCGCTGCGGCTTCGCGGTGACAAGGCCAGTGCGAAAGGGTAGAAAGCGAAGAGGAAAAGAGAGTGGAGGGGCTCCGGCCACGGTGGCCGAGCACGGCGGCCATGGTAGACGCGGAGGAGAGGAACGCCCGATTGGGCTTTACCTCGATGTGAGCGGCGCTGCAAACTTGAGCGAGGGACGGAGCAGAGCTAGGCGGAGGCGCAAGCGAGGCGGATCGACAACCGGTGCTATGGTGAGGGCGCACGACGCCGGCGAGTCCCGCGTCGGTGCGGGCGCTGGTTGCGGTGCGCTGGCGAGGCGAGCGGAGGCGAAGTGAACTGGAGTGAGGCAAAGCGAGCCGGGCGGGGTTAAGGCGAAGGCGGGCGGAGCGGCGAGGGCCACCGACGTGCCACCGGGCGAGCACACCGGCGGTGTACGACCACATGGCGGGCGCATGCTGCCGCGGTCGGCCGAGCGCGCGCGCACGCGGGAGCTAGTGTGGGCGGACGCGCGAGACGGGCCAGGCCGGCTTGCCGAGCTGGGCCGGAAACGGGGTGGCGGCCCGGTAACCCCGAAATTTCCTTTTTCTTTTATAAATCCAATTCCAGATTTTCAAAACTGTTTCAATTTGAATTTTTGAAGATGAAAAAGGCATTTTCAAGTGTTGACCCCAAAACAAAGGTTGTTCAAAATTTAATTCTCTACAACTTTGCTTAAGGGCACCTTTTGAAATTCTAAACAGATTTTGAATTAAAGGTTCAAAGTCCATTTTTTAATTAAAAACCTATTTTCTAGAATATTTTTAAAAGCAAAATTTGGAGAGATTTTGAATATAAAAGTTGCTCCAAAAATCATGCTAATTAATTCTAGGTTATTTAACATTATAGCCAAACAAGTTTTACAACCCTAGCAAGTAAATGCAACATGTATGTTTCAAAAAGATGTTTCACACGTTTCCAATTTTGTTTTAACTTACATTGCTTGTGATTATGAAATGCATTTGATGCAATGCTCATGCTTTGGAATGTTAATGCATGCTTAACACCTGAGGTGTTATAGCCCTCCCCCTTATAAGAATCTCGTACCAAGATTTTGAGTTACGAACCATTTATTATAAAAGTCTTTATAAGCAGTTTGTAGATATTCTCCCGTTTCCCAAGTCGCATCACCCTCATCGTGATGGCTCCACTGTATCTTGTAAGTTGTCACCACTTTATTTCGAGTGATCCGATCCTTAGTATCCAAAACTCAAACCGGTTGCTCACGATATTCTAAATCTTCTTTGATCTGAATACCCTGAGGTTCTATTCTTTCTTCCGGAACACGCAAACATTTCTTCAACTATGATACATGGAAGACCGGAAAGATCGAACTCATTGCTTCTGGTAACTGTAACTTATACACTACTGGACCCTTTTTCTCTATGATTCTATACGGTCCTACAAATCTAGCTGCGAGCTTCTTCTTGATTCCAAACTGTTTCTTCTTCATTGGGGTAACTTTCAGGTAGACGTAGTCACCAACTTGAAATTCTAGGAGTCTTCTTCTCTTATCTGCATAACCCTTCTGGCGTGACTGTGCAGCTTGCATGTTTTGTTAGATAATACGGACCTTTTTCTCAGCCTCATCTACAAAATCAATCCCGTAAAACCTTCTTTCTCCAGGCTCAACCCAATTTAATGGTGTCCTACATTTTCGTCCATACAGGGCTTCAAATGGAGCCATCTTGATACTTTCTTGGTAATTATTGTTGTAAGCGAACTCTGGCAAAGGTAACCATGACTCCCATGAACCTCTGGACGATAGCACACAAGATCTAAGCATATCTTCAAGAACAGCATTAACTCACTCAGTCTGCCCATCTGTCTGTGGGTGGTAAGTTGTACTACGAATCAAATTAGTACCCAAACCTTTATGAAGATGCTCCCAAAAATGAGCGGTAAACTGTGAACCATGGTCAGACACGATAGTCTTTGGTATACCATGTAATCGGACAATCTCAGCAATATACTTCTCCGCATATTGAGGTGGCCGAAAAGCGTTCTTGACTGGCAGAAAGTGAGCTGATTTGGTAAGGCGGTCTACAATTATCCAAATCGAATCATTTTCTTTTGGTGTGGTGGGAAGACCAGTGATAAAATCCATACTTATATCATCCCATTTCCAATCTGGTACGAACAAGGGTTGCAACAGTCCTGCGGGTCTCATGTGAAGAGCTTTCACTCTGCAACACATGTCGCAACGGGCAACATACGCTGCAATCTCCTTCTTCATCTTGGTCCACCAATAACGAGGTCTCAACTCTTGGTACATTTTACTACTTCTAGGATGGATAGACAACTTAGAATGATGAGTTTCATCCATCAATTTGTTCATGAGCTCTCGATCCTTGGGTACTACCAGGCGGTCCTTAAACCATAACACTCCTTGTTCATCCAATCTAAAGTGTTTGGTCGGTTCTCTCTTCATTTTCTCCTTGATATGAAATATTTTCTTATCTGTTTTTTGACCTTCAATGATTTTGCTCTCCAAAGTACAACTAATCTGAATATTATGCAACATAGCAGGATGCAACAAATTGAACCCATCTTCAAACAATGGCTGTACAGCAATACAATGTGACTTCCTACTTAGGGCATCTGCTACTACATTAGCCTTCCCTGGATGATAGTGCACATTCAGGTTATAATCTTTTATCAGCTCTAACCATCTTTGTTGTTGCATATTCAACTCATACTGAGTAAAGATGTACTTGAGACTCTTATGATCTGTAAAGATATTGCACACATTTCCCAGCAAGTAGTGTCTCCAAATCTTTAGACCATGCACAACAGCTGCAAGCTCCAAGTCATGCGTAGGATAATTAGCCTCATGCTTCCTCAATTGACGCGAGGCATACGTAATGACTCTCCCATTCTACATCAGAACACATCCTAAGCCATTCTTAGATGCATCGCAAAACACATCAAACGGCTTTAATGTATCTGGTTGTGCCAGAACAGGGGCAGTGGTTAGCAATTTCCGCAAGGTGCAGAAAGCTACCTCACACTCCTCTATCCAGGCGAACTTATGATCCTTCTGAAGCAGACTTTTCATTGGCTTGGCAATCTTTGAGAAATCCGGTATAAAATGACGATAGTAACCGGCTAATCCAAGAAAACTCCGAACCTCATGAACTATGGTTGGTGACTTCCAATCCATGACCTCTTGTACCTTACTAGGGTCTACTAAAATTCCATGTTCAGATAACACGTGACCAAGGAAAGGAACTATTTTTAGCTAGAACTCACACTTGCTAAACTTAGCATACAGCTGATGATCTCTGAGTCTAGTCAAGACAATCCTAAGATGCTTTGCATGATCTTCTTCGTTCTCTGAGTATATTAGGATGTCATCAATGAACATAATCACAAACTTATCCAACTTTGAGATAAACACCGAATTCATCAGATACATAAAGTATGCAGGAGCATTTGTCAAACCAAAAGACATGACAAGATACTCGTACAAACTGTATCTGGTAGAAAACACGGTCTTGGGTATATCTTGTGGCCTAATCTTGATTTGATGGTACCCAGATCTCAAATCTATCTTAGAGAACACCTTGGCTTTAGACAATTGGTCAAACAAGATATCAATCCGAGGTAGAGGATACTTGTTCTTAATTGTCACTACATTCAGTGGCCGATAGTCCACGCACATACGTAAGGAGTTATCCTTCCTCTTCTTCATGAACAGTGCGAGACATCCCCATTCCGAGGAACTCGGACGAATCAAACCCTTCTTCAACAGATCTTGGAGTTATTTTTTCAACTCGGCTAACTCATTGGGAGGCATCCGATAAGGCCTTCTTGAGATCAGTGGGGTTCCCAGGATTAACTCAATGGCAAACTCAACATCTCGGTCTGGTGGAAGACCCGGTAACTCATCTGGAAATACGTCTGGAAAATCACACACTACTGGAATCTTGGTTATAAGAGTAGTTTGGACTGCACAAGTTGTATTGGCTAGATCTATTTTCCGAGGTAGGATTACCTGAAAGGTGCCTTCTCCAATAGGTTCCTTGAGAGAAATACTTCTTCCTCCAACATCAATTACTACTCCCATCTTATTCATCCAGTTCATTCCCATAATTCCATCCAAAACTAGCCCTGGAATAACTGTTAAGTTAAGTTTATACTGTCTGTCTGCTATGTTCAGCGTTACCCCCCGGATTATCTGATTAGTCAATAGATCAGCCCCAGCTGAACTGATCCAATAAGCACATTCCAATTCGACTATCTTTTGCTCATATCTTTTTGCAAATGCTTGACTTACAAATGAATGAGATGATCCAGAATCAAACAAAACTACTGTAGGATGATTGTTGATAGAAAACTTACCAGCTGTCACAGGTTCTCCTTCTAGGATGTCATCAATGGTGGTGTGGTGCACACGAGCTTGATACTAAGTCTGCTGCTTCTTGGGATAGGGGTAAAACTTCGCAAAGTGCCCAGGTTGGTTGTAGTTGAAACACGGTCCCCTTACTTGAGTCACAGCTCCAGATGAACTGCCTTGTCCTGTCTTAGCTTGTGGCAACGGCATCTTGAATGGCTTCTGGTTCCTCTGAGGTTGCTGAGCATTCTGACTCTTTCACTGGGGTGGCCTGAACCTTGCACCAGGCGCAGGTGAACGATACGCGGGATGATTTGCCATCGGGGCCCTAGGCTAGGACAGACCTGACTCAAAAGCTCTCTTGCGAGTCTTGGACGCAGCATATACATTATTGTTCTTCTCTTGCTTCAAGCAGTCACTAACAAAGTCGTTGAAACTAGTTCTTGTGTTGGTCCCCACGTGTTTCATCATCTTAGGATTCAGACCCCTCTTGAAACTCACGATCTTCTTGGCGTTAGTATTCACCATGTCAGAGGCATAGCGGCTTCGATTGTTGAATGCATGCAGATATTGGGTCATGGTCTTCGTGCCTTGATTCAATGCCAAGAATTCTCCAAGTTTCATTTCTGTCAGACCAGGTGCAATGTACACTCCACGAAAAGCTTCAGCGAACTCCCTCCAAGTGATGTGGGCATTGGAAGGAAAAGTGGTGCGGTGGTGCTTCCACCACATCCCTACCGAACCTTGAAGCTGATGAGCTGCATACTCGATCTTCAGTACTTCCGTCATCCTCAAAACACGAAACTTGTTTTCCATTGTATTTATCCACTCTTCTGCATCCAAGGGTTCAGCGGCTTCCTTGAAAATTGGTGGATGGATGTCCATGAAATCCTTGAAACTGCTATACTGGTTTGCTTCATGCCCACCCTGGTTTACTCCACGGCGGGTATTATCCGCAATACTGCGCAATGCAGCCTCCATATTCTACTGCATGTTCTCCATGTTGCGTTGACTTCTGAGCAACTGTGCGAAGAACTGTTCCATGGTGTGCGGTGGAGGAGGAGGCGGTGATGGATCAGGGTTCTCATTTCCAGTGGCACTGCCACCAGCCTCAGTGGCATCATACACGGTACAGCGAGTGTTCGGCATCTGCATATTTCAGCAACAGTAATTATTAGGCGATGTTGTAGAAATTGTGAGTGAATGAAAAATTATGCCGTACTGAATTCACTGGAGAGAATAAATTCATACAATAAAACAGGGGCACAATAAGTCATTCCAATTAACACAACATCACTAATTAGATTACTTAAGTGCAACACATCGTGTCCAATACAACCAAATTGCCAGCATACATACACTGGACTTTTTGACGTTCGGATATCGCCACAAACACATCCATGTTTTCCAACATTACATCAAGGTCTTAGTCTTTCTACTCATTATTACATGCCCAACGTGTCAACCAAGCAAAAGATCATCGCAAAACGAAACCCTAGTAGCTAGCGTAACACTACTAGTCTACTCATCGTGGTCGTTGTCTAAGTCGGAGATGTCGGCGTTGTCGCCATCCACAGCATCGTCGTCATCCTTAGCGGGTGCCTCAGGCTCTTCGAGATCTTCGTCCTCATCCAGATCCATCTCTACTGCACCAGGAGGAACGTAGGGGTGGAGCTGGTTGTTCAGCCGATGAACCTCCTCATGTAGGTTGTCATTGTACTCCTCTGCATTGGCCAGCTGCTGCTCTAGCTCAAATTGTCGAGCCCTTAGAACATTCTCTGTGGACCAGGCTTCATTCCTCTAATGGAGCACATGGGTCAACATGCGCTCGGCGTTCCTGTTGGCGGTGGTCAGACGTCCAACCTGCTCTCTTAGTGCATGTACGTCTCCCTCAAAGTCTACGGTCCTCTAGGTAGCCTGATTCCTCTGATGAGTCAACTGAGCCATCTCTACAGTGAGTCTCTCAATCTCAGCATCGTGATCCCTTTGAAGCTGACATCAATCATCGCAAGCTTAACCAAGAGCACTAGACACACGTCGCAGGCTACCTTCCACTCCATCGAAGGCCTTCATCATTACGAACATGACACTCATAGTGGGGTTATCACTGTTATGTGCTTATGCTGCACCAATCTCCAGAGACCTTCCTCTTGCCTGCTGCCACGAGTTAGTGGAGGGGTTGCCCCTCGGAAAGACCCCAACTATAGCTGCTGCCAACTCCTGAGGAAAATGATTTATGATATCCCTCAGTATCCCAAAGGCTGCCCTCTCAGCGGCTTCTTCAACGGTCCTGCCAGTTGACTCATAATGCCAACCAGTCCACTCAGAACCATCACCTCTGGGACGAACAACCAAGAGACCTTCCCCCAACTGTTCATTTGCCCAGAAGTAGCGGGGCTCCATTCCATCAGGATAGCCTACATAGCTGAGCACTCTCCACAAGAGCGTAGGCATCCCAAACTCTCCAAGGAACGTGTGACACTGATGAGTGCATGGAGCAAGCTGATGGCGGGGAGCTCTGCCTGTGGACTTGCGAGCTGTCTGCTTAGTGCATGCCATCTGTAGCAAAATTTTATTACCCTAGTGAGAACAGATTTTAAGTTGTCATTTTTATCAAAATAAGATAATCAACTTATAAGGGGAGGAACAATGCCATGAATGAAATGCACAAACATGATGCATGCACGTTTCGTACGTCCTCACAAACTTAGAAAATAACAATTACTAGCGGTATAGACGGTGGCATACAACGATCTCTCGTAAACGTAGCTAATACGTACTACTCGATAGCGTTGTTATGTACCTGCAGAAAACTCACTTCAGCCCAAACCCTGACAGTATGAAAATATGTATGAAAGCAGTAAAGTAAGCTACTCGCTCTACACGCATCCCCAGATACGAGTATAACAGTAGCAACTACCCGAATTATCATCCTATTGATGACATCGTCACCACATGACAGAATTCCCACACATTGGATACCTTTATACAAACATGCGTATAGCATGTAAATATTCCGGCATCACACAATCACTTCCCTAGATCGGCAGTGTATCCGACCATGCTCTCACAACTCTCACTTACCAAGGCGTAGAGGCAACTGATCCATACATTATCACTCAAGTGAATGGCACTCATACAATAGCACACCGTATGAGCGACGAATTTGAAATATGATGCAGAAACCCCAAAGTCAGTACTTAATTAAGCCACCTAGAATCCTTAACTGGGCATAAAGGATATAACCACTGGCACACTATTAAGTTTTAAAACTTGGTTTTAAACATAGTTTTGTTTTAAATACCCATGTGAACAGCAATATGCTAAACCATGCTCCGATACCAGCTGTAACGGATCAACATGATTATATGAGATTAAGTAAGAAAATCTTCCGCCGAGGCAGATAATTTACCAAACTTAAGCCCGTACAATCTGAGATTCTGTGAAATCACGAAGGATTTCAAACCAACCAACATTCCAACCAAGATCGTATTGGTTTAGCAGCCACCATCACATGTTACATAAAGTTCGCAACGACAGTTGAATACATCGGAGTTTAGAACATAAAGTTATTACAACACAAGTTCAAATTAACATAGCGGAAGTAAGTAGTTTTAAAACCACACACACTTAGTTCAGATACAGTGCCAGTAAGTAGTCATCTCCAACAAAAGCATCAGATGAGAAATACGGAGTGACCATTGCCCTTGGTCCTAGTTGTCGCCCATCGCCGAATACAGACAGTTGACACAATACCCATAGTACATCTGACCATCTGCAACAACAATGGGAACAACGCCCTAAGTACGAGAAGGTACTCAGCTATACTTACCCGTCGTAAACCAGAAATAATATGACACCAAGGAGTATGCAAGGCTTTTATAAGGTGGACTGGCTTGACTTGTTTTGCAGAAAAGCATAAGCTACTATAAAGATACTAATTTAAGTATTTTGCATCATTTTTAGTATGACCTATCCAACTAGATAAGCACCTATACCGTCTTTTTTGTTTTTTGGCCCTTTTTTCGAAAGATTCTCTCAAATATGCTCCTTGCAGAAAGATTTCAAAAAATGGACCCTTCGCTTGGCGCCATAGTCGTTGGCGCCAAGCTATAACGGCATGGCGCCAACATCCCTGGCGCCAAGACAATGCCAACGTGGCGGACGTGGCATTCGATGTGGCAGTGCTTGGCGCCATGGATCTTGGCGCTAAGGCCTGGCGCCAATGACAATGGCGCCATGCCTTGGCGCCAAGATCCATGGCGCCAAGAGCCCACGTTTTAGCCAGCCCCCTCTTCCTCCCCGAGTCATTCTCGTTTTCTTACTCCTTCTCTTTGGGTTTTTCCTTTGGACACTTCGGCCAACCTCTTCAATCGACCTATTGGACCATGAAAAGTTGGATTTTATCCGTCGATCTTCGAGAGCTAGGTATCCTGTCACCCTTCCTTATTTATTTCGAATCGATTTGGTAAAATAAAGTCATATTCTTAACCTATGAACTTCACATTTTAAAATTCATATGTATTGTACAACCGTAGGATGCCTACGCGTGGAAAAGCTAGAAAACAAAGGTATGCGTAGATCTTTTTCAACATATAATAAATCCTTAGTTTAAGGTTTATTGTTATTTGTTTTGTTATATTAGAACGGAATTTGTTGAATTGTAGCTATGGACGGATGACCGAAAGTCCATACGTCCCAAAGCCGCTCCCTAGCGGTGTGCCAATACCCATGTGCTTTTGTGGCAATCCTTGCAAGGTAGATATTTCCGAAGATGAGGCAACATATAAGCAGAGATATTGGATGTGTTCTAATTTTGCATGGGAACCTACGGAGCGTCAGCGCCGCAGTACATTTATTATGAGAAATTGCTTTTGTTTATTAATTAATTTGTGTCATACGAAGTGTTGCATAATAATTGGATTTGAAACAATTGAATTTGCTGCAGACCCCTCCACCGCTATGTGATTTTGAGCAGTGGATCGACACTGAGATCAAGGAGGCTGACATGCGGCTTCTACAAGGCCTGAAGGAGTGAGATGTGGAGCGCCTGGAGATATTAGAGAAGAGACGCAGAGAGGAGGCAGCAAAAAAGGAGCACAAGGAAGAGGAGGAAAGGAGGCGTGTTGCTGCGTGTAGGGAGGAGAGGGAGAGGAAGCTTGAGTGCGTGCGCCGAGCGAAGGCAGCGATGGAGGAGAATCCCGATGCCCAGAACAAGGAAAAGTGGCCTCGTTGTACTCAGTAGTATGCTAGTTGTATGGTTTAATTATAAACAATGTGGTCGATGTAGTTTGCAAGGTGTTTAATCTAATGTACTTTAGGTAAATCATGTACCTAGGGCATGTTCTGTGTTATTTATTTCATCGTCATGTACTTCATATGCACTTTAAGTTTTTAGACCTTGCTTAGTGTTGTCATATATCAGGCTTAATGTTACTGAGTTACTGAAACTAGTTCTCGAGGTGCACATAAAATATAAGGAAGTACTGGATTTCACAATTCAACACGCATAACATAGGACATGACATGTCAGAACTTGTACCAAACAAGGGCACATATGTCCTAGACTAAACCTAACATGCCATAGGTAATTAGAGCGAACAACAAGTACATTACATGGCATGTGCACACGATAGATTTGTTCTATCTAGTAGTGCGGCCACATAGCAAACTGTGTAGCCCCTTCTCCACAGTACCCTCCCATTGTTGATGGTGGAGGTGGCGGGGGTGGTGGCAGAGGCCCGTTGTTCTTGTGGTTAGGGCAGGTGCAATATGGATCATGGCATTGTCCGTCCTGTGAAACGGCACCACTACTGGTATCGTCTACTTCGTCGTCCTTGTAACCGTTGCTAACTTCCCTTTCTAGTTCGAAGATACGGTCTTGCAAGTAGTAGATGTACTGTGCGTGCGGATAGATTGGTCTAGGATCGACCCATCTAGTGAAGCCACAGTTTTCTTTGGACTCTGAACACTGCATTTCAAAGATTTCAGTGAACATGCAGTTAGTATCGCCTATGAGATGCAAAATAATGGAGAAAAAAATTTGAGTAATAAATTTCAAAACCAGTTACCTCTGCTCGCGGACATTTGAAGAATCGGCGACCTCCATCCAAACCCTCCACGAACATCTTCACTAAGCAGTCCTCACCATGCCTACATTTTGGCCAATCTTCTTTCCGGTTATCATATCCTCGGAGTGGACACTCTTTGGTGAAATCTCTCTTGGTCTCGACAGGAAAATGATACACTGGCTCATCAAAGTCTTCCGGACCTAGAGACCCCTCCCACACAATGGGAGTACCCTTACTCCCCCCGTTCCCTTCCCTCTAGATGACCCTCTAGACATTACTACTCGTAGATAACCAACTTCTGGTTTCAAGTGACTAGCATTGTATGGAGGAAGGTGTATATATAGCCAGCAGTGGAGTGGAGAGCCATTGTATTGTGGCTTTAATGCTCCTGAAAAGCCTAGATGCCATCCCTGAAAAGCCTATTTGAATTATTGAAAAGCCTATTTAAAAACTCATCTGTAAAGGCTAGATTCCTTGATCAATCAATTTATCTGTAAAAGAGGATGTATGATAGGATAGTGACATGATAAATCACTGAAAAGGCTACATGCTATTGGTGTACTGCACGACTTGACATGTTGCAGAATTTTTGGCAGAGTTTTCCCTGTTTTTGATTCAATCCAAACACAGATATCACATTGTTGACACCGTTTTTTGGCACATGTCAAGATAGTCAGAGTGGGCTAATCGGCAGAAGAAAAGTTATTGTATATGTTGATAGCCGATAAAAGACAGCTTGTGAAGAAGGCTGCCGATGGATGGTGGCGGTGTATGGAGAAGCTAGGTTGGATTGGGGTGTTGCCGATAAGGTTAAGGGTATTATTGCCGATGTCGATAAAGGAGGTTTGAAGACTGCTGTTGAAGTGTGCCGATGAAAGAAGACTTGAAGGCTGCTGCCGATGAAACAGGGAGTGTGCCGATGGAAAGGAGGTCGATGGGAATTCCATCATAATTTAGGTGAACAAGGGAATAAGATAGGAATTAATTTCCTTTTCTATGTTTATTAGAGTCTGATTTGTATAAGAGTCATATGTTTCCTTAGATTTGGATTTAGTGTCCTAGTCGTATTTGGTTACGTTTCTGTAGATCAGGGTATAAATATAGAGTGAAGGGCAATGTAATGAGGATCAATCAATATCAAAAACTAGCTTTTACTCTTATTTACATCTATTTACTTTCCGGCGACTTCGTCAATTTGCATATTTTTCCTTTTTTACAAGTTCTCATCGATTCGGCGAGTTGCATTGCTTCAGTGCGATTTTTGACGATCCTCGAGTTCTGCATGAGTACCTCTTGGTCGTGACTTCCGGACGTATAGCTGTTGTCAGGTCCAAAGTGCTCGTATCTTCATCCTTGTCGATTAACAGGTCAAATCGACTGGCACGCTTTGGATATCGATTTCGGGTATTAGCCCTTTGTGTTTGCAGATCCACTTTTGCATCAACACATCTTTTGGCATGCCCGGTGGGACAGATCTGATCAATATGTTCAATCCTGAGATTGATGCGGGGAACATCATCGCGGTATCAGAAGAAGATCTTAAGGAAGAACAGAAGCAGGCTATGGAAAAGGCTATAGAAGAATACAGACAGCTTTGCTTGAAGTCATTCAGCTTGAACAAAAGTGGACAAGTCATCCAGAAGCAAGATTTGCCGTTGCCTCGGCAAGTTACCTTTGATTCTAATCCGGGTAAACTTCAAGAGATGGTTAATTCTGCAGTAAATCATGCTCTAATTAATCACTCCAATGTGCTGTCCAATACTGTTTATAATGCTGTGGTTCAAACTTTCAAAGAAGGGCAAGCGTCACCGCATTACGTTGGGCCTGCCTATCATCAACCAGAGCCAGCATCTATTATTACTCCATCGGCTCTCCCAGCCGTTGTGGGTATAGAAGTTTCTTCCCCTCCAGTATCAGCAGGTTTATCTAACGTACAATCTACACCGATGCGATCAGATTCAGTATTATCAGGATGAGTTCAACGTAATACAGATCTATCGGCATCGGCTTTATCAGGTCATGTGCCACAGAATAACCAAACTCCTGCTAATTGGTGGGGATACGGTATGCCTCCAGAGCCATCTGCTTTTAACCCTGGGTTACCTCAAGTGTTTGATACAGCAGGAAAAGCTCCTATGCCATCGGCTGGTTCGCCGATAGCTCAAGTGCCTCAATATACTACAGCAACTACTGTGCAACCAACTCCAGGAAGTTTCCAGTTGCCTTTGGGTCAAACATCTAATTCAAGTCCATCGGCAAACTTGCTATCGATGCAACAGAAGGCTCCTGCTGTAAGTCAATCTGGAGTCCAGTTCATGCCTCAAGCTGGTTGTAATTATCCAGCAATGCTAGCAAATTACTAGCCATCGGCAAATTTTGTACCGATGAACGCTAATAATAGTTGGTCAGGGCAGTTTCGAACTCAACATACAGTTTAGCCAAATCAGCAAGTTGCAGGGATTCATCAAGGTCATATGCAAGCTGGTTTTCAGAATCAAGCATCGGCAGCTCAGCCGATGAATCCTTTCCAGCAGGTTAATGGACCACAAGTAATGGCAAATATGCCGATTGCTGGAGATCGTGGGCCACAAAGATATGCAGAGGGATATCAGCAAGTACCTCCTGTAGAAATTCAGCCATATCGTCAACAAGATGTTGATGCTTTTTGGGCCGATAAAATAGCAGAGATTATGAAGGATCAGTTTGGGATAAAACCCAAGGTCAATACTTATTCTTATCGGACTCTATATCCTCCGGCATATGATTTAATTCCTCTCCCAAATCGGTACAAGGTACCAAATTTCACTAAGTTCTCTGGGCAAGATGATACATCAACCATGGAACATGTTAATCGCTTCATTATTCAATGTGGAGAGGCAGCTAGCAGAGATGAATTAAGAGTTTGTTTGTTTTCATCATCTTTGTCTAGATCAGCATTCACATGGTTTATTTCATTACCGCCAAATTCTATTATTACTTGGGCTAATCTAGAAAAGCAATTCCATAAATATTTCTTTGCTAGAGTTCATGAAAAGAAGCTTACCGATTTGGTAAAATTGAGACAGCGTAATGATGAATCGGTGGAAGGCTTTGTGCAAAGGTTACGAGATGTGAAAAATAAGTGTTATAGCCTGGTACTGGATGATCGGCAACTTGGCGATTTGGCTTTCCAAGGATTATTGCCACACCTTAAGGACAGATATGCTTCTCAAGAGTTCGAAAGCCTAAGTCATCTCGTGCAAAGGATTTTTGATCAAGATACTAGAGTTTTTGAACCCAAAAGGAATTGGAACAAGAAGGTTTCATTTGTCGGAGAGGTAGAAGATTCTGATTCAGATGAAGAGCCAGTTATCGGTTTGGCTGAGTGGGTTAAAAATAAAAGGCCGATATCTTGTCCCTTTGGTCAAAAAGAGCCAGAGAAGTTTACTTTCGACATCACCAAAGCCGATAATATATTTGATCTTCTGCTTCAAGAGGGCCAGATTAAGCTGTCACCTAATCATGTGATCCCATCGGCAGAAGAGTTGAAGAAAATATTGTATTGCAAATGGCACAATGCAACTTCACACAGTACAAATGAGTGCAAAGTGTTTAGGCAACAGTTACAATTAGCTATTGAATCTGGGAGAATTAAATTTGGTAATTCCAAGATCCAGAAGCCGATGAAAATTGATCAACATCCTTTTCCAGCAAATATGTTGGATGCTGAAGGAAAGACTAAGGTGTTGACATCAGAAGCTGCCGAGAAAAACGCATCAGTGGATCCCCAACATCGAATAACTACTGATGATGCAAAAAGCAAGGGGCTACTAGGAGAAAGTAGCAATTCTGGAAAGCCTCCTTGATCTGGCATTGTGATTACCCATCGAAGGCAATAGGAGGGTTGGCGTCAGCGAAGGGACCGATATCGACAACAGCAAGAAGAGAGACGCCGAGAAGAGTGGAATCGGCATAAGGATCATTGGAGGTGTCCATTTTTTATTCATTGTTGGGAAGAAGGTATTAAATTACCTACTGTTGAAAATTGCCCAGAGTGCAATGGTTATTATAGAGTTAATCGTTCAGAAAGGAGGTTTCAACCTGGCAATCAGGGTTTGTCTATCAATGAGCCGATCAGGGGTAAAGCATCAGTACATGATCGGCTAGACGGCAGGCTTAGTGTACATGAGAGGCTTGGTAAACATGCGGCATATTTTCCGAGGAACCAAGAGGAGCTTGAAGAGATGGCAAACGCAAGAGTTCCCGATGAAGAAATATTTTACAGGGATCCTAATATACGTCATGTAGAGTCAACTAGGACTTATTATCAGCCAGTTTGGAAAACTAAACTCCCTCAATGGTGCCCAGAAGGTTTGACAAAGACACAGAAAAGGAGGATGCAGCGAGAGCGTCAAGAGGACTTATACCGAGAAGAGAATTCCTCCAATGAGAGATCTGGCAATCAGCAGTGGCAAATAAAGCACAAAAATAAAGGCCCATCCGCAGATGTCAATATGGTGTTTATGTTGCCGATGGAATTTTTGGCACTCCCTGATAATGAGGAAGAAGCTGTTTTTTCTGATCAAATAGCTCAATTAACGCTAGATCCAATGATGGCTGTTTTTGAGAAACCTACCGATGATGAGAGACAACATCTCAAGGCTTTGTTTGTGAAAGGCAGAGTTGATGGGCAGCCTGTATCTAAGATACTTATTGATGGAGGAGCTGCGATTAATATTATGCCTTATGTGATGTATCGGAAACTTGGTAAGGGAGATCAAGACTTAACCAAAACCGATATGATGCTAAAGGATTTTGAAGGCAATGTGTCACCGGCTAAAGGGGCAGTGTGCGTTGAGTTGACCATCGGCAGCAAAACCTTACCGATGACTTTCTTTGTTATTAATGGCAAGGGTGCATATAATCTGCTTCTAAGAAGGGATTGGATTCATGCTAATTGTTGTGTTCCTTCTACAATGCATTAGTGCCTCGTACAATGGATTGGGGATAAAATTGAAGTTGTTCCTGGTGATTCTTCTTACATCATCACATCGGCAGAATCAGATACTTATGAACGAACCAAGTGCATATCAGGAGAAGCTTGGGAAAAAGAGTTCCTCAAGGTTGCCAATTATGAAATTCCACTGATCCAAGCAGTCGGTTCTGAAGAAGAATTTTAATGGATAGGTTTGTCGATGATGGAAAATTAGGTCAAGGGTTTACATCGGCTGATGATTTAGAAGTAGATATTAGTGAGGGTGATAGGCCAAGGCCTACTTTTATTAGTGCTAAGTTAGATTCCAAGTGTAAATAGCAATTAGTCAATTTGTTAAAAGAGTATAAAGATTGTTTTGCTTGGGATTATACTGAAATGCCTGGATTAGACCGATCGATAGTTGAACATCGGTTGCCTATTAAGTTTGGATTTCGGCCACATCAGCAGCCAGTGCGCCGATGCAATCCTAATATACTTCCTGATATTAAGGCTGAAATAACTAAATTAATTGAGGCAAAGTTTATTCGGTAGTGTCGATATGCGGAGTGGATTTCTAATGTGGTTCCTGTTTATAAGAAAAATGGGAAACTTCGTGTTTGTATTGATTTCAGGAATCTCAATAAAGCCACACCGATGGATGGTTATCCAATGCCGATTGCTGATTTGTTGATTGATGCTGCAACAGGACATCAAATTATCAGCTTCATGGATGGTAATGCGTGTTATAATCAAATATTTATGGTTGAAAAAGATATTCCCAAGACTGCTTTTAGGTGTCCAGGTCATGTGGGATTATTTGAATGGATAGTTATGACGTTTGGTTTGAAAAATGCCGGTGCTACTTATCAAAGAGCTATAAACTTTATTTTTCATGAATACATCGGCACATTAGTAGAGATCTACCTCGATGACATAGTGATTAAGTCTGGAGATATCACAAAGCATCTAACCGATCTACAAAAGATACTGGAGTGCACAAGGAAGCATGGACTAAAGATGAATCCTAATAAATGTGCATTTGGTGTATCGACAGGACAATTCTTGGGTTTTATGGTGCATTAGTGGGGCATTGAAATTAGTAGGAAGTCTATTGAGGCAATCAACAAGGTGGTTGCTCCTGCCAATAAAACTGAATTACAATCTTTGATTGGTAAGATTAATTTCATCAGGAGATTCATATCTAATCTGTCGGGTAAGATCAAGGCTTTCAGTCCATTACTGAAATTGAAAGCCAATCAGGAATTTAGATGGGGAGATGAGCAGCAATTAGCCCTAGATGAAATTAAGAGCTACTTAACAAATCCTCCGGTGCTAGTTCCACCTCAACACGGGAAACCTTTCAGATTGTATTTGTCAACTGATGATATTGTTATCGGTTCAGCTCTTATTCAAGAATTTGAGGGGAAGGAACGTGTTATTTATTATTTGAGCAGACGGTTAGTGGATGCTGAAACCAGGTATTCAGCTATCGAGAGATTATGTCTGTGTCTATACTTTTCTTGTATTAAGTTGAGGCATTATTTGCTATCGGTTGAGTGTACTGTCATATGCAAAGACGACGTGGTCAAATATATGATGTCGATGCCGATACTAAGTGGTAGGATTGGCAAGTGGATTTTAGCGTTATCAGAATTTGACCTATGTTATGAGTCGGCTAAGGCAGTTAAGGGGCAGGTTATGGCTGATTTTGTCACTCAACATTGCAACACAGTGGAGTCTCTAGAGATTGCTCCTTGGACACTTTTCTTCGATGGGTCTACATGTGGTGAAGGAGCAGGTATCGGCATTGTGTTAATTTCCCCTCAGGGGAGAAAGTATGAGTTTTCATTGCCGATTGTTGCTACATCAACAAATAATCAGGCTGAATACCAAGCTTTGATAAAAGGGTTAGAATTGCTTAAGGAGATACGTGCCGATGCTGTTGAAATTTTTGGTGATTCTATGCTAGTTATAAATCAGTTGGCTAGAATTTATGAATGCCGAAGTGAAGTTTTAATTTCATATTATGAGAAATGTCTGCAATTGTTGAAAGGGTTTAGGAATTTTCAACTGGAACATGTTTCTCGATTGCATAATGAAGAGGCTAATCGATTAGCTCAGCATGCTTCAGGGTATCAGCCTATTCAAGAAGTATTAACATCGACAGTCGATATCGATGACTGGAGAAAGGAAATTGTTGATTATTTAAAGGATCCATCTAAAAAGGTTGAAAGACGTATAAGATTCCAAGCTACTAAGTATGTGCTCCTTGATGATGAATTATATTACCGTACCATAGATGGAGTTTTACTCAGATGTGTTAGCATTGGTGAATCAAAAAGCTTGATGGGTGAGATTCATGAAGGAGTGTGTGGGGCTCATCAGTCGGCTTTCAAGATGAAATGGATGATCAGAAGAAATGGAGATTATTGGCCGACTATTCTCGAAGATTGTTTTAAATATTTTAAAGGATGCCAGGAATGTTAAAAATTTGGTAATATTCAAAGAGCACCCGCATCGGCTATGAACCCCATAATTAAGCCTTGGTCGTTCCGGGGTTGGGCTATTGATCTCATCGGTCAGATTTATCCACCATCGAGTAAGGGGCATAAATTTATTTTGGTTGCTACCGATTATTTCACAAAATGGGTTGAAGCAATTCCTTTGAAAAAGGTGACATCGGCTAATATGATTGATTTTGTGAAAGAGCATATTGTTTACCGATTTGGTATTCCTCAAACTATCACTACCGATCAAGGTACCATGTTTACATCGGGGGAATTTGATGAGTTTTCTGTGAGTATGGGGATTAAAGTTTTAAATTCTTCTCCATATTATGCCCAAGCTAATGGTCAGGCTGAGGCTTCTAACAAAGAAATTATCAAGCTCATTAAGCCCAAAATTAAAGAAAATCCTAAGAGGTGGCATACAGTATTAAATGAAGCCTTGTGGTCATATCGGATGTCGTGTCATGGTGCAACCAAGGTAACACCTTATCAGTTGGTATATGGACACGACGCAGTATTGCCTTGGGAGATTAAAACTGGCTCTAGGCGAATACATTCTCAAGATCAATTGACAGCCGATGACTATGATACCCTTATGAAAGATGAGTTGGAAGATGTGGCAGGTCATCGGTTAAAGGCTTTAGATAGCATCGAAGAGAATAAGGAAAGGGTAGCCAGATGGTACGACAAGAAGGTGAAGATAAAGGAGTTTGTCGATGGGGATTTGGTTTGTAAGTTGATTTTACCAGTTGGGACTAAAAGTTCAAAGTTTAGCAAATGGTCGCCTAATTGGGAGGGTCCATATCGGATAAATCAATCTGTTCCTGGTAATGCATATATTCTCGAAACCCTCGAAGGGGTTGTGTTTCCCAGAGCATTAAATAGAAAATATTTAAAGAAATATTACCCTAGTATCTGGATAGATACATAAAGGTATAATTGCTGATAACAATCTTATCGGCTAGAGTTAAACAAAGCATCAATGTGTCATTGCCAATGCACTAGATGAGAATTACAGATTTAACAAAGATTGGATAGCCGATATTGCACGTAGACGAATCTCATCGGCTTCCTTCAATTCTTTAGCGTCTTCATCGGCAACCCCCTCCACAGGCTTGAGTTTCTTTTTCAAGGCCAAGGCCTTGCGAGCTTGGACATCCCTTTCTTGCTGAAGGGCTTTGATGACGTCAGGAAGCTGATCTTCTTCTTGCCTAGCGTAAGTTAGGGCTGTTTCAACTTCTTCTAGTTCAGCTAGAAGAGCTGCTCTCTTTGCCGATAGATCCAGGATCTTCTGCTTAAGATCGGCACCTGAGGTCTGCAAGTTGCTGATGCTTTTGTGCTTCTCATCGGTAGTTTGTTTTAGTTGCAGCATCTCTTCCTTGAGCTAGGTTTGAGCTGCTCTATCGGCGATACGGTGAGCAGCCCGTTGATATTGTAGTTGTCGTCTCTCTAGATGGACTGCTGGGAAGAGAGTTTCTTCAACATCGGTAGGAACTTGGCCACGGATTGTCTTGAAGATGGTTTTTGCAGGATCTGAATCATTTACCAACTGAGCAGTATCTTGTTGCAACAGATTCAGAAGGGCTTCTAGCTTGGCATAAATTTCTGCCGATATCGTCCCCAGTGCTAGGGAAGAACTTGCTTCTTCTCCATCATCATCGGAGATGTCGATAGCGAAAGAAAACAAGCTATTAGGAGAATCTTGTTCCTGTGAAGAGGAAAGAAAGTCAGAGATCCTACCTAAGGATAGATATGGATATTATAAATCGAATAGGTCAATCGGTTTACCTGCTTCAAGGCGATTTCTTGGGCCTGGCTGGAAGGAGCAGCTTGGAGAGGGCCATGTGAAGGATCGGCAGAGCTGGCCGATGGGATGTCTTCTACGACTTCATCAATAGTTGGCCTTTGGGGTATGATGGCCGATGATACATTTTGTGCAGAAGGGTCAACTTGTTCAACTACAACGGTTGGCTGACTAACAGGCGTTGGAGCAGATGCAGGGACTGGCATAGATTTCTGTCATTTTTGCTGAGCCTCGTTATCAGTTAAAGCTTTACGCTTTACTTGGGTCTCAGCGACAGTTGGCTGGGGGGCATCGGCATTTGTTGATCGTGGAGCTTGAGCGCCTGGTATGCTTGCCGATGTACCCATTTGCTACTACAAAACAAGTGTAAGATTGGATGTTTAACAGATAAAATGTAAAGTTAAAAGAATACCTCTAAAGGCTGACTGGAGGTAGTGGTGCTTGGTGTTGGAAGAGTTGTCGATGATGATCCAGCAACAGCTCTTACACCCTGATGGTTACATGATTAATATAGTTTGCATCGGTATGAGTAAAAATAAACGAGGTTATTACCTTGAAATCTTTGATTAGGCTTGAAGCGACGGCTAACGGAGTAGCCCTAGCTGTTGCTAGCTTTGATCTAGAGGTGATGGTCTTGACACGGGTCCTCTGAAAAGTTAAATCAGCTAAGGTGGAGGTTGAAAGGTTTCCCACTCTTGCTTATGGATGGAACTGGGTCATCGGCCTGTCACAAGAAAGATTAGCTGCCAATATATGAAAAAGGAGAAACAAAAGGAAGTTAAAGGAAACTTACTGCATCATCAGGAATGGCGTAGTCGGGATCGATCATGTGCCGATATGTATGGACGGATGTTGCGAATAATTGTTCCTTCCATTCTCGCCACCATTGCTTATATGATTCAGTAATAAAAGACGCTGGTGACCAGATGGAAAGATCAACGTCTGAGATATCGGCATCGGAGGCAAGTCTCACTACCCTGCTCCATTCTGTTCCGCTGGTGATTATTTCTCTAGGCTTGATCACATCGGCAAAGCACAGCTTGATTGGCAGTTGCCCAAAAGCCAGTTGACGGGATACTGCCGATGGATTGTAGAACTCATAGCTGGTATTGGATTTTTTTTCCCACTACCAAATGTGTTCACCGAGATTGCCCTGGGAGTGATGATGGCCATCATAAGCTCATTGTCTTGGTTCAGCTCGTCATCGGCAAAGTTGAAGAGAAGGGGGAACTTGTTCTCTTCATCGATATAGGGTACCCAAGCCCTATGATCGCGAGGGAGACCATTGTAGAAGTTCTAGAAAAATCTGCCGATTTGATCTTCATTGGCCTCTGTTCCAGGGAGGACAATTATGGCTTCACCAAAGTTGAGAGGGGGGTGTGTTGCCGATTCCTCATCTCCAAGAATGTAATCTTCGGTGATTTCTCGTGGGAATTCTTGGGCGAAGAAATCCCACTGCAGACGTTTATGCATATGGGCATTTAGCCACATATGGATAAACCATCATGGGCCTCCCAAATTGCCGATGGGTTCACCAAGCAAAAGCTCCTGGGATACTTGGTGGAGGAGGTGGTAGGTGGAGCTCAGAAGGTATCGACCGAGCGGGAACCTTACACCGTTGGCCAAGAGTTCGGCTGCAGGAAGGAAGGCATTGGTTGGTCCTACCGATCGGCCGCAGAAGATAAATTTCTCCAACCACATATTCAAGAATATGACGTATTCCCTCTGGTTAACAGTGTCAGTCCTTTGGTATTCCTGAATGTATCCTGTCCAGCCGCCGATGTTGCGTGTGTTCACTCTATGTTCGGCTCTCCTACCATAGATGGAAGCCTCATCGACAGTCGAGATGTCCAAACCAGTGAGCATGTATACATCGGCAAAGTAGGGGCGGATGGACCATGGCCAAACATGAAGGTGTTTGTTGTATCTGACCAGAAGTAAGCGGCAGCTATCATCATGGATTCATTCTTCTGCATATTGGCAATAAATAGCCTAATGCATTGGTCTATTTTCCGCTCTGCCCAGTATGCCTGCATCGACCTGTTAACCCTCAAATACCAATCTTTCCACCCTTTGGTGAGTTTGGGCTAGGATCGGAATGTATCCTTCCATAGATTTAAAGAAAAATTTTGAGCTTTGAAGGGAATTCTGTTAGCTTCTGCGTTGATCAAATCAGTTGGATCTGGGTCGCCCATTGGACCTAGGCATTGGAAGTGTGGTTGGTCGGTTGGAATAACCAGTTTGTTGCATAGTTTCTAAGTTCGGAGGATCAAAAGAATGAGAAAAAAGGGAAAAATTACTAACTATATGAACTCGCAAAGATTAAAAGAATCAAGGTAAAAGTAACGGAAGTAGAACGAACCGCAGGGACGTTGAAGTTGATCGCCATTGCTCTGAGGAAGATGAAGGCGTAGGCTGGGAACTTAAAGGTGATTCTGGAAGGAGCTCTTGTTGGTTGAGGTTGCGCGGTTGTTCGTTGAGGTCGCCGCCGGAGAGAGAGAATGCCAAAGGTTGGAGTCTGAGGGTAGAAGATGAGCGTTCCGAAGAAATCTATTTATAGGCTGCTTGGAGTAGGGGTATTCTGGACTTATCTCTATGCCGCGCGCGTGTAGGTCGAGGTGGTTCAGATGGATATGGTAACTGTTCGCACGACAATCAAGGGATTGTATAGGGGATTTGATGGCAAGTGATCATGACTTGAAAAAGATCTCAGTATAAAATCTTTTGATTCTAAAATGGTGGCATTAATTATGTTAAGATCTTGCCGATGGATTGTTATTTCGGTATCTTAACCATAATTAGGGCAAGAGTAGTTGGGAATTGTGCGATATTTGCTGATATGTGTGAATCAGAACTAGATTTGATTAGATTCAGTAACGGATTATGTCATGCTTGGAGAATGGGTTGAGAAAAATAGGTAAAGACAAGCATTGTCTGGAGTAAATTTCGGAGCATCAATGTTTTATACTCCGAAATTGGGGGGCATGTGTTGACACCGTTTTTTGGCACGTGTCAAGATAGTCAAAGTGAGCTAATCGGCAGAAGAAAAGTTATTGTGTATGTTGATAGCTGATAAAAGACAGCTTGTGAAGAAGGCTGCCGATGGATGGTGGCGGTGTATGGAGAAGCTAGGTTGGATTGGGGTGTTGCCGATAAGGTTAAGGGTATTATTGCCGATGTCGATAAAGGAGGTTTGAAGACTGCTACTGAAGTGTGCCGATGAAAGAAGACTTGAAGGCTGCTACCGATGAAACAGGGAGTGTGCCGATGGAAAGGAGGTCAATGGGAATTCCATCGTAATTTAGGCAGACAAGGGAATAAGATAGGAATTAATTTCCTTTTCTATGTTTATCAGAGTCTGATTTGTATAAGAGTTATATGTTTCCTTAGATTTGGATTTAGTATCCTAGTCGTATTTGGTTACGTTTCTGTAGATCAGGGTATAAATATAGAGTGAAGGGCAATGTAATGAGGATCAATCAATCAATATCAAAAACCAGCTTTTACTCTTATTTACATCTATTTACTTTCCGGCGACTTCGTCAATTTGCATATTTTTCCTTTTTTTACGAGTTCTCATCGATTCGGCGAGTTGCATTGCTTCAGTGCGATTTTCGACGATCCTCGAGTTCCGCGTGAGTACCTCTTGGCCGTGACTTCCGGGCATATCGCTGTTGTCAGGACCAAAGTGCTCGTATCTTCATCCTTGTCGATTAACAGGTCAAATCGACTGGCACGCTTTGGATATCGATTTCGGGTATTAGCCCTTTGTGTTTACAGATCCACTTTTGCATCAACACACATAAACATATGTCATCAAAAATTATATATGGCATTCACCTTAAACAAATATGTGACCATCCTCAAAGCGTTTAAAGTGCATATGCCATAAACTCCATAGTAGTTCATTCAGTACATAATAATAGGATATAACAGTCCATACAGTCCATACAGTCCACAAGTCGGCTACAGTCCATCCCTATCTCCTAGACCTACCCTTGCCCTTGTGTCCAAGAGCGTGGGTGCCTGGAGTGTAAGGGTCAGGTGGTCGACGTCGCCTGGTACCGACCGGCTGTGTAGGCTGAGTCTAGGGAGCATCGTCTAGCTGAGACGGTCCAATCTCCTCGTGCCCCTGGTCCTCGTCCTCGTGGTCGTCATCGTCATCCTTGTCATCGTCCTCCTCGGTGCAAATGCCTCGTGACCCTGTAGGTGGGTGGCTAGACGAACCTATGCCACCTCTGGGTGCAGAAGGCACGTGCACGTCCTGCGTCGTGCCTGTCCTGCAACCACAGCGCGCAGCGGTACGACGTAGCCGACGTGCCAGTCTCTGGTGCACAAAATCATGTCAACTCAATGTATTGAACGTATTAGTACTCTAATATTTGCATATTTATAGATACTTATGTCAAGGAAGCTACGTGTGTCGTCATCCCTCACCCACGGACGAAAGCGTTCTATTTCTTAGACCGACATCCTGAGGGAGTTGCCCTACAACAAAGTTTTAGGTTGTAATTCATTGTCACGCAAATCGATATATAAAAGTAGAGCAAATGACATACCACTCTGTCCAAGATCGGTCCTGCTCCCACCTGGCGACCTACACGAGTAGAGTGGTCGTACGCCATGTACTACAAAACATGTCATCTATTCTTATACTAGCTAGCATATAACTCTCACACAAGTGTTGCTACACTTTATCAATCTCCACTGCCTTAACTTATCAAGTAACACCAGCAAGGTAGTTTGGTGCTTCAAAGATACACGAAACACTTCTTATTACTTTAATTACTCATAAAGAATAACTTTTTATTTCCTATTTAAACTAGGGTTACACAGTAACACCTGTTTCTGTTGCATGAAAAAATCTACAAAAATTACAGTAGTATAGTCCTACTCCAAATAGCATACCACAGAAATTTCATGGGATTTGGATAAGTAAAACAATCTATACAAAATTAACAAGCTATAGCATAATAATGAGCATGAAAATACTTTGTACTATGAAAAGTATCAAACAACAGATTTATAACTTTTCCTATGCTCTATACAGTAAACAATCATAGCACAAAAATTATCACATGCATCTGTTATACAATTTTTGCTCTCTACCAAAAATAACTCGAGCGAGGGACGGAGCAGAGCCAGGCGGATGCGCAAGCGAGGCGGATCGACAGTCGGTGCTGTGGTGAGGGCGCACGGCGCCGGCGAGTCCCGTGGCAGTGCGGGCGCTGTGGTGGCTGGCTGCGGTGCGCTGGCGAGGCGAGCGGAGGCGAAGTGAACTAGAGTGAGGCAGAGCAAGCCGGGCGGGGTTAAGGTGAAGGCACGCGGAGCGGCGGGGGCCATCGACGTGCCACCGGGCGAGCACGCCGGCAGTGTACGGCCACGCGGCGGGCGCATGCTGCCGTGGTCGGCCGAGCGCGCGCGCGGGCGGACGCGCGAGACGGGTCAAGCCGGCTTGCCGATCTGGGCCGGAAACGGGGCGGCGGCCCGGTAAGCTCGAAATTTCCTTTTTCTTTTATAAATCCAATTCCTGATTTTCAAAATTGTTTCAAATTTGAATTTTTGAACATGAAAAAGGCATTTTCAAGAGTTGACCCCAAAACAAAGGTTGTTCAAAATTTAATTCTCTACAACTTTGCTTAAGGGCACCTTTTGAAATTCTAAACAGATTTTGAATTAAAGGTTCAAAGTCCATTTTTTTAATTAAAAACCTATTTTCTAGAATATTTTTAAAAGTAAAATTTGGAGAGATTTTGAATATAAAAGTTGCTCCAAAAATCATGCTAATTAATTCTAGGTTATTTAACATTATAGACAAACAAGTTTTACAACCCTAGCAAGTAAATGCAACATGTATGTTTCAAAAAGATGTTTCAGACGTTTCCAATTTTGTTTTAACTTACATTGCATGTGATTATGAAATGCATTTGATGCAATGCTCATGCTTTGGAATGTTAATGCATGCTTAAGACCCGAGGTGTTACAGCAACTAAATTATAAAACCAATACTTAATTCGCTAGAAAAAGGAAAACCTATTTCCATGGCGCGGCCCAGACAGCAGCCCACTTGCACATAGCGTGTGCGCGCATCCATGGCCCACGCAATGCAGGCCGGTCCATAGTGGGAAGGAGCCCACGCGCGCGCGACAAATATGCAAAAACGCCCCCATGCTATAGGCAACTCAACACGCAGTCCATAGCACTATTCCTAGAGAGTTGGGCTATGCAAGAAGGAACCTGCAATCTACCTCCTTTAAAATGGCCAGGTCCCTGGCCACCCCTGCGCGCGCCGGCGCGACGGCACGGGCACTGGACCGCCGCAACGGCCAACCGGGAGCCCTTCTGATGCACCTAGGAGGCCGACCCTCACCTATAGGACAACGCGCAACTTCGGGCAGCGATTGGACGAGCCAGGATACAGTAGGACGGCCTCTCCACGACGATAGGCACCCTGCGGTGGCGGCAGCCAAGTTCCAGTGAGCTATGGGCTTACGGAAACAGTAGAAACAACGGGTGAGCACTAGTGACTCACCACGAACCTACCCGTGGGGGTGGCTCGGCCGGAGATGCCCCGAGCAAGCTTGGCCGCGTGCGCGCGGTGAGCTCGATGGCGACCCGTAGTGACACGGTCGTCCCAATGGCATGGTGGCGGCTCTAGGGCTGCGACTTGGGTGCGCATGACGAAGAGGGGTCCTAGGCGGAGCTATTAGTGCAACCAATTCGATGCGTGGTGGTCAAGTGGAGAGCTGCTCGCGCTAATGGCAACCTTGGCCTTATCGGCGCGGTGGGGAGGAAGGCTCCAAATTGGGGCTCGGTGGGGCCAAGCTCGAGGTGGGGTGAGGTTGGCCGGTTGGCTGTCTCCATTGCGTTGATGTGGCCATGGGGAGTTGAATGGTAATGACCTCTCCCTACGGAAACACAAGAAACGGCCCCATCGACCAAGGCGGGCATAGGAGATAGGGGAAACCAAGTCAGCGCTCGGGTCACCTTCGCCTGGCGAGATGGGGACGACGCGGTCAGTGCGGCGAGTGCGTTGGAACCATGCCAAGACGTGCGCGCAGGTAGTGGAGTCACGTGGCGTGTGTAGCAGCAACCGACTGGTCTGCAGCGGCCTGGGTCCAGGGCACGGATGCAACGCGCGATGACCCTGGGCAGCAACCGCATCACCACGCACGATGTGGAGGGGCAGCGGTCCAGCGGCATGGCTGCGGCCGACCACGGCGAGAGACACAGCAGGGAGGGGGTTGGTGCGGACGCGACGGTGAGACAATGGCGTAGCGCAGATGCGACGAGGCGAGCCGCTGCGGCCCTGCACAGCTGCAGCCAGAAACGGCTAGGACATAGGCCGGCTGCGGCCAGGCCGAGGATGGGCCTGGCCCCCAGCGTGCGGCCACCCACGCGCGTGGCCTGGCTGGGCGCGAGCGTGGCAAGCATAGGGTCGCGGTGACCGCACCCACCGATCGAGCAGGTGGCGCGCATGAATTTTAAAGCGCTTGCCAAAACTAACTCGATGCAAACTAAGTCCAACTACCTACACCATACTACACGTGATACACCAGGCTGTCGATGAGAGCTGAACATGCCACTACTTCCTAGCTTGACTTCATGGAATTAATTCCCCAAAATAGCACTGCCATGCTGTTTTACAACTTAAAATTTTTCTTAGAATGATTTTGTTTGCAAGTTCAATCCCCAAGCTATTAGAAACACCAGCTAGCAATACCACTTTGCTAAAACAAAAATTGCATCATCACGTACAAAGTTCACACTTCAAACTTTATTTAAGGGGCACATATATGTTCTATAGTAGTTTTGCTCAATAAAAATTAGTTTTCAACCTCAATTGATATAACGTGAACTATTAAATACTTTTCATTTATCATTTGTGTTAATCATTTTTTATGCCAAGAAATTTATTTTTACACCCTCTTACAAGCATTAACACATAAACATGATGCTCATGACATGATTAAGTAAGTCGTTTTACGCGGTAACACCGAGGGTGTCACAGCTAACTAGAGACCGTTCGTGCACGAAATTTAAAGCATGTGTAAAAACTAATCTATCGAAGTTGAAACCGAACCACCTTCACTACAGACCAGAGGGCACATTGGGCTATCAATAGAAGCTCATTTCACGGAATAAATTTGTGAACTTGGTATTGTCAAACTGTTTTTGGATTTGAAAATTTTGTCTTATTTCCAATTTCAATTTCCAGACCAATAAAAATACCAGCTAGCCATATTATTTTGCTAAGACAAAAGTTGCATCACCACCTACAAAATGTTTACTTCCAACTTTATTAATATTCCATACATACGTTCTATAGCATTTTTATTCATGAAAACTTGATTTCCAACCCTACTTGACCTAACATGTAACTTTGAATCGCTTTTCATTTAACCTTGTTATTGATTATTTCAAGTTACAAAACTTTATCCACATAATAGATCACATGCAATATCAAATAAATGTGATGCTCATGACATGTTTTGGAGAGTTACTTAGCGCGTAACACCGAGGGTGTTACATAGCTTCTTGACGCCCAACGGCCGAGAACAGCACAGCAACACCAAAGAGCACGACCAAAAGAGCGAGAGCCCGATGTGCGAGGTGGAACGGAGAGCTACGGCATCAAGCTTAGGGCTGGCCAATATGGAGAAAGACACATGCATAGGAAAAGAAAAGCACCAAGAATGTTTTCCTCCGTTAATCAAACAAGATCCCAAAACTGCTCCACTAACACAAAAGATTACTATGCTTCCACCAAATATTTGTCTAATAGCAAAACATTACAATTAAATTATTTTGCAAGGTAGTGTTTTTAAAAGAAAAGCTCAATTGCACTATTATGTAAATTGTTGTCAAGTCTTCCGATCAAATATAAGGTTTATGTCCCAAAAACATGTTAAATTCAAGATCAATATAAGCGAACACAAAAATATAAGTGCTTAACAAGAAACAAAGTAATTCTTATTATATGTGCTAACATGGTTTGCGGTTTTAGGCCGTGACACCTAAAGTCAGCTTTCCTTTACCAAAAGAAAACATACCAAAGTTTAGGTTCACATGAGTAATTTTTTAAAAAAAAATGTGACTACTACAACATATCAAAGTTTTTAAAATTTGTGAATTGAATGATGTTTTCTCTTGACACATTTTCTTACCTTATATTTTTTATGTCCCATATTTTCCTATACCATCCAATCCGAATAAGGTCCTGTGATATAAAAACAAATAGACAGAGAATAATAAGGTAGAGATAATTTGTACTATTAATCAATCACAAAATTGTAAAACTATACCCTATGTTCTTATTATGATTAATTATAATGTGCTATAATTATTTATACCAAATCAAGAAATAAAAAGTAGTAGAAACAACATGATACCACCCTCTTAGATCTATTTTTGGTTGATTGGTTAAAATCTCATAAAAGATAGAAATAGAGAATCCCACTTATATATCTATCACTGAAAAGGGAGTGGCAAGAACTCATGTATCTATTATTCTTTCCGTACATCGAGGATTGTAAAAACGTACAAAATTCAATGGTTCAGTCATGTATTGTACTTTATCGTGTGATGGAGTGAACAAGTGAAAATGTACTATAAACCAAGGCTAAAGCATGCATCATGTGAAGTACATAAGCCCAACCGAATGCAAGCTGACTAGTTGAAATGAACTAAACTGGTATACCTCCTACATGACTTAGTGCAACTGGAAGCCTAATATTTAATTAATTAGCACACACGGTAAGTAAAAGGGACGATAAGTAATTTTGTTAACCTTACCAATTTCAGTGACTAGTCAAAAATTAATTAAGAAATATAACTAATTAAGAGGAGTTTTTATACTTCTTTATGTGTCAAGAAAGAAGCAAAAGGATTGAAACAACATCGTACCACATTCTGGAGTGACCGTGGCTTTTTGCAGTCCGGAGGCTCCTTCTTCCTCCTCGACTTGCTCATCTCACCTAAGCTCCGGCTATAAGGGTTGATGAGTGCTAGCACCTTAAAACCAGTATATTCCGGGCATGTATACACTCTGAATCTCCTGCAAGTAAGGCAAGCTCAGGCTACAGAAGAGAAAAAAAAAAGAAAAGAATGAATGTGAGTGTGTGCACACCTCCGCTCGCCGGCTGGGTAGCCAAAGAGGACGAGAAGGCAGAAACAAAGGCAGATGCCAGTAGCCAACTTCGAGCTAGAATAGAGAGAGGAGTGACAGGCCTCACCCTCACCGGCGGCCACCGACCAGCAGGTAAGCACCGCTAGCGCTAGTAGTGGAACCAGAGGAAGCGTCTCTGATTTTGGTCTATGGGATGTGGCTTGTGTGAAGAGCGAGCACACACAAATGACTCGATGAGGTTTTTAATGGCGCCAAGACTACTCCATAGACCATAGTCCATACCGACTGGTCGGCCTGCGTACCTACATGCATGGAGGCTCTCCGGTGCATGCTCCGACAAGTGCCTTTGATTTGGGTTCCCTCGACGCCACCAGACACCATCCAAGATTCCAATCCAAAGGGGAAAGGGCCTGCATTCGGCTGCTGACACATGTGAAACTGCTGCATCGGTTCAGACTGCTTCAGCCTTCGGGGACATGGCTTTTCTTTTTTCCTAAAAAGAAACACTTGGAGGTCCGATCCCATCAATCCATGGCGTTGGCGTGTGGTGTGTCCGTCCGGCGTCCGACGCATGCAGCAGCCTCGTCACCACAGGACGCTGCACAAGTGCACAGAGTGAAACACTTGGAGGTCCGATCCCATCGATCCATGGCGTTGGCGTGCGGGGTGTCTGTCCGCGGTCCGGCGTCCGACGCATCCAGTGGTCAGCTCAGCGTTCATTTCAAGGCAGTGCAGCTTTCATTCAAAAAAACAAAACACGATGGCGTGCATGCATGGTAGCATCTGCGTTTAAAGAAAACATGCAGTGGCTGCTTAACGAGCCATGCCCCGCCTGACCTCGCTGCGTCAGGCGCGGGCGACGACGAGCCCATTCACGTGGGCGAGCCAGTTTGGCTCTCTTTTTTTCGCGACCGCACTCGAATGAGCCTATTTTCATTAAGAGGGTAGCAGACTGTCAAACAAACGCAAGCCATGGCTTGCTACACGATAAGGTCGAAATAACAAAGAAGTTAAAAAAGCCAAAGGAAAGCAAACTAGGCTAATACATGGAACTGTTGTGTGACCAATTAGCAGCCAGCAGCGCGATTCCTTTGAAGCCGGCGGCCACCCACACCTCTGCCTCCTCTCTGATCTTTGGCAAAAACCAAGCCGGCAGAAAGCTTGGTCTCCTTGAGGCATAGCAGCGACACCCTCTCCAGGGACACGACCTGGGACACGACATTTTCACCATTCATTGGGTACACGGGTTTTGCGACAGTATCGGCCACCGCTCAAGACTCCATGTCGAGCAGGGTCGGCCCATTGTAGCCATCCTCAGGGAAAAGAGCGTCCAGAGCTTCCTGCATGTCCGCCGAGACCGGACCATCGAGAATTTCCCTGAGCTGTGAGAAGGAGCCCTGATCAGTTTACACCGCGTCCAGTTGAATTCCCAGTTCTTCATGAGCACCGTTCAGCTTGCAATTCAGGGTTGTTAAGCCTGCTCTGGCTCTTCATGGCAAGACGTCCACTCCGACGCATGTGCACCGTCTGCACACGACGCCGTGGCTTCCGGAGTTTGGGCGTCTTGATGATCGGAGGGGGGATCGGTGTTGTGAGCCGTTCGACGAAGGAAGATACTAGGACCGAGGGCGATGCTGGTGCAGCCGACGCCGAGCCAGGCGCAGCGGTCGCACAGGCAGGCGCCACCGCGTCCGGGGCCCATGTGTGCGACGCCGACATGTCGGTCGTGTGCGATGAGGGGAGGGCCTCAAGCCCGTCACCTCACAATATCTCCGAGTCAACCTCCGCAACATCCAACGTGTGATGCACAGGGCTCAGAGGCTCCGCGGACAGGGGCGAGGCGGCCGCTGCGACGACACCAGCCACCATGGTGACCTGCGACAATTGGACCAAGAGCGAAAGGTCGGCGGAGCCCTGTACAGTCAGAGGAATCCCGTAGGATGGCACCGCGCCCGACGAGCTAGCTGCGTGACAGGGAGGTGCCTCTAGGAGCGTGGCCTGCGAGACTGGAGGCACGACTGGCGACTGAGCAGCAAGGTCAGCCTCCAGCTGCACCGGGTCCGGCGCGGACTCAACGCGGTACGTGCGTTCAGGCACGTCGAGCTCGATCTCGTGGGCACCACCGGTGTCAAGCTCGTCTGCGGCAGCGACGTCATTGCAACGTTGACGGGGTGGAGTGGATGGACCCCGGCTGGCGCGATGTAGCCAGGCACAAAGGTGCGCCCGAACCTCATTCGACGAGATGGTTGGCCGGTTCCCACCAACGAGCGCGACGATAATGAGGGAGAGATCCTCATCAACCGCGACAAGCTCTGCATCCCTGGAGATGACGACGACGTTGACCCTAGGACGACTATTGGTGTCACCCAGAGCTGCTGATGGTGGCGGCATGGTGTTGTGGTGCTGCAGCGAGTCAGCGACGACATTGGCGGTGTGGCTGGTTGCTGCACTTGAGGAGGCGACGACTGGGGTGGTGCCTGGCTTGGCCTAGCGCGACATCCCGGCGACATGCTTGGTCCCCTCGGCCCACTGAGGCGACGTGGCGTTGAGGCACGCCGACCGTGCCCGGTCCCCGAGGACGGGGACATGTGCGGTGGCGAGCGACCTCGCAAGCACGCCCTGGCCCGATGGCCGGTGCCCCGGCAATGGAGACAACGGGACGGGGAGCAGCACTGGGCGGCGACGTGACCGCGCGCCAGGCAGTTGAAGCAACGGCCAACTAACTCCGGCGAGACAGGACGCTGGCGTTTGGGGGTCGTTCCCCCATGGCGGCGCCAACGTCGCCGGCTCTCGACGATGTGGAACCCGTCGGCGTCGACGTTGGCCACTCAACGAGGCACATGAGCGAGCCGTGGATGCTGACGAGAAGTGTCAGACGCTGATGTCCCGCACAGCGGGCCAAGACGCTGGTGCACAGGGAGCCTGCCGTGGATGGGTAGGCCATGGATGAGCCGAGGACGTGGCTGATGGCGTTTGCTCCGCTCGGGCGCCATGCTGCCTCCGCCTCGGCCGCGCATCCCCAAGACGGCACCATTAGCGACCACGATAGAGCGCAACTGGGCTCGTTCAGGCTGTGGCGAAGCCGGACGCGGTTGCCGAAGGAGGACGTCAAGGTAGGTGACCCTCGGCGAACTCGGCACGTCGGAGCAATCGTCGCCGGAGTCCTCGGTCCAACGGCGCAACTTGGACCGGCCCTCCGAGGCACGCCCCGGCTGGAACGAGGGTGCGAAGGACGCGGCGATCGCAGCCTCCGGCGCCGAAGCATTCTCTGCCGAGGAGAAGCACAGGCCTGCACACACCGAAGCCTGCGGTGTCCCCAAGGATGGATGGCCGCCGGCGAAACCACCATGGATGAGTAGATCAGCACCTGGGGAGCACGGATCTGTGCTTCACTTGGGGTGTGTTTAGTTGTCCCTGTAAAATTTTTGGAAGCACAGTAACTCTTTCGTTTGTATTTGACAATTAGTGTTCAATCATAGACTAATTAGGTTCTAAAGATTCGTCTCGTGATTTACAACCAAACTGTATAATTAGTTATTTTTTATCTATATTTAATGTTTCATGCATGCATCTAAAGATTCGATGTGACGGAGAATCTTGTAAAATTTTTGGAATTTTGAAGGAACTGAACACACCCTTGGGCTGATTTGGGCTTGGTTAGAAGATCGGCTTGGGGGAGAAGTGGTGGCGGCGCCGTCGTCAGGTGGAGGGGGCAGGACGGGTGGGTGGGTGGGTGGGAGACATTTTTCATGTGGTAGCAGAATCTCGCCGTCACTGTTCCCGAGATCCTCTAGCCAAAACAAAAAAACCAGTAACCAGGCACTAAACTTTTTTCTGTACTCTTTAAAACGTAGAAAAATCCCGTGCCGGCCATTTCCGTCTTGTATAGTGTAATACCGTTTCTGTCTATTTTCTATGTGTAACCACCGCTGCAGTATTGGATACTACAAGAGCTATATATATATATATATATATATATATATATATATATATATATATATATATATATATATATATATATATATATATATATATGTATATATATATATATATATATATATATATATACACTAAAAAAAGAAGAAGAAGGAGAGTAAATAAAGGTGAGGCGTAATGAAAGAAAAAAGTTTCTATGCAAACCAAAAGTAGTGATAATGTGCATTATGTGAGTGGTAGATTCAACATTTCCTATTCTATGTTGATTACTTTATTTGTAACAAAACCACTAAGGGTCTGTTTGGAACACAGGATTGAGAAACATAGGAAAGGAAGAAAACACAGGAATAGAAAGGTATGGTAGGAGTAAAATAGAGGATTGAAAAAATGCAGGAACTTCATAAGAGAGGTGTTTGGAACGCAGAATAGAAAAGTAAATATTGAATTGGAAATGAATGTCAAAGTATCTTCTGACCTTGAAATGACACAGACTAAACACTACTCCCTCCGTCCCCTTTTAAGTGTCGCCCGGGAAACGTGTTTATGAGGGAAACATGGTTTTCTAGAGACACATATATTAAGGGATAGAGGGAGTACTAATCATATGGTCCATGAATTTAGGCCTTGTTTAGATTCCAAATTTTTTCACTCTCTCTCCATCACATCGAATATTTACATATATGCATGAAGTATTAAATATTGGTAAAATAAATAACTAATTGCACAGTTTGTCTGTACTGTAGGAGACGAATCTTTTGAGCCTAGTTAGGCTATGATTGGACAATAATTATCAAATACAAACGAAGGTGCTACAGTGCGATGAAATTTTTTCAACCCCAATCTAAACAAGGCCTTATTAAAAAAATGAAGCGGCCTAGAAGAATCTCACGGCTCATGGACCAAATGCATTACGTGGGGGCCACTGAAAAGGCAGGTGTTCATCTCTGTCGCACGCGTTTGCCTCGGGCTTCTACGAATAAGGTTGTGTTTAGTTCCCAAAATTTTTTGGTTTTGGGTACGGTAGTTTTTTGTTTTATTTAGTAATTACTATTCAATTATGAATTAATTAGGCTCAAAAGATTCGTCTCGCGATTTCACGGTAAATTGTGTAATTAGTTTTTTATTTCATCTACATTTAATGCTCCATACATGTGCCACAAGATTCGATGTGATGTTTTGAGATAAAATATTTTGGGAACAACACACCCTAACTTGAGCCGGAGTAGATGTTCTGGTTCCGTGTTTTGTGAAGGCCACCCAGCCTTTCCTCTGGAACGGTAGGATTCATTCCTTCAATCCGAACAGCATGTGACGTCAGCCAACTAATGGAATCGTTTTCCCCTGAAATTCGAATGAGAAACCTGCATTCTAAACGGGGCCGAGAGTATTTGGGGCTTGTTTAGTTTCTGAAATATTTTGCGAAATGCTATTGTAGCACTTTTCGTTGTTATTTGATAATTAGTGTCCAATCATGGCCTAATTAGGCTTAAAAGATTCGTCTCGTCCATTTCGTCTAAACTGTGTAATTAGTTTTATTTTTTATTTATATTTAATGTTCTATACATATGTCCAAAGATTTAATATAACAGGAAATCTATTTTTTTTTTGCGAAATATTTTGGAACTAGACAAGGCTTGTCTTCATTGGTGGTGCCCTCGTGGGTCATTTCAACTTTAAAGACAGTGGTCAGTGTTCATTGCAAGGAAGTACAGTACAAGGCAGGATCTGCAGTTGCTCGGACATCGAAAGCAGCCAAGTCATCAAATCCCATCCACCGCAGAGAGTGGGAGGGGTGAATTTCCCGATCCATGCAGCCGTCTCTCATTCACCACGCTGCTGCATGCACACTCCAGTCCTTTGATTACTGTACATTATAAAAGCACCTTTTGATTGCTTGTGCTAATATTTGTACTTCGCCGGGCAAGGATCTGTTTGGATTGAAGAAATACAAAACAGAGGAATAAAAGAAAACACAAGAATTAGATGTGAAGTTTTTTTTAAAAACTGATGTAGAGTTCTTACCAAAATAGAGGAAAGAGAAACCGTAGGAAATATATAGGAACTCGTGTTTGGATGGAAGGAATTTGCAAAGAAGCACAGAAACTCACATTATAGGTCCATGAGACACTGACGCAAGGATCCACCAGATAGGTAACCACATGATTCAAGTACAGACCTACAGCAACATCAGAAAAGAAGCAGATTATGGCCTCGTTTAGTTCACAGAATAGGGGAGAAAAACACTTATCAGAATTTCTGTAGCATTTCGTTTGTATTTGGTAAAAATTATCCAAATTTTGACTAACTAGGCTTAAAATGTTCGTCTCGCAAAGTACAACAAAATTGTGCAATTAGTTTTTGATTTCATCAACATTTAGTACTACATGCATTTACCGACATTTTGATGTGACGGAGAATCTTCTTTTTGCATAGTAGAATTTGGGGGAGAATTGGGGGAACTAAACAAGGGGTATGGTCGATGGCACACACAAGACAGTGATAAAGTGTCTGCAGCTGCCTGAGTCTTCGTGAAGGAACACACATCCTGTTCGTTGGATGGTTTCTGCAGCTGATAAGTCGGCTGGTGCTGTTTTGTTCTGAGAGAAAAATACTGTATCATAGCTGATAAGCCGGGTTGATAAGTTCAAGCAAAAAATAGTTTTTGGTGCATAGAAAAAAGCCGTTCTTGAGGAAAGGAATTTGTCATTCCTTTGATCCAACCACCAAAATGCAAAACATTTCCATAGGATTGGATTCCTCCGTAATTTCTTTGGATTTCCTCCCATCAAACAGGCCCTAAATTTTGACTAGTTGCCAAACAAGTTGAATCCGACAGCTTTGTACTCGCACGGGCTCGTTACTTTGGGGGTGTTTAGTTGGGGAGAAGAAAATTTTTGGGTGTCACATCGGATGTGTCGGAAGGATATCGGGATGAGTTTTCGGATACTAATAAAAAAACAAATTACAGAACCCATCAGGAAATAGCGAGACGAATCTAATGATACTGTAGCAATTAAGGTTTTTCATGGACTAATTAGACTTAAAAGATTCGTCTCGCGATTTTCTCGAGAACTGTGTAATTAGTTTTTTTTCGGTCTATATTTAGTACTTTATGCATGTGTCCAAATATACCCTTTTACTGTAGAAGACAGAAAATTTTAGGAACTAAACACTACCTTTGGAGTTTCTCATCTTTTTGTGGTCGTCGGCTTTAATTAGCTTGATGGCAAACGTGTGAAGCAAGGAGGCTGTTAAAAAAACGGTTATATACAGAGTTTAAAATAGAAGAAGCCATGCAACACATTTTTTAAAGGTACTAGTATCGGCTGGCGGTCAACTTTACATTGCACATACAAATGTGATTTATATATTTTTTTTTTTTGCACAGAGGGAGTATGTTTCTTAATTTTATTTCCTTTAGTACCATTCACTACTAAGTTTTGATCCTAATAGCAAGCTTTTTTGTCCCAACATATAATTTGGTTGCAACAGGGTGATCTCTCGTACTTTTGGTTAAGATAGTTGGGATTTTTGTCACGTATAAATTGTTTCGTTAGGTTTTAGTTTGGAACGTGGCTTATGAGAAGAGCGAGCACGCAAGCGTGACATATGACGGACTCCACACTGACCGGTCGGCCTGCGGACTACATCCAAGATTTCACGGATGCTCCAACAGTGCGCAGCAGCTTTGCTTTGGGTTCCATCCACGCCATTCCATGGATTTATTTTTCCTATACGACAAGAAACTTGTCTTTCCACCGTAGTATCCTACCACTGTCCAAAAGAATGCAATTACACGAGTCGAAGATCAGCTAAAGGGGTTTATGTTTGACCAGGTTTCTGAAAAATAATATTCACATTTATGGCTCTAAATTAATATTATAAAAATACATTTTATCTTTAATCTAATGGTATTTATTCGATATCATAAATATTGATGATTTTTTATCTATAATTGGTTAAACTTAAGATACTAGAATATGCCACTGTGCTAGAATTGTATTTTTTTTTAACATAGAGAGTACTATACAAGGACTTGCTTGGTATTACATCCAACAAATCTGGATAAAAAATCTAATGTGTTTATTGAATTACGTGTTCCATATATTCAAATGTATCATAATCTAATCTATTTTGATGAGATTCTAAAATTCTAAGATTTTTTATTTAAATTCATAAATTTTTAAAATCCAAACGAGGCCTAAATAAATGCGAACTTAAATTACGTAGTACTGCCTCCGTACATATAGGCCTAAATAAACGAGGCCTAAATAAATCAGCAGACAATGATATGAGGACCCACTCGCCATTGGGCCAAACCTTTCTTCCCCTTTGCTCCACACATATAGGCACGCGTGAGGAGGAGCGCAGGGAGAAGTGCATGGCTGGGCGCAGGGAGGAGAGGAGCCCGTGGCCGAGGCATTGAGGCTAGGACCACCGGATGAGAGAGGGGGCGCACGACAGCCGGTGGGAAGCCGCCGCCGCGGGCACCGAGGTGGAGGATTTAAGTTTAGGGGTTTTGTGTGTTTTTTTAATTATTTCACTACTTTTTCTATTCTATACACACGCCAGTACAAAAAGGCATGCGCCAATGCTCAAAACAGGGCACCATAGCGTCGCAAAAAAAAAACAGGGCACCATAGCCAAATCCCTGCGAGCGACTTATTTTTCTGTGCGTGTGTAATTTTAATGTGTGTAATATAAAAACCGACAGAATAATTGTAATTTCCTGTGCATGTGTATTTTTCTGTGCGTTTTAAAAAAAGTGACGGAATAATTGTAATTTCCCTATGTGTATTGTCATGCACAAAAAAAATCATATAATTACCCTGTGAGTTTTCGTATTTTTCTGTCAGAATTTTTGGAACCGACACATTAATTACTAATTTCCCTATGTGTACCAAAAAAAAAATACACAGAAAAATTCGTCACCCACAGGGCTATTTAAGTTTCCAGTATTATTATTCAATCATCATGATATCGATATTGCGCAAAGGGGATTCTAGTCGGCTAAAGATGGAAAATTTGTTTCTATAAAATTATCCTCAGCATTCAGCGCTCTAACCAGCATCTGGCACCATTTGTTCTATTCGATCCTAGTCGTTCGATCAGGAGATACATCAGCCCTGGAGTACCGGAAATAAATTGGTACTCGGGTATAGTCCAAGCACAAACAATAGAAATAGCTTCAATTACTCTGTTCTCTTTTAATAAAAACTCTGTAGGGGTGCAAACTCCTCCACTGTTTCATAAAAAAGAAACAAAATAGAAATTGTTGTACACTTGGGCAAGCCAACACAATGGGATAAGTGCAGTAAATGGGACTGTGAGCAATGCGGTCATAATAGGCGTTCATCACAAAGGTTGGTATTTTTTTTTAGAATTATAGGGCCACGCCCCTGTCTTAGCATCAGCATAGACACCATCAGGTTTACAGCATTCAGGTGGGATACACCTGCCCATACAGTCTCAGGGAAAACACCCTCAAGAAAGCTAAAAAAAACTGATGCAAAACTCTCAAAAACCATCAGCTAGATGGAGCAAAGGTTGGTATGTTCACTCAGTTTGTTCAAGTCTAATTATCCGTTTACATTGCTGGTTTTTGTTCAGGCACAAAAGCAGATCTTTCATATCCCTCTGAAGACGATATTCATAAATGCAGACATGTCAGTTGGCATCCTTGATCATGTTTTAAATGATCTGCGTTGCAGAGGTTCTTTCCAAGTCCCCATTGAGTTCTTGTCAGATCTTCCAATATGCATATTGTCGGGTTCCAAATATGCTAAAATAGTAGGGGATGTTTGTGCTACTCATGAGCTGGCTAAAACTAGTGCTATCACGAAAGCTTTTGCCCATCTTAGCAGAGTACACAATGTTGTTCTAGTTGACATTAGCTCTCGAAAGGAGTCTTCACTGCTACACACTTGCAGATACCTATATGGGAATGTAAATGATGGGCTCATACTGATTGACTTCATGATATAGAAGTGGCACAAGTGTCTTGACAACCTCAGTGAAGTAGAGAAATTCACGAATCCGAAGCTGAAACATGCCAATCCTCTTGATGCGGTAGAAGAACTCACCGCCATCCTAATAAATAAGCAAAAGTTCATAAATATAAAACACAAGAGTAAGTGACACATAACCAAAACAATCTGACATGTATAAAAAAAGTTAAATAAAGGTTAGACAATTCGCAAAAAAATAAAGGTTAGACTAATTACGAAGGAGGAAGGGAGGCGCCGGCATGCGGGCCTGGGCTATAACCTTGATGTTGATGTAGTTGTCTTGTGTCGGCGCCATTCCTTTACCACGAAAAAACATACCAAAGTTTACGTTCACATGAGTATTTTTCTTAAAAAATTTGTGATTACTACAACATATCAATGTTTTTAAAATTTGTGAATTGAATGATGTTTTCTCTTGACACATTTCCTTACATTGTATTTTTTTTATGTCCTATATTTTCCTATACCATCCAATCTGAATAAGGTCCTACGATATAAAAACAAATAGACAGAGGATAATAAGGTAGAGATAACTTGTACTATTAATCAATCATAAATTGTAAAACTTTGATATGGTTAATTATAATGTGCTATAATTATTTATCTGAAATAAAGAAACAAAGTACTACCTCCATCTCTAAAAGAATGCAATTCTAACACAGTGTCAAGTTTTAGTAACTTAAGTTTGACCAACCATAGACAAAAAAGTATTCATGTTTATGATACCAAATAAATATCATCAGATTAATTACGAAATGTATTTTCATAATAAATTAATTTAAAGACATAACCGTGAATATTATTCACTAAAAACTTAGTCAAACATGAACCATTTTTCGTGGCACATAACCCATAGTTATATTGTTTCAGGATGGAGGTAGTAGTAGAAACAACATGATACTGCCCTCTTAGATCTATTTTTGCTTGATTGGTTAACATCTCATAAAAGATAGAAATAGAGAACCCCACTATATATATCTATCACTGAAAAGGGAGTGGCAAGAAATCATGTATCTACTTCATGCATGCATCGAGGATTGTAAAAACGTACAAAATTCAATGGTTCAGTTATGTATTGTACTTTATTGTGAGATGGAGTGAACAAGTGAAAAATATACTATAAACCAAGGCTAAGCATGCATCATGTGAAGTACATATAAGCTCAACCGAATGCAAGCTGACAAGTTGAAATGAACTAAACTGGTATACCTCCTACATGACTTAGTGCATCTGGAAGCCTAATATTTAATTAGCACAGACGGTAAGTAAAAGGAACGATTTCAGTGACTAGTCAAAAATTAATTAAGAAATACGTAATTTTGTTAAAAGGGAAGCCTAATATTTAATTAGCACACACGGTATATGTAATTTTGTTAACCTTACCAATTTCAGTGACTAGTCAAAAATTAATTAAGAAATATAACTAATTAAGAGGAGTTTTTATAGTTCTTTATGTGTCAAGAAAGAAGCAAAAGGATAGAAACACATCATACCACATTCTGCAGTGACCGTGGCACTTTGCCGTCCGGAGGCTCCTTCTTCCTCCTCTTGCTCATCTCACCTAAGCTTCAGCTAATAAGGCTACCACGTTAAGGCCAGTATATACCATGCACGTACACTCACTGAACCTCCTGCTTGCAAGGCAAGCTCAGGCTACAGCAGAAAGAAAAGAAAAAATTGAATCTGAGTATGTGCACACTTCCGCTCGCCGGCTGCGTAGCCAAAGAGGACGAGAAGGCAGAAACAAAATGCAAGCCAACCTCGAGCTAGGATCGAGAGAGGAGTGACAGCAGGTAAACACAGCTAGCAGTGGAACCAGAGGCAGCGTCTCTGATTTTGGTTTGGGTCTTTGGATGCGCCTTGTGAGAAGAGCGAGCTCACACACATTGACGCATGACATAACGAGAGATGAGGCGCATACCGACGGGAAATTTAAATATTTGCCATCCTTTCCAACGGCACTCCTTCAAATGCTAGTTTTAGTTTTGCAATTACATATTTACCACATAAACAGTTCAAAGTGTATTATTTTTGCCACTTTTAATGATGTGGCACGCCAACTCACCCTGTCAGCGTGGAGAAGGCGTGGGAAATGACCGTCTTGCCCCTGGCACCTCCCCTCTCACGCCTCTCTACCAGGTGGTCCCCACCTGCCCCTCTCTCTCACCCACCGACAGGTGGACCCCACCTGTCGGGTCCATCCCCAACCTCCAGCCGGCCTCTTCTTCTCGAGAGCACACATCCATGGCCGGTGCCTTTGCACTTGCGCAGGGGAGAGGTGGGGCACCCGCGGCCCACGGCAATGGCTGGCTTGCACAGGATAGTGCCCAAGTGGCACAGGCGGTGGCCTGCCCTGCTCTGCAGAGGCGACGCACAGGGGAGGGAAAGGCAGGGTTCGAGTAGCGCATGGCCCAAGGTGCCTCCAAGGGCGATGCGACTGGGTCTAATCGATGCGCATGGACTGGGCGCATCTAGCTACGAGAGGAATTGGACGGAGGTGGGATGGTTGAGGCAAATTTTGCTGGCAAATGGAGGAGCTCGGCGGCGGGTCTGAAGAGGAAAAGGGAGAGATGGTGGGTGGCTCGACGCTCCTAGGCCTGGCTGCGTCGCGCTCGGTCGCCTGCACTACCGCGGCCTCCCGAGCTCACACTGCTCACATGCCCCCGCCATGCATGCCGCCATCGTCAGGAAGAGGACGGCTGAGGTGAGTCTCGTCGTGGAGCGGCCACTGCTTATGCGCGGTCTCTCGCCCGGGACGGCGCTCGCAACATGCTGCTGATCCGGTCGCCGAGGATCTGGCGTGGCAGCCATGGATGGAAGAAAGGGAGAGAAGAGGCCGCCTGGATCGGAGGTTGGGGATGGACCCAACAGGTGGGGTCCACCTGTCGATGAGAGTGAGAGAGGGGCAGGTGGCACCTGGCAGAGAGAGGGAGGAGATAGGGGGCAAGACGGTCATTTTCCACGCCTTCTCCACACTAACAGGATGAGTTGGCGTGCCAGGTCGTCAAAAGTGGCAAAAATAGCCCTGTTATTTTTAACATTTTTCTAAAATAAATTCCAAATCTAACACCGTTACTTTTTTATTTTCAAATCTAACACTTCTGGCCGCGCCAAAGTCTGTGGCGTGACCAAAACATGCCGCCACGCCACACGCATCGGCGCGGCACGATCTGACACGTCAGACAGCGATTTTCACGTGGAAATCCTTGCCGTGCCACTGCCGTTGGCGTGGCAGCACTGTAGCACCGCGCCATCCATACTGGCGTGGCGAGGTGCAACCTTAGAAAAATTGTATTTTTTCCATACGATCTCGAATGAAGATGATCTTTATATAAAAATTATAGCTCTCGACGAGATCTACAACTTTCTAGTTTTAAGTTTTTTCATTTGAGGTTGTTAATATGCTCAAAAAATTTAAACAAAGTTTCAGCAGTATATTAATCGCGTACAAGCGCTCGTCGTCTTGGAAAAATCATATCGTTCTTATATGGTGTCCAATGGAGATACATTCTATATGAAAGTTGTAGTCCTAGATGGGATCTATAAATTTGTAGTTTTGAGTTTTTATATTTGAGATCATTAAGATGCTCAAGAAAAATAATATAAAGTTTCAGCATCATATTAATCACGTACATGCACTTGTCGTCTTGAAAAAATCATATCTTTCTTATATGGTGTCCAATGGAGATATTTTCTATATGAAAGTTATAGCTCTCGGTAGGATCTACAAATTTATAGTTTTGGGTTTTTGCATTTGAGATCATTAAGATGCTTAAAAAATAATAATATAAAGTTTCAGCATCGTATTAACCGCGTACGAGCGCTTGTCGTCTTGGAAAATTCATATCTTTCTTATATGACGTCAAATTGAGATACTTTCTGCATGAAAGTTATAGCCCTCGATGGGGTCTACAAATTTATAGGGTGTGTTTGGTTGGGTGGCCAACCCAGGCTTTGGCTCTCCGGAGCTAACTTTGGTTTGTTTGGTTATCTGTAAAGGAGCCGGAGCCTGGCCTGGGCTGGCCAAAAGTATAGTTGGAGCCTGACTCAGGTTGAACGACCAAATCGGTGATTCAATCCTGGCCAGGCCCAAGCCGGCCGCTGATGCTCATTCCCCTCACCTCCCATCTCACTCGCGAGCTCACCTCCCATCTCCACCGACGCTCACCCTCCACGCCGGCCCTCTGCTCAACTGCGCTCGCCCTCCACGGCAGCCCGCCCCCGGCTCCTCACCGCTCGCCTCTGCTGCTCCGCCCTCCTCTTCCTCGACGGAGATGGCCGTCGGAGGTCCCCACTGCCTGGAAACGCCTTGCCGAGCCCGCGCCGGAGCACCTCGTCCCGGAGGCCCCGCCAGAGCCCGAGCTCGTGGCCCGGAGCACCTCGTCGCAGAGGCTCCGCCAGTGCTCCCACGTCTGGGCGTTGGGAGGAGGAGGCCACCTGCCATAGGGCAGGCAGAGCAGCTCGAGCGCTCACCTCCGCACTCACCCTCCACAGCGGCCCTCTACGCTCACCTCCGCGGCCTCCGTAGCCTCCTCCGCTTTGAGAGCCGCCACGTCCTCCACCGCGCCGCCCACCGAGTCCGCCACCACCTTTGGCTCCTCGGCGGTCGCGTCGGCGATGGAGATTAGCAGCGCCAGCACAAGTGCCACCAAGGGCCTCAAGAACCCCATCCCCGCGAGCCCCTCGCCAACGACCACCACCTCCTCCCCCGGTGTCACGAACTCCACCGTGAGCCCTGAGCGCCACCGCGGCCTCCACCACAGGCAGGCGAGCACCAACCCCACGGGGAACCTGAGCACCAGCAGCAGCGTCACCAGCGGCGTTGTGGAAGATGATCGACCGATGAGCATGCCCACACGTGTTTGATAAAATGTCTCAAAGGGGGTGAACTCACCAGCTCAAGGAAGAGGTGACTGTATGCAAACCAAGCCAACCAACCAAATACGAACTCATCCTAGCCAGACTCAGCAGTGCACGCAACCAAACAAACAAACAGGTCTTGACTTGCTAGGTGCAGGCTTGGGCTAGCCTGACTTAGTTTTGCTAGCCAGGCTTATATAGGAAACAAACCAAACACACCCATAGTTTTGAGTTTTGTATTTGAGGACGTTATCTTCGGCGCGCGATGTGACTGATTACTAAACGAAAGTCGACCCGAGAATTCAAGTACTACAAAAAAACAGATGAAGATGATTGATTTGTTAGGCTGATGGTAGATAGTTTAGTCATACACTATTACTATCTCACTACATTTTCGTCATCGCTTCGTATAAAAGTTTTATGCAAAGATGGTGAAAAAAAGTTAGGCAACAATAGACATCGTTAATTGTAAAATTAGTGAGATCCAATAAACTTAGAAATTAAACTATGACCTTAACATATTCCTTTTACCACTTAGTGTAACCGTATTCTCTCATCATATTTTCTTGTACCTAAAAAAAGGGTACTTTTCTCTTTAACTAATGGTCAAGCACGTGTGGCATGCACCAGAAAAGAATTTTATGAGGCGTTAAGCTCAAGTACATAATTAATATACTGCTAAAACTTTATATTATTGTTTAGCATCTTAATGACCTCAAATGGAAAAAAAATCAAACTATAAAGTTGTAGATCTTATTGAACTTTCAGATGGCGAACTAGACTCAACTCTGCCTAGGAAGCTCAATAATTTATTTGATCTAAATTTCTTTACATACAATTTGAATTGTGAACTCGCGCTTGTCACGTACCGTGGCAATGCCGCGTGAGAATTTAACACTTGTTCAAGTTTGTTTTAAACATGTATAGTCACGTCGCGCGCCCAAGATAACGACCTCAAATGAAAAAACTTAAAACTATATATAAGGTTGTAGATCTCATCAAGAGCTACAACTTTTATGTAGAAAGTATCTCCATTTGACACCATATAAAAAGATATGATTTTTCCAAGAATGCGATTAATACGATGCTGAAACTTTATATTATTTTTTTAAGCATCTTAATGATCTCAAATGTAAAATTTCAAAACTATAAATTTGTAGATCCACCAAGAGCTATAACTTTCATATAAAAAGTATCTCCATTTGACACCATATAAGAAAGATATGATTTTTCCAAGATGACGAGTACTTGTACGTGATTAATACGATGCTGAAACTTTATATTTTTTTAGCATCTTAATGATCTCAAATGAAAAAACCCAAAACTATAAATTTGTAGATCCCACCGAGAGCTATAACTTTCATATAGAAAGTATCTCCATTTGACACCATATAAAAAAGATATGATTTTTCCAAAACGATAAGAGCATATATATGATTAATATGATGCTGAAACTTTATATTATTTTTCTTGAGCATCTTAATGATCTCAAATGCAAAAACTTAAAACTATAAATTTGTAGATCCCATCTAGGACTATAACTTTATATAGAAAGTATCTCTATTTGACACAATATAAGAATGATATGGTATTTCCAAGACGACAAGCGCTTGTACGCGATTGATATACTTCTGAAACTTTGTTTAATTTTTTAAGCATCTTAACAACCTCAAATGAAAAAACTAAAAAATTATAGATCATGTCGAGAGCTATAATTTTCATATAAAGATTATCTTTATCCGAGATCATATAAAAAAAGATATAATTTTTCTAAGGTTGCACCTTGCCGCGCCAGTCTAGATGGCGTGGTACTACAGTACTGCCGCGCCAAAGGCAGTGGCGCGACAAGGATTTTCACGTGAAAATCGCTGTCCGATGTGGCAGATCATGCCGCGCCGATGCATATGGCGCAGCAGCATGTTTTGGCCACGCCACGGACTTTGACGAGGCTACAAGTGTTAGATTTGAAAATAAAAAAGCAACGGTGTTAGATTTGGAATTTGTTTTAAAAAAAAGGTTAAAAATAAAATAAATTCTTCGCTGGATGGTTTCTGGCTAACTGATTCTGGCTGATGCTGATTTGTTGTGAGAGAAAAACACTGCTGAATGGCTGACTGATAAGATCAAGCGAATAAGCTGAATGATACACTTTGAATTGTTTCTGTGGTAAATATGTAATTGCAAAATTAAAACTGGCATACGAAGAGTGCCCTCGCAAGGCAATCCATATTCTCTGACTCTGTGAACAAAAGTCACAGGTGACTTTTTTTGCTGCCGGATGCCATTCATTTAGAATCCAACGGTGGCTGCCCATCTCAGTTCTCCCACTGCAGGCCTGTCCAGCCCAGACGTAAAACCAGCCCAAGTAAAGCCCACTTCGTGAACAGGGGAGACATGCAGCTTATGGAGTTTCAGTATACACTCATTTTAGTGCATAACTAAAATGGGATTCGCTTGAATATTTTTAACAGTTCCATGCTAATAAATAACTTCCATGAATAGTCACCACTACAGCATATAAATGTGTACAGTTAGCGAGAGAACTATCAAGGCTAAAAAAATCAAAATAATCTCCATTCAAGCAATCCATTAGCACACAGGTGCTCAACAATCATCCCAAAAGACGGAAATGTTCCATATGTGATAGCAGCTACTAAATCAAAGATCTAAAAAAAGATCTTGAACAGCCGGGTCAGAGAATTCAGTACGACCCTGCAAAGGCAAATGAACAGTTAGAAGAGAGAAGACAAATATTGACACTAGCTCTTCAAAATTTAAGATGAGCAATATTAAAAGTACCATTATCAAATCTGTGAAGCTAGTGAATGCAAAGGAATTCTGGTCCTGATGAGTACTATCCAATAACACTTGAGTTTGTACATCACCATCATTCGCTTCATGCTGCATGAAACATATAATCTTGTGTTTAGCAAGAAGTAGTAAATTATGACACCTATTGCAAGTTTTCAGCAACATACATTACAATTATCTGGCGCTTTCTTTATGTACTTTCGTGTCTTGTCAAGCCAACTTCTATGCCGCTTTGAACTTCTTGGTTAAACGTCTTTTTTCTTTAAGCGTGCATCACTAAGCAATTCTTTATCTTGTTGAATGTTAGGTTGGACATTATATGTATCACACAAGATAAGTGTAGGTGCACTGAATTTGTCTTGTAGTTGTTTACCAAGGCAATTAAGTGCATTGTCTACCAAAATGCAACATTCTGGATCGCTTGCAGCTGGATATGCCAAATTCAGAAATTTTTTAGACATAAACTTATAGCGAAGCATAGCATCTAACTTCGGGTCTTCAATAATGCTCCTTCCTGTGTTGTCTTCAATAGTTCCATACTTTGCCTCCCTTGTCCAACGCTTCAGCACATAATGGTTAGGCAAGAACTTGATGTTCATCAAGTCAAGAACTTTCAAAGCATGGCTACACAATACACCGATTCTTGCAAACTGCCCACAATTACAAGAAGCTGTTTGCTCCAAGGGATCACCAACAACTACACGTTCTATTTTAGAACTTAAATCACCATCAGACCTCACAATTGCAACATCATATATGTTATTTTGTTCCAATGCTCTAGTACAAGCAACCATGGATCTTTCATATTCAGTTTGGAATGCTTCAAATATTGGTGGAGTGTAAAGTCCACTAGCTTGCACTAACATAGGTGTCCTCATTCTTAATCTAGGTAGCTTTTTTCTGGCTTCAAATTCTTCTTCTAATTCCTTGTTTCTTTTTCCTTGCACCGCCCTCTCAAAATGCTTTAGGAACCTAATGATGTCAAAATCTGATTTGAGATGGTCTTTCAAATCACAATTGAAACTCTCACTTAATTGTGTGCTTCTCATTCCCAATGTGAAAACATCCCTCATATGACATTCGGCCCATTTTTCCTTGAACTTGTAGATGCTATCGAGCCAAGATGTCTTCTTCTTGTCCACCTTATTTCTCATCATGATAAATGCTTCTTCGAAGGCTGATTTATCCTCGGTGTTATACATGCAAGAACTAAAATTTGAAAGGATATGAGATTCTTCATCTTCTTCTTTTTTCTTACTACATAAGTGCTTGACAGCATTCTGCATTATGTGGTAGGTGCACAATCCATGCCATGCTTATGTGAATACCTCCTTAATAGCATTTCCCATTGCTATATCTTGGTCAGTAAATATAGTTCTAGGTTGCTTTTCATTGTGTGCAGTTAGAAATGCCTTGAATAGCCATGTAAAAGAGGCACATGTTTCATCAAATAGAAGGGCGGCTCTAAAAATAACAGTCTCCCTAAACTGATTGAAGCCAACAAAAACACCGAAAGGCCTATATTCTTTGTTTGTGCCAAAAGTAGTGTCGAATGTCACCACATCACCAAAATGAGCATAATCAACTAACATCTTAGCATCAGCCCAAAATATATTGGTTATGTGTTCTTCCGCGTCCAATTGCACAGCATAGTGGAAAGAAGGGTTCTCACACATCTTGTCTTGGAAATACTTTAACATGCTTCCTGCCTGACCATATGCCAACTTCCTTTGGCGTCTACCCTGCAAGTAATTTTTGTGATCCTGACAAGTGTAGCTAAGATTCATTCGTCCTCCAACTTGGCGACTAGCCAACTCATGTGCAGCTTTCGGCCTAATTCCAGAATCCTCAGCTGCCTCAATTTCAAATGCTTGCACTTCTGAAATTTTCCTCTGTGAAGTCATTAAATAAGAGGTTTGTGGCAAGTGAAGCACATGATTGTGTTGAAGAATCAGATCAAGCACTTCATAATTCCCTGTCACTCGATCTAATGTAATACCCATACGAACAGGACAACATGTTCTTGTTTCAGCTCGAGGATTTTTTGTGACATGATCTCTCCTGTCTCGTGCTCGACAACCCTCCTTGGCACACACATATCTACATGAAGTTACCCCTTTATCACATTTACTGTCATTTGTGTACCGTTTTCTGACCTCAAAACCTGCATGACCCCCATAATCTACCCAAAATGACCAAGCATCTTTCAAGTTTCTAAATTTCTGACCAATATAAGGTACCCAAATTGGAGTTGCATTCTCTCTATATGAAAATAAATGCATTCTTATTATTGCTGCACATCTGGAAGTAAAAAAAAAGGGGATCGAATGTAAGCATATCTTACTTGTCGGGTTGCGCCATTGGATTTTAAGTAAAAGTTAAGGGCTCAAAGAACACTGCACAAACAATGAACAAGTACGAGTGAATTTTCAGACTTATGAACAAATAATAGTGAGATAGGGAAGATTTTTTTTTTACTACCCATGGAGAAGCAGTATCACAGCAAAGAAGAGGAAGATGAGACCCCGATCATCACCCAGTTTACAACTCGCCGGTAAGTGCGTCCGTCACCCTCCGCCAACCACAACACGAGGCTCAGTCATGGCCAGTACCAGGCACGAGCCTGCGCCGCCTTCGCAAGACAACTCCGGACGACCACGACTCTGGCACAACCGGCACGGCGAGTGGAAGAGACGTGAGCGCAAGCACAACCAGGCGCGACGACTACAGCGGGCGTGACTCCTGCGGCGGGTGCGAGCGCGACCTAGCGGCGGCGGCGGCAACTAGGAAATTTTCGCGCCAAAAGCAGCCTCTGAGCCGTCCGCCTCTTAACCAGAAAATGGGCAGCATCTCCAAGAGTTTGCCAAATTTTTATTTAGCAAATATCGTGATTTGGCAACTCGTTAAAATATATGACAAATGAAAAAATAGACTCTCTTCAAGAGTTTGCCATTTAGATTTGGTAAAATAAGAAGAGGCCCGCTAAGCGAACGAAGAGCCCCGTTAAGAAACGAAGAGCCCCGCTTAAATTTGCACGTGAAGCCGGATGCGCGCTCGCGCTCAGCACGCAAATATGCGCGTGGAGGGGGGAGATTTGCCAAGTTACTAAAATTTGCCAAGTTGGATGTTAAACTGTTGGAGCACAATTTTTTCTATTTTAGAAAAATAGATGGATGCCAAGTTAATTTGGCAAACTCTTGAAGATGCTCACTTGGGCTGTGTTTTACGTGTAGGCTGAGCAGGCTGGTAAGGGGAGAGATGAGTGGCCACCAGCCGTTGATTCATGTATGGATGGCATCGGACATGCCTAAAGTCACCTGTGACTTTTGTTCACATCATAGAATCTGGATTGCAAGCAAGGATGGCAAGTATTCGGGTCGGCCTGATGCTCCGACAAGTGCGCAGCAGCTTTGCCTTTGCTTTGGGTTCCCTCCACGCCACCATAGCACCAATCCAAGATTCCAACTGTGCAACCTCTCTGCATCGGCTGCTTTGACGTGGTGATGTGAAGCAGCATCGGTTTTGGAGGCCAGCCAACGCAAATAAGCTTTGACGTGGTGATGTGAAGCAGCATCGGTTTTGGAGGCCAGCCAACGCAAATAAGCGGTTTTGCATCGGCTGTTTAGATTTCAAATTTTAGAACCAAATTCTGCATAGTAAATGTCCCGTCACACTAGAGTAATTTTGTTTTTATTTAGTAATAATTGTCCAAATATTAATTAATTAGGCTTAAAATATTCGTCTCGTAAAGTACAACAAAACTATGCAATTAGTTTTTTATTTCATCTACATTTAGTACTCCATATATGTGCCGATATTTTGATGTGATGGAGAATTTTCTTTTTGCATAGTGAAATTTAAAGATGACTTTTGGCGTGTGGTGTGAGGCCTGTCCGACGCATGTAACGGCCTCGTCACCACGCATGCACACTTCAGTCCTGTCAGCAGCCAAACAGCCGAAAACAAACGCCGTTTCTGCACTATGGCCCTGTTTACTTCCCATGCAAACCCAAAATATTTCCTCTTCCACCCATCCCATCGAATCTTTGAACTCATGCATGGAGTATTAAATGTAGGTAAAAAATAACTAATTACATAGTTTGTCTGTAAAGTTCGAGACGAATCTTTTGAGTCTAATTAATCCATGGTTAGATAAATTTTACCCAATAACAATAAAAAATGCTATAGTAACTTTTTACCTAATTTTTCTCAACTAAACACACCCTATTGGATAAGGACGAAGGACAACCAGTGGTCAGCTCAGCCTTCATTTCAAGGCCTGCATTCAAAGCAAAGACGCAGTTGCTATTGCTACTGCTTTCTTTGAGAAATAAAGTACACAGAGAAATCAGTCACTCTTAATTTATTTTTGAAAATAGTCACTCTTAATTTATCTATATGTATATATTATAAATACTAATATATAGGATACCTAATCTTATAGATACTATTTAAAATTTGATTGATTCCTCAAAATACGAGACATATACTTATTTCAAATGAAAAGAATATGTGTCAGGCTGTACATTTTTTCCCAAAAATTTTTCCTTCTCAGCCGGCACATCCTCATCGAGTGTAACATTACAAAGGACGTTTGATTAATTATGTTAATATTTGTATTTGGCATGGTAACGACCCGATTGGATGTTCCCGTGTTTATGTATGAAAATTAAACTAATTCTTATGAAATTTCTATATTATTTCTATGAAATTTTTCTACATTTCTAAATCTAAATCTGAAGCTGCCAAGTAAGTTGGACACAATAGACTTGTTCCGGAAGATCTTTGCACGGAGTCATTACTCTGGAGTTTCTCATCTTTTGGTCGTCGTCAGCGTTAGTTAGCTTGGTGGCAAATTGTGTTAAGCAAGAAGATTGTAAAAAATGTGGGTATGTGTATATAGTTTGAAAATTAAAATAAAAGAAGCCTTGCAATATAATTTTTAAAGGTACTATGTATTAGGTGGCCGTCAACTTTAAATTGCACATAGCCAGCGGGACACCTATAGATAATTAAAATGGCCAACACCACATGTAAGACTTATAAAAATATATTTCATAATTAATCTAATAATATTTATTGTCATCATAAAGTTCAGTATATTTTTTAATATATTCAACCAAATTTAAGATCAATTGACTTGTCGAAAATATGATCTACATTCTTTTTTTTAGACGGAGGCAGAATATTTTTAATTCAAATGATGTCTTAAATGATCATAAAGTTCAGGGAACATTCTTAATTGTAATCTCTTTAGTACAGCCGTAAATTACATGTTCCAAAGTTTCAATTATGACTTAAATGATCTTGAATCAGTTTTTATTAGAGCTAATTTATGTAATATGGACACATGATGTCTAAACAGTTTTTATTGGGTAATTATTTATTGTAGAGACCATGTTATAAGCAAAATTAGTCTATTACATATAATATTTCTTGGTTATGGACCTTACATAAGACTAGTCTCGGTGAGAGTTTCGTGTCCTACTTTCTAAGATTCGCATGTATTGGAAACAATACAACAAGTTTCGTTCCCGTGAAACTCATTTCATCCCATAAAATTTTTAACATCTTTTTTTATATGTATTATGCTATGTCAACTTATTTATTGCTGGCCTAAGGAGTTGTATTTCGTGTGGAATAATTTGAACTCAAGAATTTTCTCTCTCCATTCCTGATTCTTCAAAAATGAAGTTCATGAATTTTGTGTATATGTGTGCACTATTCCACAGTTTATATATACAACTGCTGAACTGCAGCGCCATTCCTGATTCCTGAGGACTAGAAAGCAGCTGCAATTTAGTTAACTTTTTTTTTGTCTAAGAAATTAAACGTTCATCAGGAACTTGAAAATCAGTTGCAAAAATGTATAGAGACATCAAGTGATCAAAATTTTCAAGCAGTTTAGGCTGATTCATAGACGTGCTGCCAAGTCATACATGCGGCGACACAGCTAGCAAAATAGTTGAACAAATGAATTTGAGATCAGGCCCGGCCCTGGGGCGGGCGAGCGAGGCGACCGCCCCGGGCCCCAGAGCTGTCAGGGCCTCCCACTGCATGCCTGGCTGTATCCCGACTCCTCCCACTCAGGCTTTTGCACGCTCACAGTATTTAGAATAAAAGTAACGGCATAATGCATGTATTCTTTTGAATAAAATAAAAGCCGGAGAGAAACCGAGACATCCTTGATTTCCTTGTAATAGTATGCTTTGTTATATATCAATAATTTTTTTAAAAGTGTATGGCGCAAGGAGAATAGGTAATGCATGCTAGATAATTATTTTTAGCTTAGCATCCAAACTAATACAAGCGATAACAAATGTACGGGGGTGTTTGGCACGGCTCCTCTTAAGGGCTACTCCAGAGGAAGCAGAGCTGTTTCGGAGGACTCCAAAACGGCTCCAGCTCTTATGCTTTTTAGGCTCCTCCAGACTCTAGGAAAACGTTTGGCAGTGCTCCTCCGCAGCAGAGCCGGAGCTGGAGAGGAGCCCTGCCAAACAGGCCCTATGTATGCTCTAAGGGGCCTCAATTTTTGGTCTCGCCCTGGCCCCCCAGAATCTCAGGGCCGGCCCTGTTTGAGATCATACATGCATCATCATCTAGAATACCAGGTACAATAACTGGACAGTAAGGTCCAAATTAGCATATACTACATATATAGTTAGGCAGACCCAAAAGATAAGTTCTTGCATAACCAGCCATTAATGTCCAAATTAGCAAATGCATATATAATTATGCACATCCAAAAGACTAAGTCCTAGCCTTTTTAATTAGTTATATCCAAATATAAATATCATTTGTTCTGAATTTTCGCCAAAAATAGATAATTTGAAGAGTAAATTTTACTTAAAAAGTGACACAAGATATAAAAAGTGTTTTTTACTTAAACGGCTCTTCAGATGATAATTTAAAGAGTGATTTTAAAAAAAAAAACTGTTTGACATGTTCTAACTGCGTCGTCGGAGTTAGCACAACAATGTGGCGACATAGGTAAATAGAAAATTCAAATACGATTCTTTGCTTCTTTCCGAACCGGGGGGGGGGGGGGGGGAGATGCGCATGTAACGTCTTTTCGTTGCCTAACTTTGTACAATACTCCCTCCGTCACAATGAATATGCAATTCTCGCATCCCGAAAAATCAACCATCGCAAATTTTGATTAAAATTATATAAAAAAATACTAACTCTTATGAGACAAAATAAGTACCGTTAGATTGGTTATGAGATATATTTTCATAATAAATTTATTTCGAGACATAAATGTTAATACTTTTTACTATAAATTTGGTCAAAGTTAACACAGTTTGAACAACACATTTCCCGTAATTGCACAGTCAACCGGACGGAGGGAGTACTTGCTAGTAGGCGATAATGCTTCTTTCCGAAAAGCAAAAAAAAGATGCGATGAACTGTAACGTCTTTTCGTTGCCTGACTTTGTACAGTACTTGTAGGAGAAAAATGGTTTTACGGAAGTGCTCACCCCGTAAAAAAGGGAACAAAAATATGAGGAGTCAGATAATCTAAAGTTTAATTAAGTGTATATAAACATGTCCTAATATTTATCATAGGAATAAGTATTATTAAATTAATTTCGAAATAGATTATCATAATAAACACACGTAAAATATAGTAAATCTAGTAAATACTGAAATTTTTTGTACTCTTGACAAAACAAGATTTGCGTTCTTTTTATTAGTATATACGGAGATATATAAACAGGCCCCCGGCCGCCACCTTTCCCTTTGCATTCCTATCCCTCGCTCGCCACACCTCCACTACCACCAAGATCACAAAGACCAGCGGTCAGCGGAGATGGTGTACCCGAGCGACCTCATCGGAGGGCTGGACCGCCTGAGGCAGCAGGCGGCGAGAGCCGCAGCCTCGACCGTCTCGCTGGCCAAGCCAGCTGCCGGCGCCGCGGTGGCGGGGCTAGCCTCGACCGTCTCGCTGGCCAAGCCGGTGGCGGGTCTAGGCTCGGTAACGCGTCACGCCGCGGGCATGGTCTCCACCCGCGAGGGCGCCGTGAAGACCGCGGCGGCGGTCGACGGGGGCGCCGTCGGCGCCTACTTCCTGTGGCCCGCGGCCGCCGTCGGGTTCCTCATCTCCCGCGTCGCGTTCGTCGCCAACCCCCAGCTCTACTTCCAGATCCTCCGCACCGCCGGCGCCGCCGCGGCTGCCGTGGCCTTCGCCGTGTAGTGGATGACAGGAAGGATGGGTGAAGGCACCCCTCCCTGTTATGCGTCTATATACTAGTATATGTTGTGATTTCGTGATCATGGTCGGTCAGCTCTGTAGAGTGTAGTGCATGCATCTATGTATGCATGTGTCTACTGCTGCTACGAATCTACAAATCTCTAGTAGTAGCACTTGTTTGAGCGTTCAGGTGATGGAGTGCTGTGGTGTGTTAGCAGGATGGATGTCAGGATGTGTCTGCTACCTTCTTGCTGAGAATACTGAATAAGCTTTGTACTGGTTGCTACGTACTGTACTCCTGATTCTCACTGAATGCTGGATCAGGCTTTGTTGTGTTCTAGTTCTAGTATGCGTGCCGGATCGGAAGCGGCTTCGATCGTCTACGATTTGCTTGTCCTCATCGCCAGCTTGTTCTTCTAACGATAGTCCATGTACACGTACAGTTTTACGTATACTCCTCAAACAAATCCGAACCGAAGCATCGCCTGTCCATGGCCGTCCGACTCCAGTCCATGACGGAGGAGGAAGAACAGCACCAGCCGGATCTGAAGCTGGACGGTCTCGACTTGGCAGCAGCAGATTGTAGACTGTTTTCATCTTCTCACGGTTAGATTCTACAATAGGGATCGCGCCGTCGTCTTCATCGCCGTTTGCAGGGAGCTTAACTGCTTCCCGTGCCTTGGAACTTGCCGCCGCCATGGACATGGAGTCGTCGGCCGGGGGCTTGGACGGTGGCCGCGCGTGCGAATAACCCGTCGGGTTGAGGGTGCTGGTGCTCTCTCACCACACCACACTGTTGCGTTGCGCCTCTCAAGTCGCCAAGCATCTCTGGCCGTCGTTTGTTTGGGCCCAGTTGTCGGGGGGGGGGGGGGGGGGGGGGGGGGCTCCTCCCGCCGTCGGTCTAGCACTGCCTCCCCGTGTCGTATGGTTTGGGTTTGGCAGCGCGCCGTGAGGACGGAAGCAGCGGTGGGCCCCACAACCGTAGCTTTTACGTGGGCCCTCTTGCCTTTCTCACCGGCCACGGGCCCCGCGCCACGGCGGTCAAGATGATTATTAGCGCCGGCCGGCGCGAGTGTCCAACCGACCGTGAACACGTCCTTGATTTTCACCGCAGTTTCGAGGGCACACGAGCCGATCGACGGACCCTGCCACTGTTTCCAACGGCCAGTAGGGCCCGCGTATACTACGAAAATGCGTCGAAAATTTTCTTCACAAAGCGGGTTTCAATCAACTGGCGTTGAAAATGCCAGTATCGTGCAAATGTTTTCTACAGTAGTGTAGCGTACTGGAATATTTTCTTGTGGCCGCTCTTAACGGATTGCCGGTGATTCAGGCCCTGTTTAGTACCTCCTAAAGTTTACTGCTCTCTATCACATTGGATGTTTGAATACATGAAGTATTAAATATAGATTAAAAAATAATTAATTGTATAGATTGCGACTAATTTGCGAGACGAATTTTTTAAGCCTAATAAGTCCATGATTTGACAATGTGGTACTACAGTAAGCGTGTGCTAATGATGGATTAATTAGGCTTAATAAATTCGTCTCGCGGATACTCCCATGTGACACCTAATGTGACATCCATAAACTTTACTCACTTGATTTAAACACCACTTTAGTACATCTTTGATGTAAACAATTTACATGAGTTTTGGATTGCGCGGTATGTTTGCTAAATAAAATTCACTATGCTTAATAGTCTTTCAAATACACAGGAATATATGTGTACCCAACCCAACCCAACTGATAAAATCTTTTAGGAAAAAGTCTAATTGACCCCCCCAACTATAGGGGGTGGTCTAGTTTACCCCCGAACTATGAAATGGTCTAATTTACCCCCTGAACTTTGCAAAACCGGCCAAATCACCCCCCTCGGGCGGTTTTGGGCGGTGGTTTTGCTACCGTGTCAGCGTTTTTGCTACAGTGACAGCGGTTTTGTCTTTTTCTTTTTTATTTATTTCGTCTGAATCTTTGAAAAATCATAGTAAATCACAGAAAAATCATAAAATAAAAAATCCAATTTTGTTGGACTCCACATGAGTAGATCTACACAGTGAATATATAATATAGTATGCTTTAGTACAAAGTTTTTGTTGTATGAATTATTCAAATTAATTACAGAAAAAAATAGATCAAAATTTACAGCAAAAACTTTGTACTAAAGCATACTATATTATATATTCACTGTGTAGATCTACTCATGTGGAGTCCAACAAAATTGGATTTTTCATTTTATGATTTTTCTGTGATTTACTATGATTTTTCAAAGATTCAGACGAAATAAATAAAAAAGAAAAAGACAAAACCGTTGTCACTGTAGTAAAAACGCTGACACTGTAGCAAAACCACCGCCCAAAACCGCCCGAGGGGGTGATTTGGCTGGTTTTGTAAAGTTCAGAGGGTAAATTAGACCATTTCATAGTTCGGGGGTAAACTAGACCACCCCTATAGTTGGGGGGGTCAATTAGACTTTTTCCAAATCTTTTAGTAGGTTGCCTCCTCTGAGGGGCCGCCACTGCTGCTAGGTAGTAGAGAAGTGGGCTGCTACAGAGGAGTGGGCTGGACCTCTTCCACGAGTACTTGGACCGGGCCGTGGGACATGCATGGGCCTCTGATACGATGGGCTCAAGCCTCAGAGACGTGGGTGTGGTTTAGCAACCGTGGTGCCTTCCCTAGCCAGAACCTTCTCATCCCTTCGCTTTCCCTTGGTACAGTTCCAGCAGGGCGAACCGCAGGCAATTTCCATTCCGGCGGCTAAATCGACGGTTTCTTCTCTCCTCCGGCGGCCTCGCCGGCACTGGAGGTTGGGAGAAACTTGGATTTGGCTATCCGGTGTATATACCCTATACTATTAGGTTTGGTTTGAGTAGTTTAGGGTTCCAGTTCCCCGCGGTAGCAGTGGCGTTTTGCTTCCTCCGATTCGTTTCCGGTGGTTGCGGAGATGGATGCGACGCGGATGCCTTCGGCAAGCTCCATGGCGTTCCCTTCTTCAACAACTCTGGCAGCGGATTTGTGAGTTCTCTATTCCTCCGAACCAAATCTGGCGACTGCATGGTTGCGGGAGATGGTTTTGTGAGGTTACCACTATGCTTCCGGAGAATAAAGGAAGAGCTTGGCAGATCTGGATTTGTGACTGCTCCAGATCTCGTTGGGTTCTTCTGCTGTCCCTCCTTCGTCTTCGTCGGTGGTATTGACGTTTCTGGCGGAGCTCTTGGGAGGTTTGCTTACCAGCTTGAGAGATCGGGTTGGTTTTTAGTTCCTACTTACTCTGGTGGTTTGCATCCCCTTCTGGGTTTCCTCTACACCGGTGTGCTGGGGTTGGTGCTATTCGTGGCGTCAGATCCCTTCTACACCGGCGAAGAGATGGTCGTTGGCCATCTTGCTTGGGCTGTACGTTCAATGACTACATGGCATGTTGGTTTTCCCAATGTGCTACTTTTGGTGTCATTACAAAACTTTGAAGCTGCTTCGTCGGGAAGGTGGCCGGCTTCAGGGCGTCTCCTTCGGTCGCCGGCGACGAGAATGACCTTGAGTTCCTTATAAGGACTTGATTGTAATTCTCTTGTCTTTCAAGGGTGTCCTTGTAACTTGTACGATGTAAACTATTAAAAATTTATGTGAAATATAAGCTCGGTTTCTAAAAAAAAAAAGCAACCGTGATCGTCGATCCAAAGTTCCAAACTCGCTCATCGCCGCCGGCGCCGAATGCATGCATGCATATGTCGCTACCATTCGCGTTCAGTCCAGCTCCAGCATCCGGACGACAGGCGAGAGAGAGACCCAGCGGCATGGCATGGGCGCGTGTCACGTAGGAGTATACGATATGGTCGTGCTCGTGCATGTCAGCATGTGTACACCAAATACAGGGCCCTGCTTGGAAGCTTGTGCGAATGCATTGTCCATGTGTCAGAGTCAGTACGCCAACAGGAAACAGAAGTTATAAGAGTCCGAGAGTGAACAGACACCGCACCATGCATGCATGATGTATACACGCATGGTGAGGTACACACGGGAAGTCTAACCTGCTCCACCCCACCACACTACACAACGTACTACTGTATACTTATCTACTTTTCCTGCTGCATGTGTCTGCTTTCCAGGTGTTGCTTGCACAGTGTACGTGGGATTAAATATATAGTTAAATGCAATGCTCACTAAGTTAATTATCGATGTAGCAAACCATGCACGGTTAATCCACCCTCTTGTCATGAACCTTTTGAGTGGTTCGGTAGTTTCTCGACCGATCGATAGCTAGGTAGTAATGGAAAATAATAATAAAAAATATATATCTGAGCATCAACAAGGGTGAAAACAATAAGGGCAAACAACTCACTCTCTCAGCCTTTTCAACTATAAACTCCCTTTGGTCATATATAAAAGCATGTCATTTAGGATAAGTTTCTTTAGGCAAACCTACAAACATCGATAACCTTTTAAAACCACATTCCTTTCGAAACATGTACGCTTACAAGTGTGCAAAATTGTACTTCAGGAGTATTTAAGTTGTGAAAAATATATATAAAAGCATGTCGTTCGTTTAATGCATGCCCATCATATTTTGTGATTGAAGGAAAAAAAAACGAACTGTGATGAGTGATGGATGGATGGTGCACGCGGGGGGCGCCGTTGGCCCCACACGCGCCTTCCGCCGGACCCCACTGGTTATAATGATCACAATAGTCTACTAGTAAAGTAAGGCGTCGTCATCGGAGGGGGTAATTAGCATGATGAGGCGCCTCCGCCTTTTGCGCGGCAGCTTAACCGCGTCGACACCGACCCTCTCCGCTGCCGCCGCGTCGATCACCCGCCTGGCCCCGCCGGGTCCCGCCGCCGCGCACGGCCCCGCTTGGGGAGGCTTGTGCGAATGCACTGCCCATGTGTCAGAGTCAGTACGCCAACAGCAACAGGAAGCCGAAGTCCCTACAGCAACACGAGTCCGAGAGTGAACAGACACTGCACCAAGCATGATGTATACACGCATGGTGATGTACACACGGGAAGCCGAAGTCCCTCCTGCTCCACCTCCCCATCCCCCACACCACACAACGTACTACTGTATACTTATCCACTTTCCTGCATGTGTCTGCTTTCCAGGTGTTGCTAGTAGTACGTACGTGGGATAAATAGTTAAATACGGAGTACAGTGCTCACTACTTTAATTAATTATCGATGTAGCAAACCGTGCACGCTAATCCACCCTCTTGCCATGGCAACGTATCCTAGGCAAACCAGGCATCCTGTGCAAACTTGCAAACTAATGATCTGAACCGCAGGATGCTCATCCAATGGCTACTGAGAGAGGTGGGGTATTTTTTCATTTAAACGCCCGCAGCCAGCTACTAATCTTGTTTTTTTTTCAATTTGCCCACGGAGCTTAATTGATGTTTTTTTTTCAATTTGCCCACGGAGCTTAATTGATCCCGTGGTTCAATTAAGCTCCGTGGGCAAATTTAAAAAAAACAAGATTAGTAGCTCCGTGGGCAAATTGAAAAAAAAACAAGATTAGTAGCTGGCTGCGGACGTTTAAATGAAAAAATACCCCACCTCTCTCCGTAGCCATTGGATGAGCATCCTGCGGTTCAGATCGTTAGTTTGCAAGTTTGCACAGGATGTCTGGTTTGCATAGGATACGTCGCCCTTGCCATGAACCTAATTTTGAGTGGTTTGGTAGTTTCTCGACCGATCGATAGCTAGGTAGTTATGGAAAAATTAAAAAGATATCTGAGCATCAACAAGGGTGAATTAAAATGATGAGGCACCTTCCGCCCGGCTCCACTGGTTAATGATCACAATATGTGTATAGTAAAATAATAATAAAGTAAGGCGTCACTATCAGAGGGGTAATTAAAATGATGAGGCGCCTCCGCTTTTTGCGCGGCAGCTTAACCGCGTCGACACCGACGCTCGCCGTACCTTGCCCCAGCTGGCTCCTCTCCGCCACCGCCGCGTCGATCACCCGCCGGGTCCCGCCGCCGCGCACGCCACGTGCCGCCACGCGCGGCTGCCCGCCTAGCTAGCTCACCCTCGTCTTCAGTCCGCGCGCCCGCGGCTCGCGGAAAGGCTCCGGCCGCCCGCGGCGTACGTGGCGCTCGTGCTCCTTCTCCGGCCACGCCGCCGCGCTATCTATGGCTGCTTTATTTATTTGCCCGGCGGGCCGGCCGGCCGGTCGATCTCAGAGTGACACTGCTGCTGTGTGTATCGTGTATCGGTGTATGTCGTCAGCACTGGATCGTCATGGCGATCTTTACTGCTGTATATAATACTTGTTGGGGCTAATTGATTGAATTCTTATCTTGATCTGATGGATCATAAAGCCTATAACAATCACCACCCGGATCGATCGTCCGGTCTTATCCGGCTGGGATGATACATACGGAGTAGAGTCAATAGTACATGTCATGCCATGGCAGCGATCGGCGGCGGCAGAGAGCCATTGCCCATTGGTCTCCCTTTCGGAGCTATCTGGGGCCATGATGGCCTCCGATCCTCTGACTGCAACACCTGCACTACGCATTGTGGGCATCCCATCCGCTGATCTGCAGTAAGTAAATGTACATGTACATCATCCATCCGTGATCGATCGATCTTCGATGCTGATGCTGATGATGCCGAGAACGAAAAAGCATGGATGGCTCCCAGTTCCACAGCTTGTGGCTCCAAGCGCGCGCCCGGCCGGGCTCATTCCATTTGTCGGCAATTATATATATCTCCATCCTAATAACGACCAATGTGTGGGTGGCTATGCTAATTTATGTGTTTATATAGTATAGATTATATTTCTTGTGCCATAAGCCGATCGCCAAGACATCATTCTGAAAACTTCAGACGCAGCGTGTAATCATGCATGCATTTCCATTGCTCATAAAGCTATCTGGTCGATGAGTTCAGTGAAACTGACGTTTTATTATTCTCAACCTACCGCTGATATAGATAACATTGTGTGCATATTTATATCTCTTATAAAGATAAATCCTATTAGCAATTTATCTTGCCATGCAAAGGGTTCACATCAGCATTCACAGCACATTCAACTATCTCGTCATGAAAAGTGTCCACATCAACATCCACTAACACATCCAACTAACACAAGTCATTATGTCTTCATTCAAACTATTCACATTAGCAAACCACATCATTTACTAATATATATTTAGTTGTCCACATCAGAATGCTAAAAACATACACTAACATGTATTATGATATTTATTCAATCATATTAGTAAATATAAGTTGTATAATTTCACCAGCGATTCACGCAGTCTACTCTCCAACTTATAGCACACTTTTCAACTCACCTCCCTACAATAGAAATGCAACATATAAGTATATCCCTGTATACCAAACAATAAATATACAAATATATTCCCTATACAACTATATTAGCTTAATTAATCTATGTCTAAATTATAATTATTAGAATAAATTCAATTCCAAGGATCTAAATGGCCCTAAGATCTTTTCTTTCTTCCTTCGTTCCTTTCTTTCTCTTTTGAAACGAATCTAGCAGAAGAACTGCCGATTATAATACATGTGTTAGTTGGATGTGTTAGTGGACGCTGATGTGGACACTTTCCATGGCGAGAAGGTGCCGTGGATGCTTATGTTGACACTTGTAACACCCTAAAATTTTGCTTTGTTTTAAAATAGCTAAATATGAATTAATTAGGTATGTGTGTGTGCATTTAAATATAGAGAATAATAAATTTTGTGGAATTAAAATTAATCATAAGGCTAATCATTTATTTTTGCACTCATGCTGTTGCACTATATTTTGTGATGATTGGTTTGAGTCAAAGTTTAAAAGGCATTCAAAAACCTTTGGAAATGTGAATTGAAAATCAAATTTGAAAAAGGAAAAATAAATTCTTTTCCGTTTTCTTTCCTTCCTCAGTTTCGGCCCGTTAGCCGAATTCCGGCCGGCCCAGCAAATTCCGCTCGCGTTTTCCTTCCTGGGCCGCGGCCCAGCCCACTTCGTCGCCAGCAGCCGTTGCCCTCTCCTTTTCAGTGTCGCTGGCAGCTGGGGCCCACTCGTCAGACGTTTCCCCTTCCCAACCGTCTTCTCCGCTCCAACTGCCGGTCAAGCCGCTCACCGAGCCGCCCGCGCCCACGTTCCTGCGTCGTGGGAGCGCCTCCATGCCCAGCGCCCGGCCTTAAAAGGGAGCCGCAACCCCCTTCGCCCCTCCCCTGCTGCATTCCCACTCCAATCCCCCACCCAATCGAGCACCCGAAGCCGCATCGACGAATCGCCGGAGCGTCCCGTCCGCCACCGCGTCGGCCGGCACCCCCGAGCCACCTCCGTCCCGTCTAAATCGCTCGGTGAGCTCGCCTTCATCCCCGCATCCTCCCTATGCTGTCACATTCTCCAATAGTGGTCGTTTTGGACTCTTTCCCGTGCTCCGGCGAGGTCTCCATCACCGACCATGGCGGCCACCGCGTCGGGCACTTTCCCCGCCCGCGTAAAGCGCATGGTTGAACTCGTCATCTCCCCCGCATCGTCCCGGTGCCTTTAGTTTTTCGAACTGTGGGCCGTAGGTGGATTTTCCACGCACTCCGGCGTGGTTTGGTCGCCGGCAATGGCTGCACCGCCGCGGTCGCCACTGTTCCGGCCAGCCCGCCGCCCTCTCCCTCCCCCTTTTCTTTCTTATCCGTTCATCACAAGATCGACGGCCGTCGGTAGCCGATACCCCTTCGGGGCAAACTTTGCTAAAGAGACCCCGTGCTTTTCATTATTTAACCCGCAGTCCTCAGTTAAAATGAATTTCCTGATTTTCGATTTATTTTAAATCCAAAAATAGTTTGATCTATTTACAGTTTTGCCACTGCAATAAAACGCTTATAAAATCGTCGTTTTAGCTCCGATTCGACCCATTCAACTTGCGTTAGGTTCGTAATTTCATAACCTATGTGTTAATGCCACTGTTAGTTAGGTTTGCAACATTTAAAATTCTTGATTAGGTTAAGTTAATTAACTCGTTATAGGAACCTTGTTTAGTTTGTAACTTTTGCATCGTAGCTCCGTTTTTCGTGCACTTTGCGTCGATGTGATCGTAGCGAGACGTAGAATATTTTCATAAAATTTTTATCTTGTTTTTATACTGCTGGTGTGCTGTTCTAATTATAGGTTTGTTTGCTATGCATGAATGCTCCTGAAATGTGTATGTTGCCGTGTTGGTCGAGTTCAGACGGTGAGGAGTACGTTGGGAGCCAGGAGTACTTTGAAGACCAGCAAGATCAACAGGAGGGTGCTAACTAAGGCAAGTATAGCATGGGCCTACCTTGATTCCTATTCATTATATAATCTACTCATTATGCATGTGTCTAATATTGCTCGACTATAAGGACATCCTAGCCATTGATGACTTATACCTTGATGCCTATGGGTTTTATTGCATATGGGTAGAATGCTAGTGCTCTATTCAAACATGATCAATACTATGATTAATGGAACAAATGGATAAATATGATGGTAATAATTGAACTATAGGGTGATGGTGCAAATGATGTCGGTCATGTTGCCCTAAACCCTCCGTAAGGACTTATCTGTAGGGCAAAAGCTGGGACATACAGTGCAACCGTGAGAGTTATATGGCTCTGACTTTAGCTCAGTAATAGGATCTTTTCTAGCTTGTTAGAGGTTACCCGAAAGGGCGCAAGAGGGGCTTGCCACTTTGGGTATAGAACTGCCTCTGTTCTGGTGTGTATAGCCTGCGGGAATTGTGCCACAGAAAGGGGGGTTCTCTATATCTGCCTGCCAAGGAAACCTCGCGGCCCTAACTTGTTAGACGAGACCTATAGAAGGCTTCATAGTGTACCCTGCCCGCTCACTTCGGAAGTGTTATGGGAGTAATTAACCCGGGCATATGGGCAACACGACTCACGGGTAAAGATGCACAACCTCTGCAGAGTGTTAAAACTGTTATAACAGCCGTGCTCACGGTCACGAGCGGCCCGGAAAACTCACAGAATAACTGGTTACTTATGATGATGTTGTTGTCCATGGTGAACTATGACGGTATTATGATGATGATGACGATGATGATGATATAATGTTGATCAATAACTCTATTTAATTATATTATATGATCATGTGGGTTAATTGGGAGCCTAAGCTTAAGTTGATGTTAACCAATGATAAAATGTTGACTTACTAAAATGCTAAATGCAGTAAACCGTGTCTGCCTTTTGAGCCTCATGAATCCCCATGTTATGCTTGTGGAGTACGAAATGTACTCACGCTTGTTTATTTTCAATACTTTGGAAAAATCCCGGATGGGTACCAGATTGCCAGAGATTGGAGTAGACAGGCTTGTGATCAACCAGTCAGTTGTCCCTGTGGAGTGGAGTTTTCACCTAAAGACCGGAGTTGTCTTTTCGTGGTTTGTCATTTAAGGTTATATCTTTTATACTAAGTATGTTATATATTAAGCATTGTCATTTGATAATACCATTATTTGTTGCTATATGTGAGATTTGACTTCCTGGGCTCACATATGGTGTGTATCTGGTTTTGTTCTTAAAACCGGGTGCTACAAAGTGGTATCAGAGCAATGCTGACTGTAGGACGCAAGCCTAGTTAGGAATTGGCCGTCTTAAGGTTTAGGAATTGCTATAACACCCTTGTTCTATAAACCTTGATATTCCTCTATTATTTCTCTACCCTTGATATTCATCTCCTCCTTGATACTTGTTTAATCCTTTGTTCTCATCTTCACTCCTTGCTTTGATATGCTCTTAGAATATTCTCTCTTGCCATCTTCCTGCGACATTGGGAGCGGAGCTTTAGGATATTTGCCCTTAATATGAATAGAACGATAGTATCGCAAGCTGGGTCAATGATTGAAGTGTGCACCTTAATTGCTTGTTGAATTGTCATTATGCATGTGCTTGTTTTGGATCTTTGTAATGATTGTAATGATCTTGCGGGGATTGTCCACAATTTCATTTAGTCTATAGGCCTAAGGCATAAGGATTAATGAAGTAAATATGCGGGTTTTGGTTTTCTCCTGTTTTATCAATCCTGTTTTCCAGAGCAGTCTATGTTCATCATGATATATCTCCAGATCTGGACATCCAAAAGTTATGAAACTTTTATGGATAAAAGTAGACTCTTGTATGTTTCATCTGCCGCTGGAATCACTTCTATAGCTGTTTTGGTTTGCGAGTTATGAAAATCACAAGACGATATAGCTGTGCTGTCTGAAACCTAGAGTAGTTTTTGTGGTGCATAGTTTTCGACCAAATTATGTTTGGAATCAGGAAAAGTGTTATATACAAAAGTTGTAGAGGATTTCAATAGCTTTCCAACAGTATAAACTACAACTTCATTGGATTAACAGAATAGGAGTTACAGCTGTTTTCCTGCGCTGCTACTCATGAGAAATTTCAGACTTTTTGTTCTTACTTATGCACGTGAGTTTCCGTGGGATATCAGAAGGTCATTATGATAGTTAACTCACTTGGAAGAAGATGCAAGCTACCCTTTGTTGTTCCCCTAGTTGATCTTTTCTTAAGGGGGGTAGCCAAGTTGAAAAAAAAAGTTGCATGATGAAGGTTTCTTATGATGAAATGCTTCACTTAAAAGTATCTGCTGATCCTAGAGATGAGAAGTTACCATCAAGTGACTGGTATTCTTTGGTCAGAATCGTTAATTCGTTGGACCATCTATGAGGAGTTAAGTGTAAAGAAGAATCTTTCCTATACCAAGTACTCTGTCAAAGTTTTGGAAATAGATGAGTAAGTTATTTGGAGTAAGGTTGTAACGACAGGCAAAGCAGCGTGGAATGGTAAATTGGAGAATCAAACTACTCAAGAAAGTGGAAAAGATCCAAAGGCGGAGTATGTATACCTCTTTGTTCACCGTCTTCCGAATCTCGAGGACGAGATTCTTTTAAGGGGGGTAGAATTGTAACACCCTAAAATTTTGCTTTGTTTTAAAATAGCTAAATATGAATTAATTAGGTATGTGTGTGTGCATTTAAATATAGAGAATAATAAATTTTGTGGAATTAAAATTAATCATAAGGCTAATCATTTATTTTTGCACTCATGCTGTTGCACTATATTTTGTGATGATTGGTTTGAGTCAAAGTTTAAAAGGCATTCAAAAACCTTTGGAAATGTGAATTGAAAATCAAATTTGAAAAAGGAAAAATAAATTCTTTTCCGTTTTCTTTCCTTCCTCAGTTTCGGCCCGTTAGCCGAATTCCGGCCGGCCCAGCAAATTCCGCTCGCGTTTTCCTTCCTGGGCCGCGGCCCAGCCCACTTCGTCGCCAGCAGCCGTTGCCCTCTCCTTTTCAGTGTCGCTGGCAGCTGGGGCCCACTCGTCAGACGTTTCCCCTTCCCAACCGTCTTCTCCGCTCCAACTGCCGGTCAAGCCGCTCACCGAGCCGCCCGCGCCCACGTTCCTGCGTCGTGGGAGCGCCTCCATGCCCAGCGCCCGGCCTTAAAAGGGAGCCGCAACCCCCTTCGCCCCTCCCCTGCTGCATTCCCACTCCAATCCCCCACCCAATCGAGCACCCGAAGCCGCATCGACGAATCGCCGGAGCGTCCCGTCCGCCACCGCGTCGGCCGGCACCCCCGAGCCACCTCCGTCCCGTCTAAATCGCTCGGTGAGCTCGCCTTCATCCCCGCATCCTCCCTATGCTGTCACATTCTCCAATAGTGGTCGTTTTGGACTCTTTCCCGTGCTCCGGCGAGGTCTCCATCACCGACCATGGCGGCCACCGCGTCGGGCACTTTCCCCGCCCGCGTAAAGCGCATGGTTGAACTCGTCATCTCCCCCGCATCGTCCCGGTGCCTTTAGTTTTTCGAACTGTGGGCCGTAGGTGGATTTTCCACGCACTCCGGCGTGGTTTGGTCGCCGGCAATGGCTGCACCGCCGCGGTCGCCACTGTTCCGGCCAGCCCGCCGCCCTCTCCCTCCCCCTTTTCTTTCTTATCCGTTCATCACAAGATCGACGGCCGTCGGTAGCCGATACCCCTTCGGGGCAAACTTTGCTAAAGAGACCCCGTGCTTTTCATTATTTAACCTGCAGTCCTCAGTTAAAATGAATTTCCTGATTTTCGATTTATTTTAAATCCAAAAATAGTTTGATCTATTTACAGTTTTGCCACTGCAATAAAACGCTTATAAAATCGTCGTTTTAGCTCCGATTCGACCCATTCAACTTGCGTTAGGTTCGTAATTTCATAACCTATGTGTTAATGCCACTGTTAGTTAGGTTTGCAACATTTAAAATTCTTGATTAGGTTAAGTTAATTAACTCGTTATAGGAACCTTGTTTAGTTTGTAACTTTTGCATCGTAGCTCCGTTTTTCGTGCACTTCGCGTCGATGTGATCGTAGCGAGACGTAGAATATTTTCATAAAATTTTTATCTTGTTTTTATACTGCTGGTGTGCTGTTCTAATTATAGGTTTGTTTGCTATGCATGAATGCTCCTGAAATGTGTATGTTGCCGTGTTGGTCGAGTTCAGACGGTGAGGAGTACGTTGGGAGCCAGGAGTACTTTGAAGACCAGCAAGATCAACAGGAGGGTGCTAACTAAGGCAAGTATAGCATGGGCCTACCTTGATTCCTATTCATTATATAATCTACTCATTATGCATGTGTCTAATATTGCTCGACTATAAGGACATCCTAGCCATTGATGACTTATACCTTGATGCCTATGGGTTTTATTGCATATGGGTAGAATGCTAGTGCTCTATTCAAACATGATCAATACTATGATTAATGGAACAAATGGATAAACATGATGGTAATAATTGAACTATAGGGTGATGGTGCAAATGATGTCGGTCATGTTGCCCTAAACCCTCCGTAAGGACTTATCTGTAGGGCAAAAGCTGGGACATACAGTGCAACCGTGAGAGTTATATGGCTCTGACTTTAGCTCAGTAATAGGATCTTTTCTAGCTTGTTAGAGGTTACCCGAAAGGGCGCAAGAGGGGCTTGCCACTTTGGGTATAGAACTGCCTCTGTTCTGGTGTGTATAGCCTGCGGGAATTGTGCCACAGAAAGGGGGGTTCTCTATATCTGCCTGCCAAGGAAACCTCGCGGCCCTAACTTGTTAGACGAGACCTATAGAAGGCTTCATAGTGTACCCTGCCCGCTCACTTCGGAAGTGTTATGGGAGTAATTAACCCGGGCATATGGGCAACACGACTCACGGGTAAAGATGCACAACCTCTGCAGAGTGTTAAAACTGTTATAACAGCCGTGCTCACGGTCACGAGCGGCCCGGAAAACTCACAGAATAACTGGTTACTTATGATGATGTTGTTGTCCATGGTGAACTATGACGGTATTATGATGATGATGACGATGATGATGATATAATGTTGATCAATAACTCTATTTAATTCTATTATATGATCATGTGGGTTAATTGGGAGCCTAAGCTTAAGTTGATGTTAACCAATGATAAAATGTTGACTTACTAAAATGCTAAATGCAGTAAACCGTGTCTGCCTTTTGAGCCTCATGAATCCCCATGTTATGCTTGTGGAGTACGAAATGTACTCACGCTTGTTTATTTTCAATACTTTGGAAAAATCCCGGATGGGTACCAGATTGCCAGAGATTGGAGTAGACAGGCTTGTGATCAACCAGTCAGTTGTCCCTGTGGAGTGGAGTTTTCACCTAAAGACCGGAGTTGTCTTTTCGTGGTTTGTCATTTAAGGTTATATCTTTTATACTAAGTACGTTATATATTAAGCATTGTCATTTGATAATACCATTATTTGTTGCTATATGTGAGATTTGACTTCCTGGGCTCACATATGGTGTGTATCTGGTTTTGTTCTTAAAACCGGGTGCTACAACACTTTGCACTGCAAGATAAATTGCTAATAGGGTTTATCTTTATAAGAGATATAGATATACACACAATGTTATTTGTGTCAGTGGTAGGTTGCATATTACTTGCAATATATATCATCAGAATGTCTTCTCCTCCAGATACAGTGAGTAGTGTACTCCCATCGTTTCCAAATACAATATAAAATAAGGGGCCGTTTGAATTCCTTCATTTTGGAGGAATTGAAATCTACTTAATGGATTAGACTATTTGGCTTGGAATTTGACATTTCATAACTTTCCCAAGCTCAAAAATAAGCCTATCTCAAATTCACAGGGTGGGAGACGAAAATGGATTCTATAGATCACTATGCTATAATTCTACTCTCCAACTTATAGCACACTTTTTAACTCACTTCCCTACAATATAAATGCAACATATAAGTATGTCCCTGGTATGCTAAACAATAAATATACAAATATATTCCATATATAACTATATTAGCTTAATAAATCTATGTCTAACTTGTAATTATTAGAATGAATTCAATTCCAAAGATCCAAATGGCCCTAAAATCTTTTCTTTCTTCCTTCGTTCCTTTCTTTTTTCTCTTTTGAAACGAGTCTAGCAGGAGAACTGCCGATTATATTAAAAAAAGCAGCCCAGACCGGGTAGAACAATGGAACAATAAAACAACACAACAAAACGACAACAACTAGATTTAGAACCTTTCAGAAAACTACAAAAAATACACTCCACCAAAAGTTTAATTTTATTCGTTCCTAAATAGCATATAGGTTGTCATCTCCCTACAGACCAAGCCATCGACCGTGGACAAAATAACTTGTAGTAATGATCGGCCATCCCTACGCCCAAGGCTCACACCCAGAACCCTTAAGGCCAGTCTCAATAGAGAGTTTCATTACGTTGTTTCCAAGACTGCCATGTCATTTGAAATGAAATGAAACTTAGATGAAACACATACTCTCAATGGAGAGTTTCATTCCGTGGTTTCATAGGCATTTAATTCCAAGACTCATAGAGAGTTGGTAATCGTGCCAAGAGAGTTTCATCTAGATGAAACTCATTTCTTCTCTCTCTTCTTAAATACACTGCCATGTCATCAAAAGTGTCTATGTGGCAACCCATTTAATGCAAATGAAACTCACGTGAAACTCCCACTGAGACTGGCCTAAAAGCATAATCTTAATTGCTTGATCTACCTCCTAGTATTGAGGAAGAAATAGTGGCCGAAAATCCAATTTCTGCGAATCCCATAGACCGACGGTCAGACTTTGGCCGGTCATCCCAACACCATAACTCGCACCTAGAACCCCCAAAACATAATCCCTGTCGTCTTCTCTACCTCTCATTTTTCTCAGACATAAAAAGACTGTCGGGAGATCCAATTCCGATGACAAGCGAAAGCAGTGGCATCAGTCAGGGCCAATGCGACTAGAAAAAAATGGCACCAATATTGATAGCGAGTATTGGTCATTCAGTCCATATTTTTTTTTGTAGGGATTGCTCCATTTTTTTTCAAGGGCCAATAGATTGAGAGTTAAGATAAGGAGTTGTTAGAGTGGAGTTTTTTTTCCATCATACACAAAAACAAGATTGAGAGTAGGTTTACCAAACTGCTGGAGATGCTCTAAAACTTGTTTTTCTAGTAAACTTTTAATGTGCGCCATGGTCTATGTAACAACAAATGATTATATTTAGAGAATACTTTCAAATATGAGGTCACTGTATTATTCTTTCTTTTATTAATAGGTTATGTTTTACATTATGATGTGAGCTAAACTTTTTCATTCTTCAAATATCTGCATGCTTTTTTATAGAGATTCAAGCAAGTTTGTTCATGGACTTGCAAGTAGACTTAATTTTTGCAGGTTACGCCAGTAATCCATAGAATGAAGTCTTTTACATAGTGAAGGGGTCAACTGAACAATCACATATTATATTCTAACAAAAAAGACTACAGACAACATTTCGCATAAAGAGAACGAAAAGGAATTCTGCACTGTCGTAGTAAACTCATCACAAAGTTTGTTCCTCGCCACTACATGTCAAACTGGTTTATTATTAGTTTTATTTATAGATAGGTTTTGCAGTGCGTGATTAAAACGGTTGCATTACCAGTTGACGAGGGCACTGACCAACCTATTGTTTTCCGTTTTCCCTGCTAGCCTCCTGAAAAATAGAACATCTGAGATTGAGATGACCACCATCAATAATGTCATTTGTCAACACCAACACTGCAGCAGATATACATATAAGCATAATACTTTAGGGCCTGTTTAGTTCGAAAAAAACTTATAAAAAATCACTGTGATAGACTGTAGCATTTTCGTTGTTATTTGGTAATTAGTGTCCAATTATGGACTAACTAGGCTTAAAAGATTCATCTCGTGATTTACAGCTAAACTGTATAATTAGTTTTATTTTTTATCTATATTTAATGCTTCATGCATGTGTCCAAAGATTGATGTGACAGAAAATCTGAAAATTTTTAGAAACTAAACATGCGCTTAGTTTAACGGATATACTACGACAGTGTGCTCCTGAATCAGCGGGCAGTCACGCATCCTGAATTCATTACGCCCTGCTGGTGACAGGAGAGACCTGCACGTACGTACGCCTGATTGAACAGGGCACTGTTGATACACTCCTTGCCATGCCTGCCATGCCACCATGCATACCAATACACCATACCTTGCCATGCAGAGAGCGAGAGGGACACCTAGCGACGCCCAAACGTCACGCACAAACCTATCTGCACAGCTGCAGGTGCCTATATCTCCGTCTCCATTTGGCCGCCGTCCCGTCGTCGTCCAGTCCATGTGTCGCGCCACCGGTTCCCCCGGCGTCGCCATCGCCGGTCACCTCACCCTCCACTACGCGCCCTGCCGGATGCCGGAGCCAGGTATATAAAGCCCCTGCCTCACCAGCCTACGCTTCCCACCCAACCACTGATCGCTCGCTCTCCAGCTACTATTCTCACCTGCACCACTTCTTCTCTTCTCCGATCCCTCGCGATCCAACCTGAACGAGCCACCTAGCTAGGCAGCTATCTAGTTTGACTATCTGGTAGGTCATCGATCAGGTGATCATCAGGTCAGGCATGGCGAGCGCAACGACGGAGCAACGGGCCAGCCTCATCGTCGACGGCGAGGAGGATGAGCAGCAACAGCAACATCAGCAGCAGCAGCAGCAGATTGACAACCTTGTTGGCCGCGCCGCCGTGGTGGCGAGGGAGGTGAGCAAGCGGGTGTCTCGCCTGGCCGTGGAGGGAGGAGGAGGCGACACCGCCGCACGCCGCCAGCAGAGCGTCTTGAACATCGGCGGCGGTGGTGGCGTCGACAGGCCAGCAGGGAACGGGCATAATCACGAGGCCGACGCGGGGGCGCCGCGGTTCCGGCACTCGTTCACGGCCGACGCGCGGACGCTGCCGCCGCCGCATGCGTGGCTGGCGATCGATGACACGAGGAAGCAGCGGAAGCAGAAGCAGGAGCAGGAGCACGACGACAGCGACGAGCAGTGGGCGCGGCTCTTCCGTGGCGGCGGGACGCAGCAGCAGATGCAGAGGCGGAGCAGCTTCAGCGTGGTGCGGCGGGAGCGCTCGGCGCGGGAGGCGTGGCTGGACCGCGCGTGGGAGATGAAGCGGAGCTGGCACCAGCGCAACGGCGGCTCCCCCGACGCGGACACCCCCGTGGTGGTGGTGGTGGGGACGTCGCCGAGGGCGTCGTCGTCTTCCGACTCCCAGCAGCATCAGGCCAGCGGCGGTGGCGGGGTGGCCATGGACGTGGAGGAGGTCCGCGCGTGCTGGGACCTCGGGCTGGAGCTGCCCTCCGACTGCACCGTGGAGATCCAGTGCTACGGGCTGTCCGGCGGCAGCAGCCCCACCCACACCACCACCCCCGGCAGCGGCGCCGACTCACCCTGCACCCTCTCCAGTCCTCCTGGTACGTACTACCATAGTACCATCATCTATTGATCGTTTATTCTGAAACTGAAACGTGCTAGAAATGAATTCATCACAGACTAGAATATATATACTTCAAATTTAAGGTGTTTTCCCCATATTAAAATCCAAGAACAACAATAATAATCGCGTTTCTTGACGTCCCTGATGTATATAGCTAGTAGTAGTAGTACTATACATGTGGCGCACATAGTATCTAAGAAGGTACAAGGAGGAGAGAAAGAAATAGAAGAGGTACAATACATTAGAAGTTGTAATCACCTGTAGTTTATTTGAACATCGGTTCAAAGAGTAAGCAATAATACTTTTAGCGTGGCTATTTGCACTACACCATAACCTACCTTTCCCTACAGTTATGTGTTGGTAAAACCAGGCTTTTGACAACACTTAAAGTGTTGGCAATGCTATACCTTTTTAGGGTCACGTAAACTGTCGCCAATAACGGTGTAAGGCTACACGTTATGTGTCGGCGTTTGTCCTGCCAACCTAAAAAGTGTCTGCAAAAGTTTTCAGACAGAGCTCCTGTCGTCGTAGCCTAACCAAACCACTGTGGAAGTGTCGTCGAAGGGCTATGCACCGAAACATACGCGAGTGTTGGCGGGAGACCGCGCGCCAAAACAGAGGTGTGCGCGGGAGCTAAAATGCTAATTGGGCTCAGTAAAACAGGCTGCCGAACCCATCCCCATTCTTCTCTCCCACGCGACTCTGAGAAAAAAAAACACAGCGAGCAGAGAGTGACGCCGCCGGCCACCAGTCGATCCTGATTCCACGCGCCGCCAGGGGCTTCATCTGCCGCGTTCTGCCAGGAGGCCTCCTCGGCCGGGCGCCGCCAGGGGCCTCATCCGCCGTGCGCCGCCAGGAGGGCTCCTCCGTCGGGCGCCGCCAGGGGCTTCCTCCGTCTGGAGGCCTCCTCGGCCGGGCGCCGCCAGGGGCCTCCTCCGCCGAGCGCCGCCAGGGGCTTCCTCCGCCGAAGGAGGGCTCCGCGGGCCGGGCGCCATCAGTAGCCGCTGCCACCGTTTCCCATTCCCACCGCAGTCAAACTCCCTGCCCCCTCCCCAGGCACCGACATCACCATTCCCCTCCACCTCCCAAGTCCGCCGTCCCCAAGCCCACTGCCTCCCAAGCCCCCCGTCGCCCTAGCCCACCGCTGGCCAGCAAGAGCAGTGCCGCCACCACATCCCCATTCCCCTCCGCATCTAGGTGCATCATCTCTGCATCCCCTTCCTCTCATCCATATTCCCCTGCATGCTATAGTTTAGGCACAACTTACTTGTATTTTTTCTTGGTTGCAGAAAAGAGTAGACGAAGGTGGTGAGAAAGGCTGAAAGATTCAAGGTTTGGGTTACTTCTCTTGCCAAACTTTCATTCAGTCCAGATCTGCTCTCTTCTCCCCATTTGTAGAAGGAACATATTCAGTTTCAATGTGATGTTTACTGCTTTAGTTGATTTTGTAGAGGAACCAACAGGATTCAAGATCTTGTACACAAGAGAATCCATCAGAGTTTGCATGTAAGTTTTCTTATGCTGGATCTGCAACTTATTTCTAGTATATGAAGGCAAAGTGGGGATGATAGACTTACATAGGAGAAGGCAGTAAACTGGATTGCAGGGCTCTTTAATCAACCCCGATGGGAATTCATAGTCTTTTTACTTTGGTCCTTTATTTGAAGAAACATGTTGTGACTGTTCTACATAAAAAGGCATGGGCTAGGAATGGCATCAGTTTGTCCCATGTTCCCATTGGTGGAATGGAATGGGGATAACATTTTCTTAGTTTAAAATACTGGTACCACCTACAAATAAACGGGGATAACATCTTCTCAGTTTAAAATTCGACAAATTTCCCTTTTTTTACCTGATATAGTTGCATTTATTGAAGGATTGGAAAACAGAAAAATACAACGTGTTACTTCTTCAGTCATGGGTTAAATTAGTTATTTTGCGCAGCTGGAAACTGATAGCTTTATTTTCTGTTTATTACAATGAAACTGATCGCTCAGGGATAATGACCATCACCTCAGGCTTCCATGTGCCCGTCCCTGCCATGTTTGTTTTGTGGATCCCAGATACTTAATAGTACATTAAATTTGAGTGGTCTCATTTGTTACATCGCTGGACATTGACAAGTGCATTTTTGGTCGCGAGTTTGCGGCATCTTGCTTCAACCCTCAGGTGTTGATCAATGTGGGGTAGTATTTTGTGTTGTCCATTCTTCTTGTATATGTTTCAGTTCATTCCCAGTTCATTGAATCCAGTTCCCTGACCTACCTAACAGCTATAGAGCTGTAGTTGATGTGTCTTTTGCACTTGGACTTGTCAGTCGTGATAAATAAGTCCCAGCCCTTTCATAATGTAAATAATTGGTCGTTATACAAGATCTGATCAACTTCATTGTCATCGAGATGATTTTTTAGCATCAAGTGTGGTTAAATTGATTTAATTTGGACAATTGTTTGACAAGATCTTTATTTTTTTGTTGAATAACTCAATCTGAACTAAATGATTTTTTATTTTGGGAGTAATATTGCACTATTTTAACACTGCATTTTGTAAAAGGTGCGTCATGGATAAATCATGGATGGCTCAGCCTAGGTACATTATAAACCTATGACCATATACTAGAATCTGCATGCATAAGATGTTTGGTCTGATATCTTGATGATCATATGTAGGCACGCCCATGTGTATAGAGAAGGAGTGAATATGTTTTTAGAGTTTGCCTTTAGTAATTCAGCAAAAGGAAATCAAATTTTGTGTCCCTGCAAGGCATGCAAGAACTCTTGTTGGAGGGTCCGTAGTATTGTACTTGAGCACTTGATATGTGAGGGATTTACGGATGGATATATAACATGGGTGAATCATGGTGAACCTAGTTCTAGTTTTTTCACAAATAGCAGCCAACATGAAAGGGTAGAAGTAGGGGACCCAAATGAAGAGGATGATATTTCTGGTTTGCTTCAAGACATAGCAGGGGGTTTAGATGTTCAGGGGGACTTAGAAGTAAACAACTCGAAGCAGCATGATGAGGATATGGAAGCTTTTTACAAAATGGTAGAAGATGCTGGCAAGGAACTATATCCAGGTTACTATATAATGTAGTAAGGAACAAAATATATTTTATGTTTCAGGGTGGCCGAGATGTGATACTATATAATGTAGTAAGGCCCTATGACGTCGCTGTGGCAAAGGCTACCATTCAAACAAAGAACCCAAGGGCTATTGTTGGGGGTACTGCTCTTGGCGTGCAGTTCTGTGAAGTGGCTGTTAACCATGTGTTTGTGAGGAGCGCTGTGCTACCTCGTCCATATGAAGGGGTCACCACCATTCTAGAGGCTCTTGGGAGATGCATTGCATGGCCACATGACAGAGTAATGGTCTAACCTCTCTATATTCTTGAAAAAATAATAATTATAATTTGCTGATTAGTAACATATTTGTTTCCCACTAGTTGAGGGATGACAAGAAGTCATTGCAGCACTCAAAAGGTGGTGGCACAGGAAGGCCATCACAGCTTGAAGGTATTTTACTTGAACATTTTGATTTATATATGTGATCCAAATTGATTGCATTGTCGGCAAGCAATGAGGCTGTGTTGGCTGGCAGTTATATGAATTTAAAATTTGACTATAATATATAGGTTGAAGAATTTCTGGAAAAACAAAGAGGCTGTGGTCCTGTATATGATTTACTTAATTATGTGTACTCCCTTGATCTGCCATATTTTTTTGTTTTTCTTCTGATCTTCTATATACACTGAGGTGTTGATTCAGTAAAGAACAGCTTACATCAATTTTGGACCAATCAGTATACCACTGTTGTCAGTAGTACCTAATTGGTTACTGCTGGCAATCAGAAACCTGCTTTACTTTGTTAAGTTTTGTTCCGGCAACAAAATATGCTATATAGATGTCTTGTTCTCTGTATGGAATTTTTGTTATATGAGGACTGCTGCTGCCCATATATGAGTTAGGGACGTAGACAATAATTCTTGTTCTCTTATTTTTCGAGTGGCCATGTTGACAATTTTGATTGACTAAAAGGAGACTGGTTCTTACTTCTAAATGTATTTGTTTGACACATTAAACCTGCTACAACCGTTAACTTAATACTCAACCATGAACATTGGGATTTGGGACACCTGGGCTAAACAACAGCATACACTCGATTTTGATCTAATCTATGCACAGAAGTTGTTATCAACATCAGAGTACCACTGACAAACAGAAACTTGTAGTTGGTTAAGCTTTGTCAGTCACAGCTAGAAAATATGCAATTGGCCTATTGGTTAACAACCACTTACACCAGTTTTTAACCAATCAGTGTAGCACTGTTGTCAGCAGTAACGAATATTGTTTATCTATTTGCACCCAATAACAAAGCAAGAGTTAATGATGCAGAGCACATTTCACTGATATTTTGCCATTTTTCATGTTAGGTACTTAAGCTATGTGGTGTTGCAAGTATTTTGGATTGGCAACCTTTTGAGGTTCATTCAGAGAGCTGTTTCATGTTTTCTGGAGTGGCAGCAGCCTAATGTGTGTACCAAGTTGGTGTTCAAGTATTTTGGAGTGGCAACAAGTGTCCGAGAATTGCTGCACGAAGACATGAATTGCAGTTCTGTTCTTTTGTTTGCACCTACTATCATGTAGGCCAAGACATGGAAGCATTGAATGCCACTTTTGTGCCCAAGTCATGATCTATTGATCTCTTAGCTTTAGCCATAACCAGTTAGTACAAGACTTTAGTATATGTCATGTATGTCTTCTTGGACCTGTATATGTATGGAAGACTTATTTGTGTACTATGACCTTTGTCACTTGACCTGCTATATATATATATATATATATATATATATATATATATATATATATATATATATATATATATATATATATGACTAATCTATATCTTGGACCTGTATATGTATGGAAGACTTATTTGTGTACTATGATCATTGTCACTTGACCTGCTATATATATATCAATGTGATGCCTTCTTATGAACAACAATGGATTTGTCGCTGACATTTTAGTGGTCGGACAGGGTATGGTTCACAAAATACCTTGGAAATAGTTTCGCCTACACACAAACTGTCGGCGAAGGGTTAACTGTCGGCGAAGGATTAACTGTCGGCGAAGATTTTAACTGTCGGCGTAGGTAGACCATTGGGCAACACAAAAAGTGTCGGGGATTCTATTAACTGTCGGCAAAAGTTTCGCCGACTGCTTCTAGCGCGACTGTTTCTAAACTGTTGGCGAAGCCTTTCGCAGGAGGCTATCTGTCGGGAAAGGTACCATTTGCCTACAATAAAAAGTGTCGGCAAAAGTAGGTCATGGTATAGTGTTGGAAGAACGAAAGACGACAGCACACAGCAGGTAGTGAAAGTTGTTGATCATGCATGATACTAATACGTAGTGTTTAGGCCCTATTTGGATTTATTATGTGATAATACTTAGCTAGCTATTAGCTCATTATTTGATTTGGTCCAACTAGTGAGATAGTTGTTATCTAAAGCTCAAGCTAACAATTAGCTACTCTATTATCAACCTGTTTGGATGCATAAGAGATAATTATTAGCAGATAACTACTATCTATATAGATCAATCAAGGCCTTAAAGATAGGGATTTGCTAACCTGAATTTTGGCTTCCTTTCATACGACTGTTATTGCATATGTTTTATACTAAAATTGTAGTTTTAGTTCGTTGCAATTTATGTAGACACAATCTACAATTTTCGGTTCCGACAAGAAAAAACATGTTAGACAAAACCACGGACTTGACAAAATCTAGTTTGGGTTGGCACAAAGACAATTAACAATTTACAATTGTTTCTATAGTCAGATAAGGACAAAAATTTGATATGTTATGACACAAAGGTAAATAACAAATCACAAAAGTAATAATATAATTCACTTGTACTGGTTGATGGTACAGGAGTGTTTCCTGAAATCATATTAAAATTCAGGCACCTAGAAAATAGGAGAAGTGCTTAATATAATAGGAGTCGTATTAGCAGCATGACAGAAGTTAGGCTGTGTGCACCGGATCCGGTAAAATGATACTGGAGGAGCACGTTGTGTAAAAACGGGCTGCAGCGGAGTCCGGTACGACCTACTGGAAAGCTTCCGGTCCGCTACGCATACAGGAGGTACCGGGCGTCCGGTACAGCACACATGTCCCGATGCTGCTGCTGTTCGGTGCCAGGGAGAGCACCCGCGCGCGCAAGGACAAGCAAAAAGAGAGAGTATCTGGAAGAACGTGTTCAACTTTTTCTCATATAAAAAAAAGTTATAACTCATAAACTAAAACACCAAATTAAATTCTGATTACACCATTAAATTCGTTTCAATAAATTATTCAAAACAAGATCTCACATGGATATGTTTAGATAAAGTAACGAGTGAGCCCCACAGTGAATAGAGGATGATATAGAGGATGGATGGGTGCGGGAGAAATGAGTATAGAGGAGAGAATCTTGATGACTAGGATAGGATGTATAGAGGATGAAAATAGAGGATCGTCAGTGCGGACAGCCTTAAAACACTGAAGCGAAGCAAATTTTATTAGCACGGAGTTTGGTGACATGGTTTCCTTTTGTACTTTGGTAGACGAATAAACACTAAAGTTCCTTAATAATAGCTATAAGCTTCTTGCTAAAAAAAAATAGCTAAGCTTCTAGTACCTTTGCATGGCGGGCATGGCATGGCATGGCAGCAGGACGACGACGAGTTCTCTGCCGGGTAAGCAAGGGCACTGCTGGCTGCAGGACTCATTAACTAGGGAGAGGATTAGCTTAACCACCTACGACCGCTTGCTTTCCGGCCCTCCTTCGTCGTGGCAATTAAATCCATCGCTGTTGACAGGGACGACCACTCCATTTGCATAAATATATTCTCCGACTCCGATCCACTGCCGGTATGGTACGGTCGTCATCCAGCTGCTAATCTATCATCATAAACCACGTACGTTCCCGCACCGGTCCGGCGAGTCTGCCAGCGATCGCCACCATGCATTATATGCATGGCTTAATTTAGCTGGCCAGTTAATCCGATCCCTGTGTGTCACGATCCGCCGTCATCATGAGATTCATCGATCTCACATGATGCTGGATAGAGATAGCTATGCATGGTTATTATTACTACTCGCCATCGATTAGTTGTTGCGTCTATGTATTCTAAATTTTTCTTCCTTAATTTTTTTTCCTGAACAAACGCGTTATTATTACAGGAGGAGGAGCGGATCCGATGGACGTGAAGGCTCGGCTCAAGGTGTGGGCGCAGGCGGTGGCGCTTGCTTCCACCACCCATCTCACCTCGTGATACGCTCCGCAGGGGCTGCACTGCATCGGATCAAATTTTAGTTGAACAAACAAACTGGAGTGTCTCGTTATAAGTTTTTTTTATGTATTTAGCCATATATATAAGCAAATGCATGGGTGTATGTATACCGCGCTTTTTTCTTTTTTCTTTTCTTTTCTTTTCTTCCAAATTACATATACATTCCAGATAGCTAGTATATACTTATCTAATTAATCTCCGCGTGTAAGTGTCCTATAGTCTACTAAGTAGAGTACTTACTCTTCGATTTGGAATGTGTAAGCGTCCAGTGTGTGGGAGACACATTATATAAGCGTGGCTTATGTTGTGTGTGTTGTGTGTGTGTGTGCAAGGAATTGTATTAATGTAAGCTCTACCCTTTTTAACAAAGCTGAGAACAAATATATTTAATCACAGGTACCTATGACATATCATTTTATTTCCCCTAAAGTTGGCATGTGTCGTCGTTTGTATATCAATAATAATTCTCCACGGGTGTCCGTCCTGTGACTCATGTCTGGACGCGGCTTGACCTATATAGGACCGGCTCCCATCTCTCTTAGAAAACCTACTATGCTCATCCTTCAGCCCCCTTCCCTCACTGCGGCTTCCGTTCCATTGGACGCGACGCGCCTCTGCCCAAGCAGCGCCCCCGCCCCGCACGCGCCGCACCTCTGCCCAAGACGCGCGCACCCTGGCTGCGCCGCACTCCATTCACTGTCGCGCCCCACTCCGAGATCCATAGCGGCGAGATCCGAGCGCCTCCATCCTTCTCCGGTGCCAGCTCGTGCAAGACTGGCGGCCTTTGATTCATTGTTGTGCCCCACTCCGAGATCCAGAGCGGCGAGATCCGAGTGCCTCCATCCTTCTTCGGCACTAGCTCATGCAAGACCGGCGGCCTCCCCCATCTCTCTCCACGCCGATGAGGCTCCATTCGCCAAAGTAGGAAGAAGATGTTGCGCTAAAAGCATGTTGCAAAGGGTATATTTCAAGTGTTTCATACGCATGTTGCAAGTGTTTCATATGCATGTTGTAAGTGTTTCAGGTGTTTCATATGGACATTGCAAAAGTATATCGGGGATGTTGCATGTATTACGATGGATACACACGTATGTTTCAAGTGTATGTTTCAAGTGTTTCAGGTATTTCAGACAGATGGTGCAACTGTTTTATTTGGATGTTGCAAAGTAGATTTGGATGTTCATGTGTTACCATGCCTTCACATGTATGTTGCAAATCTGCCGCGAGTCCAAGCGGACAGGGCGAAGCAGGGAGCTGCATCCGGAGGTCCAGGCACTAGGTTCCGTTTGTATATTACCGTGCATGTATAAAGCAGGAATGCCAATTATTAAGTACTCCCTCCATCCACGAAAGAATGCAATTCTCGCTTCCCGAGAAGTCAAGCAGTTTGAACTTTGACCAAAATTATATAAAAAAATAAAAACATTCCTGACGCAAAATTAGTATCATTAGATTAGTTATAGAATATATTTTCATAATAAATTTATTTAGAGACATAAATATTAATATTATTTGCTATAAATTTGGTCAAACTTGAACTACTTTGACTGGCACGGATGTCATAGTTGTATTTTTTCTGGACAGAAGAGCAGTGAGCACGAACGAACCCGGATCGTTTGCTTGAACTTCTTCTCAGCGGTGCTGCTGCAATTTTACTGTTCCTATAGTGTTATGTGCCTGCAGCTCTTGGCAGCAACAGCCGAACGGCTGGCTTCACAGGCCAGTGCTGCTTCTCTCCTCTCCATCGCCGTCAATGGCAGCTTGCCGCCCGGCAGGCCAGCACGGCGCACGCAGGCAGCAAACAGTACGTGCAGCTCCTCTCCTAGCTCGGACTAGGTGCAGCGCGTGGCTTCTCAAGCCTCAGTCCCTCAGCGGCGGCCGGCGGAGGCCGACGCCCGACGGCTAGGGAGCAAGGGAGTCGCCGGCGGAGGCCGAAAGCAACCAATCATTTTGGGCCTTTTAACCTTTGGGCTTGACGCTGCTATCCAACAATTGGGCCGGACCAAAGGCAGACAAACACAATTGAGTTGGTTGCCTTTTTGGTAAAGTATATATACCTTTGAGTTCTCTCAACTACTGTCATTGTGTTTTGCTCAAAATAAATAAATAAATAAACTACTGTCATTGTGTGTGATTCTCCTCCTCGACCGTTAAAATTGCTAAATATGGTAAATATCTATTAAACAATATGGTAGATACATGTTAAGAGCCTGTTTAGTTGGCCACCCAACCCAAAAAAGTTTGCGCAGTACTCGTCACATCGAATCTTTGGACGCATGCATAAAGTATTAAATGTAGGTAAAAAAAATAACTAATTGCACAGTTTGTCTGTAAATGTCGAAACGAATCTTTTGAGCCTAGTTAGTCCATAATTGGATAAATTTTGTCAAATAACAACGAAAAATGCTACAGAAACTTACCCAAAATTTTTCACCAAATAAACAGGCCCTAAGTTTTTATAATCCCGGAAAATTTCTCTAAGCTTCTAAAAATATGAGAAAAATCCTAGAGATAAATTAGGACACTACAAACGAAAATAAAATGCTTTGAGTACTTGAAAGTATACCTAAAAGCTTGCATAAATTAGATCTAGGTATAGTAAATGGGAAAAAGATATCTAGAAAAATACATAAAATTTCCAAGGTATTCTAATTGATGTCTAAATAGTTGTTATTTAAATATTTTAGGATGCATTAGACATCAACTATAAAGTTTTATAATTGTTTATATTCTCTAGATATTTTTCTATTTTCCTATAATTAAATCTAGCTTTTGGAAGCTTTTAGAGATATTTTTGTGAGCTCTAAATATTTTATGTGGATTTGTTGTGTCCCAGTGTATCACTAGGATTTTTTTCAAAACTCCTAGAAGTTTAGAGATATTTTTTGTGGATTAAAAACTTATTAGGTATTTACTAGATTTTTAAACTAAAAAAGATGGAACAACCTTGAAAACCAATTGTAACCTAGGCAGGGAGGTAATTTAAACATTTTTAGAGTTGAGTGGGTAAAATTTCTTATTTTATAGTTTGAAAAATAAAAACTGACAATAGCAATAGGTTAGGGAAGTAAAAGAGACTCTTTGGTTGCTTTGTGCTCCAACAGTTTGGCATTCAACTTGATAAATTTTAGCAACTTGACAAATCTCCCCCCTCCACGCGCATATTTGCGCGCTAAGCGCGAGCGCGCATCCGGCTTCACGTGCATATTTAAGCGGGGCTCTTCGTTTCTTAGCGGGGCTCTTCGTTTCTTAACGGGGCTCTTCGTTCGCTTAGCGGGCCTCTTCTTATTTTACCAAGTCCAAATGGCAAACTCTTGGAGAGAGTCTATTTTTTCACTTGCCATATATTTTAGCGAGTTGCCAAATCACGATATTTGCCAAGTGAATTTTGGCAAACTCTTGGAGATGCTCGTATTTGAGCGATAGTAAAGCCAATAGATGTTGGCCCATACCTTTCATGTTCCTTTCTTCCTCTTCTAAAATCAAGCACTACAGAAAGCTTCAGGCCACCCATGGTGATGGGCAATGGGTAGGACATGGCCGTTGGGAGAAGAGAGAAGGAGGTGTCCTCTAAGAGCAACTCTAACAGATTGGGTAAATGTATTCGTGAAGCCATTTATAGCTATTGTGCTAAAAAAACATTCCAACAACTTGTCTATATTATTTTCTATTTTTCTTAGCTAGCTGTCCCACCATTCTCGCTGGCTATATTTCCCTAGTGAGTCCTGCTTGCTATTTATATTTTCCAATTTGGCTAGGCTGAGCAACTCCAACAACAGAGATATCCACGCTGTGTATTTAGTATTTTGGGAAAAAAGAGAGTCCAACAACCTATTGTATCTCGTTTTCTAAAATAGCAAGTCATCTGTCTCAGAGTTCTCGCATGCTAGATATAGCTTGCATGTGCCGCTAGCCATTCGCCTCACCCTAATAGAAATGATGTTGGAGTTTTCTGATTTTTTTGTTGGGGTTTCTATTTTAAAGGTTGGCTAAATCATGAGTTTAGCCATCTATTTTTACTAACTCTATTGGAGTTAGTGTAAAAAAAACTCTGTTAGAGTTACTAACTCTACATTTTAGATAGAATTTTTATTTTACATAATGGATACATCTCATAATTTAGCATCTAATTTTACCAAGTCTCTTCGAGTTGCTCTAACAACAAGCTAGAGCAGCTACCTTACCCTATTATTGTAGTGGGCGCTCCGCTGCCCACAATTGGGGAGACAAAGACAAACATCAAGAATGTCACGGGCTATCCATTCGACAATTGTGTTACAAGCATCTAATGATTAGTTTAAGTAGTCCATAATTAATACGATAGAGCCTGATGACTGTTTATCGCTGGTTGAGAGCCATCTGTTCACGATCAAATAGGGTGTGTTTGGTTGTGTGGACTAGCGTATCCTGGCTTAAATTTTAAGCCTAGCTAGCTGAAACCTGCCCCAGCGATGCACCCAACGGTTGTTTGGTTACACGTATAAGCTAAGGGGGTGTTTAGTTTCCACCCAAAAACTTTACACTCCATCCCATCGAATGTTTAGAGACATGCATAGAGCATTAATATAGATAAAAAATAATCAATTGCACAGTTTGCAAGTATTTTGCGAGATGAATCTTTTAAGCCTAATTAGTCCATGATTGGACACTAATTGCTATAGTTACACATGTGCTACAATACCCCTGAAACTTTACGGCCCCTGAATTAAACACACCCTAAGCTAGTATAGCGAAGTTCTTGTTTGGTTGCTTGGCTGCCCTGATAGAATGACCATGTACCAGATGGAGGTGGACTTACCCCCTGCAACCATCGGCCAGCGTCTCCGAGGAGACTAACCTCGCCGCGACAGAGTCAGAGGCCATCTTGGGCCTCACTGCAGCACAGTCGATGGCCATCTTCAGCCTCCAGGACCAACATCTCCTTCTCCCCGTGCTTCACCTCCACTAGCATCCATCCTAGCTGGCTGCATCACGTCTCTTAGGCCATGAACCAGATCACCGATACACTACTTCCAAGCTCCTCTTATGGTTGAAGACAATCAATTTGGACACCATCAAGCTTCGATTCATTGCTGATGAGATCGATTCTAATGTCTGGGAGCAAAGATTTGATGACATGTGGGCTCAATTTATTTGGTATGATGATTGATTTGGTGGAGAAAAAGGAAACATACAAGCTTGCTCCCGTGATCCCATACATTCTACATCGTGGGTGCTCAGATCCACGTGGTCGTCATCTCGTCGAGTTGCGCCCACGAGAGGAGGCCGCTGCAGCACAAGGAGGAGGTTGCTGCGGCGTCGACATGTGCTTGTCCCTTCCGCACGGTCGCACGAAGATGGTGGTGCCATGCGATGTGGGACAGATACGGGTCGTCTCGACACCGCAGGGGATGCGAGCTCTGTTGTCCTCGTGGTAGCCGGTGGTAGCACGGGAGGCTAACGGTGCTCGCCATGGTGGCCTAAGATGAGCGCGCAAAGGGCCGGCGGATCTAGAGTGGTGGTCGGAGATGAGCACGGGAGAGGTGGATCTTGTGCTCAAGGACCTGACGGAGCTCGCACAGGGGCCAGCTTGGATGTGCAGGGTAGGGTGGCCGACGGAGCTCACGTAGAAGGCGGTGGAGCTCGTGGCGACGAGCATGAGGCATAGCTCACGGCGACAAGCATGGTGCAAGTGTGAATTCGCTCGACGGTGAGGTGACACGGACGGGAGGCTGCCAAGTCTGGCTTCCTGGAAGGGTTTTTTATCGGTACCATTACAATTCTCGGTCTCTGGAGAAATACCATTACAATTCCGCTATTTGGAAAAATATCATTACAACTTTGTGAACCTCGGACGAACACCACTGTGTACGCTCAACGACGTCTTCAGCCCAGCTGCAAGTGTATGCCACGCTGCCGTATTTCCGTATGGACGCTGGTGCCCTTGGGTCAAGTGGATGAGGTCCATGACACGACTACTGCCTTCCTCATCTCACTCACATCCTCCCAACATAGCTCCTCACGCTGCTCCTCCCGACAGCGGCGACCAGATCGGCGGTGACTCCAACCTCGACGGCATAAACGACGTTGACCACAAGCACCCATCCTCAAGGCCCGTCGCGATGCACCCGGTTGTCTGCAATGGATAATCTGCAGTCGTGTGTCTCGTTGGAGATGGCGGACGATGAGGGTGGGTATGGATCTTCTTCCTCCTTTTGTGCCCTTTTGTCACGTCTGAGCTTGCCTCCAGTAGATTTGCTTTGGATGCAGACTGTATCGATATTCATTAATTGGATTTGGGGATTGTTTTGTTTCTTGCTAGAGTTTCATTGTTCTCACTAGAAATTAAAGTGGAAGGATTCTGTAGCAGAGACAGTAGTGGTAGAAAAGCTTACACAAAGGGACAAGTGATTAAGTGGGATGTTGAAGTAGCTTCATTTTCTTTCGATTTGCTGTTGACAGCGCAATGAGTTCCAATGGTCCAGTAGCTAGTCTCCCAAGCTGTGGTTCTTTGACAAAAGGATGTGTGAAGATGTTATGCTAGAAAATGATTTGCAGATGCATGACTTGTTTGAAATGTACAAGGATCAGATGCACTGTTGAAAGCCCAAGTTTGGTTTTGGTAATTAATGACACCAAGTTGCTAATGCCATGTGTTAAGTGTTTTGAGTTAGGCATAAGCAACACATGTGATGAAGGTGTACGTGGCAAGGAGTGGTGGCCACAAGATCACAAAGAAATGGTGTATGAACATGAAATGACGATCATGGTGGAGATGCACATAATATGATGGACATGATGATCAAGTGGAAGAGAAGGATCTAAGAGCGCAAGGCAAAGGTATAACCATAGGGTTTTCCTTTTGTCGGTCTAAGATGAGTAGAGAAGTGATTGACCGGATTTAGGATACATAGTCGACTATCAAGAGGGGCAATCACGGTTAGCTCGGGAATCAAGTGCCACTAGATCAATGTCTTGAGCATATGCATTAGGATCTAGTTGAGAGCTAACATAACGTCTTGGAAAATGTTTGTGAAATGCTAACACACATGCACATTGTGGTGTACACTTGGTGGTGTTAGCACATTTGCGAAGGCGGTGGTGTTTGAGCGGTAGTAAGGGGTTTGGGGTTCGCTCTCCCTCCCGCCGAGTTTGCGAGCGCGGGATTCAGGCGTTTTCGAGGAAATGAAATGCCTATTTTCTATTGCGCCGGAGGCGAGAAAAGGTGGCGAAAGTCCGAAATGATTGTCACTGAAAATACAGTGACTAGACGCTGTGGTCGAATTGACCGGACGCGGCTGGCGCGTCTGGTCAGTTCAAACCATAGACAGACGCATCCGGTCTCGATGGGAGCTTACTGGAATGCGACCGGACGCTGGCACTGTCGCGTCCGGTCAAATGTTTGAGCGCGTCCGGTCATGGCAACGGCTAGTTCTGACGTGCACTGTTTTCGCTTGTCCTGTAGTGACCGGACGCATCCGGTCACCCTGACCGGAGCGTCCGGTCAGCACAATTTGAACTGCGTCGTCCGGTAATGGCTAGCTGCGTACCCCTTCGCTATAAATAGAAGTTGGCCGGGGTTTGAGGTAGACTCTTGCACATTTTGAGACCTAGAGACATCCTTTGAGCTAGAGAATAACCCCTCCACTCATCTCTTTACATAGTTGCACATCTTGAGTGAGATTGAGTGAGATTCAAGTGCATTGCTTGAGAGTTGCATTCTAGAGGCACTTGATCTTCGAGTTGCTGCGGATTTCTTGTTACTCTTCCGTGTTTCCAACACGGTAGACGGCTTGGAGCTGCGGAGGTGATTGAGCTCGCAATTGGAGATTGTTGGAGCCCTCACCAAGTGTTGTAAGGGGTTCTTGATCCTTCCCCGCGGGAGTTCGCAAATTGGATACTCTAGTGAAGCTCATGGCTTGGAGGATCCCCATCTTGTGTGTGGTTGTGTGGCGCCCGCCGAGGGCTCGACTCTTGATAGTCGATTAGCTCACGAACCGACAAGTGGGTGCATCGCCACAACGAGGAGTAGCTTGCCGGGAAGCAAGTGAACCTCGGTAAAAATCTTGTGTCATCTCTTTGCCGAGGATTTCTCTTGTGGTTGATCATTGTGATTGATTCTTCGAGTGCATTACTTCTCTACATCGTTGGTATAAGAATCAAGTCACTTACTCTTTACTTTCTTGTACTACTTCTAGTGTAGTTTGCTTAGTGTAGCTTTTATCACATAGGAGTAAGTAGCTTAGTGACTTAGTCTTGTTGGTGTGTATTAGAAATCATAGCCTTGCTTCACTAGTATTGTATAGGTGGCTTGCATAGTGTAGTTGAGCTAGTGCTTGAATTAGCTTAGCCATCTTTTATACTAACGTGTTTGTTTAGTGAAGCTTGTAGATTTTTAAATAGGCTATTCACCCCCCCTCTAGCCATTTGGACCTTACAATTGTGAAGTCATTGTAGGGGTCTTTGATAGTTGTCTTAGAGAGGCTGATGAGTTTGCTGCTTTAGAGCCACTTTGTGTGATTCCAACAGAGTTATTTGCTGATGATAACCATGATAATGAACCCAATAGCAAAGATAACCATTCATTCCTGCCTACTGATGGTCCTCCTGGAGATGCAGAATATCCATTAGAGCCTGAACTTGAGCCTAACAGGGATCCTGACATGTTTGACAAGGATGAGGAGCACGTTGGTGTGGATGATGAGGGACTGTATATGCCTGTTCCTGATACACAGGTAGCTAACAATGCAGATCTAGCTAACAACCATACTATCTCTGGTAATGTTGATGATTCTATTGATGATGCTGATGAATTTGATGGGGTTGCTGATGCTGAAGGAGGTGTTCCTCTTGAGGTAGACGTAAATGATGCAGATCCACAAGAGGTTCATGTTATCCATGATCCTAAAAACCTCAAGATAGAGAAGGGAGAAAGGTTTCCTGATATTGTTGCATTTAGGAAGGCAATGAGACATCATGCAGTTGTGACAGGTTTCGAGCTTGCTAATATCATTACAGACAAGATTAGATACATTGCCAAGTGTAAAGCTGAGGGATGTCCTTGGCGTATTCATGTGTGACGGTGCGCAAGACCTCTACAAGCCCAGAAGCCAAGAAGAGCAAGCGGGCTAGGAAGCCCAATCCAAAGTTTGTCAGCCCAAGCTGGAGCAAGTGAGGTCAGCCCATCGGCCAGCTACGCCTGGCGAAATGTGCTGTTGAGGAAACAGCTGTAACCATATCGTTTAAGAGGGGGACGAGGAAGCGAGAGAAAACTTGTCTTGGTTGTTGCCGGATAAATACGTTGGCGGCGAGCTTCGGCTCAAGTTGGCCAGCGGCAACCATCGCCACCGGAGTCTGTAAACTCCAGTTACCAGTTCTAAACAGATCTATGATAGTATCATAGCAGTAGCATATCGTTGCTGCTACATTTGGTATCGGATTTGCCTTCAATCCATCCACCTCCACTCTATCTTCCTCCGATCTAGTGCACAACCACTGCACTCGCCTTCAAGTCACCATGAAGGTTGAAGACCAACTCACCCTCATCATCAGCAAGCTCGATGAACAAACCAAGGGAATCAATGAAGGAAACCGCCGCATCAACGAAGTACAAGTCTCCATCGATGATCTGCGGGCCGCGAAGGATGATTTCGAGCGTTGGCGGCCGCAAAGTTGATTCCAAGGTGGCAGATTTGAGCCCCGTCTTGGATTCCCTTCGCCCTCAAGTGGACGCCCTGAAGTTTGCCTCTCCACTGCCGCAACCTGTTGTTGGTGAGGGGTCGGTCTTCATCAAGTCACCGAGATCCGCCCATCTGGATCCGTCCTGTTCATAGGCGATGCACCGACTGTTAGACCCTGGCGTACAACATGGTTACGGGAGGGTTGGTTCGGGGGGCAATTCTACCCTCAAACCACCTCTGGTCAAAGGTGAGCCTACTGGTGCCCCTATCGCTCATTCTGATCATCCTCATTGTTCCTCATGCTCTGGTCATCACAACTATTGTTCTGGTCACCCCAATTTTCATCATGCTATGCCTCATCAGGATTTCCCTAAGTTTGATGGCACCAGCCCAAAATTATGGATCAAACGTTGTGATTCCTATTTTGATCTCTATGATATTCCTCCTGACAATTGGGTGAAGTTAGCAACTATAAATTTCATTGGTACTGCAACCTTTTGGATGCAAACCATCGAACTTAACCTACGCCAATGTCCTTGGGATACCTTCTGTAACCATGGAGTAGATCATTTTGATAAAGACCAATTCAATCAGTTCATTCATCAATTCTTCCATGTTTCTCAAACTGCTTCTGTAGTAGAGTACATTACCTTGTTTGATGAATTGATGCACCAGTTGCTAGCTCATGATCCCCTTGTCAATCTTGTATTCATTACTAGCAAGTTCATTGATGGTTTCCATGATGACATCAAGTCTATTGTACTATTACATCGCCCTAAATACCTAGATACTGCTAGTGCTCTCGCCATTTTGTAGGAAGAACTGCTAATGGGTAAACCCAACATTGGTTCCAAGAAGCCGGATTCAAATTCTGACAAGCAGAAAACCTTCAGTCGACAGTCTTACTCTTCAACTGGCTCTTATCCTAAGTCGGTGAATTCAGAACATTCTGTTCCTACTAGTTCCAAACCACCAATTGATGAGAAGCTAGCATCTCTGATGAAGTATCGTAAGTCTAGAGGTCTCTGATTCAAATGTGGCGCCAAGTGGGGACCACAACACAAGTGTCAAGCAACTGTTCCTTTGCAAATGATCGAAGAAGTGTGGCAACTGCTAGCAGAATATTCTCCTGTTCTTGAAGTGTAGTCTGAGTCTGATGACAACGACGATGAACTCAAGGCACTATCTGAACAGGCCGTCAAGGGTACAACAGCTGCTCACACATTGAAATTTGTAGCCTTCATTCAAAATTAGCCTTCTGTCATACTAGTGGATTCTAGAAGTTCTCATAATTTTATCAGCGAACAGCTGGCTTCACAGTTTTCACCTTGGACCCAAACTGAGAAACCAATGACAGTGACGGTCGCTGATGGTGCCACTATGCAATGTACTCATGAGATAGCAAACTGTTCTTGGTCAGTTTAGGGACATCTCTTTACCAATACCTTCAAGATATTGCCTCTATCTTGCTATGATGCAATTCTGGGTATGGAATGGCTTGAAACATTTAGCCCCATGCAGATGGAATGGAAATAGAAATGGTTGAGTTTTACTCATCAAGGGAGGACAGTTAAACTCAAAGGTATTACTGATGATCTTTAGACTTGTCCTGAAGTGACATTGAATCAACTATCAGCCTTGGCTAAAACTGATAACATCTGGAGTGTTGTCCAAGTTTATGTAGTGGAGTCTAACAATGTTACAAAGCCTGCTATACCGGTGGAAATCTCTAAGTTAGTGGATCAGTTTCCTGAACTTTTTTGCTGAACCAACATGAACTCCTCCAACTAGGCCTTTGACTCATACCATACCACTCTTACCTGGAACTCAGCCATTTCGACTCAAACCTTACAGATACACTCCATTCCAAAAGGACGAGATCAAAAGACAAGTGGCACAACTCCTTAAGTCCAACATGATCAAAGAGAGTACTAGTCCATTTGCATCACCAGCCTTACTAGTTAAGAAAAAGAATGAAGAATGGCTACTGTGTGTTGACTATAGAAGGCTCAATGCTTATATAGTTAAAAATAAGTACCCTCTTCCTATCATTGAAGAACTGTTTGAAGAGTTACAAGGAGCTCAATGGTTCACTACCTTGGACCTTCGATCTGGGTTTCACCAAATCATGGTACAAGACTACTTTTCAAACCCACCATGGCCATTTTGAGTACCAAGTTATGCCCTATGGACTGACAGGAGCACCAGCTACATTTTAGTCCGTTATGAACCATATTTTAGCATCTCTTCTCAGAAAATGTGTAGTGGTCTTCATAGATGATATACTCATCTACAGTGCAAGTTATGAAGAGCATCTGAAACATGTCAAGATGGTCTTTCGTCTGCTCCAAGAACATCAGCTCAAAGTCAGACTCTCTAAGTGCACTTTTGCTCAGCAAAAATTGCATTATTTGGGGCATGTCCTCAGTCCACAAGGAGTTTCAACTGACCCTACTAAGGTGGCTAATGTCCAAAACTGGCCTACTCCAACTTGTGTCAAAGATCTCAGAGGATTTCTTGGGTTAGTAGGCTATTACAGAAGATTCGTCAAGAATTTTGGCATGATTGCTAAACCCTTAACTGAGCTACTAAAGAAGGGTACATTGTGTGGTCTGACATTACCGAAAAAGCTTTTCAGCTTCTAAAGCAGGCTCTTACCTCTGCCCCAGTCTTAGCCTTGCCAAATTTCAAAAAACCATTTATTGTGGAGACTGACTGTGGCAGAACCTCCTAAATTATATGGCCCACATGCACCAGTTATTGTCCCGAAGACCTCTGACGGCTATGCATGTGTTCCCTATAACTTAAAAAGTTTGTCGGGTGTCCTCGGGAAACCCGAATCATCCATAATTTACAACTCACACATGATCAACAAAGGAGTAACTACAACCTTACAGCATTTATTATAAAACTTTACATCAGAGTGCGGAAGAATAACAACAATAGATTTACAAATCATGATTAAGTTAACTTTTTATAAACTTAACTTAAATGGTGGAAGTCGAGTAGAACTATAGAAGATAACTTAGGTAGATCATCGAAGTCAGGAGAGGACAACCAGATCATATCGAGCCCACCAACATGACCTCGGTTAACAGCACCAGTCAGTACCTACAACAGGGGTTAATAAACCCTGAGTACTCAATTGTACTCCGCAAGACTTACCTGACAAAAAGAAAATACTCCAAGGATATGCTGGCTTAAGGGAAGTAGTGAAGCTAGAAAAGAGAAGTTTTGTAGAAAAAGCTTACTACCAGTGGATCCTTACTGTCAATGTTTTATTCAAGTTTTAGCATCAATTTTAGTGAAGCTTATTATAGATAGATTTGCACCTATTCTATCTCAATCACTTGTATTAAGCATCACATCTCATATCCATCTCTTTACTTCATGTCTATAATCACCATGTTCCATTGTTAACTATGATGTAGGTCAGGTGATCGAGTCCCCATGACCGAGGAGCAACGATGATCCGAATCGATTATACCCAGCTGGGGATCCCTAACCACATGACATATGTAGGACTCTAATCTACATATATCAACCTTCACCTGGATCCTCCAAAACGTGACCGGGTCCAGCGCCACCCGAGAGTACAGTACACCTCCAATCCAGCCCTTGGCCACTAGGGTACACACTACTCTCGCCATCTCTCCACTCCCAGTGCGTGGTTGGCCATTCATATGATAGAATTATCGAGGTCTTAGGCTTACCGGAGCATGTGGCCAGTTGTAAAGTCTCGAAACACAGGCGGGCCTACAACGATACGGTCCTTAACCGACACAGGCGGAGCACTACATTGACTCATTTCACGATGCAAGCCACCCGCCCGGTCTCCGCTTAATATTACCATATTCACATTCATATGCTCTCATGACCCAAACCTGTTTCTCGCGAACGATGAAACCACCATTCGACTTCTACCGAAGTCTAAGCATTACTAAGCATAAGATATCGACTTACACGTACCAGTGGGATATCATCCAGATATAAGTGTAGATCAAGGTAATCATGCAACAACGGTATCGACCAACTCCTACTAACTTAATGCACATTACACTAGACTTAAGGTGTAATAAAGCATTTATAAATTAAAAGAGTGGTTGTATGTCTGGGGCTTGCCTGCGTTGCAGCGGTGGTTAGTTCTTGTAGAAGTCAAGTTTGACACCAACACCACGGGTGGATGACACCTTCTCCGAAGCTTGATCGACACGCATCTTCTCACTCTCGTACACTATATGTAATAAATAATGCTCTGCTTAACATAATGAAATGCATGCCATGATGCATGATGATGAACAAGGCATAGCATATAAGAGCCATTTAGAAAGGATAAACATTAGTCATCTACTTGAGTACAACTTTCCTTCACGATACAAATGCAAGCAATTATCACATAGCATCTTTAATCATTATCTTAACAAGTTAACCATGAACTTAACAAAGAGTAAAGCATATCACATATTATAAGAGTTAAGCAAGTCAAATCTATGATCATATCAACTTAACTTAAGCACTAGAGGTTAAGTCAGGCAACCAAGCATTACACAACTTATTATGCTAAGATAATGAAGTATCTCACACTTAACATACAAGTTATGAGTTTATTTGGCATACAAACTTACTGACTAAAGCTATATTACGAAAAGGCATGTACAAGCAATATGTAACGTCAAGCATATCTTAGCTTAAAGAATCGTTTATGATCTTCACATAAGCTAACTTAAACAACCAATTTAAGACTTTCATAGAATCAGGACAGCAGCATATACACAACTTCACTCAACCATAACTAAAGATCCAAGCATCTAACAAAGGTGATCATAGACTTTCTAAAAGCTTATCAAGTTGTCAATAACTTTCTTATTATCATCTTAAGACGATCCTACAGCTAACAAGGTCAAACAACACCACAAAGACATCTCTGTCCAGATTTGGACAGAAACTGTTACCTCACTTGCAATAGCTATAAATAGAGTTCTAGATTACCAACAATAGTGGTTCTTAACATTTTGGAAAGATCATAAAAAGTACTACAACTTTATAAATATTTCCAAGAGATGATTCACAAGCTAAATAGTCCAAACATTTACATCTTACGAATCAGGTCAGAAAGTAAGCAGAATTTAATAGACATCTTGCAAAATTTATAACTCTCAAAACATTAGACTTAAAATCATGAAATTCTAGGAAATGAAAGATATGGAAGTTCTAAACAACTCTTGTATTTACCATATCTACAGAAAACATAATTTGCTTCCTCAATTTAACTGTAAATCAATTTAACACTATTTATCAAGCACTAAGTAAGAAGAAGCAATAACTCAATCATATCACATCTAATGGTCATGAAATTTTTACCACAGCACATACAAAGCATCATGAGACTACCCTAAAAATTTCACATCAATTTGGAGCATGGAATCTACCGATATTAATTATTCTTTGAAAACTCTAATTTCCAAGACAAATAAATAACCACCTACACACAGCAAAAACTTTCCACTAAAACCTATCATATTATGACTCTACTACATAGAGCTAGTCATGAGGATTCCAAAACATCTTCATTTGCTATTTTATGATTTTTCTATGATTTGCTATGAATTTCCAAAGTTTCAGCAGAAATAAGAAAAGAAAAAGAAAAACTGCACTTTTGGCACTATTCACCTGAGTCACAGTCTTCGCACTTAGGCCCCTGGAAAAGCTTCTTTTCTGGCACGAAGTCCCTATCGCGATTTGAAGAACAGAGGACGCCGGAGACAGCGATTTCCGGCCACGGTGGTGCCTGCCGGCGGCGAGGAAGAGGCTGGGGAGCATCCCAGGGCTCGTGCGCATCCATAGGTTGCCATAGCTTGCCCGGAGACAGCCTGTGGAGGGCTGCCCACGTGCGCCGGCGAGCTGCAGCGGCGGACATGGCAGCATGGCGCGCTCCGGTGCATGGGTGATAAAACGGAGAGACCGGTGAGCATCACGAGGTCACAAGGAAGCTATAGGAACAAGCAAGAGGGCGAGAGGTGCTCCGTAGAGGTCCGGCCACGGCGGAGGCGCTCATGGCAGCCATGGTGGGTCGCCGCCGCGGGAACAGCGTGTGCGGCCAATTCCGACTGAGAGAGGTGGTGAGAGCGGGTCAAGGAGGAGTGCAAGAGCGATGCAAAGCTGCATGCAACAGCTATAGGACTGAGGTGGAGCGGGCGCGGTGAATTTCGCCGGTGACTGGACAAGCACGGCGGCGATGGGAAGGAGAGAAAACGAGGACGGCAGCCGGCTCGGTGACTTAAGGGCGATGGCGATGCTTTAAGGTGTGCCAGCAGCTGCTAGGCTAGGACACGCCAGCGGCCACGCGTTAACGCGCGAGGAGATAGTGAAAACGGAGACGGCGACTCGCCAGCGAAGCAGACAGCCGAGCTGCTCCCGTCGCGGTACTGTAGCAGCCTGACAGTGCATCTTCAGCTCCTCTTTTCTCCTAATTCCACAAAAGAACAGGAAAATCTTCCAATACAAAAGTTGTTCTCCTTGATGCTCTCTACAACTTTGCTTTCATGCTCATACTCCAATTCGGACCAGATCGAGGAGATTTTGAAAGGGGAAGATAGACACAAGAAACTGCCTTTTGAACACTGAACTGAAACAGAACTGCAGTTTCAGAAACAGCCTGAAACCCTCCACTTCCTCCATTCTCTCCAACTTTTATATAGTAACTTGATCTGCTCCCAAAATAAAAGTTGTTCCTTGATCCAAGTTCTCCACCTTTGCTTAAGGAACTATCATCAACAGATCAAAGCTTTAAGAGATTTTGAATGCCGAACCAGGGTTCAGTGAAACTGAAAGAGATTTCGGTTTCAGGTTTTTAAAACTGTTTTGGTTAGCACGCTTTAGGAATTAATTTAGGACTAAGCATAGGTCACACATTATTTCTTAAAAGCATATTAGCAAAGCTTAAGCATTACACCAATCAATGAAATAAAAAGTTGGGCATATTTTATTTATGAAATTTCATTTAATAAAGTGTCAAATATTGAACTTTATAACTAAGGACAATCACTTAACCATAAATGACTAAGTATAGAAATTAGTTATAAGATTCAATATTGGGACTCAAGTTTTAACATATTTAACTTAGAAATATTTTCAACCATAGATCCCACATTGTAAAGCACAATTAACACTACAACTTGTATTTGAACAAAATTTTATTTGCTTAAGCCAATTCTCATATATAAAATCATAAAGAACCTTATCATCTATTATTGCATGAAACATGTGAAACATATCATATGAAACAATGAACAAAGCATAGCTAACATGTGAAACACCTTATGGATACATATGAAACATTATAAAGCAACACATGAAACATCTTATTTGCAACATAGCAAAGCTATAAATGAACATTACTATGCAACATAGGAATTATAACATGTGAAACACTAGTTTACTGCAACATAGGAACCTTTTCCCGTGCAACATAAGAAACAGATGCATGCTATACTTGAAACATATGATGTACTCATGCAACAATGCTTGGTGTTTTATGCATGATGATGCTCATGATCAAGTTTTAGCTATTTCTTAACATCTGGGATGTTACACTGACGCCTCTGATTATGGAATTGGAGCTGTTTTACAATAGGATGGCCATCCTATTGCGTTTGTTAGCAAAGCACTTGGTCTCAAAAATCAAGGACTCTCCACCTACGAAAAAGAAAGTCTAGCTATACTTCTTGCTATTGAACAGTGGAAGGCTTATCTCTTGCTAGCTGAGTTCACTATTCTGACAGACCAAAGAAGTGTCATCCACTTGCAAGATCAGAAGCTGAACACCTACTGGCAACAGAAAGCTATGACCAAGTTAATGGGTTTTCAATACAAGATTGTTTACAAAAAAGGGACCACCAACTGTGCTGCCGATGCACTATCTCAAATGACACACAATTCTAGTGTCTTGTCTGCCCTCTCAGTGGCTCTCCCAACATGGCTGCAGTCAGTACAAAATAGCTATGATAGCCAACCTTCTGCCCAACAGTTATTGCAATCTCTAGCTGTACAAAACCCTCAAGGTCATTGTTCCTTAGATCAGGGGATCATCAAGTACAAAAATGTCATATGGTTGGGTCACTCTGATATCTTGCAGAATACTGTAACTGAACAGTTACATTCTAGCCCTACTAGTGGTCATTCAGGGTTCTTAGTGACTTACAAGAGAATCAAGAAGATCTTTTATTGGCCACACATGAAGGACACAATTCAGGCCTTTGTGGCAGCATGCTTGGTCTGTTAGCAGGCTAAGGCTGAACACGTGCCCTATCCCGGTCTTCTACAACCCCTGCCCATTCCTGACCAGGCCTGGAAGGTAGTAACGATGGATTTCATTGAAGGTTTGCCATCCTCAGATCAGTATACCTGTATTCTGGTTGTAGTTGATAAATTTTCAAAGTACTCCCATTTCATTAAGTTGAAGCATCCATTCTCTGCCTTGCACATTGCTAAACTTTACATGGAACATGTTTACAAGTTACATGGCATGCCTACAGCTATTGTTTCTGATAGAGATAAAATCTTCACCAGCATGTTATGGAAAGAGTTGTTCAAGCTGTCTGGCACTGACTTGTGTATGACCTCAGCTTATCACCCACAGAGTGATGGACAAACTGGGAGAGTGAACCAGTGCATTGAAGCTTATCTCAGGTGTTTTGTCCACTCTACTCCAACCAAATGGTCCCAATGGCTACATCTTGCTGAATTCTGGTATAATACTTGCTTTCATTCAGCTCTCAACCATACACCATTCGAAATTCTTTATGGCCATCCTCCTCGACATTTTGGTATTGACCCAGAGCAAGACTGTGTGATACCTGAACTTGATGATTGGTTAAAGAAGCGCCACACTATTACAGCTCTTGTCCAGCAACAGTTACTAAGAGCTCAACAATGGATGAAACACCAAGCTGATAAACATCGAGTTGAAAGGCAATTTGCAGTTGGTGATCTTGTTTGGCTCAAAATTCAACCCTATGTTCAATCCTCCCTGGCTACAAGAATTTGCACTAAGTTGGCTTACAGATATTTCGACCCTTATGAAGTTGAAGCCAAAGTGGGTTCAGTAGCATATAAGCTCAAGCTGCCACCTCAGTCTAAGGTGCATCCTATTTTCCATGTCTCCCTTCTCAAGAAGGTAACAGGTTCTGCACCTCTCATGTTCTCTCCATTGCCTGCGGAGTTCTCTGAATTGCATACTCCAGAGTTGGTCTTGGATCGGCGTGTTTGCAACAAAGGCCATCGTACTACTTATCAATTGTTGATTAAATGGCATGATACTCCTGCTGAGTTGGCTACTTGGAAAGATGAAGATGAAATCATCCGGTTGTTCCCAGATTTCACGGCTTGGGGACAAGCCGTTGCTTATGGAGGGGGGAATGCCACGGTGCGCAAGACCTCTACAAGCCTAGAAGCCAAGAAGAGCAAGCGAGCTAGGAAGCCCAATCCAAAGTTTGTCGGCCCAAAGCTGGAGCAAGTGAGGCCAGCCCATTGGCCAGCTGCGCCTGGCGAAATGTGCTGTTGAGGAAACGTTGTAATCGTATCGTTTAAGAGGGGGCGAGGAAGTGAGAGAAAACTTGTCTTGGTTGTTGCCGGAGAAATACGTAGGCAGTGAGCTTCGGCTCTAGTTGGCCGGCGGCAACCATCGCCACCGGAGTCTATAAACTCCAGTTACCAGTTCTAAACAGATCTATGATAGTATCGTAGCAGTAGCATATCGTTGTTGCTACATCATGCTTCAAGAATTTTTTATGGCAAGACAATAGAGGTGAAATTGCAATTCTTATGCTTCTGACATCATTTACTTACCCTACAGTTCTATGTTTTGCTCCTGACTTTCATTGCTTGTGTGTGTGTGTGCAGATCAAAGTACTACCTGAAGCTCATAATTGTCCTACTACTAAACTCAGAGAGGGGAAAATGGCAAGTCAAGGCGGGTGTGCAGATAGGTTAGGGGATTTGGTTGAAGAAGAATCCATCTAAATGTCCAAAGGAATGTAAGGAAAAATTAGAGGATGACTATGGTATCAAGCTCAAGTACTCTAAAGCATGGTCTGGCATGAAGGTAGCACTAGAGCAAATCCATGAGAAGTATGAGGAGAGTTTTTAGCTTCTTTTCAATTGGGCAGCTCATATTGAGAAGTCATCACCTGGCAGCCTAGTACAGATAGAGTTAGAGAAGGTTGGGAACAAGCAAAGGTTCAGAAGGATTTTTGTAGCTCTTAAGCCTTGTGTTGATGGGTTTCTAGAGGGATGTAGACCCTTTATAGGTGTTGATGCTTCCTATTTGTATGGCAAGTACATAGGACAGTTAGCATCTGCAACTGGTGTAGATGGGCACAACTGGTTGTATCATATTGCATATGGAATTTTTGACATTGAGAATGAGGACAACTGGAAATGGTTCCTGGAGCAGCTGCACAGAGCCATTGGAGATGTTCCAAGCCTGGTTATTTGTACAGATGCTAGTAAAGGTCTAGAGAATGCAGTAGGAAATGTATTCCCAAATGCTGAATATAGGGAATGCATGAGACACCTGTACTAGAATTTCATGAAGCACTACACAGGTGATGTTTTTCACTGATCATCTGTATCCAGCAGCTAGGAGCTACACAACTGGACTGTTCCAATGGCATATGAAGAAAATATTTGAGTTTGCACCTGACACAATTGAGTATCTTGAGAAGCACCACAGTAGGATATGGTATAGGTGTGGTTTTTCTGAAAATAGCTAGTGTGATTACTTGACTAATAATGTGTCAGAGAGTTTCAATGCATAAGTGAAGAAGTTTAAGGGTCTGCTGTTGCATGAACTAGTGGACAAGCTGAGGGAGTTGATAATGGAGAAGAGGTACTTGAGGAAGAGATTGGCTAGGTAGTGGCATGAAAGGATTCTCTCAAAAGTTCTTAAGGAACTTAATGTGATTAGCAAGCATCTCATTGTCATCAAATGCTCTGTCAGTGATGATGACATTGCTGAAGTTACCCTTTTGGACCAATGGAACAACCAAAAACGGCATACAGTAGACCTGCAAAATCACAATTGCTCTTGCAGGGAATGGCAAGTCATGGGGAAGCCCTGCAGACATGCTTTGGCCTGGATATTGTCCAATAGGGGGATAAAAATAGAAGATTATGTCCATGAATACTACTCAGTGGCTTCATTCAAGAAAGCTTATGAAACCAGAATTGAACCTATACCTGATAGGTCCCAGTGGCCTGAAGTGAAGCTTGAGTTCAAAGTACACCCACCATTATTGGGTAGAGGACCAGGAAAGCCCAAAACAGTAAGGATTAGAGGCTACATGGAAAAGGGCCACCCACAAGAAGGTGAGATGCAAAAGGTGTGGTGATTTTGGGCACTTTCAAAAAACTTGCAAAGAACTAGAAGTTGGTGAAGATGGTGAAAGAGGCCCATGCAGGAACAAAAGGTAATATTTTTGACACAAAATGCATTAATCTGAACCCTCAGTCAACTCATATCCACTAAATGCAATTTTGTTGCAACATGTAGAAAGAAGCCCACACAAGATGATGCTGGTCCCTCACAGTTCAAGAAGAAGAAGAAGAAGACGACTACCACAAAGAAGAAGACACCTGTTAAGAAGAAACTGAAGAAGGCAGAGGCAGACCCAGCTCCCACTGTTGTGACCAGCATCAAAAAGCTTGTTTGAAGGCCTTGCTACTTGACAGTCCCCTTGTCTTTTGGCTGCTTTTGGAAATGCTTTTGGGGTCAAAAAAACTTGTAATGGTGTGTCAAGCTTTTGGGCACAAAAAACTTGTAATGGTCTGTGCTGATTTTGGGCACAAAAACCTAACCTTGTAATGGTCTGTGATGCATTTGACCTAGGAATAATCTGTAGTGAAAACTGTTGGGCCTGGTAACATTCTGTAGTGAATGCTGATGGCCTTGGAACTTATGTAATATTTCTGTGAACTTATGCAGTATTTTTGTGAACTTATGCAGTATTTCTGTGTACTCAGTGGCTATGTTCATGTGATGTTTCACTTGATTGCTATCAACTTGTTAATTTACTGCAAACATGCTACTGCAAATTTCTGTGAAATGCTAAGTTCTCGACAAATATGTGATTGAAACTTGTTCATATATTGCTGCTGGAAATTTCATAGTGCAGTAAGTCTAACCAAAAGCCAATTACAGACCAAAAGCCAAGTTACTTGATATGAAACATAGCTCCAATTATAGCCCAAAAGCCAAGTTACATGACAGTGCAGTAAGTCTAACCAAACTCTAAGGTAACAGTAGCCAATACATCTAAATTACATGAATTATTTGTTCCACACAATTGCCACCAGGACAGCTACAAACATTGCCAAGATCACAGCAACAACAGCTGCATTGTCCAACACAATTGAATTCTTTCTCTTCTTAACCTCATCCTTCATTCTTTGATTTCAGTCTTTAGGTTGCTAATCTCCACTCTAATGTCACCGAGCTATAGCTTCAAATCAAGCTTTACCATCTTCAACTCAGCAATAGGCTGCTGGAACCCTTGAACAGCAGTAGCAGTAGGCTGCTGGACGACATGAACACCACCAGAACCATCCAAAAGATTTGCATGATTATTGCGCAAGTACAGCTCATATGCTTCCTCAAACTAGAAGTTACCATACCTGTTTGGGCACTTGTAGTAGATGTTGTCCTTCTGGCTCTTGCACTTGACCACCGGTACCCGGCACTGCGGGCAGTCGATGAGAGGAGACTCCTCCCTGGCTGTGCAGAGCTCAAAGCCGAGGTGGCCATGGACGGGCAAGCGGCGGTGGCGGTGCGGCCCCACGACGGAGCTGCCGGTGCGGCACGACGGCGGAGCTATCGGCACGGCACCACGTCGGAGCTGCCGGCGCGGCAACCCTAGCGGACGGGCGCGAGGAGGATGAAAGGGAAGGACCGCGGCGAGGAGGATGAGAGAGACCGGTCAGCGTCGTGGACCATATCCAATTGACCAAAGGGCAGCATCGTCCATACGAAAATACGATCTCGTCGGAGAGGCCTGCAGCTGGGCCGAAGACGTCGCCGAGCGTACACAGTGGCGTTCGTCCGAGGTTCACGAAGTTATAATGATATGTTTTCAAATAGCGGAATTATAACGATATTTCTGCAAAGACCGAGAATTGTAATGGTATGGTATCAATAAAAAAAACCCTTCCTGGAAACGACCCTCCCATAAAAGAATATCTCAGGGGTTCCTCTGGAAAACTCCATACCCCACGCCCCACCGACTCGGCGACTCGCTATTCCCCAAAAATCCCAAACCCGTAGCCATAGTAGGTCTCGTCTCCTCTCCCCCAACCCGATCCAACCGAACCCAGGCGGCGGCGGCGGCGGCAGCGATGGCGGCGGTGACGAACGCCGACGTGGAGGTGGTCGACTTCGACCTCGACGACGACGACCTCATGGACGAGGACGCCGGGCCGGATCCGGCGCCGGCCCCCGCCCCCGCATCCCGCCTCCGCTCCACCATCGCGGGCGACGACGCGCCGCGTAGGACCAAGGGCCGCGGCTTCCGCGAGGACCCTAACTCCTCCGCGCCCCGCGACTCGCGCTTTGGCGCGGGGGGACGCGCCGACCTCGACTCTCTCGGCGGCCCGGGACCCATCCAGTGTACGTCTCCCCTTCTATTTCTCAAAGATTTGCTTGAACCGATTAGTTTTTTTTGGAAATATAGTTACTGAGGCAAGTAGGAGGATTGTTTGATCTCAACTCTATTATAGGTGCCTATGTAAGTTAGTATGTGTGCTGCCTTGATGTGTTGCTTTCTGTGTAATGTGAGCGGATTTGGGGGTTCCAAGAACCTAAAGATTTCGCATTGATCTGTTAGTTCCATGGCCGAGTTAGCAGTACTTGTACTTGTTGCGATGTGGAAAAGATCGATTTTTTTATTTTGCAAGTAATGTGGATACCCTTTGGGCGATATGGTTGCTGCAGTGGATTGTTCCCTGTTTTTCCCCTCGTCAATTTGCTGATTTTAGTCGAGATATAAATGCCCAATGGATTTCAAAGAGCCTAAAGATTTCGCATTGGTCAATTAATTCTACATTGGGATGGTTTCGGCTTCAAATATGGACTACTCTAGGGTTGGTATGGGGAAGCTCTTCTCAGGTGACACCTTACGCTGAGATTATTTCCTATTGTGATTTCAGTTCCTTCTGTGAGCACGATTGTTATTTTTACTCATATCACACGGCACTGTCTGTAGAGTGTTATGTTTTTTGTTGGTTGTCTATCTATCTGTCTTTTGTCTGTCAGTTCTTTTTAACACCATAGAGGTTGTTGGTTCTTGATGTGATCTGAATACTGTCAAGGTATCAGTGTTAATCAGCTTGTTAGTTGTTAGTGATGGGCTGAGGGTATAATAAATAAATTAAAAGTTTTGTTATTTTTTTTGTAGCTATATACGAAGAGAGTTATCTTCAACCTGACTACAGTTATACACCATTATTTGATTCTGTAATTCTAAAGTTTTTGGTTCCTGTGAGGTCGCAATTGAGCTTCTTAGCGTTTTGTTTTGCTGTTTCCCTTGCATCCTTTCATTTGGAACTTTATTTTCCTCTCTTTTACCTGTATGTGCATTTTTTAAATAGTGCATGATTGGGAATATGAAATCTCAAAACTTTTTAGTTCACCATGTTAATTTCGATGCCTAGGTTTGCCCACATAACAAAATTTGGTAGCTTCTTAAAAAATCTGTCAATTGAATTGTGATTGGTTGGATGTCCTTTATAAATGTGTACTCTGCTTGTACTCTAGGTAAAATAAAACAAATTGATCACATTATTTTTCAAAGAACAATAACTTAACGAAGTCTGAATAATTGCATTTACAGAGAATAGTTCCACTTAGAGTTCATGTATGATTATTTTGGTCTTTTGTTGCAGCAATTGAAGGATGGATCGTGTTGGTCACTGGAGTTCATGAAGAAGCTCAAGAAGAGGAACTTCTTAATGCTTTCCAAGAATTTGGGCAGGTCAAAAACCTGCATTTGAATTTGGACCGTCGTACCTGATTTGTCAAGGTCTGTTTTATTTTACTTAAATACTCTGTAGCTTGCTCACTTGCTGCCTGCATCACAATATTCCTCATTTTAGAATTTGACAACTCTTATCTTACATATAATTCCTGAAAGCATTCCTTGATAGTAATTAGTGAACAATTTAGGGTGGAAACTCCTTTATATATGTGATCTTGCAAATGACTAAATGGGTACCTTCATATGTGGTATCTGTTGTTTAAACACCAAGGTCTTTCCCCCCCTTATTTTCTCAAGCATTGGTTTTTTTACTTCTACCCCTTTTCTCTTTTACCCCTTTTCTCGGTACAGGGGTACGCTTTGATTGAGTACGAGAAGTTTGAAGAATCTCAGGCTGCAATAAAAGAACTGGATGGAGCTGAGCTTTATAAACAAGTAATGAGTGTTGATTGGGCATTTAGCAGTGGCCCTGCGAAGCGCAGAAATATTCGGAAAAGGTATTCCCTTCTTTTTTTTCCCTACAATTTTGGTAGGAGAAAAACATCACAAAGTTCACTACTTAGTTTTCCTTTCCCTTTTTGGCTAGCTGTGTTAGTTTGTTGGATCCAAATATTTAGGTGGTAACATGTTTCACAATGCTCGACATTAGAGTTTAATAGTATTGGAAGAAAGGTTTGATCTGATCCTGTCTTGGTGATGGAAGGAAGTTTTAGAAATTGTCAAAGCTAATCACACCAGTTACTTTGTCGATTAGTGTAGCAGAAAAGCCAATTTGACTAGAGTGATGGTGTAATGCGCCTGCTTAGGCTGGGAGGGGGTGGGAGAGGGGGGGTTGCTGGTGGTGGCTAGGGCTGGGGGGTGGTGGTGGTGACGCACAGGAGGAGAGGGAGGAGGGATAAACCCAAGGGCTATTTTCTTCTTAATTAGATCAATTACATCTCCCCTATTTTTATAGTCCCTATAGGACTTGTCTTCGAAGCAACTAAGAGAGATATCCTTATAGATTGGATTCTCTTTCCTAACAAACCAATCCTAATATTTCCTTTATTCGAATTAATTTTTCCTTTATTCCATCTTTCCTTAAATACGCGGCGACACGAGGAAGGCAGAGGGCGTCGGCGCCATCCTGGTGCGCGCGTCCCCTTCACGGGGCGCGGTGGGGCCCGTCTTTTTTATTTTTTAGCCCTTTTTTCGAAAGATTTTCTCAAATACGCCCCTAACGGAAAGATTTCAGAAAATGGACCCAGAGCTTGGCGCCATCCACGCTGGCGCCAAGGTAACACAGCTTGACGCCGTTAACGTTGGCGCCAAGCCCCCATGCCACTTGGCGCACGACGCTGAGCTGGCGCTGACGTGGCAGCACCTTGGCGCCGTCACCATTGGCGCCAAGCTTGGCGCCATCGTCATTGGCGCCAAGCCTGGCGTCATAGCCCTGTTACTATGTATATCATTTTTTATCCTAAGTATTTTAAGGTTGTTCTAAGTGATCAAATAGAAAGTCACTGTAAAAACTCTAGAGTTTGTCACATTTCTCAATATCCAAGTCATGGTAAAATTTCAAATTTGTAAATGTCCAAGTCATGTTAAAAAAGCTATTTTTCCATATGTCTACCACATGGTAGCTTGGCGCCATCCACGCTGGATTTTTACTGTGATTTGGACATTGAGAAATTTAAAATGTTACCATGACTTGGATATTAAAAAAGGGCTTCATATTTTGGACTTGGATATCTAAAATTTGACCATGACTTGGACCTAATTCCATGACTTAACGTGAAGCCCTTTTTACATGACTTAGTGAAATTCTAGCATAGTCAAGTGATAGTAAAATTCAAGACTTAGCCAATTTCTACGTTGCCCATCATATGATAAATATTAAGACTTTGCCAATATTTTATATGTCCATCTCATAGAAAAATTAGGGTCTAAGTCATGTTAATTTAGAGCTTTGTATGTCCATCTCACGGTAAAATTAGGTAGTCAGGATTTTTGCTGCGGCCTGAATATGTTAGATGTAACACCCGAAGTGTTTGCCACCAGTATGAGATTGTTCGAGCTCAAACATGATAGATTAAGTGGAGATGATGATGTTAAGGTCAACCTATGGGCAAAGTTTCATGACGTTTGGAATCAAAAAGTCACATGAAATGATAAGTTATATGCTTGTTGGAATGACTTTACTAAGTGCTAGAATTGCATTATTAAGTGGATGGAAATATAGGTCATCAACCAAATCTTGCAACCTTACCCAAAAGACTCTAGATGAACTCTACAACAAAAGTCGTGAAAGGTTCGTGTTGAGCAAATGCCCAGAAAATGCTCCAATGGATCAAAACGGACAATTCAAGCTTTATCGCGATACTACTTTGGTCAGAGTAGAAATGTAAGTTATATACCAGTTATGATGTTGGACCTTAAATGAAAGTTGTAGTTCATGTTATGTAGAAGAAACTTTGTTTTTGGACCAAGAGCTACATCAACTTGTAAGCTTGTTAAACAGAGGCTCGAAGTTTGGATCAGCTGCTGTTTTTCAGCCCTAGAAATAATTCTAAGTCCTGGATTGACAGCAGTGAGTTGCTATGTTTGTGACATTTTATCTTCCAAATTCATGTGAAAGCTCAATTGGATTCCTTAATATGGGTTGAAGTACTTTTCATGGTGGAAACAATGAAGCAAGTCTCATCAAGTTTGGAGTTCATTTGGATCTTCGAAAATAGTTTCCAAAACAGCAAAAAGCTTACTTTATCCATCTCATGGTAAATTTTCAGACTTAAATAAATTTTCATATGTCCATCTCATGGTAAAATTTTGATAGGCATATGCAAATTTTATCATGAAATGGGCTTATGCAAATTTTGGTTTAAATTTTGGCCCCAAGTAAAATTTTGAATATCCAAATCCATAACATGAAGCCATTTTGCAATATCCAAGTCATGGTAAAATTTTAAGTCTTCAAATTTACCATGTGATGGACATATGCAAATTTTACCATGACTTGGTTATTTAAAGACTTAGCCAAAATTTGTAAATTCCAGACTTAGCAAAATTTAAAGACTTAATCTCAAAATTTTAAATATCCAAGTCATGGTAAAATTTGCATATGTCCATCTCATGGTAAATTTTCAGACTTAGCCAATTTACTTATGTCTAAACCTTAGTAAATATCAATACTTAACAAATTTCAACATGTCCATCTCACGGTAAATTTGAGTACTTAAAACAGGGTCTTGGCGTCGTGAATTGTGGTCTGTAGGCTTGGCGCCAATTACGATGGCGCCAAGCTTGGCGCCAACGGTGACGACGCCAAGGTGCTGCCACATCAGCGCCAGCTCGGCGTCGTCGGCCAAGTGGCATGGGGGCTTGGCGCCAACGTTAACGGCGCCAAGCTGTGTTACCTTGGCGCCAGCGTGGATGGCGCCAAGCCCTGGGTCCATTTTCTGAAATCTTTCCGTCAGGGGCGTATTTGAGAAAATCTTTCGAAAAAAGGGCTAAAAAACAAAAAAGACGGCGGTGGGGCTGGCTGAGGCCAGCGCTCGCCCCCTCTGGGCCTCGCTTGGCCCATTAGCATGGGGGCCAGACCCCTCCATTAGGCGCGTGACATCACCTCCCCCATTTCGAGTCAGCACGTCCTCGCGCTGAAACCACGTCCAAGTGGTGACGCTGTCAGAGGGGAGATCGACGCCTTGCAGGATGCCTTCAACCTTGATGTGGAGGCTGCCTTGAACTGGGTCGGCGAGGATGACGTTGTTGATGGTGCGGTGGATGTTGAACTTGAAGCTGTAGAGGAGGTTGCCGATGTAGCCGTAGAAGTAGTAGCTGTGTGGTCCATTGCCGCCTGCGGTGCCCAAGACCTTCACGCGTGCCCTCACGAGGAGGGGGCATCCGATCGCGCCGCCAATGGCGAATCGAAGCATGTCGCGGGGCGGGGCGATGATGTTGATGGCGCGGTTGTCGGCATTGGGTGTGATGTAGACCGGAACGCGGCCCCAGATCGTCGCGTTGGACTGAGTCGGTGGAGATGTCGTGAGGTTCAGCATGACACCGAACATGAAGTGCCCAGGGTTGAATTCTCCAGGGGAGAGGCGCTGTCGGTTGGAGCCGTGGTGAAGGGCGATGAAGACGTCGATGCGAAACAGCTGGCGGCCGAGGTCATCGATGAAGACCACGGTGACCGAGGGGATGGCGCCCCTTGGCCACAGGCGTCCAAGGAGAATGCCTGTCGGTGTCGTGTTGTGGTCAGCCGACGTCGGGGTCGAATGGCACCCCAAGGCTGTGAGCTCCCAGCCGGCTGGCCCTTCCCGCTTGACAATCTGCCAATGTTTTCAAGGCGTCGCTTAGGCGTCGCTTAGGCGCCAAGGCGCTGCACACACAACGCCACAATGGACGACTCGCCTTAGATTCCACGAGCAGGAGAGCGGGAGGGAGAGATCGGGCGCGCGGGAGATTCCACAGCAGTGAGCAGGAGAACGGGAGGGGAACCAGAAGCTGCAGCTCACCCGCGCTGACGGGAGAAGTTGCCGACCGACCGCCGTCGAGCCGTGCGGCCGCCTGTGCGGGCCGCGGCAAGGAGCGGCCGCCTGCGGGCCGCGGCGGTCTTCCCCCAATCCGCCGTCGAGCCGTGCGGGCCGTGGCAAGGAGCGGCCGCCTGCGGGCCGCGGCCGTCTTCCCCCAATCACCGCCTCCTGTGTTCCTCTTCCACCATCGAGATAGAGAGAGAGAGAGAGAGGGGGGTGGGCGGAGGCAGAGGGAACGGGAGGGAAGAGACAGAGAGATGGGCAGAGGCGGAAGTCAAACAGAGAGTTGCGGCGGCGGCGGCGCTGTGCAGGAGAGAGATGAAGACACACTAGGGCTACGATGGTGAGGAGCACATGGGCTGCTTGGTGCACGTGGGCTGGGCCAGACCACTTCTTACTCCTTTCTTTTTCTTTTTCTTTTTCTTTTTTCCTTTCCTTTTTTCTTTATCATGTATATACTAGCTGCTGTTTTAAAACTTTCTTCAGTTGGTAAGGCGTCGCCTCGCCTTACGCCTTACTCGCCTAAGCGTAAGGCGGTAGTCACTCGCCACGCCTCGCCTTACCGCCTTGAAAAAAGGAGGTCAGGTAGGAGTGGTGAAACAGCGGGGACGTAGAGTCGTCCGTCGAAGAAGAGCAGGCCTTGGTCCATCGACCAAGCTGGCGCTGCGGAGCCGTCGTCGATGGCGATGGCGATGCAACGCAGCTCGCGCTGTTGGAGAACAGCGCCACGAAGCTCGGTGAAGACTGGGACGGAGATGGAGCTGAATTGGTCGAGGGCATTGGGGCGCCTGGACCTGCTGGCACGGAGGGCGATGTCGCGTGGAGGAGACGGTGGCGCCTGGCGTCCTTGGTTTGCCCGCCTGATTAGTGCAGGCGCTGGCAGGGCGAGGACCGTTGTCTGCCGGCGTTGAGGTCGCAGTGAGGTGAACATGACTTGGCGGCCGCGGCAGTGGTACTGGAGCTCCATGGTGGTGAAGTCCCAAGTCAGGCGCCCTAGGCTTGCTAGCCAAGGCGTCCCGACGATGACGTCGATGTCGTTGCCGATGTCGAGGAGGAAGGCGTCGATGCTGAAAACCTCGTCGTTGACACGTAGCGGAGTGCTGAAGGAGGTTGCCCGGCATGTGACCTTGTTGTCGCTGCCAACGAGGATGGTGGTGTCGATGCGTTGCTCACGGAGGCCGATGAGACGCGCAACATTGATGTCGATGATGTTGTGCGTGGCTCCTGTGTCAACCAGGATGAAGAAGCCCGTGCCCGCGATTACACCTGTCAGGTACATAGGAGTGCATCCACGTACTACGGCGTTTGTAGTACCTATCATCATCATGAGTGTCGTCGGTGTCGTAGCTGTTGATGGCAATGATGTCGAACAAGTGCTTGCACTTGTGGCCGCGCGTGAAGGGTTCGTCGTCGGTGATCATGACGTGTTTGATCTCTGCTTCGAGGCTGTTGGTGGCGTGGAGGCGTTCATCCAGGTTGAGGCGTGGATGCTCGTCATTGTGGCGAGCGTCGTCGTCCCCAATCTTGGTGGCAAGGTCACTGTGGAGATGGGTGACGGCGGCGTGGCTGGCTGCGTCTTCGCTGCGAGGTGCAGCAGGCAGCGAGGGTGCGGCGGCTTTGGGCAGCAGCGGGCTGCTGCTGCTGGTGGCGACGATGGTAGGCCTTGCCGGAGTGGTGATTTGCGGCTGAGGTGGGTCTGCTCTTGGAGGAGAATTTTCGCGGCTAGCGCAGAACTCCTCAAACTTCTTCTGCCAATCATCGCAGATCTTTTGGATGTCGTTGCAAACTGCGTCAATGTCGATGATCTTGGTGGTGGTGGCCATCGGATCGTCTGGGTGGTGGCGCACAGGAGGAGGGAGAGGGGGCTGTAGGCGCAAGAGAGGGAGGAGGGATAAGCCCAAGGGCTATTTTCTTCTTAATTAGATCAATTACATCTCCCCTATTTTTATAGTCCCTATAGGACTTGTATTCCAAGCAACTAAGAGAGATATCCTTATAGATTGGATTCTCTTTCCTAACAAACCAATCCTAATCTTTCCTTTATTCGAACTAATCTTTCCTTTATTCCATCTTTCCTTAAATACGCGGCGACACGAGGAAGGCAGAGGGCGTCGGCGCCATCCTGGCGCGCGCGTCCCCTTCACGGGGCGCGGCGGAGCTGGCTGGGGCCAGCGCTCGCCCCCCTCTGGGCCTCGCCTGGCCCATTAGCATGGGGGCCAGGCCCCTCCATTAGGCGCGTGACAGATGGATTGATATTTTTTAGTTAAAAATTGCACTGACTCAACATGGAGTTGGAACTGGTATACAAGTACTGGAACACATTAGGATATTAAAAACGAAAACTGCTTGATGTAAAAGTTATTGACGTGTCACTTTTTGCTCCTGTGGAAATCGGCACTAGACCACATCCAGTATCAAAAGGTATCATGTTTCTGACTTTCCAGAATCTGTTGTAAAGTAGCTTACCTGCTTGATTCCTTAGAGGTTCCAGTCCATGTGGTCATTGGTGAGTAGATTTGAGTATGTTTTCCTGAGACATTTTTTTCTCTTCAAGTGTTGTCTTGGCCAGGCATTTTCAGAAGAGCCCTGTTAACTTTCTCTGTTTTCTTATGGTTCTAAAGTAGAGTAATAGATTATTTGGCTTGCCTCAATACAATTGCTTAATAGATGCCCCCTGTTCCTTTTGATTATAAGATACAAAGGGATCTACTGTTACTATTTCCCCTCAGTTCTTTGTTGATGCTTGGTTTGTTGCTCAGCCACTAACTAAATGAAATATTACTGACTTTATTTGGTACTTTTGTGTTTTTATTTATCAGATCACCACCAAGAGCTCGTTCTAGGACCCCACCCAGGAGAAGGCACTGATGTTTCCCCAGCATGTCATGAATTACTATGTGTGATGTAGTGCAAGAAGTCTGGGGATTCCAAATATTAGCTTGGTGTATGTGTATCACCGGAGTTTGATGGTGGTTATTAGATTGCCTGATGTTTGCTTTTATCCTGCTTTGAATTCCGGTTTGAGTTGATGGAAACATGGAGGTGCACTTAGCTGCTTACCATTATGTTTGGCAATGCCAGTTGGAGACTATTGTAAGCGATGATCCTTTTGGATTTTTATCAGTGATGTGTTGGTGTTGGATTTTTATGTTTGTGTCCCTTTACCTTGTTATCGACATTCTGACGAGTGATGCGTTGGGTTTGGATGTTCTGTGTGTTACCATCCTTCACTTTGTTGTCGCTCAAGAAATGCTCTTATTTCTTTCTGCCCTTCTTTAACGCAAGTTATAAGTTGATTGAACAATTAGCGATTGGCAAGTCCAAAGAGCTCATTTAGCATTTCGTGGAGCTCATTCATATTGAACAATTAGCGACTGGCAAGCTCCAAAGAGCTCATTCAGCACTAGCGTTGAGATGTTTTTGGGGCGTCTGAGTTGCTCATCGTGCAGCAAGTTGGTCCCCCAGCAAGCAACAGATTGCTCTTGGCTCCTACAAATCACGGCATTTTATTGACTACAACCATGATTAACTCTCCTGCAACTACAAACAACTCCCCAAAAACAATTCGCTTATTCACAACATCATCATCATTCAGGACCATAATACACCTACAATCACAGGACACAATTTAGCAACCACAGGCATTCGATGGCCCTGGACCCTGGGTGAAGTTGCACCTTCGATGCCACTCCATTTGCCCGACGACTACCCTCGGAAGGTGGTGCTGCGTTCCTGTTCCAACCGCGTGCCCTGCATGAGGTATTTGAGTCTGGCTTTGATAGAACCCAGCTTCTCCAGGCACTCTTCCGGGCCACCACCAACGTCACCTTCTGTCAAGGACGAGTCCTCTTGCTTGATTGAGACTCCAGTAACCGGTTCTTGCTTGATGGAAACAGGAGCTTGGGCGTCATGGCTTCAGGTCCTCTGTGGACGTGACAGTAGTGTCCTTCTGATAGATGTGGCTGGAAGCGCTGTTTGTGGCTGACGGAGGTGCAAGGATCATGGGACCTGGAGCTTCCTCAGGCGTATTTGAAGCTCTGCACAACGATTGCCGGGCGTCCCAGCTATCATTGCCATCATTTTCATCATCTGATTCTGCAAACATTTTGAGATAGATCAGCGAAGATGGTACCTTTGGTAGAACAACATATATAGTTTGCAGGAAGTGGCATCATAGTAAAGTCCTGGTTTTTTTTTTCTCAACAGATCAATACACAAACAATGTAAGAAGCGCAAAAACGATCAATGAACTGAATTGACTAAATAGCCCAGCTTTGATAAGGAAAAGGAGGGAAGAGATGAAATGCAACACAATTTGTGCAAGCTTGCAAGCGCTGGTTCAGAGGCATGGGAGCAAAGGAGACAGTCATTCTTTTTTGGTTTTTCTTTATAATGATACGTTTATCATTTTCATTTAGTGGGAAAAAATATTTCATCCTATGCTACTAGGATTTCTTGTATTTGCATCACAAATTAGCTAACTGCTATAATCTTAACAGTACCAGATTAGCTATCCATGTCCATGTGACAACCATTTCTACACACGAAACAATTGGAGTAACATATCCACAAGAAATAGCAGTACCAGATTTATAATGTTGAAGTAGACGAGCAGCATGCGAACCTTTTCCGTTTGCCTAGTAACAATAAAATGAACATATTATTCGATACATAAAAATATTATAGACAATAAACTATGCCAGAAACTGCACTTCATTATAATATACAGTAAATACTACCCTGGAAAACCATAATGAGTCACCTATACTCAATATATTCTAGCACTTAAATACACAGATATCTAAAGAAATAATTTAAAATCCATCAGCTACCTGTGAAAGAGGGACCATCCAACCTTTTTCTAGAGACCACTCGAGAGTAGGCCTCAGATCACTACAATTAGCATGATAACGTTTGCCTTCACCTATGGGAGGTGCCGGCAGCTCTACCTGTAGACAGTTTTAGTAACATGTGGTTATAATATTGGCTATGGAACCAACAAAACCATGAGAACATGATGATCAAAAGAATAACTAGTTTCTTTCTAATAGATGAAATGATATGTAGCTCTCATGCGCGTCTGAGAAAATAAAGAGGAATAACAGATAACTAGTTGGAGAAGTAAATCATGTATTGCATGGTACATGAAAATAAGAACAGGTAATTTCTAGTAACATGGTAAATCATTAAATTCTTACCTCGACCAGATCTTCATTGAGTATCTTAGTAATTGTCCCAGACCAATAACAACCTTCATTCAACCAATCAACCAGATCACCTATTTGCCAGGTTTCATCAACAATTGCTGTGACATCACTATTTGGGAACTGCTCAGGAACTTCATGCACAAAATACCATTTTGGAAACGAAGGCCTTATCATGATTTGAGTACCCTCTCTTGAATTTTGGTTGGACCTTGTTGCAGGGTTCTTTCGAAAGAGCCTAACCCATTCCTTCTCTGCAAGGAAACAGCAAGGGGAATGGAATATAATGTGCTTAAAACTCATGATTAATGTCAATAGTCATGCACTCATGCTGACGTTCCTATGTTCTTTTCAACTGGACACAGGAATCATGAACTGTGAAGGGATTGTCTGGACCCTATATTCTTCCTGAACACCAAATTTTATCAAAGAGATTTATAGTCTAATTAACCAAACCTTGTATGGTGAGATAACATATGAACATGATTACAAATCAGTTTGTGCTAAAAAAATTTGGTAAGCACAAAGATAGTAAATTCCTATTGAAGAAAATGGTGCCACCCAAACCTCAAAATATGTACCTGCTTGTGGTGCAATACCCTTAAACTTGGCATCTCCATTATAGATGCCAAAGCCTATAAGTGCTTGTGGCTTCTTTGTATTCTTTTAAGGCTTCTAAACATTAGGGTTTGGATTACGTAGATTGTACAATAAAGGAAGGTACTAGGTACATAAAAGTTAGCATTATGAAATATTCACAAATTTTAGTATCACTATTGAAAAGACAAAACAATTTCTTAACATAAGAGAGCTAAGATAAAGCTTTGCTTACTTTCGCCTGGATAATCAATGTACTCCAAGTAACACTCCAGGTATCCAAACTTGACACGCATATTATGTATCTGAAAAATAGCTGCACTTAGTTAACCCCCATGCTCTACTTTTGTCCATATAATATGAATACACATCTATAATTCATGAGATGCACGATGAATGAAACAACGAAAAAGTTTGTTTCCTTTTATTTTTAACGTATGGATATGTAGGTCTGTTTCCTTTTCTTTTTTTTGAATGTAAAATGCAGCAGTGGAGGCCCCCACTGTAGAGATTTATTAGAAAAAAAGGCACTGTACAAAAGGGAGGCTTTACCCAAGCCAAAGCACAAAAAGAAAAAGAACAGCAGATGCAAGCTCAAGGAGAGCTGCAAAGCTAGGGTAGGGAATCTATACAGAAAAGGAACTCATGACGTTTGTCTTCACTAAGTCTACAAGCCTGCAACCTGGCCTCTTCACATAAGAGACGTTTCCTTTACTTTAAATTGGCTTTGTAATATGACTCTTCCTTTGCAAGGTTAGATACTTAACTTCTAGATTCATATATGGAGAAACTACTATTTTTCAAAACTTTTAAAGCTGAATTTAGCTATTTATTAATGATTATTAATTATATTAATCACTGGTTCAATCTAGATTCTAGACCATTAAAAAAAATCAGAAACATCATTGCTGTAGGTTGTTTTTTTTTTCCTTCTTTGATTGATATAGTAATTTCTAGACCTTGGTCTCTTTCCAGATGGGTACATAACCTGGGAAGGACACTGGCCAGGCTGTCAGTGCTGCTGCGTGGAAAGGTCATCAACGAGTCATAGCGCCACTTCACCGCAGGTGGTGGCTGCTGGAGGTGGGCGGAGTCTAGCGCAAGGCCATCGCAGCAGCAGAGTTAGGAAGGGCTGAGGGTGTGTGGAAAGCGAGAGGTGAGGCACCAGTGGCAGTTGGTGATAGGGGAAGATGTCACACAGCAGTTAGCGGTGGCATTGACAGCTGTGACAAGGGCCGACATGACAGGGTTGCGGCAGGGGTAGAGGCGGTGGTGGCTTAGTGAGAGGAGGCAGGCTGCTGGTTCATTGCAAGGAAGACGGCCACGGGGCACATGCTTTGACATAGTGTGAACCGCCACGCATTAACTTTGTCCTTTTAACTCTCAAATACTTAGATAATAGATCTCGTGCTCTATTTCTTTATATCAAACATGAATAAAAAAGGCGTTCATCTGTGATTTATGAGATGCATGATGAAACAAGGGAATATTATGCTGTACTCCCTCAATTAAAAATGTAAGTCATTTTCAGTTTTGTCCTAAGTCAAACTTGTATGAGTTTCATCAAGTTTAGAACAAAATAATATAATATCTTCAATACTAAATAAATGCACCATAACGACATATTTCATCATAGGAAAAAATAATGAAACTAAATTTTATTTTGTAGATGTTCATGCAGTTTTCTATATAAACTTAGTCAATGTTAGAGATTTATGACAAAACTAAAACTATTTACATTTCGGAACCTGAGGGAGTACTAACTTGCGACGATATGAAATTCAGACAAGAGGTTACTTGAATATCAACAGTTTAAATTAGTACGTAATTCACTGCCCCACATATCACAAACAAATGCAGGCAACACTTAATTAGAGTGTGGTAACTGAACAGAGAAGTAAGGGGGGTTAAAGAGGCCTGACCTTGCAGCGAAACCATGCACCCCTGTAACCGCTCACCAAGGATTTGGACTCCGCGAGATCCCCAATCTTATACGGAAGAAGCAGATCCATCTACAGCTACACAATCTAGAGGCATCAACAGTAGAAATCTAGTAAGCAGAATGTGAAGAGCCTAGTACCAGAAGTCCAATTACAGCGACAGCCATAGCAATCCAGGTTTAACAAAGACCAGCGACTTCCTATTGTCCATCGATTTGGGAGGCGATGAATAAAGTAATTTGACATAATCAACAGCCCAAAGGCAAATGGTTTCCTCCGAAAGGCGGACAGCGAGCAGGGGCGTACCGGGAGGGAGGCAGAAGGGCAGCGTTCGATCAGCCTCGATGCGGAACCGCAGCCAATCGCCGCCGGCAACCCCGGCGACGGTTGCCGGCTCGGCGCCTCGTCCCGTCCCTCGCCGGTGGCGGCACGCGGCAGAACTGTGCATGAAGGGAAGGGAGGAGTTTATAGATTTTGGATTTGGACTCGCTGAGAATACGACTAATCATAATTTAATTATTATACACTATATATAAACCTATGTGGGCCGGGAGACGAATGAGAAAGAGGAGCGGCGCGGCCCACCTGTGTCGCTCAACTCTGCCTTAATCTCCTGAACTTTAATCGCTGTCCTATCACATGTTTGATACATACATGGAGTATTAAATATAGACTACGAATTTTTTAAGCCTAATTAGGCCATGATTTGACAATGTAGTGCTACAGTAAACATGTGCTAATGACGGATTAATTAGACTTAATAAATTCGTCTCGCGGATTACTGACGGATTCTGTAATTTATTTTTTATTAGTATCCAAACACCCCTGCAACACCCCCATGTGATAACTCCTAAACTTTAGTCACTGAATCTAAACACTCTCTTAGAACATATTTGGTTGTTCTGCTGGCCTAGGTATCACGTCGGTCAGCTATATATCCCTAGGCGTCTAAAATCAGATGTCTGGAAACACTGCCTGGGAGGCAAGATCCAAACAGGCTAGTGTGCAAAATAATTTTTTGTGGTAACTTGTAGTCTATGTAATGTAATGGTTAGAGCATCTTCTAACAATAACCTAAAAATAATCTTAAAAATATAGTGTTACAACCTTTTCAATAAATATTAGAAAAAATAATCTATCACTAACCATTTCCAATACTTTATGTCTAAAAGATAAAAAAAGCAGATCCACTTGGACTTTTGGTCGCCGCCCGTCCCACATCAACACCCTTGCCATTGTCACTGCTAGTCATCGCATAGCCGGACATTCTTAACACCTAACTCAAACCTAGAATTTACAAAATGGGATTTTCATTGCCTACTCTACTTTTCAATATTCTCATATCTAAAAATAGTGTTGGAGATTCGACTCTGGTGAACCTCTAGGCAGCGGCAGTCGAGATGACGGAATGTCTAGAAAATAAATTGTCACCCGTAATAGAGAATACATGTCATCCGGGTATTTTCGTGAGTGGATGCCTCCGCTTTTTCGAGCACGGATAGGTTGGGAGTTAGAATATGGAGCCATTGGAAGAGGGTTTGTTTTCATTCTACCAAAAAATCAAGATTGCGAGTGGCCTTACCAAACTGTTAGAGATGCTCTTAGAGCAACTCCAAGAGTCTCTTTATATTTTTCAGGTATTGACAGGAATAGAGATTTCAGCGGAAAATCCTAACTAGATCACCAAATATTCCCATCTTCGTTTCCTTATTTCTCGTTTGTCAAAGATACATAGTGGAGTTACCTCTTAAAAGTATCAAACAAGATATAAAGAAGTTATTAGAGGGTGGAGAGATATATAGAGCATGAAAGTGCATCTAGTCTCTAAGTGGGTTTTGGTGGATTGAATGACAACACGATTAAAGGACTAACAAATTTCATGAGAATTACAGGTGTTTAGTCCCATGTTTATTTGATAGAGTTTAGGCTTATATTGTGAAGAAAACGGTATAAATGAGGAATGAGTCCAAGATAAATAAATTGGAATTCATAAATGACAAACATGTGACATAAATGTTGAAAGAGACTTGAGTTGTTGGATATCTATTGATCTCTCATGAGAAGCTTATTCATGCTATGCAATACAGATATTTGTTTTTATGAATTGATGAATTGGCAAGCATATGTGTTGAACTTCATCTTCATCTAGGTGAAATGGAACTATGCATTATAGAAGGTTGTTTCAAATGAATTGAATGATATTCGCTGATGTGGTATACTTGGAAATAACCAAATAAAATTACCCATTGAGATTAGACTTATGCACTATGGCCAACCGTAAGCTTGAGGTACACTATGAGAATCTTTCTCATATTGCTTACTTGCACAATATATAAAGCGCACCCTAGGAAAAGGTCACCTTTTACCACATTGCGGTTGCTCTTAGAAGTGTCAATATCATTCCATAATAAAGGGCCAAGAAATGGATAAAAATATCAACAAGAAAATAAAAGTTTCTCCGAATGTCTAACATGTTTTTGGTTGTTTTCCAGTATCATTTCTAAGCTTTGGGGTCCAAATTTGTGTTTTTGTTTTGTTTTTCCTTTTCATGTCATTTCAGTGATCACAATCGAAGAGAGACATAAGCACTGGTGTCGAGCGGTTGGGGTTTTGCTTTTTTTCATGTCACACACAATAAAGTTGTTCTATGGACTCAGTCTCAAACTTTAATGGAGAAAATTCGATGTTGTGAGTAATAGAGAAGGTTACGGTATGTGATTGGTTCCTTGGGGAGCTCAGCTAGTCTCCTCCTCATTAGGCTGAGACCATGCAACAAGTTGTTGTTTTTGGTTGGTCACATGGATAGAGATAGGCCACACAGAGCTGGTGTTTGGTTGGATGGATGAAGCACAATAATGACTCGCAAGCTTGATCGTCTCAATTGGACAACTCTTTTGCATTAATCATAAAGAAGGTGCTTAGTTATAAACAAAAATGGCATCACAAAAAGAGGCAGGTGCTCAGTTATAAAGAAGGATATCATCATTAGCACTTTAATATGCTCAAGGTACATATAAATGCATCATCAACACAAGCACTTGTTCACCTTGTAATCCACATGGAACTAAATTTTGTGCATCAATATGTAAACCATGTTATCATAATCACATAGAATCATTGTAGTAAGCATCAATCATACAATGAGAGCCCAAAGGAGAGGACCAAAGAAAGAGAAGATATTATTTGGGGTTACCGTAGTAGCAAAGCAACAAGCATGGACACAAAAAACTGGAGGAGACCTCAGATCCAAGCCTAAAATAGAACATACCAAAAAGAAGGCCATGAATTAGTACAAACCACATGCGGATCTGAAGATATGACACCAAAATCAACAAGGGAGGGAGTAAAAGGGAAGGGGAATCAATGTGAAATACTTGCCTTTTTAACTCAAAGCACGAATCAGAAAACCCTATAGTGCACGAATTAAGATGTTAAATTTACATCCCTATCTACTAAAACCAGAGAAAGGGATGAGGATTAAGGGAGAAACAACTTGCCTTTGTTCTTGCGCACAACACCAATCAACCTTCAACCACTACAAAATAAGAACAAGGACGAGACATGGATTAGGGATGTCGCCATGTATGAGACTCAAGATGCTAGAGAAGGCAGATGAGATGGAAGAAATAGGGAGGAGACGATCGCATACCTCTGGGCAAGACACGAGTGAATCTGACCAAGCGAGATAGCAGTGGCGGCGGCGGTGAGATAAATAGAGGAGGAGAATGCATGAAGGGGTGGTAACCCTAGCTATTTCCCATGTGCTGGCTCGTGCATGCGGAGGAAAGCACGGTAGCTCACGTGAGGAGGCCCGCGCGAGCTAGGCTCTCCAAAGCGGATTTTAGATCTGTTCCTATGGGCCAGGTCCTGGGTGGTTTTTGAATCGTCAGCGCCTAGCCTAGGCCTTAGCTCAACCAACCAAACATCGAATCGCTGCATCCACAGAGCCAAGCGAAGTTGGATTCAGGTAACATTCCCGTCAATGAGGGAGTGTGCGTGCTTGATAGAACAGGGTCCCCCAAATTTAGTGCCCCCCATACATGCTACATCTTTTCCCAGCCCACCCAATAGGAATAGCCTAAGTTGTGTTGGGTTCCTACAACAAATTGCCCAGTAGTCCATCTCCGCACAGACGTGAATGTGTCTGTTGATCTGCTGAGTTGTAGGCGTGCTGGTGTAATCATCTGCATCTAATGCCACCTTGACGCTTGTAACACCGCTGCCTAACGATGACTAGATGGCACAATCACATAAGTAACAAGTAGGACTATCCTATTCTTGGTCGATGTTTTCTGGTAAGGTTCTGTATTTTTTTATCTTTCCTAGCGCTAAGCATCATAGTTTTGTTGTGTTTAGGTTATCGAAAGGCTGAAAGTAATAGGTATCACACGATCATAATGTAACAACATCAATAATTCTCGTGCCAAGGTTTGGACTTCTCTTGTTTTATTATCTTGAAATTTTTGAATCCATTAATTAAGCCAGCAGAACTTCATGTACATACACTATTTGAATTAATTACATTAAATTTTCTTATTTACATTTGCACTTGAAAATGATGTCCTATAGAAGATTGATTATGAAAACATAATGGAAATTTTATTAGAAAGAAATATTAGAGGGATGATGTATTTCAGTAAAACTTGAGGTTAGTAATACTTTTCCTATTTTATGATTAGTATTTGATATATTTGTACATCTTGTACAAAAGAATACATATTGAAGTTACATATTTAATGAGTAAAAGTATGCTTAAATTTTATTAGTCATTTAAATTCTATAAATTTTTGTCTCCACCCCAAGATGTATTTCAACCCGGAGCCCAAGATTTCTAAAGATGGCCTAATAATCAATCACATTCGTGGTGTAAACTAAAGTTGGCCATATCTTTGTTTGGCTATAGCCCTTTTGATTCTTTGAGGGTAACACTATTAGCCATTTCTAGATCTTACTTAAAGTTATACTCCACCAACAATCTTTAGTTTTATGGACTATTTATGGCATTGTAGTAATTAAAAATACAATCTATGACCTAGAACTCTTTCTTTTAATGAGTCAAATCAGTATTTTGAATAAAATGTACATTAACATAAAAGTTTGAACTAAACATGCAGATATAAGTTACAGTAGCAAATAAAATCAAATATAAAATAAGTTAGGAGACATGTGTAAGCTACTAATATCTTAAACAAGCATTAAAGACACACTGAGCTAGGATGTAGAGGAATGAGAACCGTGTATATGTATGACAAAATACACATTGAAAAATGACTAGTAAGTTTATCATATCTTGTCCACAAAAATAAAAAATAGAGCACAAAAGGTAAATTGGAACCCCCCATGGTCTACTCCTCAAATATTGAGGACATGTTTGGTTCACACGCTGTCTGGCACAATGTGCTTTCGATTGTTGAGAAAGCTTTGGAGCCCCTAGCCAATCCTGTTTTGCTCCACATGGCTTCATTGGACTTTCCCATAGAGCATGGCGCCTCCTCTGAAGATATATATTGTTATGGTGAAAAATATATCCAACGAGAAGGAAGCTGAGGGGGTCATTTGGAAGGGCTCCGCGGAGAAGATTCTCCATAAGAATTACTCATCATCCGCCAAACAATAGAATTATGCCCTGATTTTAGTGGAGAATAGATAAGAATAATCACTTCTCCATTTACCATGGGAGCTAAAAAAACCCGCTCCCCACTTCTCCCTATTCAATCTCTACCATAATCACTCCATAATCAATTCTCACCTGCTTCCTACTCTGCCTAACATAATCAATAGAATCACTCCATCAAAGAATCAAGGAGCTAGAGCTAAGAATCAGGGAGTGGAGCTCTATCAAATAAGTCCTGAGGTAAATACATATAGGACAATTGAGGGCCCTATTGTTGCCATCAAAGTAAAAGAGCCCAAGATACAAAATGAACCATTTACGGAGGTGAGACCCCACATGGAGATCATCGCTTGAAGATCGAAGATTGTACAAGCCCTACTATACATCCACCACCGATGACACGAATGATGAGACGCCGACACAAGTTCTATGACAAAGACTTAGTGTTAGGAATAACATGAGGCTCAGTGAGGATACAATTCAAGAATATACATATTGTATGAAAGATTGTTGCTAATGGATCTCCTTGAGTCATTGATGCGTACAGAAGGTCATGCTTTGTGGGATGTATGGAGAGGATCTCTTTGCCTCTTCGCTAGACTACGTTGATATTGTTGAACCTTTCTTATATTGTTATCAGTTTAGTTGTCATTGTCTTATTGTTTACCTTGGTGGTTGCTTTGGGTTGCTTGCCTTTTTGTTGTTGTTGTAGTAGTTATATTCATCGTTGTTGTTGTTGTCATTATTTGTTCTTTAGAACAAATTGTCAGTGTAAGAAACGGTGGTTCTAGCACCAATGAGTAATATGTGTCTGCGCGTCGGGGATCCGGATGGTGTGCAAGAAGAGCACAGGCGATTTATACTGGTTCGGGCCGAAGAATACCCTACGTCCAGTAGGGGAGGGGAGTCTTGTATTATCTTGCACCGAAGTGCTTGTAGTAGGGGTTACAAGCGGGTGAGAGAGGGAGGAGCTCCCAGGTCTCAAGATGTGAGTGGAGTGTGTGTATTCGTCTTTGATGAGTCGAACGGCCTATGGATTTGCCTTCTGTCTTCTCTGAAATGGTCCCTGCCCTCCCCTTTTATAGATGCAAGGGAAACGCCGGGTTACATGCATGTGCTACGTGATATTTTCTTAGGAAGGAAGATCTGAGGCCTTCACTCTTGCCCTGTAGTTGGTGACGTGCCACTGTTGGAGGAGTAACCCCTGTCCTTTGATGTTGTAGCGACGTGTCCTGACATGCATGGTTCTGTGGATGACGCAGCTACAACGCGCAGAGTCGTGATTGTCCCTGTGGCGACGTGTCTGTCCTGTGGTTTGACTGGCGCAGAGGGCCGAGGCCTCGGAGGCGTGAATCATGGCGTGATCTCGCTCCGTTCGAGGGAATAGTGGCCTAGAGTGACGTTTCGTACACCGCGCAGGCCTAGATCGTGCATATAGTGTCAGAATAGGTGGCACAGTGACCAGCAGCTCTTCCCAATGCTGTTATGGGCGACGGCGTCATGATTTGACCGCTATCATTCCTGGCCTGTCCGGTTGGTCGGCGCAAGAACGTGGGTGACGTCACAGGGATCTCGAGCGCGCCAATGGGGGAGCGGCATCAGAGGCCGGTCTCGGGCGAGCCGGAGACAGATGATGTCATCTCCGGGGCTCAGACGAGACGGTGATGATGCTGCGGGTTGGCCTGTGCCCGTGCCCCAGTGCGGGGTCTCAGGCGAGTCGGAGATGTTCCGAGACCCCTTGTGGGAGGCCTCGGATGAAGTGGAGAGATGGGCTGGTACGCTCACGTGGCTTGCTGGAGGCCCAGCAAGGGGAGAGTTAGCCCGTAGGTCTCTTTGGTCGATTTTTCTCTTAGACGGGGCAGATTAATCGTTTGTTTTGGGAGGCCGGTTGGATTTTCCACCCTAATTTGGGTACCCCTAATTATGGTACCCGACACTAATGTTGCTTTGTTGTATTGCCTAGTCTTTATTTCTTTCTTTTAATATACTCTACGGTTCTCTTGTCTGAGTTATATAAAAGTGCTTATCCAGATGTTTGAGTTTAGGTGATTGCGGTGGAGACTGATGCACGAGGCGTTTCTTATCAAAAGGCCTCAAACCAAAAAAAAATAGAGAGAGAAATTTAGTGAGCGGTCTATGAAATAATTATGAGCATCCGCCGTGAATTCACGACACGTGTCTATGCACATGTATCTAATGTAAGTGAAGATAATGGTTTTCTTTTCTTTCCAAATATTTTTTCCAAATATTTTAAATGTTGGAATTATGCATATAAACGTGGGTCACGAATTTACAGTACTCTATGAAGACTGTTCCTACTATTTCCTTCTCCTAAGTCCAAACAGCGGAAGGCTGAGCTGGCGACTCCCCTGTTTTTTATCTCGATGATTCGCCGGGATTTTTGCTACCTATATAAGCAGATTCAGACATTGATGCTATGCTACTAGAGAGGTCCAGTGGGTGTAGGCACGTTAAGCGGCGGCCGGCGGGCGTGCTTGTTCTCCGAGCGGTCGGAGTGGGACGCGTGGGCGCGGCAGATGCGAGCCTCCCGCCACGTCCGCCGCCACGCGCCCACGCCTGCCTGCCTCGCCCCCTTGTTTATATGCCTACTGCCCTCCACCTCTTGTCTCCCTCACCGTGCCATGCGCGCACTGCTTCGTCTCCTCCAGCTCCCTGTCGTTGCTAGATCACCACCAACAACCCGACCGACGCTGCTCTCCTGCGGAGCCCCACTATCGATCACCGGCAGAGCACGCCTCGTTCCAGGCAGTAGTAGCCCCGCTCCGGCGGCTCGCGCCATGGCGTCGTCCCAGAAGCAGTTCCCGCCGCAGCAGCAGGGGTCGCAGCCCGGCAAGGAGCACGCCATGGACCCCCGCCCGGAGGCCATCATCCAGAACTACAAGGCGGCAAACAAGCTCAAGGACAAGGTGGCGCTGGTGACTGGCGGCGACTCCGGCATCGGGCGCGCGGTGTGCCTGCTGTTCGCGGCGGAGGGCGCGTCAGTGGCCTTCACCTTCGTGAAAGGCCACGAGGACAAGGACGCGGAGGAGACGCTCCGCGCGCTGCGCGACATCGCCTCCCGCACGGGCGCGCGCGAGCCGATGGCGCTCCCCGCCGACCTCGGGTACGAGGACAGCTGCCGGAAGGTGGTGGAGGAGGTGGCTGCCGCCCACGGCGGGCGCATCGACGTGCTGGTCAACAACGCCGCCGAGCAGCACGAGCGGCGGTCCATCACGGACGTCACGGAGGCCGACCTGGACCGCGTGTTCCGCACCAACATCTTCTCCTACTTCCTGGCGACGAAGCACGCGGTGGCGCACATGGGGCACGGCGGCGGGTGCATCATCAACACGGCGTCGGTGAACGCGTACAAGGGGCACAAGACGCTGCTGGACTACACGTCCACCAAGGGCGCCATCGTGTCGTTCACGCGCGCGCTGGCGCTGCAGCTCGCGGACAAGGGCATCCGCGTCAACGGCGTCGCGCCGGGGCCCATCTGGACGCCGCTCATCCCGGCGTCGTTTGGAAAGGAGAAGGTGGAGCAGTTCGGGTCCGAGGTGCCCATGAAGCGCGCCGGGCAGCCCGCCGAGGTGGCGCCCAGCTACGTCTTCCTCGCCAGCGAGCAGGACTCGTCGTACATCACCGGACAGTTCCTCCACGTCAACGGTACGAGCCGCCGCCGCCTGCTATCTGCTTTCTACAGCTTGCATTGGTTCTCTCTCTGTCTCTGCTGCTACCTAGGTACTAACCGCTGCGTGTTGATTTGCAGGAGGCGTCATCGTCAATGGGTAGAGAGAAGCTAGCTAGACGACGACGACGACCTCGAGGATCGCCGGCGGCGCGGCGGTATAAGGTGTCGCCATGGGATGGGCGTCCTTGTGGGGGTGTGCGTCGTCGTATCCAAGTCGAAGGAAGTGTCGAGTACGTGTACGTGCAGACAGCCAGGCTTTCAGTGCAGTTGTAGTGGTGTGTGTCCACTGTCCTGTGTGGCTACTCTCTGAGCTAGCAGCACGTGTACAAAAGGAGGAACGTGTCTGAATAAACAAACATGTGTGCAGTGCATGCCAACTTCAATTCCGTGGCATCTTCGTAGTCGATCGTGTTGACAAGTGTCTGCCTCTTTATAAGTTGCCCATTCTTTTCACATGTTTAATTGTTATGGGCGCACGCTGTCCAACAGTAAGAGTGTGTTTAGTTTTCCATTTCACCCAAAAATTTTTGGGTTTTATCCCATCATTTTGTAAAATAAAATTAAACATCATGCAAAATTTTTGATAAAAATGTATTTATTCTTCATTTTGGATTTTAGCCTTAAGAGGCTTAAAAAAAGCCAAAAAGCTCTCATCAACCACCTGAAAAATTTGATATTTTGGATGGAACTAAACACACACATAAAAATTTTAGAATTTTGCATTTTATCATTTCAAAGTAGTTAGCATTTTGTATTTTGCATTCCACGAAGAACTAAACACAGCCTAAGTACGTGCAAGTGCATTGCCGAATGCTAAGCAGCAAACTGTGCAGGATTGCTGGTAAGATTGCGGGATACCAAGAAAGTAGACATTGTGTGTGCAACAAACAAGTTAAGAGCAACTGCGTCTCTCTGGTCATGGAGAATAGCTGAATATAGGATAGTACGTGCAGGATAGATTTTTTTTTGAGAAACAGTACGTGTAGGATAGGTGAAGCATATATATATATATATATATATATATATATATATATATATATATATATATACATATATATACACCTAGCAAACTATACGTACGATTATAAGAAGGGAAAATTTGCTATTGGACATGTCAAATGATGTCTCTTTGCTGGAGGACACTGCGTTTTTCTGCTTTTGCCGTGAGACACTCTGGTTTCTAAAAATTTTGCCAGTGAACACCGCGCCCCTTATTTTATTAATTTCCACCGGATGAGGAGAGAGGAAGGTAGGGAAATGTCATTCTTGCCCTTGCCTTAGTGAAACAGAGGAAGGTGGTGCTGACATGGCATACGGTTGACTTAGTTGACCATGGGTCAACAGAGGATGTGGACCGCCCTTCCAAGATCGGATGGTGCAGAGGGAGTCTCCCTTTGTTTTGTGGTCGCGCAGGGGTACGGGGCACCCGACGGTGGCGGGTCGCCGGCGGTGATTCGACGGGTCGGGGACGAGGCTGCGGCCACGGATTTGAGCCAGAGAGCAGCGGAGCGAACTTGGCGTCTCCTTGCAAAGCCATGGAAGAAGATAGGGGGGCACGAGGTGGCCTGGGTGAGGAGATCGGGAGCTTGTGGCGAAGCTCGGCAATGGCGGCGGTGGCAGCAGTTGAGGGCGCTGGAGCGACGAAGGAGACTCGAGGAGGGGCGGAGTGGAGGCGGTTTGCTCGTGCGGTGCCGGGGCCTCCTTTTATAGGGCGAGGGTGAGGCTCAGGTGCCCATTAATGGCGCCGCCAACCACGGAGTGAGGCAGGTCGATCCAGAAGGTGATGGGGAGAGCTGTCGCCGACGTCGTTGAGCCCGGCTACGGTTTTGACCAGGGGGCGGCGCCGGAGCGCAGTCACGCGGACCGTCCAGGGCAAGTCCCCGCAGCAAACGACAGCCGGCGGTGGCACAGCCATGGGTAGCGGCGGCGGCTCGCCGGAGCGTGGCATCGAGGTGGATATGGGGCACGGCAGGCCAAGGCAAGGACACCGGGACGCGGAGCGCGGTCACGCAGAGCCGCCGGGGCAAGTCCCCGTGGCAAACGACGGCAGCCGGTGGCGCAGCCATGGGTAGCGGCGAGGACTCACCGAAGCGCAGCGTCGAGGCGGCTACGGGGCATGGCAGGCCAAGGCAAGGACACCAGGACATGGAGCGCGGTCACGCAGAGCCGCCGGGGCAAGTCAACGCGGCAAACGACGACCGGCGGCGGCACTGCCATGGCAGCCGGCCAGTAGCTCACTGACGAGCAGCGGCGCGGTCGATACGGGGCCCTAGAGCCTACTCGGCTTGCACGGGAAGGGAGTGCACGGGGCGGCGAACTCGGCGGGGTAGCTCCCCGTGGCGGAGGATGACCGGAGACGGAAGCGCGAGCGGCGAGGCGGATCGGGCGGAGCCTTCCAGCGGTGGCGGTGGGGAACAATGGAAGAGAGGAAGAATAAAGAGGCAAGGGCAAGAATGACATTTCCCCACCTTCCTCTCTCCTCATTTGGTGGAAATTAATAAAATAAGGGGCACGGTGTCCATTGGCCAAATTTCCAGAAACCAGAGTGTCTCACGGCAAAAGCAAAAAAACACAGTGTCCTCCAGCAAAGAGGCATAATTTGACATGTCCAATAGCAAATTTTCCCTAAGAAGAAAGATAACTTTTGTAACCGGCTGATTGCAGTGCTCCGCAGTTGAGCACGAACTAACAATTTTTTTTTTGAAAGCTTAATTGTAAGTTTATAAGAAAGATAACTTTTGTTTTTCTTCATACTCCTGAAATCACGATTCTATGTTGTGACTGCAATGTTCTCTAGTTGAGCACGAACTAATAATTTTAAGCTCTTTTTGAAAGCTTAACTTTAAAGCTTATAAGAAAGGTAAAAACTAAGTACAGTGGCTGCAGTTGCTCATGGACCTTTTTTTACCACTAGCGATGGTTAGAGACTAAGGTGGACCTAGTACACAATGAGCGGAGAGACCCAGCGGGGCGCATGTCCCCATTCAACCCCATTCAAATTCTGGATTACTTGTTAGCAGTTGCCTGAGGGATTGTTTTCTTGTTAGTTACTTTTGTGGTCCATCGGATGTGCCCCCAGTCAAATTCTGGATTACTTGTTAGCAGTCGCCTGAGGGATTGTTTTCTTGTCAGTTGCTTTTGTGGTCCGTTGGATGTGAGATGAATGGCTCTCCTGTCTTTGTCTTTGCTTCAAGTATACTCCTCTGTCCGTGGGTGTTTTCCGTCCTTTCCTCCTGTCACTGGTTTCTTCTCTATGTGGTGACTGGTGAGGACCGGAGCACCTCGAGATCCAAGTGAGGTGACCCGCGGTGATGTGCGAGTCCGCTGCGTCCCGCGACCTAAACCCTAGCCGGGACACGGCCCACCGGCTGCTGCTGCTGTGCTAAGGTGGGCGCCCCGCGTGCGGCTCCCCTCGGAAGGATATAGATTTGCGGATACGACAATTTCCTAAAAAACCCAATACACGGATACATTTACTATTTAAAAAATAAAATAAAAAATAATAATACAGGTCTAAATTTAAAACTGATAACAATAAAATGTTACAATTCTATACCTAATAATAAAAAGGCAAAATTTCTCACCCCCTGATTTTGATCCGGGCCATTCTTCGTTCTTTTGGCGTATAGATAAAATCGCTAAAAACTCAAAAGTCCGAACCAACCTATATCAGCCAATTACGTGAGGACGCTCCTGTTCCAACTACAGCAGGTGCTAAAATCCTCCTTGGACTCTTCTTGTCTTTTCTTTAATTCACCACGTTTGCATAATTACCGGCCAGCTCGAGTCCATTATCTTCACGCACTCCCTTGCCTTTTCCTTTGTCCTGACGCGTGAAAACTTAATAGGATCTGCCTTCTGATGCGAATGGCAGCTGGACTTCATGATCTGCACCAAAATAGCTTCTATATGCAAACTCTAGGTACACCTTCATCATCAGACAAACAAAAATACGACTTGTTGGAAAGGCCAAACGAAACATCAGATATGTCTGGGCTCCACCAAAACAAGATCCTAAAATGTTTGGTGCACTTGAAAACTCAGGTAGCCAGCCAGATATATTTAATGGACCCCAATGCACTAAGCTCTCATCACCTACTCCTCTTTACCTTTTTCTTCTGACTGTACTGAGGATTTCCTTGCTAGACCCACTACAAAACTTCAAAATCTATATCTATACCTAGGACTCGGTGCCAAGTAAACTTGTTGTTGTGTCGTCGATCATCCCTGGTGGTCGTGGGTGCGGCTGTGGCGAGCTGGTGCTGGGAGCCTGGGACGGCTTGACGACAGACAGCTTGCGGCTCCTAGCCCCGGCACGACAGCAGACGACTTGCAGTGAAGTCGAGGCAGCGGAGGTGGGTGAAGTCATGGGAGTTTCAAGTTTGGTACTAGGCTGGATTGGTGCGGCGCGTCGACATCCTCGACGGTCAGCGTCGTGCCCGCGACTCGCTTCGATCGAGACGTTGCGAGTCATAGTCTCCTAGACAGAGTTGCGGGGCGATCCGAATCAACGGTAGATGACGGCAATGCAGCAGGAAAAAAGAGCACCGCCTTCGTGGTGGCGTGGAGCCTCCGCATCGGGTGTCATCGAAGCAGGCTCGCTGATCGGTTAAGCGTGTGGTCTCGCACACACATCCTACATACATATGTCGACGCTAAAGAAGTCCAGCGTCGTCCAATATCAGGCCGGGCAGTGAAGCACCAGCACATCTGCCAAGAAGCAGATCGACTCGCAAATCCACAATTTCACGTATATATGCAAATCCACAATTCCACGTGCATATGCAAATTCACTATACGTATCAAACCAGGAATTCAGCCATGCATATGCCAACATGCATGGCAATTAATCGGCCGCACCCTGTAAGTTTATTCTTTTTTTCTATTTTTTTTTGTTTTTTTAAACTTTTTCTTCCATCCATCCCAGTTCTGCTTTTTCTGCCTTTTCTGACCGGTTCTGTGATTTTTTTCTTCAATAGAGTTATTGCACCGTTGATCCTTTCTTAACAAACAAAAATTTCTAGCATCAAGTTCTTGATGTCCATATATAAAAAAATATTTTTATTAAAAACCTGAATCAACCATGTTCTAATTAATCAAGCAGTTCAATAGTATGAAAAACAATATTAGGTATATTTAAGAGTAATTTTTTCTATACTTTGCAACATGAGAGAAAAGAAAACTATCACCATTATGTTTTAATTTGATACAGATTTAATAGGGCACTATCATATTATGCAAACTATTGCTATATTACGGATGTCATGGTTAACAAAAAAATAAATTATATCTTTAAAATTAACATAGAAAAGAAAAACATAAATAAATATTTAGGATTTCTATCATCGTGTTTTCATAAACATTTGCTTCAATTTTCTCCTGGTGCAACGCACGAGCATATTTGCTAGTAACTACTTAAGTGTATTATTATTACAACACAGCAGGTCTGAAGTCTCGTCAACTCTCAAATATAGTAGTATCAAATTTAGAAAAATAATAAAATGCATTTAGGCTTGCAATTCATGCAGCAGCAAGTTCCTATTTCTCATTTGTCTCATTTGTTTCATTGTCATCCACAACATCAAACCCGCAGATTAATTATCTCAACCAAAAGTCACACCTTGCAATTTTTTTAGCCGGAACAGTATTTTTCTCTCACAACAAATCAGCGAACAGTACTTTCAGCGAACCGAATGGGCTATGGTAGTGCTACTGTACTGCAGAAATCAAGCAACAAGCGGCCACGAACTGAAGAAGAAGAGGAGATCGAGAACGGAGAAGGGGATTAACTCACGGGAGCCTGGATCCATGTTGCAGTGGTGGAAACTCGTCGCTAGCGGATGGCAAGCAAGGACGGAGGCTCGCTGCAGGCGGCCGGAAAGCGGGGATGCGGCGCGAGGCGCGGGCGTGCGGGCATCGAAGGCCAGGGTGTTGGGGATAGAGGCATAAGGGACTGTCTTATTGAGTCGGGCCGTATCGACAAGACCAATACGTATCAGGCGACGTATCCAATATTCACGAAAAAAATCGGATACTCCTCCAATACGTATCGGTGGCAAAAAGAAAAAAATCGGATACTCCTCCAATACGTATCGGACACGATTCCATACGTATCGGATACATGATACGCGGTGCCAGACTGCCAGGGACGTATCCGTGTAACGTAGACCCGAACTGCTCCACCTTCTCCTTCCCGAACGACGCCGGGATGAGCGGCGTCCAGATGGGCCCCGGCGCGACGCCGTTGACGCGGATGCCCTTGTCCGCCAGCTGCAGCGCCAGCGCGCGCGTGAACGACACGATGGCGCCCTTGGTGGACGTGTAGTCCAGCAGCGTCTTGTGGCCCTTGTACGCGTTCACCGACGCCGTGTTGATGATGCACCCGCCGCCGTGCCCCATGTGCGCCACCGCGTGCTTCGTCGCCAGGAAGTAGGAGAAGATGTTGGTGCGGAACACGCGGTCCAGGTCGGCCTCCGTGACGTCCGTGATGGACCGCCGCTCGTGTTGCTCGGCGGCGTTGTTGACCAGCACGTCGATGCGCCCGCCGTGGGCGGCAGCCACCTCCTCCACCACCTTCCGGCAGCTGTCCTCGTACCCGAGGTCCTCTCTAGTAGCATAGCATCACTGTCTGAATCTGCTTAGACTGTCCGCAGTGGCATACTCTAAATGATACTCTAAAGCTTTAGAGTATGAATATAGAGTAAAAACTGCTGCACTGGATACTCTAAAACGATACTCTATCCTTTCTCTTACTCTATATTTAGAGTAGTACAGTGTTTACTCTATAGTGCGCAGTGGCGGGCCCTACTAGCTAAACCAAGGAAAAAAATGCTATAACTCACAAACCAAAAATCCAAATTAAATTTCGATTGCACTATTAAATTCGTCTCAATAAATCCTTCAAAACTAGATCACTCATGGATATATTTAGATAAAGTGACAAGTGGGTCCCACAGTAGATAGAGTGGATAGAGGATGATATAGAGGATAGATGGGTGCGGAAGAATTGAGTATAGAGGAGAGAATCTTGCTGACTAGGACATATAGAGGATGAATATAGAGGACCATGAGTGCGGATAGCCTTATATAGGCAAAAATCCCGGCGAATCAACGAGATAAAAAACAGGGGAGTCGCCAGCTCAGCCTTCCGCTGTTTGGACTTAGGAGAAGGAAATAGTAGGAACAGCCTTCATAGAATACTGTAAATTCGTGACCCACGTTTAATGCATAATTGCAACATTTAAAACATTAGGAGAAAATATTTGGAAAGAAAAACCACTATCTTCACATACATTAGATACATGCGCATAGACACGTGTCGTGAATTCATGGCGGATGCTCATAATTATTTCATAGGACCGCTCACTAATTTTTTTCTCTCTCTATTTTTTGGTTTGAGGCCTTTTGATAAGAAACGCCTCATGCATCAATCTCCACCGCAATCACCTAAACTCAAACATCTGGATAAGCACTTTTAAATAACTCAGACAAGAGAACCGTAGAGTATATTAAAAGAAAGAAATCAAGACTAGGCAATACAACAAAGCAAACATTAGTTCTAAAGGACGAATAACGACAACAACAACGACGAATATAACTACAACAATAACAACAACAACGACAAAAAGGCAAGCAACCCAAAGCAACCACCAAGGTAAACAACAAGACAATGACAACTAAACTGATAACAACATAAGAAAGGTTCAACAATATCAACGCAGTCTAGCAAAGAGGCAAAGAGATCCTCTCCACACATCCCACAAAGCATGACCTTCTGTATGCATCAATGACTCAAGGAGATCTATTAGCAACAATCTTTCATACACTCTGTATATTCTTGAATTGTATCCTCACTGAGCCTCCTGTTATTCCTAACAATCACTAAGTCTTTGTCATAAAACTTGTGTTGGCATCTCATCATTGGTGTCATCGGTGGTGGATGTATAGCAGGGCTTGTACAATCTTCGATCTTCAAGTGATGATCTCCATGTGGGGTCTCACCTCCATCAATGGATCATTTTGTATCTTGGGCTCTTCTACTTTGGTGGCAACAATAGGGCCCTCAACTGTCCTATATGTATTTATCTCAGGGCTTATTTGATAGAGCTCCACTCCCTAATTCTTAGCTCTAGCTCCTTGATTCTTTGATGGAGTGATTCTATGGATTATGTTAGGCAGAGTAGGAAGCAGGTGAGAATTGATTATGAAGTGATTATGGTAGAGATTGAATAGGGAGAAGTAGGGAGCGGGTTTTTTAAGCTCCTGTGGTAAATGGAGAAGTGATTATTCTTATCTATTCTCCACTAAAATCAGGGCAGAATTTTATTGTTTGGCGGATGATGAGTAATTCTTATGGAGAATCTTCTCCGAGGAGCCCTTCCAAATGACCCCCCAGCTTCCTTCTTGTTGGATATATTTTTGACCATAACAATATATATCTTCAGAAGAGGCGCCATGCTCTATGGGCAAGTCCAATGAAGACACCATGTGGAGCAAAACATGATTGGCTAGGGGCTCCAAAGCTTTCTCAACAATGGAAAGCACATTGTGCCAGACAACGTGTGAACCAAACATGTCCTCAATATTTGAGGAGTAGACCATGGGGGGTTCCAATTTACCTTTTGTGCTCTATTTTTTATTTTTGTGGACAAGATATGATAAACTTACTAGTCATTTTTCAATGTGTATTTTGTCATACATATACACGGCTCTTATTCCTCTGCATCCTAGCTCGGTGTGTCTTTAATGCATGTTTAAGATATTAGCAGTTTACACATGTCTCCTAACTTATTTTATATTTGATTTTATTAGCTACTTTAACTTAAATCTGCATGTTAAGTTCAAACTTTTATGTTAATGTACATTTTATTCAAAATACTGATTTGATTCATTAAAAGTAAGAATTCTAGGTCATAGATTGTATTTTTAATTACTACAATGCCATAAATAGTCAGTTAATTTTATACCATAAAGCTAAAGATTGTTGGTGGAGTATAACTTTAAGTGAGATCTAGAAATGGCTAACAGTGTTACCCTCAAAGAATCAAAAGGGCTATAGCCAAACAAAGATGTGGCCAACTTCAGTTTACACCACAAACGTGATTGATTCTTAGACCATCTTTAGAAATCTAGGGCTCCGGGTTGAAATACATCTTGGGGCGGAGACAAAAATTTATAGAATTTAAATGACTAATAAAATTTAAGCATACTTTTACTCATTAAATATGTAACTTCAATATGTATTCTTTTGTACAAGATGTACAAATATATCAAATATTAATTATAAAATAAGAAAAGGATTACTAACCTCAAGTTTTACTGAAATACATCATCCCTCTAATATTTCTTTCTAATAAAATTTCCATTATGTTTTCATAATCAATCTTCTATAGGACATCATCTTCAAGTGCAAATGTAAATAAGAAAATTTAATGTAATTAATTCAAATAGTGTATGTACATGAAGTTCTGCTGACTTAATTAATGGATTCAAAAATTTCAAGATAATAAAACAAGAGAAGTCCAAACCTTGGCACGAGAATTACTGATGTTGTTACATTATGATCGTGTGATGCCTATTACTTTCAGCCTTTCAATAACCTAAACACAACAAAACTATGATGCTTAGTGCTAGGAAAGATAAAAAAATACAAAACCTTACTAGACAACATCGACCAAGAATAGGATAGTCCTACTTGTTACTTATGTGATTGTGCCATCTAGTCATCGTCAGGCATCGGTGTTACGAGTGTCAAGGTGGCATTAGATGCAGATGATTACACCGGCACACCTACAACTCAGCAGATCAACAAACGCATTCACGTCTATGCGGAGATAGACTACTGGGCAATTTGCTGTAGGAACCCAACACAACTTAGGCTATTTCCTATTGGGTGGGCTGGGAAAAGATGTAGCATGTATAGGGGGCACTAAATTTGGGGACCCTATTCTATCGAGCACGCACACTCCCTCATTGAATCCGACTTCGCTTGGCTCTGTGGATGCAGCGATTCGATGTTTGGTTGGTCGAGCTAAGGCCTAGGCTAGGCGCTGATGATTCAAAAACCACCCAGGTCCTGGCCCATAGGAACAGATCTAAAATCTACTTTGGAGAGCCTAGCTCGCGCGGGCCTCCTCATGTGAGCTACCGTGCTTTCCTCCGCATGCACGAGCCAACGCATGGGAAATAGCTAGGGTTACCACCCCTTCACGCATTCTCCTCCTCTATTTATCTCACCGTCGCCGCCATTGCTATCTTGCTTGGTCAAAATCACTCGTGTCTTGCCCAGAGGTATGTGATCGTCTCCTCTCTATTTCTTCCATCTCATCTGCCTTCTCTAGCATCTCGAGTCTCATAATGGCAGCATCCCTAATCCATGTCTCGTCCTTGTTCTTATTTTGTAGTGGTTGAAGGTTGATTGGTGTTGTGCGCAAGAACAAAGGCAAGTTTTTTCTTCCTTAATCCTCATCCCTTTCTCTGGTTTTAGTAGATAGGGATGTAAATTTAATGATCTTGATTCGTGCACTATAGGGTTTTTTGATTCGTGCTTTGAGTTGAAAAAGGCAAGTATTTCACATTGATTCCCCTTCCCTTTTACTCCCTCCCTTGTTGATTTTGGTGTCATATCTTCAGATCTGCATGTGGTTTGTACTAATTCATGGCCTTCTTTTTGATATGTTCTATTTTAGGCTTGGATCTGAGGTCTACCCCAGTTGTTTGTGTCCGTCCTTGTTGCTTTGCTACTACGGTAACCCCAAATAATATCTCCTCTTTCTTTGGTCCTCTCCTTTGGACTCTCATTGTATGATTGATGCTTACTACAACGATTCTATGTGATTATGATAACATGGTTTACATATTGATGCACAAAATTTAGTTCCACGTGGATTACAAGCTGAACAAGTGCTTGTGTTGATGATGCATTTATATGTACCTTGAGCATATTCAAGTGCTAATGATGATATCCTTCTTTATAACTGAGCATCTGCCTCTTTTTGTGATGCCATTTTTGTTTATAACTGAGCACCTTCTTTATAATTAATCCAAAAGAGTTGTCCAATTGATACGATCAAGCTTGCGAGTCATTATTGTGCTTCATCCATCCAACCAAACACCAGCTCTATGTGGCCTATCTCTATCCATGTGACCAACCAAAAACAACAACTTGTTGCATGGTCTCAGCCTGATGAGGAGGATACTAACTGAGCTCCCCAAGGAACCAATCACATACCGTAACCTTCTCTATTACTCAAAACATCGAATTTCCTCCATTAAAGTTTGAGAATGAGCCCATAGAACAACTTTATTGTGTGTGACATGGAAAAAAGCAAAACCACAACCGCTCAACACCAGTGCTTATGTCTCTCTTCGATTGTGATCACTGAAATGACATGAAAAGGAAAAACAAAACAAAAATACAAATTTGGACCCCAAAGCCTAGAAATGATACCGGAAAACAACCAAAAACATGTTAGACATTCGGAGAAACTTTTCTTTTATTATTGATATTTTTATCCATTTCTTGGCTCTTTTATTATGGAATGATATTGACACTTCTAAGAGCAACCGCAATGTGGTAAAAGGTGACCTTTTCCTAGGGTGCGCTTTATATATTGTGCAAGTAAGCAATATGAGAAAGATTCTCATAGTGTACCTCAAGCTTATGGTTGGCCGTAGTGCGTAAGTCTAATCTCAATGGGTAATTTTATTTGGTTATTTCCAAGTATACCACATCCGCGAATAACATTCGATTCATTTGAAACAACCTTCTATAATGCATAGTTCCATTTTTTTTTCATACTCACTCATTGTATTTAATTCCATGACACATTCAGACACGGAAACAATACACATGGGATTTCACCTAGATGAAGATGAAGTTCAACACATATGCTTGCCAATTCATCAATTCATAAAACAAATATTTGTATTGCATAGCATGAATAAGCTTCTCATGAGAGATCAATAGATATCTAACAACTCAAGTCTCTTTCAACATTTATGTCACATGTTTGTCATTTATGCATTCCAATTTACTTATCTTGGACTCATTCCTCATTTATACCATTTTCTTCACAATATAAGCCTAAACTCTATCAAATAAACATGGGACTAAACACCTGTAATTCTCATGAAATTTGTTAGTCCTTTAATCGTGTTGTCATTCAATCCACCAAAACCCACTTAGGGACTAGATGCACTTTCATGCTCCATATATCTCTCCACCCTCTAATAACTTCTTTATATCTTGTTTGACACTTTTAAGAGGTAACTCCACTATGTATCTTTAACAAACGAGAAATAAGGAAAAGAAGATGGGAATATTTGGCGATCTAGTTAGGATTTTTCGTTGAAATCTCTATTCCTATCAATACCTGAAAAATATAAAGAGACTCTTGGAGTTGCACTAAGAGCATCTCTAACAGTTTGGTAAGGCCACTCGCAATCTTGATTTTTTGGTAGAATGAAAACAAACCCTCTTCCAATGCTCGAAAAAATGGAGGCATCCACTCACAAAAATACCCGGATGACATGAATTCTCTATTACGGGTGACAATTTATTTTCTAGACATTTCGTCATCTCGACTGCCGCCGCCTAGAGGTTTGCCGGAGTCGAATCTCCAACACTACTTTTTAGATATGAGAATATTGAAAAGTAGAGCAAACAATGAAAATCCCATTTTGTAAATTCTAGGTGTGAGTTAGGTGTTAAGAATGTCCGGCTATGCGATGACTAGCAGCGACAATGGCAAGGGTGTTGATGTGGCATGAGCGGCGACCAAAAGTGCAAGTGGATATGCTTTTTTATCTTTTAGACATAAAGTATTGGAAAGGTTAGTGATAGATTATTTTTTTCTAATATTTATTGAAAAGGTTGTAACACTATATTTTTAAGATTATTTTTAGGTTATTGTTAGAAGATGCTCTAACCATTACATTACCTAGACTACAAGTTACCACAAATACATTTTTTTTTGCACACTAGCCTGTTTGGATCTTGCCTCCCAGGCAGTGTTTCGAGACATCTGATTTTAGACGCCTAGGGATATATAGCTGTCCGACGTGATACCTAGGCCAGTAGAGTAAGGCCTTGTTTAGATTGCCAAAATGACCCAAAAATTTTGCACAGTACCCGTCACATTGAATCTTTGGACGCATGCATGAAGCATTAAATGTAGGTAAAAAGAATAACTAATTGCACAGTTTGTCTGTAAATGTCGAGACGAATCTTTTGAGCCTAGTTAGTCCATGATTTGATAAATTTTACCAAATAACAATAAAAAATGCTACAGAAATTTTTTCCAAAAAATTTTAGGATCTAAACCAGGCCTAACCAAATATTCATGAGCGCAGCCTCTAGCTTATAAGGTAGAGTACGGCACAGGTGGGCCGCGCCACTCCTCTTTCTCATTCGTCTCCCGGCCCACATAGGTTTATATATAGTGTATATAATAATTAAATTATGATTAGTCGTATGTTTTCTCAGCGAGTCCAAATCCAAAATCTATAAACTCCTCCCTTCCCTTCATGCACAGTTCTGCCGCGTGCCGCCACCGGCGAGGGACGGGACGAGGTGCCGAGCCGGCAACCGTCGCCGGGGTTGCCGGCGGCGATTGGCTGCGGTTCCGCATCGAGGCTGATCGAATGCTGCCCTTCTGCCTCCCTCCCGGTACGCCCCTGCTCGCTGTCCGCCTTTCGGAGGAAAGCATTTGCCTTTGGGCTGTTGATTATTGTGTGGTGTCAAATTACTTTATTCATCGCCTCCCAAATCGATGGACAATAGGAAGTCGCTGGTCTTTGTTAAACCTGGATTGCTATGGCTGTCGCTGTAATTGGACTTCTGGTTCTAGGCTCTTCACATTCTGCTCACTAGATTTCCACTGTTGATGCCTCTAGATTGTGTAGCTGGAGATGGATCTGCTTCTTCCGTATAAGATTGGGGATCTCGCGGAGTCCAAATCCTTGGTGAGCGGTTACAGGGGTGCATGGTTTCGCTGCAAGGTCAGGCCTCTTTAACCCCCCTTACTTCTCTGTTCAGTTACCACACTCTAATTAAGTGTTGCCTGCATTTGTTTGTAATATGTGGGGCAGTGAATTACGTACTAATTTAAACTGTTGATATTCAAGTAACCTCTTGTCTGAATTTCATATCGTCGCAAGTTAGTACTCCCTCAGGTTCCGAAATGTAAATAGTTTTAGTTTTGTCATAAATCTCTAACATTGACTAAGTTTATATAGAAAACTGCATGAACATCTACAAAATAAAATTTAGTTTCATTATTTTTTCCTATGATGAAATATGTCATTATGGTGCATTTATTTAGTATTGAAGATATTATATTATTTTGTTCTAAACTTGATGAAACTCATACAAGTTTGACTTGGGACAAAACTGAAAATGACTTACATTTTTAATTGAGGGAGTACAGCATAATATTCCCTTGTTTCATCATGCATCTCATAAATCACAGATGAACGCCTTTTTTATTCATGTTTGATATAAAGAAATAGAGCACGAGATCTATTATCTAAGTATTTGAGAGTTAAAAGGACAAAGTTAATGCGTGGCGGTTCACACTATGTCAAAGCGTGTGCCCCGTGGCCGTCTTCCTTGCAATGAACCAGCAGCCTGCCTCCTCTCACTGAGCCACCACCGCCTCTACCCCTGCCGCAACCCTGTCATGTCGGCCCTTGTCACAGCTGTCAATGCCACCGCTAACTGCTGTGTGACATCTTCCCCTATCACCAACTGCCACTGGTGCCTCACCTCTCGCTTTCCACACACCCTCAGCCCTTCCTAACTCTGCTGCTGCGATGGCCTTGCGCTAGACTCCGCCCACCTCCAGCAGCCACCACCTGCGGTGAAGTGGCGCTATGACTCGTTGATGACCTTTCCACGCAGCAGCACTGACAGCCTGGCCAGTGTCCTTCCCAGGTTATGTACCCATCTGGAAAGAGACCAAGGTCTAGACATTACTATATCAATCAAAGAAGGAAAAAAAAAACAACCTACAGCAATGATGTTTCTGATTTTTTTAATGGTCTAGAATCTAGATTGAACCAGTGATTAATATAATTAATAATCATTAATAAATAGCTAAATTCAGCTTTAAAAGTTTTGAAAAATAGTAGTTTCTCCATATATGAATCTAGAAGTTAAGTATCTAACCTTGCAAAAGAAGAGTCATATTACAAAACCAATTTAAAGTAAAGGAAACGTCTCTTCTGTGAAGAGGCCAGGTTGCAGGCTTGTAGACTTAGTGAAGACAAACGTCATGAGTTCCTTTTCTGTATAGATTCCCTACCCTAGCTTTGCAGCTCTCCTTGAGCTTGCATCTGCTGTTCTTTTTCTTTTTGTGCTTTGGCTTGGGTAAAGCCTCCCTTTTGTACAGTGCCTTTTTTTTTCTAATAAATCTCTACAGTGGGGGCCTCCCCTGCTGCATTTTACATTCAAAAAAAGAAAAGGAAACAGACCTACATATCCATACATTAAAAATAAAAGGAAACAAACTTTTTCGTTGTTTCATTCATCGTGCATCTCATGAATTATAGATGTGTATTCATATTAGATGGACAAAAGTAGAGCATGGGGGTTAACTAAGTGCAGCTATTTTTCAGATACATAATATGCGTGTCAAGTTTGGATACCTGGAGTGTTACTTGGAGTACATTGATTATCCAGGCGAAAGTAAGCAAAGCTTTATCTTAGCTCTCTTGTGTTAAGAAATTGTTTTGTCTTTTCAATAGTGATACTAAAATTTGTGAATAGAAGGGCAGGCTTGGTGCAGTTGGTGAGAAGCTCACCCACTGAGCACCAGGTCTTGGGTTCGACGCCACCTCCCTGCATATTTGCGGGGGTAAAGGCTGGCCTCGGTTAAACCCTTCCCCAGAACCCCACTCAAGTGGGAGCCGCCTGGCACTGGGTCTGCCCTTTTTATACTAAAATTTGTGAATATTTCATACTGCTGACTTTTATGTACCTAGTACCTTCCTTTATTGTACAATCTACGTAATCCAAACCCTAATGTTTAGAAGACCTTAAAATAATACAAAGAAGCCACAAGCACTTATAGGCTTTGGCATCTATAATGGAGATGTCAAGTTTAAGGGTATTGCAGGTACATATTTTGAGGTTTGGGTGGCACCATTTTCTTCAATAGGAATTTACTATCTTTGTGCTTACCAAATTTTTTTAGCACAAACTGATTTGTAATCATGTTCATATGTTATCTCACCATACAAGGTTTGGTTAATTAGACTATAAATCTCTTTGATAAAATTTGGTGTTCAGGAAGAATATAAGGTCCAGACAATCCCTTCACAGTTCATGATTCCTGTGTCCAGTTGAAAAGAACATAGGAACGTCAGCATGAGTGCATCACTATTGACATTAATCATGAGTTTTAAGCACATTATATTCCATTCCCCTTGCTGTTTCCTTGCAGAGAAGGAATGGGTTAGGCTCTTTCGAAAGAACACTGCAACAAGGTCCAACCAAAATTCAAGAGAGGGTACTCAAATCATGATAAGGCCTTCGTTTCCAAAATGGTATTTTGTGCATGAAGTTCCTCAGCAGTTCCCAAATAGTGATGTCACAGCAATTGTTGATGGAACCTGGCAAATAGGTGATCTGGTTGATTGGTTGAATGAAGGTTGTTTTTGGTCTGGGACAATTACTAAGTTACTCAATGAAGATCTGGTTGAGGTAAGAATTTAATGATTTACCATGTTCCTAGAAATTACCTGTTCTCATAAATTTTCTTGTTATTTTCATGTACCATGCAACAGATGATTTAAACTTTACTTCTCCAACTAGTTAGTCCTCTTTATTTTATCGAACATGCATGAGAGCTGCATATCATTTCATCTAGTAGAAAGAAACTAGTTATTCCTTTGATCATCATCTTCTCATGGTTTTCTTCGTTCCGTAGCCAATATTATAACCATCTACTTATTGAATATATCCACATGTTACCAAAACTGTGTACAGGTAGAGCTGCCGGAACCTCCCATAGGTGAAGGCAAATGTTATCAAGCTAATTGTAGTGATCTGAGGCCTACTCTCGAGTGGTCTCTAGCAAAAGGTTGGACGGTCCCTCTTTCACAGGTAGCTGATGGATTTTAAATTCTTTCTTTAGATTATTTCTTTAGATATCTGTGTATTTAAGTGATAGAATATATTGAGTATAGGTGACTCATGATTGTTTTCCCAGGGTAGTATATTTACTTTATATTATAATGAAGTGCAGTTTCTGGCATAATTTATTGTCTATAATATTTTTATGTATTGAATAATATGTTTATTTTATTGTTACTAGGCAAACGGAAAAGGTCGGCATGCTGCTCGTCTACTTCAACATTATAAATCTGGTACTGTTTATCTCTTGTGCATATGTTACTCTGATTGTTGCATGTGTAGAAATGGTTGTCATTTGCGTTCAAAAAAATAGAAATGGTTGTCACGTGGTTAGCTAATCTGGTAGTGTTAAGATTACAGCAGTTAGCTAATTTGTGATGCAAATACAAGAAATCCTAGTAGCATAGGATGAAATGTTTTTTCCACTAAATGAAAATTACAAACATAACATTATAGAGAAAAACAAAAAAAGATTGCATATCTCCTTTTCTCTCCCATGCCTCTGAACCAGCGCTTGCAAGCCTGCAAAATTGTGTTGCATTTCATCTCTTCCTTCCTTTTCCTTATCAAAGCTGGGCTATTTAGTTAATCCAATCCGTTGATCCTTTTTGCCCTTCTTTACATTGTTTGTATAGGGATCTGTTATAAAAAAAAAGGACTTTACTGTGGTGTCACTTCCTGCAAATTATATATGTTGTTCTAGTAAAGGTACCATCTTCACTGATCTATCTCAAAATGTTTGCAGAATCAGATGATGAAAATGACGACAATGATAGCTGTGACGCCCGGAAATCGTTGTGCAGAGCTTCAAATACGCCTGAGGAAGCTCCAGGCCCCATGATCCCTGCACCTCCGTCAGCCACAAACAGCGCTTCCAGCCACATCTATCAGAAGGACACTACTGTCACGTCCACAGAGGACCTGAAGCCCAGCTCAACATCCAAGTCACCATGCCCCAGCCATGACGCCCAAGCTGCTCCAACCAGCAGCCAACCTGCAGGGATCGGGATTTCCATCAAGCAGAAACCGGTTATTGGAGTCTCAATCAAGCAAGAGGACTCGTCCTTGACAGAAGGTGAGGTTGATGGTGGCCTGGAAGAGTGCCTGGAGAGTCTGGGTACGATCAAAGCTAGAAGGTGATGTCGCTGAGTAACCACTTCCGTTGTGTCGTGAGTGAGGGCCTGTTTGGATGAGTTAGGGCTAGTTACTAGTTGGGCTAAAAAATGACTCAAATTAGCCAAGGTTAGTTAGCTAGTTGGCTAACAACTAGTTAAAGTCTTGTTTAAAAAAACTAACCTACTTATTATCCCTTCTATTCAGATGCACTAGAGCTAATTTTTAGCTAACTAATGATTAGTCCTTGTATCCCAACATGGCTAGAGTTCGGATGCAATTCTTGAGACGGCACGGACCTTAAATTCTTGATTTGATCTTCAACCAAACCACCCTTTTTATGAAAGTGGAGAGTGGTCTTATTCAAATTCGAAGCGCTTCGTAATCTTTAACCAGTTTTGTGCTTCAATATAATTTCCTAGAGTAAGCGCTATAGCTTGTTTTCAATACTAAGCAGCTTGATCAAACCAAGCTTCCGCAATTTTCAAATTGCCCTGTAGAACTTATGCTCACAGTAACCAAAGTATGACATCTGATGCGGGACCAACGTGCAGCACGATGAGCAACTCGACGTCGCAAAAAGGCAAAAACAACCAAGTGCTGAGTGAGCTGCGAAGTACGTAGTGCTGAGTGAGCGAGCTCCAAAGTGATGAATGAGCTCATTGGAGCTTGCCCGTCGCTAATTGTTCAATATGAATGAGCTCCACGCAAGTGCTAAAAGTAAATGAGCCCTTCGGAGCTTGCCAATTGCTAATTGTTCAATCAACCTACCTTAAAGAGGGGCAGAAACGAATAAGAGCATTTCAATACGAGCATTTCTTGAGCGACAACAAAGTGAAGCAGGGTAACACACGAACATCAAAACCCAACGCATCACTCGTCAGAATGGCGATAACAAAGTGAAGGAACACACAAACATAAAAATCCAACACCAACACATCACTTGCCAAAAATCCAAAAGGATCATCTCTTACAATAGTCTCCAACTGGCATGCCAAACATAATGTTAAGCGGCTAAGTGCACCTCCATGTCTCCATCAACTCAAACCAGAGTTCAAAGCAGGATACAACTACCAATGTCCCAAATAAGGAAACAGCAGGCAATCTAATAACCACCATCAAACTCCAGTGATACACATACACCAAGGTAATATTTGGAATCCCCAGACTTCTTGCACTACATGACGTAGTAATGCTGGGGAAACATCAGTGCCTTCTTCTGGGTGGGGTCCTAGAACGAGCTCTTGGTGGTGACCTGACAGAAACACAGAAGTACCAAATAAAGTCAGCAATATTTCATTTAGTTAGTGGCTGGGCAACAAGCCGAGCATCAACAAAGAACTGAGGGGAAATAGTAACAGTAGACCCCTTGTATATCTTATAATAATCACAAGGAACAGGGGGCATCTAATAAGCAATTATATTGAGGCAAGCCAAATATAAGAAAACTGAGAAAGTTAACATGGCTCTTCTGGAAATGCCAGGCATTGGTAAGACAACACCTTAAGAGGAAAAAATGTCTCTGGAAAACATACTCAGAAGAACCACTCACCAATGACAACATGAACTGGAACCTCTAAGAACCAAGCAGGTAACCTACTTTTTACCACATATTCTGGAAAGTCGTAAGCATGATACCTTTCGATAATGGATGTAGAGCCAATTTCCACAACAACAACAACAACAACAACGCCTTTTGTCCCAAGCAAGTTGGGGTAGGCAAATGAAAGGTCAATAACTTTTACTGCAGTCAGTTTTGGTTTCTAATATGCTAACCTAACGTGCTCCAGTACTTGCATACCAGTTTCAACTCCATGTTGATTCAGTGCAGTTTTAACTAAAAAATATCAATCCATAACTCTAGTCAAATTGGCTTGTCACTGGTGCAATTAGCCCTGAAAATTTCTAAAACCTCCTTCCATCCCCAAATCAGGATCAGATCAAACCTTTCTTCAGATATTATTAAACACCAACAAATATTGAGCATTGTGAAACATGTACTACCCAAATATTTGGGTCCAACAAACCAACACAGCTAGTACAAAAAGGGGAAGGAATCCAACAAACTAACACAGCTAGCACAAAAAGAAGTAAAACTAGTAGTGACCTTGCCCTGTTTTTCCCATACCAAAATTGCAGGGGAAAAAAGAAGCAAATACCTTTTCCGAGTATTTCTGCGCTTGGCAGGGCCACTGCTAAATGCCCAATCGACACTCATTGTTTGTTTATAAAGCTCAGCTCCATCCAGTTCTTTTATTGCAGCCTGAGCTTCTTCAAACTTCTCATATTCAATCAAAGAGTACCCCTGTACAGAGAAAGGGGCAAAAGTAAAAACCAATGCTTGAGAGAAGATAAAAAAACCTGGTATTTAAACAACAGATACCACATATAAAGGTACTCATTTAGTCATTTGCAAGATCACATATATATAGGAGTTTCCACCCTAAGTCGTTTGCTAATTACTATCAAGGGATGCTTTCAAGAATTGTAAGTTAAGAATGTCAAATTCTAAAATGAGGAATATTGTGATGCAGGCAGCAAGCGAGCAAGCTAAAGAGTATTGAAGTAAAAATAAAACAGACCTTGACAAATCCGGTACGACGGTCCAAATTCAAATGCAGGTTTTTGACCTGCCCAAATTCTTGGAAAGCATTTTGAAGGTCTTCTTCTTGAGCTTCTTCATGAACTCCAGTGACCAACACAATCCATCCTTCAATTGCTGCAACAAGAGAACAAAATAAACATACATGAACTCAAAGTGGAACTAATTACATCATTGAGAAGAACCTTCTACAAAAGTAAAAGAACTCTGCAGACTTCATTAAGTTATTTTTTTTTGAAAAACAGTGTGATTATTTTACCTAGAGTACAAGCAGAGTACAAATTTATAAAGGCACATCTAACCAATCACAGTTCAACTGGTGATAGATTTTTTTGAGAAGCTACTAAATTTTGTGACGTGGGCAAACCTGGGCATCGAATTAACATGAACTAAAAAGTTTCGAGATTTCATATTCCCAGTCATGCACTATTTAAAACTCACATACAGGTAAAAGAGAGGTATAAAGCTCCAAATGAAAGGATGCTAGGGAAAGAACAAAACAAAACACTAAGAGGCTCAGTTGTGCCTACAGGAACTCAGAATTACAGAATCAAATAATGGTGTATAAACAGTAGTCAGGTTGAAAATAACTCTCTTCGTATCGTATAGCTACAAGAAAAAGTAAAAGAATTTTTATATCCTCAGCCCATCACTAACACCTAACAAGCTGATTAACATTGATACATTGACAGTCTTCAGTTCACATCAAGAACCAACCTCTATGGTGTTAAAAAGAACTGATAACCAAAAGGCAGAAAGATAAACAGACCAACAAAGAACATAATACTCTGCGCACATTACCATGTGATATGAGTAAAATGAACAATCATGCTCACAGAGGGAACTGAAATTTCCATTGGAAATAATATAGAAGTTCCCTAGACAAACCCTAGAAGAAATCAGAGTAGTCCATATTTGAAGTGGAAACTAACCCAATGTAGAATTAATTGATCAATGTGAAACCTTTGGGCTCTTTGAACCCCATTAGACATTGGCCTTGACTAAATCAGAAAAATGATGAGGGAAAAAACAGGGAACAATCCACTGCAGCAACCCAAAGCTCCACTTCCACATCCACATAAAATTTTTTTGATCTTTTCCACATCGCAACAAGTACTGCTAACTGGCCCATGGAACTAACGGATCCGCTCACATTACAAAGAAAGCAATACATCAAGGCAGCACACATACCAACTTACATAGGCTTTTGGATCCTATAATAGAGTTGAGATCAAACAATCCTACTTGCCTCATCATCAGTACCAAATCGCCAAGAAAACCTAATCGGTTCAAGCAAATCTTTGAGGAAAAAAACAAAGAAAGAGAGGGGGAGGCGTACATTGGATGGGTCCCGGGCCGCCGAGAGAGTCGAGGTCGGCGCGTCCCCCCGCGCCAAAGCGCGAGTCGCGGGGTGCGGAGGAGTTAGTGTTCTCGCGGAAGCCGCGGCCCTTGGTCCTACGCGGCGCGTCGTCGCCCGCGATGGTGGAGCGGAGGCGGGAGGCGGGGGCGGGGGCCGGCGCCGGATCCGGCCCGGCGTCCTCGTCCATGAGGTCGTCGTCGTCGAGGTCGAAGTCGACCACCTCCACATCGGCGCTCGTCACCGCCGCCATCGCTGCCGCTGGCGCCGCCGCCGCCTGGGTTCGGTTGGATCGGGTTGGGGGGAGGAGGAGACGAGACCTACTACGGCTACGGGTTTGGGATTTTTGGTGTTCGGGAATAGCGACTTAGCGAGTCGCCGAGTCGGTGGGGCGTGGGGTAGGAACCCCTGAGATATTCTTTTATGGGAGGGTCGTTTTCAGGAGAATTTTTTTTATTTTTAGCCCAAATTTGAAATAAATTTTAAATTTAACCCTTGTTTCAAAAAAATTTTAAATCTAACCCGTTTGGCTCCGCCACCATGCATGACGGGGCAAATGCACTGAACCCCGCCATGCATGGTGGCGGGGTACACATCCGACGTGGCAGGGGTGGCAGAGCACCTCGCCAGCGTGGCAGGGGTGTACCCCGCCATGATGCATGGCGGGGTTGCCCTAACCCGCCATGATGCATGGCGGGGTACAGCCCCGGCCATATAAAAGCCCGGGCACTTCTTGTTTTTGGTCATTCACCCATTCCATTTCCCGCAGCGCCCCAGGACCGAGCTCCCCTCCCCTCAGCGGCCTCCTCCCCGTCAGGTATCGGCCCATCGTCGCTCCTTGTTCCGGCCACCCCTTCTCTGCATGTATCGTTTTGTGTTGAAATCGTTTCGTTTTATTAGATGGAGGACTCGTATCGTGAGTCGATTTGGAGGAAAAAGGGTCGTCCTAGAGAGATGTACCCCGACGTGTCTTGTAAGGATGCGCCCGTTCCTCCCGAGGAACCTATACCTAACTGTGATTGTGGTCATCCGGCACACGTGGGCCAGTCGAGACATCCCGATACTGCGGCTCGTTGCTTCTACATATGTTATAGTTGTAGCGTAAGTAATTGTGCCCTTTGTTGTTCTTATTGGTTGCTGATGTTGTATTCGCGATGAGATAATTGAAACTTTTGTATAGCCCTACTTCCGGTGCTTTTTTTTTCCAATGGATCGATGGCCCGGACAAGTTTGATCCAAGGATTCTCCTTTTCTACCCCGGCATTGATCATTGCAAGCGTGAGGTGTTTACTCGCTGGGTTCCGCCCCCTCCGAACCCTCCTCCTATGACGGACGAAGAGAAGGCTGTAGCATCGGCACGGCGGCTCGAGAATCCTCCAAAGTGCCTTTGCGGAGAGCAAGCCGTGATAAACCCACGCAATGAACAAGAGTTCATTTGTCCTATACGACATGAGGTAAGGTTTGAGTGAACCTTGGAATGTCATGTCCTATATGTGTGTTTTACTGTTTTGATTTTGTAGGATCATGATTTTCCAAAGTGCCGTTTCAAGGAATGGATCTATGGTCCAAAGAGCCATTGGTCGGAGCCGAAGAAGAATGTGGAGGTGCCAGACTGGAAGAAGAAGAGGAGGTCTATTGCGCCTCCTGTGATGTGCAAATGTGGTGTTGAAGCTAGCTACGGCCTTGTCCCTTCAGGCCTTGGTATTGGGCACTTCTGTGGCCACATGATCGATTATGACGAGGTTTGCTAGGACTGTTGATAGTTGGCGGTTATGTTTTATTTTGTTAACTCTGGTACGCTAACTTTGTATTCATCTATTTGTTGCAACAGAGCACTCGGAAATGCAAGTGGGAATCATATGATGATGTGTATAATTTCAAGAAAGAGTATAAGACAATGGTAGCAGTTCGCAATAGCAGAGGATATCCTGCAAGCTACGTCACTGATTTCGTTAAGAGCCACAAGAAGAAAATGCTACGACGGGCCCAAGACCTACGTGTTCGTAACCCGGAGAGTATTGCGTGGAAGAAGTGGTACGAGCAAAAGAAGAAGGATGTAGAGGAGTACCAAGCACGGAAGGCTGAAGAGGATGCAAGGAAGGCTGCAGAGGAGGCTGCGAGAGCACAGATGCAAGGCTTGAACGATACTATTGACTCATTATGTGCGAGTGAGTCATTGCGTTTTTGGAAAGTTAAACTTCTTTGTTTTACTGTCAATAAAGTCATTGCAAAGATCCTGTTAATTGTTTGCATTTTGTACTTGCAGAGATTGGATGCACCGGCGGCTGGGAAGCAGATATGGCTCGTGCTAGGTACACGGAGAATAGGACAGTAAAGCGGCACGCAGGAGTTGGTGCCACCGCAAGTCGTCCCATAGTGGTTGACGAGCAGGCCGAGCCGGAGGAAGACGACGACACCGGGAGGATAGGCGAGCTCATTCGTCTAGCCGAAGAATTGGGCTACCCTCAGGACGAGGATGCGTACGACATGGGAAGGATAGCCGAGCTACTTCGTCTTGCAGAGGAGTTAGGACCGATGCCCGAGGAGGAAGTTGCAGTAGAGGAGGGTCAGGCAGCGTACCAGAGCCATAAGACACCGCTGTTCGACGCATGGGGGCCAACAGACATGACCCAAGAAGAGGCTGAGTTGTACTCTCAGGCCGCGGACGAGGCGGAGGCGGCTTACTACCGGCGTCAGGCCTCTCAAGCCAAGGCAGTCGAGGCCACCAAGGGTAAGGAGGTGGTAGTGGAGGATTCAGAGTCCGAAGACGAGTTGCTTACGCAGTGGTGCACGTAATTTGATTGACTTACAAGTGTCTTTGTAATAATTTAAATTGCCACGTCTTCACGTTGTCGTTGTTAGTGTTTGTCGTTTGTAGTGGCTTAGAAACTTTGTGTCATGTACTTTGTCAGTGTTGTACTTTGAAACATGTCATTGTAATATTTGCATTATCACATCGTCATGCGTTTCATTTGTTGGTCCACTCACTAAGATTGTTATTTGGGTTATCGCGGCAGTGTATAAATACAGTTTCTTAGTGCAGTTCGTGCGCGGTCGAAGTTTCGGGGCAACCCCGCCATGGGTGAGGGCGGGTTAGGGGTACCCCGCCATGGTACATGGCGGGGTTCCCATACCCCGCCCCCACCCATGGCGGGGTTGCCCTAAAACTTCGACCACGCAGGACCTTTCTTTCGTCTTGCGTCAACGCTTCATGTTGAATAATTGCGTCAACTGATCGTCACAAATAATTGCGTTTACGGCAAAGATTAAACGAATGTTACCAACTACATTTGTCGAATCGAAATAACCAAGTAGACATAATTGTTCTAGCACTACATATTCAATTGTTCGAAATAACCAACTGCTGCTACACCTACACATAATTTAATTGTTCTAGCACTACATATTGTTTGAGTACTCTACTAATCGCTAGGGGTGTAGGGGTCTCGCGGTCTCCGTCGCCTCCTTGGATTTGTAGGGACCACGTTGCTTCTCCAGCCAACGTCTGTGCGGTCCCGTTGCTGCCTCTCGCGCTGTCGCCTATGTCCACGATCGAGCTGCTGCGTCGACGACGGCCCCTGCAAGCAAGCAACCTTATCAGCTACTATAAATGTTGATCTAAGAACAGTACAATTACAGAGAAAGCAAAGCATACGAACCTGTTGCTCGGCTGGTGTGTAGTTCTCCTGCTGTGTGTAGTCGACCCCCTGTGTACCAAAAGGAGCACCGTAGAGCTGTGAGGCACCCATCTCCTCGTGACCGGTGTAATCCCACTGTGGAACGTCCTCTTCGTCGTCGTCGTCGTCGCCACTCGTCGTGTCATACTGAAGTGCCTCATCCACATCGTCCGGAGCCGCTGGACCCTTCCCTCTATCCTGCGGAGTACGAATAGACGAGGACGCAGCCCTGGTGTCGCTAGTAGAAGCAGCTGTGGTGGACATCGTCTGGCTCCTGGACCACGTGGGGTTGTACGGTACGTCCAAAGTCGTATCCACACAGCTCAGCTTTTGAGCCAACTTTTTGCAGCCTTTTTTCATTCTCTACAGATTTAGATGACAACAAGCATTATTAAGCATGAATTTTAAAGGTAACTGAGTTGTAGTCACGAATGTTACTATGAAAAGTACCTTTACAAAGGCACGAAGAGGGTTGGTCTTGTCGTCCCTAGTCCGAAAAAGTTGCCTGGAAGCTTCCTCGGAGTAGTTCGACAACTGTTGTGCCTACAACATCACACAACGTTAACTCGATCATTTCAATTGAAATTTAAAACCCTTACCTCGTTTGAGAATATAAGTGCAAAGTACTTACCACGTATCTATTGAGAGGGGCCCTCAGAAGTTGTGTTTGCCCCCTTTGCGCATCGTCGAACGCATCGGCGATGTCATCCTCATCGGCCGCATCTGTAGGCATGTTTGTGTACGGGACCATGAGATGAGTCCTCGTACTTCGCTGCAGCCATTGAAGGTACTCCATCCATCTTGCCGGGTGGTGTGGCGGAATTGCGTTGATCTGACGACGAGTCCTGTTATACCATCTGTTCAAATATGTTTCGTGCGTCAACGCCCAATTCTTCTGCGTTGTGCGAAGCCTCCGATCGATCCTGCATTGCCATATTGCATTAGAAATGAGCCGCATAAGTAGAATAAACATATTGCCATCGTACCCATGCAGCTGAGCGTTGGTGGAGTACAGCGGTGGAATTCCTTGCAACCTCCCGAACTGTCTGTAAACCCTAAAAGGGTAGTGCATCTCGACGATATGGAAGAAGATAAGTGGCCCTTCGTAAAGCCACTCGTCCGCTTCCTCCTCGCAGCGCGGGCTAAGGTAGTCCTCTAGCTCCCACCTAGACCACGGTGTCCATGTTACCTGCAAAGTAAAGAAACTTAATTAAGTATCAATCTTATTGATAGTGCCTTTAGTAGGAAATGTTGATATAACTTACGTAGTTGTGTGTCAACACGTCTATCGCATCCGTGTACTGCTTGTACCTCCTTTCCAACTCGCCCCTCACTATCTTAGCGTCTTTCCAGATGAAAAGGGCGGTGGGGCGAACGTCTTGATGCTGCCATTCCTGCAAGTTTACACAAACAAGGTGTCAGTAATCTCTTTAGTCGTATGACGATAACAAAGTTGTCAATGTACTCACAGGCAAACGCAGAGGTTGAGTAGGCCTCCCAACCGGAAACCGCTCCCAAATCCATACTTGCAGTAGGTATGAGCAGCCACCTAGGTTAGCATTGTTCGCCTGGCGACGACAGGCGGTACAAAGCTGACGATATGTCCAAGCAAGGACCGCGGTACCCCAGCTATACGATGCAATATTCTCAAGTGGCTGGATTAGGATCCTCAAGAAAATCCAGCTGATGCTGTCGCCTGAGGAGTCGGGGAACAAGAAAGCGCCCAAGAAGTGCCACAGCCACACCTTTGCATATACCTCGACCTCATGATCTGGAGCACCCAACGGAGGCCCTGCACCAAAGTTTTGGATTATCCAAGACGACGACACTCCTGATGTCTTCCTGCAATTGGAATTGAAGCATTATTGTAAAAAAATAGATGTAGCTGAAATGATTGTATCAGTGATTTCAATGGGGTGCAAATATGAACTTACTTTGTGCCTTTAACTTCTGCCTCTGATGGCCTCCTACCACAGAACTGCTCCACCAACTGTACCCAATTAGACTCGTCGGCGACCCCCGTCACCGGATGACCAGCCAAACTGAGGCACAATATCATCTTCACATCTTGCATCGTGACGGTCATTTCCCCACATGGTGTGTGGAAGGTGTGCGTCTCCGGTCTCCACCTGCATCATTACAAGTTTGTGGTTATAGGCAAGTTCACAGCCTAATTTTTCAAAACAAAGACAATAGATGGAAAAAGCAAGGTTACCTATCCACAAAGGCAGTAAGAAGGGCAGGGTCAAGTGTGGGGAGTGAACTGTTGTACACCCGAACGATCTCAATGAAGCCCGCCCGCTCTATGTAGGGCGCGTATCGCTCGTCCCAGCTATGTACGCGGTGCGTGCGAACACGAAGCGGATGCAACGGCCTCTGCAGCTTCGACAAGGCCTGGGCCCGGTGGTCCTTGTCGTAGTCAGTCTCAAGGAGGCTAAAGCGTGGATGAGGAGCCCGCGCCTCCATCTTGCAAGCCTGAAACTCCCTGTTCGTAAAAAACAAAGAAAACATTAATAACATTAGAACAATTAACAACGTTATAAAAAAATAAAGACAAGTACAAATAAAAATTATAATATTATAAATGCATGTTTACAATATATACCACCTCTTGTCTCGCCCGCCTATGAAATCTAGCGTTATGACCAGGATTCTTGCAAATGGAGCAAAGGTTCTGCGCACGTTCTTCGTCAAAGTCCCCGCCACCATACATATCGGCGCCGTAACCTTTCATACTGTCCATATCGCCTTTCAATCGCTTCTTCTTCCTCCTTCCCTTCCCTACCTTCTTCAGGTCCGGATAAGGCGCGTAGTCCTCACCATAGTATGGAGGCCACTGTGACTCGTCAAGGTATGGCTCGAAACTCTTCTCCCAAACTTTGAGGGTGTTGGCACGGAGATACAAGGGTGACATGTACGGTGCAACTGTGTGGTCAAAACCTCTAAGCCAACAAGAGGTGATCATGTGTGAGCAAGGGGCATGCATGATCTGAGGGACGTTGCAACTGCATTCTACTTTACCAAGATCGACACGGTACGTTCGGCCGCCAAATCGTTCGCCGCCCAGGTTTGTGCCCCCTCTAGCTCGTACGCAGAAAACAAGCATGTCCCGTCCATAAGCCTCGGCAACCTGTTGTTTGGCCAATTCCTCAGCCTCCTTCAAATATTCGTGTGCCGCCTTGCCCCATCTTCCAAGCTCCTCTTCATTCCTCAGGGCTAGGCCATACCGCTTAACAAAATACTCATTGCACTTCCTAAAAGAGAACTCGACAATACCAGACACTGGAAGAGATCGAACGCCTTTGAACACACGATTGAAAGACTCAGAGGAGTTTGTTGTCATGATGCCGTACCGGAAGCCGCCCTCATCAAATGCTAATGCCCACTTGGCTTTATTTTCCATCTGCTGGTCTAACCATGCCTTGCCAGCTTGGTTAAGCATCTTCTCTAGTTCTACCATAGTCTCGTTGAACTCGCGTTCCGTACGTTTATTACAAAGCTCCTTTAACTTGTCAGCCACATCCTTTTTGCGTTGACGCCGCCAGAAATTGGCGGCAAAATGTCGCATGCACCAACGGTGCACTAGAGCCGGGTGACCATCAATGTGTTCATCGGCTGCATTTAGAATTCCAATGTGACGGTCCGAAATCAGACAAATGGTGCGAGAAGGGCCAAGCACATGAACACGGAGCAGACGCATAAACCATGACCATGAATCGTTGTTTTCCCCCTCTGCCAAAGCAAAAGCCATTGGTACTATCTGGTTCTCTGGGTCTACAGCAGCAGCCATCATCAATGTGCCCCTGTATTTGCCGGTGAGGAACGTGCCATCAACAAGAACAACTGGCCTACAATACTGAAATGCATGTTTGCACTGATCGAAATACCAGAACACACGGTACAGAATATGCCTCAACGGGTTCTGAAGATAGAACCCTCCTGTGTATATGAACGATCTCATGCCAGGGTTGAAGTGTTCCATCGCACGCAAAATGCGTGGAACCCTGTTATAGGCTTCCTCCCAGCTACCCCAACGAATTGCCAGGGCAATTTGCTTTGCCCGCCAAGCCTTTCCATACGTGACCTCATACCCAACAAATGTGACTATGGTCTCTTGCAAGAAAGGCACTGATACGTCGTTGTCCTTATCTACAAGACCCAATATACGGCGGGCTAGATACCGAGCCGTTAACTGGGGATGGTACCTTTTACCCTCATTAGTCTGGCATCTGTGCGGCTGTTCCACCGAAGTTACCTTCCACTTACCATCACTCCGCCTCTTTCGTGCATTTAACTTCCACGAGCACGGGAATCCAGCCTTACATAATATGTGGAATTTTACCTCCTTGTCGGAATGCCGAACCGTGTAAGGCCTATGATGATACACAGCATAGTCCTGAAGGAACAACTTCATCTCCGACATCGTATTAAAAAGCATTCCCTTCCTCAGTATTAAATTTTTATGGTTGTACAATGATTCCTTACACATCTACAAACCCGTGTCACAAACTGCCATATGCGACATACTTACATCGATATAATTTGGCACACCGGTAAAAGGCAAGCCAGCCTCCCTCAGCTGTGTAAGCTCTGCCGATGTATAAGAGGGTGGTGCAACGTATTGTTGTGGCTCCCTAACCCTGCTCCATCCTTCATATTGCACTCCATCATCTGGATAACCGGTGGCTAAGGTGCCCTGACTCTGCATGCCATGAAGTACCTCAAGCGGTACTCCTGAGGGCATGCCACGAACTGGTGTACACATGGCAGGTGCACCTCCAGAGGGCATGGCTTCAACCGATGCTCGCATGGCATGGGGACCTCCTTCCTCATTTCCTGAATCGTCCGAATCTGTGCTAACATCATCACCAATCATTTCCTCCGCTGCCGCCTCCTCCTCCTCCTGTTCAAACTCGTCTACATCAAAATCATTGCTTATATGACCAAGTGGAGGAGAATGAACCCGCTCCTGCGTCAAATTACCATCCAAGTCCATACTCTCCATAGTTTGTTGCATCTGCACACCACAATCTCCTAGAGTATCACTGTCCAAGGACGGCTCCTCATTCTCAACATTCTCCAGCACCAACTCAGCCATGCCGACATTCGAACCTTGGATGACCCTATTGTATCGGGACCACTATGCTTGGTTGCACAAGTCCATCATCACATAGTGTGCCCTATTCTTTCCAACATCGAACCTACCCTTTAGTGTGAAAGCCTCGCCAAACTTCAAACTCAATCGGTCACATAGATCGCGGAAACTAGGGGTGCCATCAAACCATTCCAATTCTTCATACATATCCTCAAACTGGCAATCCTCTCTCCTAACACTTCCTCCGTAAAAAACTCTTACACCGTAATCCATCTACAAAACGATTTGACATCTCATTATTAACTAATTACCGTAATCCATTATGGTACCACTAATTACTACATAACTAACTAAATAATTAATATTACCTAATAAGTCAACTGTGTCGTCAATAACAAATCATCGTTACCAAACTAAATAACTTAATAACTAATATTACCTAATAACTAAATAACTAATAGGTACGTAACTAAATAACTAACAGTACCTAATAAAATCCGAATAACTAATAATCGTTAACTAATTAACTAATACCTAAACAACTAATAATCGTAAAAACTAATAATTCAATATCTAAACAACTAATAATAACTAAATAACTAATAAATAACTAAACAACTAATAATTCAATCACTAAACAACTAATAACTAAACAACTAATAATCGTAATAATTCAATAACTAAATAATACAATGACAAATAAATAAATAACTAAAGAAATAATAAAAACTTATTGATATTTACTACAAATAAATAATTGAAACGACAAAGTAAACAAAATTACCGTAAAAATTATCGGGGGGTGGCGGCGCGGGAACGAATGCCGGAGACGCGGCCGAGGGCGCGGTCGCCGGGGGCGCGGGAGACGACGCGGTGGCGTGGACGGCGGTTGCGGGCAGCGGCGTCGCGGCGGGCCACGGCGTCGCGGCAGCGGGGTCGCGGCGGGGGGCGGCGAGGCGCGGCCGGGGCGCCCGGAGGGCGGTGGGGCGCGGCCGGGGCAGCCGGGGGGCGGTGTGGCGCGGCCGGGGCGGCCGGGGCGTGGCGGAGCTCCTCCGGCGGCGCGGGGACGGCGCGGGGACGACGGGGGGCGGCGGGGCGAGGCCGGGGCGCCCGGAGGGCGGTGGGGCGCGGCCGGGGGAGCCCGGGGACGGTGGGGCGCGGCCAAGGCGCGGGGAAACTTCTCCGGCGGCACGGGGACGGCGAGGCGACGGCGGAGGCGGCGGAGGCGGCGGACGAGCACACAACCGAGCGGGCGGGGGCGAGGCCGGGGCGCGGCTTATATTTAAGCCGCGCCCCGCCGTGGCCGGTGGCGGGGTACACCCCGCCATGATCGGTGGCGGGTTAGGCGTACCCCGCCACCCATCATGGCGGGGTACGCCCCGGGTGACGCCACGTCACCATGCCACGTCGGTTGTCTACCCCGCCACCATGCATGGCGGGGTTCAGTGCATTTGCCCCGCCATGCATGGTGGCGGGGCCAAACGGGTTAGATTTTAAAAAATTTTGAAACATGGGTTAAATTTAAAATTTGTTTCAAATTTGGGCTAAAAATAAAAAAAATTTCAGGAATGGTTTTTTTTATTGATACCATTACAATTCTCGGTCTTTGCAGAAATACCGTTATAATTCCGCTATATGAAAACATATCATTACAACTTCGTGAACCTCGGACGAACGCCACTGTGTACGCTCGACGACGTCTTCGGCCCAGCTGCAGGCCTCTCCGACGAGAACGTATTTTCGTATGGACGAGGCTGCCCTCTGGTCAATTGGATATGGTCCACGACGCTGACCGGTCTCTCTCATCCTCCTCGTCACGGTCCTTCCCTTTCATCCTCCTCATCGCGCCCGTCCGCTAGGGTTGCCGCGCCGGCAGCTCCGACGTGGTGCCGTGCCAACAGCTCCGTCGTCGTGCCACACCGGCAGCTCCGTCGTGGGGCCGCACCGCCACCGCCGCTTGCCCGTCCATGGCCACCTCGGCTTTGAGCTCTGCACAGCCAGGGAGGAGTCTCCCTCTCATCGACTGCCCGCAGTGCCTGGTGCCGGTGGTCAAGTGCAAGAGCCAGAAGGACAACATCTACTACAAGTGCCCAAACAGGTATGGTAACTTATAGTTTGAGGAAGCATATGAGCTGTACTTGCGCAATAATCATGCAAATCTTTTGGATGGTTCTGGTGGTGTTCATGTCGTCTAGCAGCCTACTGCTACTAAGGGTTCCAGCAGCCTATTGCTGAGTTGAAGATGGTAAAGCTTGATTTGAAGCTACAGCTCGGTGACATTAGAGTGGAGATTAGCAACCTAAAGACTGAAATCAAAGAATGAAGGATGAGGTTAAGAAGGGAAAGAATCCAATTGTGTTGGACAATGTAGCTGTTGTTGCTGTGATCTTGGCAATGTTTGTAGCTGTCATGGTGGCAATTGTGTGGAACAAATAATTCATGTAATTTAGATGTATTGGCTACTGTTACCTTAGAGTTTGGTTAGACTTACTGCACTATCATGTAACTTGGCTTTTGGGCTATAATTGGAGCTATGTTTCATATCAAGTAACTTGGCTTTTGGTCTGTAATTGGCTTTTGGTTAGACTTACTGCACTATGAAATTTCCAGCAGCAATATATGAACAAGTTTCAATCACATATTTGTCAAGAACTTAGCATTTCACAGAAATTTTCAGTAGCATGTTTGCAGTAAATTAACAAGTTGATAGCAATCAAGTGAAACATCACATGAACATAGCCACTGAGTACACAGAAATACTGCATAAGTTCACAGAAATATTACATAAGTTCCAAGGTCATCAGCATTCACTACAGAATGTTACCAGGCCCAACAGTTTTCACTACAGATTATTCCTAGGTCAAATGCATCACAGACCATTACAAGGTTAGGTTTTTGTGCCCAAAATCAGCACAGACCATTACAAGTTTTTTGTGTCCAAAAGCTTGACACACCATTACAAGTTTTTTGACCCCAAAAGCATTTCCAAAAGCAGCCAAAAGACAAGGGGACTGTCAAGTAGCAAGGCCTTCAAACAAGCTTTTTGATGCTGGTCACAACAGTGGGAGCTGGGTCTGCCTCTGCCTTCTTCTTAACAGGTGTCTTCTTCTTTGTGGTAGTCGTCTTCTTCTTCTTCTTGACCTGTGAGGGACCAGCATCATCTTGTGTGGGCTTCTTCCTACATGTTGCAACAAAATTGCATTTAGTGCATATGAGTTGACTGAGGGTTCAGATTAATGCATTTTGTGTCAAAAATATTACCTTTTGTTCCTGCATGGGCCTCTTTCACCATCTTCACCAACTTCTAGTTCTTTGCAAGTTTTTTGAGAGTGCCCAAAATCACCACACCTTTTGTATCTCACCTTCTTGTGGGTGGCCCTTTTTCCATGTAGCCTCTAATCTTTACTGTTTTTGGCTTTCCTAGTCCTCTACCCAATAATGGTGGGTGCACTTTGAACTCAAGCTTCACTTCAGGCCACTGGGACCTATTAGGTATAGGTTCAATTCTGGTTTCATAAGCTTTCTTGAATGAAGCCACTGAGTAGTATTCATGGACATAATCTTCTATTTTTATCCCCCTATTGGACAATATCTAGGCCAAAGCATGTCTGCAGGGCTTCCCCATGACTTGCCATTCCCTGCAAGATCAATTGTGATTTTGCAGGTCAACTATATGTCGTTTTTGGTTGTTCCATTGGTCCAAAAGGGTAACTTCAGCAATGTCATCATCACTGACAGAGCATTTGATGACAATGAGCTGCTTGCTAATCACATTAAATTCCATAAGAACTTTTGAGAGAATCCTTTCATGCCACTACCTATCCAGTCTCTTCCTCAAGTACCTCTTCTCCATTATCAACTCCCTCAGCTTGTCCACTAATTCATGCAACAGCAGACCCTTAAACTTCTTCACTTATGCATTGAAACTCTCTGACACATTATTAGTCAAGTAATCACACTAGCTATTTTCAGAAAAACCACACCTATACCATATCCTACTGTGGTGCTTCTCAAGATACTCAATTGTGTCAGGTGCAAACTCAAATATTTTCTTCATATGCCATTGGAACAGTCCAGTTGTGTAGCTTCTAGCTGCTGGATACAGATGATCAGTGAAAAACATCACCTATGTAGTGCTTCATAAAATTCTGGTACAGGTGTCTCATGCATTCCCTATATTCAACATTTGGGAATACATTTCCTACTGCATTCTCTAGACCTTTACTAGCATCTGTACAAATAACCAGGCTTGGAACATCTCCAATGGCTCTGTGCAACTGCTCCAGGAACCATTTCCAGTTGTCCTCATTCTCAATGTCAAAAATTCCATATGCAGTATGATACAACCAGTTGTGCCCATCTACACCAGTTGCAGATGCCAACTGTCCTATGTACTTGCCATACAAATAGGAAGCATCAACACCTATAAAGGGTCTACATCCCTCTAGAAACCTATCAACACAAGGCTTAAGAGCTACAAAAATCCTTCTGAACCTTTGCTTGTTCCCAACCTTCTCTAACTCTATCTGTACTAGGCTGCCAGGTGATGACTTCTCAATATGAGCTGCCCAATTGAAAAGAAGCTAAAAACTCTCCTCATACTTCCCATGGATCTGCTCTAGTGCTACCTTCATGCCAGACCATGCTTTAGAGTACTTGAGCTTGATACCATAGTCATCCTCTAATTTTTCCTTACATTCCTTTGGACATTTAGATGGATTCTTCTTCAACCAAATCCCCTAACCTATCTGCACACCAGCCTTGACTTGTCATTTTCCCCTCTCTGAGTTTAGTAGTAGGACAATTATGAGCTTCAGGTAGTACTTTGATCTGCACACACACACAAGCAATGAAAGTCAGGAGCAAAACATAGAACTGTAGGGTAAGTAAATGATGTCAGAAGCATAAGAATTGCAATTTCACCTCTATTGTCTCGCCATAAAAAATTCTTGAAGCATGATGTAGCAGCAACGATATGCTACTGCTACGATACTATCATAGATCTGTTTAGAACTGGTAACTGGAGTTTATAGACTCCGGTGGCGATGGTTGCCATCGGCCAACTCGAGCCGAAGCTCGCTGCCTACGTATTTCTCCGGCAACAACCAAGACAAGTTTTCTCTCACTTCCTCACCCCCTCTTAAACGATACGGTTACAACCGTTTCCTCAACAGCACATTTCGCTAGGCGCAGCTGGCCAATGGGCTGGCCTCACTTGCTCCAGCTTTGGGTCGACAAACTTTGGATTGGGCTTCCTAGCCCGCTTGCTCTTCTTGGCTTCTAGGCTTGTAGAGGTCTTGCGCACCATGACATTCCCCCCTCCATAAGCAACGGCTTGTCCCCAAGCCGTGAAATCTGGAACAACCAGATGATTTCATCTTCATCTTTCCAAGTAGCCAACTTAGTATGAGTATCATGCCATTTAATCAACAATTGATAAGTAGTACGATGGCCTTTGTTGCAAACACGCCGATCCAAGACCAACTCTGGAGTATGCAATTCAGAGAACTCCGTAGGCAATGGAGAGAACATGAGAGGTGCAGAACCTGTTACCTTCTTGAGAAGGGAGACATGGAAAACAGGATGCACCTTAGACTGAGGTGGCAGCTTGAGCTTATATGCTACTGAACCCACTTTGGCTTCAACTTCATAAGGGTCGAAATATCTATAAGCCAACTTAGTGCAAATTCTTGTAGCCAGGGAGGATTGAACATAGGGTTGAATTTTGAGCCAAACAAGATCACCAACTACAAATTGCCTTTCAACTCGATGTTTATCAGCTTGGTGTTTCATCCGTTGTTGAGCTCTTAGTAATTGTTGCTGGACAAGAGTTGTAATAGTGTGGCGCTACTTTAACCAATCATCAAATTCAGGTATCACACAGTCTTGCTCTGGGTCAATACCAAAATGTCGAGGAGGGTGGCCATAAAGAATTTCGAATGGTGTATGGTTGAGAGCTGAATGAAAGCAAGTATTATACCAGAATTCAGCAAGATGTAGCCATTGGGACCATTTGGTTGGAGTAGAGTGGACAAAACACCTGAGATAAGCTTCAATGCACTGGTTCACTCTCCCAGTTTGTCCATCACTCTATGGGTGATAAGCTAAGGTCATACACAAGTCAGTGCCAGACAGCTTGAACAACTCTTTCCATAACATGCTGGTGAAGATTTTATCTCTATCAGAAACAATAGTTGTAGGCATGCCATGTAACTTGTAAACATGTTCCATGTAAAGTTTAGCAATGTGCAAGCCAGAGAATGGATGCTTCAGCTTAATGAAATGGGAGTACTTTGAAAATTTATCAACTACAACCAGAATACAGGTATACTGATCTGAGGATGGCAAACCTTCAATGAAATCCATCGTTACTACCTTCCAGGTCTGGTCAGGAATGGGCAGGGGTTGTAGAAGACCGGGATAGGGCACGTGTTCAGCCTTAGCCTGCTGACGGACCAAGCATGCTGCCACAAAGGCCTGAATTGTGTCCTTCATGTGTGGCCAATAAAAGATCTTCTTGATTCTCATGTAAGTCACTAAGAACTCTGAATGACCACTAATGGGGCTAGAATGTAACTGTTTAGTTACAGTATTCTGCAAGATATCAGAGTGACCCAACCATATGGCATTTTTGTACTTGATGATCCCCTGATCTAAGGAACAATGACCTTGAGGGTTTTGTACAGCTAGAGATTGCAATAACTATTGGGCAGAAGGTTGGTTGTCATAGCTATTTTGTACTGACTGCAGCCATGTTGGGAGAGCCACTGAGAGGGCAGACAAGACACCAGAATTGTATGTCATTCGAGATAGTGCATCGGCAGCACAGTTGGTGGTCCCTTTTTTTGTAAACAATCTTGTATTGAAAACCCATTAACTTGGTCATAGCTTTCTGTTGCCAGTAGGTGTTCAGCTTGTGATCTTGCAAGTGGATGAGACTTCTTTGGTCTGTCAGAATAGTGAACTTAGCTAGCAAGAGATAAGCCTTCCACTGTTCAATAGCAAGAAGTATAGCTAGACTTTCTTTTTCGTAGGTGGAGAGTCCTTGATTTTTGAGACCAAGTGCTTTGCTAACAAACGCAATAGGATGGCCATCCTATTGTAAAACAGCTCCAATTCCATAATCAGAGGTGTCAGTGTAACATCCCAGATGTTAAGAAATAGCTAAAACTTGATCATGAGCATCATCATGCATAAAACACCAAGCATTGTTGCATGAGTACATCATATGTTTCAAGTATAGCATGCATTTGTTTCTTATGTTGCACGGAAAAAGGTTCCTATGTTGCAGTAAACCAGTGTTTCACATGTTATAATTCCTATGTTGCATAGTAATGTTCATTTATAGCTTTGCTATGTTGCAAATAAGATGTTTCATGTGTTGCTTTATAATGTTTCATATGTATCCATAAGGTGTTTCACATGTTAGCTATGCTTTGTTCATATGTTTCATATGATATGTTTCACATGTTTCATGCAATAATAGATGATAAGGTTCTTTATGATTTTATATATGAGAATTGGCTTAAGCAAATAAAATTTTGTTCAAATACAAGTTGTAGTGTTAATTGTGCTTTACAATGTGGGATCTATGGTCGAAAATATTTCTAAGTTAAATATGTTAAAACTTGAGTCCCAATATTGAATCTTATAACTAATTTCTATACTTAGTCATTTATGGTTAAGTGATTGTCCTTAGTTATAAAGTTCAATATTTGGCACTTTATTAAATGAAATTTCATAAATAAAATATGCCCAACTTTTATTTCATTGATTGGTGTAATGCTTAAGCTTTGCTAATATGTTTTTAAGAAGTAATGTGTGACCTATGCTTAGTCCTAAATTAATTACTAAAGTGTGCTAACCAAAACAGTTTTAAAAACCTGAAACCGAAATCTCTTTCAGTTTCACTGAACCCTGGTTCGGCATTCAAAATCTCTTAAAGCTTTGATTTGTTGATAATGGTTCCTTAAGCAAAGGTGGAGAACTTGGATCAAGGAACAACTTTTATTTTAGGAGTAGATCAAGTTACTATATAAAAATTGGAGAGAATGGAGGAGGAAGTGGAGGGTTTCAGGCTGTTTCTGAAACTGCAGTTCTGTTTCAGTTCAGTGTTCAAAAGGCAGTTTCTTGTGTCTATCTTCCCCTTTCAAAATCTCCTCGACCTGGTCCGAATTGGAGTATGAACATGAAAGCAAAGTTGTAGAGAGAATCAAGGAGAACAACTTTTGTATTGGAAGATTTCCCTGTTCTTTTGTGGAATTAAGAGAAAAGAGGAGCTGAAGATGCACTATGTCACACCCATTTTTAAGGACAAAAATAGGATGCATAAAGTACTCATGTGCGCCCCAGGTCATGATCGCACACATAAGCAGACAAATTACATAGTATCATCACAGTGCTTATTACATAACGAATATATGTTTAAAACATAGTCTTGAACGATAAATAATAATATCTAGTAATATTCTCCAGCGGAAACTCCACACAGGGACACGGTTGACTGGTTGACACCAAGACTAGTACTCGTTACGATAATCCTCATCATAATCTTCATCTGTTATGGTGGAAATAGCAAGAGTGAGTCCATGTCGAACTCAACAAATATAACACAGGGTTCATGAGGCTCAAATGGCTAGACACTGTTTAACTGCGGTTAGCTTTTAATCTTATAACTTTCATTTGAGTAGCATCAAGATAAACCACTTCCCATTAGAGAACCAATGATCAATTGCAGTAATGATAACGAATAACATTAACAAGAGCATAATATTATTCAACAATAATTAAACATAGTATAACAATGGTGATCATCTATCTGTAGATGTTCCAAGGCCGCTCGTATCCGTGAGCACGGCTAGTATACCAGTTTTTAACTCTGCGCAGAGGTGTACACTTTCACTGTGAGTCATGATTTCCAAATGAGTGGGGAGATCAAGCCCAAACACCCAAAAATCATATAAAGCCACTCAAGAGTTCGTCTAACAAGTTAGGGCCATTAGATTCACTCGGCAGGCAGATGTAGAACCCCCCTTCCCAGTGGCACAACAACCGCAGCCTATACACACTAAGGACAGGGGCTCGCACTACACCCAACGTGGCAAGCCATTCTTACGCCATTTAAGGTAACCACTAACAAGCTAGAAAAGGTCTCTTGAACAACTAAAGCCAGAGCCATATAGCCCTCACAGCTGTACTGTCTATCCCGGATGATCACGTACAGATAAGTCCTTACGGAGAGTAACTAGAGCACCAAAAATAACACACAGGCTCTAGCCCCCTTTTAACAAAAATTAAACCATTTTAAAGATTGATTGCTTGATCCATTAATCATATTGCAAGATCATTGTTCTTAGTTTAAGCACTAGCCATAGCTACCCATATGCATTCCCAAGGTTGACAAGGAATCAAGATAACAATCACTAAGTTATAATCTCTAAGGTTGTCAAGGTAAGCACATGCATATGTATAATAATTCAATGAATAGGTAACAAGGATAGTCCTGTGTTATACTTGCCTTGATCAAAGCTCTCCAAATAGTACTGCTGACTTGGCTCAAAGTAATACTCCGAGTCGTCCAAGTACTGCTCACCTTCTATACTCGATCATCAATCAACAACATACATGCATCCAATCAAACATACACGAAGCAAACAAATAAATATAATTAGAACAGTACACCAACAGTAACAAAACAGTAATAAAAGTTTATAAAACTCTTCTACACGTTTCTACGATCACACAGACGCAAAGATCACCAAAATCGGAATTAAAACGTGAAAGTTATGAATTTTCTAAGATTTCCTATAGATAAATAAATACTTAATTATAAACTCGAAAAATAAATTATCAAAACTAACTGTAAAACTACACTAACATGTAGAGTTCGCAAATACGAACCTAACGCAATTTGAACGGATCAAATCGGAGTTGAAACGAAGATTTTATGACTAAAACAATTCTAGTGGCAAAACTGTAAATTGCTGAAAACGTATTTTTGATTTAACCGGATGAAAATACGCTTTCAAAATACAAAAACGTAATCTCAGCTTTACGCCTTGGGACCGCGGGTTGATTCACTGAAAACTAAGGGTCTCTTTAACAAAATTGCCATCGAAAGGGTATGATCTAATCTCGTGCGTTGATTTCAAATCGAACGGCTCACGATCACCTACAACTCCACAGTCACAATTCCGGCCGCCATCTCCAAGTCCGGCCACCGGCCGCCGTGCCCGCCATGGCCGCCTCGCCGGAGTCCATCGGCCACGTCGTTCCCGACCACCAAACAACCCGCGACTTGGTCCAATCGAAAGAGAAGCTCCACGCGATCTCATCTACCCGGTAAAGACTAGCTACAAACACCCGAACACCACACGCGGCAACAAGGGGGCGGCGGCTCCATGACCGACTCGTCGGTGAGCTCCAATACCTCGATTCACCTCACCAAAACACCAATTGAAAGCGTGTAAAGCAAGAGGAGAAGAAAATAAGCTCACCCAAGTAGATAAATCGGCCTCGGTGCCTCCCGAAGGTCTCAACCGCGCCCACCAAAAACCCGCCGGCACCACACAACCCTAGGGTTCGATTCCCCGTGATGGAGATTGCGTTTTAGACAAAAAACGGAAACTAGAAGACCTCCTCTCCCTATTTATAGCCTCAAAACCGAAATCGGGTTAACAAATCCTAGAGGAGTTTGGTTAAGATTCGGTGGGAAGAGTTCGTCCCGGTCACGAGGTGGAAGACAAACAGGAGACCGACTGGTGGGTCCCACCCGTCAGCGACTAGAGAGAGGAAAACAACTGCTTCGGCACTGGGCCGACTTGGGCCGCGCGGGCGGTGTCGCTGGGCCGGTCCGGCGCAAAAGAGCAGGCCGTCGCGAGCTGGGCTGACTGGCTCGGCCGAACGGGCCGGTCAGGTGACTTTCCAGGCCGCCAACACCAGGTAAGCTTCTTCTTCTTTTTTTCTTTTTTTTTATTTGCTTATTTAACAAACTATCCCAAATAAAATCTTTCAAGCCAACACAAAATAAAATAAATCCACTACACAAAAGAAAATAGATGCAGCAGCATGAATGCAACACAAAATAGTTTTTAAAATTTTAATTTCCCATTAACTGTTATATAAATTATTTGAAATTCATCAATTCTAAAATTTGGAATTTTTGGGTGTTACAAATTCTACCCCCCTTAAAAGAATCTCGTCCTCGAGATTGGACTGCTTACTCAAATAACTGCGGATATGATTTCCTCAATTCATCCTCTCTTTCCCAAGTTGCCTCTGCCTCTGAATATCGATTCCACTGTACTTTACACATCTTAATAACCCGACTTCTAGTAACTCACTCCGCAGTCTCCAAAATCTTAATCGGAATCTCTTCATATGTAAGATCCTCCTTAACAGTCAACTCTTCTAAAGGTATCTGTTCCTCAGGCACCCTTAAACACTTCTTAAGTTGTGAAACATGAAACACATCATGCACCCCAGATAAATTCTCAGGCAACTCTAATTGGTAAGCAACTTCCCCACGTCTAGCAATAATTTTAAATGGTCCAACATACCTTGGTGCTAATTTACCTTTCATGTTAAATCTCTTCACACTTCTCATAGGTGACACCTTCAAATAAACATAATCACCTACTTCAAAAACTAGATCTCTTCTCCTATTATCAGCATAACTCTTCTGACGAGACTGTGCCACTCTCAAATTCTCACGAATCACTCGCACTTGATCTTCTGCGTTTCTAAGAACATCTGTACCAAACACCTGAGATTCACCTGTCTGATCCCAAAACAAGGGAGTTCTACACTTACGTCCATACAAAGCTTCAAACGGTGCCATCTTAAGACTCTGTTGATAACTATTATTGTAAGAAAATTCTGCATAAGGCAAACTCTTATCCCAACTAGTTCCATATTGCAATGCACAGGCTCTCAACATATCCTCTAATACCTGGTTGGTCCTTTCAGTCTGTCCATCTGTCTGTGGATGATATGCTGTACTAAAGTTCAATTTAGTTCCTAAAGATTCATGCACAGCTTGCCAAAAGTGCGATGTAAACTGCGTACCTCGATCAGACACAATCTTCTTTGGTACTCCATGCAAACATACTATTCTTTCCATATACAAGGTAGCTAATTGTACTCCCGTGTATTTAGTCTTGACTGGTATAAAATGAGCAACTTTAGTCAACCTATCCACTATCACCCAAATAGAATCATAACCTCTCTGAGTACGCGGTAACCCCACTATAAAGTCCATACCAACTTCCTCCCACTTCCATTCAGGGATTTTCATTGGTTGCAACAATCCAGCAGGTCTCTGATGCTCTGCTTTCACCCTCTGACAAGTATCACACAATGCCACATACTCAGCCACATCTCGCTTTAATCCAACCCACCAATATTTCTGTTTAAGATCCAAATACATCTTAGTACTACCAGGATGAATAGAATAAGCTGACTCATGAGCTTCACGAAGAATTGCCTGTCTAATAGCTTGATCCTCAGGTACACACAGCCTCTTTCCAAACCACAAAATTCCATTATCATCCATTCTAAAGCCTGGCGACTTACCAATCACTATATCCTCCGCTATCTTCTTTAGTTTCTCATCCTTCAATTGACCCTTATAGATCTCTTGCTCTAAAGTAGGCTCTATCACTAATTCCATTGCATTAGTAACAATTCCCAAGTTCAAATATTCAAATTCAGCACATAACTCACTAGTCATAGACAATGTTCTTATCTCATTGGCATAACTCTTCCTACTAAGAGCATCAGCTACTACATTAGCCTTACCAGGATGATAGTGTATCTCAATATCATAATCCTTAATCAACTCCAACCATCTGCGTTGCCTCAAATTCAGATCTGACTGAGTGAAAATATACTTCAAACTCTTATGATCAGTGTATATATCACTCTTATGTCCAATCAAATAATGTCTCCAAATCTTTAAAGCATGAACAACGGCTGCTAACTCCAAATCATGTGTAGGATAATTCAACTCATGCTTTCTCAATTGTCTAGATGCATAAGCCACAACTCTGCCTTCTTGCATAAGAACACATCCCAAACCTTGACGAGAAGCATCACAATAAATGGAAAACTTCTTACTCAAATCTGGTAAAACCAAAACAGGCGCTGTAGTTAACCTCTTCTTCAACTCCTCAAAACTAGCTTGACATTTATCAGACCACACAAATTTAGCATTCTTTTCTAACAGAGATGTCATAGGTTTAGCAAGTTTAGAAAACCCTTCAATGAACCGTCTATAATATCCAGCTAAACCCAAGAAACTGCGAATCTCGCTAACATCTGTAGGTGGTTTCCAATTCAATACATCCTTCACCTTGCCTGGATCCACCGATATACCTCCATTAGAAACAATATGACCAAGGAAAGAAACTTCCTTCAACCAAAACTCACATTTACTTCGCTTCGCATACAGTTTATGCTCTCTAAGCTTCTGCAATACCAACCTCAAATGTTCAGCATGCTCTACCTCTGTCTTGGAAAATACCAGTATATCATCAATAAACACTACCACAAACTTATCCAAGTATTCCATGAACACCTTATTCATCATGTACATAAAGTATGCAGGTGCATTGGTCAATCCAAACGACATAACAGTATACTCATACAATCCATACCTTGTAGTAAAAGCTGTCTTTGGAATATCAGAGGCACGAATCTTCAGCTGATGATAACCAGAACGTAAATCAATCTTAGAAAACACACAAGCACCTCTCAACTGATCAAACAAGTCATCAATCCGGGGCAAAGGATACTTATTCTTGATAGTTACTTCATTTAGTGACCGATAATCAACACACATCCTCTGACCACCATCCTTCTTATCAACAAAAATGACTGGTGCTCCCCAAGGTGATGAACTAGGTCGAATAAAACCTTTTTCTTGTAATTCTTTAATTTGTTTCTTAAGTTCTTCTAATTCATCTACTCCCATCCCATATGGTCGTTTGGCTATAGGTGCAGTTCCAGGTAATAATTCAATAAGAAATTCAATGTCTCGGTCAGGTGGCATACCTGGCAATTCATCAGGGAAGACATCCGGAAATTCCTCAATCACTGAATTCTCCTTAATAGTATCTTCAATCTGATTCACCACCGCGGTTGGTTGCTTCTGCATTGCTACATCCACATTGATTTTATCTCCATTAGGCGCAGTCACAACTACCACTTTCTGCTGACACTGAATCTCTGCCTGATTTTGCTTCATCCAGTCCATACCCAATATCACATCAATCCCAGATGTTCGCAACACTATAGGAGTTATCTTAAACTCTACCCCCCTTAATACCATACTAATTGGAAGACAACGATTACTGGTTTGCATGGTACCTCCAGGTGAATTTACTAAGAGAGGTTCTTTCATAGCTAGCATGGGTATACTATGCATTTTAACAAAAATATTGGATATGAATGTATGAGATGCTCCAGAGTCAAAAAGAACAGTTGCGGGAGTGGAATGTACATTGAACGTACCAATCATAACTTCTGGTGCATTATGAGCTGTATCAGAAGACACGTGATTCACCCTTCCAGTACCGGATTGCCTCTGGTTGCTCTTCTGGCTCTGAGGAGTCTGTTGGTTTTGCTTCTCAGGACAATTATAAGACAAATGGCCCTCTTTACCACAGACAAAGCATCTAATAGGAGTGCTGGGAGTACTATTCTTCATGGGGGTAACATTGGGATTTCCAGTGCGAGGAGTCTGTTGCCCAGTCTGCTGATACTGTTGACGCTGTGGATATGATGAACGCTGTTGCGACTGATTGTTTTGCCAATTTTGGGACCACCTCTGATTTGAATTGCGATTCCACTGGCTAACCGGTCCCTGAAACTTCTGATGAAAGCCATGCTGAGAATTTGTGCGTTGACGGTTGTTGCTTCCTGAGCCTTGCACCTTCATCTTTCTCTTTCTATCCATCTCCCTACGCTCATTATCAAGCACAATGGCTTTGTTCACCAACTCTTGAAAACTAGCATAGTTATTCCCCTTCAGTTGCAAGCGAAGATCATAATAAATTCCCTTCAAGAAAAGACGCTGCCTGTCTGCATCTTCCCTAACTTCATTGGGAGCATAGCGAGCCAACTGGGTAAACCTGTCATGATATTCACTCACACTCATCTGTCCCATCCTCAGGTTTCTGAATTCTTCCTGCTTCAGCTCAATTATACCTTCAGGAATATGACGAGCTCGAAAATCTCTAACAAACTCATTCCAAGTGATAGGAGGAGCATTGTTAGGGCGTGCAGCCTGGTACGACTCCCACCAAGTCTGAGCTGTCCCTTGTAACTGACCAGATGCATACAACACCTTCTCCATATCATTGCATTGGGCTATATTCAGCTGTTTCTCCACTGCCCTCACCCAATCATCTGCTTCTAAAGGATCAGCGGCATGAGAAAACACTGGAGGGCGTCCCTTCAAAAAATTCTCCACGCTTATCCCTTACTTGAACAGGTGGTGGTCCTCCAACAGGGGGATTGTTCTGCATATGCTGCATAAACATCTGCATCAGCTGATTCTGAGTTTGCATGAGTTCCTCCATAGTAACGGGTGGATTAGCACCCCCACGACCTCTGCCACGACCTCTGCCTGACATCTGTTCCCAAAACACAGAAGATGAAATTCAGTACAATCCGAGATGATGTATACAATAGATAAACAAAATCTGATTTTCTGGGCAAACTCCAATTTCAGCAACTCAGTAAAACTGTCATATCTCGAGCTACAGATGTCCAAATCAGATGATCTTTACATGGTTGGAAAGCTTATAAAATTATCTACAACTCGTATTCACAACACTTTTTCTGATTCTGTCAATAAATTGGTCAAAACTGAACTTAACAGAAACTGTTCCCGAATTCCAGACTGTGCAGTAACTCCAACTTGAAACAGGTATATCTCTTAACTCATAATAGATATTAAGGTGATTCTTGTGGGATTGGAAAGATATAGAAGTCTAATTATTCCCAGTAAAATTTCTTAAATTTCCCATGAACGGATTTTAAGTTATTCCTAAAACATCCCAGACTGATCCAAAAATCAGCAAAGGACAGAACTAATTTAACTTCATATTCAACTAATATATCTTGATCAAACTTAATATTCTTAACCATGGAACTTGTAGGCAAGTCTACAAAACTCCAGCACACATTACAAAGATCCAAATCACACATTATCATAATAACAATCCATCAATCACACAATTGTTCACACCACAAACTGACTCTTAAAACCTTCTAAACTTAAAATTAACTCGCAGCTACTATCGTTCTTATTACATAGGGATTTTTCCTATTTCCTAATTAAGCTTCTCATAAATCTTAGGACGACCTAACTCCGCCCTTAATTGGTCAATCTCCTTATAAGCTTGCTCCTTAAGTTCTTTTTCCTTCAGCAACTCATCCTTCAGGTCCACCTCATGAAGAGCCAATTCACAAGCTAATGCCACCGTAGCTTGTAAAGTCAAGGAGGAATCATCTGCAAGTGGCACGGTCCAAATTCCCTTGTCATGCAAGAAACAAGGAAAGTGCCGAAGTGCACCCTTTAGCGTCTTGTCCGAGCGTAGCCCATGGTAGTAAACAAATGCATTGAAAGCGACATCCTCCATGCTTGTCTCCACAGTTGCCCGGCTCACTCGGGTAATGAACTTTGACTCCACCTTAGGCTCCTTAGTGGTAGGATCCCTTCTCTTGACCCATAACTCCGTTTCCCAATAGGAATCCATCCATGGATGACTATACTCTGCACTGCGATACTCTAAAGTAGCTTCCCAGTCGTAGTAGTAGTTGTCCAAGGTTCTTGTCAACATATCATGGAAGAAAGCATCAGCCTTAGGAACCATGATATGAAACTTCGTAGTCCACCCCATAACTACATCCTCCATAGGTGTATCACCAACTCTTGATTCAGCATCAGATAGCTCTTGATCACCCTCTTCCTTGGGCTCCTGGGGTTTGAAACGGGCAACATATTGTGCAGCTGACAGACGGGGATGAGGAGGCATCTACAAGATTTAGACATAGATTAGATAGAATCAATGTATTTTCGCAATAGAATAGAGTAGAGGAAGCATAAATCTTTAGTAATTAACAAGGTGAAAAGAGGAAGCATGAATTAAGTGAAGTATGGATGCTATCAACGACCATTCTATCTAGGCTTGCGTCCTACAGTCAACACGGCTCTGATACCAATCTGTCACACCCATTTTTAAGGACAAAAATAGGATGCATAAAGTACTCATGTGCGCCCCAGGTCATGATCGCACACATAAGCAGACAAATTACATAGTATCATCACAGTGCTTATTACATAACGAATATATGTTTAAAACATAGTCTTGAACGATAAATAATAATATCTAGTAATATTCTCCAGCGGAAACTCCACACAGGGACACGGTTGACTGGTTGACACCAAGACTAGTACTCGTTACGATAATCCTCATCATAATCTTCATCTGTTATGGTGGAAATAGCAAGAGTGAGTCCATGTCGAACTCAACAAATATAACACAGGGTTCATGAGGCTCAAATGGCTAGACACTGTTTAACTGCGGTTAGCTTTTAATCTTATAACTTTCATTTGAGTAGCATCAAGATAAACCACTTCCCATTAGAGAACCAATGATCAATTGCAGTAATGATAACGAATAACATTAACAAGAGCATAATATTATTCAACAATAATTAAACATAGTATAACAATGGTGATCATCTATCTGTAGATGTTCCAAGGCCGCTCGTATCCGTGAGCACGGCTAGTATACCAGTTTTTAACTCTGCGCAGAGGTGTACACTTTCACTGTGAGTCATGATTTCCAAATGAGTGGGGAGATCAAGCCCAAACACCCAAAAATCATATAAAGCCACTCAAGAGTTCGTCTAACAAGTTAGGGCCATTAGATTCACTCGGCAGGCAGATGTAGAACCCCCCTTCCCAGTGGCACAACAACCGCAGCCTATACACACTAAGGACAGGGGCTCGCACTACACCCAACGTGGCAAGCCATTCTTACGCCATTTAAGGTAACCACTAACAAGCTAGAAAAGGTCTCTTGAACAACTAAAGCCAGAGCCATATAGCCCTCACAGCTGTACTGTCTATCCCGGATGATCACGTACAGATAAGTCCTTACGGAGAGTAACTAGAGCACCAAAAATAACACACAGGCTCTAGCCCCCTTTTAACAAAAATTAAACCATTTTAAAGATTGATTGCTTGATCCATTAATCATATTGCAAGATCATTGTTCTTAGTTTAAGCACTAGCCATAGCTACCCATATGCATTCCCAAGGTTGACAAGGAATCAAGATAACAATCACTAAGTTATAATCTCTAAGGTTGTCAAGGTAAGCACATGCATATGTATAATAATTCAATGAATAGGTAACAAGGATAGTCCTGTGTTATACTTGCCTTGATCAAAGCTCTCCAAATAGTACTGCTGACTTGGCTCAAAGTAATACTCCGAGTCGTCCAAGTACTGCTCACCTTCTATACTCGATCATCAATCAACAACATACATGCATCCAATCAAACATACACGAAGCAAACAAATAAATATAATTAGAACAGTACACCAACAGTAACAAAACAGTAATAAAAGTTTATAAAACTCTTCTACACGTTTCTACGATCACACAGACGCAAAGATCACCAAAATCGGAATTAAAACGTGAAAGTTATGAATTTTCTAAGATTTCCTATAGATAAATAAATACTTAATTATAAACTCGAAAAATAAATTATCAAAACTAACTGTAAAACTACACTAACATGTAGAGTTCGCAAATACGAACCTAACGCAATTTGAACGGATCAAATCGGAGTTGAAACGAAGATTTTATGACTAAAACAATTCTAGTGGCAAAACTGTAAATTGCTGAAAACGTATTTTTGATTTAACCGGATGAAAATACGCTTTCAAAATACAAAAACGTAATCTCAGCTTTACGCCTTGGGACCGCGGGTTGATTCACTGAAAACTAAGGGTCTCTTTAATAAAATTGCCATCGAAAGGGTATGATCTAATCTCGTGCGTTGATTTCAAATCGAACGGCTCACGATCACCTACAACTCCACAGTCACAATTTCGGCCGCCATCTCCAAGTCCGGCCACCGGCCGCCGTGCCCGCCATGGCCGCCTCGCCGGAGTCCATCGGCCACGTCGTTCCCGACCACCAAACAACCCGCGACTTGGTCCAATCGAAAGAGAAGCTCCACGCGATCTCATCTACCCGGTAAAGACTAGCTACAAACACCCGAACACCACACGCGGCAACAAGGGGGCGGCGGCTCCATGACCGACTTGTCGGTGAGCTCCAATACCTCGATTCACCTCACCAAAACACCAATTGAAAGCGTGTAAAGCAAGAGGAGAAGAAAATAAGCTCACCTAAGTAGAGAAATCGGCCTCGGTGCCTCCCGAAGGTCTCAACCGCGCCCACCAAAAACCCGCCGGCACCACACAACCCTAGGGTTCGATTCCCCGTGATGGAGATTGCGTTTTAGACAAAAAACGGAAACTAGAAGACCTCATCTCCCTATTTATAGCCTCAAAACCGAAATCGGGTTAACAAATCCTAGAGAAGGAGTTCGGTTAAGATTCGGTGGGAAGAGTTCGTCCCGGTCACGAGGTGGAAGACAAACAGGAGACCGACTGGTGGGTCCCACCCATCAGCGACTAGAGAGAGGAAAACAACTGCTTCGGCACTGGGCCGACTTGGGCCGCGCGGGCGGTGTCGCTGGGCCGGTCCGGCGCAAAAGAGCAGGCCGTCGCGAGCTGGGCTGACTGGCTCGGCCGAACGGGCCGGTCAGGTGACTTTCCAGGCCGCCAACACCAGGTAAGCTTCTTCTTCTTTTTTTCTTCTTTTTTTTTATTTGCTTATTTAACAAACTATCCCAAATAAAATCTTTCAAGCCAACACAAAATAAAATAAATCCACTACACAAAAGAAAATAGATGCAGCAGCATGAATGCAACACAAAATAGTTTTTAAAATTTTAATTTCCCATTAACTGTTATATAAATTATTTGAAATTCATCAATTCTAAAATTTGGAATTTTTGGGTGTTACACACTATCAGGCTGCTACAGTACCACGACGGGAGCAACTCGGCTGTCTGCTTCGCTGGCGAGTCGCCGTCTCCGTTTTCACTATCTCCTCGCGCGTTAACGCATGGCTGCTGGCGTGTCCTAGCCTAGCAGCTGCTGGCACACCTTAAAGCATCGCCATCGCCCTTAAGTCACCGAGCCGGCTGCCGTCCTCGTTTTCTCTCCTTCCCATCGCCGCCGTGCTTGTCCAGTCACCGGCGAAATTCACCGCGCCCGCTCCACCTCAGTCCTATAGCTGTTGCATGCAGCTTTGCATCGCTCTTGCACTCCTCCTTGACCCGCTCTCACCACCTCTCTCAGTCGGAATTGGCCACACACGCTGTTCCCGCGGCGGCGACCCACCATGGCTGCCATGAGCGCCTCCGCCGTGGCCGGACCTCTACGGAGCACCTCTCGCCCTCTTGCTTGTTCCTATAGCTTCCTTGTGACCTCGTGATGCTCACCGGTCTCTCTGTTTTATCAGCCATGCGCCGGAGCGCGCCATGCTGCCATGTCCGCCGCTGCAGCTCGCCGGCGCACGTGGGCAGCCCTCCACAGGCTGTCTCCGGGCAAGCTATGGCAACCGATGGATGTGCACGAGCCCTGGGATGCTCCCCAGCCTCTTCCTCGCCGCCGGCACCGTGGCCGGAAATCGCTGTCTCCGGCGTCCTCTGTTCTTCAAATCGCGATAGGGACTTTGTGCCAGAAAAGAAGCTTTTCTAGGGGCCTAAGTGCGAAGACTGTGACTCAGGTGAATAGTGCCAACAGTGCAGTTTTTCTTTTTCTTTTCTTATTTCGGCTGAAACTTTGGAAATTCATAGCAAATCATAGAAAAATCATAAAATAGCAAATGAAGAGGTTTTGGAATCCTCATGACTAGCTCTATGTAGTAGGGTCATAATATGATAGGTTTTAGTGGAAAGTTTTTGCTGTGTGTAGGTGGTTATTTATTTGTCTTGGAAATTAGAGTTTTCAAAGAATAATTAATATCTGTAGATTCCATGCTCCAAATTGATGTGAAATTTTTAGGGTAGTCTCATGATGCTTTGTATGTGCTGTGGTAAAAATTTCATGACCATTAGATGTGATATGATTGAGTTATTGCTTCTTCTTACTTAGTGCTTGATAAATAGTGTTAAATTGATTTACAGTTAAATTGAGGAAGCAAATTATGTTTTCTATAGATATGGTAAATACAAGAGTTGTTTAGAACTTCCATATCTTTCATTTCCTAGAATTTCATGATTTTAAGTCTAATGTTTTGAGAGTTATAAATTTTGCAAGATGTCTATTAAATTCTGCTTACTTTCTGACCTGATTTGTAAGATGTAAATGTTTGGACTATTTAGCTTGTGAATCATCTCTTGGCAATATTTTTAAAGTTGTAGTACTTTTTATGATCTTTCCAAAATGTTAAGAACCACTGTTGTTGGTAATCTAGAACTCTATTTATAGCTATTGCAAGTGAGGTAACAATTTCTGTCCAAATATGGACAAAGATGTCTTTGTGGTGTTGTTTGACCTTGTTAGCTGTAGGATCGTCTTAAGATGATAATAAGAAAGTTATTGACAACTTGATAAGCTTTCAGAAAGTCTATGATCACCTTTGTTAGATGCTTGGATCTTTAGTTATGGTTGAGTGAAGTTGTGTATATGCTGTTGTCCTGATTCTATGAAAGTCTTGAATTGGTTGTTTAAGTTAGCTTATGTGAAGATCATAAACGATTCTTTAAGCTAAGATATGCTTGACGTTACATATTGCTTGTACATGCCTTTTCGTAATATAGCTTTAGTCAGTAAGTTTGTATGCCAAATAAACTCATAACTTGTATGTTAAGTGTGAGATACTTCATTATCTTAGCATAATAAGTTGTGTAATGCTTGGTTGCCTGACTTAACCTCTAGTGCTTAAGTTAAGTTGATATGATCATAGATTTGACTTGCTTAACTCTTATAATATGTGATATGCTTTACTCTTTGTTAAGTTCATGGTTAACTTGTTAAGATAATAATTAAAGATGCTATGTGATAATTGCTTGCATTTGTATCGTGAAGGAAAGTTGTACTCAAGTAGATGACTAATGTTTATCCTTTCTAAATGGCTCTTATATGCTATGCCTTGTTCATCATCATGCATCATGGCATGCATTTCATTATGTTAAGCAGAGCATTATTTATTACGTATAGTGTACAAGAGTGAGAAGATGCGTGTCGATCAAGCTTCGGAGAAGGTGTCGTCCACCCGTGGTGTTGGTGTCAAACTTGACTTCTACAAGAACTAACCACCACTGCAACGCAGGCAAGCCCCAGACATACAACCACTCTTTTAATTTATAAATGCTTTATTACACCTTAAGTCTAGTGTAATGTGCATTAAGTTAGTAGGAGTTGGTCGATACCGTTGTTGCATGATTACCTTGATCTACACTTATATCTGGATGATATCCCACTGGTACGTGTAAGTCGATATCTTATGCTTAGTAATGCTTAGACTTCGGTAGAAGTCGAATGGTGGTTTCATCGTTCGCGAGAAATAGGTTTGGGTCATGAGAGCATATGAATGTGAATATGGTAATATTAAGCGGAGACCGGGCGGGTGGCTTGCATCGTGAAATGAGTCGATGTAGTGCTCCGCCTGTGTCGGTTAAGGACCGTACCGTTGTAGGCCCGCCTGTGTTTCGAGACTTTACAACTGGCCACATGCTCCGGTAAGCCTAAGACCTCGATAATTCTATCATATGAATGGCCAACCACGCACTGGGAGTGGAGAGATGGCGAGAGTAGTGTGTACCCTAGTGGCCAAGGGCTGGATTGGAGGTGTACTATACTCTCGGGTGGCGTTGGACCCAGTCACGTTTTGGAGGATCCGGGTGAATGTTGATATATGTAGGTTAGAGTCCTACGTATGTCATGTGGTTAGGGATCCCCAGCTGGGTATAATCGATTCGGATCGTCATTGCTCCTCGGTCATGGGGACTCGATCACCTGACCTACATCATAGTTAACAATGGAACATGGTGATTATAGAAATGAAGTAAAGAGATGGATATGAGATGTGATGTTTAATACAAGTGATTGAGATAGAATAGGTGCAAATCTATCTATAATAAGCTTCACTAAAATTGATGCTAAAACTTGAATAAAACATTGACAGTAAGGATCCACTAGTAGTAAGCTTTTTCTACAAAACTTCTCTTTTCTAGCTTCACTACTTCCCTTAAGCCAGCATATCCTTGGAGTCTTCTTTTCATCAGGTAAGTCTTACGGAGTACAATTGAGTACTCAGGGTTTATTAACCCCTGTTGCAGGTACTGATTGGTGCTGTTAACCGAGGTCATGTTGGTGGGCTCGATATGATCTGGTTGTCCTCTCCTGACTTCGATGCTCTACCTAAGTTATCTTCTGTAGTTCTACTCGACTTCCGCCATTTAAGTTAAGTTTATAAAAAGTTAACTTAATCATGATTTGTAAATCTATTGTTGTTATTCTTCTGCACTCTGATGTAAAGTTTTGTAATAAATGTTGTAAGGTTGTAGTTACTCCTTTGTTGATCCTGTGTGAGTTGTAAATTGTGGATGATTCGGGTTTCCCGAGGACACTCGACAAACTTTTTAAGTTATAGGGAACACATGCATAGCCGTCAGAGGTCTTCGGGACAATAACAGGTGCATGTGGGCCATATAATTTAGGAGGTTCTGCCACAGTCAGTCTCCACAATAAATGGTTTTTTGAAATTTGGCAAGGCTAAGACTGGGGCAGAGGTAAGAGCTTGCTTTAGAAGCTCAAAAGCTTTTTCAGTAATGTCAGACCACACAATGTACCCTTCTTTAGTAGCTCAGTTAAGGGTTTAGCAATCATGCCAAAATTCTTGATGAATCTTCTGTAATAGCCTGCTAACCCAAGAAATCCTCTGAGATCTTTGACACAAGTTGGAGTAGGCCAGTTTTGGACATTAGCCACCTTAGTAGGGTCAGTTGAAACTCCTTGTGGACTGAGGACATGCCCCAAATAATGCAATTTTTACTGAGCAAAAGTGCACTTAGAGAGTCTGACTTTGAGCTGATGTTCTTGGAGCAAACGAAAGACCATCTTGACATGTTTCAGATGCTCTTCATAACTTGCACTGTAGATGAGTATATCATCTATGAAGACCACTACACATTTTCTGAGAAGAGATGCTAAAATATGGTTCATAACGGACTAAAATGTAGCTGGTGCTCCTGTCAGTCCATAGGGCATAACTTGGTACTCAAAATGGCCATGGTGGGTTTGAAAAGTAGTCTTGTACTGATCAGACTCCTCTACCATGATTTGGTGAAACCCAGATCGAAGGTCCAAGGTAGTGAACCATTGAGCTCCTTGTAACTCTTCAAACAGTTCTTCAATGATAGGAAGAGGGTACTTATTTTTAACTGTATAAGCATTGAGCCTTCTATAGTCAACACACAGCAGCCATTCTTCATTCTTTTTCTTAACCAGTAAGGCTGGTGATGCAAATGGACTAGTACTCTCTTTGATCATGTTGGACTTAAGGAGTTGTGCCACTTGTCTTTCAATCTCGTCCTTTTGGAATGGAGTGTATCTGTAAGGTTTGAGTCGAAATGGCTGAGTTCCAGGTAAGAGTGGTATGGTATGAGTCAAAGGCCTAGTTGGAGGAGTTCATGTTGGTTCAGCAAAAAAGTTCAGGAAACTGATCCACTAACTTAGAGATTTCCACCGGTATAGCAGGCTTTGTAACATTGTTAGACTCCACTACATAAACTTGGACAACACTCCAGATGTTATCAGTTTTAGCCAAGGCTGATAGTTGATTCAATGTCACTTCAGGACAAGTCTAAAGATCATCAGTAATACCTTTGAGTTTAACTGTCCTCCCTTGATGAGTAAAACTCAACCATTTCTGTTTCCATTCCATCTACATGGGGCTAAATGTTTCAAGCCATTCCATACCCAGAATTGCATCATAGCAAGATAGAGGCAATATCTTGAAGGTATTGGTAAAGAGATGTCCCTGAACTGACCAAGAACAGTTTGCTATCTCATGAGTACATTGCATAGTGGCACCATCAGCGACCGTCACTGTCATTGGTTTCTCAGTTTGGGTCCAAGGTGAAAGCTATGAAGCCAGCTGTTCGCTGATAAAATTATGAGAACTTCTAGAATCCACTAGTATGACAGAAGGCTGATTCTGAATGAAGGCTACAAATTTCAATGTGTGAGCAGCTGTTGTACCCTTGACGACCTGTTCAGATAGTGCCTTGAGTTCATCGTCGTTGTCATCAGACTCAGACTGCACTTCAAGAACAGGAGAATATTCTGCTAGCAGTTGCCACACTTCTTCGATCATTTGTAAAGGAACAGTTGCTTGACACTTGTGTTGTGGTCCCCACTTGGCGCCACATTTGAATCAGAGACCTCTAGACTTACGATACTTCATCAGAGATGCTAGCTTCTCATCAATTGGTGGTTTGGAACCAGTAGGAACAGAATGTTCTGAATTCACCGACTTAGGATAAGAGCCAGTTGAAGAGTAAGACTGTCGACTGAAGGTTTTCTGCTTGTCAGAATTTGAATCCGGCTTCTTGGAACCAATGTTGGGTTTACTCATCAGCAGTTCTTCCTACAAAATGGCGAGAGCACTAGCAGTATCTAGGTATTTAGGGCGATGTAATAGTACAACAGACTTGATGTCATCATGGAAACCATCAATGAACTTGCTAGTAATGAATGCAAGATTGACAAGGGGATCATGAGCTAGCAACTGGTGCATCAATTCATCAAACAAGGTAATGTACTCTACTACAGAAGCAGTTTGAGAAACATGGAAGAACTGATGAATGAACTGATTGAATTGGTCTTTATCAAAATGATCTACTCCATGGTTACAGAAGGTATCCCAAGGACATTGGCGTAGGTTAAGTTCGATGGTTTGCATCCAAAAGGTTGAAGTACCAATGAAATTTATAGTTGCTAACTTCACCCAATTGTCAGGAGGAATATCATAGAGATCAAAATAGGAATCACAACGTTTGATCCATAATTTTGGGCTGGTGCCATCAAACTTAGGGAAATCCTGATGAGGCATAGCATGATGAAAATTGGGGTGACCAGAACAATAGTTGTGATGACCAGAGCATGAGGAACAATGAGGATGATTAGAATGAGCGATAGGGGCGCTAGTAGGCTCACCTTTGACCAGAGGTGGTTTGAGGGTAGCATTGCCCCCCGAACCAACCCTCCCGTAACCATGTTGTACGCCAGGGCCTAACAACCGGTGCATCGCCTATGAACAGGACGGATCCAGATGGGCGGATCTCGGCGACTTGATGAAGACCGACCCCTCACCAACAACAGGTTGCGGCAGTGGAGAGGCAAACTTCAGGGCGTCCACTTGAGGGCGAAGGGAATCCAAGACGAGGCTCAAATCCACCACCTTGGAATCAACTTGCGGCCGCCAACGCTCGAAATCATCCTTCGCGGCCCGCGGATCATCGATGGAGACTTGTACTTCGTTGATGCGGCGGTTTCCTTCATTGATTCCCTTGGTTTGTTCGTCGAGCTTGCTGATGATGAGGGTGAGTTGGTCTTCAATCTTCATGGTGACTTGAAGGTGAGTGCAGTGGTTGTGCACTAGATCGGAGGAAGATAGAGTGGAGGTGGATGGATTGAAGGCAAATCCGATACCAAATGTAGCAGCAACGATATGCTACTGCTATGATACTATCATAGATCTATTTAGAACTGGTAACTGGAGTTTACAGACTCCGGTGGCGATGGTTGCCGCTGGCCAACTCGAGCCGAAGCTGGCCGCCAACGTATTTATCCGGCAACAACCAAGACAAGTTTTCTCTCGCTTCCTCGTCCCCCTCTTAAACGATATGGTTACAGCTGTTTCCTCAACAGCACATTTCGCCAGGCGTAGCTGGCCGATGGGCTGACCTCACTTGCTCCAGCTTGGGCCGACAAACTTTGGATTGGGCTTCCTAGCCCGCTTGCTCTTTTTGGCTTCTGGGCTTGTAGAGGTCTTGCGCACCGTCACACATGAATACGCCAAGGACATCCCTCAGCTTTACACTTGGCAATGTATCTAATCTTGTCTGTAATGATATTAGCAAGCTCGAAACCTATCACAACTGCATGATGTCTCATTGCCTTCCTAAATGCAACAATATCAGGAAACCTTTCTCCCTTCTCTATCTTGAGGTTTTTAGGATCATGGATAACATGAACCTCTTGTGGATCTGCATCATTTACGTCTGCCTCAAGAGGAACACCGCCTTCAGCATCAGCAACCCCATCAAATTCATCAGCATCATCAATAGAATCATCAACATTACCAGAGATAGTATGGTTGTTAGCTGGATCTGCATTGTTAGCTACCTGTGTATCAGGAACAGGCATATACAGTCCCTCATCATCCACACAAACGTGCTCCTCATCCTTGTCAAACATGTCAGGATCCCTGTTAGGCTCAAGTTCAGGCTCTAATGGATATTCTGCATCTCCAGGAGGACCATCAGTAGGCAGGAATGAATGGTTATCTTTGCTATTGGGTTCATTATCATGGTTATCATTAGCAAATAACTCCGTTGGAATCACACAAAGTGGCTCTAAAGCAGCAAACTCATCAGCCTCTCTAAGACAACTATCAAAGACCCCTACAATGACTTCATAGTGCATCTAATCCTTGTACATTTCAAACAAGTCATGCATCTGCAAATCATTTTCTAGCATAACATCTTCACACATCCTTTTGTCAAAGAACCACAGCTTGGGAGACTGGCTACTGGACCATTGGAACTCATTGCGCAGGCTTGTCAACAGCAAATCGAAAGAAAATGAAGCTACTTCAACATCCCACTTAATCACTTGTCCCTTTGTGTAAGCTTTTCTACCACTACTGTCTCTGCTATAGAATCCTTCCACTTTAATTTCTAGTGAGAACAACGAAACTCTAGCAAGAAACAAAACAATCCCCAAATCCAATTAATGAATATCGATACAGTCTGCATCCAAAGCAAATCTACTAGAGGCAAGCTCAGACGCGACAAAAGGGCACAAAAGGAGGAAGAAGATCCATACCCACCCTCATCGTTCGCCATCTCTAACGAGACACGCGGCTGCAGATTATCCATTGCAGACAATCGAGTGCATCGCGACGGGCCTTGAGGATGGGTGCTTGTGGTCAACGTCGTTTATGCCGTCGAGGTTGGAGTCGCCGCCGATATGGTCGCCGCCGTCGGGAGGAGCAGCGTGAGGAGCTATGTTGGGAGGATGTGAGTGAGATGAGGAAGACAGTAGTCGTGTCATGGACCTCATCCACTTGACCCAAGGGCACCAGCGTCCATACGGAAATACGGCAGCGTGGCATACACTTGCAGCTGGGCTGAAGACGTCGTTGAGCATACACAGTGGTGTTCATCCGAGGTCCACAAAGTTGTAATGATATGTTTCCAAATAGCGGAATTGTAATGGTATTTCTCCAGAGACCAAGAATTGTAATGGTACCGATAAAAAACCCTTCCAGGAAGCCAGGCTTGGCAGCCTCCCGTCCGTGTCACCTCACCGTCGAGCGAATTCACACTTGCACCATACTTGTCGCCGTGAGCTATGCCTCATGCTCGTCGCCACGAGCTCCACCACCTTCTACGTGAGCTCCGTCGGCCACCCTACCCTGCACATCCAAGCTGGCCCCTGTGCGAGCTCCTTCAGGTCCTTGAGCACAAGATCCACCTCTCCCGTGCTCATCTCCGACCACCACGCTAGATCCGCCGGCCCTTTGCGCGCTCATCTTAGGCCACCATGGCAAGCACCGTTAGCCTCCCGTGCTACCACCGGCTGCCACGAGGACGACGACAGAGCTCGCATCCCCTACGGTGTCGAGACGACCCGTATCTGTCCCACATCGCATGGCACCACCATCTTCATGCGACCGTGCGGAAGGGACAAGCGCATGTCGATGCCGCAGCAACCTCCTCCATGTGCTGCAGCGGCCTCCTCTCGTGGGCGCAGCTCGACGAGATGACGACCACGTGGATCTGAGCACCCACGATGCAGAATGTACGGGGTCATGGGAGCAAGCTTGTATGTTTCCTTTTTCTCCACCAAATCAATCGTCATACCAAATAAATTGAGCCCACATGTCATCAAATCTTTGCTCCCAGACATTAGAATCGATCTCATCAGCAATGAATCGAAGCTTGATGGTGTCCAAATTGATTGTCTTCAACCATAAGAGGAGCTTGGAAGTAGCGTATCAGTGATCTGGTTCATGGCCTAAGAGACGTGATGCAACCAACTAGGATGGATGCTAGTGGAGGTGAAGCACGGGGAGAAGGAGATGTTGGTCCTGGAGGCTGAAGATGGCCATCGACTGTGCTGCAGTGAGGCCCAAGATGGCCTCTGACTCTGTCGCGGCAAGGTTAGTCTCCTCGGAGACGCTGGCCGATGGTTGCAGGGGGTAAGTCCACCTCCATCTGGTACATGGTCATTCTATCAGGGCAGCCAAGCAACCAAACAAGAACTTCGCTATACTAGCTTAGGGTGTGTTTAATTCAGGGGCCATAAAGTTTTAGGGGTACTGTAGCACATGTGTAACTATAGCAATTAGTGTCCAATCATGGACTAATTAGGCTTAAAAGATTCATCTCGCAAAATACTTGCAAACTGTGCAATTGATTATTTTTTTTATCTATATTAATGCTCTATGCATGTCTCTAAACATTCGATGGGATGGAGTGTAAAGTTTTTGGGTGGAAACTAAACACCCCTTAGCTTATACGTGTAACCAAACAACCGCTGGGTGCATCGCTGGGGCAGGTTTCAGCTAGCTAGGCTTAAAATTTAAGCCAGGCTACGCTAGTCCACACAACCAAACACACCCTATTTGATCGTGAACAGATGGCTCTCAACCAGCGATAAACAGTCATCAGGCTCTATCATATTAATTATGGACTACTTAAACTAATCATTAGATGCTTGTAACACAATTGTCGAATGGATAACCCGTGACATTCTTGATGTTTGTCTTTGTCTCCCCAATTGTGGGCAGCGGAGCGCCCACTACAATAATAGGGTAAGGTAGCTGCTCTAGCTTGTTGTTAGAGCAACTCGAAGAGACTTGGTAAAATTAGATGCTAAATTGTAAGATGTATCCATTATGTAAAATAAAAATTCTATCTAAAATGTAGAGTTAGTAACTCTAACAGAGTTTTTTTACACTAACTCCAATAGAGTTAATAAAAATAGATGGCTAAACTCATGATTTAGCCAACTTTTAAAATAGAAACCCCAGCAAAAAAACAGAAAACTCCAACAGCATTTCTATTAGGGCGAGGCGAATGGCTAGCGGCACATGTAAGCTATATCTAGCATGCGAGAACTCTGAGACAGATGACTTGCTATTTTAGAAAACGAGATACAATAGGTTGTTGGACTCTCTCTTTTTTCCCAAAATACTAAATACACAGCGTGGATATCTCTGTTGTTGGAGTTGCTCAGCCTAGCTAAATTGGAAAATATAAATAGCAAGCAGGACTCACTAAGGAAATATAGCCAGCGAGAATGGTGGGACAGCTAGCTTAGAAAAATAGAAAATAATATAGACAAGTTGTTGAAATGTTTTTTTAGCACAATAGCTATAAATAGCTTCACGAATAAATTTACCCAATCTGTTAGAGTTACTCTTAGAGGACACCTCCTTCTCTCTTCTCCCAACGGCCATGTCCTACCCATTGCCCATCACCATGGGTGGCCTGAAGCTTTCTGTAGTGCTTGATTTTAGAAGAGGAAGAAAGGAACATGAAAAGGTATGGGCCAACATCTATTGGCTTTACTATCGCTCAAATACTTACTAATAGAAAAGCAACCAAAGAGTCTCTTTTACTTCCCTAACCTATTGCTATTGTCAGTTTTTATTTTTCAAACTATAAAATAAGAAATTTTACCCACTCAACTCTAAAAATGTTTAAATTACCTCCCTGCCTAGGTTACAATTGGTTTTCAAGGTTATTCCATCTTTTTTAGTTTAAAAATCTAGTAAATACCTAATAAGTTTTTAATCCACAAAAAAATATCTCTAAACTTCTAGGAGTTTTGAAAAAAATCCTAGTGATAGACTGGGACACAACAAATCCACATAAAATATTTAGAGCTCACAAAAATATCTCTAAAAGCTTCCAAAAGCTAGATTTAATTATAGGAAAATAGAAAAATATCTAGAGAATATAAACAATTCTAAAACTTTATAGTTGATGTCTAATGCATCCTAAAATATTTAAATAACAACTATTTAGACATCAATTAGAATACCTTGGAAATTTTATGTATTTTTCTAGATATCTTTTTCCCATTTACTATACCTAGATCTAATTTATGCAAGCTTTTAGGTATACTTTCAAGTACTCAAAGCATTTTATTTTCGTTTGTAGTGTCCTAATTTATCTCTAGGATTTTTCTCATATTTTTAGAAGCTTAGAGAAATTTTCCGGCTTATAAAAACTTAACATGTATCTACCATATTGTTTAATAGATATTTACCATATTTAGCAATTTTAAAGGTCGAGGAGGAGAATCACACACAATGACAGTAGTTTATTTATTTATTTATTTATTTTGAGCAAAACACAATGACAGTAGTTGAGAGAACTCAAAGGTATATATACTTTACCAAAAAGGCAACCAACTGTGTTTGTCTGCCTTTGGTCCGGCCCAATTGTTGGATATACTTTAACAAAGGTTAAAAGGCCCAAAATGATTGGTTGCTTTCGGCCTCCACCGGCGACTCCCTTGCTCCCTTGCCGTCGGGCGTCGGCCTCCGCCGGCCGCCGCTGAGGGACTGAGGCTTGAGAAGCCGCGCGCTGCACCTAGTCCGAGCTAGGAGAGGAGCTGCACGTACTGTTTGCTGCCTGCGTGCGCCGTGCTGGCCTGCCGGGCGGCAAGCTGCCATTGACGGGGATGGAGAGGAGAGATGCAGCACTGGCCTGTGAAGCGGAGAGATGCAGCACTGGCCTGTGAAGCCAGCCGTTCGGCTGTTGCTGCCAAGAGCTGCAGGCACAGAATACAGAGGCGGTGTTTAGATCCATTGAAAAGTACACTATGCAAAATTTGCAGCAGCAGCGCTAAGAAGTTCTTGAAGCAAACGATCCGGTTGGTTCGTGCTCAGTACTCCCTCTCGACAAAAAAAATGTAATTATGGGATCCGTGCCAGTCAAAGTAACTCAAGTTTAACTAAATTTATAGTAAATAATATTAATATTTATGTCTCTAAATAAATTTATTATAAAAATATATATTCTATAACTAATCTAATGATACTAATCTTGCATCAGGAATGTTAGTATTTTTTTATATAACTTTGGTCAAAGTTCAAACTGTTTGACTTTTCGGGAAGCGAGAATTGCATTCTTTCGTGGACGGATGGAGTACTTAATAATTGGCACCCCTGCTTTATACGTGCACGGTAATATACAAACGGAACGCCTAGTGCCCGGACCTCCGGACGCAGCTCCTTGCTTCACCTTGTCCACTCGGACTCGCGGCAGATCCGCGCCCACCCCCCTCCATTTCACGCGCTGCCCCGCCCACTCCGTTGCGCGCACGCACGGGCCCGGTGGGACTGTCCCGTCCTCTCCTTTCCAAGCACGCACGCGGTTCCACTCGCTCTGTTTTGCACGTGTGTGCGGGAATTTGAAAAGCAGGTGTACTTTTGCAACCTCTAGAATTAGTTTTGCAATATCCAGAGAAAAGCACTTGCAACATGTGTTTGAAAACAAAATGAAACATTTGGAACATAAATTTGCAACATACATGTAAAGGCATTGTAACATATGAACATCCGGATCTACTTTGCAACATCCGACTGGAATACCTGAAACACTTGAAACATACACTTGCAACATACGTGTGTATTCATTGTAACACATGCAATATCCTCGATATACTTTTGCAACGTTCATATGAAACACCTGAAACACTTGCAACATGCATATGAAACACTTGCAACATGCGTATGAAACACATGAAACACTTGAAACATACCCTTTACAACATGCTTTTAGCGCAACATCTTCTTCCTACTTGGGTGAATGGAGCCTCATCGGCGTGGAGAGAGAGGGGGGAGGCCGCCGGTCTTGCATGAGTTAGCGCCAAAGAAGGATGGAGGCGCTCGGATCTCGCCGCTTCGGATCTAGGAGTGGGGCACAACAGTAAATCAAAGGCCACCAGTCTTGCACAAGCTGGCACTAGAGAAGGATGGAGGCGCTCGGATCTCGCCGCTTCGGATCTCGGAGTGGGGCACAACAGTAAATCAAAGGCCACCAGTCTTGGTGTTCCTTGGACAATGAAGCATAGTTGTACTTGTGACACTGATCAGAGCTTAAATAGAACATCATAGCATAGGATAGGGTAGAGCATAGCATAGCATATTGGTACTTTTGGATCTTACAGCAGCCTAGACTTGTACAACAAAATAATTTATTTGTCAAGAACTAGAATGTCGGTTATTTTTCCCACCTAATTGGGCTTTACAGTTGTGTCGATCCAATTGGATTTGTGCAGCATTTTCCATGTCGTTTACAGTGTCTGTTGAAAAGATAAAGTATATGTTGGCACCCTGTATATTGAGTTGTTCACTGCATGACTGCATCTCCATGTTGCATTTTGAGATTTCAACTTATTATCTTGGAATTTAAAGTCAAGCTGAAACAAGTACTTTCTGAGGATGATTTGGAGGACTTCAAAAGTTGTATTTCGAATTTGGTTGCTGAAAATACTGAGCTAAAGGTGGGGATTGAGAGTTAAGCCTAAGTGCTTCTCTCTAAGTTATCTAGTTACCTATCTGTCTAGTTAATCTCTGAGTTTGTTAAAGCTATATCCAGCTTCTATCTAGTCTCATCTCGCTTTGTTGTGACAGCATTGTTTCTTTTGAAACAGAGCCCTTCAACTTCAAAGGTTTCAGTACTTTGTGTGCTGGCTTTTGCACTGTAAGTCTTCAATGGAAAATGTTTCGCAATTTTTGTTTAATGTAAATCTGACATGTAGTACTAATGGCTTGGTATATTTTGCAGCTCATTGCGTTTATTATCAGTTTGAGGATGCGTGGAGCTCAATCTAGTACGTGCAAGAAGACCACAGTTCAGCATGAACAAGCATGATAGAATATACTCCCTCCGTTCAAGAAAGAATGCAATTCTAACACAGTGTCATGGTTTTGTATCTTAAGTTTGATCAATTATAGATAAAAAGTATCAATATTTATTATATCAAATAAATATCATTAGATTAATTACGAAATGTATTTTTATAATAAATTATTTTGTAGCCGTAAATGTGAATAGCATTTGCTAGAAATTTAGTTAAACGTGAACTACTTTTGTTGGCACGCAACACGTAGTTGCATTCTTTTCTGGACGGATGTAGTGGTATAGTGCCACCTACTGTTTTTTATTGGGCCCTTTTTTATTCTGCCCAAGTACATAGACAGAAAAGGACAGGATGGAAAAAAACGTGACTTGAAGCAAAAAAAAAAAAGGTATAATGACGGAAACTGCTAGAGAACGATTTCGTATGTTCAAAGAGAAGGAATTGTCCTATGCATCTAGGCTTGTCTCAGCCCTGGCTTTTGCAATGTTGTTGTGGGCAACTGTCATCGAGGGACTTCACGGCAGCATGAAGATCCACCACGACATGAATTACCAGTGCCCTACTGCAAAGACCCGCCTGTTTGGTGGCGCTGCTTTCCTTGCCCTTGATGCCTCTCTCTTCTGGCTTGTTTGCCAGATGCGCCCTCGATGCAAGGGCTGACTACCTGGACGAGGATGACAACAAGGGCGAATATGGCCAGGTTTACGCTGCTGAAATCGAGGATGACAACAGGGGCCTAGTTTCAGGCATTTTGAGTATTTGTACTGGAGTATAAGTTTCGAATTTTTTCAGACATGTACGCCTAGTTTCAGGCATTTTGTTTTTACATCTCAGGCTCTATTTTGTGTTTTTTAATAATAATAATAAATAAATAATATGTCACAAGTATAGCAATCTGCTTGGCTGTTTACTGCAAGCCCATCAGCCAGCAGGCCGACAAAATCCCCGTCGCTTGGAATTTATTTGATATTTTCTATTGTTTAAATAAATTTCTACGTGCTTACCGAAAGTAATTCCAAATTGAACCCTGCGTCGATAGGATTCAAAAAACTATAAAAAAAATATATTTATGCTCATACGTTTCACTCTATCCTATGTCCCAGAGTTGCTGGAGAAAAACCTTTTTTGCTAAGAATAATCCATCCTTCTATTCCTAAATTACCATAAAATAATTGTAATAATTCTAAATTTTGTAAAAAAAACTATAAACTTGCATGGTTACATGTTTTTGTTACATAATCATTACATAAAAAACTCAAATGATTTTAACAAAGTGACAGTACACATCGTTTAACATCAACCATGCTGTCCAAAAAAGTTTTGCCCAATCCTTTTGACTCCCTTTCTCAAGAAGAAATGTTGCAATCTGCATCTTCACATACAGAATGGGCTCTTCAACCCGCGATTCCCCAGTATCACGTAGTTTTGAAATTACGCCTTCAAGATCGTTTATACCAGCATCTTTGTCCAAATACTGCCGTGAAACTACGACTATGAAGTGTGCAAATTTACAAAGATTGATCTTTGTCTCAAAATCAGAGATGAAATGATTATACAGCTGAATCAGGGCATCGCCTGCCTGAATGAAAAGAAATTGAAATTGAAGAAATTTAAATTCCACATAACAAATTAGAGAAATTGAAGAAAGACATGTTTGCATTACATTACAGAAATTGGGCCAGAGCCCACAGGTGCTCCAAGCTCCAAATGCTGAATAATATCACAACATGACAAGATAATACCTTGATTAAACAGCATGACATATTCGAATATCTACAAATTCACACATAGCTATGACGTAAAAATATACTGACACAGCAGAGTATCCACATTCCACATCAGGCCTCAGACATTACCAACTAACCAAGCAGTCCAAGTATAAAGGAATTCTGAATTTATGAATGGTGCACTGACAATTAACCAAATCAGCACTGACTAAGCATATTCTAGTTCCTTTTCTAGGACAAACCTATTCCGTATTTCTATTGACAACTTGCTAAATCTATACACCTATATTTGACTATTTGTGATAGCTGTCTCAAGAGTATAATACTGAGCAAGTCCTAGTTCAAGAATGTTGTATTATACTCAGCAAAAGAAAGGCTTAGCTCTTGGCGGCTAATAGTTCAATAGCTAAATAGCATGCCAAACAGCTGACTGAAACATTTGCCCAAGAAATGCTGTAACTACACGACAGACATACAAACCTATTCAGCTTTACTAATCTTTCAGACATTTCTCCTCTCTGAATATAAACAATCCCCTGATTATCAATAGATATTTTTTCACTTTCCTGTTAAAACTTAAAACCCGGGGAACAAAATAGAAGCAGAAAAACTGACATTTCATATGCACAAGGGCCCAATGAACAACGCACAGCAAGCTACCATGTCAATCACCAACATCTAGCTGTAAATCCCATTTTCATTTCCCACACAACCACACTACACACATTGCAGCATATACCAACTCATCCCAAGCAAACTGACATGTCAATCTCCTAAGGATTATTAAAGTAGTGGATAGCATCCATACAATTTTGCTGAAACAGCAGATGAACTGACCCAGTGAAAGATTATACACAACTAGCTATCCATGTCAGTATTATTGCAAACATTCTGTGCTAAATCATGCATTGTCAAATGGGTTTCAGTACCTATTTGCATGAATGGAACCACTCAATGAAATACTTGAAGATGAAAATTAATCAATTAAACACAACTAGTTATCCATGTCAGCTAATAAAAATACAAAAACAATTGTCTTCATTTGCATTACTGTGCATGAAAATTGCACATTTGTTACGGTTGCATAGCTATTTCCAGAAACTTTCTACAATGACTGACACTAACAATGCATTCATTATTTCCTTTCAAAATTTTGGGATCTAACTAACAGTAAAACAGCATCACAGATCGGTGGAAAGTGCAGTTATGTTACAGGAACTTCTAGACCTCTTCTAGCTTAAGCATAGACTACAAGAATTAAGGAGCAAGGAACAGTACCACAATCATTTCCAGTATTCCTATTTGAATGACACCTAATAACATGAACTGATTTTGAAGAAAAACTTCTAGAGTTGATAGGGTTTTAGAGCACACGCCTTGATTGCTGATCTAAAGCTTGGTGACGCGACCATGGCTGCCGTGCTGGAGATGAAGGAGCTCGCCACCTTGGAGTCCCTGGCGCCAAGTTGAACGAGGTGGAGACGAGGAGAGCAGCCGGATCCGCCGCTGCCTGGGAACCGCGCCGCTGCCTGGGGGCGCGACGTTGGCTGGGTGCGGCGCCGCTGCCTTGGTGCCGCCATCGACTTGGGGCTGAGGGCATAGCGGCTGCCTCGATGAGTGAGGGCGAGAGTAGGACGGCCGCTGCGATGAGCGAGGAAGAGGGCAGGGCCGCCGGCAAGATGACGTGCGAGGGCGGGGTGGCGGCTAGAGCGAGGGCAGCCAGGTGTGTGCAATCGAGTTCGGCGTCGTGGTGCGTGGGGAGTGAAAGGACCATGCGCAATGACCATATTGCCCTTCGACGAATTAAATCAACAAAAATAGCTATTTTGTGAAGGCGATGGGAGGCGATTCCAACCATCGTAAAAGGTCTCTTTAAACTACGCTAAATCTATATCTCACCTGGGTGAAATATGTCTTCCTCTCACTCGAATTTCTCAGCCGTTCGATTGTCACCCGGGTGTTTTTCTACATGCGCTCACTCGATTTGCTGGCCGTGAGATCCGTCGTTCTATCCTCCGCATCTATTCGTCACGCGTCTCACCGATGGCCAGGCGCAAGTGAAGTCCAGCACGGTCCCCACTGTTCCACGCACATCGCCGTTTTGGACACGCACACACCCTGACGCCCCGGCATGCATCACCTGGTCCTTGCCCCCTACATGCATGACGCTAGGAAAATGCAGCCGTTGGGCCCCCCGCCATGGATGCATGTCTGCATGCCGCCGTTGGAAAGAGGAGAATGCTCGGTTGGTACTAGTTGCGTGTTACATCTTATTTGACCATATTTACGATTCTTGTTCGGGTGTAAATTATATGTTCAGTTGGTGTAAATTGATTGTTTCTTTTTGTTCTACTTGAAAATCTTCTAATTTACCTTACATAGAACTGATCTGTTATTTTTAAATTTGTAATTTGTGTTTTTTCTGTTATATTTGTAAATCTTCTAATTTGCCTTCCATAGAAATGATTTGTAAATTTTAGATTTGAAATTTGTGTTTTTTCTATTCAAATTGGTAATCTTCTAATTTTCCTTCCATAGAAATGATCTGTAAATTTTAGATTTGAATTTTGTATTTTTGTTATTTTTCTGGTCCCTTAGATCTGTATCTTCTGGTTTTCACAATTCGGGTGAGAGTTCTCTTAATTTCACTCGATTTATGTTGCTTTGCAAATTTGGGTGATTTTTTGTCTGGGCTCACACGGGTGAAAGTTTGCCATAATTCACCTGACATATGAGTAGACAGACCCTTAAACTATTAACATTTTTTTTTGAGAAAGGATGGTTCCCATCATCAAGTTTTTATTGCCTTTCTGATTATAAAAACAAAAGGACTTACTAAAATTCAGGTGCCTGAATTTTAATTTCTTTTCAGACAACGGTTGTTGCATATATTTTATGTTAAAATTACAACTTTAATTCGTTGCAATTTCTGCAGACATAATTTGTAATTTTTGGATTCAAGAATAAAACCCCATTAGACAAAATCACAAACCCGATAAAATCTAAATTGTGTTATCACAAATATAATTAACAATTTACGATTATTTCTATAGTCAGATAAGGACAAAAAAAAAATATTGTCACAAAGACAATCAATAAATCAGTAAATCACAAAACACAATTATTTGTATAGTTAGACAAATACAAAATTTAATATAATATAACGCAAAGACGATTAATAAATCACGGTACAACCTGGAGTCATGTCACGTTGTCACCGCGGCAGCAATGTGCCACAAACGCTAAAACCATTGATCCAGCGTCCGCGCGCTTCGGAACAGGCAGCTACTACTAGCATACTACTCCAGTACGGAGTACTACTCAACACGTCGCCTGAACGGATAGATAGGAATTGTGAAAAACAAAACTTGTCAATTGTCATATTATAGCTTGGTTCAATTGATGTCCAACTAATCAATCCTAAGGAGTTGATCTAAATAAATATGGTTAGGCTATAAGCATGCTCCAGTGCAATCTCCGATGAACACCGCCATATGAAAAGTTGAGACATCACCCAGCATAAATCATCAACGAAAAAATCAGTCCTTACTGCGTCGGCAACGAACTCCTGGCGACTTAGATCAAATATAAGAATTACAGTTTTTTTGTGGATCCTCAAAGAAAAGAAACTTGATATTTAGCTGTAATGCTGAATACAACAGAAATTAAAGTTATGATATATTTACAAGATTTGATATTGTCAACATGAACTTAAATTATGTAATGGTATATTTATCATTGAATAATGTATACAGAACAATAACTAATTAGCTCTTAAAGTCTATATAGAAAGGGGCACAACACAAACACATATGTAGGGGAAGGATAATAGAGAGCATTCCATGTTAACGTTTACCATTAAGGCATTAACGTTGAGTAGTATATATTTTTTTTCTTCGGTTGTAACGTAGGGAGATACTGTATTTGCTAGTAGATCATACCAGCCGCGAGCAAACAAAACACTAGTGTACAAAGTTGGAGGCGATGAAAGTTTCCAAAAAAAAAAGTTGGAGGCAATGAGTTGCCAACTTGCGATTGATCTCCGGTTCTCCGAACAGGCCGGCGCACCAGGCCAACTTTCATGCATGAGCGAGCTAGCACGCGCGCACTAACTCTTCAACAACGTCTCGACTTCCGACGCGAAACGCTCCATGGCCGGGCGCGGCAGCACGATCAGCACGCCCACCTTGCCCATGCCCTTCCCGCCGCCGCCGTTCCCGACGTGGACCAAGAAGCTCGGCCCGAACAGCGTCGCCGCGGGGCCGCCGTACACCGGCTCGCCCCACCCGAAGTCGACGCGGTGGAACCCCGCGTGCCGGTTGTCCGACACCAGGAACAGGTTGCCCAGCGCCACGCACGGCCGCCCGCGCAGCACCAGCAGGTCCACCGTGGACCGCACGTACTCGGCGGTCACCGCCGCCTTCGTCCCCCGCACGAGCTCCACGGCGTCGCCCAGAGAACCGACCAGCAGCGCCCCCGCGGTGGTCAGCGCGGCCACGGGCACGCACGCGTTGCCGTAGTAGCCGGCGGGGAGCGCCAGCTCGGGCACGCCCCGGAAGCCGACGATGGACACCACCCGCACCTCCTCGTCCGCTGGGACCTCCAGCGCCGCCGTGCGCGCGCCACAGCGCCGCCGTCAGCGTCTCGAAGGTCGTGGCCGTGTCGCGGAGGTGCGGCGGCAGGCGCCTTTTGATCGCGGAGACGTCGGCTGGACCGAACGTGAAGGTCCGCGTGATCATGTCGCCCGCCGGCATGGCACCTGCCCACCTGGGTACCGAAACATTTGCCGGCACCCCGTCGAACTCGCGGTGATCGAACGACAGCCTCGGCGGGCTGCGCGCTTCGAGGAGCTCACGGGACCATGCCGGCGCGACTGTCGGCGCGGGGAGGCCGCGCGCGAGCTCGGCCGTGGCTGACATGAACTGCGCGATGCCAATGGCGTCGCAGATGGTGTGGTTGAGCCGGAGCGCGAGGACGAAGCCGCCGCAGAGCAGCCGGGTCACCTAGTGAGATCATGCAAGCGAGCGAGCGTTATTTATTTATTTTTTCTTGGAATTGGAAGCAAACTTGCATGGGTAGTACTAGTACCTACCTGGATGAGCAGCAAGGGGCAGTTGAGCACGCCACCGGATCCATCGACGTCGAACAGCAGCTGGTCCATGCACGGGAACGGCGGCATCAGCGGGCCGGCGGCCTCCAGCTCCGCCAGGCGCACGTCGGCGTCGGCCTCCACGAACATCACCCCCTCGCCGGTGCAGTCGACGACCAGCTTCCGCCCCTCCACCTCGCGCAGCCGCCCGGCGAGCGGGTAGTACGGGACCAGCGCCTCGCCGAGCGCGCGGCGGATGGCGGCCGCCGGGTCGCGGTCGCCGGCCTCGGCGGCGCGCACCTCCTCTCCGCGCCCGCCGCGGTAGACAAAGACGAACGGCACGTGCCCGCGTAGCGTCTCCTGGTCATCGATGTCCGACAGGCGCTTCGTCTCGCGCGGCGTCGGCGCGGCAGGGCCGACGAGCACCGGCTCCCCCCGACGCATGGCGAATGCGAGCGGCGTGGGCGTGGTCATGGCCGGCGCCTGGACGTAATGCTCCGTCGCTTCCGCCATGAGGTGCAGGTGCAGGGACTTTGTCTAGCCACAGGCCACAAGCCCACAAGGTGATGTATGTTGGCAACAAGATGAAATGATGCGATGCGTGCCTAGTTCATATGCAAGACTTTATAGGCGCAGTGCAGTGCGTGTCACATCGTTTGTAAGTTTGGACAATTAATTACTAAAGTGTGAAGATGCTTGGTTGGGATCCATCTGTTTCTGAGATTATGCTGCATTTGTCGGAATAAGCCGGCAACGAAAGTCGGTCAGAATTCAGTGATAGGAGCTGACAGCGACGAACAGGAGTACTCCAAAATTGAATAAACGTTGGGAATTCAGATGCCTTTTGCAGGATCTCACTCTCACGTTGTCGTAGCCTAAAAAGCAAGGATGTAACTTCGAATGAGCTTCCACATATTAAGAAAAAAAAGATGATACAGACACGCCTAGCCCAATGATAATGTTCAAAATATTTTTCAATCCATCGAGCTAGCTTGAATCATCATCCAACTTCTGTCCAGAAGGATGTCGCAGATAGACCCATGAACGTCAGGGATGGGGAAGAAAGGGCGTGGAAGGGAAGAAGATAAGGCGAAGGGCAATTATGGTAATTTATTCATTTTCTTTCATCTAGAGAGATGTTTTGCCAAACACCGAGAAAGCTACTCGTAAAGCTTAAAAAAAAACAGTTTCACTATAGTCGGGACAAAATTCTCCAAGCTACTTCAGAAGTTTCCCTACTCTGTTGAACAAGTACGTAAGTTCATTTATCGATGGATGTCACATGATTGTCTGAAAAACTTCCAAAGTGGAATGAAGAAGGCTGAAATGTTATCAAATTTCAGTTTCTCGAGTTTTTTTAATTATTGTATATCTGTCCATCAATACATATTGGCGTTTCTAGCATTCAAAATTTGTACACAAATATAAGTGTTCTCATGTATTCCACATCAACTTACATTAATCAAAATACCTCCCAAGCTTGATCCTAACGTCCAAGACATGGCACGAGAGCACTTTGATGAAGGGTATCAGAGTATTTTCTCTTCATGTCTAATCTGTCCTAAACACCTTAGAATGCTAATATACTTGCACAGAGCGAGAAGATGAATGAAATTTGAAGGTTTAGTAACCCCTTAAATATTGGCTTTTAAAAAAACTGTTAAACTATAGATAGTCTAGTAAGTTGAGAATGAAAAAAAAACAAATGTTATGGGCCGTAAAGAAGAAACGAATAATTTTAACAAACAGCCACCATCTTGGGCTCTTGGCACGTAAATGCACTCACACTGAAAGTGGAATGAAAGAACCTGTGACTGTGAGCGGGTGTGCCCACTGTCCCAGTGGGCTTCCTATATGACCTAACCTATTGAGGAATAAGTAATGGGCTTAGTACCTTGCATTGGTCAAGTCATCAAAGCCCATGAGGGTAGGGGTACGGGTAGCCACTGCAACTAGCTCAACAAATTAGCAGTAATCGTTTCATTGTTCAGGCAGATTGTATGATGGCGGTTGAAACAATGAAGGAGGGCGATTTTTTGGCAACTTCGGCAGCACCAATTTACGACGATTGCTACAATATGTGGAGAGATTTTGTGGATGTTTCAATCGAACATTGTCATAGGGATGTCAATCGGGTTGCTCAGCTAGGAGATGTTTCATTAGTAAACAATCATGTATTTATGTCAATAAATCCCCTAGTTTTCTTCTTGATGTTTTGACGAACGATGTAACTATTCTGATGAATCAATAAAGTTGCCGATGGGCATTTCCTCAAAAAAAAAAAACTACGACGAATGGCGTGCTTTGCCGTGTCCGTACAGAAGGACACTAATAATAATCAATTTTGGAACGGTAGTGGTAGCTCCCGGACGTCCTACTGACGCGCAGCCTTTCCCCGTCCGTTGATTTTTTTTCCCCGTCCCGCACGCGCACCTCACCCCATCGTAGCGTCCGCGCGTCCGGACGACTCACCTTGCATGCGTAGCCCGCCCTGTCCGCCTTGATTTGAGGTCGTTCGCCCCGCCCCGCCCCGCACATGCACCACGCCCCCATCGCGCCTCGATCGCCGGTCCCAGCGCACCCCGTCCACACAGGACACCGCACGTGCCGCACGCCCTGTCCGCTGGCCCTAGCTCTCCGCGCCCTATTCCCCAATGCCCTAAAATATGGATTTATATTATGCATGGATATGAAGCATTTTGTAACCAAAAACCAAATGAATGAAATATGGAACTTTTGGATGAAAACATGTTTTATTGTTATTTCGTATAAGTCTCTTCACAACTGTGTGACGCTAAACCATCGGAATGCTTTAGCATGAAAGAGTAACTTGTGCCGTACAACTGTGTGATGTATTGATTCATCAAAATGTCACACTATTTGCTTTCTACCAAGGCCGGCGGTGCCGTGTGTATCCTCTGTCGGTGTGTGCGCTGGCGCCATTGCCGGTGCCGGGTCAACCACGAGCGAGGGGGCTACCATCTTCTCAAGCTCTGACGCAAAGCGATCCATGGCCGGCCGTGGCAGCATGATCGGCACGGCCACGGCATCCTCCCCGTCGCCGTCTCTGACTGCAACAAGAAAGATGATCCCAGTCATCACGGTCGCAATGCCTCCGGACACCGGCATACCCCACCCAAGTCCACGCGATGCAGACCCAAGTGCCGGTTGTCCGACACGACGAAGAAGTTTGCCGCCGCTGGCATGGACGGCCGTCCACGCAGCACGAGGAAGTCGATGGTGGACCGCACGTACTCGGCGGTGACGGCCGCCTTCGCCTCCCGCACCATCTCCACCGTGTCGCCCAGCGAGCTGGTCTGCAGCTCCCCGGCGGTGGTCAGCACCGCCGAGGGCACGCCCGCGTTCCCGTAGAAACCAGCGGGAATTCCCAGCTCGCGCATGCCCCTGAAGCCGACGATGAATATCAGGCGCACCTCCTCACGCGGCGAGAGCTCCAGCGCGGCCGTGCGGGCGCGCCAGAGCGCCGCCGTGAGCGCCTCGAAGTCGAAGGTCGTTGCAGTGCCATGGAGGTGCGTCAGGAGGCGCTCCTTGATCGCTGCGACGTCGCGTCGGGCGAAGGTGAACATGCGCACGGCCATGTCTGCCGGTTGCCTTGCCGGGCGGTATGCCTGTCGGCCCTTCAGCTGCCGACAGCATGTCGCGTCGGCTCCCGAGCTGCCGATAGGTCCCCTGTCGGCTGCTGAATGACCGACAAGATGCCAGTGCCATTTATATTGTACTCTTGGCCAAACGGTTGGATCCGGCTCTTCCGCTATAGCAACACGCGGGAATCGATCGATAAAATAAATATCGCTACGATAACCGTCTCAGTTAAATTTTTTTAATTTAACTAGGTTTGTAAACATTATTAGCAACATCTGTATCTCCGAATAAGTTTATTATGAAAATAATATATCTAATGATACTAATTATGTACTATAAATATTATATTTTCTTATATGGTCCCTCTGTCCCTAAATATCCGTCGTTTGCGTTTCCCAAGAAACAACTTTGACTAAATATGTATTAAAAAATATTAATATTTATAGTACATAATTAGTATAATTAGAAAGATCTTTGAATCTAGTTTTTAAATAAATTTATTTAGAGATACAAATGTTGCACGCATTTTTTATAAATCGAGTCAAACTTATGGCGCACACACACCAACGGTGACAGATATAAAGGGACGGAGGGAGTATATTTGATCAAAGTTAAAAGCATTTGACTTCTCGGGAAGCAGAAAACACTTATTTCGGGACGGAGGGAGTATATCTTTTGTAGTAGCGTAAATGAATAATGACAACTATATAACTTCGACAATGATTCTATTAGGACGTCCGTCCTCAACTTGCGCGTCGGATGCATCCATTCCATTCCGATCCCGTGACCCCCCGCTCCCTCCGCACCCCCACGCCCACTCCGCTCGCACTCGATCTCCCCCGCGCCCGTGACCCCCCTCCCCCACGCCCACTCGCTATTGCACCGCCGCGTCGCTCTCCGGGCCTGCTTGTGCCCCTGGGACGGATGCCACGCTCCCTCCCTCCCTATCTCCCTTCCCCACCGGAGACGAGGACGACCGCAGCGGCTCCGATGAGGTAGGTCAGTCCTTATCTGGATCTGAGCCCTCCTCCTCATTCTTCTTCTCCTCTGGATCTGAGGGACACGGCGGTGGCTAGGGTTCCGGCGAGCTCTTGGGTCATATTTCCTCCTCCCTCCGTCGAAGGTGATGGCCAGAGGCTATTTTGTACACTTTTTTTTGTTGTTTTCCTGTGTTGCAATGGGTCTTTTGAGATGTTGCAACAGATGATTTTCGAATGTAGCATTGAGTTTTTTTGTTCATTGCAACATATGTTTTTGCGATGCTGCAGTACTACTATTTGGGATATTGCAGTACATAATTTTCGATGTTGCAGCGCATAATTTTCGATGTTGCAGTACATATTTTTCGATGTTGCAGTACATGTATTTTCGATGTTGCACTACATATTTTTGCGATGTTGCAGTACATGATTTTTGATGTTGCAAAACATATTTTCCGATGTTGCAGTGTATATATTTTTGATGCTATAGTACATGTTTTTCATTGTTGCACTGCATATTTTTACGATGTTACAGTATTTATATTCCGATGTTATACTACATAGTTTTCCATATGTTTGTAACGTTGCATTTGAAGTGTTTCGTACTCTTATAGGACAGGGGCGCGGTGGGGGAACAGGGTGTGTTAGGAAACGGGGGGCAGGGGCGCGGTAGGGAGTAGAGGATAGCGCGGGTTCCGTTCTATAGGGGGGCGATGAGGGGGTTGTGAGGGGCGTATTTTGGAAGGAGAACTCACGCGTCGGACGTCCGGGGGCTAGAATCGCTGATATAATTAGATACAACTACGCAAACATAATGTTGAAAATATTTTGAACCTCATCGTGAGCTTGAATCATCAAGTCCAGTAGGATGTCGCAACTCGCAAATAGACCTGACGAGCGTTTCAGGCCCGGTCCGCAAAACTTGCTGGACAAGGCTAGACAGCGAAATATGAGTAAATTTTTTTTCTAGAACACGACTTCACGTGTATTTCATTAAAAAGAAGTAGAGTTAACAAGCAGTCGAAGGCGAGATGCCTCGAGCGAAAAAGAACAAGGCCACCAGGGTGGCGTTACAGAGTTGTACTACATGAATGACGATTGCGCGACAAGGAGGCTAGAAAGCCTAAGTAACCGACGCGGCTGCCAGCAACAGGGAATCAACGACCTTGGTTTCCTGCAGGCAAACCACGGAGGCGCGCTCAAGGGCGACGATGTCCCAAACGGCTATGCAACGTGCCCGGCTATTGAGCCCGCGGGTGTTCCAGACCAAGAATTTGCTGTAATTCATGGAGCACTAACTGAGCGACAGGGACGAAAGTCCATCAAATGTCAAGTGCAAGGGGCGCCACACGCCGGCCACCCACCGGGAAAAGCTCGCGCGTCGCCGCACGCTTGGAGGAGGACAGTGGCTCCTTGAAAGTCTGGTGAAACTTCTCGGCAAAGGATGCATCAGGGCTGTGCGGTGGTGATGCCCTTGCCGCCGGTCTCCATTTGCGCAGCATTACCTTCTTGGCTTGCTCTTCTGGCCTCAGATCCCAGAGGTGCGTCATGGAGCGATCCGCATGCTACGCTGGGGAACGACCGGGCTGACTCGACGAGAGGTGCGATGGATCGGGGTGGAGTCAATGAGCGGCTCCTGTAGCGGCAGGCGCAGCGCGTGGATGAACTCCGACAGTGTGGCCGGCAGCGAGACCGGCACGCCCGGGGACGGGGGGCCGGCATCGGACCCCCCAGCGATGCAGGCATCTCCTCATCCCCCACTGCGCCAGAGGCAATGTGGACCAGGTCAACAGAGGTGGCCCCAACCGGCGCCTGTGGCGCATCAGCGAGGTTGACCAGGACCTGCGCCATCGGTACCAAAGCAGCGGTGCCCTCCACTAGGAGCAACCTGGGAGAAGCGTCAGGGGGCACTGAGCCGCACGCGCCGTGCGTAGGCGACCCCCCCTGCATAGGCGCCCCACCGTGCCCGATTGTTGAATCTAGGGCCACAGCCGGCGAGCCCCACGACGCACGGTCGGTCCCCCTGTGGGAGTAGACAAGCTCAAGCTCCATGATGTCCCAAGCGGCATGCCCACCCTGATCCGTATCATGAGCTGGGCTAGTGATCACTCGCCCAAGGTCACGGATGGGCTTCAGGAATACCTTCTCGCCCCTTAATCCAGGGCTAGCATCGATGATGTTCTTCATGGTGCATGGGCCGCTCCCCCGGGCCGAGCAGCACGGGCCAAAGTCGGGGAACCGCAGGTCGATGCAACGGTACCGCGCCTGGGCCGGGGTCCGAGCAGCCAATTCCGCCTCCAACTCCATCGGGTCCGCATGCTGCGGATAGGACCCCACCAAGTCCACAGGCGGGGGTTGGCGGTGTCAACTTGAGGGCCAGCTCTTGATCGCCACGCGGTGCCCAACGATCAGAAAAAGGCGAGATGCAGCTTTCGGCGTTGACAGGCGGACAGCCAGACGCAGAGGCGCGCCCCGACGGGACATCCGGGATCCCGCGGCACGAGACCTCCCGTGCAGCGCCACGTGCACAGCTCCCAGGCCCAGTACCCATGAGGCATCTCCCCAGCACCAGACAAGGAATCGAGCCAACGATCAGCGACTTCAGCGACGTGCGTGTAGGCCCACCGCCAGGCACCTCGGACGGGCCACCCACGCCGGGCAAGATGACACGGCCGAACCCCGGCGGTGAACCGGCGCTGCGGCAGCGGTCCATGCCCGGATGAAACCGGTTGCAGTTGCTGTCGCCCGAGCCGCCATCGTCGTAGACGCTGGCCTGCGAAGCGACCAGGGTGCCGTTGCTCTCCGGGCCTCGCCTTGCCTGGAAGAAGCGGTCCCTGGCCGGGATGTCGCCACCCGCGCCGTTCATCGGTGAGCGCGGCTGCTTGCAGTCGCGGGCCATGTGCCTGGTGCCGTGATGCGGTGGGTGAACGACAGACAATTGAGGCACCGGCCCCTCCGGGCCTCGGGGATCCTCTTCCGCCATCACTGGCGGCCGCCGCCCCCGGCCGCCCTTGCACCAGCTGCTTGCTCAGGGCCATCCCCTTGCCGGTTGAGAACCTCCCTCCAACCGTCGGCGTTAGGTAGAGAGATCCGGCTCCATCCACGGCGGGGGACGCGAGGCCCGAGCCGGAGGTGCACTGGCACGCGTCCGTCGGGGGAGATCTGGCGCCCAAGCCTTTGGTGAACGGGCCGGCACCCCTCCCCAGCATCATGACTACCCGGGTTGGGGTGAGGTGGCACACGGCCGCCAGCTCCCCTGAGATCACCGGAGCGGCGTGGCGCAGAGGAGGAGTGTGCCGCGGTGTACTCGAACTCATGGCCGGGCTCCTGGGTGTGCTCAAGGTAGCGCCTTGAGTGGCGAGGCCTTCTCCGCCGCTTCCCCCGACGCCTAGGAGGGCGGCCCTGGATCTCGATCCGATCTGGATCTGCGACTTCCACCGGCCGCCCCTCAACGGCACAGGAGTGTGGCTGTGCTCTGGGCCCTGCCCCCAAGTCTGCCTGTGCCGGAGAGCTCCGGTGGACGGCCGCGCGGTGAGATCCAAGGTGGCGCGGGGCGGAATCGGCGTCGGTATCGTCGTCACTGAAGTCAGACTCGGTGGACCACCTCATGGCCTTGGAGCGGCCCGGAGTCCCCGATGGGAAGTAGGGATGGCGTCGGGGGAGAGGGAGGATGGCCCCTTACCGTTGGTGAGGTCGGAGGGTGGAGAGGTGGCCGGCGGCTCCGGGGTGGCGGCCAGCGGGCTGGGTGGGGTTGGGGGTCACCATGTGCACGATTTACATTAGTTATCTAAATATGAATAAAAAATATGAATAAAAAAATGGCCCACTAAGTTTGGCCCGCAAAAATGGTTGTCTTAAAAACTTTCAAAGTGCAGTGAAGAAGGCTGAAAGGTTATTCAATTTCAGTTTCCCGCCCGCCCATGCATATTAGTATTCCTAGCATTCCCTAAAAAGATTAGCATTCCTTGCATTCAAAATTTGATAAATATAATCATTATCAAGTATTCCACATCAACTTACTTTAATTAAATTATCTCCCCAAGCTTGGTGCTAAAGTCCAAAATCAGGACATGGCACGAGCACTTTGAAATGAAGGGCATAAGAGTATTTTCTCATCATGTTTAATCTGTCCTAAACATCTTAGAGCAATTAAAGTAAGGTCTCTATTCTGTTGTCCATGATCCTCTTGTGCTCCTTTGGACTGAGCGCCGCTCGAACGGCCCTTCTCCATCCGCCGCAATCTCCCTTCTCCTTGGCGCCTCCTCAGCCGTCCCAGCATGGCTCTCCATCCCCATCACCAGCCTCCCTCCATCCTGACATGGCTCCCTCATCCTCGGGGGGAGTGCCTCCTGCCCAACACAGCTACATCCCCCAAGTGTGTTCCTCTCTCGGCAGGCACCCTCCATGGTGCGCTTCTCACTCCGATGCACAGTGACCTCCTCCCCGGCTTCTCCCTGGCATGGATCCTTCGCGGTGGCTTCTAGGGTGCTAGCCACTAGATCGGGAGTTTCAATGGATCTGAATCCCGTGGAACTGAGGTGACTGGATGAAAAAAATTGGATCTAAAGCTACATTTTGTGGATCTGGAGCAGTTGGACCTATAGCAAACAGGGTCTTAAATAACATGTCACAAGAAACTCGTGGATGTGCCCTTAGTTGAGACCGGGAAATAAATGACCCGTCTAACCAAATTATTACAAGAGTTGGTTCACAAATTCACACACATGCCGTACCGTTCAAACAAAAGCATGAACAAACATAAGATCAACGTCAGGCCAAGAGACCTCCTCCGTTGTCGCTTGAGTGTTCATCAACGAGCGCGGTGGCCACCATCTTCTCAAGCTCTAACGCAAAGCGATCCATGGCCGGCCGTGGCAGCATGATCGGCACGGCCACAGCATCCTCCCCGTCACCGTCCCTGACTGCAACAAGAAAGATGCCCCCAAACCCCACGGTCGCAATGCCTCCGTACACCGGCATACCCCACCCCAAGTCCACGCGATGCAGACCCAAGTGCCGGTTGTCCGACACGACGGCCGCCTTCGCCTCCCCCACCATCTCCACCGTGTCGCCCAGCAAGCTGGCCTTCATCTCCCCGGCGGTGGTCAGCACCGCCGAGGGCACGATCGCGTTCCCGTAGTAGCCGGCGGGAAGCCCCAGCTCGCGCACGCCCCTGAAGTCGACGATGAACGCCAGGCGCACCTCCTCGTGCGGCGGGAGCTCTAGCGCGGCCGTGCGTGCGCGCCAAAGCGCCGCCGTAAGCACCTCGAAGGTGGTGGCAGTGCCACGGAGGCGCATCGGGAGGGACCCCTTGATAGCTGCCACGTCGCGTCGGGCGAAGGTGAACGCCCGCGCGACCATGTCTCCCTGCGGCGTCGGCGGCGGTAATGGTATGGGCGCGGCATCGTACACGAGATGCGGGAACGCTGGTGGCCTCGGTGGGACGCGTGCTTCCAGCAGCTCCCGGGACCACGGCGGTGGGGCGGTCGTCGTCGGCGCTGGGTCACCGCGTGCGAGCTCCGCGACCGCGGACAGGAAATAGCCTTGGCCCGTGCCGTCGACGATGTTGTGGTTCCTGTGGAGTGCCAAGATGAAGCCGCCGCACAACAGCACCTTGCTGGTCACCTGGTCGTCCGTCAACCGTCATCATCAAGCTTAGGCACAAGAGCAACCGTAAAGTGCCAGAAACTGATAATCTCGAGGACGGACGTACCTGGATGAACAGCAAGGGGCAGTTGAGCACGCCGCTGGAGCGGTCCACGTCGCACAGCAGCTGATCGATCCACGGGAACGGCGGCACCAGCGGGCCGGCGGCCTCCAGCTCCGCCAGGCGCACGTCGGCGTCGGCCTCCACGAACGCCACGCCCTCGCCGGTGCAGTCGACGACCAGCTTCCGCCCCTCCACCTCGCGCAGCCGCCCGGCGAGCGGGTAGTACGGCACCAGCGCCTCTCCGAGCGCACGACGGATGACATCCGCCGGGTTGTCGTCGTCGGCATGCGCCCCGGCCCCGCGGCGGTAGAAGTAAATGGACGGCACGTGCCCACGCAGTGTCTCCTGGTCGTCGATGTCGGACAGGCGCTTCGTCTCACGGGGCGTCGGTCCCGCCGGTCCAACGAGCACAAGCTCGCGCCGGTGCACGGCGAATGCAGGCGTCGTCGTGATGACCGGCGTCTGCTGCTGGTCTTGCGCCATTGCTTTGCCTAGGACGCCTCTATAGATGTTGTGAGTTGTGTCGGTCGCTTAAATTAAGGTTGGATCAATCATACAGTTCGATGCATGGAACTCTCTGGTAGGTGACGGGCGCCTTCACCAAATTTATTTGGCGATGGGGAAGCCATAGCCAGTGTAGAGAGGAGGGTTAAGAGTGAGAAGAGCCACATTGACACGTCGGTCCTACATATCAGATTCACGTTCACACAATCCACATCAACATATGAAGTGGGTCAAAACTTAATGTGTTTGGTAGCTCCATAAGCAGCTAGCTTCGTGAGCTGCTAAACGGCTTTGACAACTAAACACACCTATGCTCTGTGGGCGAAGCTCTGCAAAACACGTTAAGGGGAGTGCGAAGAGAGAGTGAAAGCTGAAAAGGAGCTTCGCTTAGGGCGTGATTGGGTAGGCTGTCGTGCTTGGTTGCCGGCATGCAAACTGGCTCGATGAGCCAGGCTCCGAAGAAATGAAAACGAAATCCGTTTCTCTCGGGCCTGGCTCGCGCAACCCGTGAGTCAGCGGGCGTCGTGGCTCTGACGGTACAGGCGGATGGGGCATGGGAGTGTTCGGGTCACCTTTCTCTTCTTCTTTCATGCTCCACAGCGTCCTCTCGCCCTTGCCGCCACCACTGCCATCACCGCCGCCGCTCCCGCCCCACTCTCCCATCGTCGTCCTCTCTTGTCTCCTCTACCTTCCACTCTGGTGCTGTCGTCCACCTTCCTCCCATAGAATCCGTCATGTTCTCCCCTCTGTGTTCGCCTGCCCTATCCCCAGTCTCCTCTTCGCTCCACCCCTCATGGTGTTGCCCCTTCTCCTTCACGTGGCCTTTGGGCTCGATTCGAGGTGATTTGTTCTCTTCGCCTCCTTTATCCCCTCTTCCTAGATCTGTGATTGCAACTAATTTTGTCTAGGGTTTCAATTTCTCAGGTTATGCAGCTAACTTTGTTTTGTGTACCCTTCTTTGTTGCTTAGCGGAATTGATGATCTATAAATGTTCGGTTTCATCCTTAATGTTTGGTTTTATGCTCACAGGTCCAGCGCGTGTCACGGTCCGGTTTACCCCAGAGGCACAGTGACTCAGGCGAGGTCGGCATGGAGGTGCGGGAGGAGCTGTTTGAGCCATGCATTTGCCTCTACGCGTACGAGCGATACGTTTAGGCCAGTCTCAGTGGGATTTCATGGTCCTGTTACCAATGCATCCATATTTTGAAAACAGTGCAGAAGTGTTTCATACTTTCATCCCCATAAAACTCTCTCTACTCCCATGAAACTCTTATCATCTCTCTTCATCAATACGGTACCACCTCAGCTTATTTAATGCTCATAAAACTCTGATGAAACCCCACTGAGATTGGCTTTAGGATAAGGTGGAGAGAGAAATGAACAAAGAGAAATAAAAGGAGAAACAATAAAAAACAAAGGAAAAATAGAAAAGTTTGTAAGCATGACATCCTAGAGCGTGAGGATGGCTCTCACGCAGTTAATGCACAGTACTTTACTAGGTACAATATACCGACACTAGTAATTAGGGACCTACTAGGCTACTACTCCCTCCATCCCAAATTATAAGACGTTTGACTTTTTTGATTCTAAGTTTGACCATTCGTCTTATTTAAAAAATTTGTGCAAACATAGTCAAATTTAAGTCATTCTTGAGGAACTTTTATTAATATACCAAGCCACGATAAAAGAATTGATATTTTGCACAAATTTTTGAATAAGACGAGTGGTCAAACTTGGTGTTAAAAAAGTCAAACGTCTTATAATTTGGGATGGAGGGAGTAGTAACATACTCTCGATGTTGAAAAAAGAATAACGTTATGGGATATGTTCAATTTTTTTTATATTTAATCGTTTTATAGAAAATATTAGCAACATTTACATCAATAGATATATAAAAATATATTCAGCAATTCATCTAATAATAAATATATTATAAATACTAATATTCTTTTATATATAGTTGGTTAAAGTTAAAAAATATTTAGTTTCTCAGAAAGGGAGAAAGTGAAGGACCGGAAACGGCGACCAGAGGGGGGGTGAATGGGAGCCTCAAATTTCGTTTGAAATATTTGGCCGCTGTCCCAAAATCACCGTCCAACACAAACGAGTTTCCAAAACTAAAATACTCAGGCCAACTAGTGACAAGAGTACTTAGTTTAAATTCTCAGAACGTTAGAAGACCAACGCAACGAACGAAATACGAAACGGAGCTCAACCAAGAAAAAACTACAGATGAAATAGTGAGCTCGAGACTTGAAATTTCAAACTGCACAAACACAGAACCTGCTCACAGAACTAATGCTTCAAAGCTCTTTGCCCAAGCCGAAGTAGCTGCCTCTCTGAAATTCTCAAACAAATCACAAACCAGTGATGCACTGGTAGCTGCAGTGTACTCCAACAAACTGAGAAGAGACAAACCACAGACAAGCAAAGCACTTGCTGCTGAACAGGACCTACGAACTGCAGACGATCTACAGAGAAAAAAACTAGTGCTGCTACTGCTCTGCTGGAAATTTGTTTCTGCAGAATTTCACTGAACTGAAATCAAAGAACAAGTACTGAAAGCCTCCTGAAGCATGAAAAGACAACTCAAGATATTGGAAAACAAAACACGTTCAAGCTTTGCACTTGGTGTTGGACAAGAACTGCTAGCTGCAGTTAATCTGTGATTGAAACACAGACACTGCTGAAAGCAAAACACAAACCGAGAGAAGCAGCAGGCAAGGAAATCAGATTCAGTGCAGACGACATGCTACCTGGAAACCAACACCGATGACTGAAGCAAACAAGCATACTAAAAACAGCTACTGCACTCGCTCAGCCAGGGTCTGCTCACAAGCAAGGAACAACAAGAAGCAACTGTGCCAAAATCTTGCCAACGAACCTGCACTTGAGATCAATGACACACAACACTGCCTGGAACCTGAAGCAACGGAGAGCAAGCACCTGGTGAGCACATAACGCTGGAGTGGATGGTCACTTGACGAGCAGCCCTGCTGCTTGCGTTCTGAGATCGAGCCAACACAGGAAAAGAACAATCGTAGCAGCTAACTGAACATGAACTCGAACTTGAACTGTAGGAGACCGACGGCCAGCAGAGCAAGAACAAACGCTGCTCTAGCGAGCACGCACGACACCTGTGTGTCGCCGCTGGTAGCGTTGCTGTAGCATCCTGCCTGTGTAACTCCACAAGAAGAGCTGCGAAGCTCCTGTACGAACAGACACAAGAACTGACGAACAGAAAAGAGCGAGGGACGACCAAGAAAATCCCTGCGTCGATTTTACCCGAAGCACACAGATGCTGCACAGACACCAAAACGGAGGAGATCGACGCCCCCTGAACCAAAACTCAACCTGAGCAATATAGCTGCTTGGTGCACATACCTGAACCAACGAACACAGAGCAGAACTCGATGTTTTGGACAGCAGCGACGCGAGAGAGACAAATAGAGAAAACTGAACCAAATCAAAAGGAAACGAGCTCAAACTTTGCACAGATCAAATTCACCTTGCCACGAATCTATCTCCAAGAAATTATCGCCTGAGATTAACCCAAACTCCGGGAAAATCAAATCGAAGGCAAGCACGAAAATGGGGAAAACGATGAACTCAGTGAAACTAAAATCACGGACACTAAATTAGACACCCGGAGGACAACTGGAGGATTCGGGCCTCCATTCCCAACTCGAAATTTGGTTCACTTACACAAATTTAAGGATTTGTTGACCTCTCTCACAAGCAACTAAAAACCTAACCCTAGGTGAAGGAGAGAAATGAGAGTGGGGGAGAGAGGTGAGGGAGATGGGGGGCTCCCTCATCCTATTTAACAGGGCTATTTCACAATCCCCGATTTGCCCCTGGATACAGATGAGCCAAACTATTTAGCCCAAGGGCGTAAAGGTCCAACCCGGTCTTCATCTTGATCCGACGGCCACCGCGCCTCCTCACCGATAGCTTCGCCTCGACGCGACCTCCCCGATGCCGCCACGTGCCGTCCGTTCCGCCTCGGAACCTCCGCCCGGGTTTTGAGGCCCAAACCCGTAAACCCGCCTCCGATGGTTTTGAGGCCCAAACCATCAAACCGCTCCGCGAGTAGCGTACTCCATACGCGTCCCCCGCCATCCGACGCGTGTCACCTCCACGGTCAACACGGTCACTCCCATGTCTTCTCGCGCTTGTCGATGTCCCAAGTGTCAGCCACCGCGGCTAGCCACCCGGCCTCCGGGTCCCTCGGTCCAAGCCTCACGTCCGTCCTTCACCCCTCCGGTCCATCGGCACGGCACGTCCTCCTTGACCTTCACCTCGCCGTCGGCTACCGCCTCCGTGCTTCACACATGCACAACACAAGCCAAGAGACATGTCGCACACAAGGCTTTCGCCAAGGTAGGGTTAGTCACCACTCAACCTACTTCGTGGATCACATTGACAATCACTCATCACAAAACGAACACACAAGGGTACTTGTCAACCTTGTGTTCGCAATCTCCCCCTTGATGAGTGCATTGTCAACACCAATACACGAACAACTTGAGCAAAAGAAAAAGAAGAAGAAGAGAAAATAAAGAGCTCAACCAAATGACCAAAAGCCAAAGAAAAGCCGAAACAAGTCATTTGAAATGAGAAAAACTTGGTCCCCAAAGACATAGGCAACGGCTCGACGCAACCAAGTAAAACAAAGCTAGCCCTCAAGAAGAGGCAACGGGCTCAACACCACTAGCAAAGCTCGAAAAGCCGAAAAACTGCTAGACCCTCCAGAAGAGGCAAAGGCTCAACACACCTAGCAAAAGCAACTCAAATGTAACTCCCCCTGAACAAATGCAATCTCTCTCAAATGAATGCACGAAATAGAGACTTCTCCCCCTTGTTGACAACTTATCCCCCTTGTTGACATGGTGAGTGTGACATATCTCTCTCCCTTGTTGACACATGCACTTATCAAGCTAGAGCCTAAGGATTACAACTCCCCCTCAAAACATGCTATGAATGCAGAAATGCACAAATGCAGAAGCTTCAAGATTATAGCAAATAGATTGAAAGAATGCTCTAGCTGATGCTGTCATGTATACATAGCAACAAGTACAAGTGCTAGCAAATGCTCAAAATGACCAAATGAGATGAAATATGACATTTTAGCAAGTTTGATCAGGTTTGAGCAATTTAAAAGAGGGTTCACCACCAAATGAGCACATAGCAAATATAGACAGGAGATCGACCTTGTGCTTCACATGTATGCAAAGTGAACTACCCCAAACAAAGTTCACACATCATGTCATAAGACAAACTTGTGATTTGAACAAATTTTGAATCAATTGAATTTTATCGGAGTTATGCAGCTTATCACCAAAGTTTGTCAAACAAATGTGTGCGGGAGGTTATCGATGCCATCAAAACCTAACTTATCGATCATGTCAAGCCTATGCCAAAAGCAATCAGAAGCTTAAGACAATGATCTCGGTATCCACTACAGAGCTCAAGTTCACCCTTAAGTGCAATAAGGAGCTGTCTCGATACTCTGACATGGGACAGCAAAGACCCATCCCGATCTTTTCATACCTTGTTTTTTTTAAGTTTTAGCACAATTTCAAGTTTCTCAAGCAAGTGTGTAACTCAAGGTATGAGCCGTAGCAACTAAGCATATATATGAAGCAAAAAGGGTTCTCAACACACCTATACATGCTAGTTGCCACAAAGTAGTGGTGAACATGTTCCAAGTTTCATCAAGTGTTAGTCAAGTTCACAATTGAAAAAGACATTTTAGCTCATATCAAAAGATCAAGTGAGCCTAAGCAAAGCACATCATATATATCCATAACATCCCCAACAAGAGCATAGTGTCAATCTAGCTACTATAAGGATGAAGCTCAAGATGCAATATGATACAAGATGATATGATATGCAAATATGATACAAAAGCAAAAGCAAAAGCTAAAGAAAAAAGAAAAACACAAACTAATGTACAAGAACCAAAACTTCCCAAGCTAAAAAGGGAAGCAAACTCCAAGCTCTCCTCGCAAGCGAGCAAACTGGGTTTGATCAAGGGGTTTAGTGAAGATGTCTGCGAGCTGGTTGTGGGTGTCAACATGAATAAGATCAATGTCCCCTTTCTCATAGTGGTCTCGCAAGAAGTGAAAACGGACCTCTATGTGCTTGGTTTTGGAGTGGAGAACAGGGTTTTTGGCTACACATATGGCACTGGTGCTATCACAGAACAAAGGCACTCGCCTAAACTCTAAACCATAGTCTCGCAAAGTAGCAACCATCCAAAGCAACTGGGAACAGCAAGCAGCAGCAGTAACATACTCAGCTTCTGTGGTGGATTGGGCTACAGTGGACTGCTTGCGAGAAGACCAAGACACAAGTGAAGACCCAAGAAATTGACAAGTCCCAGAAGTGGACTTCCTCTCAGTACGACAGCCAGCATAATCCGCATCAGAGTAACCGCAAAGAGAAAGAGAGGAGGAAGCCGAAAACCAAAGACCAAATTCGGGTGTGAAACGAAGGTACCTCATGATCCGCTTGACGGCTTGACGATGCGATGTGCGCGGTGAAGACTGAAAGCGCGCGCACAAGCAGACCGCGAACTGGATGTCCGGTCTCGTTGCCGTCAGGTACAGCAACGATCCGATCATGCTTCGGTACTCCTTCTGGTCCACAACTTCTCCTTCCTTGTCCTCGTCCAGGGCCGTAGTAGTCGACATGGGCGTCGAAAGAGGCTTGGCCTCGCCCATATCAAACTTCCTCAGAAGATCCTTGGTGTACTTGCCTTGGTGCACAAATGTTCCTTCACGTGTTTGCTTGATTTGCAGCCCGAGGAAGAATGTCAACTCGCCCATCATGCTCATCTCGAATTCTCTGCTCATAGTCTCAGAAAACTTTGCAACAAGAGCGTGAGAGGAACCACCAAAAATGATATCATCCACGTAAATCTGAACCAAAAGTGTGTCAGTGCCTTGCTTGAGGAGAAACAAAGTTTTATCTACTGAACCCATCTTAAAGCCCTTAGCAAGCAAGAAGGCTTTCAAACGCTCATACCAGGCTCTCGGGGCTTGTTTCAATCCATACAAGGCTTTGTGGAGTTTGTAAACATGGTTGGGATACTTGGGATTTTCAAAGCCAGGGGGTTGTCTCACATACACCTCTTCCTCTATGTACCCATTTAAAAAGGCGCTCTTCACATCCATTTGATACAGCTTGAACCCTTTCGAAGCTGCATAAGCTAAGAGCATCCGTATAGCCTCGATACGGGCCACAGGAGCAAAGGTTTCTTCAAAGTCTACTCCCTCTTTCTGACAAAACCCCTGAGCCACTAGCCTAGCCTTGTTTCTCACCACCACTCCATCCTCACTTTGCTTGTTCTTGAAAACCCATTTTGTACCTATAGGGTGACACTCAGGTGGAGGTGGAACTAAGACCCAGACTTCATTTCTCTCAAAGTTCTGTAACTCCTCGTGCATAGCATTGACCCAATCGGGATCAGAAAGTGCGTGTCCAACATTTTGTGGCTCGAAATTAGCGACAAAAGCAGAATGAGCGAAATGTGAGATTTCATATGACCTTGAGCGTGTAACACGCTGACTGATGTCGCCGATCATGGTTTGAGGCGGGTGGCGACGTTGGATGTGCCGAGGAGCTTCCCTCGAAGATGTCGCCTCCCCCTCAACAGCTGTCGGGGCCTCCTCAGGTGCAGCTGGAGTAGGCTGAGGAAGCGGCTCGTGCGGACCCCATGTAGTGGAAGAAGATGGGTCTGGTCCGTGAGCCGATGTAGTCGTCGTAGACTCGACTGGAGCAGCCGAAGAGGTCGGCTCTGCATCTCCCCAATCAGCATCTTCCTCATTCTCCTCAACGAAGATGCTCTCACCAATCTCCTGATCACCTGCACTTTCAAAGACAGGAACAGAACAAGACATGGTCTCGTCGAAAGTGACTTCACAAGTCTCTACGACTCGGTTAGTTTCAAGGTTAAGTACTCGATATGCATGAGAATGTGAAGCATAACCAAGAAAGACACCATCCGAGGATCGAGACTCAAATTTGTCTAAATTACCTTGTTTCAGAATGAAGCATCTGCATCCAAACACTCGAAAGTGGCTCACCTTGGGTAGTCGACCGAATCGCAGCTCATAAGAAGTTTTCTTCATGAAGGCTCGAAGAAATATGCGATTGGAAACATGACACGCGGTGTTGATCGCTTCGGCCCAATATCTCCTAGGAGTCCTATGCTCATCGAGCATCGTCCTAGCCATCTCAACAAGGGTCCGATTCTTGCGCTCAACAACACCGTTCTGCTGAGGGACATAAGGCGAGGAGAACTGGTGCTCAAGACCCAAAGAAGAGCAAAAGTTATCAAACTGAGAGTTCTTGAATTCTGTGCCATTGTCACTGCGTATAGCTCTTATGGCATTCTTTGGCAACTCAGTCTGTAACCGAACAATCAAATCTCGAGCATGAGAAAAAGCCTCATCCTTACCCTCCATGAAAAACACCCAAGAGTAGCGAGAAAAATCATCCACGATCACTAGAACGTACCACTTCCCTCCCTCAGACCGAACCCGAGCCGGACCAACAGTGTCCATATGGAGTAGCTCACCGGGTCCCTTGGTCATGACCTGAGTCACAGGAGGGTGAGAAGCGGCAACCATCTTCCCGTGATGACAAGGGTGACACACCAAATCCTTCTCAAATTTTAACTTGGGCAATCCTCGGATTAGATCAAGTGAGCTCAACCTAGCTAGTAAGTCAAAGCTCAAGTGACCAAGTCTCCTATGCCACTTCCAAAGCTCAGAGGAGGATCCAGCCACCAAACATCGAGAAGAGCCGAAAGAGTGAGAAAAATCAGCTCGAAAGACACGGCCAAAAGGAACAATCTGGCAAACAAGATTTCCTTGAGAATCAAGAACTCGAGACAAGCCGGTCTTAAAGCGCACTTCAAAGCCATCTTGTAGGAGTTGCGAAACAGAAAGCAAGTTGAAATGCAAGTTTGAAACCAAAGCAACATCCTTCAAGACAAAACTCTCATTGACCCGAATGGTCCCACGAGAAAGCACTTTACCTTTGCTATTGTCCCCGAATGTGATGTACTCCTTACATTGCACGGGGTCAAGGCTGGAGAACCATTTAGAACTTCCGGTCATGTGGCGCGAACATCCGGAATCAATGAGCCATGTGTTCTCCAGGCCTCTGTCCTGCATCAATAGAAAGACATAGGATGAGCAAATGGCGCAACACTGGGGTTAGTAAACTGTGAAGGATACCAGTGTTGGCTCATTTGCCCTGGAAAAGTGTTAGGAAAAACACCAAACATGTCATGTCCCATTTGAGGAAAGCGAGCACCACGTGGGGGAAAACGTGGTCCGCTAGAGCTGTAGGACTGAAAGCCACTGTCGCGAGGTCCAAAGTCATATTGATCACGACCTGAACCACGCCGGGCACGACCACCACGACCACCGCGTGGTCTAGCAACCTGAGGCCTAGCACCTTGAGGCATTGCACCTCTTGGCCTAGCATTACGCCTCTGAACAGGCGGCACATGTACGCCATGGGGCGGGCGGTACATGTTCCGGTTGTTCAACTCATACTCTCGCCGCTCATCTCTCTTCCTCCTAAAGCAAAACTCAGCAAGGTGACCATCCCTATGGCAGTAGTCACAATGATACCTCACCTCTCTCTTGGGTGGTTGTTGGCTCACTTTCTTATGGGTATGTGTCACTCTTGGTAGCTTTCTAGCTTTAGGAAGGGGATCCTCAGAGATGTTCGGTAGAGTGTCAAGTGGGTTCCTGAGATGGTTTGGTTTTGGAACCCAAACTTGTTTCTGGGGTGGAGCTCTTGGAGGCTCTTCAAACACTCCATCTTGCACAGTGGGTTCAGTAGGCTTAGGTGGATTGATCTTGATCAATTTGGGAGTAGTGGAAGGTTTCTCACTTGGGCTCAAACCACTGAACTCACCAACTTTGCCATAGACATGTTCACCCTTCCCACCTAGAGCAAAGCCTACTCCCGATGTCCCAGTTCCCCGCCTGAACTGGCTCATCATCATGCCCAACTGCGGCTCACTACAAGACACCCAATTCAAGATGGACCGAAGGTATGTGTTGTCTTCCTCGGATCTCATCTTGTCATGCCTGCAAGACTCAAGCTCCAACACCAAGCTCTCACAACGTGCACACTCAACAACCGTGCTATCTGAACTGGCCTTCTCAAGAGCAAGGATCTTGACATTCTTCTCTGCCAGCTCAGATTGCAAGCCTAAACAAGACTTGCACGCACCCAACAAGCTAGACCTAGCCTTCAGCTCATCGTTCTCATCTAACAAGGCAGCATACTTAGATTATAACTCGGAAAGGTTAGTCATATGAACAGCACATTCATCGCACTCAACCTCGTCAGACACATGAACAACAAGCTTCTTAGCTTCCTCAAGCTCTTTCTCCACAACTTCTAGCTTGTCCTTAAACTCTTTCCTCTCACGAGCAGCACGTTTCAGCAGTTTATCTTGACTCATCAAAGTATCGGTCATGATATCAAGCTCGGCAATAAGAGCATCGACGGAGGGTTTTACCTCGGTAGAGTCATCGTCGCCGGGAAGCACGTCCTTGTTGGGCTTCACCCCTTCATCCACGGCCATGGTGCAGTAGCCTCCGTGGATGGACTTGGCGACGAAGCAAAGCCCGGTCAACTTGTCCTCACGCCTCTTCTCGGACTCATCATCGCTCGAGGGAGAAGAAGACCGGTCGTCGTCGGTGTCGTTGTCGAGGTCGCTGAGGGAGGCGAGGAAGGCGCGCTCTTGGGCCTTGGCCTTTTTGAAGTACTTCTTCTTCAGCGCCTCCTTGTCGAATCCTCCCTTCGACTTGTGCTTGGAGGTGTACTCGCGCTTGTCCTTGCGCTTGCTGGAGTCGTACTTGTCGAAGGAGTGCTTGTTCTTCTTGGGGCAGTGGGCGACGAAGTGGTCGGGATCTCCACAGCCGTAGCATCCTTCCTTCGGACCACCACCACGTCGGCGATTCAAGCGGTTGTTGTGAAACCGCGAGAACCGGCTGATGATCAACGCCAGCTCATCATCCCCAAGACTCTCCATCTGCTCCTCTGTGACAGACACCAAAGAAGACAAAGCAAAAGACACTTGTGAAGGGTTAGCCAAAGAACTTGAGCCGTTACCTGAGACCAAAGCCATAGTCGGTGCAGAGGGATTCTTGAGCTTGGCTTGAGTCTGGTAGTCGATCTCGGTGGACTTGAGCTTGCTGAAAAGCTCATCCACGGTGAGGGTCTCATACCCCGAAGACTCAATGATGGCAGTCACCTTCACATCCCATACCTTCCGATCTAGGGCATATAGAAGCTTGAGTGCCCTCTCGTGATCGTCATAAGGTAGCTGTGCCTTGTTTGCTCGCATCTTGTTGACGATGGTCTGAAAGCGAGAAAACATGGCATCGATGGACTCACCATCAAGCTGGGTGAAGTTCTCGTACTCCCTCTTGTACGTCTCGTAGAGTCTGGTTTTGACCTGTGCGGTCCCCTCGTGATAGCTCTGAAGCCTCACCCAGATCTCCCGAGCAGTAGTACAATCGGAGACTCTTTCGAACTCCTGAAGAGAAAGACTCGAGAAAAGAACTGCGCGAGCTCTGCTATTAGCGTTGTGCCGATCTTTTTGATCTTGCGTGACACGAGCACGAGGTTCAAGCACAACGTAAGTAGCATCCTCGCAAATCTCCCAAACAAGCCAATCAATCCCCTGGAGATGCGCGGACATGCGGATCTTCCAATAGGGATAATTTGTTCCATCGAAGAACGGTGGTTTGCCGGAACCACGCTCCATGTCGCCTTCGTGGATCACTGACCGATTAAGGTGGAATGATCCTTAACCGGCTCCGATACCAATTGAAGGACCGGAAACGGCGACCAGAGGGGGGGGTGAATGAGAGCCTCAAATTTCGTTTGAAATATTTGGCCGCTGTCCCAAAATCACCGTCCAACACAAACGAGTTTCCAAAACTAAAATACTCAGGCCAACTAGTGACAAGAGTACTTAGTTTAAATTCTCGGAACGTTAGAAGACCAACGCAACGAACGAAATACGAAACGGAGCTCAACCAAGAAAAAACTACAGATGAAATAGTGAGCTCGAGACTTGAAATTTCAAACTGCACAAACACAGAACCTGCTCACAGAACTAATGCTTCAAAGCTCTTTGCCCAAGCCGAAGTAGCTGCCTCTCTGAAATTCTCAAACAAATCACAAACCAGTGATGCACTGGTAGCTGCAGTGTACTCCAACAAACTGAGAAGAGACAAACCACAGACAAGCAAAGCACTTGCTGCTGAACAGGACCTACGAACTGCAGACGATCTACAGAGAAAAAAAACTAGTGCTGCTACTGCTCTGCTGGAAATTTGTTTCTGCAGAATTTCACTGAACTGAAATCAAAGAACAAGTACTGAAAGCCTCCTGAAGCATGAAAAGACAACTCAAGATATTGGAAAACAAAACACGTTCAAGCTTTGCACTTGGTGTTGGACAAGAACTGCTAGCTGCAGTTAATCTGTGATTGAAACACAGACACTGCTGAAAGCAAAACACAAACCGAGAGAAGCAGCAGGCAAGGAAATCAGATTCAGTGCAGACGACATGCTACCTGGAAACCAACACCGATGACTGAAGCAAACAAGCATACTAAAAACAGCTACTGCACTCGCTCGGCCAGGGTCTGCTCACAAGCAAGGAACAACAAGAAGCAACTGTGCCAAAATCTTGCCAACGAACCTGCACTTGAGATCAATGACACACAACACTGCCTGGAACCTGAAGCAACGGAGAGCAAGCACCTGGTGAGCACATAACGCTGGAGTGGATGGTCACTTGACGAGCAGCCCTGCTGCTTGCGTTCTGAGATCGAGCCAACACAGGAAAAGAACAATCGTAGCAGCTAACTGAACATGAACTCGAACTTGAACTGTAGGAGACCGACGGCCAGCAGAGCAAGAACAAACGCTGCTCTAGCGAGCACGCACGACACCTGTGTGTCGCCGCTGGTAGCGTTGCTGTAGCATCCTGCCTGTGTAACTCCACAAGAAGAGCTGCGAAGCTCCTGTACGAACAGACACAAGAACTGACGAACAGAAAAGAGCGAGGGACGACCAAGAAAATCCCTGCGTCGATTTTACCCGAAGCACACAGATGCTGCACAGACACCAAAACGGAGGAGATCGACGCCCCCTGAACCAAAACTCAACCTGAGCAATATAGCTGCTTGGTGCACATACCTGAACCAACGAACACAGAGCAGAACTCGATGTTTTGGACAGCAGCGACGCGAGAGAGACAAATAGAGAAAACTGAACCAAATCAAAAGGAAACGAGCTCAAACTTTGCACAGATCAAATTCACCTTGCCACGAATCTATCTCCAAGAAATTATCGCCTGAGATTAACCCAAACTCCGGGAAAATCAAATCGAAGGCAAGCACGAAAATGAGGAAAACGATGAACTCAGTGAAACTAAAATCACGGACACTAAATTAGACACCCGGAGGACAACTGGAGGATTCGGGCCTCCATTCCCAACTCGAAATTTGGTTCACTTACACAAATTCAAGGATTTGTTGACCTCTCTCACAAGCAACTAAAAACCTAACCCTAGGTGAAGGAGAGAAATGAGAGTGGGGGAGAGAGGTGAGGGAGATGGGGGGCTCCCTCATCCTATTTAACAGGGCTATTTCACAATCCCTGATTTGCCCCTGGATACAGATGAGCCAAACCATTTAGCCCAAGGGCGTAAAGGTCCAACCCGGTCTTCATCTTGATCCGACGGCCACCGCGCCTCCTCACCGATAGCTTCGCCTCGACGCGACCTCCCCGATGCCGCCACGTGCCGTCCGTTCCGCCTCGGAACCTCCGCCCGGGTTTTGAGGCCCAAACCCGTAAACCCGCCTCCGATGGTTTTGAGGCCCAAACCATCAAACCGCTCCGCGAGTAGCGTACTCCATACGCGTCCCCCGCCATCCGACGCGTGTCACCTCCACGGTCAACACGGTCACTCCCATGTCTTCTCGCGCTTGTCGATGTCCCAAGTGTCAGCCACCGCGGCTAGCCACCCGGCCTCCGGGTCCCTCGGTCCAAGCCTCACGTCCGTCCTTCACCCCTCCGGTCCATCGGCACGGCACGTCCTCCTTGACCTTCACCTCGCCGTCGGCTACCGCCTCCGTGCTTCACACATGCACAACACAAGCCAAGAGACATGTCGCACACAAGGCTTTCGCCAAGGTAGGGTTAGTCACCACTCAACCTACTTCGTGGATCACATTGACAATCACTCATCACAAAACGAACACACAAGGGTACTTGTCAACCTTGTGTTCGCAGAAAGATATTTTTTATGGGGCGAAGATAGCACTAACATACGGATGTAAGACTGATCGCACTCTTCATCCTCTAAAAGGAATATTCCGTCCTAGTCATTCCTCTATATCACTTTCTTCCGCACCCATCCATCCTCTATATCTCATACTCTATACCAATTACTAACAGTGGCCCCACTTTTCATCCTCTATAAATTTTATCTAAATATATTTATGTGAGATCTTGTTTTGAAAGATTTATTGAAACGAATTTAATGGTGCAATTGGAATTTAATTTGATTTTATGGTTTGCGAGTTATAACATTTTTTAGTTAGTTAAAAAAGTGGGGCCCACCATTGCATCCTCTCTCTCCCGCATGCTGCCTGCCTCTCGCACGCACTGCGCTGGCCCCCTCACTGGATAGCGCCGTCCTCTAAATCGCACTGTAGCAGCTGAATATAGAGGACGGACGCATTTAACATTCCCGCTGCGGGACTTCGGTCCACTGTATACTATCACTATATACTATTACAGGACACACCGGATGCCAGTGCAACCCGTCTAACAACCACTACACAGCTAGCAATGGTCCATTCGCCTGTGATAAATTAAAGCACAAGGAGACAATTGTTGGTAAGCGTCGCCATCAATATTACGAGGTGCGACGCGTGTCTTGAGCTTGAAGAACCGCTCCATGTCTTTTTTTTCATTCGTCATTAACAATTCCCTAATGCATTCGTCATTAATAATACTTTGATGCGACTAAGAATTCCAACGAAAGTAAACACTTCACAACCACTACGCCTTGCCGTCTCCGGCAATAAGACTTATGTTGAAAAAAACAAAAAAAAGAGTTTGTTTTTTCATTTGAGTGAAAAGAAAACAAGAACAAAGAATAGATTGAACTGTGCTTGGCTTTGTTGATTGGTCCGATTTTATACACGGCGAATCGTCGCCTCAAAAGAACGACCGACGTCCCTTCGGGAGATGGGATCAACACTCTCCTATTGGTCGATCTTGCTGTAGTTGGAGTAGAAGAATGTAAATCAACAATCAAAAAGAGCACATCAACGTACCAAAACTTTCTCCCCCCACCCCACCCATCCACCCCCAAACCCCAATGTTGATTTCAAATTGAAACCTTACACCTCATACTAGAAACCATGGCGACTCTGCATTCCATGGTGACCCTGCTGCTGCTAGTGCTCCTACTCACAGCCCGGATGCCGGCGTCTTCCTCCTCCTTTATCGGCAGGTACGAATACCATGATCGTGAAGCACTGCTAGCACTCAAAGAGGCGCTGACAGACAACTCGGGATTACTAAGCTCATGGAACAGCAGCAGCTCCGACTTCTGCCGTTGGACCGGCGTGACATGCAGCCGCCGGCATCCGGGCAGGGTGGTTTCTCTGAACCTGCGCCAGAAAAACCTGGGAGGCAGCATCTCTCCTGTTATCGGCAACCTCACATTTCTTCAGTCGATCGATCTCTTCGACAACACGCTGTCAGGGGAGATACCGCGCACCATCAGCCGGCTGCGTCGTCTGAGCTTTCTTGAGCTGGCGTACAACTATCTTGCTGGTGAGATTCCTGCAGACCTGGCCAACTGTTCCAACCTTGTGTTCCTAAGCGTAGAGGTCAATGAGCTTCATGGGGCAATCCCTAGTGGTCTGGGCTTGCTATCTCAGCTGCGAGTCCTCTATGTTGGTGAGAATAATCTCATAGGACATATACCGCCATCACTCGGCAATCTCTCGGTACTCCAAAGGCTATACCTCTATCAGAACAAACTGGAAGGAACCATCCCAGAGGGTCTTTCCCGTTTGAGGTATCTCCGACACATCCAGGCGGCAAGGAACAGCCTCTCTGGCACAATTCCACCTCACTTCTTCAACATATCGTCTCTCCAATATCTTGGTTTCAGTTCAAATAAGCTGCATGGTAGATTGCCACCAGATGCAGGCAGGCACCTGCCTGACCTTGAAGTGCTCCGTTTGGGTGGCATTGGGAACAACTTTTCTGGAACACTCCCAGCTTCCCTCTCAAATGCCACTAAATTACAAGAGCTGGGTCTTGCTCATAACAGCTTCGAAGGAAGGGTGCCTCCTGAGATAGGGAAGCTCTGCCTAGAGAGTGTTGAAATGGGGTCTAACATGCTGCAAGCTGAGAACGATGCGGATTGGGAGTTCCTTAGATATTTCACCAACTGCACCCGTCTAGAGGCTCTAGATGTTAGTGACAACATCCTTGGAGGAGTGCTTCCAGGTTTTGTAGCTAATTTCTCTGGGCCAGTAAAGTCGCTAATCATGGCAAAGAACCGGATGTCTGGAGTAATCCCTCTGGGTATTGGAAACCTTGTTCACCTTGAAGACCTAGAATTCGCCGGAAATCATCTGCATGGTGTTATACCTGAGGATATTGGAAGACTTCAGAACCTGAAATTTTTCACGCTGGAGGAGAATCTCCTATCAGGAGGTATACCGGCCTCCTTTGGCAACCTCACACAACTGCTCACCCTTATATTGTCAAACAATAAGCTCAATGGCTCCATTCCTGAGAACCTTGGGAGCTTGCACAGGTTAACATCCATGACATTATCCTTCAACAGGCTTACCGGTGCTATCCCTGGAGTAATATTCAGCCTCTCATCACTAACTGATTCATTGTTACTTTCTCATAATTATCTATCTGGTGTTCTTCCTCCACAAATTGGTAGCCTCAAGCATACGACAACATTGGATCTGTCAAAAAACAACTTATCTGGTGAAGTACCAGGAGCACTCGGAGACTGTGCAAGTTTAGTATACTTATCTCTCGATGACAATTACTTCACTGGGAGCATCCCTCCATCAATTGGTAATCTGAAGGGCTTGAGCGTGCTGAATTTCACAAGAAATGGTCTGTCTGGTAGCATCCCTCAAGAGTTGAGCAAGATTCATGGGCTGCAAAAGCTTTACCTAGCTCACAACTATCTGTCTGGAACCATTCCACAACTTCTCCAGAACTCAAGCGCTCTTGTAGAGCTGGATCTCTCCTATAACCATCTAGAGGGAGAAGTGCCGTCACATGGGGTGTTCGCTAACATGAGTGGGTTTTCTGTAATTGGAAATGATGGGCTTTGTGGTGGCGTTGCAGAGCTGAAATTGCCTTCATGTGAGGTCAAGCCACACAGCCACCGAAAACGGTTGCAACTGCAGATTTTTCTTCCAGCTGTTGGAATAGCTATATGTTTATCTCTTCTATTGGTTGCACTCTTTCTGTTCAAAGGGAGAAAAGGATTGGACAGGATCAATGCTACGCAAAATCATTTGTTGGACAACAAGTATCCTAGAGTTTCATACCTCCAACTTTTTGATGCTACGGATGGTTTTGCCCCTATTAATCTGATAGGAGCTGGAAAATATGGATCTGTTTATAAAGGAAATTTGTCTCTTACAGGTGCTAGGCAGGGTTTTTTTTTACCGACCAGTTTCCGGTAACCGCCGGGGTCTGGTAGCGGTAAACCGGCCCGGTTTACCGGTAACCGGCCGGTAACCGGCCGAATTCAAATTCAAATTCAAACACTCCTTCAGTTCGGTTCGGGTCTGGTTTACCGGCCGGTTTGGAGCGGTAACCGGCCGGTTTGACCGATTTACCGCTCGGTTTGAGTTTGGAATTTTCTTTTTTCTTTTTTTTTCAAACTTCTATACGTATAAATAAATACTAAACGAACTCGAATTTGAAAAAATTTTACACCATTGGCTTCTATAAATCATGAACTATTTTTAGGAATTTTTTCAGCATTTTTTGTTTTTTTTCAAATTTTAAATTTGAATTTGGGGGCCTTAACGGGCCGGGACCGGGATTTTTTTTTCTTTTTTTTCAAACTTCTATACGTATAAATAAATACTAAACGAACTCGAATTTGAAAACTTTTTACACCATTGGCTTCTATAAATCATGAACTATTTTTAGGAATTTTTTCAGCATTTTTTTTTCAAATTTTAAATTTGAATTTGGGGAATACCTAACCGGACCGGACCGGAACCGGTCCGGCCTGGTTAGGGCGGTAACCGCGGTTTACCGCGGTAAACCGACCGGTTTATTTAACCCTGGTGCTAGGGACTCTGTAGTCGCTGTCAAAGTGTTTACTCCTCAGCAACCTGGTTCTTCCAGAAGTTTTTTGGCTGAATGTGAGGCTCTACGACAAGTGAAACATAGAAACTTGATCAATATTATCACCTGTTGCTCCAGTATAGATTCTAGAGGGAAAGACTTCCAAGCTCTAGTGTTCGACTTCATGCCCAGGTACAGCTTGGACAGGTGGCTGCATCCAAGAAGCAATGAGCAGACACACAAGTTAAGTTTAACCCAACTGTTGAACATTGCGATTGATGTAGCAGATGCACTAGACTATCTTCACAACAGTAGTTGTCCAACAGTGATCCACTGTGATTTGAAGCCTAGCAACATCCTCCTTGGTAGTGACTGCACTGCTTATGTTGCTGACTTTGGGCTTGCAAAGCTCATTGGTGAATCCATGGACCAATCAAATTTGATTGTTGGGACTGAAAGCACTATTGGGATACGAGGAACCACTGGATACGTCGCTCCAGGTACCTCCACCGTTCAGAAATCACTTTTTTTTCTAGTCAATTAAACTTCCTTGAATTAGTGCCCTTACTGTATCACTGTCAACTGTCATAATATTTCCATTGAGTAAAATTCACCGGCGGTCCCTGAACTTGTCAGCTGGTGTCACTTAGGTCCCTGAACTTTGAACAGTGTTTTTCTGGGTCCCTGAACTTGGCTTCAGGTGTCATCTAGGTCCCTGAACTTTAAACAGTGTATTTCTGGGTCCCTGAACTTGTCTTCGGGTGTCATCTAGGTCCCTGAACTTGGCTTCGGGTCTCATCTAGGTCCAAACGGATCCAAACCCACCCTGCACGCTGACGTGGCGCGGTCCTACATGTGGGGCCCACATGTCAGCCGGTTATATTTCTATTTTGGGTTACTGTAGCTACGATTTCTAAAATATTCTAAAAATTGTATCTTTTTCATATGATCTCAGATGAAGATGATTTTTATATGAAAGTTGTAGCTCTCGATGAGATGTACAACTTTCTAGTTTTGAGTTTTTTAATTTGAGATCATTAAAATACTTAAAAAAATTAAACAAATTTTCAGCAGTATATTAATCGCGAACAAGCGCTTGTCGCCTTGGAAAAATCATATCTTTTTTATATGCTGTCAAATAGAGATGATTTCTATATGAAAGTTGTAGCTCTCGATGAGATCTGCGACTTTCTAGTTTTGAGTTTTTTAATTTGAGGTCGCTAAAATGCTTAAAAAAATTAAACAAATTTTCAACAGTATATTAATTCCTGAAAATTTGTTTAATTTTTTTAAGCATTTTAGCGACCTCAAATTAAAAAACTCAAAACTAGAAAGTTGTACATCTTGTCGAGAGCTACATTTTTCATATAAAAATCATCTTCATCCGAGATCATATGAAAAAGATATAATTTTTATAATATTTTAGAAATCGTAGCTACAGTAACCCAAAATAGAAATATAACCGGCTGACATGTGGGCCCCACATGTAGGACCGCGCCACGTCAGCGTGCAGGGCGGGTTTGGATCCGTTTGGACCTAGATGAGACCCGAAGCCAAGTTCAGGGACCTAGATGACACCCGAAGACAAGTTCAGGGACCCAGAAATACACTGTTCAAAGTTCAGGGACCTAAATGACACCTGAAGCCAAGTTCAGGGACCCAGAAAAACACTGTTCAAAGTTCAGGGACCTAAGTGACACCAGCTGACAAGTTCAGGGACCGCCGGTGAATTTTACTCATTTCCATTCTTGCAGAATATGGAGCTGGTGGTCAAGCATCAGTTGCTGGTGATGCCTACAGCTTTGGGGTTACTCTGCTTGAGATGTTCACAGGGAAGGCACCAACTGATGATATGTTCATAGAAGGCTTGACCCTGCATTTGCTTGTTGAGGCAGGGTTACCTGACAGGATATCAGAAATCATTGACCCAGAACTATCGCATGCGGAGTTGAATGACAATGATTCTGAGATACTCAGTTGCTTAGCTTCTGTGATACAAGTTGGTGTCTCATGTTCAAGGGACAACCCGTCAGAAAGAATGAACATGGAACATGCTGCTGCTCAGCTGCACAGAATCAAGGAGTACATTGGGGAAATCCCATAGGATTTAAATGAGTATAATTCACTGTCCTTCATTCTTCCAAAGCGGAGCACTTCTATTGCAACATTATTACCAATGAGGTGGCTCTTTTGAATGATATCTTGGAATTCAGATGGCCTTGTGCAAATATCTGTGTCGCCAGTCGCCACATCAATGGAATAAGGATAGAGCATTGTCAAGTTTACCTACTTGTTTGTAAGCTTTTATTATGCATGTGCAATCTTCGTGTTTCCTGGATGCTCAATTATTATAAGCTGTCCAAAATAAATTCAAGATATATGCAAATTTCATGCCATCTCATTTTCAACTCCAATTGTTTCCCCCCCTTTGCATGGGTTCAATTTCTCTTTCTATGAAAGAATCCCAATGCTGACGTGTTGTTCTGCAGTGCGTTTGTGTCGATGGAGAACGGGACTTCAATCAACAACAGAGTTGGATAACCCCCAACGCTATTTTGTAGAGACAGACAATAGGTTGCTTTATTACTTCATCCTCTGCCGGGGAAATTGAAATTTCAAAGCATTCCTGGGGGCGCTTGCACTGCCAGACCAACGAACGATGTGACCATCGTCTCAACCCCTGACATGAGACGATCCATGGCCAGCCGTCACCACCAGGGCCTCCCCATTGCGGTTCCTGGCTGACTCAGTGACAAGGATGCTAGCCCCGAAGAGTGAGTCCACGGCCTGGGGTCCTCCATGGCTCCACAATCTTGAAGGATAAAAAATCAGATCCTGGAGGATGGCAACAAACAACAAATAAACTTCATAATTGAAGATCAAATACAAAGTGCCCAATGCTAATGTTGAAAACAAAGCATATATGTATCGAACAAATGGATACTTCTATTGATTTGGGATAATTAGAAAAATCTAGAAATGGGACTTTTGTTTTGAAAAATGAAGAGCAATAAATCAGATCGGAAACGAGTTCTAGGAACTCTGAACTGTTGTTTGAATATCGAGTTACTCTATTTGATTTGTTTTAATATTAGCATTGTTGACCAGTAGAGTGAGAGTGAGAGAGAGAATGTCGCAACCAAGTGGGCCGTAAAGCATCCACACTATAGGCCATGATATTTATTTATTTTATTTTTCTTTATATTTCATAGTATTTTTATTTAGTTTTTAATTTGTCATATATCTTGCATTGTTTAGTATTTGTTGGATGTTCCATGATATATGTTTGTTTACAGTTCACACAATATATCACTACACTCTTTTGAGTATTTCTGTTGTGTTTCATTGTTCTTATGTTCATTAGATCGGGTACATCATAGTAGATACAAGTTCTTGATTCACAGTACATATAACAATCCCTAGTACATCTTCTACTGCGAGTCAGAGAGGGGAAAAGAGAGAGGTGGAGTATAGGATCGCAGACCATCGAGGGCCGTAGTGGTAGGAGCGGTGGTGACGGTCGAAGCGCTGGCGGCCGTCTCGTTCGCTGGTGCCATCTGCGCGCCGGCAGCGACGTTCGGAGGAGATGGGAGTCGGCGCGGTGAAGACGGTGGCGCAGTGGAGACGGTGGCGGCTTCCCGTCACTGGCTGCGCCCCCTCTCGGATCGGGATCGGGAATATTGGTGGGGAGTGGCGGCTGAGGGTGAACCTCGTACCTAGAGCCAGCCGGCCCCTACCTCTATATATAGCGCAGTGTGACGGGGGCCCACCAACCATGTAGGGTTGGGCGCCCCCGATCAGGGCGCGAGAACAAGGCCCAAAAGGCCGTTGGGCCTAATGGTGGGAGATCAAAACCTAACATTTTCTTTAGCGGTGGCTGGTCGGGCCTTATGAGGTGCCGTTGTTGCCGGCCTTTAAATCATACGAAAGTGACAGCCCAAAACAGAAAATCTTCCTTGTCCTCTGTTTCTTCAAGTGGTCAGAATTCAGAAGGGATCACCGCTGCCTTTTAACAAGTTCAGCGACATCGGTAGCGTAACTTAACTAAGCTCACCGGGGACCAGGGGGTGCATAGACACTGTATTAGAGCAGCTCCAGTGTTGCTCAAAATCTGAACCATGAGATGGAAAAAACAAACTAAGACCATTGGAGCGATCGGACGTTAGTTGTCAGAGTTAAAATCAAACTTCGAACCATTCCGAGCATACTCCCTCTATCTCTAGGGGCGTCCGCAGTAGTTGCTATCAATTTCGACAGTGACATGGAGGAGACTCGGTACGACCTATATAATTTAACTAGATGGGAAACCCACGCTTCGCACAGGAAGGGGAAAAATGATGCGCAACCCAGCATGAGAAGAGGAGCCAAAAAAGGCGCAGTGTGAACAGTAACGGGTCTGGTTCAAACAGTAACATGTGTGTACTGTTTGCAACACTGTAGCTGCTGTTGATGTGCAGTGATACGTGAGAGGGACGGTGGTAGGTTAGATTAGTATTTTTTGTATAAAATTAATTAAAGTTGATGGAGTACTCATTAGAACATTCACCGGTCACCGGGTCAGCAAGACGTGGAGCTCAAGTAGTCGCTCAGTTCTGAATTTTTTATTGTTTTCTCGTGCAATAATCAAACCAAACACTCGAACCAAACTTCATCTCATCCAACTTTTGGTAGTTCGGTTCGAACAAGGACCGGAGCTGCCCTTAGAGCATCTCCAGCAGGCTAACTAACTAGTATAATTGACCATGTGATTTTCGTCGTGGCTTTTTTTAATTAGATTCCAATGAATTACGAAGGCTCGTACATAGATTTGATGTTGGATGCCACTAATGTTGAGTCGACACCTGTTCAATGCACTCAATCGAAGACCCAAAAGAGAAGTACCAACTATACGCAAGATGAAGATATCCAACTTTGCCTTTCTTGGGAGAATGTCAGCTCCGATCCAATTGTTGGCAATGAGCAGCCGGGCAAGGCATATTGGTCAAGAATCACCCAACATTTCCATGCCAACAAGACCTTTGAGTCCGATAGGAATGCATGTTCGCTTGAGCATAGATGGGGCACAATCCAAAGGGAATGTATGAAATTTCAAGCAATGTTTGAGGATGTGGAGCGTCGACACCCGAGTGGAGTACCATACCAAGAGCATGTAAGCTGTTCTTTCTTCGTGTTCTGTGGATTAACTGCAGGCACCAATGTTTTTACTCTATCTTTTTTTCCTTATGCATATAGTTGGAAATTGGAATATGAATTCAACTGTAGACTTACACAACCTGCTACTGTGAGAGGCTTTACAACTAGTCGTGATTCTAGCATAAATTACTACAAATTAACTGTCTTGTGTGTGTTCATACTTGTTTACCCATTGATTTTTATAATGAATGTAGTTGTTGCAAGCACAACTCACCTACTCAGGTGGAAAGAAGAAAGGATTTCCTTTCCTTCATTGCTGGCTCAAAGTGAGAAACTCACCCAAATTCCAGTCAATGAATCCAAAGGAGAAGAAGAAGGCTAGCAGTGCCAAGAAGCAAAAGACTAGCAATGCCACATCTTCCAGTCCAATCCTTGTTGATGAAGCCGAAGGTATGGGGAGCCCACAAACTCCTGATTCATCTCAACTGTCACAAGGACAAAGACCTATGGGAAGGAAGCGTGCAAAGGAACAGCTCAAGAACAAGGGAGGAGATGATGGTTCATACAAGAATGTGGTTCAAGAATTGCTTGTTGAGAAGAAGGAGGAAAAGAAGATGAAGGATTTGAGGTGGCAAGAGGCCAAAGCAATTCAGGAGCGTAGGATATCTATTGAGGAGAAACGGTTGATGTGGGAACAAGAGCAAAAGATAATGTTTTGTGATGTCAACACTTTAGATATAGATCAGAAGAATTATGTCTTGGCAATGAGGGCTCAAATCACGTCACAGAAGATGGCTGAGTTCTCCCAAAGCCTTGGTGGTTCCAGTGGTGGTAGTCGTAATGTAGGAGATGATGGACTTGGTGGCGATCCATCTATTTGAGCTTTGTTTCTTTATTTCCAATTGTTGTTATCGTACTTTATTTAAGTATGTTTGAACTTTGTAGGATCCTATATCCTATTTATTATGTCTGAACTATGTACTTTATTTTGATCTTTGTTTTATTATGTTCCAATTAATTATGTTTGAACTATGTGTTTTATTTTTGGTTGAAATACTTTTGGTTAAATTGTAGAGGAGAAATGAAGATTATAGAGGGGCAACATGCATTTGTGACAAATGAAATAGGTAGTAGTACTGCTGGAGACGACAACAAAAAATAGGTACTCTGAGAATTGGTGGCTACCTAAACAGAGAAATAGGTAGTCTGTTTTAGATAGTACTGCTGGAGATGCTCTTACAAGCTATAGGACCAACGGTGCACGGGCGGAGCCCAGTGGAGGCCAAACTGGGCTCCGGCCCCCCTCGTCCGAGCCGAAATTATCAAGTCCTCTTCAGCCCACGCAAAAAAACTAAGAAAGCCCAATAGGCAATAGCCCAGACTAGAACAGGTGAGCGGAGGCCGGAGGCCAGAGGCTGCAGTCACGCACTCACGATCAACCACGTCTCTGCTAGTTCGCCGCCGCCAGCAGAGCAGAGACCGCAGCCGCCCTGCTCGCCATGACGCCGTCGTCCTGCTCCTGCATTCTTGCAGCGTTGGTTGCCGGTCACCGCCTCATCGCCACTTGCCACACTTCTCCCGTTCTCTGCTCTCCCCACCGCGCCGACGCAGGCCGCAACGGCAGAGCCCGTACCCTGCAGCAAGCCAGCAACGCTAGCACTAGCAGTAGCAGGACTGCACTCTGAATGACAGCAGGAGCACTGCTAGCCTACAGGTTATTTCTTCAATCTCCAATCTTTTGCTCTATTTCTTTTCATGTTTAGTTCTGCTAGATTCAGATTGAAATTGAAAAGATGTAATTTCTTAATTAGGTAGCAAAACAATGGTTTGTCTGAAAACTCCTTCGAGATCAAGATGAATCAGATGTTGGGGAAGAGGAAGAAAATCGTCTACGTTTGAGAAATTGAATCAGATGATGAAATCAACAGCTGCTGTTATTCTGTTAAGTGGCTAATATGTCAGACGTGCTTTTAGAGGTCACGGTGAATCGTCTACGTTTGAGAAATTGAATCAGATGTCGAAATCAATAGCTGCTTTTATTCTGTTCAGTGGCTAATATGTCAGACATGTGCTTTTATAGGTCACGATGAGACACCTCAGTCAAAATACAGAAAAAAACAGAGGTAACTTTGTTGAAATGGCTCTCACTAAAAAAACCAGAGGTAACTTTGTTGAATAGGCAATTTGGCCCTCCCTTGCGTTTGGGCCACGCTCCGCCACTGCAACGGTGTAACTTACTCATGTACATATCCATGGTTTCAGGATGAAGCCTTGCAGCTCATGCTAGGAAGCAGGAACCATGGCGGCAACCCTGCAATCTATGCTCATCCTTATGCTGCTGGTGCTCCTCACAGTCTGGCGGGCTGATTCCTCGTCTCTTGTTGGAAAGCACGGCGACCGTGAAGCACTGTTGGCATTTAAAGAGGCGCTGTCAGATGACTCAGGCTCACTAAGATCATGGAACGACAGCAGCTCCGACTTTTGCCGTTGGTTTGGCGTGACATGCAGCCGCCGGCATCCGGGCAGGGTGGTTTCTCTGATGCTGAGCTACTGCAACCTGGGAGGCATCATCTCTCCTGTCATCGGCAACCTCACCTTCCTTCGGGAGCTTGATATGCTCGGCAACATGCTGTCAGGGGACATACCGCACACCATCAGCCGGCTACACCGTCTGCGCTCTCTCCAATTGGGCAACAACTCTCTTGCCGGTGAGATTCCTGCAGACCTAGCCAACTGTTCCAACCTTGTGTTCCTGGGCTTAGCGATGAACCAGATTCGTGGGGGAATTCCTAGTGGTCTGGGGTCGCTATCTCAGCTGCAAGACCTCTATGTTGGCCAGAACAATCTCGTAGGACAAATACCTCCATCACTCGGTAACCTCTCTGTACTGGAAGGAATGTCACTCTTTCAGAACACGCTTGAAGGAACCATCCCAGAGGGTCTTTCCCGTCTGAGATATCTCCAATACATCCAAGCTGGGAAGAACAACCTCACGGGCACAATTCCACCTCTCTTGTTTAACATATCGTCTCTCCAATCTTTCGGTTTCAGTTCAAATAATCTGCATGGCAGATTGCCGCCAGATGCAGGCAGGCACCTGCCTGACCTTGAAGTGCTTCTTTTGGGTGGCGCTACCAACAAGAACCACTTTTCTGGAACTCTCCCTCCCTCCCTCTCAAATGCCACTAAATTACAAATCCTGGGTCTTGCTAATAACAACTTTGAAGGAAGGGTACCTCCTGAGATAGGGAAGCTCTGCCCAGTGAGAGTTGAAATGGGGGCAAACATGCTGAAAGCTGAAGATGATGCAGACTGGGAGTTCCTCAGATATTTCACCAACTGCACCCGTCTAGAGGTTCTGGATGTTAGTAATAACACACTGGGAGGAGTGCTTCCAAGTTTTGTAGCCAATTTCACAGGGCCAATACAGCAGCTACTCATGTCAATGAACTGGATGTCCGGGGTAATCCCTCCGGGTATCGGAAACCTCATCAGCCTTGAGGACCTAGAATTCGCTGGGAATAATCTGCATGGTGGTATACCTGAGGACATCGGAAGACTCCAGAACCTGACTTTTTTTACGCTGGAGGGAAATCTCCTATCAGGAGGTATACCCCCCACCTTTGGCAACCTCACACAACTGCTCACCCTTATATTATCAAACAATGAGCTCAATGGTTCTATTCCTGAGAACCTTGGGAACTTGCACAGGTTAACGTCCATGACGTTATCATTCAACAGGCTTACTGGTGCTATCCCTGGAGTAATATTCATCCTCTCATCTCTCACTGATTCATTGTTGCTTTCTCATAACTATCTTTCTGGTGTTCTTCCCCCACAAATTGGTAGCCTCAAGCGTGCGACAACATTGGATCTGTCAACAAACAACTTATCTGGTGAAGTACCAGGAGCAATTGGAGATTGTGCAAGTTTAGTATACTTATCTCTAGATGGCAATTACTTCACTGGGAGCATCCCTCCATCAATTGGTAATTTGAAGGGCTTGAGCACCCTGAATTTCACAAGAAATGGTCTGTCTGGTAGCATCCCTCAAGAGTTGAGCAAGATTCATGGGTTGCAAAAGCTTTACCTAGCTCACAACAACCTGTCTGGAGCCATTCCTCAACTTCTCCAGAACTCAAGCACTCTTGTAGAGTTGGATCTCTCCTATAACCATCTAGATGGTGAGGTGCCGTCACATGGGGTGTTCGCTAACATGAGTGAGTTTTCTGTAACTGGAAATGATCAGCTTTGTGGTGGCGTTGCAGAGCTGAAATTGCCTTCATGTGAGGTCAAGCCACATAGCCACCAAAAACGGTTGCAACTGAAGATTTTTCTTCCAGCTGTTGGCATCACTATATGTTTATCTCTTCTATTGGTTGGGCTCTTTCTGTTCAAAGGGAGAAAAGGATTGGACAGGATCAGTGCTACGCAAAACCGTTTGTTGGATAACAAGTATCCTAGAGTTTCGTACCTCCAACTTTTTGAAGCTACGGATGGTTTTGCCCATACTAATCTGATAGGAGCTGGAAAATATGGATCTGTTTATAAAGGAAATTTGTCTCTTACAGGTGCTAGGGATTCTGTAGTGGCTGTCAAAGTATTTACTCTTCAGCAACCTGGTTCTTCCAGAAGTTTTTTGGCTGAATGTGAGGCTCTACGACAAGTGAAACATAGGAACTTGATCAATATTATCACCTGTTGCTCCAGTATAGACTCTAGAGGGAATGACTTCCAAGCTCTAGTGTTCGACTTCATGCCCAGGTACAGCTTGGACAGGTGGCTGCATTCAAGAAGCAATGAGCAGACACACAAGTTAAATCTAACCCAACTGTTGAACATTGCGATTGATGTAGCAGATGCACTAGACTATCTTCACAACAGTAGTTGTCCAACAGTGATCCACTGTGATTTGAAGCCTAGCAACATCCTCCTTGGTAGTGACTGGACTGCTTATGTTGCTGACTTTGGGCTTGCAAAGCTCATTGGTGAATCCATGGACCAATCAAATTTGAATGTTGGGACTGAAAGCACTATTGGGATACGAGGAACCACTGGATACATCGCTCCAGGTACCTCCACCGTTCAGAAATCACTTTTTTTTTCTAGTCAAATAAGCTTCCTTGATTTAGTGCCCTTACTGTATCATCTTCTTGTGGCACTGTCAACTGTCATAATATTTCCATTCTTGCAGAATATGGAGCAGGTGGTCAAGCAACAGTTGCTGGTGATGCCTACAGCTTTGGGGTTACTCTGCTTGAGATGTTCACAGGGAAGGCACCAACTGATGATATGTTCATAGAAGGCTTGACCCTGCACTTGTTTGCTGAGGCAGGGTTACCTGACAGGATATCAGAAATCATTGACCCAGAACTATCGCTTGCGGAGTTGTATGACAATGATTCTGAGATACTCAGTTGCTTAGCTTCTGTGATACGAGTTGGTGTCTCATGTTCAAGGGACAACCTGTCAGAAAGAATGAACATGGAACATGCTGCTGCTCAGCTGCACAGAATCAAGAGTACATTGGGGAAATCCCTTAGGATTTAAATGAGTATAATTCACTGTCCTTCATTCTTCCAAAGCGGAGCACTTCTATTGCAACATTATTACCAATGAGGTGGCTCTTTTGAATGATATCTTGGAATTCAGATGGCCTTGTGCAAATATCTGTGTCGCCAGTCGCCACATCAATGGAATAACGATAGAGCATTGTCAAGTTTACCTACTTGTTTGTAAGCTTTTATTATGCATGTGCAATCTCCGTGTTTCCTGGATGCTCAATTATTATAAGCTGTCCAAAATAAATTCCAAGATATATGCAAATTTCATGCCATCTCATTTTCAACTCCAATTGTTTCCCCCCTTTTGCATGGGTTCAATTTCTCTTTCTATGAAAGACATCCCAATCATGTGCTGACGTGTTGTTCTGCAGTGCGTTTGTGTCGATGGAGAACTGGACTTCAATCAACAACAGAGTTTTTTTTTACAACAATCAACAACAGAGTTGGATAACCCCCAACGCTATTTTGTATAGACAGCCAATAGGTTGCTTTACTACTTCATCCTCTGCCAGGGAACTTGAAATTTCAAAGCATTCCTGGGGGTGCTTGCACTGCCAGACCAACGAACGATGTGACCATCGTCTCAACCCCTGACATGAGACGATCCATGGACAGCCATCACCACCAGGGCCTCCCCATTGCAGTTCCTGACTGACTCAGTGACAAGGATGCTAGCCCCGAAGAGTAAGTCCATGGCCTGGGGTCCACCATGGCTCCACGATCTTGAAGGATAAAGAATCAGATCCTGGAGGATGGCAACAAACAACAAATAAACTTCATAATTGAAGATCAAATACAAAGTGCCCCAAAGCTAATGTTGAAAACCATTCTTGAAGTAAACCATCCAACTTCCTGTGAAATGAGGAAGTCAGATACCGAGAATCAACTGCCTATATGGTACATTACAACAGAGGAATTCTGATAACATGGAACACATCTTTTTTTAAGGGCAACACATTGTTTATTTTCTTAGAACATAAAACATAAACAATCTGAGCAAACAAGTGCTTTACCTGTTCCCTTGGTTTCAAGGTACACTATTAACCATCCCCCCTTGGCTTCACAAAAGCTCAATGTACCTTCTCCATGCCAAGCTAGCAAACAAAAAAGTGTTCTACTTCTTTCCCTGGGAAAGACATTCCTGTCATGCATTGTAGTACTGCAAATTTCGTGCCATCGACACCAATGCTGGGCGGTTTAATTTTGTCATCTAGTCTGTAAACATCAAATCAAGACCATTTGATTCTTGAGACTGGCTGCTTCCATTTTCTGAAGTATATCACAAGCATTTTCTTTTCGCATTTTCCGCCCTTCAATCACTGCTTCAATTGAGTCTGCAATAAAGGCCCCTTGAGTGCCCATGTGGTCTATCAGCCACAATGAATTTATTGCCCTCTCGGCCTCGTTCAGGAAAGCCAGCCCAGACTGCAGGAAGTCATGCAAAACAAATTAGGTGACTGTAAGATGTAGATGCAACCTTCAGATCACTGACAATTCTATGGACAAATGGCTGTCAGAACTTTATCAAGGTCAACTTCAAAGATTAAAATTTGAACATGTGTGGTTATGATTAAAAGTATATTTTAATCACATGTGATATTGTGATGCCTCTACAAACCAAGAAAATGAAAAACAGCTGAGGTAGAATCAATGGATAACCACCAGTCCCCAGGTTTCTGATACAATGTGCTTTCATTAACCCAATTAGAGTGTATGATCGGGTTTACAAGTAATTATTCATGACTCTAGTGGCCAGTCTATTGATTTGTTTCATCATCTTAGAAGAACACCTAATAACAAAGGTAAATAACTTGGCTTGCTGGGAAAGTACAAATTACTGCCAGCTTTAATGCAACTTATGCCCATGGCCCACAATGAGGATAATCATGCAAAAAAAAATTGCTAGCTGATATCATGTAACAGCTAAAACAAATTCTAGCATAGCTAGGAATTTTTAAGACCTGGACTGCAGGCTGCAGCTGTAATATTCAATCATCCATACTGCCCCCACCAAACAAGCTTTACATATATGCAAATCAGTTAAAATATTGTGATTAGTTAAACATTCAGACACCACCATATGAGGCAGTATAACAGATCAGGTTTTCCTCTGTACTATATGCACATTTAATGTAGAGATTCCACATATGCCATAAAAAAGGTTTGGTATATAAGGCCATAGTGTACAAAATAGACATAAATCACCAAAGTTATCGCCTAGACCCTAGATAAATATATATGTCCACAAACAAATGCCCAAACATGGCTGGCTGAGAGAACATGTGACTATTTAGAGTAGGAACAAGGAAATTTAGCACTCTGCAGCTCCACAAAACAGTTAAGTTCAAACGCAACAACTTTATATGACTATTTGCAGCATCAGAAATTCCACTTTCAACTAGGTTGTCATACATTACCAAAGAAGATGTGGTGATGACTGGAGCAGGATGGAAACTCTTACCCCCAAAGTGGTGGAGAACAATTGAAGCTGCAACTGTAACATTATGCAGTTCCACCACCATACTGAGGAATGTACACAAAGAAGTCACACATATCACACTCTTTTTGTGAGAGTCCTGTGCCCTATAGGATGAAATGAACACGAATGGAAGGATTTAGTTCGAATAAAGGGCACTGTTAGCTATGCTCTCGTAATGTGTATTAATACTAACCTCAAACACAAAAGTTTTGTTCAATCTAGTAACTGAAATGTTATAATGAGCAATAAAACATCTTAATGTAAAATAAAAGGAGTATTGTGGTACAAGTAATGGTAACCATGAAATACATTATTGCGTTTATATCTTCTGTTTGCAAGAACATTCAAGTAATTTGTACAAGTCATGGGATCCTTTACTGAACTCATCTGCCCTGAGACATGGGATTGGTTTCTCCTTTGTTTACCTTTTCAGAGCAATGTTCTAATAGATTACATTTTCCACAAAACTAGTTCAAGATACTGTTAATTGGGATTTCAACACATTTCCATATTCCAGCATCAGGAAACTAGGATAGCATCATGCAATGGCCCCTAAATAGGATTTACATTACAGAACTCAAATAGCATCTCTAGCTAACATCTTAATTGTTTCTAGGAGTTCTACAATTAATGTCCTTTTGTAAGAGAGACGCATTTTTCTCCAGAACTACACTTTGGCCAAGCTAATCAATTATTTGAATACTATGCTGACTTAATAGATACCTGAGTGAAACATCAAAAGGAATGCTAATTTTAAGGCATTCGGTGTTTGCACACAATTTAAAATTGCCCAATGCAAATATGTGAGTAACATGGCAGCGAATTCAGTGAATGAATTGCGCTAATTTCCACCACGGTCCACTAAACTAAGCCATATCTTGATTCATAATTTCCCCGTTCAAATTGCATTCCAACGAACCTAAATTCGCCTCGGTACTGAATGACGAGAAACCCACCAGCCTCATTGCTTAAGGGGAACACGGTGCTTCGATGGAATGGGTGTGAGGCCACCGGCTTCGCGTCGTCGTCGGTGATCTCCAAGCCGCAGATGTCACACCCTCTCTTGTCCTGCAACAAAACACGCACAAACTCATGGCATACATATTCAGCAAAACAAACGGAGGACAGCGGATTATTTTGGGGTTTGGTGAGGCCAGGGGCCTGCTCGAGCTCGAGGACAGGGCGGGCTAGCTTGCCTTGAGCTAGGCGCGGGCGAGGGCAAGGGAGGCGAAGTGGCTGGAGCGGAGGTGCGAGGTGGCGCCGTGGCTGCCGAAGGCGCTGACGTCGTGGCGGCCGACGACGACCACCTCCGCGACGCCGAACGCTGTCGCGCTCCGCGCCAGCGTCCCCAAGTTGTGCCGCTTCGCCACGTTGTGGACCACCACGACGCTCTCGACCGCCGCCGCCATGGCCGCCGTTTTCGTCGCGCCTGCTCGATTCGCCGCCGCTGCATCTGGCTCGGGGCCAAATGGTACGAGTTCCTGTGCAACGTCTCACTGATAAGTGGACCCGGATCCTGGGACGAATCGAACGTTACGGGTGCGCCGCCTGAGGTCTTGCTGGTCTTGCGTAGTTCGCGAAATTTTTAGGAAATGGTAGTGCAGTATTTTTTTTTTGTTATTTGATAATTAGTGTTTAATCATGGTTTAATTAGGTTTAAAAGATTCATTTTGTGAATTTCGTCTAAACTGTGTAATTAGTTTTATTTTTTATCTATATTTAATGCTTCATGTATGTGTCTAAAGATTTGATGTGACGGAGAATGTTGAAAAATTTTGCAAAATTTTGGGAACTAAACAGGCCCTAGGTGCTCCCAAAATTTTTTACCCGTCACATCGGACACATGCATGAAGTATTAAATGTAAACAAAAAAAATAATTAATTATATAGATTACGATAAATTTGTGAGACGAATTTTTTAAGCCTAATTAATCTATGATTTGATAATATTGTGCTACAGTAATATATGTGCTAATGACATATTGATTAGGCTTAACAAATTCGTCTCGTGATTTCCAAGCGAGTTATGTAATTAGTTTTTTTTATTAGTATCCGAACACTTTTTTCGACATTCTATGAAACATCTGATGTGAGACCCTAAAATTTTTCACCCCAGACACTAAACACCCTCTGAATCAAAAACATGCTCTAGCAGATTAAGGCCGGCCACAGCATACAAGCGCTGCCCAAAAAAAGCAGTGGCCATGTTGGAAAAGGGGCATCACTCTAGCACAACTGCGATGTAAGAATAAAACAAGCACCGCAGCCAACTGTGCCCTCTAAATAAAATAATCGCTACCATCCTCTTCTCTTTCCCAAACTTGCAGAGACGAAGTCCACTCCAGCGACCAAGGTTCCTGACAGTCGTACCAACAAAACAGTTCTTTATTGTGCAAACACCGCATCAACTACTTTCACCGCTCCTCGTTTTCTTGGCTTCGCTAAAAGTCAGCACTACTGGTTGCAGTGTTTGGAACGGTTCCCAAACCTTCTCTCCCTTTTTAGCCTCACTCATGCAACACATTGCAGAAGGCCTAAGAGAAATGAAAACGCTTGCACACGGTCGTCCACCCTGTCCGGACACCTGGGCCTGCCTAGCATACAGGGCCAACAACACCTATACGTCTCTTCCACCACCTCTAAAAATTTTCCCACTCCCCACTCGCATCGGTGTCGAAGTGTAACCACGCATACACCCCACCCCACTCTGCCCCCGCCGTGCCCCCTTCCCCACCACGTGCCCGTCCCCTGCCGCGCCGTGACCTTCCCTCACCGCACCGCACCCCATCGCTGGCCGCATCGTGTCCCATCTAAAGCGAGTGGACGAGGCTGGACAACTGCGGTCGAGCAGCGGCAACGCTAGAGAAGTCGTGCCGACGAGCACGAGCCTAGGCAGCGAGCAGGCGTAGGATAATCACAGGAGGAGTGATAGGCCAACGTCTCCCTGACCCAAGCTCGCTGGCTATAGCAGTTTGCCACTAAGTAGGTCGTGGCCGCCGGCGACATCATGTTTCAAGTATTTGGTCTAGATGTTGCAAAAGTATATCTAAGATGTTGCATATGTTGCAATGATAATATACGCATGTTGCATGCTAATGTTTTCAAGTGTTTCAGGCGTTTTCAGACTTTTGTTTCAAGTGTTTCATCTGGATGTTGCATATGTTACAATGACAAAATACGCAAGTTACAATCCTATGTTTCAAGTGTTTCAGGTGTTTCAGACGTATGTTGCAAATGTTTCATCTGGATGTTTCAAAAGTAAATCTTGGTGTTGCACATGTTACAATGGCTATACATCGCATGTTTCAAGTATTTTATCTGTCTTCATACGTATGTTGCAGATGTTTCATGTGGATATTTCAAAAGTAGATTGGGTGTTGCACATGTTGTAATGGCGTCGGTGGTTGGCGGACGGTGGCCTGTCACAGGGCTTCGCCACCTACCTCGCGCCTTCCTCGCATGGCGCGCCTCACCCTCTCCTCTCATCTCCCCCCTCCCTTCCCTTCCCTTCCCTCCATCTCTGGTCATAGTTTGAGCTCAACCCACGAGCACGCGGAATCACGGACGTTGGGTAGGCACAACAGCAGGCGTGGGGTAGGCTTGGTTGACAAGCGCGGAGTCGCAGACGTCTGGTAGGCGCAGCAGCAGGCACGGGGCCGGCGAGCAACCGCAATAGGCACGAGCAAGCGTAGCAGCTTGTGCACGAGGCGGGACATGTGCGAGCGTCCGGACAGGGGGCTATCGTCCGGATGTCTGGGCGCTATCCATTCCGTAAGAGAAATGAACTGGGGACATGTTCTAGCAGATTGAGAAATCTCCATCCCCTCAATTCATAAGACACACTTGTGGTAAAAAATCTCTCTTCTTACCTTCTCTCCTTTCTCGTTGCTTCCTCTTCTCTCAGTAATGGACCATGCGAGGATGTCATTGTTCATGTTCATGAGTCAGACCAGTTCAGGTTTTTCGTGGGGGTTGAGCTCTTCCCCAACCGTGATGTAGCAGTCTGGTATCATCTCACTGAGTGGTATTTTCTCCGTGTCTTTTTCGGTCCGACTCGAGACTTGCACTCTAGCTCTTTTTTTCTTTTTATTTTCGGCAGCTGGTTCATTGCTCTGGTAGGATAAGGAGGCCATCTAAAGGAGGGTGAATAGCCGCTTCTAAAACTCTTTGTGAAACTTAACCATTAAAGATTAAAAATTGAAACTTATGGCCAAGTCATAACTATACAAACGAGCACTAAGAAAGCAAGCACCCTAAAACAAGTTAAAGGTTTATAAACTAAGGGCGACAAGCAAGCAAGAGCACTCCTATATAATTCTAGTTGCAAAGCAACAAGGCAAGATAAGTAGAATTAAGGAACTAAATAAGGGCACTAGCAAGAACAACTACACAAGATAAGCATGCTAGTGAATAACACTTAGTAGCTCTACTCAAAGTGAAGATAAACACAATGAATAACAAAATTAGAGTGAGCAAACCACACGCGAAGGATGACATGACAATTTATCCCGTGGTTTGGTGACTTACAAGTCACCTACTCCACTTTGAGGCAAGCCTTTTAATCACCTCTCCTTTACAAGCTCAATATCTCCAAAGATCAGCTCTGACGTGAACGCTTCTGTATGAACAGACTAATCCCAAGGTGCTCTCAAAGCCTCGATATCCATAGAGTTGCTCTTTGCCCTTCTTTAGTGAGGACAAGCACAAGAGCCCCCTCACAAATCACCTCCAAGGCTAGCACACAACCTCCACATGGTGCTTCCACGGACCCACAACCACCAAGTCACCTAGGAAATGACAATCTCCAAGAGTAACAAGCAAACTTGCTTGCAAATCGATTCATGGTGCCACTCAATGTAACCTCTCAAAGCAAATGCACTTGGATCACTGTAATCTCACCAATGATGCAATCTCTACTTAGCATATGTGAGTGGAGGGCTAAATTGGGCTCTTTTATGTGTAGATATCAGCCATGAGGTACAAGAGGCATGCCTTGCCTCACCACATACTATATTTATAAGCCCACTAGCCAAATTAGTCGTTTTGCACTTAATGTGTCGGCTACGACACAACCCGAAAGCTCGGGTGGTAGCACCGTAGAGCTTCCAACGGCTAGTTTAAACTAGCCAGTTAACTGCCCTAAACTCTGGTGAGCCCTTCTAACGTGCCACCGGACTTTTCTCATGTGCCTCTAACTACATCGCATGCCCAAACATCCTCTCTAGAGCCAAACTCCAGTGATCACTCCGGGGTTACCATTGGAGGATTCTGGTGCCAAAAACCATATAAGCCAAACGATTTTTCCCCATCATAACCTTCCAGTGATTGGCTCCGGAGAGTTTTGACGACTACGTTTAAAACTCTTGCATGTTGGCTCACTTCGCCGATCGCCACCATGTGTCCACGATATTCTCGGATGACCACACTCCGATGAGCACCGAAAGAATATGTGCTCTCTGTTAAAAGAACTGTGCTCGGTTGTGCAACCTTAACTCTGGTGGTCCTTTAGTGACCATGGAAGGTTTCCGGTGAGTGCAAAAGCACTCCACTAAAAGCTCCTCTCAAACCTTTTTCAATTGAGCTAACTCCACTAAGTGTCCCACGGAACAACAACAGTTTTAGTAGTAAGTTAGCATTTTCAAAATATTTTTCAAAGATTTTCACTTTGCATCTCATCATGCCACTCGATATAAAATGCAACACCATGTTAGACCTCACAAGTGGCACTAGATAATAACCAATATGCAAAACACATTTGAACCTCTCAATAGTACCACTATCTAGAATAAACTCAGCCATCTTAAATTTCTCTACATACCTCATGACTAGCGAAATGAAATGCCTTATATTTTATATCTTTGCCTTGTGCAGATCCATTCAAACTCTGAATCAATGCTCACAAGCAAACACTCTCCATAACATCTGTTGGTAAAAGCAACTTTGCTAACAATGATATAATTTTTTTATCTAATTGATAGAGCTCTCTTGATATTCATCTAGTCTTATATAAGTTTGGGCATACAGAAATATAAACAGAAAGGAGAGGATAGATGATTGGCTCGTAATATAAAAAAGATGAAGATATAGAAATAGTCACAATACATTAAAAATAACAAAAAGAGAGTGATAGACAAATGAATCGAAGTTTTTATGTTTGGTTTGGAAGGGATCAGAAAATTTATAAACTTAATAATAATATAATATACTTTGATGAAGAGATTTATCAGATAATAAATAATAAAGGATCTTAAGTATTATGCAAAAATTTAGAAGAATTGCATAGGGGCCCCTTGAACAACTCAAAAATTTAGATGTTCTACGATATACTTTTGACCGTTCACGCACTATGTCACAACACATGAAATGTTTTGTACATTAATTTTATATTTTTGCTTATTTTTATTTTTCTTATTATTTTATTTTTATTTCATATCATTATTTCTTTCATATTTTTATTGTATTCCCTTTGATACATTTCATGTCTCTTTTTCTTTTTCTTTTTTTTGTTATTGTTATGTTTTTCTCTTGTTAATGTCTTTGGTGTGTATCAAAACCAAGCAAAGCACAGCAACCCCTTTTTCTTTGTGGCGAGAGACTCTCTTAATCTTTGCTCCTTTTTCCCTTTGGGCTTTGCAAGCCTTGTAAAATGTGCATACCCTTTTTCTCTCTATATATAAAAAATTCAAAAAAAGAATCTTTTCCTATATATTTCATAGCACTCTTTCTTGTATCCATGATCTTGTAGTGATGTTTACTTGAATGATTTTTTGTAGCATAATAAGACTATTCTCATACTATTCATGGGGTGTATTGTTAATTACCGTTATACATAATATTTTTTTAGATATTCCATGATGTATTCTGGATTTTCCTGAAGTATTCATGTTCCAAACATGATGTATTTTTCAGTTTTCCTATAATACCTGTGAGATGTTGTATAGTGTATCTTTAGGTGTTCGTATACTATGCATGGGATTATAGGATGTTCAATAATGTATTTTTTAATTGTTCACTCGATACCTATGAGGTGACCTGTAGTATATCTGTAAGTCGTTTTTCTGATATCCATGGGATCTTCGATGGTATAATTTTCGGTATGAATGAAGTGTTTTTAACTTTTTATTATTGGACACGAATATTATGAAATACCGTTTACGTGAACCTAATTTTATTCTTCTAATAGGGAAAATTATTGTCCTGAATCTAGAACATATTTCTAGTGAAGGCGGGACATTGTTTCCTCATCCTGGAACATTGCTTTGCTTAATAAAAAAAAGTTTTACCTTCATAAAGAAAATGTTCATTAACGAAATATTATCTAAATATATCTAGATGGGGTCTTGTTTTGTAAGATTTATGAAAAGAAACGCAATAGTGTAATCAAAATTTAATTTTGATGTAAATTATGGATTTTAAATTTCGTCTAAAACCATGGCATCTAATTTATTTTCTTCTAAAATAACAAAGAAGGCCAGTAAAGCACGTAGAAATATTATGTGGAGCACTAAATAGTATGTGGAGCAGTGGAGGTGTCATGGTCAGCATGGGTCCTTAGCGGTGACAGCCCAAAACAAAAAATATTCCTTATCCTCTGTTTCTTCAGGTGGTCTTGATTTGCGCAGTGTGCTTGCATCAGAATTCAGAAGAAGGGATCACCGCTGCCTTTTAACAAGGTAACGTAGCTAAGCTCACCAGGGACCGTGGGTGCATACAGCATACTGCATAGAAGATGAGTTATTTTACACCAGGGACCCTGCCATCATCAGTGATTCTATGCGCGCGATTGGCAGTTGTTTTGACTTATTTTACACCGTTTCGACAAGTTCAGTCACTAAGATGGGTTACCAAGCTTTCTTTTTTACCCTTTCAAAAAAACTATTATCTTTTGCATCGACATTGTAATACAACTGTGTAACTTATGTACATATACATGGTTTCAGGATGAAGCCTTGCAGCTCATGCTACGAAGTAGGAACCATGGCGGTGACTCTGCATTCTATGCTCACCCTTGTGCTGCTGATGCTCCTCTTAGTCTGGCCGGCTGATTCCTCATCACTTGTTGGAAATGGAAAGTACAGTGATCGTGAAGCATTGTTGGCATTCAAAGAGGCTCTGTCAGATGACTCAGGCTCGCTAAGATCATGGAACGACAGCAGCTTCGACTTCTGCCGTTGGCTCGGCGTGACATGCAGCCGCCGGCATTCGGGCAGCGTGGTTTCTCTGATGCTGAGCCACTGCAACCTGGGAGGCACCATCTCTCCTGTCATCGGCAACCTCACCTTCCTTCGGACGGTCGATCTCCTCGGTAACATGCTGTCAGGGGACATACCGCACACCATCGGCCGGCTACGTCGTCTGCGCTTCCTTGAATTGGCGTACAACTCTCTTGCTGGTGAGATTCCTGTGGATCTGGCCAACTGTTCCAACCTTGTGTACCTGAGCGTAGAGGCCAATGAGTTTCATGGGGGAATCCCTAGTGGTCTGGGCTTGCTATCTCAGCTGCAAGCCCTCTACGTTGGTGAGAATAATCTCGTAGGACGCATACCGCCATCACTTGGTAACCTCTCTGTACTTGAAGAACTAGTACTCTTTCAGAACAAGCTGGATGGAGAAATCCCAGAGCGTCTTTCCCGTTTGAGATATCTCCGACGCATCCAAGTCGGAAGGAATAGCCTCTCAGGCACAATTCCACCTCTCTTCTTCAACATATCGTCTCTCCGATATTTTGGTTTCGCTTCAAATAAGCTGCATGGCAGACTGCCACCAGATGCAGGCAGGCACCTGCCAGAACTTGAAGTGCTCCTTTTGTTTTTTCGCGACCATGCAAAGCATGTATATCATTAAGAAGGAATAGAAGTTTTTGTTACAAAGTAAACTCCGGACGGCCTGGAATGCGAGCGGCACGTCGCGGCCAAACAAAGGTGACCCTGCAACAAAAAACGATCACGGCACCTAAAATAGATTACATGATGATAGATTTTGCGACTCTAATTGCGACGAGGTAAGGGTACAGCTACACGGCGGCACGCCACGACCAAAACCGTTTGCGTGCTGGGAACAGCTCTCTCATGGCCTCTTTCGTGGAAGGTGATAGGGGGCCGGAGAACGTTTCGTGGAAACGACGTGCGCCGGAATCCTCCGAAGTGGGCAGCGGCACATCCCTACCAAGCTTCTTAAGCATAACATTTATGGCCTGGACTTCAGGGTTGGACGCCTTCGGCTTGTCAGCCAGCCTGGTGCTGCGCCTGGGGACGACGCTGTAGTCCGGCACCTGAGACACCCTCAGCTTGGGGGGCGACGTCAGGATCGGCGTGTCGGGGTTGGAGGAGATCGACAAGATGAAATCGTCGACGGAGGTCACGGAAGGCACGGAAGGCGCAGTTACCGGTGCAGCATCCGCCGCGGCCACGGTCGCACAAGTAGGCGCCACCGCGTCCGGGACCCGTGTGTGCGATGTCGACAAGTCGGTCAAGTGCGACGATGGGAGGGCCTCAAGTCCGTCACCTGACAATATCTCCGGGTCAACCTCCGCGGTATCCAAAGTGCGATGCACAGGGCTCAGAGGCTCCGCGGGCAGAGTCGAGGCGCCCGCTGCGATGACACCAGTCACCACGGTGACCTGCGACGATTCGCCAAGGAGCGAAAGGTCGGCGGAGCCCTGTATAGTCGAAGGAATCCCACAGGCTGGCACCGTGCCCGACGAGGTAGCTGCGTGACAGGGAGGTGCCTCGAGGAGCGTGGCCTGCGAGACCGGAGGCACAACTGGCGACCGAGCAGCAAGTTCAGCCTCTAGTTGCATGGGGTCCGGCGCGGACTCAACGCTGTACGTGCGGTCAGGCATGTCGAGCTCGATCTCGTCGGCACCACCAGGATCATGCTCGTCAACCGCAGCGACGCTCGTCAACCGCAGCGACGCCGTAGCAACGGTGACGGGGCGGAGTGGAAGGACCCCGGCTGGCACGATCTAGCCAGGCACAAAGGTGCGCCCGAACCTCATCCGAAGAGATGGCTGGCCGGTTTCCACCAACGAGCGCGACGATAATGAGGGAGAGGTCCGCATCAGCCGCGACTGGCTCTGCGTCCCTGGAGAGGACGACGACGTCGACCCTGGGACGACTAAAGGTGTCATCCAGAGTTGCTGATGGCGGCGGCATGGTGTTGTGGTGCTGCAGCGGCGACATTGGTGGTGTGGCTGGTTGCAGTACGCGAGGAGGTGAAGATGGAGGTGGTGCCTGGCTTGGCGTAGCGCGACGTCCCGGTGATATGCTTGGTCGCCTCTGCCCACTGAGGCGACGCAGCGTAGAGGCGCGCTGACCATGCCTGGCCTCCGAGGATGAAGACATGTGCGGTGGCGAGCGACCTCGCTTGCATGCCCTGGCCCGATGGCCGGTGTCCTGGCAATGGAGACAACGGGACGGGGAGCGGCACTGGGCGGCGACGTGGCCGTGCGCCAGGCAGTTGAAGCAACGACCCACCAACTCCGACGGGACAGGGCGGCGGCGTTTGGGTGCCGCCTTTCCCTAGCAGCGCCGGTGGCGGCGACTCTTGACAGTTTGGAAACCATCGACGTCTACATAAGGCCCCCGACGGGGCTGCTGAGACGCGGTAGCCACCGATGCCCAAGGCCGCGGGCCAAGGCGCAGATGCACCGAGACCCCTGATGCCTGCCGCGAGCCAAGGCGACACTTCGCAGGCACACGCGCGGCCTGCGGCGACGGAGTCCTACGCCGGCGACGCCGCTTCCGCCTCGCAGGCAGCGAGTGAGTTCCCTCCACGGCGGCAGCAACCTGCGCCGCGTTCAAAGCACCCACTGGCAGAGGCTTGGTCCGGAGTGCCTTGCGAGCGGCATCCAGGTACGACGGGCGCGTGGCAGCCGGGGTGGGTTCACCGACGGAGCTGCCTGCGCCGAGGCTGTCAGCGTCCGCCCAGCAAGCCTTGGAGCGCCCCACCGAGCTGCCACCAGGATGGAAGGGGGTAGCGTGGGGGGAGAGGGACTTAGTCGGCCTCGGAGATGGACCGCTAGTTGGCTGCAGCGAAGATGGCGACGCGGTTGACGGCGGCGGCGCCCACGCCGCGTGCCTGTCGCGGAGGTTGGCGTCGGACGCGCGTCATCTTCTTCATCTCCGTCCTCACTGTCGGAGGCCTCTTCGACGATGGCCTCGTCATCCGACAGCTGCAACCACGTCAGGTGCGCAGCCTCCACGCCCGGGTGGACAGGCAGGCTGGAAAAGGGGATGGGGGAGGAGCCGGTGCTGGCCACCGGCGCCTGCACGACCTCCGGCGGGCTGGGCAAACCAGGGGCGCCTCCCAAAGAGGAGGGCACGCCGAGGAGCGCCGAAGGACCTCCACCGGCCCCATGGACAGATAGATCAGGTTGAGAGGCGCCCGGATCTGTGCTAGTAAGGGGTGGGGGGGCTCCAGGGTGCAGGTCCGACGGTGGGGGGCGGGCGGCGTCGCCGTCGTCGCTGGGAGGAAGGGAAAGGTTGAGTGGGTGGGACGGGTCCATCTCCTTGTTTCGGACCGTAAGTGCTCCTTTTGGGTGGTATTGGGAACAAATTTTCTGGAACTCTCCCTGCTTCCCTCTCTAATGCCACTAAAATACAAGAGCTGGGTCTTGCTAATAACAACTTCGAAGGAAGGGGTACCTCCTGAGATAGGGAAGCTCTGCCCAGTGAGTGTTCAAATGAGTAGTAACATGCTACAAGCTGAGGATGATGCAGACTGGGAGTTCCTTAGATATTTCACCAATTGCACCCGTCTTAAGGTTTTAGACATTGGTAATAACACTCTGGGAGGAGTCCTTCCAAGTTTTGTAGCTAATTTTACAGGGCCAATACAGTGGCTACTCATGGGAATGAACCGGATGTCTGGGGTAATCCCTCCGGGTATCGGAAACCTCATCAGCCTTGAGGACCTAGAATTCGATGGAAATAATCTGCATGGTGTTATACCTGAGGACATTGGAAGACTTCAGAACCTGAATTTTTTCACGCTGGAAGCGAATCTCCTATCAGGAGGTATACCACCCTCCTTTGGCAACCTCACAGAACTGCTCACCCTTATATTATCAAACAATGAGCTCAATGGTTCCATTCCTGCGAACCTTGGGAGCTTGCACAGGTTAACATCCATGACATTATCCTTCAACAGGCTTACCGGTGCTATCCCTGGAGTAATATTCAGCCTCTCATCACTCACTGATGCGTTGTTGCTTTCTCATAACTACCTTTCTAGTGTTCTTCCCCCACAAATTGGTAGCCTCAAGCGTGCGACAACATTGGATCTTTCAAGAAACAACTTATCTGGTGAAGTACCAGGAGCACTGACTCTGCAAGTTTAGTGTACTTATCTCTAGATGACAATTACTTCACTGGGAGCATCCCTCCATCAAATGGTAATTTGAAGGGCTTGAGCACGCTGAATTTCACAAGGAATGGTCTGTCTGGTAGCATCCCTCAAGAGTTGAGCAAGATTTATGGGCTGCAAAAGCTTTACCTAGCTCACAACAACCTGTCTGGAGCCATTCCACAACTTCTCCAGAACTCAAGCGCTCTTGTAGAGCTGGATCTCTTCTATAACCATCTAGATGGTGAGGTGCCATCACATGGGGTGTTCGCTAACATAACTAGGTTTTCTGTAATTGGAAATGATGGGCTTTGTGGTGGTGTTGCAGAGCTGAAATTGCCACCATGTGAGGTCAAGCCACACAGCAGCCACAGAAAACGGTTGCAGCTCAAGATTTTTCTCCCCACCGCCGGCATCGCTATATGTTTATCTCTTCTATTTCTTGTGCTCTTTCTATTCAAAGGGAGAAGAGGATTGGACAGGATCAATGCTACACAAAACTGTTTGTTAGACAAGTACCCTAGAGTTTCATACCTCCAACTTTTTGAAGCTACAGATGGTTTTGCCCCTACTAATCTGATAGGAGCCGGAAAATATGGATCTGTGTATAAAGGAAACTTGTCTCTTACAGGTGCTAGGGATTCTGTAGTGGCTGTCAAAGTGTTCACTCCTCAGCAATCTGGTTCTTCCAGAAGTTTTTTTGGCTGAATGCGAGGCTCTGCGACAAGTGAAACATAGGAACTTGATCAATATTATCACCTGTTGCTCCAGTATGGACTCTAGAGGGAATGACTTCCAAGCTCTAGTGTTCGACTTCATGCCCAGGTACAGCTTGGACAGGTGGCTGCATCCAAGAAGCAATGAGCAGACACACAAGTTAAGTCTTACCCGACTGTTGAACATTGCGATTGATGTAGCAGATGCACTAGACTATCTTCACAACAGTAGTTGTCCAACAGTGATCCACTGTGATTTGAAGCCTAGCAACATCCTCCTTGGTAGTGACTGGACTGCTTATGTTGCTGACTTTGGGCTTGCAAAGCTCATTGGTGAATCCATGGACCGATCAAATTTGAATATTGGGACTGAAAGCACTATTGGCATAAGAGGAACCATTGGATATGTTGCTCGCAGCAAGCGGCAGCTGGTGGTGGTCAGTGCAAGGAGCCAGAGGCCCTGCCTGGCCACCCCGGGTTCGATCCCCGGCAACCGCAGTATTTCCGTGACATTCTTCATGGGAATGAAGAGAAAAGGCTCCCCGGTTAAAAAAAATGGATATGTTGGTCCAGGTACCTCCACTGTCCATTATTCACATTTCTTACGATCAATCATACTGCCTTAATTTAGTGCCCCTGCTGTATTGCCTTCTTATGATATTGTCAATTTGTCATAATATTTCCATTGTCGCAGAATATGGAGCAGGTGGTCAGGCATCAGTTGCCTGTGATGCCTACAGCTTTGGGGTTACTCTGCTTGAGATGTTCACAGGGAAGGCACCAACTGATGGTACGTTCATAGATGGCTTGACTCTGCAGTTCCTTGCTGAGGCAGGATTACCTGACCAGATATCAGAAATCATTGACCCAAAACTATTGCATGATGAAGTGCATGACAATGGTTCAGGGATACTCAGTTGCTTAGCTTCTGAAGTAGGAGTTGAAATTTCATGTTCGAAGGACAACCCGTCAAACAGAATGAACATGAAAGATGCTGCTGCTGAGCTGCACAGAATCAAGGAGTATTTGCAGAAATGCCTTAGGACTTAAATGGGTATAAAGCATTGTCTGTAATTCTTCCAACATGGAGCACTTCTGTTGTAACATCTAAACTCCAATGCATGCAACTTCACCATTGAGGTGGCTCTTTTGAAAGATTGCTTGGCATTCAGTTGATCTTGTGCAAATATCTGTGTTGCCACATCAATGGAACAAGGATAGAGCACTGGCAAGTTTACCTACTAGTTTGTAAGCTTTTATTATGCATGCACAATCTCCATGGTTCCTGAAGGTTCAATTATTGTAAGATGTCCAAATAACTTCCAAGATATATGCTTCTGAAAAGTATATGCCACCTCCTTTTCCACTCCAATTGTATTTTTTTTCTTTTTCATTTTGCATGGGGTTCAACTTCTCTGTCAACAAAAGACATCCCAATTATGTGCTGCTATACTGCAAGTTTGTGTCAATGGACAACGGGACTCCATTCAACAACAGAGTTGGATGCCCCCCAAAGCAGAATTGTATAGACAGCCAATAGGGTGCTTTATTAATTCATCCTTTGTAGGGAAAACTTAAAACTTCAAAGGATAGACAGCCAATAGGGTGCTTTATTAATTCATTCTTTGTAGCAGAATTGTATAGACAGCCACGGCATTCTCCCTGTTACTGTTCCTGCCATTGACTCAGTGGCAAGGATGCTAGCACCGAAGAGTGAACCCTTGGCCTGGGGTGCTCCATGATCTTGAAGGATCAAAAATCAGATCCCGTAGGATGGCAACAAACAATAAATAAGCTTCATAATAGAAGATCAAATACAAGTTCCCCAAAGATAATGTTGAAAAATCATCCTTGAAGTAAACCATCCAACTTCCTGCGAAATGAGGAAGTCAGATGCCAAGAATCAACCACCTACATGGTACATTACAACAGAGGAATTCTGATAACATGTAACACATTTTTTTAAGTGCAACACATTAGAACATAAAACACAAACAATCTGAGCAAACAGTGCTTTACATGTACCCTTGGTTTCAAGGTACACTTTTAACCATCCCCCATGGCTTCACAAAAAGGTCAGCGCACCTTATCAATGCCAAGCTAGCAAAAAAACAAAAAGTGTTCTGCTTCTTTCCCTAGGAAAGAGATTCCTGTCATGCATTGTAGTATTGCAAATTTGTGCCATCAACACCAAAGCTGTGACTTGATTCAACAACAGAGATGTAATATTGTCTAGTCTGTAAACATCAAATCTAGGCCATTTGATTCCTGAGGATGGCTGCCTCCATTTTCCTCAAGTATATCACATGCATTTTCTTTTCGCATTTTCCGCTCTTCAATCACTGCTTCAATTGAGTCTGTGCAGTAAAGGCCCCTTGAGTGCCCCTGTGGTCTATCAGCCACAATGAATTTGTTGCCCTCTCGGCCTCGTTCAGGAAAGCCAGCCCAGACTGCAGAGAGCCATGCAATACAAATTAGGTGACTGTAACATGTCGATGCAACCTAGGATCACTGACAATTTTATGCGCAAATGGCTGTCAGAACTTTATCAAGTTCAACTTCAGAAATTAAAATGTGAATATGTGTAGTTATCATTAGATGTAACGTTTAATGACATATGATACTTCTATAAACCAAGAAAATGAAAATCTGATGAGATAAAACCAGTGGACAACCAACAGTACCCAGGTTTCTGATACGGTGTGCTTTCATTGAACCAATAAGAGTGCATGATCGGGTTTACAAGAAATTTTTCATGGCTAGTGGTAAGCATATTGATTTGTTTCATCATCTTAGAAGAACACCTAATAACAAAGGTAACAAACTTGGCATACTGGGCAAGTATAAACTAAGAAGGATCATGCAAGCTTTTATGCATAATTTATGTCCATGGCCCACACTGTGGATGATCATGCAAAAACAAAAAGCTGCTAAAGAACTGATATAATGTAAAATCTGAAACAAATTCTAGCATACAGCTAGGAATTTGTAAGACCTGGACTTCAGGCTACAGCTGTAATATTCAATCAATCATACTGCCCCCACCAAACAAGCTTTACATATAGTTAGTATTGTGAACATTCAGACATCACCAAATGAAACAGAATAATGGATCAGGTTTTCCTCTGGATGCACCTATATGCAGATTAAAGTAGAGATTCCACAGTGCTTGATAACATAAGCATATAAATCTTTTTTATGTACAAAAAACTCAACTCTAACTTTTTCTGGGTAATATATATACTCCAATAAAAGGTTTCGTATATAAGGCCATAGTGTACAAAAGATATATAAATAACCCAAGTTACTGCCTACTATAGAGAGAGATGTATATATGCCCACAAATAAATGCCCAAATGGTTGGCAGAGAGCAAATGTGACTTTTTAGAGTGGGAATATGTAAATTTAGAGCTTTGCAGCTCCACAAAACAGTTAATTTCAAAAGAACTTTATATGACTATTTGCAGCTCCACAAAATCCAATTTCAATTAAATTGTTATACATTACCAAAAATATGTGGTGATGACTGGAGCAGGATGGAATCTCTTACCCCCAAAGTGGTGGAGAACAATTGAAGCTGCAACTGTAACATTGAGAGATGCAGTTCCACCACCATACTGAGGAATGTAGACAAAGAAGTCACAGATATCGCACTCTTTTTGTGAGAGTCCTGTGCCCTATAAGATGAAACAAACAGAACTGGCAGGACTTAAATCAAACAAAGGGAGATTGTAAGCTATGCTTGCATATTAATAGTAACCTCAGATACAAAATTTTGTTTAATCTAGTAACTGGGGAATTATAGTGACCAAATGAGCAATAAAACAGCTTAATGTAAAATAATGGAGTATTCTTGTACAAATAATGGTTAGCATGAAATACATCATTGAGTTTATATCTTCTGTTTGCAAGTATATTCAAGTAATCTGTACAAGTCATGGGATTCTTTTCTGAACTCATCTGCCCTGAGACTTGGGATTGGCTTCTCCTTCTTTTACCTTTTTACAATTTCTGGTGACAGAGCAAGGTTCTGGTGATAGATTACATTTCCACAAGACTTGTTCAAGATATTGTTAATTAGGATTTCAACACATCTCCATATTCCAGAATCAAGAAACTAGGATAGCATCATGCAACGGCCCCTTAATAGAATTTACATTACAAAACTGAAATAACATCTCTAGCTAACACCTTAATTGTATCCTAGGAGTTCTACAATTAATGTCCTTTTGTAAGAGAGATGCATTTTTCTCCAGAATCACACTTTGGTCAAGCTAATCAATTATTGAATACTATGCTGACTTCAATAGATATCTGACTGAAACATCAAAAGGAATGCTAATTTTAAGGCATTTGGTGTTTGCACACAATTTAAAAGAGCCCAATGCAAATATGTGAGTAACATGGCAGTGAATTCAGCAACTGAACTGCACTAATTTCCATCTCAGTCCGCGAAACTAAGGTATATCACGCTTCACAATTTCCCCATTCAAATTGCATACCAACCAACCTAACTTCGCCGGCTGTACTGAATGATGAGAAACCCACCAACCTCATTGCCCAAGAGGAACGCTGTGCTCCGACGGAACGGGTGCGCGGTCACCGGCTTCGCGTCTTCGGTGATCTCCACGCCGCAAATGTCACACCCTCTCTCGTCCTGCAACAAAACGCGGCACAACCACATGTCATTCATACTCAGCAAAACAAACGGAGGACAGGACAGGGGACTAGGGTTTAGGGGTTTGGTGAGGCCAGGGGCCTGCTCGACGACAGGACGGGCAAGCTTGCCTTCAGGTAGGCGCGGGCGAGGGCGAGGGAGGCGAAGTGGCGGAAGCGGAGGTGCGAGGTGGCGCCGTGGCTGCCGAAGGCGCTGACGTCGCGGCGGCCGACGACGACCACCTCCGCGACGCCGAACGCCGTCGCGCTCCGCGCCAGCGTCCCCACGTTGTGCCGCTTCGCCACGTTGTGGACCACCACCACGCTCTCCACCACCGCCACCGCCGCCGCCATGCCCGCCGCTTTCGCCGCGCCTGCTCGATTCGCCGCCGCCGCCGCCGCCGCTGGCTCGGGTTACGCTCGGCAAATGGAAAGAGTTCCCGTGCACCGTCTCACTGATGAGTGGGCCCGGAGCTTAGAACTAATCCAACCGCGCACCGTGCACGTTGCGGATCGGTTTGCCACGCAGCGGGCCCCACCTGTCATCGTGCTCGTGTCGTGCGCTCCATCCCGGAGATCGACTCGTACTGGAGGAGGAGGCAACCGGAATCCCCAGAGAGTCGGATCCGATCGGAGGCATCGCTCTGCGCATACAAGAAGAGAAGGGGATCTCCTTGATCCGCAATTCCGCATCGATCCGAAGGTTTGGCGGCAGGCAAGATGTTGAGGAGCTGCTCATCTTCACGCGCGGCGGCCTGATCCTGTGGGCGCTCAGCGGCGGCAAGGGCTCGCCGGTCGACGCGCTCATCCGCAACTGCCTCCTCGAGGAGCGGTCCGGCGCCGACGGGCCCGGCTTCACCCAGGACGGCAAGCGCGCGCTCAAGTGGGCGTTCCACAACGGGCTCGGCCTCGTCTTCCTGGCGGTGTACCGGCGCGTGCTGCCTCCCGTCCGCGCCGAGTTCGCGCGGCTCTACCACCCCAAGCGCACCACCTACGACGGCTTCGGCGACGTGTTCCGGCAGCTCCACCTCGAGGCCCAAGCGCGAGCCGAGGAGATGAGCAGGCCCAATAAGCAGAAGGCCGTTGATGCTGCGCCGCCCCGTCGTCCGCGGCCACAACCTGTCGTCCACAATGCTCGTGGTGATCCTGAATCTGACGGCAATGGTGATGGTGATGGGAGCAAGCAGGATGCCTCCGATGGCGTCTCCGGGGAGAAGGAGGAGAAGGAAGATGGCCAGGCCTTTGATCTGAGTTTCTTCTCGAATCTGCGAACAAGGTTCACCCACAGCAATAAGAATAACACTAACACCAACAAGCCGACCAATAAAAGATGTCAATAAGAGGAAAAACCCTAGGGATTGGAACAACAATGGCCATTCAGACATGAAGCTGGATTTCTCAGACCCAACCGATGCCAGCAAGCGGACGGATCAAGCGCGAGTCAATCAGGGACAGAGCAAGATCGATGTTGCTGAAACGGTTGAAGATGGCCCAAGAAACCAAGTTGGGATATTTTTTTTTTTTTGCCACTCTTATGTTTGGCACAGGCTCAATTGCCATCTTTGCGTGCGTTCGTATGTTTTTGCCACCGTATTGACAAAAACTTCACAGATGCAGACATTTTACATACGTGGCTGGCCAAGTCACCTGTCCAGCGTTGCAGTGGCACGCGAAAAGACTTCCCTGCCCCTGCTTTATCCTTCAGCTCAACGCCCACTGTTCATCTTCCCCATCCAAAGGCGCCCGGGTCTCGCTGCCAGGGTGAGCGTCCCACCCGTGATGGTTGTGGCTCTGGCTCCTCCCTTCGCGTGCGCCATGCACAGCTCGCGTCACGTGTCCAGCTCGCCCGCCTACTTCCCTCTGCTCATGATCTGTCCCTGCACGCCACACAAAAGCTATAGCAAAGGACCGAGCTAACCAACAGCGAAAAGCCAAGCAACTCTATGATCCGTTGCGTCCATGAATGCTGGGTGGGTGGACGACGGCGACCCTGCACGCATGCACGCCGTGTCGCAGTCAGCATCTAGCTACACGCCCTCCACTGTCGGCTCGCCGGTGGCAGCCATGAGGAGCCTGCTCACCTCGGCATCATCTGCGTCGGAGGCGGCGGTGGCCGAGGGGGCGGGGACGAGCTGTAGCTCGGCCAGCTTCTTGGCGCGTGGCCTCGACGCGCCAGTCCGTGCGCCACGCCGCCACACGACGGCAGCGAGGACGGGCGCCGCCACGGGGGTGCCCACCAGGTCGAAGGAGAGCCGGTTGATGCGGGCGCCCACGGCGAGGCGCGCCGTGCCACGGAGCACGCCGCAGCCCGTCGTCTGCGGGCTGTTGCCCAGCTCGCACAGCCCCACCATGGGCATTGCCGCTGACGCGCAGCCGCACCATGCCGACGACCTGCAAGGCGCCCTGGCGCGGCTCGGAGTCCGGGACAAGAGCCAGGTCATTGCGCACAGAGATCGCGTGTGGTGAAGGCACGCGTCAGCGACCTTCTTGGCGATCTCAGCTTGCCGAGGGACATGGCGGCGACCGGGTAGTGCATAGAGTTGGGGAAGAGGATGAGCGCGACCTGGCCCTTGCGGAGCGACAGCGGCGAGCGTGGTGGCTGCCCCTCCACCGCGTGCTAGAGGTTCAGGAGCGTGACCGTGCAACCTGTGGCAGCGTTGACGAGCGTGACGAGACGCCCGCATGGTGGTGGGACGCGAGGAACCTGACGACGTCCATGTTAGCGTCAGCGAGGAGCAGAACGTCCGCGCGCTTGCTGCGGAGGGTCTGCGTCGCGACGTGAGTTAAGGATAAGGCAGAGGCAGGAAAGTCTTTTCGTGTGCCGCTGCCACGCTGGACAGGTGACTTGGCCAGCCACGCGTGCAAAATGTCTAAATCTGTGAAGTTTTCATCGATGCAGTGGCAAAAACGTAGGAACGCACGTAAAGGTGGCAACAGAGCCTGTGCTAAACATATGAGTGGCAAAAAATTAAATATCCCAACCAAGGGATGGTTCTCCTCAGTGTTCCAGAGCATTGCAGGTGGCAACAGCGTAATCAAAAGGTCTGATCTGCAACCCGCGCTCAAGGCTCTCAAAGACAGGCTGATGACCAAGAACGTGGCGGAGGAGATTGCCGAGAAGCTCTGCGAGTCCGTCGCCATAAGCCTGGAGGGCAAGAAGCAGGGGTCTTTCACGAGCACAGCATCCACCGTCCAGGCCGCCATGGAGGCGGCTCTCGTGCGCATCCTGACCCCAAGCTGGTCCATCGACGTCCTGAGAGACGTGCGCGCGGCCAAGGAGAGTGGGAGGCCGTACGTCATCGTCTTCGTCGGGGTGAACGGCGTCGGCAAGTCCACCAGCCTCGCGAAGGTCGCCTACTGGCTCCTCCAGCACGACCTCACCGTCACCCTCGCGGCGTGCGACACCTTCCGGTCCGGCGCCGTCGAGCAGCCGCGCACCCACGCGCGCAGGCTCCAGACACCCGTCTTCGAGAAGCGGTACCAGAGAGACCCGGCGGTCATGGCGAAGCAGGCCGTAGAGGAAGCGGCGCGGAGCTGGTCGGACGTCGTCCTGGTCGACACCGCTGGGCGTATGCAGGACAACGAGCCGCTCATGAGGGCGCTCTCCAAGCTCATCGCCGTCAACAGCCCGGACCTGGTCCTGTTCGTCGGCGAGGCGTTGGTTGGGAACGACGCCGTGGATCAGCTCACCCAGTTCAACCAGAAGCCCGCGGACCTGTCGCCTGTTCCTGCAGAGAAGAGGTTGATCGATGGCATCCTGCTCAGCAAGTTTGACACTGTTGACGACAAGGTTGGTGCGGCGCTTTCCATGGTTTATGTGTCCGGAGCTCCGGTCATGTTCGTTGGCTGCGGTCTTACACTGACCTCAAGAAGCTGAATGTCAAGTCCATTGTTAACCCTCCTCAAGTGAACGCCAATACTACTGTTTGTTACACGTTGTACAAAATGCCATGAATAAAAACTTGCCATATGTGCACTTATATATGACAGCGTTGCACTGTAGCAGCGTCGCAGCGACTTTTTTTTTTGGTGACAAATGTCATCTCAGCTGAAGTTACGAAAAACATACTGTACCTTTCTGAAGGTACGCCATTGGTTAGGATGGCAGAAAGGTAATTTTCATCCACCATGTATAAAAATCAAGTAGAATCCTTCGTTGGCCTCTACGCGTGCATCTCACGTGACTGGCGGCGGGATCTTCACCTACACCACCACCACCCACAAAAATCTAGAAGCGCACAGAAATAAGATAAGCCCAAATTAGATTCAAAAATCTCTGCGTCTCTTCTTGCCATTGTGGCTGGGTCCTCAGAAACCGACGCGTCTCCTCCCGTCCCGTCTCGCACCTGCTCCTCCCGTGACAGCGACAGCGGCGACGAGGGTAAGCGCGCGATCCCCCTCGAGATGAACTTTCCTTTACTCTTAATTGCTTTGCAAGCTTCGACTGCTCCTCTTAATCCGCGCCGATTCGCTCTGCCTGGCGCTTGGTTGGTTAGTTTCGCTGGACATCAAATCGCTGGTGGGGGAATTGGGATCAGGGGAGCGAATTCAGCTGGGACGCGTTATTTGCCTTGCTGTTTCCCTCGACCGATTGAAGCGCATTGGGTTCGATTGGGTTTGCGGCGTGAAACGGGGGCTTCGTTGGACCCCTGGCATTCAGAAAATTGGCGTTCCTGGAGCAATCCGATTGCGAGCATGCTGAGAAGCACTTCGTGGACGGCTTTGTCTCGCTTCCCAGGTGCATGGATTGGGGAAATATTGAACTGCAGGTAGCGCTGTGACGTACGAGCTCATAGAATTTGGGTTCCAGGAGGTGTTGCGGATTATCAGCCAAGGTACCATCATAGTGTGGGGATTAATGTTGTGTTTGAGGGAAGCAGGCAAGGATTAATAAGGCACCATATGTGGGATAGGCATACTAGCTTGCTGAATTGGTGGGAGCCTAAAAGATGCAGTGGTGACCAAGGCCTGAGGATGTTTAGACTAAATCCTGTCCTTTGTCATATGGCGAAACCCAACTGATCAGGTTGTTCCCCCCTTGTGTATAGCAATATGTCAGTTACCCTTCCCACCTGGCGGATGACTATGTTTAAATAAATATGATTTTAGAATGACAAATCATTAATCAATTCCCTAAACAAATGGCGTCCCTTAAAGGATGGCCTCTCTAGACAAGCTTCAAAATCTGAATTCCTTGTGTGCATTATTTCAGTATAACTATTTGCAAAAGCTCATCGGTGGTGATATTCTAGTATAACCATATCCACCCAGCTATGTGTACAATGACCTATTACCCTGGAAACAACATTTTGTTGTCAAGTTCTTTTTTTTAGATTAAGGAATAAAAGCATTCCTGCCTTCACATTCACAAGTGAATGCTTAAGGCCAAACGATACAAGATGACAGGTACTTAGACCAAGTTCCGCTAAATGGACACTAAAGAGCCCAAAGATCAGGACCTCTCTCCACTGAAAGCGTCAAAACAAAGAGTCCAAAGACCAGAACACTTAGCCAATTAAACATTTGTTGGGTCTTATGGTTTTTTTTTGTTGTCAAATTCTAATGCTGGTTCATACTAAACATGCTGAACTTATTCCTGTTGAGTGGAAAAAAAGAAATCTCCATTTTTCTTTAGTACCTAATTTATATTCTTTTTTATGACCAAAAAGCTCAAGATTCTGCTCTTATATAATTTAAGCTTCCACCCTTTTTATACTGCTATGGTTTCATATCGAATGTAAAGGACTTACACAGCAAAACCATTTTTTTTAACATGTTTCTGAGCAACCCACGACCCTCACCCATACAATTATATATGCTCACACAGATATTTATCTGATTAGATTATAATAACATGCTATAATTTAAATCATGAATACAGAAAAGTTTTCAATTTATTGTTACACAGCTTGCAGTTTCAAAATGGCATGGTGGAAATGAGAATTGAAAAGACCGTTGATACTACTATTAGGGTTTGCTACTAACTTTACTTTTCTGTTGTAGGTATTTTCAATTTTCATCATTTCAACCCAAGGCTTTTAAAGCATGCTTATGCTTCCAACCTTAGGTCAGAATATATTGATCATCTTGGAATAAAGAAGGCACCTTCTTGGTAAGCACTAACACCTGCCTTTAGTCATTGACGTTTTGCCAAAGTACAAATGATCCCCCCCACTGATCCCATTTTATTTGAATTTAATGATTAGAGTTGTTGCTTCTCCTAGGAGTCCTTGCTTGTTGGTGTCATCAAATATTACAGCATGTCATGACAAGCAAGCTAAATGCATTAAAACAATTGTATTCTATTCTTGACACGCCAAGCATCTTCCTGTTAGATTTATCATGCAGAAGCTAAATCTGAAACTCCTAAGTTAGACAAATATAAAAATACATTTATGTCTCTTAAATAGAATTTTTCCTTTCCCTTTCTGCTTTATAGGCTGGGCATCAGAAACTAAAACCTCTGAGCGCCAGCTTAAATTATCTGCCACTTAAAAAGTTCTGTGTACTCTGAATCTGCAAACTGTGACCAGCTAGTCTTATTTAAATTAATCTCTGTCTTGAAACTGAATATTAAATATCTTGCGGTTATAGAACAGTACTTGAGTGATATAGTTAAAGTCGTAGCGGATTTTCTTAGCTCGACTTACCTTAAAGAACGACATTTATTTTAGAATTTACTATGTTGTTCGACGAGCAGCCATGTATTTGTAATGAAAGATAGGTGTCATTCAGTATATCAATATGGTCCTACTATTTATGTTGGAAAACACCCCAAGTTATGTTGTTAGCTGAGTCACTGAGATACTAGTGACAGCTATTAACAGAGTGACACTCTAGAACTTAGTTAAAATTTCTAGCTAGAAATGTTGTAGCTAGGAAGAACTAGATGGTGCAGGGCTCAAGGGATGACTAGGGGTGCAGGGCTATGGAGAACAGCTAAGGGGAGATTTTTAGCCCAGGAAGTATTCCAGCACATGGGATTTAATGGAACTACAGTATAGCTCTGCTGCATTTAGTAAACCGTGATGAATTCACATAGAAATATGAATTATTAACGCAAAGGTCTTGTGACATTGACAGAAAAGTTCAGTACATAACTGAGAAAATCAGCAGAGGAAGAGAGCGTTTTGAGCTGATACCTCCCTGACACCTTGGGGGAACTTTAATTTGTTTCTTTGAGATGTATCATGGATTCATTTAGGGTACATCTGCAGTAGGCTAAAGATGATGTTAATAATATCATTTTGCTTAGTAATTCTGGGCTACTAGAGACAAGAAAATGGTGTACTTTAGACCATTTTCCCATTCTTATTCTACATCTTTTTTCCATTACCTTCCATCAGTGGTAATTAATAATATGCAGTATTTGATGAGCACAGAACCAGTCATACTGTCTTTTCCCCATTTTCCACCACCAGTTCTAATTAATAAGATGTGCATTTGGTTGCCAATTAGTCAGACAAAGCGCTTGCATGATCCAGAGACCTGTTTTGCCTTCATTTTTTGCTATGGTTGCCTCCAGTTGGTCAAGCACTCACAGTTGCCCATAGCCTTAAAAATTGTTGTGATGATCTGCATTTTTAGGCACATTATCTGTCACTAAGCCCATCAAAATTCTACTTGATTTGTGCCCTCTGCAGTAGAATAACATTTGTTAAGGAGAACCAGATTCTGATTCTGACATTTTATACCATTAAACATGAATGTTCTGTGTTAGGTTTATATGCCCTGTCCCCTGATTGTTTGTTAGGTTTATATGCCCTGATTGTTGAACGGAAAGCTTGCCAGGGAATGTCAGGCAACAACGAAATGATAACCATTGATGTTCCTTCGCTGTCGATAGTTTGTCAAAGTATTCCTTTTCTTTTGCCAAAGATTAAACCATGCTCTTAGTATGATTCATGCATGGGAATATCTCTTTTTCTCTAACTCTTTTGAATATATCCATGGAAAGAGTAGTTCTTCAGTGTTTTTTTGTTGCATGCCATTTAAGGCAGCAGTATGTCAATATTCAGCTTATTTGCTGATTGTTAGGTAAGATGTTCATCAGGTATATTTGTTGGATTCTTTGGTATGAGTGACTCCTGAGTTGTGTGATTTGGGTTCGTGATAGTAGTTTTTTTTATGTCTGTCAGGGAGAGGCATAATTAAGCTATGCATCAGACATTTGAATTGTCCCATGGCATCTTTAGAGGAATCTGTGGTCACCAGATGGACCACTAAAATTAGGCTGCTTTGTCGTTTTCTTCCTTTTTTCTTTAGTATAAATGTCAGTGCTGTTTTTGATAGTAGATCTTTTTAGAAATCACTTGTCTGGTCCAGAGATCGTTTATGCACCCCTTCTTTTTTTTTTAGGTGAGTAGGACGGTAGGTGGAGGGATTTTGGGGGGTTTGATGCTTATGCTCTAGTGAACTTCCCCCTGTGCAGAATTGTGAATTGGATCATCATTGCCTCAAATCGGCATCACATTTTGGGCTTGTTTGGATACCCATGTATCCACCTCAATCCATATGTGTGGAAGTGGTTTGGTGTGGAATTTAGTTAAAAATACACACCAAACCACTCCCACACACATGGACGTCCAAACAAGGTCTTTGGTGAGTTTACTTCTGAGGTAGGGGGCGGAGCCTCATGCAAGCGAAACTGGGCACCAGTCTCGTCATTGGAAAGAATTTTCAATGCCTAAACAAACATGCATACCTCGTTATTTAGCCTCAAAATCGGCAAAGCTCATTCATTTTATCTCCCAGCTCTCCCATCCCATCGCACACAACTCTGTCCTTGTTCACCTTGTACTGCTCACTCTTTTACTCTCCTTTTATTCTGGCTGCCAGCCTCTGTGATCTGGACGAGCTGCAGTGCCGGTGCCTGGAGCCCGGAAAGAACAGAGTGGCATTCTGTCGGGCCATTGCGACTGGCCCCACCCCATCCCAAAGAAACGTCGGTTCAGTCGCTTCTTGCCTCACTTGGTGACCGTTCTCTCTCTCTCTCTCTTTTTTTCGTTTGATGTTTGGTGATCTGTTTATATTTATAATATTCAAAAACATGGAGAAACGGTTGGACTATCAGACTACACTAAAGCCTTGCCTTAGTCTAATGGATTGATGGGGATGTTAAAGTGACCGAATATATGGGAAGAAATTGAACCAAGATTGCAGTGCAATCCAAGCTGTACCCAATTTATCTAATCCGGATCTTTGCATTGGTGGAGCACCACATTGCCACATGCGATGTTCTTCCTTAGGGGAGAAGACTTGTTCACCCCAAAAGCTTGCCTACCTTTGGGGGCATGATATTGGGCTACACGGCTCACGGCTGTACCTGCTGCCCAGGCTCTTTTTGCTTAGAGCGTGAAGTGTTGGTTGGGATCACGGATTCAACTGGCATGGGCATGCCCCATAGTTTACAGGTGTGAACTGAAGCCATACATCTGCTATGTTTAGCCTTAGACATACATCTGCATTGGTTAGTTGTTTAACAATATTACGATGATGTTAATGGTAGCTGACATTAATTTGGCCTTTGAGTTTTAAACTGGATTCTGTGGTCCTTGGAAGATTAGGCCTACCTGATCGATCTTCATGCTAGAATTGTTTTGCCGAACGCTTGCTTTTGCATGATTCACGTTGCTTCTTCGGGGGACACCAACGCTGTCCCCAAAAGACAAAGCTTCAAAGCTATTCCTAGTATCTTGAGCTGGACATCATCATAGGGGCCGGCACTTGCATGTTTTCGTTTGCACACCCTGCATATACATTGCTTCACTCCATGCCCATGATTCTTCCTTTCTATACTAGAGAGCAAGCTTTATTCTGCTAGTTATCGGTGCAAAAGTGGTTTAAGCTGCAAACAATCAACTTTTGCAGGGAATCACATGCACCTGCCCGCCCCAATTGGAGAGTGGCATTATTGTAGGTAAACTTAGGGTGTGTTTAGTTGGTGAAAAGCGGGTGAAAAGTTACTGTAGCATATTTTGTTTTTATTTGATAAATATTATCCAACCATGAAGTAACTAGGCTCAAAAGATTCATCTCGCAAAAACCAGACAAACTTAGCAATTAGTTATTTTTTTATCTATATTTAATACTCCATGCATGCGTCCAAATATTTGATGTGATAGGTGTAAGAGGAAATATTTTGGGTTTGCATGGGAAGTGAACGGGGCCTTAGCATTAGTTGGTTGCAACAATTTTGCTCGCTCTAGCTCAGTTACCTGAACGAGAGCAACAGCAACACGCAAGTCAGCTTTGGCAAGCATTGGATCCCTACTCGGAGGTCTAAAAAAATGTGAGTTTTACGGCAGACAATCCGGTTCACTAATGAAAGGGTGGACTGATGTGCCATTCGGATTAGATTGCCGCACATAGGATGATAGATAGATGCTTCTTCTCCTTCGTTAGATATTTTTGGAGTTGCTGCTTGCATCAGCTGTCGTCGCAGGTCTGCATGCTGGCGACCGCTCATCATGGTAATTCCTTACCTCCGATCAGAAAAGAATACAACTACGTATTGCGTGCCAGCAAAAAGTAGTTCACGTTTAACTAAATTTCTAGCAAATACTATTCACATTTATGGTTCCAAAATAATTTATTATAAAAATACATTTTGTAATTAATCTAATGATATTTATTTAATATCATAAATATTGATATTTTTTTATCTATAATTGATCGAACTTAAGATACAAAACTATGATACTGTGCTAGAATCAATGTTTTCAAGACGTCCGATTAGTCGCGATTAATCGCGATTAATTGCCCTGGACAGTTGGAGCTACCCGACCAGGGCCTCCGACTCGTCCAGACTGTAACACCTCTGGTGTTACTAGCGTACTTAGCATGCGATTAAGGTCTAAAAGAAATTAACAAAACAAATTCCGTGGGTTTTAAAATTTCAAACGCACATAAAATGATAAGCGAATTTCTATAAATAAAAATAAAACATCAATTGAATGTAGTACTTAATAAAATTTGAAGCGCAAGTCTAGTAGATGAAAACGCAACTTTTGTTCCGATAAATAAGTGATCAATAGCATAACTGGTAGCTCAAGAATTGATTTGGAAATGGGTTCCAGCTCCTAGAACTATAATGACCAAGTCTGAAAACCTAATGGTAATGTCGCTTTGGCATTTAAATTTTGATTAAAATTCGTAAACACTAGATCTATGTTTTTGCACCGATAATTGCACCTTTGCGAGTACTTTAGCACGGTGTAGTTCGTAGGGTGGAGTGATGTTGAGTGGTTACTCCAAAAATGGCCGGAAGTTCCTTAGAACGAGCTGTAACCTTGTGGTCGATGCTCTGTTCGTGAGCCAGCGTCAGCACGACGAACCCGTTTTGGCATCACTCCATCTCCCTCTCTGGTTGTCCTTTTGACGTGCTATTTGTTTCTTTGGGAAGCTGTTAGGGCCATCTTGAGGGCAGAGGAGTTGGTTTAACCTCAACCAAGACGGGTAAGTGTTGGTACACGCTTTAAAATCCGTGCATAGCACGTTGTCGGTCGTTCGGCCGAGGTGTGCGCGGTCACCACGTCATTTTACTCGGCGTTGCCTGGCCGAGCCGCACCCCGTGCACGCGCACCACCGTGCGTTGGCCGGCCGAGGCCGTCTTGGTCTGACCGTGGCGTGGTCGCGCCTTGGCCACTCTGGCCGCGGCACCTGCTGCCAGCCACGCGGAGCCGCTGCTGCTCGCGCGCGCGTTGAGTGGCCACCGCTGGCCCCGCTGCCCTCCCCTGTGCTCACATGGCTGCCTCGTCTTGACGTGGCTCTACCCAGCGGTCACGCCACGCTATCCCTTTACCACGTTCCGCCAGGGCGAAGACTGACCGAGCCGTCCTCACCTTTCCGTCTTGGTTTTTCTTCCCTGTCACCGTGGCCGACGGGCCGCACCATCGCTTACGGCAAGGAGACCAATTCAAGGCAAGTTTTCACCTCCACGCCTTCGCCATTAAGTGTGTTAGACAACCAACCCCACTCCGCCTAGAACCGTGCCCGGACAAGCCGCAATTTTGGAGCTCTTCACTCTCAGTGTCGATAAAGCCGAGCCATGCCATTACCAAGGGCAGCGCTTCCTTCGACCATCTCGAGTCGAATTGGATGCACCAGTAGACTCGCCTTGAACCCCTCTTCCTCCCGCGCACCTTAGTCGAGCTCCTGCCGCTACCCTGCCGCCGGTGACACGACCGTGTCATCACAGAGCGCCGCCGCATGGTGCGGGCGCGCGTGGTCAGGTCACCTCGGCAGTTCTCCACCTCGACCATCGGCACTGCTGGCATCCGGGTAAGTCATGGATACTCGTGCGCCATCCCTACCGCTCTCGGGCCGCCTAGACTCGCCGGAACGGCCTCGCCACCATGGTGAATGGCCGCTCGCCGCTACAGCTCGCGTGCGTGCGTAGCTCAGTCCCCTGTGGTCACCTAGCGTCACCGTTTGGGTTGTAGGTGGTGGTCGACCGTTTAGCAGGGGCATAGTGGGCCCCAGATGGCCGGCGGGACCGTCCGATGCCGGCCGGAGCCGCGCCGGCGGGCACGGGGGCGTCGGGGACCGGCTCAGGGAGAAGAAAAGATTGTTGGGGGCGCTTCGTGCATAAAGTGTCTCTGGTGCAATAGGGACCTGAGGCTCCGCGTAATAGCCCTTTTGTTCAGGGGCTCTTCTGCAAAAAGAGCGACCTCGCGCGCGCTGTGGGCCAGTTGGGCCGGCCTGCTGTCGCCTGACCCGTCCCGCGTGGGCCGCATCCGGGTGCTAGGCCAAATAGTGGGCGCCGGCCCGTTGCTTTAAAAGTATATCTTTCAATTGTTTTTCCTTTTTCTTTGTTGCTAGGAACTTGTAAATTTAATATCTAAATGTATAGGAGTCCAAAAATGGTGAAACCAATTTTGTTAGTTTCCTAAAATCATGATCTAGATAAAGGTGTAATTGGTTCATGTAGATTTCTACTATTTTTAGGCTTGCTCTAATTAATTCGAGGCGTTTAATATTATCAAACATGAACTTGTAAGAATTGTTATGAATAATCAGTGATAGTATTAACGCTGAAAATTTTATAGTAAGCTAACCATAATGTTAGTTGTCCACTGTAATTTTTGTAGCTCCAAAATAATTAGTTTTGTTAGGTAGCTAATAAACCCTAGTTTGTATATATATTAAATCGACGAAACGAAAAGAGCAACACCCTGGGTTGTTGGGAAATAACGCTTAAGTCGATAACATAGATACGAAACCTAGTTCGTTAGCCATAAGGTTAGCTCGTTAGCTTGAGAGACGAAATCGTATGATACGAGGTTGCGATTGCCGTCGATTATTTACATTTCTATGTCGCATCTCCGAATATTATAATAGGAACAATGACGGAGCGTGAAGTCTTTTGGAGCAGCGGAAAAGATGGTGTCCTGATGACCGTGTCGCCGTGATGGAATGCTAACTTTTGGTTATATCTTAATTCCCATCCAGGCAAGCCCCGGTGCATAACCCTTATTTTACAAATTATTATATATATATATATATAGGTTGTGCATTTACGTTGCAGGAGTTTTATGATATCCACATGCATATATATATATCTACCCATGAGTCTTACTAGTACAGGATCGTGTAGCTGTTTTGCTTAGGTTTATCGGTAGCGTGAGTAACCTGTCGTTACTCACAATAGGTGGTTATTATTATTATTATTACCCTAATGATGAAATGATGGAAAAGGAAATGGTGACCGGGCAGGGATATGGTATGGGTATTGGTGGGTGTAACAGGTTATGTCCCGCGGCCACGGGGCATAGCTTGGTTGCACTTTTTCCCTGTCCGTGTCGATTAAGGACCGTTCGTTGCACTGGATCCCCGGTCAAGTCACAGATTTATTATCCCGAGCATATACTAGCGGATGGGGGCTAGGAAGACTTGTTACTCTCTTGTCATGGGCTCCGGCTCTTTCCGGACCGACTGATTGGAGGCGGGGATAGGTGGAGGTCTTAGCACCGTATTGAGGCCGGGCCTCAAGTACGGGAGCTAGGAGTCCAAGTTTGGACGGGGACCTGGAAACCTGTGACAGGAGGGGAACGGGTTGGTCTTGCTTGTGCCTGGGGTACAAGCGAGGCGTGTGTTTTTCGGGGTACCCAGCTGGGCACATTGATTCGCGAATCGCCGTTTCTACGTGACGGTACGACTTGACTGCACTCTAGCACCGTAGTAAGAAATGAAAGATGAAAGACGAAAGATGGAAAAATTGGTTCTGATGGCTCAACCTTTGCTTGAAAGTAGAACAGGTGCTTACCTAGAATGGTTGGTTAATACACTACTGATAACTGCTAATAAAAAGTAAATATAAGGATGCACCTTTAGTAATGCTTCCTGCAGTTGCAATAACCCACAAGCCAGATAGCCTTGCATACCCTTGGAGTCTTTTCTTCTGACGGGTAAGTCTTGCGGAGTACAATTGAGTACTCAGGGTTTGTTCTACCCTGTTGCAGGTAACAGGTGTTTGAAGCTGACAGTTGTGTGTGGAAACCTCCTGGTGGGCTCAGTGGGGATTTCCTTTACGTTGCGGATGTAGGGTTGATTTATAACTCTCACCAAAAATGTTTCACAAGGGAAAGATTTACCACCTGTTATCATTTGCTGTATATAAATGTTCATCATGATAATTTTAACTCATCATCAAATGGTTTCATTTCCGCTGAACTTTGATAATATTTTATATTCCGCTATTATAATCAAATAATGAATTACTCTGATGTTGTACTAAAAGTGATATATGAAATGGTAAAGTTGTTATAAGCTTTATCTCTCATTTATGATCCTGAGGTAAAATGTGGACTTTCGAGTTCTCCCGTTGGGTGTGCTCGACGGAATCGCAGAGTTTAGTGCTCTCTCTTGGGTACTTAGTGTCTAATGGAAGATAAGTACTCTTGGGATGACATTAAATTAGGCGGTTCTGCCACAGGTGGTATCAGAGCATAAATGGGGAAATAAAGCTTCAAAACCCTTTTCTAAATTAAAATTTGACAACACCTTTTTGCAAAAAGTTAGGACGTTTGCATACGAAGTTATATAAGTAGCCCTATTACTATAGTTAAGTCTCCGGAATAAGTTTAAGTAGGCTTTCGTCCGGTAAGCTAACTGGTGTGTAGCATGCGGTCCTAAAGTCAGACGTGCTGTTTTGCTATAGTCATCGTGCGAGTCCTACTTGCAGGTGCCCTGTTTCTAGGTACCACGCGTCCCTGTCCCGGAGTTACTGTTGTACAGTGGCTTCATGTTTCGCGTTCACTCGTGCTTCACGGCTGTCGGGGCTTACGTTTTCGGCACTCCTTCTGCGCCCTTGTCGGACCTCTGCCCTGCAACCATGCTAGTCTTTATGGCCTCGAACACCGCTCGCCTCGTGTGCGTAAAAATCCTGCTATTTTACTTTACTGATCCTCGTGCAGGGCTCGAGGGTGGCCTGCGCCAGGACCACTGGCTGCTCTGCCTTTTTAAGGGGGCAAGCCCAGCCACTTGGTGTCACCACCCAGTGCATTCCAGCTCGCTTAGCCCTTTTCTCTTGAGCAAGCTTCTCCTCAAGCCTTCCTTGCAACCACCACCCACCTAGGATGGCAGGAGTCTGGGTTAGCAGCTACTGCTTGAACACCGAGGGTTTTCCCAAAATCCTGTATGCCACCCTGCAAAAACTCGGCGTTCGGGAGCGTCCCGAGTATGAGGGCCGTGAGTACATGAAGCGTGGCACTGAGCGGTGTAAGGTCACCGTCTACATTGGCAAGAGTGAGGAGTTCCCCGACCTCACGGAAGCCTGGAATGTGACTGCAACCGGGTTTCGCTTCGGCGACACCTACCAGGTTGTGGCCCGCAAAGCCTTGCAACATCTCTGTCAGATCTTTGAAGGGCCCATTGCTCGTACCCCCATGCGGTTCTTTCCCCCTTGGGATAAGAATCGGCGGGTATGGAGGGCTTGCATGGAGGCTTTGCATGGTCTAGACGTGCAAGAGGACAACCCGACCTTGGTGCACCTGACCTCGTACTTGCTTGCCCTGGATGAGCAGTATGACCGGCAGGCCTCGGAGCTAAGGGAGTGCCTCCACCGAGCTGAGGAAGCCGAGATCTTCTCTAGGATGCTCGAAGTGCAGCTTGCTGAAGCTCATGCCAATCTAGCAGCCGCTGAGAGTCGAGAGGCTGCCATGGCGGAGGCCGTCAAGGTGGACCAAGACCGTCATGCCCAGGAGCTGGAGGACGCCTATCTTGCCACAAGGGCCAAGCGTAGGACGCTCGCCACGGAAAGGCAGGAACCCTTAATCCTGGAGGGGATCCCTGTCCATCCGCTGGAGCGAAGGAGAACTGGTTTTGCAGCACCTCCACCCACGGAAGCCTCGGAAGTAGAGTCATTGTTTCCCCTCACCCAGCCACCACCACAAGAAGGAGCAGATCCACAACCTAGTGCAGCAGAAGAACCCCAGGAGCCCAGGAAGGAAGCCGTTTGGGCCGACGAAGTAGATTAGTTGTCCTAGGGGAGATGTAATCGTTGCTAGTAGTGCTTTTCATCGTTGTTCCCTAGTGTTGTAATCTTTCCGTTGTACCGCATCCGTAGTTGTTAAGGCCGCCTGGTTGTACGTTCGAGCGCTGTGTCGAGTGTGGGAGAGTGAATGTCTGTATGTTGCACCCGTGTAAGGCCGTTGGTAATGAGTGTTTGCTTTATCGGTTGTGTTTGTTACGTCGTTTTTCCTTAGACCTCGTTCGATTTGCTTAGGGTTCTTGAGACGACAATAAGCAGGTTACAAGGGGAACAACTGTTCTGATGCAACAGATCGGCCGTGATTGGAAAACAGAGGACACTGTATCACTAATTGTGGATGTCCCAGTAGAACACTTGAATTCCCTTGATTTAAATCCGCCTTGGGATTTACTTACTTGTTCCTTATTTTGAAAGGAACCCGTGTTGCCTGAATTTTTCCCTTACTCCTCTGATTCTGTGGTCTATGACCCCGTTGTTTTTACTGCGAGTAAGTTGGTAATAGTTACTTAGTTAATAGCTTATGGTGCCGCGACGGAACCGAGGGCCACCTGTGGAACAGCTGCCACCTGGTGACGCTGCTCGGCGCGCGCTGGTATCGAGGTTGTTGACCAAGTGCTTTTACCGAGTTACACCGCGGTATCGCTCTTGCTATAAAAATTCTCTTGGTAAAAATATTCTTGTGTTCAAACGGGAAATCCACAACGGGTTGATGGAATTGTGCTCTGTCAAAGTAACAAGGTTTTTGAAGAAAGGAAAAGAAGAAAGAGAAAAACAACAGGAAGGTTAGCCGCACGTAGGTCAGAGAAGTTGAATTGCCCGACTCGACGTCGTTCCTGTGACCGGTTTGACAATGCTACGCATGCCGGGTCGCTGTCACTGTGTGCCCTGCGGACGCCGTCGGTGGTGGGACCGCGTGTGTCGCTCCCGTGCGACCGCGGCGTTGTGCCGCACTCGCCTCGTCTTGTCGCACAGTACGCCCCTCTGATCCCGGCACCCGTGTCGGCTCTCGGTTTTCGCTCTTGTTCCCGTACCGGACCCCCCTCTCTTTCTTTTCCTTTGGGGCCCCGTTGCTCGCACGCCGCCTGGTCGAGCGAACCCCATCCCCTCCTTTCTCCTTTGCCCCACTCAAGCTCGCACAGGGAGCGCACTATGGCCGACGCTCTCCCCACCTTGTGACCCCCCCAGTGATTCCCATCTCCTCCGCTTCCGGTGCACTGCATCACCACCTCCGTCCACCAAGCTTTTATAATGCCACCTTGCTTGCTCCTCCTCCATTCAACCCCCAGATCTAGAGTAGAGCTCATAGTATCAACTTCCTCCGTCAGCGCTCAGGTAGAAGAAGCTCAGGAAGCCGTCGGGAAGAAGTGGTTGGAGGCTGAGCTACGAGATCCAGCCGTTGCTCGCAGATCTAGGGTTCCTAGTCAGAGGCAATGGTGTAACTGGAGAAGAAAGGATCTAGTTTCTGTTGGAGAAGTTCAAGTTCATCCCTGGTTAGTTTAGGTTTAGAGTTAACGATGATCTTTGTACCAATCTCCAATTTCTGGCTTTGTTGGGCATACGCCATGTTCTGGATAATCGTTTTCCTATTGCTCTTCCACTGTCCCCGTCTTCGTCGGTTTCTAGAGAGGTTGTGAGTTGTATTAGAGTTGTTCTTAGCCGTGCTATCTCTAGATTCCAGAGTGGTTTAGCGTTTGAAGTCGTGTAACCTCTCATGTAAGCTCAGATCTGTGAAATGTAATCGTGCTTCCCTCTTTTGTTTCTTGTTCCGGATCTCGGGACGAGATCCTTTTTAAGGGGGGAAGGATGTAACACCTCTGGTGTTACTAGCGTACTTAGCATGCGATTAAGGTCTAAAAGAAATTAACAAAACAAATTCCGTGGGTTTTAAAATTTCAAACGCACATAAAATGATAAGCGAATTTCTATAAATAAAAATAAAACATCAATTGAATGTAGTACTTAATAAAATTTGAAGCGCAAGTCTAGTAGATGAAAACGCAACTTTTGTTCCGATAAATAAGTGATCAATAGCATAACTGGTAGCTCAAGAATTGATTTGGAAATGGGTTCCAGCTCCTAGAACTATAATGACCAAGTCTGAAAACCTAATGGTAATGTCGCTTTGGCATTTAAATTTTGATTAAAATTCGTAAACACTAGATCTATGTTTTTGCACCGATAATTGCACCTTTGCGAGTACTTTAGCACGGTGTAGTTCGTAGGGTGGAGTGATGTTGAGTGGTTACTCCAAAAATGGCCGGAAGTTCCTTAGAACGAGCTGTAACCTTGTGGTCGATGCTCTGTTCGTGAGCCAGCGTCAGCACGACGAACCCGTTTTGGCATCACTCCATCTCCCTCTCTGGTTGTCCTTTTGACGTGCTATTTGTTTCTTTGGGAAGCTGTTAGGGCCATCTTGAGGGCAGAGGAGTTGGTTTAACCTCAACCAAGACGGGTAAGTGTTGGTACACGCTTTAAAATCCGTGCATAGCACGTTGTCGGTCGTTCGGCCGAGGTGTGCGCGGTCACCACGTCATTTTACTCGGCGTTGCCTGGCCGAGCCGCACCCCGTGCACGCGCACCACCGTGCGTTGGCCGGCCGAGGCCGTCTTGGTCTGACCGTGGCGTGGTCGCGCCTTGGCCACTCTGGCCGCGGCACCTGCTGCCAGCCACGCGGAGCCGCTGCTGCTCGCGCGCGCGTTGAGTGGCCACCGCTGGCCCCGCTGCCCTCCCCTGTGCTCACATGGCTGCCTCGTCTTGACGTGGCTCTACCCAGCGGTCACGCCACGCTATCCCTTTACCACGTTCCGCCAGGGCGAAGACTGACCGAGCCGTCCTCACCTTTCCGTCTTGGTTTTTCTTCCCTGTCACCGTGGCCGACGGGCCGCACCATCGCTTACGGCAAGGAGACCAATTCAAGGCAAGTTTTCACCTCCACGCCTTCGCCATTAAGTGTGTTAGACAACCAACCCCACTCCGCCTAGAACCGTGCCCGGACAAGCCGCAATTTTGGAGCTCTTCACTCTCAGTGTCGATAAAGCCGAGCCATGCCATTACCAAGGGCAGCGCTTCCTTCGACCATCTCGAGTCGAATTGGATGCACCAGTAGACTCGCCTTGAACCCCTCTTCCTCCCGCGCACCTTAGTCGAGCTCCTGCCGCTACCCTGCCGCCGGTGACACGACCGTGTCATCACAGAGCGCCGCCGCATGGTGCGGGCGCGCGTGGTCAGGTCACCTCGGCAGTTCTCCACCTCGACCATCGGCACTGCTGGCATCCGGGTAAGTCATGGATACTCGTGCGCCATCCCTACCGCTCTCGGGCCGCCTAGACTCGCCGGAACGGCCTCGCCACCATGGTGAATGGCCGCTCGCCGCTACAGCTCGCGTGCGTGCGTAGCTCAGTCCCCTGTGGTCACCTAGCGTCACCGTTTGGGTTGTAGGTGGTGGTCGACCGTTTAGCAGGGGCATAGTGGGCCCCAGATGGCCGGCGGGACCGTCCGATGCCGGCCGGAGCCGCGCCGGCGGGCACGGGGGCGTCGGGGACCGGCTCAGGGAGAAGAAAAGATTGTTGGGGGCGCTTCGTGCATAAAGTGTCTCTGGTGCAATAGGGACCTGAGGCTCCGCGTAATAGCCCTTTTGTTCAGGGGCTCTTCTGCAAAAAGAGCGACCTCGCGCGCGCTGTGGGCCAGTTGGGCCGGCCTGCTGTCGCCTGACCCGTCCCGCGTGGGCCGCATCCGGGTGCTAGGCCAAATAGTGGGCGCCGGCCCGTTGCTTTAAAAGTATATCTTTCAATTGTTTTTCCTTTTTCTTTGTTGCTAGGAACTTGTAAATTTAATATCTAAATGTATAGGAGTCCAAAAATGGTGAAACCAATTTTGTTAGTTTCCTAAAATCATGATCTAGATAAAGGTGTAATTGGTTCATGTAGATTTCTACTATTTTTAGGCTTGCTCTAATTAATTCGAGGCGTTTAATATTATCAAACATGAACTTGTAAGAATTGTTATGAATAATCAGTGATAGTATTAACGCTGAAAATTTTATAGTAAGCTAACCATAATGTTAGTTGTCCACTGTAATTTTTGTAGCTCCAAAATAATTAGTTTTGTTAGGTAGCTAATAAACCCTAGTTTGTATATATATTAAATCGACGAAACGAAAAGAGCAACACCCTGGGTTGTTGGGAAATAACGCTTAAGTCGATAACATAGATACGAAACCTAGTTCGTTAGCCATAAGGTTAGCTCGTTAGCTTGAGAGACGAAATCGTATGATACGAGGTTGCGATTGCCGTCGATTATTTACATTTCTATGTCGCATCTCCGAATATTATAATAGGAACAATGACGGAGCGTGAAGTCTTTTGGAGCAGCGGAAAAGATGGTGTCCTGATGACCGTGTCGCCGTGATGGAATGCTAACTTTTGGTTATATCTTAATTCCCATCCAGGCAAGCCCCGGTGCATAACCCTTATTTTACAAATTATTATATATATATATATATAGGTTGTGCATTTACGTTGCAGGAGTTTTATGATATCCACATGCATATATATATATCTACCCATGAGTCTTACTAGTACAGGATCGTGTAGCTGTTTTGCTTAGGTTTATCGGTAGCGTGAGTAACCTGTCGTTACTCACAATAGGTGGTTATTATTATTATTATTACCCTAATGATGAAATGATGGAAAAGGAAATGGTGACCGGGCAGGGATATGGTATGGGTATTGGTGGGTGTAACAGGTTATGTCCCGCGGCCACGGGGCATAGCTTGGTTGCACTTTTTCCCTGTCCGTGTCGATTAAGGACCGTTCGTTGCACTGGATCCCCGGTCAAGTCACAGATTTATTATCCCGAGCATATACTAGCGGATGGGGGCTAGGAAGACTTGTTACTCTCTTGTCATGGGCTCCGGCTCTTTCCGGACCGACTGATTGGAGGCGGGGATAGGTGGAGGTCTTAGCACCGTATTGAGGCCGGGCCTCAAGTACGGGAGCTAGGAGTCCAAGTTTGGACGGGGACCTGGAAACCTGTGACAGGAGGGGAACGGGTTGGTCTTGCTTGTGCCTGGGGTACAAGCGAGGCGTGTGTTTTTCGGGGTACCCAGCTGGGCACATTGATTCGCGAATCGCCGTTTCTACGTGACGGTACGACTTGACTGCACTCTAGCACCGTAGTAAGAAATGAAAGATGAAAGACGAAAGATGGAAAAATTGGTTCTGATGGCTCAACCTTTGCTTGAAAGTAGAACAGGTGCTTACCTAGAATGGTTGGTTAATACACTACTGATAACTGCTAATAAAAAGTAAATATAAGGATGCACCTTTAGTAATGCTTCCTGCAGTTGCAATAACCCACAAGCCAGATAGCCTTGCATACCCTTGGAGTCTTTTCTTCTGACGGGTAAGTCTTGCGGAGTACAATTGAGTACTCAGGGTTTGTTCTACCCTGTTGCAGGTAACAGGTGTTTGAAGCTGACAGTTGTGTGTGGAAACCTCCTGGTGGGCTCAGTGGGGATTTCCTTTACGTTGCGGATGTAGGGTTGATTTATAACTCTCACCAAAAATGTTTCACAAGGGAAAGATTTACCACCTGTTATCATTTGCTGTATATAAATGTTCATCATGATAATTTTAACTCATCATCAAATGGTTTCATTTCCGCTGAACTTTGATAATATTTTATATTCCGCTATTATAATCAAATAATGAATTACTCTGATGTTGTACTAAAAGTGATATATGAAATGGTAAAGTTGTTATAAGCTTTATCTCTCATTTATGATCCTGAGGTAAAATGTGGACTTTCGAGTTCTCCCGTTGGGTGTGCTCGACGGAATCGCAGAGTTTAGTGCTCTCTCTTGGGTACTTAGTGTCTAATGGAAGATAAGTACTCTTGGGATGACATTAAATTAGGCGGTTCTGCCACACAGACCATCCAGGAAACTGGACGTCCGATTAATCGTCGTCCAATCACGATTAATCGGCCGTCCAGGGTGTGTGGGCGTCCAGCCAGATTGGGCTGCATCTCAGAGTTGGGGGAGGAGGATGAAGACACCCGTGGAGATGGAGGAGCCTTTCGTGTTGATGTTGATTTACTTGAGTAGTTCTTTAGATCATTGGCCATTTTGCCTATTTATGTAATGAACTTATGTATGCACTATGCAGTATGCACTGTGGCAGTGGCAGTGTGCCACTAGCCCACTATGCACTATGCAGTTCTGAACTGGTTTGAATTATGTGCTTTAGTGTGTCAAATTGCTTTGTTGATCACTGCATTGCCCTTCACCTGATTGCCTTTGTTAATGTGCTTTATTTTTCTGTAATTTCAGTTTGGCAACAGCAGCCAACAACACAAGAAAGGGCTCTGCAGCACCCAGGTAAGTGCCCACCTGACCTATCTATCTAGAGCAGTAGAGCCTAGAAAATGTAGTATACTAGTGTGTGTATATATATGGTATAATGTATATTGTATATATAACTATATAATATATATATATATATATATATATATATATATATATATATATATATATATATATATATATATATATAGGGGACGACCAGGACGACCAGGAGACTCGTCCAGGGTCGATTAATTGTCCTGGACGATGATTAATCGTCCTGGACGTACTGGACGGTCCTTAGGCGTCCAGGCTCGACCAGCCGTCTTGAAAACATTGGCTAGAATTGCATTCTTATACGGAGGTATAGTATGTTACGATCGGTGTTGGGTGAGACGTGACGTGGGTGTCGGTGGTACTCTGCTCTTGGGGCAGTTCGGCCCGAGTCCTGGCTGTCTGTACGGTGTTAAGGTAGAGGGTACGAATGTTATGTGTGGGACCTGGGCTGTGTGGGGGTAGCTTCGCGTGTGGGACGGCGGTGCGTGCGTGGGTGCCGTGTTAGCGCACACGGTTTTGCCTTTGCCCTTCGGTGCCGCCTGCCTTACGATGGTCGACGGGGCCATGGGGGTGGCGTGGCGAATGGCTCACTCAACCCACCGACGACCCGGGGGCAGGAGCTCGGCTGCTTCTCGTCTCGTGGCCCTCCCATCCTCGTCCCCCGTGATCACGTGGCAGGCAGGGGAATACTCGTACTCCTTTAATGATTCAGATTTAACTTGATCGTGTACTTGATTTATTGACTTACATTTTGTACCATCGCTGTTGGTTAATTCATTGAACTATGATGGTGGTTATGATCTACCTGAGGATTTTAGCCGACCTATTATCCTTTTCTTTTTCCTCGAGAAATTCGATTCGTGTGCTGCTTGTCTTTGTAAAAATCAGATGCCGCAAGTAGTATAATTTATTTTATCTTATTATATCACGATGAAGGCAGTGATCGATCTCAATTGGAGTTGACCGTAGTAGTAGTGGTGGTAATCATATCATTCCTACTGATCCCCGATTATTCCTTGCAGTGTAAGGCTTAGCTGCCAGCGAGGTCGAATCCCGCGGCTTGTTTGCTGCAGCCACCTCCTCCATGGCTCCAGCTGGTGATCGGAGCGCCGCTGCTCGGAACCCCACGAAATAAACTGTTCTTGTTGCCCCCACAGCTCCACCCATCACCCAACCACCTCACCGGCTTTTTATACCCGCGCACCCCGGCGCCAGCTACCCATGTCACACGACACGGCATCGCGCCACCACCACCCCGCCGTCGCAACAGGCCAAGAAGCAGAAGAAGCACCACCACCACAACCGGCAGCGGCACACGACCCCGGCGGCGGCGGCAGCAGTGAGTGCCGGTTCTGCGAGATGACGCGGCAGCACCACCCGCAGTGCGCGCGGCGGCTGCCGAAGCGCATCATCCTGGTGCGGCACGGCGAGAGCCAGGGGAACCTGGACATGTCGGCCTACACCACCACGCCCGACTACCGCATCCCGCTGACGGCGCTGGGCGTGGAGCAGGCGCGCGCGGCGGGGCGGCGCATCCACGACGTGGTGGCGGCGGCGGGGGGCAACTGGAAGGTCTACTTCTACGTGTCCCCCTACGCGCGCACCCGCGCCACGCTGCGCGAGATCGGCCGCGCCTTCCCGCGGGACCGCGTCATCGGCGCCCGCGAGGAGTGCCGCGTCCGCGAGCAGGACTTCGGCAACTTCCAGGTCGAGGAGCGCATGCGCGCCGTCAAGGAGACGCGCCAGCGCTTCGGCCGCTTCTTCTTCCGGTTCCCCGAGGGCGAGTCCGCCGCCGACGTCTTCGACCGCGTCGCCAGTATGATGATCCCATCCCCATCCGCCGTCCATCGTCTCCTCTGCTCTTCTCCTCCATTGACGACTCATCAATCAACCCATGGATTTGATTGGATGATTGCATTGCAGGCTTCCTGGAGTCGCTGTGGCGGGACATCGACATGGGGAGGCTGGACCAGGACCCCAGCTGCGAGACCAACCTGGTGATCGTCTCCCACGGCCTCACCTCGCGGGTGTTCCTCATGAAGTGGTTCAAGTGGACGGTGGCGCAGTTCGAGCGCCTCAACAACTTCGACAACTGCGAGTTCAGGGTCATGCAGCTGGGCCCCGGCGGCGAGTACTCCCTCCTCGTGCACCACACCAAGGAGGAGCTCCAGCAGTGGGGGATGTCGCCGGAGATGATCGCGGACCAGCAGTGGCGCGCCTCCGCCAACCGCCGCAGCTGGGCCGAGGAGTGCTCCTCCTTCATCGACACCTTCTTCGAGGAGCCCAACGACTCGTCGGAGACCTCCTCCTCGGACGACGAAGAACCAGTGGACAAGGAGAATGGCAAGATCAAGCTGCTGGAGTAACTATATAACTATTTATCCATCCGCTCACTCGCCCCCCTCTTTCTTTCTCTGCCTCTTTGAAATTCTTTCCATTGGATTGGATGACGCTTTCTGCTACCATGGGGGAAGTGCAGAGCAGTGATGGCGTATTCAGCCATTGCTGATCTCTTTCTTCCTCAACAGTCAACAGTCTGTAACATGTTCATAATAGCTATTAGCTAGAATGATTTGGTGGCAAATTCAGAAAATGCTAAAAAGACATACTGCCACTGTATCTGAAGGTGCTAGCTCTAACTTGATTCTGTATGTTCCTAGCTGGAAAACTGACAAAACTCACAATGGTTGGCTGTCTTTGATTAACTAATAAAATAAAGATGGCTCCTTTACCTACAGCTTTCTTTATTTAAGCAAGGTCCTTTCACACAGCACAGCACAGCACAGGGTACGTTGGCATTATTGTAACAACATTTCAAGTTCCTTTCTGAAAAGAGAGCGTACCGGATACTATATACCTCTGCATCTTGTTTGCTAGCAACATCCATTTTTCCGGCAAAATTGTTTGGCTATTACTGTCAATGAACAGTAATAGCGGTACCGTTTTTTCACATGCTGGTCATCAGCATACACTTGTCAAGATGCAAACGCAGAGATTCTTTTCCATACAGCTGGCATGGGGCAGCATGTTCCTCCATGATTTTTTTGTAACCTAGCCAAACAGTGAACAAGGCTGGATACTCCGAACAAATTTCGTGCGGCGCACTAGAGAGACAGTGCAACGGTTGTCCGAAGCTCTGCTCTCATGCAACGCACTGAGAAGCAGTGCAAAGGTTGTCCCAAGGATGAAAGACACATTAGGCTGTCCTTTGTTTTGCTCGCTGGTCCAGCAACTGATTTGCATATCTAAGGGCAACTTGAAGAGCCTCGTATCATAATCCTATACCATATCCTTTCATCATGTTATATCCTTCCGTATCGATACGAATAGAGATTTTGCATCGATGCGAATAGAGATTTTAGAGAACGAATAGAGATTTTGATCATGGAAATAGAGATTTTGGAGAAAAAAGACTCTCCAACAGTTTTTCTAATTATATTTTCAAATATTGCCATTTTATTTCTATAACATCTCCTCCATAAACTGTGCATAAGGAGAAGCTGTTGGTATATAGAAATATATAGGGAATGATTTTTATCGAAATGGCTCTCTAAATGAGCATTTAGAGAGTGAGTGTTGGAGATGCTCTAAGCACTAGGATTTGCATGACACTCTTAAGTAAAACTATCAAAACTCTTGATAAAGTTCATGCATTAAGTATCAATCATATATATATTTATACTCCCTCCGTCCAAAAAACAATGTAAATATCGCTTCCCGAAAAGTCAAAGATTCTTAATTTTGGCCAAATATATATATATAAGTATTGATGTTTATGATGTGTAATAAGTATCATTAGATTAATAACGAAATATATTAGATCTAAATACAGAAAATATCTTCTATAAACTTTGTCAAACTTAACATTCTTTGACTTCTCGTAAAGCAAGATTTATACTTTTTTTTTGGACGGAGGGAGTAATTGTTAGACATGCTTCTCTGTGACTTGGTTCATATTTAGATGGTTTGACTAGGATAAAACTAAAATAGCTTTTTTTTTATAGAGAAAACATCGTCACTGCTCGCAACCAACAACGAAGAATAAAATCAAGGTCGTATGCTGAGATTGAGACGGTGCCATTGGACTACTAGAGTATTATACGATGCAGTTGATTAACAAAAGTCGTTATTAAAGCTTAGCAAAAACAAGAGAGAAGAAAACAATGAGATCAAATCCTGATAGATCCCATGGTACACACGCATCCAGTGACGTGGTCGTGGATGAACTCAACATCGGCCGTTACGAGAAGATTCAGGAGTCGCAACGCAACCCCTGGTCAGGTGGTCACGGGCGCGGCATATCCCCACATCCGGAGCCGGTGCCCGGTGCGCCGGAGCCCTGCCCGGACACACGGGGACGCCGGTCGCCGGACTGACGCGCGACCTCGTCGCGTCATTCACGATGGGGGTGGTTCAACCTTGGATCGAACCATAACTGATCCATCGACCCATTTGCTGTGTACAGGAGCACCGGCCACTCCAATTAAAAAATTATTTGACCCACGGTGCACCAATGGATAGTATGGGTCGGTTGATTACTTAGACAAGAGCACGATGAGGTTAATGCTTCTCGTTGGTTGCTTGCTTAAACAAGAGCACGGCTTGCTTGCTACCGGCTACCGTTTTGTACAAACTTTTTTTTTATAAAACATCAAATACGACTTTGCACAAAAGTTGCAACATCAAGCTATAAGAGCATGCATAAGATTTCCACATAAAGAACATGAATCAGTAGGCACATCAAAGTTTTACAAAGGCAAAAAACTTTGACATATGACACTTCTTCGCCAAGCATAAGACCAATTTGAATTAAGTAACATACGTACAGTTCGCTCATTCAAACGTACAGACCAAGTGGAGGTTTCAAACATACGTATAGGTTTCTCAGTGCATCATTCAAACAGAGGAATAAGGAATATTAAAAAGTTCCATCTGATATATGGCATAAATAAAAATGAAACACATAGATCACCTCTTCCTGAATCTTCTAGCTTCTTTCAGTCAACTCTAACAGAAAACTAACCAAAAAAAAAAAAGAACAGCTGCCCCTACTTCCTACATCTTCTGCTTCCTTTTCCTGATCCTCTGCAATAGAAACCTGGCCAGTGACATAATTGATCAGTTATATTTCCTGTACATCATACATGTCAAAATAAACAGTACAAAAAATGCAACAATTGTAGGCCAAGTGGAGATTTCAAAGAACAAGCTAAGCTGATGACCGGCAGCTGGTGAAATAAAATGAAAATCAAATTTTCAGTGACAAGAAACCAAGAGTTGGGTCTTGGGCTGTCCTCATCCAAGACTACAATACAATTACCAGATAAACAGACAATAAAGAAAATCACACCACAAAACTCTTTACACTGCGTCAAACAGGTTCATCAAATAAAATCTGCCGTACAGAGCATGGTTTCATTTTAACTGGACTTACAAGTTCCTCTGAACCTGAGTTCACTTACTAGTTGTATACTAACTGTAACAATTGCAAATCAGATTACCCTACTAACATATTCTCAGCGAATAAAAACTAGAGAAGGAAACTGATGATCATGTGACAATGTTCAAAGGATATGAAAGAAAAGCTATATCCTCCAGTAAAGCGGCGAGTGCAGTGTTTCAGTTTCAGTTCAGTTGAGGGCAGCATCACAAGGCCCAACTAACTACTGTGCTTGCGCTACACACATTAACGTTAGGACAACTAGGTGCAAAAAATTATTAATTTCCGACACAGGTACAGGAAGTACCATAAATAGAAACAAAAAAATATTCCCACTGAGACAGCAGTGTACAGAGAGCTAGAGAAAGCCTATTTATTATTTATGAACCGGAAATGGTTGCCAATGATATTGGTTATTTGGTTCCAAACCAACAAAACAGGAAAAAGAGAGTCACTACTCAATAGTTTGCCACAAAAAATAACTGAAGCTTCGTCAACTTGATTTTTTGGCCGCTAGTCGACCAAGAACCGGGTCTTGGTAGTTTAGAACTTCAGATAGCTGACATCTTTGTATCAGATGCAAAGAACTACAGATGGTGACGGTTTAAACCATGGTTGGTGTTATGTTGTAATGAACCATCTGCCATCTGGTATCCATATATGTACAGAATTAATGGAATTCTCCGATACTAAAAAAAGGTCTTTCCATCTGCCAGCTCTTTGCTAGAGACATCTTGGTTAAATCTCCAATCCTTCAAAGAGATTCCCTCTAGAGACATGACGGTTGATTTTAGTTGATTCACAACTTGTGTCACACTCAACCTTGCTTACACCGCTTCAAGTGTGTAGACATAACACTTGTTCCCGCTCCACGCTTAGCACTAATCTCTGTATTGCAGTGCACACATTGCCCTTTGGTAACTACACCAACATGGATTTTGGAGAATTCATCCCAAACCTTTGATCTGAATTGTCTATTTTCTTCACCATGTAGGAAGCCATCAATCATATGTGGCTCAATTCGCCCGTCAATGGTGTACCCTCTGTCAAATTCATCAGAATCTTCACCTCCATAATCTTGTCCTGACCAACCATCACCCATTTCACCATCGAAACTAGCACTTGGATCCACATCATGATGATCATCGATATCATCCACAGCCTCATCACCAGCAAACATTTGTTCTGCTCTTTCAGCTTCAGGCATACTAGTTGGACGGGGAGTTCTTTTTCGCTTCGATCCACTGCTGGAATCAATGGAAAACATTTGGTATATTAGAATCAAGATAGAGTTATTTTTAGTCTGCAGAATTCAAGTACAAGATAGGCAAGGAAAATGAGCAAGCGAGTATAGGACTGTCTACAAAGATCCACTACTGTAGTTTGGTACTCTGTAAATTATAGCAGCAAGTAATTAAGTACACATTTTATAACTAGTGCATTAATTCAAGATACATGAACAGTCCAGTCAGGCTGTTCATGTATTCACAAAACAACAAGTCAGGCTGTTCATGTATCACAAAACAACAAGTTTCATGCAAGGCACAATACAATCAGAAACAAAGTAGAATAGGGACCATCGGGATAAGTTATCACCTGGATAGGAACTGTGACAACTGGGTGTTGAAGTGACATCGGGATGTTGGATGTCAGGTGGTAGAGTCTCTGTTATGTGGTGCTATTGGGATTGGGAGGATTGAGGAGGAAGAGGGGCGGCGGCGGAGCTACAGTACCCGATGCGCTACAGTGCCTCGGGTACTGTTCACGGGAGAGAGACAGAAGACCGGCGGCTAGGGCTGTGAGGGGCGTTGGGAACGCCGGCCGCGGGGCTTCGCCCACGGCCGGCAAGAGAGAAGGTATTTCCTTCTAATCTCTTGCTTGATTAGATTGATACATCTTCTCTAAGGTTAACTTGACTCCTAAGCAAGCGACTCTTATATCTAATTAACCCTAACCCTAATGGGCTGTACCATCAGCCCAGGCCCAATAGGCTTTTGCCATACTCTAACACTATACCCCACCTGGACATGCAGCTCGTCCTTGAGCTGCAACCTAACCAACTTATAACAATGACTCGACTCGACACAAACCTAACACTTAAAAACAAGCCTTTTACATCTCGGCTTATTTTATTGACCTGAAATAGATTGCGATTCTTTATTTTTGACTCCTGAAGATACAGCGGACGCCCTCCGCGTGATGGACCTGCACGTGTGTAGCCACCCGGATCCCATGGAGCCCACCGAAACGAGAGGGGTGCACGGGTATAGCCACCTGGAATTAGGCGCGACAGCAACCAGCGGAGACGCCCTCGCGGCGGTCGGTGGCAAAACGCGGTGGCAGGAGGCAGTGCGTTCCCGCCGGTGACAAAGAGGAAAACGCCTCCCCTACCACCACCATGCTCGCGCATGAAGACAACAGCAGACCGCCGCGGTTGTTGGTGGCCGTTCGACGAGGCGAGGACGTGCACCCCTTTGCCGAGGTCGACCACCGTCAAGGCAGTCTCGTGTATTTGCCGGCGCATCTCCTACAGCCGGCGCCGCGCTATGAGGCCGCGTGCTGCAGCCTGCAGCCGCACCGCCGCAGACACATGGCTAGCATTCTCCCGCGCAAACGCCTTCTTCACGAGTTGTGGCAAGGCTGCTGCTGCGGCTGCAGGGACCTGGATGACATCCACGCCCCCGTAGAAGATGCCCTCGTAGTGCTGTTGTGGTGGCACGGGGCTGGGGGCGGTGAACGACGGGAAGGCGGCCGGCGGCGGCGTGGTGGTGACACTGGTGGTGGCCGCCATGGCTGCTGGGGTGACCATGGTGGCTGCGGACGACTGGGACCAGGTGGCCGGCTGCAGCGTGGTGGTGAAGTAGGTGGGAAACGCCGCCGTGCTGTTCACACGCTCCGGGACGACCAGAACCGCCGTCGGGAAGGCCGGGATGCCCCCGGCCCTTGTCAGGTCTGGCGGCCGCGCGGAGGGCGATTGCCTACTTTCAAGCGCTGCCAGACGCGTGTTGAGGTCATCCATTTGGCGCTGTAGGCCGTAGACGACCGCCGTCAACGCGTTGATGGCGCCCGTGGAAAGCGCAGACTGCTGCATAGGCAGTGGCGGCGTGGTGGCCGTGGCGGCGGCGAAAACTGGCGGTGCGGTGGGTGAACCAGGACCAGCCATGGCCGCTGTGGTGGGGAACATGGCCGGCGCAGCAAGGGGCGCGGTGGTGAAGATGGCAGCAGAGGCGACGGATAAGGCCTGATCTCCGATACCAAATTGTTATGTGGTGCTATTGGGATTGGGAGGATTGAGGAGGAAGAGGGGCGGCGGCGGAGCTACAGTACCCGAGGCGCTACAGTGCCTCGGGTACTGTTCATGGGAGAGAGACAGAAGACCGGCGGCTAGGGCTGTGAGGGGCGTTGGGAACGCCGGCCGCGGGGCTTCGCTCACGGCCGGCAAGAGAGAAGGTATTTCCTTCTAATCTCTTGCTTGATTAGATTGATACATCTTCTCTCCTTATATAGAGAGGTTAACTTGACTCCTAAGCAAGCGACTCTTATATCTAATTAACCCTAACCCTAATGGGCTGTACCATCAGCCCAGGCCCAATAGGCTCTTACCATACTCTAACAGTCTCACCCCTAGAGGTAGGGCATCGCTCCTGCCCCGCTTCAGTCCTGCTTCGCTTTAGTCTTGTCTGCTCTTCTCCTGGTTGCTGTAACTATAGAGGCATACAACTGATTAGCTATGCCACTAATTGAGAGAACCAATTGGCTCAATGTGATCTGGATTGGGATTTAGCATGACATAGTAAACAACATACTATTTTTCTTTTCATCAAAAAACGATCCAAACAAGTTTAAAAGATTAACAACAATTAAAAGCAATTTTGAACCATCTATGAATGTACATCAATAATATGGTGTATATTCCAGTGAAAGCACATAAAAGACAAGAAACTGAACTTGTAGAGTACTTTCGCTTCTTTTGTACATGAATAGGCAGGATTCAGTCGTCCTTGTTCTGGAGAAAACTAAAGAACAAGGAGATAAAACAACACACGTGAAGTTTAATGTCCTGTTTAAATTTTCTTGCCGACAGATTTGGCCTATAAGCACTACAGGTTAATTTTTTTGCTAACAAGTTTGGCCAGTGCGTGCATTTTCTTGGTGCAAATTACTCAATGCATATTATTTATTAAATCTTAAGACCACTAATGAATGCTGCAAGAATAAGAGGTTTAGAAACTGAACTTCCACAGCACTCTTGTTTTTGAGAGAGAATTTCCACATCACACTTTTGAACACGCAAAAATGCTAGATTGAGTCCTGGGAAAAACTAAAAGACAGAAAACAGTAAGTATCAAGTGAACAAGAACATTCTGCATTCATCAGCTCTTGATGATAATTTTTTTTGTGCCATTTCCCAACTAAAGAATCAATGGAACTATGGAAGCATGGAACAGAGATGTTTTGGTGGCATGCAAGAGATAGGATCATACTACAGCTTTGTAGTGTTAGCTGTAGTCCCAACTCCCAACAGATCTTAGGAGTAACAGTCACAGAAATTAGAACCTCATATCAATGTTCTGAAGTTACTGAGCAGTTCTCTATTAGTAACGCACCCACTTAGATAGTCAAGGAAGGCAAGCAGTATTACGAGTGGAAAGAAATATCATAGCCTTGTTTTATCTGCTTTGTTTTAAATAGGCCATGGAGGGCTGCTAGCTGTTGCAAACACATAGGGCATCTAAATTTTATTTTTTAGATGGAGGGAATAGCACTGATAAATCAACAGCACCGGCAATTCAAAGTACAAAACCAATTCCTTTTGCCTATATGGCTATAACACAACCAACACTACTAATCTTTTTTCTGTGCTATAATCCTTGTAGTTGTACAGGCCGTATGTCACTTCCCAGAAAACAGAACAACAATAAAGGGCTAATTTTGCATTCGTGCATGATAGTGTATGAGTGTAAGCATATCAAGAGGCTTAGTCTACTACGGTTGATATGACTTTCCACATGAGAATTCGAGTACTCCTACAAGAAGCTAGCTACCCAGGCATTGTGTAAAAATGAGCTCTGCTGCTACAAGCCTCATATTCTGATAGGCTTAGCAGGCCCTTCAGAATTTGTAGCAAGCAAGCAGGGTATGAGAAAGAGGAGAAGGTGGGGGATGGTACATTGGGAGGATGAGGAAGGAGAGTAGCGGATAGCGCCGGTCGTCCTGTGCCCGTGTCCACGGCGGCCTTCTTCTTGGCTGCTGGTGCGGATGGCGTCGGCGAGCGGGAGCAGCAGACGGCCTTCTTCTTGGCTGCTAGTGTGGATGGCGCCGGCGAGCGGGAGCAGTGGACGTCGCGGGCAGGAGTAGCGGAAGTCGCGGACGTGAGCGGGATGTCTCGGGCAGGCGGGAGCAGCAGACGTGGCTCTGATGCCGCTGTTGCCGCCGCCGCCGCCAGCGGCGGACGGACGGGAAGCATGGCGACGGATCCCTTCCCGCACGCTCATTCCGGGCAGCGCCGCCACACGGATCGAACCGCACGAACCTTAGGGTCGAGGTATTTTGATCCACTGCCCCTAGGCTCCTTGATGGATCGAAGGAGGGGCCCAATAGGGTCACTGTTTTGGGCCGGTTCGCTGAACCGGTGGGCTGAACCGAACCACCCCATTTTGACGCGTCATCAGCGGTCGCGCGGGTTTGCGGCTAGGGCTGGGCCATCGCACCAAGACGATGGGCCTTTGGCCCTTTACTGGAACCGAAGGCGAGCTTTCTCCTCTTTCGACCTTCCCATCTAGACGGACCTAAAAGGCCCATTTGGGATCCAAAACAACGATGCATCTGAGAGTGTAGTTCTGCTCAAAAAAAAAAAAATCTGAGAGTGTAGTGCCTGGAGTCAATCTGAGTTCGTGGGCCTCGTGGCTGCTAAAATGGCATTGGTAGCGATGAAAACGGGACGATATCTGTCCATCCCGAAAGCGTTAAAATTCTACTTGAATAATTCGTATACATTTAACATTCGTACAACGGGGTGTTTGGTTCACTCCTCACCTCTTAAATCTAGTCTCATTTAATCCCATTTATTCACTTTTTACTCAAATACTATGACTAAATGGGACCAAAAGGACTTTAGTCAACTAGTCACTCAAATGTTGCTAAATGGGACCGACGGGTATTTGGTTTGGGCAGCTAAAGTTTAGCTTTAGTCCATTTAGTTCACTTTTTGCTAAACACATGAATTAAATGGGAGCTAAAGAGGGAGCTAAAGTTTAGCTGCCAAGGGAGAGTTAAACTGGACTAAATGGAGCTATACCTCACCTTTTAGTCCCATTTATCCAAACACGTGGACTAAAATGGACAAAAAGGTCTCTTTTAGTCACCCAAACCAAACACTCAATAACTAAAATTTAGTCCATGGTTTAGCTACTAAAGTTTAGCAAAGAGAAACCAAACATGCCCTAAACCTCACCTTTTAGTCAGGGTGCCTCAACTTTTAGTCACCTTAGAGCCAAACACCATGACTAAAAGGGACTCAAAGATCTCTTTTTAGTCCCTTTTAGTTCACCAAACCAAACAAGAGGAGACTAAAGTTTAGGAGTTAGTTTAGATAACTAAACTTTAGGAGCTGTGAACCAATCACGCCCTAAACTTGGTAAAGGAGGTGGAAAAGTGGAAGTCAAACTGATTGGAACAAAGCATACATCATCCATGAGAGATGAGACCCATCGACAAAGACAAATAATGACGACATCGCGTGAAATCAGCTTCTCGTCACGGTGGGGAACAGGAGCATCTGTGATGACATCGTCGGCTGTATCTAGTGTATCTAGTGTGTGTGGTGAAATTTGTAAGGAAGATTCCAAGTGAGATATACATAGTGTTTGGTTCAAACAAAATGTAACGTAATGGAATTACAGAGGTAACGGATATCGTTACTGTTGTTTGGTTGGACTCATCGCGATATCAGGTACCCTGTAATCCAATAACGGCCTATTCAATTCCAATCACGGCCATCCCTGAGCGTTATCCGTGATACCGCCGCTGCCGCTATAGGACCCGAGTGCTTCTTCTTCATCGCGTCATCGCGTCGCGATTGCATAGACGTGCAGCCGTGGCCGACGAGGCGCTTCAAGATCTGCATCAACTCCTCCGGTCCTCCCTCGCGTGCTCCACTGCCCAACAGAGAACTCATGCCGCTCACCACGAACTCGCCGTCCCTGAGAGGTTCGTCCTCCCCACCCCCGCTGGGGACAAGATCGGGTCCAGATTCAACGCTGCCGTCGCCACCGTCCTGTGTGGTCATGCACATGGCCGTTAAGGAGGAGGAGGTGGTCCTCGCGACGCCTAATGCCGCACCTGGCAGCACCGCCGCCGTCGGGGGCCGTCGTCGGAATAACCGCTTCGATGACGACGAAGACATGGAGCAGCTCAGCTGCAGCGCCGTGCGCCGGAGCAGCAAGCAACCAGTGCGTGCTGTAGGGCTGCGGCGGGAGGGAGGTGGTGAATCTCCAGCACCGGGGTTCGTTGCTGGGGAGCGGACACACTTCTCAATTGCCTCACTAGTGGAGCATTTGGATGCGTTTACATTTATTTATAGTATAATAGGCAGATGGTATGCATGTTGTGGAGGTACTTGAAACGATTGTTGAGATGGGATAGATAATGATTGGCGTCCGTACATGACTCCAGTCTGGACGTGGCTCCATAAGAGCGGCCCCATCTCTCTCAACAAAAACAAATCCCCACTCCCCGTACGTTTATCCGGGCCAGCGCCCAAAGTAGCATGGTCGCTCCATCCGCCCCTTCTCCCACTGCGCACTCATCGGGCTGCTGCGTGGTGCCCTTCCCCCTTCGCTGGCCGTGCCGCGTGCCCTCGCTTCCTGTGCCGCTCACCTGTGTCCCAGTCACCTGCGCCGCTTGCTCTCTCATTGTTCGTCCATCGCCCATCGCCGTCGGGCACGCCGCTGAACCCGCCATAGCCGCTGGGACGCACGTGCCATGGTGCCTCAGGTCTTCCCCGGCTGAGCCAAGGGCACCCACGAGCATGGTAGGTGCTCGTGCGTCGTTGCTCATCGCCGGATCCCACCCCGATGACCAAAGTAGATTGGCCCCGGCCTTCCCCTCCCTTATGTTGCAAATGTATGTTTCAAATGTTCCAGATGTTCCAGAGATATGTTGCAATTGGTGAATATGGATGTTGCAAATGTAGATCGGGATGCTGCACATGTTGCATATTTTTTCAAGTGTTTTCGTGGTATGTTGGAAGCGTTTTGAAAAAAATGTTTCATCTATTTTAGACATACGTTGAAGCGAGTGTTTTACGTGGATGTTGCATATGTTTTGCACACATGTTGCAAGTGTTTTATTTGGATGTTGCAAATGTTTCACACACATGTTGCAAATGTTTTATCTGATTGTTGCATATATTTCACACATATGTTACAAGAGTATATTTCAAATGTTTCATCTGTGTCCGACGAATGTTGCATCCAAGTGTTTCAAGTTGCAATTGTTTCTCAGGGGCACGGTGAGTGATGGAAGCACGTCATGAGCGCCGGGGGATGGGGGTGCAGCAGAGCTGGGGACTAGCAGATGGGGGCACAACGAGCTAGGGGTTGGCTTCCGGGTCCCACCCACGCGGAGAGAGAGAGGAGGGGGTCAGGGGGAAGGAGCAGGGTGCACCGGGGGTAGTGTGCGCGTGCGAGGCGGACGGGGGGCAGGCTGCGCTGCCGTCCATCCGGAAGTGAGGAGCGGCGGGCGCACCGTCAAGAGTGGGGTGCACGTGTGAATCGGAGCGAGGCGAACGGAGACAGGCTGCGCGGGCATCCAGACACATCCGAGTGCTAGCCACACCTGTATGTATGTGACTGTCCAGCTATTTGATGTCGCGAAAAAATTACATACAGTGCATGGTAGAACTTGTATCGGGGTTTTATTTAGATCTACGATGGAATCTAATTATGTTTGGTGGTGATTCTAGCAATTGTTGGCAGAACGTGGCCTTTAAGCGGGCACCAATAACTTCAACAACACAAAACAAAAAGAACACGGTGCATCAATCTTATTCTTCTCACAAGCTGCACAGCGTATATGCATTCACAATCCTATCGAAACAAAGCACCAGTTCAGTATAGAAACAAAAAAAAACAATTTCCTAGACTCTGGAACCGACAAGCATGCACACGTACGTTCGATCAGGATCAGGTGTGGTCAACGCGAGCAACCAGCACCGACTAATTCTTTGCCCTATCTAGTAGGCTGCGGTCCTTCGTTCAGTCCGACGGCGAAGCGGCGGCAACCTCCGGCGTCCGTCCCTCCACTGGTGTCGTCGTCGTCCCGTGACGAGGCGGCGTCATGAGATAGCGCGTGGCGGCCGTCGCGATGAGCCAGGTGCCGGCGCCGACCGTCACGAGCGGCACCAGCAGGTACCCGCCGTCGCTTCTGTACCGGTACGCCGCCAGCCGGTCTGCTGTGCTGTAGCCCGCCGCCGCCTTGTTCTTGTTGCCAACCGCAGCCGCCGGCCGCTGGAGCCGGTCGCGCACCTCCCGCCGGTGAAGCGCGTGCAGAGCCAGCGAGCGCGCCACGGAGTTCATGCTTGCTCGATCCCTTGGGTTTCGATCGCCTTTCTTCCTATCGATCGATCCTCTCGCTGGCTAGCGGTGCCTCCTTTTGCTTGCTTCTGCTCGCTGTTGGATCGATTAATTTTTCGTGTTTTTAGGGCTCGAAACTCGCGTGCCTTGTCCTAGAATATATATAGGAGAGGGCGCGCGTGTAATGTACGTAACGTCCTGCGTCGAGGGAGACCGGAGCGGAGTCGGAGCCTCCGATCCGAGTCGAGCGAAATCGTGTCTGTCTGCCAGAAGTGTTCGGATCGGAACGTGCAAAGATTTCTGACGGAGCGGTGGACCAGACACCAGAGCCCAACACAGCAAACTGTACGGAGGGCTGGGCCCTGAGTGGCGAGAGCCCATTCAAGTCAAGGCGGCCCATCCACAAGTTATCTTCATTGTCACAACTGGCAGTGAGCCCGTGTTTAGATTGACCCAAAAAACGAAAAGTTTTTGGATTTGTGCCACATTTCGCTATTATGCATCTAAACCGGGGGGGGGGGGGGGTTTGAAAAGAGGCCCGAAAAAAATTTCAGCCTCAGAGGCCCAAAAGGCAACCGGATATGCCCCCCTCCCACACTGCCTCATCATCCATCCCCCATCCATTCCGCAACCCTAGCCAAGCCGCGCTCGCGCGCATGCCTCTCCCCGCGCCGGTGCCGCCGCTCGCCCTCTCACCCAGCACAGGCGGCCGCACAGATCCAGCACACCGGCCGGTAGATCTACGTCGTGCGACACCGGATCCACTTGCTGCACGGGCGCGGCTTCGTCGATGGATGGGTACGATGGCGACGACTTCAACGGCGGCGGAAATGGGAACTTCGACGCCGGCTACGGCAACGACGACGGCACGCGCGACTTCCTGGTGGGGGCCAACCCGGTTTGCGCCTCCGGGCTGTACGAGGGCTTCACCGACCCGCCGCAACCCTACTCGGGGTCGACCAGCGTGAACCCTCCCCGCCGGGGGATGGAGTCCCTGGACCTCAACGACGGCGCCGGATGGGCCGGCATGGAGGCCTACGAGGGCATCCTTCGGTCAGGCCCTGAGGGCAGCCATAGGCCTCTGACTCCCGTGCGTGTGCCTCCTCGGCACAACCTCAACTTCCAGCCGCCTTGCAGCTGTAAGGTCCTAGATGGCTAGAGGGGGGGTGAATAGCCTATAAAAAAATTCTACAAATACCACTAAGCAAACTTGTTAGAATAACAAACGGCGTAAAGCGAGTTTTGCTTAGCCAAAGGTTGTGATGCAAGCCTCCTATCCACAAGTCTAGTAGATTATGATCTCTAGTTTACACAAGTGCTAAGTCACTAAGTTTACACTAGAGAGCAAGCTAACAACACTACTAGCAAAGCTACCACTAGAGGAACACAAGATAATCTAGTAAATGTAAATGCAAGAGAGAGGATTATGATTCTTATACCAACGGTGGAGTGAAGATGTTGCCAATCACCAAGATGATATACAATCAATCAATATTGACAACAATACAATATGAAGACCAATCACCGGGAGACAAGAGACACAATATTTTTGTTCACCCGGTGTTCACTTGTGCACCGACAAGCTACGTCACCGGTTGTGTCGACCAACACTTAGATGGTTTCCCGGTGTGACCATCAAGTCACTTGCCCCTCAAGGCACGCCCCGCAAGGCACCGCAAGACACCACTCTTAAGTGAGGTAACTCAATGACACGCGGATTCCACTAGAGTTGCTTTTGGCGTCCCGCCGAGGAAAACACAAGAACCTCTCACAAACAACCGGAGGTGGCCAAGAACAAACACCTTCTCTTGCCAACGCCTCCAACAATCTCCAAGCCGGCTAGGAGCGGTACTCTCCAAGAGTAACAAGAAAACCACTGGCTAAACCACCCACAAGTGCCACTAGATGCCCTCAAGTTATGCAATGCACTTTGGGATCACTCAATCTCACTTTTGATTTGCAATCAAGCAAGAGAGATGAGTGGGAGGAGTTGCTTTAGCTCAAAGGATGCACAAGAGTGTTAGAAATGCCAAGAGACCTCCCCAAGGGCCGGCCAACAAGTATTTATAAGCATCCCAAACAAATAGAGCCGTTGCCACTCCACTGACCGTTTTTTCGGGACGACCGGACGCGCCGGTCGAAACTGACCGGACGCGCTTCACCGCATCCGGTTGCCCTGCGCCGTCCACGTGTCCCGCGGCTGACAGATCTTCCAACGGTCACTGCGCGCCAACGGTCAAACGCGACGACCGGACGCGCCGATCGCACAGTGCCGCGCACCCGCGACGCAACGACCGGACGCGCTCCACGCAACGACCGGACGCGACAGTGCCAGCGTCCGGTCGGAGTCCAGTAAGCTCCCTTCGCGACCGGACGCGTCCGATCGCGTGTGACCGGACGCGCCGCGCGTCCGCTCAGCCCTTCGCCACGCACTGTTCCTCTGGGTGCCCGACCGGACGCTCCGGTCCCGCGAGTGACCGGACGCGCCGGTTGCAAACCCTAGCCCGCGCGCTTGACTGCTGCGCTGTACTGACCGGACGCGTCCGGTCAATCCGTGACCGCGTCCGGTGCAGCGTCCGGTCACCTCTGTGACCTCCGTTCGCTTCCGTTTTTTTCCGACTTCCGGCGTAGTGGAAAATAGGCATTTCATTTCCCCGAAATCGCCTGAATCCCGCGCTCGCACGCTCGGTGGGAGGGAGAGAGGAACCCAAACCCTTCTCTACCCGCAAACCACAGCGCGACCAACGCCACCTTTGCAAATGTGCCAACACCATCAGCAGCGCCGGCGGCGGAGGAGCAGGTGAAGGCACGAGAGGTCGCGCCACGTCAGAGGCTGTAGGAGGAGCCTGCGTGCCGCCCCTCCCTTGTCCCCGCAGCTCTACATCAGCCGCCACTGGCGGATCCAGGGGATGCACTCGACGTCATCACGGGGCTGGGCCAGCCGTGGGCGACGACATCTTGGAGCCGATTCATGCAACCCCCGCCGCTCACGTCCCGATAGATTTCCTCAACATTCTTCTTTTTTCGATTCCACATGCTCAATGTTGTCTTCCTTAAGTGGCGGATGTTACTGTCATGTTACTTTTATGAAAGTTCTCAAGTGATATGCATGAATTAAGCCCAATATTGTTAATTTGTTATGTTGTCATCCATCGTTTAGGCTAGGAACGACAGGGCAAACTGGACTGAGACCAATACATCCAAGTTTTGTCAGATCTAGTGCCACCAAATTGACAGTGGAAACTATGTCCGCGGTGTCATGAGCAAGACTGGCTAGAGAGATATCATTGCGAGGTTTTATGCTGCAACAATCTTGGTTCATGACAGGGAGCAGTTCAAAAGTAGGTTAAGGCAGCTGAGGCATTTGTGGAATTTCATTAACCAGCTTCACAATGCCTCGGGCTTAGGCAAGAGAGAGGATGGCTCTGTCCTTGCTACTGACGACTAGTGGTCAGCTAATACCATGGTATTTAACCGAAATGGGTCATTGATGTCATCCACAAATGGCAATAAGCAAACTGGATTGAGCTCTATCGGTTTTGCAGGGACATTCAGATTGGAAGAAGCTCAAGGATGGTTGGCCTGAGTACTTGGAAGATTTAGACAGCATGTTCACCAGTGTCGCTGTTGATGGTTCGACTTCGTTTGTTGCTGGACAAAGCAGTCATGTTGACCTTGACATTTCAGATGACGACGCCATTGATGAGGAAGACGACGAAGTGACGCCACTCAGTGTTGGCACTAAGAGGGCAAGCAACACCAGCACAACAGCCTCCAGCCCTAGCAAGAGGTCCAAGAGCCCCGCTGTGAGGAGCATGGACGGTCACATGAGGGAACACAATGATATTTCAAGGCTGAGACTCGAGAGGGTGACATCCATGTGGCAACAGAGGAACCAAGCCATTAAGGACCAGGCCAAGGCACAGGAGAGGAAGGTTGCACATGTGCTGGACTTGGCGAGACAGTGTGGGGCAACTAAAGAAACCCTAGCTAAGTGGATGGCCATGCTCAAGATCGTCCAAAATGAACCAGTGATGAACTTCTTCATAAACTCCTCGCCCCAAGGAAGGATGCTTGTCATTAAGCAATATATCGGGGTCCTCCCCTAGACCTTCTTTTCTTATGCTATCTATCATTTAGTACTGGAGTACTGGAGTATGTCATTTTAACTATGTGACAAGTGATGTCTGTCATGTTTGTCATTGAACTATGTTTGTGATTTGTGTTATTTGAACATCTTTAATGTAGTAAGATTGGTGATTGCTGTTTTCATTTGATGTATGTGGTGCATGAGTTTAAGTAACTGGCAGATGTCAGTTGCAATAGGGATGCATGAAACTGTTGCTGATTTGTTCATGAAGACTGAGTTGAAATGTTGTTCATTTTGACAGGAGGATGTGCAATCCATAGCCGCGGGACTGATGTCAAAGAGGCAAGCTGTTTATGAGGATGATTTTGAAGAGTTCATCACTGATTGGATGGAGGGCGATGATGATGAGGATGGTTTCCTCTATGGTATGTACCAGTATGCCACTCATATTGACAAGTATTTGACAAGGTCTGAGTATAGGCAGTTAGCCATTACTGGCTTGGAATGGGTAGAGAGCAAACTAGGCAATAGGAAGGCCTGTTATACCATGTTCAGAATGGGCCCTGTTATGTTCCATCGGCTGCATGATCTTTTGGTAGAGTCATATGGTCTGAAATCTAGTAGCAAGTCCTCATCTATTGAGACTCTTGGGATGTTTCTTTGGATGGTTGGGGCGCCACAATCTGTTAGGCAAGCTGAGGAAAGGTTTGAGAGGTCACTGGGAACTGTTCACAGCATGTTTCACAAAGTGTTGAAGTGTGTTGTGAAGCTTGCTGCTGACATCATTAAGCCTGTTGACCTCCAATTCAGAACAATGCATCATAGACTGAGAAATCCTAGGTTTTATCCCTACTTCAAGGACTGTATAGGGGCTATAGATGGGACTCATGTCCCCTGCGTGGTGCCTAGGATAAGTTTGTGCAACACTTGTGCCGCAAGAGGATGACAACACAAAATGTCTTGGTTGTGTGTGACTTCGACATGAGATTTACATTTGTCCTAGCTGGTTGGCCTAGTTCAGTGCATGATATGAGGGTCTTCAATGATGCAAGAACAACATACAACCATGTGTTTTCACATCCACCTACAGGTATATAATCAGTTGCTACTACATTTGTACATTGTACTTGAACTTCATGACACTAACAATTGTTTGATGGTGTAGGCAAATATTACCTTGTGGACTCCGGGTACTCTAACTGGGCAGGTTGCCTTGCACCTTACAAGGGAACCAAGTATCATCTGCAGGAGTACCGAGATGCCCCAGAACCACAAGGTAAAAATGAGATCTTCAATTATGCACATTCTTCTCTTAGGAATGTCATTGAAAGGTCATTTGGAGTCTTGAAAATGAAGTGGCGGACGTTGAAAGAGATCCCTAGTTATGCCCCTCATATACAAAGCCAAATCATAGTTGCATGTTGTGCTCTACATAACTTCATAAGGGTGAGTGGCATAAGGGATAGACACTTTGCTTGCTGTGACCGTGATGAGAACTACGTGCCGGCAGAAGCCAATGCTGATCATCCGGAGACTATTCCTTCGTCTGGTAGTGATGAATCTGAGCTCATGAATGCATTTCATGAATTCATCGCCCTCGGTTTGGTTAATCGATCTTGATTTGGTTGTGTGTTTGAGGACACTTGGTAATTGTAATTTTTTGGCTGAGAACCATTGGTGGGTGAATATTGAACCATTTGATTTGTTTGACAATAATTGTTGGTTTCATGAATAAAAGTGCTGTGTGCTGTGCTGTTGAGAAGGAGGTGGCAAGACGCATGCATGCCTTGCATGCAGACCATTCTTATTGTACTTGTATTTTTTTTGGTTGACAAACAATTGTAGGTAAACAATGCATCATTTGATGTGGTTGATAATAATTGTTGATTCCACTGATTAATAAAATTTTTGTTGTTGGTGTGATGTTGAGAATGGCCGGTTCCATGCAAAAGAATGCATGCATTCCATGCAAAACCATGCATGCCTTGCATGGAAAGCCATTAATGACCTTCATGCATTGCATTCAATGTTCTAGACCTCCCAAAAATTTTTGGCAACTAAACACCCCCTAAAAAGTTGCTGTGAAAAGTTTTGGGGCAAACTTCATGGCCAAAAAGATTTCGGAAATTTTGGCGACTAAACACCCGACATCCACCACAAGATCAGGAGTCTCATGCCGCAATGTTTGCACACACAAGGACACAATGAGAATTAATGTTGTCTCTGACTGGACCAAGCCAGCCTGTCTGCAGCACATCCCTTTTGCACAACAATAACACGAGTACAATTCTTAGCACCATTTGCAGCTAATAGAAACCAACTCCCTGAAAACAGTTCTTAGTACGATGACCTACGGAGAAATTTAAAATTTCTACATGCATGGTATGCATTTATATTATTTCAGAAACACCTAACATCAGACCCGACACATCGTCTGGCTCTCTATATAGCTTGTCAGTGTACCTTCAAGATCACTCTAGTTCTTCTTTAGCCGCCGCACTCTCCTCACGCTTGATCTTATTTTCCACAGGCACATCCTCCTGATACTTCATTTCCTCCTTCACCAGCGCATTGTCCCCGGACTTCATTTTCTATTCCACTAGGGCAGCCTCCTCGCACTTCATCTTCTTAAAAGCCGGCTCATCCTCCTGACGCTTCATTTTGTATTCCATCACTGGCATGGCGCCACAGTGTGCACACCCTACTACTTCTTGTATGTGCTCCATCAAGTAACTGACTCTAGCTTCTTTTGTTCTCAGCTTATTCAGAACCCCGTCGGATGAATCGTCATCATCCGACACTTCCACTACATACATCTCTTCCTCAACGTTGATATCTGTTGCAGGGGTCTCCTGCTTGATGGGCTCTGGATACCTGGTTGAGTACCGGTTGCAGCCGCTTGCGTGCCATGCCTTGTGTCTAGAGACTCGGATGCCATCATGGGTTTCGCTTCCTCTGCGGACATGGGAATAATCATGAACCAACCAACATTGTTATTGCAACATATTTGTGAAGATAGTCCCTCTGCTAGAACAACATTAATTATGCAAATGTTTTTGATGAACTACCATGTTTGAAAAATGCTATTCTAGTGGTAGATGTACATTTTTGTGCACAAACTAATAGTAATCAAATTAGGAAAGAAACATTTCAAAAGAATGATTCAGGATAGCATACTTAATTTCGCACAGCAGTTTCTAAGTAAGTTTGATTTTCAACATAGAAAACAAGGGCACTGCTACAGCGTGCGCATGCAGGATTAGCATGTTTGGCGTGCACACACACCTCTGCACAATAGTTTTTTTCACTTCTTCCCCAACTCCGATGCCCTCACCCTCGCGACCGCTCAGCCACGGCGAGCTAGGGTTTTGCCGGAGCTCTACGGCCGTAGCCACGGTCATGGAGCTCTAGTGAAACCCTAGGTCGCCCATAGCACCACCTTCTTCCCCTCCCCTCACCGCCGCCATGTTCAGAGCTCCCCCGCCCTGACCTAGCCCGATCGTCCCTGTCGTCGCCACCTCTCCTAAACCGCTCATCGACCATCCCCACCGCCTAGCCTACCTACCTCCCTTGGCCGGCCATTCTATAGCCCACCAGAGTTGGGGAAGATAAGGGAAGAGCTCTACAGAACCCTAGAAAGTAGATCTAGGAGGAGGAGAGAGAGGAGAGAGGAGGAGGCCTACCTGGTGCAGATCCGTTGCTGCCTCCGCCGAATTTGCCGCCTCATCCACCATGGCCGCGCGTGGGGAGGCGGTGGGCGTAGGCATGGGGAGGTGCTTGCTGGTGAGGTGCTCACTGAAGAGAGTTAGAGAGAGGGAGAGAGGGAGGGAGAGAAAGAGGTGTGCGGGTGCGGGATGGGGTGTGGGGTGTGTGGGTAGCGGGCAGCGGGTGGCTGTAGTCTCATATCCTGCACGTTTTTTTAGCATTTCCATAAAAATCAAATGTAGGGGCATAGAAATTAAATTCCTATAGGTAATTAAGCGCCTAAGCCAAATGAAGCCCTACCAAGATTAATTATTTGCCCACAGGCCGTCGGATATGATGTAATCTAACACGTGATTTAGCAATATCTAGTTTGACTCTTATCAATTCTAGAACAGTTGATTATAAAAGATACATTGGTTGATTAATATCTCTTCACTAGTGCTACTTTTGAACAAACGGTGGGAAAATTCCCCTCCTTTTCTTTTTGCTTTTATTAATAAGGGTAAAAGGTATTACAGGTGCACGAGTGGTGCAAAGGAAGGAACTTACAAAGCTCAAAAAGAAAAAGCTAGAAACTGTTAAGGTTGATTCTCCTTCTGAATTCTTAAATGTCCTTCTATTCTGGGCTTGAAGTATAAATGAGCATGAAAATACTTTGTACTATGAAAAGTATCAAACAATAGATTTAGCATTTTTCCTATGTTCTACACAGTAAATGAACACTATACAAAAATTATCATATGCATGTTTTATACAAATTTTTCTCTCTAGCAAAAATAACAAAAATCAGCCAATAAAGGCACTTGAACTAGACATCAGAATTTTTATACAGAACATGCATGAAATATATTTTTCATGCAAAGCACATCACAAAAGAAGACTAACAAAATGAGAATCATATTTTTCTGATAAATATTCTATTTACTATGCATTTTCTAAGAAAACAATAATTATAAGAATTAAATAAAACCCTATATAAAAGTATCACAAATTTGACATCCCATAATTTTAAACTGTAGATCTACTCATAAGAAACCTATCAAAATTTGTTGCACTAGATTTGGAGCACAAATGAGCAAGATACAAATTTTCAAAGCATTTTCACTGAAATAAGGAAATAATTTCTTTTTCTTTTTTGAAAAACCTGAACCAAAACACTAGGCGTCCCCAGATCTGTGCACCCCAGTCCTTCCTGAGCCGCTGCGAGTGGGCCCTGAGGCCCCACTGGCCAGCCACCCAGAGGCAGGGGACGAACCCGCCGACCGGACTTCGCCGGCGGCGATCCTCCGGCGGCGAAATGGGCACCGACGTGCTCCCTAAGACGGTTCGAATGCAAGGCACTAGGAGATGGCGTCAAAGATGGAGTGGAGCGGCCTTGCCGGTGGCAATGGCGGGCGGCGGTGGCTGCACGGCGGTGAAATCGCCGTGGCTGGCCATGGCGGTGCTCACGAAGCGGTGCGCTCGCTCTGTGAAGCCGAGGCAAAGCGAAAGCCAGCGCTAGCGAGGAGGGAGAGGGCGTAGGGGCTCCGGCCACGCACGCTGGCCAATGGCGGGCATGGCGGGTAGTGGAGGAGAAATGCCCAAATCGGGCTCTACCTTGGCTCAATCGAAGGCGTAAGCGGTTGCACGAGGTAGCGCAAGCCGAAGCGGAGCTGCGGGCGTGAGCGTGGCAGCTACGGTGGAGCACTGACGGCGGCATTTGGCTGCGGCGAGCTGCGGTGGCGAGCTCGTCCACGCTAGGGAGGAGAAGGCGGGGCGGAAATGAGGTAGATGGGGGAGGAGCGGAGCGCCAGGCGGAGTTAAGGGCGGGCGTCGGCTCGATGGGGCCCGTGGGACGCCACCCGGCCGGCTACGCCAGCGTACGGGCGCCACGGGGCGGCCGCGGCCTGTGCGTGGTTGGGGAGGCGCGGGCGCAGTGCGTGGGAGAGGGAGGCAGGCGGGGTGGACGGGCCGGGCCGGCTTCGGCCATGAGCCGAGAAAGGAGGGGCACGACCCGCTACGGTAAAAACCGATTTTTCTTTTTTGAATAACAGCATCATTATTAAAATTTTGAGCAACAAAAATCCATTTTCACAAGTTGGTCCAAAAATAAAAGTTGTTTAGAAGTTTGAACTCTACAACTTTGCTTTAGGGTAAAATTTGAAATTCTAAATAGATTTTGAATTAGAGATTCAAAGTTCATTTTAATTCAAAAACTCATTTTTCTAACTTATTTTTAAAAGCAAATTTTGAGAAACTTTTGAATACAAAACTTGCTCCAAATTTTATGCTAAACATTTCTAAATTATTTGCACTACCAAACATACTTGTTTAATGACCTAATCAAGCACACTCATGGTAAAATTTTATTTAAACAAGTATATGCAACATTTATGTTTCGAAGTCATGTTTCACGTGTTTCAATTCCATGTTACACTTATATTACTTGTGATTATGAATGCAAGATGATGCTCATGCGCATTATTTGAAATGCTTAATGCATGCTTAACACCCGAGGTGTTACAGTGTGTGCAGTGTTCTGTGTGTGCTGTGTGTGTTGTGTACACATGTGTGTGAATCTAGATCTGATTCGCAACTGACAGTGATATCCACCACAGGATCAGGAATCTGTCATGTGCAATGCACACGCAAGGACAAAATGAGAATACTGTCTATAACTTGACGGCAAACCAGCCTGTAGCACATCACTTTCACACAACAATAACAAGCACAATTCTTAGCACCATTTGTAGCTAATACAAAGCAAACTCCCTGAAAATAGTTCTTAGTACGACGACCTACAGAGAAATTTAAAATTTTTGCATGCAAGGTATTCATTTATATTATTTCAGAAACACCTAACATCAGACCTGACACATCATCTGGCACTATATATAGCTTGTCAGTGTACCTTCAAGATCACTTCAGTTCTTCTTTAGCCGCCACACTCTCCTCACGCTTGATCTTCTTTTCCACAAGCACATCCTCCTGATACTTCGTTTCCTCCTTCACCGGCGCATCGCCCTGGACTTCATTTCCTGTTCCACTAGGGCAGCCTCCTCGCACTTCATCTTCTTAAAAGCCAGCTCATCCTCCTGATGCTTCATTTTGTATTCCATCACTGGCACGGCGCCACAGTGTGCACACCCTACTACTTCTTGTATGCGCCCCATCAAGTAACTGACTCTAGCTTCTTTTTTTCTCAGCTTATTTAGAACCTCATTGGATGAATCATCATCATCCGACACTTCCACTACATACATCTCTTCCTCAATGTTGATATCTGTTGCAGGGGTCTCCTGCTTGATGGGACTCTGGAGACCTGGTTGACTATGGGTTGCAGCCGTTTGCATGCCATGGTTTGTGTCCAGAGACTTGGATGCCAACATGGGTTTTGCTTCCTCCGCGAACATGGGAATGGTGCCCTGATCATGAACCAACCAACATTGTTATTGTGACATATTTGTGAAGATAGTCCCTCTGCTAGAACAACATTAATTATGCAAATGTTTTTGATGAACTACCATGTTTGCAAAATTTTGTTCTAGTGGTAGATGTACATTTTTGTGCACAAACTAATAGTAATCAAATTAGGAAAGAAACATTTCAAAAGAATGATTCAGGATAGCATACTTAATTTTGCACAGCAGGTTTCTAAGTTTGACTTTCAATGTAGAAAACAAGGGCACTGCTATAGCGTGCGTGTGCAGGATTGGCAAGTTCGGCGCGCACACCTCTTTTAGTGGCGCGCGCGCGCGCGCACACACACACACACACACACATTCTTCCCCGACTCCGGCGCCCTCACCCTCGCAACCACCCCGCCATGGCGAGCTAGGGTTTCATCGGAGTTCCGTGGCAGGCTGCAGCAAAACCCTAGCTCGCCCATGGTGCCACCTTCTTCCCCTTCCCCCGCCGCCATGGCCGGAGCTCCCCCGCCCTGACCTAGTCTGATCGGCCATGCCACCGCCAGCTCCCCTAAACCGCCCATCGACCATCCCCACCGCCTGGCCTGCCTACCTCCCCCTGGCCGGCCATTCTATAGCCCACCAGAGTTGGGGAATATAAGGGAAGAGCTCTACAAAACCCTAGAAAGCAGATCCAGGAGGAGGAGGAGAGAAGAGAGAGGAGGAGGCCTACCAGGTGTAGATCCACCGCCACCGCCGTTGGATCCACCGGATCTACTGCCGCCACCACCGCTAGATCTGCTGCCGTTGCCATCGGATCTGCTGGATCTGCCGCTGCCGCCGCCGCCGTATCCACCATGGCCATGCGCGGGGAGGCGGTGGGACGCGAGTATGGGGAGGTGCTTGCCGGTGATGTGCTCACCGATGGAGAGAGAGGGAGAGGTGTGTGGGTGCGAGGTGGGGTGTGCGGGCAGCGGGCGGGGTGTGCGGGCTGCAGCCTCATATCCTGTGCATTTTTTAACATTTCCATAAAATTCAATGTAGGGGCACAGAAATTAAATTCCTATAGGTAATTGAGCGCCAAAGCCAAATGAAGCCTTACCAAGATTAATTATTTGCGCACAGGCCGTTAGATAAGATGTAATCCAACACGTGATTTACCAATAACTTGTTTGACTTATCAATTCTAGAACAGTTGATTATAAAAGATACATTGGTTGATTAATATCTCTTCACTAGTGCTACTTTTGAACAAATATTGGGGAAATTCCCCTCCTTTTCTTTTTGCTTTTATTAATAAGGGTAAAAGGGATTATAGGTGAACGAGTGGTGCAAAGGAAGGAGCTTACAAAGCTCAAAAAGAAAAAGCTAGGAACTGTTAAGGTAGATTCTGCTTCTAAATTCTTAAATGTCCTTCTATGCTGGGCTTGGACATAGTGCAAACCAATCCAATTTCATCCTTGAAAAGTACTTGCACTTCTGTCACCAGTCTAAGAAGGAAATTGTCATTCTCAAACTAGATTTTGAGAAAGGTTTCGACAAGGTTGAGCATCTAGTCATTCTTGGTATGCTGCAACATAAAGGTTTTTCCCAGCATTGGGTTGGATGGATTCAGCAACTTCTTTCTTCTGGCACTTCTTCAGTACTGCTCAATGGTGTCTCAGGGAAGAATTTTCATTGCAAGAGAGGTGTTCGCCAAGGGGATCCCTTTTCACCCTTGTTATTTGTTCTTGCGGCAGATTTGCTTCAAAGTATAATTAATCAGGCTGCAGTGAGAGGGCTTCTGCTCCATCCTCTTGGTGACAGATTTCAGGGAGATTATCCTATTATTCAGTATGCCGATGACACGTTGCTTTTTATGCAAGCTGATGCCCGTCAGTTGTTCACTTTGAAATGCTTGGTTAGATCCTTTGCTGATTCCACCGGCTTACAAATCAATTTTGCAAAATCTTCACTTGTGCCTATCAATGTCAGTGAAGAGAAAGCCTCCCATCTTGCTAGAACTTTTGGTTGTGTGGTTGGCAACTTGCCTTTTACATATCTAGGTTTGCCATTGGGTACAACTAGGCCTGCAGTCACTGACTTTCTTCCACTGATCTGCAGAATTGAGTGGCGTCTCGCTGGGCTCAGTCAGTTCCTTTCCTACTATGGTCATCTTACTCTAGTTAATTCTCTCTTGACCTCACTACCCATGTATTGGCTTAGCACTCTAAGATTTCCAAAGGCAGTTATTAAGCAGATTGATAATTTTCGCAAGAACTGTTTGTGGGATGGCAATGCTATTCATAGGCAAGGGAGATGTCTGGTTGCCTGGACCAAGGCATGTAAATATAAAAAGGAAGGGGGCCTTGGTATTTTGGATCTCAAGGCTCAGAACAAAGCTCTTTTGTTGAAATTTGCAGACAAATTTTATAACCAAGTCGACACGCCATGGGTGAAGATTACCTGGACTGGTTTATACGCAAATCAAGTTGTGCCGCATGTTAAACGTCTAGTGGGTTCTTTCTGGTGGCGAGATGTTATGAGTCTATCTGTGGACTTCAGGGTCTTGCTGCATGTATAATTGGCAATGGTCGATCAGTCTGCTTTTGGGAGGATATCTAGAATGGCTCATTGCTTAAATTGGAGTATCCTCAGTTATTTTCTTATGCCAGAGATCCATAGGTTTCAGTTAAGACTTTCATGTCTCAAGATGTTGCTGATAACTTTCTACTGCCCCTTTCCATGGAAGCGTCACAGCAACTCCAAAGCCTGATTAGCAAACTTTCTGCTATTCATCCTAATGATAATGCAGTTGATCGATGGTTCTATATTTGGGGTCAATCTTTTGTCTCCAAAAAGGCCTATATTTCTATAGTTGGATTGACTCAGGCTCCACGACAATTTGCCTGGCTCTGGAAAAGTAGTAATCGTGGCTGTCACATATTTTTCTTTTGGCTATTATTGCTGGATCGGCTTAATACACGAAACCTCCTGCACCGAAAGAATTTCCATCTGGAGAGTTATTCATGTGTGTTGTGCAACACTGCTGTGGAAGAAACATTGGATCATTTGTTCTTTGATTGTCCCTTCAGTGCTTGGTGTTGGAGCTTAGTTGGGATCGTCTGGGATACTTCATTGCCTATCATGGACAGATTGAAGTTTGCTCGAGCTCAGTTTGGTTTGCCCATCTTGGTGGAGATTGTTATCTTGACAGCTTAGTGCCTTTGGGTAATGCGGAATAGTATCATCTTTGATGGAGCTGTGGTCTCTTTGGGACAGTGGAAGCGTAGTCTTCGGGAGGAGCCTTTTCTTTCTGTTCTTAAGTGCAAGCCCTCGAAGAAACCTTTTCTTTGGCTTGGCTTGCACATTTTTAGTTTTGTTTAGTTTGTTTCTCCTTTGTACTGACTTAATATTTATAAAATGAGTTCAGTAGGGGATTCCCCTCCTGTTTCTTCAAAAAAAACTGAGAAGGTTGCAGGGCTTACTGTCGAAAAGTAGACCATTTCTCATAACCTAGATGATCCAGCATGCCGTGATTACAATCTCTCTAAAAATACTGCTACCAAAATCTGCTGTCGCTTGGATGACCATAACTAGAGGGGAAGGTTCAGGTTCCATTGGATTCCAATATAGTTCCAACAAGCACAACTAAAGGGGCATTCAAAGAAAATATGGATGCTTGTTTCTTTAGTGCCCAAGCTACAAATAGCACAATTGTAATATTCCAGACTCATGTTCTTTCTTCTGAGTAGACTTCTTGTGTTTGAGCCTATCTTTGAGTAAGAGCCAAGAGAAGAACTGATGTTTTCCAGGGTTGCCTAAAGACCATAGCCAAGAAAAAGAGAGGAGAAGCTTCCTGAGTACCTTGCAATATACAATAAGTTTTCTTGACACTAAACATTTTTGAGTTCCAGGTGTGTGCCCATTTATCATTGATGTTCAAGTCCAAATTCCTTTCCTCTAGGTGCTCCATCAGTGGGATGAGTTGATTGGAGGCCTGAACTGAAAGAGGTAAAGAGAAGATTTTGTTGATTTCTCCATCCAGAAGGTGCCTTATTGATCCCTTACTTTGAAGCTGAGGAAATCTATCTTTAATGCAGGGCTCAATCCAATTGTCATGCCATAGAAGGAATGAATTGCCAGAGCTAGGGGAGCAGCTGCCCCGGGATTTGAACTCCATTTGTAGCTTGAGAATTTCCTTCCACCAGAAAGAACTTGCTGGGTTCTTTGCATGAGGTGGCAAATTATTGTTGGAGTAAAAAGTTGTGCATGTTAGGCTAACCAGGGGGTGTTTGCATGATTATAAAATTTGTCCAAAAACTTGAGAAGCATGGCCTTGTTCTGATTCTTGATATTAATGATTCCCAAACCTCCTTCTTTCTTAGACCTACAGGCAGGTACCCAATCTATTAGGCATGTGCCTTTTCTATTGATATCACCTCCACTCAAGTAGTGCTTCCTGTATCTATCTAGTTGCTTCACAATTTGGAGTGGAAGTTGAAGAGTGCACATGTAATAAGTTGGTAGAGCAGAAAATCAGATTTAACCAATATTAACCTTCCCTAATAAGAAAGGAACTTACTAATGACAATAATTCTTGACTCAGATTTTGCAATTAGAGGACTGAAAGCATAGTGATTCCCAAGGGATGGCCTAGGTAAGTAAAAGGCATGCTCCCTACTTGGCGTCCAAAGGTGTTGGCAAGGTGTGCAGTTTTGTTATTGTCCACATTGATTGACACTAGGAAAGACTTCTGAAAGTTCACATGCAGCCCTGTAGAGTCTGAGTAGGACCTGAGGTGACCTTTTATATCGAAAAGGTTTTAGGCATCAGCAGGGACTAAAAGAGTATCATCGAAATATTGCACTATGGGAAACTCCCCTCCAAAGTTTTCACGCAGGGCTGATTCAACACTCCCAAATTCTAAGCTCTGTTGTCAATAGACTATAGAAGGTCAACTACAAGAACAAATAGAAGAGGGGATAAAGGGTCCCCTTGCCTCACCCCTGTTTTACACACAAATGATTTTTTAGGAACCCCATTCAAAAGAACAGAAGAGGATCCACTCTTTAGGATGTTCTCCACCCACAACAGCCATTTGTTAGGGAAGCCTTTGTGTTTTGGAACTTCAAGAATGACCTGATGCTCAGTCTTGTAAAATGCTTTCTCAAAGTCTAGTTTCAAGATTACAATTTCCTTTTTTGAGTGGTGACAAATATGGAGAAATTGAAAGGCCCAGCCAAGGCTGTGTTGGATGGTTCTCCCTTTGATGAATCCAAATTGGTTGGTATGAACCAGCTAGATAATAACTGCTTGTAGCCTTGTGGACATTAACTTGGTGATACAGTTGAGAGAATAATTCATTAAGGATATAGGCCTATAGTCATCCACTGCTTCTAGATTGCTTCTTTTGGGTATAAGTGTAGTGTGAGAGGAGTTCAGACTGCTTAAGTCAACGGATTGATTGCCGAAGTCATTGATCATCCTCAGAAAGTCATTTTAATGATGGGCCAACATTTCTTGATGAACAATCCACTGAAACCATCTTGACCAGGGGCATTGTAACACCTCAAGTGTTTAGCTCCATAATTGCATTGCATTTGCATAAGCATAAGCATGCATCATTCATGTTATTTTATGTGGTTGCAACAAATGTGATTTGTTTTTAGAATTTTGTTTGTCTCACATCATTTGATACTTGGTAGTTGGTGTAACTAAAGGGTAGAGCAGCCAATTATGTCTCACAACACCTTAGTTATACTTAGGGTTACTCATGGAGCAAGGTTCATGTTGACCAAAATCACCAAAATGCCCTCCAAGAGGTGGTTGACCACCATTTACCCCTAGGATGCTCTAGTTTGACCAATTAAAAAGTCTAGCTTAGAGACCTTGCATAGAGAAGCACCCTTAAGCAAAGTTGTAGGGAATTTTATGGGGAACAAAAGTCTCAATATGACCATCTTATGAAACTGACCTGAACATGCTCAAAAATGGCCCACAAGTCAGCTAGAGGGGCTGCCTCAACACTTAGAATTTTTCTAAGTCTCCAAGTGTCCCTCCAGTTTTACTGTGGCCTACTTTAGGAGCCTGTAGTTTGCAAACCAGGCCAAACCAGCTTCCACTCATATTGACAAACTTGTAGTCCTCATGTAGCTCTACAACATTGCCAACATCAACCCTACCTGGTTCTCAATGGTTTAGGAGATCTAGTGTCAAGAAGTTAGGGTTTCAGTCGGCTTCAGTCACTGAAACCACGTTTCAGTTTCAAGGGGCACTACTTTGGAGCTTTATAGTTTCAAATCCAAGCCGAATTTGTTCTGGAGCCAATTAGCAAAGTTGTTGACCTCACGAAGCCCTACAATTTTTGTATTATCACCTGCTCCTAACTCGAACCGGTTTGGGAGATAATCAGTGCCAAACTCGCTCTGTCAGTCGGTCGTGAAAGGCTCGGTTTCAGTCAACGAGCTCGAACACCGGCATGTCGTGGCACTCGGGCAGAAGAACGGCGACGCGTGGCGACCGAGCGCTGCCATTCCCTCCACGTCGCGAGCCCAGGCGTGAGTTTGAACACCGAGCGGCCACCTCCACCCCCCTCACTCGCGCTCATTCTCTTCTCCCTCCCTCTCGCTCTGGCCGGGCTCACCGAGGTGGAAACCGGAGACACCATTGCCGCCGCAGCCGTCTCCGAGCTCGCGCACTCACCACCGCTCACCAAACCACGTCCGTCCCTCCGCCTCCCCGCCCTACACCTCCTCGACCCGTCGGTAGGTTGGATTGAGCCCGAGGTGAGCCGCATTGCCATCTCCGCCCGCTCCCAAAAGCTCACCGGAGCTCCGCCATGTTCGGGTCACCGTGGCCAGCACCACACAGTAGTTCTCCGCCTGCCCTCACCCACGTTTCCTCCTCCCTGTCACGTGTAGATGCTAGGGTGAAGATGTTACCGCCAGCATCGGGATAGCCAGGCCGGAACGAGACCGTGCACGGCCGCGCCATGGCTGCCGGCCAAGTGCTCACGCGGTCAAGCGGCTCCGCTCCATCCCCGTCTGTGTGAGTGGTCTCGAGAGGTCCGCTTGGAGTCCAGGAAGGTGATGCACCCTTCGGTAGGTCGTGCGATGGCCGGGACTCGCCGGCGTACCGCCAGGCACCACGGCCGTCCGCCCTCGCCATCGGCCTGGGTGCTGCGGTGCATCAGCTTTGGGGAAAAGGGGTGGTCTCGGTGCGGTTGGGTTTGGGCAAGACGTCGGTGAACTTGGATTGGTCGGAGGAGCCACCGGCGGCGAGGAATCGCTCGCCAGAGCTCACTGCCGCCGCTCCCCTGTCCTCTTTCGCTGACACGCGGGGGCCACCTGTCTGTTGCCGCACGCGGGCGGGAGCCAGGTCGGGCCGCGCGCTGGCTGGGCCACGCTGGTGAACCGGGCCGGCCCGGCACTGTAGCGGTTAGGGTTCAGTAATGTTTTTCTTTTTCCTTTTGTCACAGATTTTTGTGGTTATTTGGAAAATGTAGATCTAGGGTTTTACTTGCTCAAAAATCATGAGATAAATTTTGTTAGGATCTACATGGTGTGTAGTATTTTAGAAAATTATAAATCTGGCATGTGATGTTTAGTTTCTGGTAGAATTTAATAGATCTTTCAAATGTGTTTTGAAATGAATGCAAATTTGTTAAATGTATAACTTGAGCTGTAGTATTCCAAAAATTATGAAATTTGGTGGGTAGGCTATTTTATACTTGCTTTAGCTCTGGTAAAAATTTGGGCATTAATGCTTAAGTACTTTTCCAGTTATAATGCTATCTTGTTATTTTAGGAAATGTTTGAATGAATTTTAGTAATTTTTCTACATGTGCAATGTTCTTACAAATTTTTGGAGAATGTCTTGGTACCCTAAAGTGTCCATGAAAATTATGAAATCTGTTGTTTGATACTTTTCAATATGATTTACTAATTATGCAAAAATCAGCCTTTTGGACTTGTGAATTTTGTATATGGAGTTCCTGTGAATAAATTTAGTTCAAATTTTTACAGTAGCCTCTTTTTGGGTCAGAGAGTCCCCTGTAATTTTGGTAGAATTTTAGGAGCAGTTTACATATATGTTTAAAATTCCACCTAATTAATTAAGTAAATTAAGAAATGAGTATAAATAAATATTCTAGGTGGGCACACCTTACTTTCTGGTGTTTTTGTAACCCATGTGAACTTTTGGTAACATTAGTTTGGTCTTAGGGGACTTTTGCCACATCAATAAATATTTAATCCTTGCAATTTTAGGTTTTCTGGACAGCTGGTAGTATTTCTAGATTTGACCTTTGATAAAGGTGGTTGCTGGAAAACTTGTAAATACCAAAGTTGTAGTAAACTTGATAAACTAGCTTGTGTCAAAATTTGGGAGCATTTGGCTTAGTAGTTTGGGAGTTGTTGCTGTTTTAAGTGACAGTCCAGAATTGGCTACTCTCTGTTTAGAGAGGACAGATTCTGGAACTTATGAAATTCGACATGGAAAACTTAGGAATTTAGGGTTGAGGTTTGAAAATGAATTGTAGTGCATTTCTTAAGCTTTCTAGATTGTCTTAGATCATATCTTTTGGAGTTGGGAATCTCCAGTTATGTTAAAAACAAGTAGCTGCTGTCCAGAATGTTTTACTGTGATATTTTACTGTTGAATGTGGTAACCTAAGTAATGCTACTCTTGTAATTGTTAGGTGTTAGGGCCTTAACCGAAGAAGAACAACTATATCTTAGGTTGAGTAGATTAGGTGAGTACTTCTCTACCGAAAAGGAAATTTGCACCTAATATTTGAAGTGGTTTGAATAGAGCTTTAAGAATGTTGTAATGCATTTCATTCCGAGCATACTGCATCTTTCATTATGCATCCATGAGATTTATTATACACTCATGCAATAGGTGTTCCGGAGGGGGTAACGCTCCTCGAATTCGAGCAAGTGATTCCGGAGGAAGTCTAGAACCAGCCGGAGGAGCCAGCAGAACCAGTCGGCGAAGGAGACGCCGCTGAAGACTTTCCTGAGTGCCCTGACCACCGACCTTCGACCTTTCTCAAAGGCAAGCCCCGGTGCATGCTGAACCCATCATTTTATAAATCTATCTTGAGTACTTTTAATTGTTTATTGCATTAAGTTATAGGAGTTGTATGAAAACACTTGCTGCATTTTACCTGTCCTTGTCCAGATATCGTACTTAATCCTATACTAGGTTTAGGCACGTGTCAATGCTTAGCCCTGCTTAGTATGGTAGAAGTCGGGTGATTTCCGGTCATCCGCGAGAGATAGGATTGGGTCACGAGTGGCTTATGGCTATCGTGATGGAACCATGCTGTAAAATAAAATTGAGACCGGGCGGGAGTTCGATGGTACAGCCGCAAGACACTTCACGTCTTGGGTGTGGAGCCATGCCCGTCTGAGTCGTTTAAGGACCGATTCGCTGTACGTCCTTGAGTCATGTTGAACGCAGTCTAACACTTAGTTGGCCGGATAAGTCGTTCCGACCGCGAAGTCGAGTAGTATGGTTCAGGCCGGGAATCGAATGGTAGGTTGCATCTTGGAGGAGAGAAAGGATGTGCTTGGGGACATTGGCGTGAGACCAAGGGGGGGTTAGAGTCCCTATCACCTGGCAGAGTGTCGCCCTTGGGGACGCGACATCATTCGGGCCCGCGATTCCTGAACTGTACGAAAGATGACCTGAGCAGCCCTCGCCAGGCGTGACTCGGTGAGTGTTAGAAATACCCCTCCAGCTGGATAGGAATTCGATTCGAATCGCCGTCACTCCCGGTTAGTGAGCACTTGACTTGAGCAGCGGCAACGTAGATCTCATTAAATGAATAGATGGTTAAGTGAATGATACAATGTTGCCACAATTTATACATGCTCTGGATATAATGTTGATAATTGTTTGATTATAATCAAGTGCATGCTTAGTACAGGTGCTAAGATAGATGACAGGTAAATGCTAAAAATAACTGCTAGTACAGGTTATAAGAGTTTCAACTACTTATGCCTTTATGCAAATTGTGGTGTCAGCTAGCCTCTTGTGTAAGCCTTGCATAATCCTTGGTGTCATCTTATTTCTGGTTTATGACGGGTAAGTCTAGCTGAGTATATTCCAGTACTCAGGGTTTATTCCCCCCCTGTTGCAGATGATATGCTCTATCAAGGCTTCTGCAAGACGTGTCTTCACCCTGCGGGTGACGAAGACTAGATCACTAGGGCGTGATCATCTTTTATGTACTTTCCTCATGCTTTTGCGGGTTGTTGATCAACAAGACTGGCAGTAGTTAATCAACTGGTGTGTGTGTTATGCTTCCGCTACTTTATAAACCTGGTTTGTAATAATTGCGACTCCGTGTGTGTAAACTTATTTCCGAACTACTTGTGAAATGTAACGTATGATGTTGTATGTTGAATGATGCGATCCTGGTTGTAAGCAGTTTGGTTTGAAATCCTTCGTGGTTTCGATTGACTACCGGGATTTTATGGGCTCAAGTTTAAAAATTTGAGCGCTTCGGTGCTTGTTTTTGTACTTGTGCTCTTATAATTTGGTCGGTTCTGTTACAGGCATGACCTGAGTATTTATTTTAGCATAGCTTCAATTTCAAGGGAACTAAAATCTTCAACAAGATGTTCTAGATCATGCTGCTATAAAAGTGTTTCTGGATTATAAGAGATCCCTATGAATTTACTGACTCCCATCCTATTTTTGAAAGCCTCCGACAGGATATTTGCCTTTTGTTCATGGCCAGTTACCAAAATATCACCAGGAAGAGCAAGACTGGTGATAAACTTCTTTGTGTATGAGTGGGTGGCCATGGCTTGAAAGAAAGCAGTGTTCTCATCACCCAACCTAACCCAACTTGTGGTATTTCTCTATTTCTAATATTTTCTTTTGGACTCTAGTAGATTTGAGATGTGCATCTTTATTAGGGTTCTAAAGTTCATCTCTAAAGGAGAAAGTGGTCTGTGATCATCCAAACCATCAAGAAGCAGAAGCACCCAATGACTGTTATGAATAAGTTTGTGAAGATTGGAATGTTTCTTGCTCCAAGTTTTCAAGCCAGATCTAGCTTGCTTAAATTTTGCTGAAAGGGTTTTGGCAGCATTTGGATAGTAGGGATTGCTTCTCCAATGGAGTTCAACCACTTGAAGAAAATCGGGAAACTCAACCCAAAAATTTTCAAACCTGAAATGGTTACTGCTTGGAACTCTGCTCCCAGTATTAATTACATAAAGAATATGATCCGATATTGGCTTTGACAGAGGTTGCTCTGAAGTGTCTGGGTAAGACAAACCCCATGCAGAAGAATTTAAAACCCAATCTAGCTTGACCAGAAGAGGATCAGATTGCATGTTACTCCAAGTGTATTTTCTTCAATTGAAAGGGATTTCTAGTAGATCTAGATCATTGATGGTATTGTTAAACATTTGCATTTCACCCAGATCACCTCCTGGTTTGCTCCTATTTTCTTGGTTTCTGTATAGGTTGAAATCACCTGCTAGGATCCAGTTTTCAAAAGAGGAGGTCTCCAGGTTAAGCCACAAAGTGGTGAATGGAAGCTTTGCAGCCGAAGCAGATGGCCCATAAATATTGCTCAAATGAAAGGAGCTGTTGTCTAGGTTATTGGTGAGTTTGACAGTATTGGCATAGGCATTGATCCGAAAGGTGTCACCAGTGTAGAGATTACCATTCCAAATAGTGAAGATCCCACCTGAAGCTCCAATGGATGGAGTAAAGATGAAACTGTCAAGTTGTGTTGGGCAGAAATTTTTCAGATATGAAAGCTCAAAGGTGCTTCTTTTGGCCTCCTGAAGGCAAACTATTTGGCAAGCACTCTCAGTAGTTTTCTATCTAATAGCAACCCACTTCTCTTGGGAATTCAAGCCTCTAACATTCCACACTAGGATTTTGTGAGTTCTTTATGATTCATGATAAAGACAGTAACAGAAAAAGAGTTGAGTTTCGCCACCAAGAACCAAACATGCAAGTGAACAGAAAAGAAATGAAAATTGTGTTGTACGAAGCTACCTTAGACAAAACAGGATCATAGTAGCACAACAAAGAAAGATAAACATAGTAGATAATCCAACCCATCATAAAGATGATTAAGTCAAGGTTGCATACATGCCACTCCTTGGCATTTTGGATCTTATTGTGCAAGCACGCAGGATGGAATTGGGGAACAACACAAAGGTCCAGACTAAAGACATGCAACCTAGGACAGTCCAAAAGATCCACCCAGTGAGGTTTTGGTGGGGGGCACTAACTTCTTCAGGCTTCATCTTCATCGATATCTTCTCAAGCAACGCAGCAGACACGACATTAGGTCGTATCTGCAGAAATCCTATTGCTATCCCTTCCACTACGTTCTTGGTCAGGTGAGGAGCAGTAGTCTTGGCCTTGGTAGGGGCTGGGATGATGGCGAGAGGCTGAGGTTCCAGGGGTTCTCCTTCCTGTAGTGACACTTTTTTGAAACCATCAAGCTTGAGGGCAAGACTGACAGAAAAGTTATTTCTAATGGTAAACCAGAAAAATGATATTTCTCTGTCGAGCTAGCTCTGTCGGTTATTTTCTGTTGGTAGACCGTCAGAAAAATATTTTTCTGTCCGGAATTGAATTTTTCTGTCGGTTTTTGCACACCAAGGGCTATTCTAGTTTCTATTAGTGTGCCCAACTCGTGTGGGGAGGTCGTCTTCTACCTTCAATAAGAATCTGAACATCTCCTTTTTAATCCATTATTGATGGAGGAAACTTCTTAGGGGGCTGGAGGGAGCCCCTACCCCCACCACTACATCCGCCCCTGGGATGGTCTCACATGCGTTACACTGCTAACTTGTATGAATATTTCATGAATTGAGTTATGTGTAAATTTTGTTTCATAAACTTGATTCCTCTTCCAAGAGGATGAAGTCGAATTTATTTTCATTATCTAAAAAAACCTTGTATGAATATCTCCCTTTACATTAGAAGTATACACACGTAGGAGGAGATCATACATGGGTAGCCGAGAGGTCAACTCTATCTAATCTAAGTTCTATACATCTATATATACCTACCTAATATTTAAAAGGGAAAATTTCTACAGCTTTTTTTTGTTTCCGCTTCTGTCTGCCGTGTGTTTTTTTGTTTCCGCTTCTGTCTGCCGTGTGTGATTTTTATACGGACTCACCCTGTGATTATATATATAAACATATAAACATAAACAAAAGAGAGAGGAAGCCGTCTCGTGAGTTGTGACCTTGCTCTTCACGACGCCCTCGATCTCCTGCAATTGCTCGAAGTCGCTCCGTCGTCCGTTCCTCCGTTTGCCCGGCGACGTCGAGATCCGGCACCAGGTTGCTCTCCGCAATGAGAACCGTCCTCCCGACATGCTCTACCACCACAATCTTCTCCCTACGAGACTACCATGATCTCAAGATAAACGGGTACAGTAGATCTTTAGACACGGATAGTTGCGGGCTGTTCTTCAGTTCTTTACCGTTCCGTGCAGGAGGTCGTAAATGGCATATCGTTTATCGACCCAAAGGGAACGACGGCAACTCCGATTATATCTCATTCTTTCTTGCTCTTGATGACATTATTGATCAGGGCGGTGTGCTGGCGAAGTTTACGTTCAGTCTCCTAGACCAGGACAAAAATCCGGTGACGTGCTATTGCATTACCAGCAGGACATGTCATTTATCGGTGCCGGGAAGGATGATTTGATTCAAGGAATTCATCAAAAGAGAAACCTTGGAGGCATCAGAGCACCTGAAGGACGACTGCTTCACCCTCAGGGTCCAGATACACGTTGTCAAGGAAACACCATCTATCCTGGTGCCACCATCTGACATACAACAACTGTTAGATAAATTGATGCGGATCAAATGTAATCCTCGTTCAGTTGGAGTCTAGGTTGAGTCGGTTAGGGATCAGGCGTAGTTGGAGTCATGCCTGGCTACGACACGATCCGTAGTTGAGTCTGTCATGACCACGCCATGACGTGCCGGGCGCACGGGACAAGCGACGCAGTGAAACGGCGTTTGTACTCGTTACGACATGGCGTGGGATGAGGTTGTGATCCTCAGGTGTCCCCTATATATATGAATAAAGGACTCAACGGGCTGTCACGTTGGCAGTAGCAAATCATATCTTTCTCGCAAGTTTTACATCTATCTTAGCTCTAGCTCTCGCCACAGTCTCGCCGCGGTCACCACGCCGCCGCCGGCGTTCGTGTTCTGGCCGATCAGCAGCGTCAAGATCTATCAAGTGGTATCGGAGCGATAAGGTTGCCGGAGGAGACTTGTTGAGGAGAGTAGAGAGGCACGAGGTGTAGCCGGGCGATATAGATCGTCGTGTTCAAGCAAATCAAGCCATGAACACGTGCCATCGTGATGGCTTCCCGCGGTGAGAAGGAGCTGAAGGAGCGGGCGTGGAATCAGGCTGCAGGTAATCTGGTATGGCCGATGCTAACCCGTTTCAATTACCAAGAGTGGTCAGCTCATGTGCAGTGCAATCTCGAGGCGATGTACCTATGGGATGCTGTGGAAACTGACAAGGTAGAGCGCCGGCATGATCGGCTTGCTCTCGGCACCATGTTGCGTGGCGTGCCCCCAGAGATGCATTCATTGCTGCTGAATAAGAAGTCAGCCAAGGAGGCATGGGAGGCGATCAAATCCATGCGTTTGGGTGCAGATAGAGTCAAAGAGGTGAATGCACAGAAACTTCTAGCTGAGTTTGAAGCGATCTCTTTCAAATCTGGTGAGACCATCGAAGACTTTGCAGTGAGGATCGGAAAACTTGCAACCGATCTGAAGGGCCTAGGAGAGACGAGTGTTGATGACGCTCGTGTTGTGAAGAAATTCCTCAGGGTTGTGCCGCCAAAATACAATCAAGTGGCTGTAACCATTGAGATGTTCTGCGATCTTAAAACTCTATCAGTGGAGGAGCTTGTCGGTCGTCTGCGTGCTGCAGAAGACAGATTTGAGCCCTTGGTCGAGGAGGTAACAAATAAGCAGGGACACCTCATGATGACAGAGGAAGATTGGGCCACGAAGCACAAGGCAAGGATGACGACAGAATCGTTGTCAAGAGGCAAGGGTAGTGGTGGCACTGGCCACTATCCTAAGAAGAACAAGAACGGGGCACGAGGAGGAGGTGGTGGTAACCGTGACTCTCGTGACTCCGGTGGCAAGGAGGGCACCAATGCCGGAACACCGCGACGCAAAGGTCGATGCAATAAATGCAAGGTCTATGGCCATTGGGCCAGGGAGTGTAAGAAGTATCCAAAGGAAGCGGCCGAAGCAGCTCATCATGTCAATGCCAAAGCTGATCCGCAACCTGCTCTCCTTGTGGCCCAAGTTTGTAATTTGGTGAGGACCACGGGTGTTGCATTGGCTCCTCAAGTGTTCCTGAACCAGGAACGGGTGAACCCGTCCAAATATGAAGAAGGTTCATGGGTTTTGGACACAGGTGCCACGAACCACATGACAGGCTGCAAAGCTTCTCTGACGAATCTTGATGAGTCAGTACGAGGGGCTGTCAGATTTGGAGATGGATCCAAAGTCGAGATCTGCGGCATAGGTGCAGTAACCATCGTAGGCAGAAACCAGAATCACCGTGTTCTTTCTGAGGTGTACTACATTCCATCACTCAAGTGCAACATGGTGAGCCTTGGTCAACTGGAAGAAGGAGGATGTCGTGTCGAAATCGACAACGGCGTCATGGAAGTCCTAGAGCGACAACAAGCAGGAAGCAAGAGCCGAAGCGTGCTCATCAGGGCAGAACGCAGGAATCGGCTGTATGTGATGAAGGTGAAATTGACGTCACCAGTTTGTTTGCTGTCGAAAATGGATGACATGGCGTGGCTGTGGCACGCACGCTACGGGCATCTGAACTTCAGGGCACTCCGAGAGCTCGCTTCCAAGGAGTTGGTCAATGGCATGCCGGTGGTGGGAATATCGAGCAAGTATGCAATGGTTGTGCACTCTGGAAGCAACATCGAACTCCGTTCCCAAAGGCCTCAGCATATCGTGCAGCAAGATGCCTGGAGATGGTGCACGCAGATTTGTGTGGGCACGTTACACCACCAACACCGGGAGGGAAGCTGTTCTTCCTCCTCATTGTCGACGATCACAGCCGTTACATGTGGATCGAGCTCATGACCACGAAAGATGAAGCTTTATTACACTTCAAGAGATTCAAGGCAGCAGCTGAGCTCGAGTTAGGATGCAAGCTGAAAGCTTTCAGATCCGACCGAGGTGGTGAGTTCAACTCAAGGGCGTTTGTGTCGTTCTGTCAGGAGAGTGGCATAAAACACAACACCACGACGTCATACACGCCGCAACAAAATGGGGTTGTCGAGAGGCGTAATCAAACGGTTGTCGAGATGGCACGATGCTTACTCAAGAGCATGGGCGTCCCAGCTCGGTTCTGGGGAGAAGCAGTCAAGGTGGCAGTGTACCTGCTTAATCGTGCACCGACCAAGAGCCTCAGCGGTAAGACACCATATGAGGCTTGGTTTGGTAAGAAGCCAAGTGTAAAGCATCTCAGGACGTTTGGGTGTATGGCGTATGTCAAACGAGTTGGGCCTGGCATCAGCAAACTGTCAGATCGGTCGGTGCCGGGTGTGTTCCTTGGATATGAACACGGAACAAAGGGATATCGGATCTATGATCCTATCAAGGATAAACTGATGATCAGTCGTGATGTGATCTTTGATGAGAAGCTGGCTTGGAATTGGGAAGGGAAAGCAAGCAGGCCACACGATGATGCAGGTGCAAGTGCCGAGTCCGAGCCTGAAAGGTTTTCAGTTCAGTGTCTGGATGGCACTGTTCCCGATCCGACAACAGGACCAGATGCAGACGATGGACCATTTTCTGAACATGATGATGTGGAACCAACCTCGCCTGCAGCATCAATTCCATCCATGGGGAGTGAATCACCTCCAGTTACACCACCTCATCATCAGATCCATTAGGCAACTCCCCCGACAGGTGCCTCTGAAGATTCTGAAGGTGTGCCTCTGCGGTTCAGAACCATACCCAATCTGCTTGACACAACAGAGGAGGTGCAAGGGTTTGAATACAGTGGAGTTTGTCTGGTTGCAGCTGAAGAACCAAGGACAATAGAAGAAGCCCTTTCAGAAGAATGTTGGAGGAAGGCTATGGAAGTGGAGATGAAAGCCATTGAGGAAAATGGCACATGGGTTCCTTGTGATCTCCCACCCAAACATAAGGCCATCGGCCTCAAATGGGTATTTAAGGTGAAGAAGGACCCAGATGGGAAAATTGTCAAGCACAAGGCACGTTTAGTGGCCAAGGGTTATGCTCAGCGTCAGGGAGTAGATTTTGATGAAGTTTATGCTCCTGTTGCTAGAATTGAGACAGTAAGGGTGTTGCTTGCACTAGCAGCCAATGGAGGTTGGGAAGTCCATCATATGGACGTCAAGTCAGCATTTTTGAATGGAGATTTGACAGAAACAGTCTTTGTACAACAACCTCCAGGTTTCACCATCGGCAAGATTGACAAAGTGCTGAAGTTGAAAAAGGCCTTGTATGGTCTTAGACAAGCACCTCGAGCATGGAATGCAAAGCTTGACAAGGAATTACTTGCCCTCGGTTTTGTGAGGAGTAAGTTGGAGCATGCTGTTTATAAAAGGAACAACAGGAATTCTTTTCTACTTGTAGGAGTTTATGTTGATGATCTCATTATTTCTGGACCTTCAGTCAGTGATATCATGAAGTTCAAGGCAGAAATGAGAAGTAAGTTCAGCATGAGTGATTTGGGGCTTCTCAGCTACTACTTGGGGTTAGAAGTTAAGCAGAGAGGTGGTGCCATCACTTTGAGCCAAAGTGCATATGCTCTGAAAATTCTAGAGAATGCAAACATGAAAAATTGCAATTCATGTGATACTCCAATGGAGTGCAGGCTCAAACTCACCAAGTTGAAAGGAGAAGGTGCTGTTGATCCGACAGCCTATAGAAGTCTAATTGGCAGTTTGAGGTATATTGTGAATACAAGGCCAGACTTAGCCTATGCTGTCGGTGTAGTAAGCAAATATATGGAAGCTCCAGGTAAGGAGCATTGGCTTGCTGTTAAACGTATTCTAAGGTATCTGAAGGGAACCATAGGCTATGGTTGTGCATATACAAGAGGAGGAGAGTTGCAGCCTATGTTACTGGGTTACAGTGACAGTGATTATGCTGGTGATGTCGAGGACAGGAGAAGCACTTCAGGTGCTGTTTACTTCCTTGGGAGGAGCCTGGTAACTTGGTCGTCACAGAAGCAGAAAATTGTTGCCCTCTCATCTTGTGAAGCCGAGTACGTTGCGGCAGCAATCCGGTGCACCATGAGCGAAGTAAACACATTGATACTAAGTTTCATTTTCTTCGGGAGTGCATAGAAGATGGCAAGGTAGAGGTAGATCACATAGGGACAGCAGATCAATTGGCTAATATCTTTACCAAGTCGCTGGGAAGAGTCAAGTTCATAGAACTAAGGAGTGCTTTAGGAGTCGTAGATGTGCATCAAGTTTAGGTGGTGATTTGTTAGATAAATTGATGCAGATCAAATGTAATCCTCGTTCAGTTGGAGTCTAGGTTGAGTCGGTTAGGGATCAGGCGTAGTTGGAGTCGTGCCTGGCTACGACACGATCCGTAGTTGAGTCTGTCATGACCACGCCATGACGTGCCGGGCGCACGGGACAAGCGACGCAGTGAAACGGCGTTTGTACTCGTTACGACATGGCGTGGGATGAGGTTGTGATCCTCAGGTGTCCCCTATATATATGAATAAAGGACTCAACGGGCTGTCACGTTGGCAGTAGCAAATCATATCTTTCTCGCAAGTTTTACATCTATCTTAGCTCTAGCTCTCGCCGCAGTCTCGCCGCGGTCACCACGCCGCCGCCGGCGTTCGTGTTCTGGCCGATCAGCAGCGTCAAGATCTATCAACAACATCTAGGTAGCCTCCTCCTATCAATGGAGGATGCCGACGTCAAATTCCAGGTTGGTGGGGAGATGTTTGTTGCACACAGGCTGGTGCTTGCAGCACGGTCGCCGGTCTTCAAAGCAGAGCTTTATAGCTCGATGGAGGAAGGCATTGTCACCAATACCATACGCATAGATGACATGGAGGCACAAGTGTTCAAGGCCATGCTCAATTTTATATACACTGATTCGTGGCAAGAGATGGAGCAGGAAGACGAGTCTACAATGGCTCAGCATTTGCTTGTTGCAGCTGATAAGTATTGTATGCAAAGGTTAAAACTGATTTGTGAAGCTAGGCTGCAAAGCCACATCAATGCAGCATCTGTAGCAATTATCCTGGCGCTAGCGGAGAAGCATAACTGCATTGGTCTGAAGGAGGCATGCTTCAAGTTCCTTAGGTCTTCAACAGATCCGTTTGTGGTCACAGAAACCGAAGATTTTGAGTATTTAGCTCAGAGTTGCCCTAGCGGCATGGAGGAGCTAAATGCCATTTGCCTTGCCCGAGATCTAGAGATGGCAAAAATTTCACAAGGAATCAATGTTCCTACATCCTTAAATCAGTGTTGGGCTTGGTGTGAGCGTTGGTTACCCAAGGGGAAGAAATACCATTTGTGGGGGGTTACTGTTGTATGTTGGGCCATCTGGAAAGCTAGGAACAGATTGAAATTGCTTTGATGGGAAGAAGATCAATAATCCTATCGAGATCATTTTTCAGGCCTGTGCCCAAATGTGTTTTTGGACAGGTTTATATGCTAAAAGTGGACAGGGAAATGCTCATCAATAGAGTCAACATCATGCTTCGATAGCATGGGTATTGTTTGGAGACAACCATGTAATATAGTTCAATTTCAAGATGTATTGTAAGATGTGACGCAATTGTTAAATAGTTCTCTGAACCCCAAGTCATCTAGATGACCGCATAAGAAGTTCCGTTGCAACGCACGGGCATGTTTGCTAGTATGTATAAAGTGCTATATATATGTTCATATCCGAGCATATACGATACTTATTCCGTGCACCTCGACGATGACGACGACGGCACGCCGGGGGTTCTAGCTGGTGCTATTGCAGTGCAGGGGACCACATCACCACATGCTCCTCTGCTTCCTGATGAACTTCTCCGCCACTCTGTCGACGTCAACAGATGGCCTGGAGACCATGTTCAGGAACTGAACCTGCTCGATCTTGTCCACCTTGTGCACCGCCACCTCCCCGCCGCCGGCCGCCCTGCCGGCACCGGTTCCGGCACCGGTGGCCGGAGGAGGGCTCTTGTTGCTCCACCGGAACATCGTCTCCGATGATCCTTCTGCTTTATATACAGTGTATATAGTAGTACACCCGTGCACGAGCTAGCGCTTGGTGAGTTTGTTGTGAGCTTGGATGGTGCATGCAATTGACAACCGGTCGCGTTTAAATCTAAATATATAGCTTGACTAGAAGAGGAACTCTGCTCCCAGTATGAATTACATAAGGAATATGATCTGATATTGGCTTTGACAGAGGTTGCACTGAAGTGGTTGGGTAAGACAAACCCCATGCAGAAGAAGTTAAAACCCAATCTAGCTTGACTAGAAGTGGATCAGATTGCATGTTACTCCAGGTGTATTTTCTTCCATTGAAATGGATTTCTACTAGATCCATATCATTGATGGTATTGTTAAACATTTGCATTTCACCCAGATCACCTACTAGTTTGTTTCTATTTTCTTGGTTTCTGTATAGGTTGAAATCACCTGCTAGGATCTAGTTTTCAAAAGAGGAGGTGTCCAGGTTAAGTCACAAAGTGATGAAAGGAAGCTTTGCAGCAGAAGCAGATGGCCCATAAATATTGCTCAAATGAAAGGAGCTGTTGTCCAGGTTACTGGTGAGTTTGATAATATTGGCATAGGCACTGATCCGAAAGGTGTCACCAGTGTAGAGATTACCAATCCAAACAGTGAGGATCCCACCCGAAGCTCCAATGGATGGAGTAAAGATGAAACTGTCAAGTTGTGTTGGGCTGAAATTTTTCAGATATGAAAGCTCAAAGGTGCTTCTTTTGGTCTCCTGAAGGCAAAGCACTCTCAGTAATTTTCAATCTAATAGCAACCCACTTCTCTTGGGAATTCAAGCCTCTAACATTCCACACTAGGATTCTGTGAGCTCGACAGTAAGAGAAAAAGAGTTGAGTTTCGCCACCAAGAACCAAACATGCAAGTGAACAGAAAAGAAATGAAAATTGTGATGTACGAAGCAACCTTAGACAAAACAGGATCCTAGGAGCACAACAAAGAAAGATAAACATAGTAGACAATCCAACCCATCATAAAGATGATTAAGTCAAGGTTGCATACATGCCACTCCTTTGCATTTTGGATCTTATTGTGCCAGCACGCAGGTTGGACTTGGGGAACAACATACAAAGGTCCAGACTAAAGACATGCAACCTAGGACAGTCCAAAAGTTTTATTTTCATTATCTAAAAAAACCTTGTATGAATATTTCCCTTTACTTTAGAAGTAAGGAGGAGATTATACATGGATAGCCGAGAGGTCAACTCTATCTAATCTAAGTTCTATACATATATATAAAGTGCTATATATACGTTCATATCCGAGCATATACGATACTTATTGCGTGCATCTCGACGATGACAACGACGGCACGCTGGGGTTCTAGCTGGTGCTATTGCAGCGCAGGGGACCACATCACCACATGCTCCTCTGCTTCCTGATGAACTTCTCCGCCTCTCTGTCGACGTCAAAAGATGGCCTGGAGACCATGTTCAGGACCTGAACCTGCTCGATCTTGTCCACCTTGTGCACCGCCACCTCCCCGCCGCCGGCTGCCCTGCCGGCACCTGTTCCGGCACCGGCGGCCGGAGGAGGGCTCTTGTTGCTCCCCCGGAACATCGTCTCCGATGATCTTTCTGCTTTATATACAGTGTATATAGTAGTACACCCGTGCACGAGCTAGCGCTTGGTGAGTTTGTTGTGAGCTTGGATGGTGCATGCAATTGACAACCGGTCGCGTTTAAATATATCATACGGAGTACCCGCGAAAGATCTTCTTCACCTCTACTCTCCTTATCAAGAGAGGATCCACGTGTTAATTCTCAGGTTTCTGATCATTGCTTTAGATAAGCTACTCGTGGCCATACACGTCAGGTCAGTCAGTCAATCAGCAGTCTGACCTCAGAAGAAGACTGACGCTTGGATGCTTGTTGTATGTCCAGTCAAGAATGGCATGCAGGTTGCTTCAGCTGTAAGGGATCAAAGATGCGATTAAGCAACTTGGCTACCTTTGTTCAAAATAATGTAATTTTACAAATGACTTCATATATTTTATAGTGAATCGTCTATTGATAGTGATTCGGTATTATAAATACTAACATGTTTTTTTATATAAATCAGATCAATTTTAAGATGATCTGACTTTAGTAGGCAGTACTATACTAGAATTTGTTCCTTCTGGAATGAAGCGGGAAGGAGCAACCGTGTTGTCATGCCACTCGTTTCTTCGCTGCTAAGTGAAGTTCGCCGCAGCTGCGGCAGCATATTCGTTGGACTCCTGCTTTATTTGGCTTTGTGTAAAGGTCATATTTTCAGACGTGTAGCGTGTTGTGCGTTTCGTACTTGCACTGTACCGGGGACGTAGTATCTAGCAATCTTTTTGCACCACAGGCATATATTTCGTAGTGTTGCTTACGCGTGTCAGGGCTCAGGACATATCTATTGATCTCACTGAGAAGATGTCAGGGTGGCTACGTCATCAGCTAATTAACCTGATGACGATGATGGTGGTGATGGTACTAGATATTTAAGTAGTGATCAGAGCGAAAGAGCGTCACAGTTCCTCTGTAATCGATTGCACGTTGACGGGTAATTCTTGTGATGTTTTTATTCTAAGTGTCTGAAAAAGAAAAAAAACTGTTCCAGACTAAGGAAACCAAGGGGAAATATGGAAAGAATTGCACTGGAACCTGGCTTCAGTTGCAACTAACCTGGCTGTCATTTTTTCCCCAAAGTGTCCTCCCTTGGTCCTTAAATCACCATGTGAAAGTTCATAAACTAATTCACCCGTGCACGTGCTAACGCTTGGTGAGTTTGTTGTGAGCTTGGATATGGTGCATGCAATTGGCAACCGGTCACGTTTATATATATACTAGCAAATTTGCCCGTGCGTTACAACGGGATACAGGACACATGGTTTATTGCACGAGAATTTAAATAAGTTGTAGCTCAAATTTATATTTAACTAACGTGTCATATGTTTCAATTCGTCTTCAAATTGGTTGCGTTTTATCTTTCGATACGTCATGCATTTCATCAATTCCTCTTATGATTGAACCCTGCAGGACATGTTCATCCAACTTCAGACCGAATACCTCTTTTAATAATATAAATAAAACTTTGACATCCGATGCTATCTCTCATTTTGAAATAAAAAAGAAGAAAAAACATTGCTAGGCAGACTATACCGAACCTTATTAGAAAATAAAACAAGAAAACTTGCGGCATATGTACACAAACATAAAAATAATAAATCATTGAAGGAAGTTGTCTTATGGAATCCAGTGATTGTGAATTGTTTACTCCTACGTTCGCGGACAGCATTATTGTTGACACACACATTCCCAGCACATGATTAAGGCTAGAAGCCTTTAGATGGGCCCTACGTGTCATAAGGCCTGATTGTTTTTTTTTTAAAAAAAACATCTTCATCCTTTCACCTTCGGCAAATTCAATCTCCAGCATGACACATCCGTCGTCAGCGCTGTTCTGCGTCCCCGCTGTCTCCCTGCTTACTTTCCCGAGCGCCGGATCACCGAGGCCATCGCCATAGATCAGCTGCGCCGCGGCGGCGCCCCTGCTTCTGTTCTCCCCACAAGGGCTAACACAACGCTCGCGTCGTGTCCGTCGCTGTCGCTCGTCCGTGAGAGGCTTGCCGCCATCGCCCGTCCCCGTGAATCCGGCGCAGCCACTCAGCTTATCCTCTTCTACCATCTGCAGCGCGCGGGAGGCTGCCGCTGCCTTCCTCCAGAAGCCGAGGCTTTGCCAGCATTGCCCGTCCCCGTGAATCCGTCGCAGCCGCTCATCGTGTCCTCTTCTGCCGTCTGAAGTGGGAAGCCGCCGTCGCCGCCTTCCTCTAGGAGGAAGCCGCCCGTGCACGATTGAGCTCCCGTCCACCCCCAATCTACCGCTGTTTTTTCCCTGGCTAAGGCTAGGTCACAAGCTTGAGGTCCGGTTTGATGAGGCGGATTCATAGTTTGATCTCTACTTGAATTTGATTTCTGTCCACCGCCTTGCTCCCTTGATTTTTATCTCAATATATGTTTCGATCTGTCCATAGTTGTTTTGATTTAGTCTCAGGGGGTGTTTAGTTCCCTTCAAAATTTCAAATTTTTACGCTCTCTCCATTACATGAATCTTTAGACGCATGCATGGAATATTTAATGTAGGTAAAAAAAATAACTAATTACACAGTTTGGTTGTAAACCACGAGACGAATCTTTTGAGCCTAATTAGTCCATGATTGGACACTAATTGCCAAATACAAACGAAAGTGCTACAGTATTAAAATTCCAAATATTTTGGATCTAAACACCCCTCAGTTTCATTTGATTCGTACTATTGTTAATCTTAAATCTGGTACACAGTTGAGGTTGCTCAATTTGTGGCCGGTTTAGGTTGTATATATCATATTACGTGTATTGTACTCCTGAGTCAATTTGGGCTGTGGTGCTCGTGACAAAAGAAAAGGTAAAAATGGAAGTAGAACGTGGAAAAAGGACAAGGAAAAATAAAGGAACAAATCTTGGAAAAAAAGAAACTTAACCCATACGACATGGAACAACATAAGACCTTGGAAATAAAAAAATAGAAAAAAGATTAAGAAACTCTCTCTATATATATTAGAATCGGACTCGATATCATCGTTAGACGCGTGATATTCTAACATATATGAGCACAGACCTAATATGTTTTGGAATCAGACTCTATCTGTATCGCGCTAGGCAAGAGCTATTCTAACTCGTATGAACATGAGTTATATATATAAGTCCGGATATAAGAAACTTTCTATTATCCGGTAGTTAGAGAGAGACGAACAAAAAATAGATGAACGAAAAAACACCTGAAATTTTGCCTCTTTATTATTAGGGATGGATATATAGCTACCCGCAAATGATCTGCTTCACCTCTACAGCCTTTATTAAGAGAGAATCCACGTGTTCTTAGTTTCTGATCATTGCTTTAGGGCCTGTTTAGATGTCAAACTTTTTAGGGTAAAATTCTTGTAGCACTTTTCGTTGTTATTTAGTAAAATTTATCTAATCATGGACTAACTAGGCTCAAAAGATTCGTCTCGACATTTACAGACAAACTGTGCAATTAGTTATTTTTTATCTACATTTAATGCTCTATGTATACGTCCAAAGATTCGATGTGATGGGTACTGTGCAAATTTTTTTTTTTGCTCTTTTTGCCATCTAAATAGGCCCTTAGATAAGCTGCTTGTGGCCATACACGTCAGGTCAGTCAACAGTCAATCAGCAGTCTGACCTCAGATGACTTCCGCTTGGGTGCTCGTTGTATATGTCTGGTAAAGAATGGCAAAGCTAGATCTAAGTATTTTTTTATATTTTAATAGGAAAGAAAGAAAAACTAGCTTTTGATTAAGAGTTAGCCTCATTACATATATTTTAAGATCATGTGTGAGTGGCTCATGTGGGCTATCCACGTTAGAGCAAGTATAACAGCAGGCTATAAACTGGCTAAATGTTGAGGAGGAGGAGAGAGGAGACAGAAGAAGCGGGTTGTAAGCTTACAGCTGACTTAGAGACACAAGAACCAAAAAAAACTCTGTGAGAGAGACAAGCGGACCATGTATTAATAGTGAAAAACTAACTACTATATGAGTGGATTGAGAGAAGACCACAAACAAATCTCAGAGCTAGCGACCAGCTGTATTATTAATCTTGCTCTTATGAGCTATATGCTAAAAGTTAGCATTATTAAAGAAGTTGACTAGAACTAGCAACTAACTCGTACCATTCGGATGCCCTAAAGGATGAAATAGGGTATCTCACACATGCGATTCAAGCAACTTGGCTACCTTTGTCCAAAACAGTGTAATTCCTAGTTCTACCTTTAATCAAATTACAGTGAATCGTCTATTCATAGTGATTCGGTGTTATAAATATTAACACGTTTTTTATATAAAAATCAGATCAGATAGTCTAACTTTAGTAGGCAGTGGAATTGATCCTTTTGGAACGAAGCGGGAAGGAGCGAGCAACCGTGTTGTCATCCCACTCGCTGCTAAGTGAAGTTCGCCGCAGCTGTGGCGGCATATTCGTTGGACTCGTGCTTTATTTGGCTATGTGTAAAGGTCATATTTTCAGACGTGTAGCGTCTTGCGCGTTTCGTACTTATACTGTACCGGGGATGTAAATCTAGCAAAATCTTTTTGCACCACGGGTATATATATATATATATATATATATATATATATATATATATATATATATATATATATATATATATATATATATATACACGCGTGTCAGGGCTCAGGACATATCCATCGATCTCACTGAGAAGATGTCAGGGTGGCTACGTCATCAGCTAATTAACCTGATGACGATGGAGGTGATCGTACTAGATATTTAAGTGGTGATCAGAGCGAAAGAGCGTCACAGCTCCTCTGTAATCGATTGCACGTTGACTGGTAATTCTTGTTATGTTTTTATTCTAAGTGTCTTGAAAGAGAAAAAAACTGTTCCAGACTAAGGAAACCAAGGGGAAATATGGAAAGAATTGCACTGGAACCTGGCTTCAGTTGCAACTAACCTGGCTGTCATTTTTATCCCAAAGTGTCCCTTGGTCCTTAAATCACCATGTGAAAGTTCATAAACTAACTCACTGCATGCACGCTGCACTAGATTAATAACAAGAGAGGAATCTATGCCCCCGAATTAGTTTCGTAGTGGAATCTGATGATTAGACAAAATAGTTAGCACGATCAATAACACATCATCTCGACTGATTGCAGCAAGCTGTCCACGAATTTCCATACGGCATTAGTAAAGAACGGATCTTCGGTTTTTACCATTAGTCATGGCCAGACTTGGACCTTTAGTCACGGCCAGACTTGGCCCTGGACTAAAGGGAGCATTAGTCCCGGATGGAGCCACCAACTAGGACTAAAGTACCTAGCCCAATGGCTAGCGCTGCAGGCTTTGCAGGAGGGGACTTTAGTCCCAGTTGGAGCCACCACCCGACTATAGGTGGGCCGCAATTTCATGACCTGCCAAAAATTCCCTTTAGTCCCGGTTGGAACCACCACCCGGGACTAAAGGTCCTTGGTGTTTATATACTGCCTCGCCTTCTTCTTCTCCTCCATCACTCGATCTGCTTTCTCCGCTCGAGCCACCGCGCCTCTTCGCCGTCCCCCACACTGTCCGTCGTCATCCCCGTGTTTAGCCGGCCTCGCCTCGTCATTCCGCGGCCATCCACGCCACGCCCCTTGCCCCGACCATGCGTGTGGCCGCACTGCCGTCGTCCCCGGACCCACGCGCGCGTGCCACGCCAATATCCGGCACCCCCATCTCATCTCTGGCCTGGCTCCCGCCTACTCCGTGCCTCCATCCATGTGCGACGCCTTGCGCCCTGCGCATCCTACTGCCCGTCCTCTGATGACGAGATCTCTGTCGTCGGGCCTTCTCGTCATCGCGCGCACCGCCCTGCCATCCATACTGCGTTGTACCTGCTGGCCCCGCCATCATTGTCCTCGTCTAGCACGTGCCCTGGCCGGCCTTGCCCCACCATCCCTTTCACCGGACATACTGCACTGCCTTTTGCCGTCAGTGTGAGTCCTCTGCATCATTACTGTGTGCGCTCGTGTGTGGGATGTGTGTGTGCAGTGTTCTCTGTGTGTGTGATGTCTGTGTGCCGTGTACACACGTGTGTGAGTTCATTGACACTTTTATGAAGCTATCAAGCTTGAGGGCAGTCCTCTGGCTCCTCCTCAAGAATCTGTCATCAAGCTGCTCCTTGACCTTGACAGCCCTCCTCTTGCGTGGAGTGAACTAGTGCTACTTATTGAAGGGGAGCGGGATATATGTCATGTGGGGCCACTCCTATAGTTCCATGAACAAGAAAACTAACATGATCGGCCATTGTTAGTTGAAAAGGAAAGAGATCGGCTTAATCGGTTGATTTGTTAGATTGGGGAAAATCTTGGAGAATTGTTGTCTTTGTAACAGAACCGACCAAATTATAAGAGCACAAGTACGAAAACAAGCACCGAAGCGCTCAAATTTTCAAACTTGAGCCCATATAATCCCGGTAGTCAATCGAAATCACGAAGGATTTCAAACCAAACTGCTTACAACCAGGATCACATCATTCAACATACACATCATACGTTACATTTCACCAGTAGTTCCGAAATAAGTTTACACCACGGAGTAGCAAATATTACAAACCAAGTTTGAAAGTAGCGGAAGCATAACACACACATTAGTTACTTAAATACTGCCAGTTTGGATGATCAACATCCCGCAAAAGCATGAGGAAAGTACATAAAGACGATCACGCCCTTGTGATCTAGTCATCATCACCCGCAGGGTGGAGACACGTCTTGCAGAATCCCTGATAAAGCATGTCATCTGCAACAGGAGGGAATAAACCCTGAGTACTGGAATGTACTCAGCTAGACTTACCCGTCAAAAACCAGAAATAAAATGACACCAAGGATTATGCAAGGCTTACACAAGAGGCTAGCTGACACTACATTTTGCATAAAGGCATAAGTAGTTGAAACTCTTATAACCTGTACTAGCAGTTATTTTTAGCATTTACCTGTCATCTATCTTAGCACCTGTACTAAACATGCACTTGATTATCATCAAACAATTATTCATATTATTTCCATAGCAGGTATAGATTGTGGCAACATTGTATCATTCACTTAACCATCTGTTTATTTAATGAGATCTACGTTGCCGCTGCTCAAGTCAAGTGCTCACTAACCGGGAGCGACGGCGATTCGAATCGAATTCCTATCCAGCTGGAGGGGTATTTCTAACACTCACCGCGCAGGCCCCTGCCAGGGTCGCACAAGCCACCTTTCGTATGATTCAGGAATCGCGGGTCCGAATGATGTCGCGACCCCAAGGGCGACACTCTGCCAGGTGATAGGGACTCTAACCCCCCCTTGGTCTCACGCCAATGTCCCCAAGCACATCCTTTCTCTCCTCCAAGAAGCAACCTACCATTCGATTCCCGGCCTGAATCACATTACTCGGCTTCGCGGTCGGAACGACTTATCCGGCCAACTAAGTGTTAGACTGCGTTCAACATGACTCAAGGACGTACAGCGAATCGGTCCTTAAACGACTCAGACGGGCATGGCTCCACACCCAAGACGTGAAGTGTCTTGCGGCTGTACCATCGAACTCCCGCCCGGTCTCAATTTCATTTTAAAGCATGGTTCCATCACGATAGCCATAAGCCACTCGCGACCCATTCCTATATCTCGCGGATGACCGGAAATCACCCGACTTCTACCGTACTAAGCAGGGCTAAGCATTGACACGTGCCTAAACCTAATATAGGATTTAAGTACAATATCGGGACAAGGACAGGTATAATGCAACAGTTGTTTTCATACAACTCCTACTACTTAATGCAGTAAACAATTAAAAGTACTCAAGATATATTTATAAAACAATGGGTTCAGCATGCACCGGGGCTTGCCTTTGAGAAAGGTTGCAGGCCTGTGGTCTGGGCACTCCGGAAGGTCTTATTCGGAAGCTTCTCCGCCGGTGGGTTCCTCTGCTGGTTCCGGCGGATTCTGAATCTCCTCCGGTGTCGTTTGTTCGAATTCGAGGAGTGTCACCCCCTCCGGAACACCTATTGCATGAGTGCATAATAAATCTCATGAATGCATAGGGAAAGATGCAGTATGCTCGGAATGGATGCATTACAACAATTTTAAAGCCTTATTCAAATCACTTCAAAAGAGTAGGTGCAAATTTCCTCTCCGGTAGAGAAGTACTCACCTAATCTACTTAACCTAAGATAAAGCTGCTCGTCCTCAGTTAAGGCCCTAACACCTAACAATTACAAAAGTAACATTTCTTAGGATATCATACCACAACAAATCAGCAACTACCACAGTAAATCATCCTGGACAGCAGCTACTCGTTTTTATCATAACTAGAGATTTCCAAATTCAAACGATGTGATCTAAGACAATCTGGAAAGCCTAAGAAATGCTCTACAATTCATTTTCAGACCTCAACTCCAAACTCCTAAGTTTTCCATGTCAAATTTCACAAGTCCCAGAATCTGTCCTCTCAAAACAGAGAGTAGCAGATTCTGAACTGCCACTTAAAACAACAGTAACTCTCAAACTACTAAGCCAAATGTTCCCAAATTTTGACACAAGCTAGTTTATCAAGTTTACTGTAACTTTGGTATTTACAAGTTTTCCAGCAACCAATTTTATCAAAGGTCAAACTTAGAAATACTACCAGCTGTCCAGAAAACCTAAAATTACAAAGGTTAAATATTTGTTGATGTGACCAAAGTCCCCTAAAACCAAACTAATGTTACCAAAAGTTCACATGAGGTACAAAAACACCAGAAAGTAAGGTGTGACCAACTAGAACATTTATTTAACCCCATTTCTTAATTTACTTAATTAATTAGGTGGAATTTTAAACATATATGTAAACTGCTCCTAAAATTCTACAAAAATTACAGAGGGCTCTCTGACCCAAAAAGAGACCACTGTAGAAATTTGAACAAATTTTATTAACAGAAACTCCCTAAACAAAACTCACAAGTCCAAAAGGCTGATTTTTGTATAATTAATACATCACCTTGAAAAGTATCAAACAACAGATTTCATATTTTTCTTAGATACTCTAGGGTACCAAGACATTCTCCAAAAAGTTACAAGAACATTGCACATGTAGAAAAATTACAAAAATTCATTCAATTATTTCCTAGAATAACATGATAGCCTTATAACTTGAAAATTACTTAAGCACTGATGCCCAAATTTTTACCAGAGCTAGGGCTAGCATAGAGTAACCTACCCACCAAATTTCATGATTTATGGAACACTACAGATCAAGTTATAAATTTAACAAATTTGCATGCATTCCAAAACACATTTAAAGGATCTATTAAATTCTTATAGAATTTAAACATCTCATGCCAGATTCATATTTTTCTAAAATACTACACATCATGTAGATCCTAACAAAATTTATCTCATGATTTTTGGATCAGCAAAACCCTAGATCTACATTTTTCAAACCACTACAAAAACCTGTGACAAAATAATAAAAAACGAATTTCATCTCGGATGAACTGGGCCGGCCCGGAAAACGCGGCCCACAACACTCGCGCGCGCGGCCCGCTCAGCACCCCGCCCGCGCGCGACACTGACGGGCGGGCCCCCGCGGTCAGTGACCGGAGACAGGGGAGGCGGCGACCCGCGAGCTCCGACGAGCTCGAGCTCGCCGGAGAAGGGCTCGCTCGGCCAATCAAGCACTGCCTCGTGCTCTCCGTCACACGGTGCGTCGATTGGTGCCCGCAGAAGGGATGGGGATGGGGCGGAAGGGGCTTGCCACCGCGAGCGGCGGCCGGTGAGGTCCGGTGGCGGCGCACCGTCGCCGGTGAGGGTGTACGGTGCTGGCTAGGCTCGGTACGAGCTTCACCGAAGCTAGGCGGAGCTATTTAGATAGGAAGGGAGGATGGAGAGAGACCCGAGGTACCCCGGCCACGGTGAGGTTCCATGGCGGGCTCCGGCGACCTCTCGGAAACGGGGAAGGGAGCAATGTGGCTCACCTCGAGTCCAATCACGGCCGTCGGTGGGTCGAGGAGATGGAGGGCGGTGAGGCGGAGGAAATGGCGAGGTCTAGCGGCCGGTGATGCAGTGTAGCTCGCGCTCGAGCTCGCCGGAGAGGAGCGGCAATGGCGGCTCGGTTTCGGCGTTTTGCAACTGGAAGAGAGGGCGGAGGAAGTGGAGGCCGGCTCGCGCGTCGTGGCGGTCTTGAAGGCGTCGCGGCCTGGCCGGTGGGGCCAGGGCCGGCGTACGGGCGCCACCGCGCCTCCACGCGTCGGCGCGGCTCTGTGGCCGGTCGGCCACCTCACTCTGAAGACTGAATCGCGATGACGGTGCCTCCATCAGTGACTGACAGCGAAACTTTGGGGTTGATTAACTTCTAATCCAGCTCGTTTCAGTGGAAACTCCAATTAACAAAGTTGTAGACCTATGTAAGCTCTACAAGTTTGTAACAGGCCTCCAGAGCTGATTCGGTTTGGTTAGTGAGATACAGGGACATCAAGTAGTGCTCAGTGAAACTGAAACCGGTTTTCAGTTAACGATGCCGACTGAAAACCTAATTTCATAACACGATATCTCTTGAACCATTGAGAACCAGGCTTAGGTGATATTGGCAATGTTGTAGAGCTACATGAGGACTACAAGTTTGTCAATATGAGTGAAAGCTGGTTTGGCCTGGTTTGCAAACTACAAGCTCCTAAAGTAGGCATCAGTAAAACTGGAGGTCAGGTTCCAGACTTAGAAAAATTCTAAGTCTTGGAGCTACTTCTCTAGCTGACTTGTGGGCCACTTTTGAGCATGTTATGGTCAATTTCATGAGATGGTCATATTGAGACTTTTGTTCCCCATAAAATTCTTTACAACTTTGCTTAAGGGTGCTCTTCCATGCAAGGTCTCTAAGTTAGACTTTTTAATTGGTCAAACTAGAACCTCCTAGGGTCAAATGGTGGTCAAACCTCTCTTGGAGGGCAATTTTGTAATTTTGGTCAACATGAACCTTGCTCCAAATGTTACCCTAAGTATGATTAAGGTGTTGTAGGTCATGATTGGCTACCTTACCTTTTTGTTACACCAACTATCAATTACTCATGACATAAACCAAACAAACCCTAAACAATCACACGAGTTGCAATACATAAAATAGTAACCATGGATTATGCATGCTTATGCTTATGCAATGTAATGCAATTAAGGACTTAAACACTTGAGGTGTTACAGTCTTGATGCCTATGTAAACCACATCACAATCTTCTGAGTGAACTAATTAATGAATTAAGCTCCCTACTATCTCATTTCCTCTACCTATCCATCTACTCTACAACATATATTGGGGGCAGCGAGGCCCTAAGCTGCCAACTAGACGAACACTATTACCACTTGCGCAGCCTTAGCCTTCCACCCTGATCCCTTTGTCGGATCGTAACACATCTTTTAGATTAGGAAAGAAAATTAATAGAATCCACATTTGAATCAATCCATTGACCTGATTTGCAAATCCTAGATCTATTCCATTTTCGACTTAATGTAGCCAGAAGGACTGGAAAAGCGAGAAAATAGAAACAAATGGGGATGAGTGGACACCTAACCTTATCATTCATCATCTTCGACCACTATTGCCGAGCGCTAATGGAGGAGATGGCACAACGGACCTTAGAAAGTTGAAAGGATGTGGCGTGAAAGAGTAGGGGGTGGCGGCTGCAGTGGATGTATAGGATGGAGAGGGTGTCGAGTGATGGAGGGGAAGAAGAAGACGAGGCGGTATATAAACACCAAGGACCTTTAGTCCCGCATGGTGGTTCCAACCGGGACTAAAGGGAATTTTTAGCGGGTCATGAAATTGCGGCCCACCTATAGTTGCGGGTGGTGGCTCCAACTAGGACTAAAGTCCCCTCCTGCAAAGCCTGCAGTGCTAGCCGTTGGGCCGGGGACTTTAGTCCCGGTTGGTGGCTCCATCTGGGACTAATGATCCCTTTAGTCTAGGGTGGTGATAATGCTTTACTGGGCTATTGGGCTTTCCCTTATGATGAACAATAGGTTGATTGGAATTGGAATGTAATGGCCCACATATTGTGAAATGATTTTGGGCCTCAACTTTAATTTTCTGGACATATGTAGAAAGCCCAAGTTGGCTACAACAATGGCTTGCCCCATAAAGAAACTGGTGGTATATGTTTATTAGGAAGCAATAACAACTAAACTATTATTTTTCTAAGTATTCACACTACGTACGATACACAAATGTAAGGATTTTGTGTTCAAACTTTGATCCTCAAATAGAAGAATTCTAAGCCAAGCAATGCCTAATATTGGCCCAAACCATCAAAACATTTTATGAAAATATTATTCTCAACTAGACGTATTACTAAAACAAGCCCAACACTATGCATATATACATCATTACTTGTTTTGCAAGTTTGATAAACTAGGTGCACTTGATGAACTATCAAGTAATCCTAGGTAATGCCCGCACTGACTTTATTGGTTTCATGTACATGGAGATTACTGTGAGATTTTTCAAGATATTCATGATTTTTTTAATTCTCGTAAGAGGTGTTTGGCTTCTCATGAGATCTTGAAGAGGTTTGTATTTTCTCTTCAATTCCTTCAACCTTCTTTTTTTTTACTTGGTCATCGTTCACTTTAGTTGAATGAGGTTCGGTTAAGTTCAATTAAATCTAACTAATAGAGGTACCTGCGGAGATGAGCAGTGCAGTCGGCCCTGCTGGTCCCTCACTGACGCGGGCGACGACTGGTGGGCGCTAGGCTGGTGGCGCCGAGAGCAAGATCTGGTTGAGTAGGGCGGTGGCACGCATGTACTCGCCCTTGAGCCTTCCGTTCTCCATTAGCAGGCGCTGGTTCTCGGCCGGTAGCTCGGCAGGCACCATTGTGCCACTGCACGTGAAACAACACTTTTTCAGTATGGCCTGGCGGAGCGACACGTTCTCGGCCATCAGTGCAGCGTTGTTCCGCTGAGCTACCTTGCTGTTCTGCACCACAACCTTCGCTTGCAAGAATTTAAAAAAGAAATTGTAACTGTCGATTCTTTGGCTCTTTGAACCACTAGCTGTACACTTGATCATGCATGCATAGAACGAAAACAAGATGCGTGTTATTGTGGCATTTGAGAGCGCTGGTTCTGGAACCAGTACTGCACCTGCCTGGCCTCCATGCTGATCTTTGCACCGAGCGTGCCCCGTGTCGGCTTATCTAGGAGGTCATTCTGTTGGTATGCACTGCACAACACAAGACAGATATAAAGAGCTGAGCACTCAAGCACTGCAGAAGACAGATATGAAGAGCCCAGAACTAAAGGATCTCTAGTCCTGAGTGGTGGTTCAAACCGGGACTAAATGTGTCCTTTAGTAGGGTTGTGGCTCCACCTGGGACTAAAGGTCTCCGGTGTTTATATACCACCTCACCATCTTCCTCTCCTCCATCACTCCATCTGCTTTCTCCGCCCAAGCCACTGCACCGCGCCTCTTCATCAACCCCCACAACATCCATCATTGTCCCCGTGTCCAACCGGCCTCGCCTCGTCACGCCGCGGCCCCCTAACCCAAACGTGCGTGCAGCCGCGCCGCCGTCATCCCTGGCCCCATGTGCGCGCGTGCCACGCCAACCTCTGGCCGTGCCTCGTCTCTGGCCTGGCCCGCGCCGACTCCACGCCTTAGTCCGCGTGCGGCGCCCTATTTGGCTAGCTGCCTATCTCCATGTCCACTGTCCGATAAGATCTCCGCCGTTGGCTCGGCCTATCTGCGCATGCACCGCCCCGCCATATGAACTGCGCCACCAGCCTATAGTACTCGTACTTGCCGGCCCCACCGCCGTCATCCTCATCCAGCTCGTGCCCCAGCCGGCCTCGCCCTGCCGTCCCCTTTACCGATCATACTAGGGCACCCCTTGCCGTCGGTGCGCGCGCGTGTGTGGGATGTGTGTGTGCAGTGTTCTATGTGTGTTGTGTACACATGTGTGTGAGAGTATTGACACTTTTTCGAAACCATGAAGCTTGAGGGCAGTCCTCTTGCTCCTTAGGAATCTGTCATCAAGCTGTTCCTTGACCTTGATAGCCCTCCTCTTGCGTGGAATGAAATTGTCTGGGGATATTTCCATCACATCCACATCTGCAGCAGCATTCAGATCCGGGATAGGCTCCTTGATCTGAGGTGGAAGCAGGAAAGCAAGATGAGACAACTAGCATGGATCACTGACACTAGTGCTACTTATGGAAAGGGGAGAGGGATATATGTCATGTGGGGCCACTCCTATAGTTGCAGGGACAAGAAAACTGACACATCGGCCATTGTTAGTTGGAAAGGAAAGATATCAACTTAACCGATTGATTTGCTACATCGGGGAAAATCTAGGAGAATTGTTGGCTTGATGCCTATGTAAACCACCTCACAATCTTCCGAGGGAATTAAGTAATGAATTAAGTCCCCTCCTATCTCTCTTCCTCTACCTATCCTTCTACTCTACAACATATATTGGGGGCAGTGAGGCCCTAAGCCTCGGCAACCAGACGAACACCACTACCACTTGCATAGCCTTAGCCCTCCACCCCTAATACCTTTGTCGAATCGTAACACACCTTTTAGATTAGGAAAGAAAAGTAATAGAATCTAGATCTGAATCGATCCATTGACCTAATTCGCAAAACCTAGATCTATTCCATTTTCAACTTGATGTACGGGGCTAGAAGGACTGGAAAAGTGAGAAAATAGAACAAATGGGGATGAGTGGACACCTAACCTTATCATTCATCATCTTGGACCACTATTGCCGAGCGCTAATGGAGGAGATGACACAACGGACCTTAGAAAGTTGTAAGGATGTGGCATCAAAGAGTAGAGTTATGGCGGTGGGGGCTGCAGTGGATGTATAGGAGGGGGATGGTGTTAGGGAGTGATGCTAGGGTATACATATGTGGTGTGGTGTGGTGATAGTACTTTAGTGGGCTATTGGGCTTTGCCTTATGATGAACATTAGGTTCATTTGAATGTAATGGCCCACATCTTGTGAAATGATTTTGGACCTCAACTTCAATTTTCTGGACATAAGTAGAAAGCCCAAGTTGACTACAACAATGGCTTGCCCCATAAAGGAACTAGTATATGTTTATTAGGAAGCAATAACAACTAACCTATTATTTTTCTAAGTATTCACACTATGTACCATCCACAAATGTAAGGATTTTGTGTTCAAACTTGATCCTCAAACACAAGAATTCTAAGCCAAGCATTGCCTAATATTGGCCCACACCGGCAAAACATTTTGTGAAAATGTTATTCTCAACTATAAGTGACGTATTACTAAAAAAACAACATGAACCCATGCATATATAAATCATTACTTGTTTTGCAAGAAGTGATAGATAAACTAGGTGCACTTGATGAACTATCAAGTAATCCTAAGTAATACCCACACCGACTTTATTGGTTTCATGTACAGAGAGATTACTGTGAGGTTTTTCAAGATATTCATGATTTTTTTAATTCTCAAAAGAGGTCTTTAGCTTCTCATAAGATCTTGAAGATGTTTGTATTTTCTCTTCAATTCCTTCAACCTTCTTTTTTTTGAACTTGGTCATCATTCACTTTGGTTGAATGAGGTTCGGTTAAGTCCAATTAAATCTAACTAATAGAGGTACCTGCAGAGACGAGTGGCGCGGTCAGCCCCGCTGGCCCCCTCGCCGATGCGGGCGATGACTGGTGGGTGCTTGGCTAGGGGCGCCGAGAGCAAGATCTGGTTAGCATGGCGGTGGCGTGCATGTACTCACCCCTGAGCCTCCCGTTCTCCATCACTAGGCGCCGATTCTCGGCCAGCAGCTCAGCGGGCACCGTCGCACGTGAATCAAGACTTTTGTGTATGGCATAGCAGAGCGACATGTTCTCGGCCATCAGTGCAGCGTTGTCCCGTTGAGCCGCCTTGCTGTTTTGCACCACAGCCTTCGTCCGTAGTTCTTTGGCTCTTTGCACCACTAGCTGTACATTTGATCATGCATGCATGGAACAAAACAAGATGTGTGTTATTGTGACCTGCATCTGGGAGCGTTGGTTTCGGAACCAGTACTGCACCTGCCTGGCCTCCAGGCCAATCTTTGCGCCGAGCACGCGCCGTGTTGGCTCATTTGGGTGGTCATTTTGTTGGTATGCACTGCACACATCACAAGACAGATATAAAGAGCCAAGCACACTCAAGCACTTCACTGCACCGCACAAGACGGATATAAAGAGCCCAGGACTAAAGGATATCTGGTCCCAAGTGGTGGTTCAAACTGGGACTAAAGGTGTCATTTAGTCCCAGGTCGTGGCTCTACCCGGGACTCAAGGTCTCCGGCGTTATACACGGCCTCCTCTTCTTCCTCCCCTCCATCACTTGATTTGCTTTCTCCGCCCAAGCCACCGCGCCACACTGCGCCTCTTCGCCATCCCCCCACAACGTCCGTCATTTGTCCGCCCACCTAGCCGGCCTCGTCTTGTCACGCTGCTGCCATCCACGCCACGCCCCCTGCCCCGACCGTGCATACGGCTGCGCCACAGTCGTTCTCGGCCCTACCCATGCGCGTGCCACGCCAATCTCCAGCACCCACCTCGTCTCTAGCCTGGCTCGTGCCTACTCCACGCCTCCGTCCACGCACGGCGCCCTGCGTGGCTAGCTACCTATCTCCAAGTCTGTCATCCGACAAGATCTCCATCGTCGACCTGGCCTGTCCACGCGCGCACTGCCCTGCCGTCTGTACTGTGCTACCGGCCTGTAGTACACAGACTCGCCGGCCCTGCCATCGTCCTCCTCGTTCAGCACGTGCCCTAGCCAAACTCGCCCTGCCGACCCCTTCACCGGTCGTACTGTGCCGACCCTGTCGGTGTGAGTTCTTTGCATCAGTACATGTGTGTGCGCGTGTGTGCAGTGTTCTGTGTGTGTCGTGTACACATGTGTGTGAGTGTATTGACACTTTTTTGAAACCATGAAGCTTGAGGTCAGTCCTCTCATGTGCAATGTTTGCACACACAAGGACAAAGAGAATACTGTCTATGACTTGACGGCAAACCAGCCGCACCCACCTCACACTTGATCTCCTTTTCCACAAGCACATGCTCCTGATACTTCATTTCCTCCTTCACTGGCGCATCATCCTCGCACTTCATTTCCTGTTCCACCAGGGCAGCCTGCTCACACTTCATCTTCTTTAAAGCTGGCTCGATGCTTCATTTTGTATTCCATCACTGTGTACTCACGCTTTGCTGGCACGATGCCCAATGTGCACACCCTACTACTTGTATGCGCCCCATCGAGTAACTTACTCTCGCTTCTTTTGTTTTCAGCTTATTCAGAACCTTGTCGGATGAATCGTCATCATCTGACACTTCCACTACATACATCTCTTCCTCAACGTTGACATCTGTTGCAGGGGTCTCCTGCTTGATGGGGCTCTGGATACCTGGTTGACTACCTGTTGCAGCTGCTTGTGTGCCTTGGCTTGTGTCGAGAGACTTGGATGCCATCATGGGTTTCGCTTCCTCGGCGGACATGGGAATGGTGCACTGATCATGAACCAACCAACATTGTTATTGTGACATATTTGTGAAGATAGTCCCTCTGCTAGAACAACATTAATTATGCAAATTTTTTTGATGAGCTACCATGTTTGCAAAATGTTGTTCTAGTGGTAGATGTACATTTTTGTGCATAAACTAATACTAATCAAATTAGGAAAGAAACATTTCAAAAGAATGATTCAGGATAACATAGTTAATTTCCCACAACAGGTTTCTAAGTTAGCTTTGACTATCAACGTAGATAACAAGGGCACTGCTATAGCGTGCGAGTGTAGGATTTGCATGTTCGGTGCACACACCTCTGCACATTAGTTTTTAGTGGCAAAACACACGCACGCACGCACGCTCTCTCTCTCTCTCTCTCCCTCTTCTCCCCCAACTTCGGCGACCTCACCCTCGCCATCGCCACTGCCCTACCGCGGCGCGCTAGGGTTTCGCCAGAGCCACCTTCGTCCCCTCCCCACCACTGCGCCGCCACCATGGCCGGAGCTCCCCCGCCCTAACCTAGCCTGATCGCCCTTACCGCTGCCAGCTCCCCTAAACCGCCCATCAATGATCCCCACTGCCTGGCCTGCCTACCTCCCCTCGGTCGACCATTCTATAGCCCACCAGAGTTGGGGAAGATAAGGGAAGAGCTCTACGAAACCCTAGAAAGCAGATCCTGGAGGAGGAGAGAGAGGAGGAGGCCTACCTGGCGCAGATCTGCCACCGCCGCCACTGCCACCGGATCTGTCGGATCTGCTGCAGCCACCACTGGATCCGCCGGATCCACCATGGCCGCGCACGGGGAGGCGGTGGGGCGCGGGCATGTGGAGGGTGCTTGCCGGTGAGGTGCTCGCCGGAGAGAGAGAGAGAGAGAGAGAGAGAGAGAGAGAGAGAGAGAGAGAGAGAGAAGGAGAGGTGTGCTGGTGCATGGTGGGTTGTGTGGGCAGCGGGCGGGGTGTGCCGGCTGTAGCCTCATATCCTGAGCGTTTTTTTAGCATTTCCATAAAAATCAAATGTAGGGGCATGGCAATTAAATTCCTATAGGTAATTGAGCACCTAAGCCAAATGAAGCCTTACCAAGATTAATTATTTGCCCACAGGCCATCAGATATGATGTATTGCAACACGTTATTTACCAATAACTAGTTTGACTCTTATCAATTCTAGAACAGTTGATTATAAAAGATACATTAGTCTTTTTTTTGAGGGATAAAAGCAAAAAGATACATTAGTCGATTAACATCTCTTCACTAGTTCTACTTTTGTACAAACAGTGGGGAAATTCCCCTCCTTTTCTTTTTGCTTTTATTAATAAGGGTAAAAGGGATTACAGGTGCACGAGTGGTGCAAAGGAAGGAGCTTACATAGCTCAAAAAGAAAAAGCAAGAAACCGTTAAGGTAGATTCTCCTTCTAAATTCTTAATTGTTCTTCTATGCTGGGCTTGGACATAGTGCAAACCAATCCAATTTCATCCTTGAAAAGTACTTGCCAGCTGAGAAGGTTGCAGGGCTTACTGTCAAAAAGTAACCATTTCTCATAACCTAGATGATCCAGCATGCCGTGATTACAATCTCTCTGAAAATACTACTACCAAAATCTGCTATCGCTTGGATGACCATAACTAGAGGGGAAAGTTCAGGTTCCATTGGATTCCAAGATAGTTCCAACAAGCACAGCTAAAGGGGCATTCAAAGAAAATATGGATGCTTGTTTCTTCAGTGCCCAAGCTGCAAATAGCACAATTGTAATCTTCTAGAGCCATGTTCTTTCTTCTGAGTAGATTTCTTGTGTTGAGCCTATCTTTGAGTAAGAGCCAAAAGAAGAACTGATGTTTTCCAAGGTTGCTTGAAGACCATAGCCAAGAAAAAGAGAGGAGAAGCTTCCTGAGTACCTTGCAATAGACAATAAGTTTTCCTAACACTAAACATTTTAGAGTTCCAGGTGTATGTCCATTTGTCATTGATGTTCAAGTCCCAATTCCTTTCCTCTAGGAGCTCCATCAGTGAGATGAGTTGATTGGAGGCCTGAACTGAAAGAGGTAAAGAGAAGATTTTGTTGATTTCTCCATTTAGAAAGTGCCTTATTGATCCCTTACTTTTCCTAGCTAGAAAAAGAATGATGCTGAGGAAATCTATCTTTAATGCAGGGCTCAATCCAATTGTCATGCCATAGAAGGAATGAATTGCCAGAGCTAGGGGAGCAGCTGGCCAAGGATCTGAACTCCATTTGCAGCTTGAGAATGTCCTTCCACCAGAAAGAAACCTGCTGGGTTCTTTGCATGAGGTGGCAAATTGTTGTTGGAGTAAATAGTTGTCCATGTTAGGCTAACCCAGGGGGTGTTTGCATGATTATAAAATTTTTCCAGAAACTTGGGAAGCATGGCCTTATTCTGATTCTTGATATTAATGATTTCCTAACCTCCTTCTTTCTTGAACCTACAGGCATGCAGGTTCCCAATCTACTAGGCATGTGCCTTTTCTGTTGATATCACCTCCACTCCACAAGTAGTGCTTCCTGTATCTATCTAGTTGCTTCACAATTTGGGGAGGAAGTTGAAGAGTGCACATGTAGTAAGTTGGTAGAGCAGAAAATCAGAATTAACCAATATCAACCTTCCCTAATAAGAAAGGAACTTACTAATGGCAATTATTCTAGACTCAAATTTTGCAATTAGAGGACTGAAAGCAACAATGGGGGGCCTGGTGATTCCCATGGGAAGGCCTAGGTAACTAAAACGCATGCTCCCGACTTGGCATCCAAAGGTGTTGGCAAGGTGTGTAGTTTTTTTGTTGTCCACATTGATTGGCACTAGGAAAGACATCTGAAAGTTCATATGTAACCCTGTAGAGTCTGAGTAGGACCTAAGGAGACCTTTTATATTAAAAAGGTTTCTGGCATCAGCAGTGACAATTAAAAGAATTTTCACACAGTGACTATGGGAAACTCCCCTTGAAAGTTTTCACACAGGGATGCTTCAAGACTCCCAAATTCTAAGCTCTGTTGACAATAGACTGTAGAAGGTCAACTGCAAGAACAAATAGAAGAGGGGATAAAGGGTCCCCTTGCCTCACCCCTCTTTTACACACAAAAGATTTTTCAGGAACCCCATTCAAAAGAACAGAAGAGGATCCACTTTTAGGATGTTCTCCACCCACAACAGCCATTTGTCAGGGAAGCCTCCGTGTGACCTAATGCTTAATCTTGTCAAATGCTTTCTCAAAGTCTAGTTTCAAGATTACAATTTCCTTTTTTGAGTGGTGGCAAATATGGAGAAACTGAAAAGCCCAGCCAAGGGTGTCTTGGACGGTTCTCCCTTTGATGAATCCAAATTGGTTGGCATGAACCAGCTAGATAATAACTGCTTGTAGCCTTGTGGACACTAGCTCGGATACAGTTGAGAGCATAATCAGAAAGGATATAGGCCTATAGTCATCCACTGCATCTAGATTGCTTCTTTTGGGTATAAGTGTAATGTGAGAGGAGTTCAGATTGCTTAAGTCAATGGATTGATTGCCAAAGTCATTGATCATCCTCAGAAAGTCATTTTCAATGATGGGCCAACATTTCTTGATGAACAATCCACTGAAACCATATTGACCAGGGGCATGACTGCTGAGCATTTCTTTTAGCATAGCTTCAATTTCAAGGGAACTAAAATCTTCAACAATATGTTCTAGATCATGTTGCTACAAAAGTGTTTCCGGATTATAAGAGATCCCCATGACTTTATTGACTCCCATCCTATTTTTGAAAGCCTCCCACAGGATATTTGCCTTTTGTTCATGGTCAGATACCAAAATATCACCAGGAAGAGCAAGACTGGTGATGAACTACTTTGTGTATGAGTGGGTGGCCATGGCTTGAAAGAAAGCAGTGTTCTCATCACTAAACCTAACCCAACTTGTGGTATTTCTCTATTTCCAATATTTTCTTTTGGACTCTTGTAGATTTGAGATGTGCATCTTTATTAGAGTTCTAAAGTTCATCTCTAAAGGAGAAAGTGGTCTGTGATCTTCCAAACCATCAAGAAGCAGAAGCACCCAATGACTGTTATGAATAAGTTTGTGAAGAATAGAATGTTTCTTGCTCCAAGTTTTCAAGCTAGCTTTAACTTGCTTAAATTTTGCAGAAAGGGTTTTGGCAGCATTTGCATAGTAGGGATTGCTTTTCCATTGGAGTTCAACCACTTGAAGAAAATCGGGAAACTCAACCCAAAAATTTTCAAACCTGAAATGCTTACTGCTTGAAACTCTGCTCCCAATATTAATTACATAAGGAATATGATCTGATATTGGCTTTGACAGAGGTTGCACTGAAGTGGCTGGGTAAGACAAACCCCATGCAGAAAGTTAAAACCCAATCTAGCTTGACTAGAAGAGGATAAGATTGCATGTTACTCCAGGTGTATTTTCTTCCATTGAAATGGATTTCTACTAGATCCATATCATTGATTGTATTGTTAAACATTTGCATTTCACCCAGATCACCTACTAGTTTGTTTCTATTTTCTTGGTTTCTGTATAGGTTGAAATCACCTGCTAGGATCTAGTTTTCAAAAGAGGAGGTGTCCAGGTTAAGTCACAAAGTGATGAAAGGAAGCTTTGCAGCAGAAGCAGATGGCCCATAAATATTGCTCAAATGAAAGGAGCTGTTGTCCAGGTTACTGGTGAGTTTGATAGTATTGGCATAGGCACTGATCCAAAAGGTGTCACCAGTGTAGAGATTACCAATCCAAACAGTGAGGATCCCACCTGAAGCTCCAACGGATGGAGTAAAGATGAAACTGTCAAGTTGTGTTGGGCTGAAATTTTTCAGATATGAAAGCTCAAAGGTGCTTCTTTTGGTCTCCTGAAGGCAAAGCACTCTCAGTAATTTTCAATCTAATAGCAACCCACTTCTCTTGGGAATTCAAGCCTCTAACATTCCACACTAGGATTCTGTGAGCTCGACAGTAAGAGAAAAAGAGTTGAGTTTCGCCACCAAGAACCAAACATGCAAGTGAACAGAAAACAAATGAAAATTGTGATGTACGAAGCAACCTTAGACAAAACAGGATCCTAGGAGCACAACAAAGAAAGATAAACATAGTAGACAATCCAACCCATCGTAAAGATGATTAAGTCAAGGTTGCATACATGCCACTCCTTTGCATTTTGGATCTTATTGAGCCAGCACGCAGGTTGGGCTTGGGGAACAACATACAAAGGTCCAGACTAAAGACATGCAACCTAGGACAGTCCAAAAGATTTATTTTCATTATCTAAAAAAAACCTTGTATGAATATTTCCCTTTACCTTAGAAGTATACACACATAGGAGGAAATTGTACATGGATAGCCGAGAGGTCAACTCTATCTAATCTAAGTTCTACACATATGTATAAAAGTGCTATATATACGTTCATATCCGAGCATATGCGATGCTTATTGCGTGCATCTCGACGATGACGACGACGGCACGCCGGGGTTCTTGCTGGTGCTACACCACATGCTCCTCTGCTTCCTGATGAACTTCTCTGCCTCTCTGTCGACGTCAACAGATGGCCTGGAGACCATGTTCAGGACCTGAACCTGCTCGATCTTGTCCACCTTCTGCACCGCCACCTCCCCGCCGCCGGCGGCCCTGCCGGCACCGGTTCCGGCACCGGTGGCCGGAGGAGGGCTCTTGTTGCTCCACCGGAACATCGTCTCCGATGATCCTTCTGCTTTATATACAGTGTATATAGTAGTACACCCGTGCACGAGCTAGCGCTTGGTGAGTTTGTTGTGAGCTTGGAAGGTGCATGCAATTGACAACCGGTCACGTTTAAATATATAGCTACATACGGAGTACCCGCGAAAGATCTTCTTCACCTCTACTCTCCTTATTAAGAGAGAATCCACGTGTTAATTCTCAGGTTTCTGATCATTGCTTTAGATAAGCTACTCGTGGCCATACACGTCAGGTCAGTCAGTCAATCAGCCGTCTGACCTCAGAAGACTGACGCTTGGATGCTTGTTGTTTGTCCAGTCAAGAATGGCATGCAGGTTGCCTCAGCTGTAAGGGATCAAAGAGGGTATCTCACAGATGCGATTAAGCAACTTGGCTACCTTTGTTCAAAATAGTGTAATTTTACAAATGACTTCATATATTTTATAGTGAATCGTCTATTGATAGTGATTCGGTATTATAAATACTAACATGTTTTTTTATATAAATCAGATCAATTTTAAGATGATCTGACTTTAGTAGGCAGTACTATACTAGAATTTGTTCCTTCTGGAATGAAGCGGGAAGGAGCAACCGTGTTGTCATGCCACTCGCTTCTTCGCTGCTAAGTGAAGTTCGCCGCAACTGCGGCGGCATATTCGTTGGACTCCTGCTTTATTTGGCTTTGTGTAAAGGTCATATTTTCAGACGTGTAGCGTCTTGCGCGTTTCGTACTTGCACTGTACCGGGGACGTAGTATCTAGCAATCTTTTTGCACCACAGGCATATATTTCGTAGTGTTGCTTACGCGTGTCAGGGCTCAGGACATATCTATTGATCTCACTGAGAAGATGTCAGGGTGGCTACGTCATCAGCTAATTAACCTGATGACGATGATGGTCGTAATCGTACTAGATATTTAAGTAGTGATCAGAGCGAAAGAGCGTCACAGTTCCTCTGTAATCGTCGATTGCACGTTGACGGGTAATTCTTGTGATGTTTTTATTCTAAGTGTCTGAAAAAGAAAAAAAACTGTTCCAGACTAAGGAAACCAAGGGGAAATATGGAACGAATTGCACTGGAACCTGGCTTCAGTTGCAACTAACCTGGCTGTCATTTTTTCCCCAAAGTGTCCTCCCTTGGGTCCTTAAATCACCATGTGAAAGTTGATAAACTAATTCACTGCATGCACGCTGCACTAGATTAGTAATAGAGTGGAATCTATATGCCCCCAAATTAGTTTCGTAGTGGAATCTGATGATTAGATAAGATGATTAGCACGATCAACAACACATCAAATCGACTGATTGCAGCAAGCTGTCCATGAATTTCCACACGCCACTAATAGAAAATAGACCTTCGGTTTTTGTCTTTAATCTTGGCTAGGGTTGGGCCCGCGATTAAAGGGCGCATTAGTCCCGGTAGGATCCACCAACCGGGACTAAAGTCCCCAGCCCAAAGGCTAGCGCCCCAGGCTTTTGCAGTAGAGGACTTTAGTCCCAGTTGGAGTCACCACCCGCGACTATAGGTGGGCCGCAATTTCATGACCCACCAAAAATTCTCTTTGGTCCCGGTTGGAACCACCATCCGGGACTAGAGATCCTTTAGTCCCGCGTCATGGCTCCACCCAGGATTAAAGGTCCTCGGCGTTTATATACCGCCTCGTCTTCTTCCTCCGCTCCATCACTCAATCTGCTTTCTCCGCCTGAGACACCATGCCGCGCCGCGCCTCTTCGCCGTCCCCCCACGCTGTCCGTCGTCGTCCCCGCGTTTAGTCGGCCTCGCCTCGTCATGCCCCGACTGTGCGTGCTGCAGCGCCACTGTCGTCCCCGGACCCACACGCGCATGCCACGCCGATCTCCAGCACCCCCGCCTTGTCCTTGCCCGGCTCGCACCTACTCCATGCCTCCATCCACGCGCGGTGCCCTACGCCATGCGCAGACTGCTGCCCGTCTCCAAGTCCACCCTCCGACGAGATCTCCACCGTTGGCCTGACCCGTCCATGCGCGCACCGCGTGCCCTGTCATCCATACTGCACCGCCGGCCTATAGTACTCGTACTCGCCGGCCCCACCATCGTCCTCCTCGTCCAGCGCGTGCCCTGGCCGACCTTGCCCCGCCGTCCCTTTCACCGGCCTTACTGCATTGCCCCTTGCTGTCGGAGTGAGTCGTCTGCATCAGTACGTGTGTGCGCTTGTGTGTGGGATGTGTGTGCAGTGTTCTCCGTGTGTCTGATGTCTGTGTTGTGTACACATGTATGTGTGTATTGACACTTTTCTGAAACCTTCAAGCTTGAGGATAGTCCTCTTGCTCCTCCTCAAGAATCTGTCATCAAGCTGCTCCTTGACCTTGACCTTGACAGCCCTCCTCTTGCGTGGAGCGAACTAGTGCTACTTATGGAAGGGGAGGGGGATATATGTCATGTGGGGCCACTCCTATAGTTCCAGGAACAAGAAAACTGACAAGATCGGCCATTGTTAGTTGAAAAGAAAAGAGATCGGCTTAACCGGTTGATTTGTTAGATTGGGGAAAAATCTAGGAGAATTGTTGGCTTGATGCCCCTATGTAAACCACCTCACAATCTTCTGAGTGAATTAAGTAACGAATTAAGTTCCCTCCTATCTCCATCAGCAGGCGTCAAGAGCAAGATCTGGTTGAGCAGGACGATGGTGCACATGTACTCGCCCCTGAGCCTTCCGTTCTCCATCAACAGGCGCGGTTCTTGACCGGCAGCTCGCCAGGCACTGTCGTGCCACTGCACATGAATCAGGACTTTTTCACTATGGCCTGGCGGAGCGACACGAACAAGAAAACTGACATGATCGGCCATTGTTAGTTGAAAAGAAAAGAGATCGGCTTAACCGGTTGATTTGTTAGATTGGGGAAAAATCTAGGAGAATTGTTGGCTTGATGCCCCTATGTAAACCACCTCACAATCTTCTGAGTGAATTAAGTAACGAATTAAGTTCCCTCCTATCTCCATCAGCAGGCGTCAAGAGCAAGATCTGGTTGAGCAGGACGATGGTGCACATGTACTCGCCCCTGAGCCTTCCGTTCTCCATCAGCAGGCGCGGTTCTTGACCGGCAGCTCGCCAGGCACTGTCGTGCCACTGCACATGAATCAGGACTTTTTCACTATGGCCTGGCGGAGCGACACGAACAAGAAAACTGACATGATCGGCCATTGTTAGTTGAAAAGAAAAGAGATCGGCTTAACCGGTTGATTTGTTAGATTGGGGAAAAATCTAGGAGAATTGTTGGCTTGATGCCCCTATGTAAACCACCTCACAATCTTCTGAGTGAATTAAGTAACGAATTAAGTTCCCTCCTATCTCCATCAGCAGGCGTCAAGAGCAAGATCTGGTTGAGCAGGACGATGGTGCACATGTACTCGCCCCTGAGCCTCCTGTTCTCCATCAGCAGGCGCGGTTCTCGACCGGCAGCTCGCTAGGCACTGTCACGCCAGTGCACATGAATCAGGACTTTTTCACTATGGCCTGGCGGAGCGACACGTTCTCAGCCATCAGTGCAGCGTTCTCCCGCTGAAATGCCTTGCTGTTCTGCACCACGGCCAAAGCTCGCAGTTCTTTGGCTCTTTGAACCACTAGCTATACATTTGATCATGCATGCATGGAACCAAAACAAGATGTGTGTTACTGTTATCTGCATCTAGGAACGCTGGTTTTGGAACCAGTACTACACCTGCCTGGCCTCCAGGCTGATCTTTGCACCGAGCGCGCGCCATGTCGACTCATCTGGGTGGTCATTCTGTTGGTATGCACAGATATAAAGAGCCGAGCACTCAAGCACTGCACCGCACAGCACAAGAAAGATATAAAGAGCCTATGACCGAAGGATCTCTTAGTCCCGAGTGGTGGTTTAAACTGGGAAAGGTGTCCTTTAGTCCTAGGTCGTGGTTCCACCCGGAACTAAAGGTCTCCGGCATTTATATACTGCCTCGTCTTCTTCCTCCCCTCCATCACTCGATCTGCTTTCTCCGCCCGAGCCACCGCTCCGCGCCATGCTTCTTCGTCCCCGCGCCCAGCCAGCCTTGCCTTTTCATGCCGCGGCCACCTGCCCCGACCGTGCGTGTGGCCGCGCCGCCATCGTCCCCGGCCCACACGCGCGCGTGCCATGCCGATCTCCGGCACCCCGCCTTGTCTCTGGCCTGGCTCGTGCCTAATCCACACCTTCGTCCACGTGCGGCGCCCTACGTGACCAGCTGCCTACCTCCAAATCTGCCATCTGATAAGTTCTTCACCGCCGGCCTATCCGTGCGGGCAGTGCCCCACCGTCCGTACTGCACCGCCGGCCTATAGTACTCGTACTCACCATCCCCGTCGTCGTCCTGCTCGTCCAGCACGCGCCCCGGCCAGCCTTGCCCTGCCGTCCCCTTCTCCGGTCATACTGCGCCGCCCCTTGCCGTCAGTGTGAGTCCTCTGCATCAATACGTGTGCGCGCGTATGTGTGGGATGTGTGTGTGCAGTGTTCGTGTGTGTGTGTGTTGTGTACACATGTGTGAGTGTATAGACACGTTTTCGAAACCATGAAGCTTGAGAGCAGTCCTCTTTCTCCGCCTTAGTTGAATGAGGGCAATTCCTTCAACCTTGTTTTTTTGTACTTGGTCATCATTCACTTTAGTTGAATGAGTTTCGGTTAGGTCCAATTAAATCTAACTAATAGAGGTACATGCAAAGACGAGCGGTGTGGTTGGCCCTGCTGGCCCCCTCATTGACGTGGGCGATGACTGGTGGGTGCTTGGCTAGGGGCACCGTGTGCGCTTGTACTCGCCTCTGAGCTTCCCATTCTCCATCAGCAGGTGCCGGTTCTCGGCTAGTAACTCGGCGGGCACCATCGTGCTGCCACCCGTGAAGCAGGACTTTTTCAGTATGGCCTGGCAGAGCGACACATTCTCGGTCACCAGTGCAGTGTTCTCCTGCTGAGCCGCCTTGCTGTTCTGCACCACAGCCTTCGCCTATTCGAATTAAAAAATGAAACTCTAACAGTGGATTCTTTGGCTCTTAGCACCACTAGCTGTACATTTGATCATGCATGCATAGAACGGAAACAAGATGTGTGTTATTGTGACCTGCATCTGGGAGTGCTAGTTTCGGAACCAGTACTGCACTTGCCTGGCCTCGATATAGATCTTTGCGCCGAGCGCGCGCCGTGTCAGCTCATCTGGGTGGTCGTTTTGTTGGTATGCACTGAACACAACACAAGACAAATATAAAGAGTCGAGTAGTCAAGCACTGCACTGCACCACACATGACATATATGTAAAGACCCTGGGACTAAAGGATCTCTAGTCCTGAGTAGTGGCTCAAACCGGGACTAAAGGTGTCCTTTAGTCTCGGGTCATGGCTCCACCCGGGGACTCGAGGTCTCCGGCGTTTATATACCGCCTCGTCTTCTTCCTCCCCTCCATCACTTGATCTGCTTTCTCTGCCCAAGCCACTGCGCCACGCTGCGCCTCTTTGTCATCCCCCCACAATGTCCGTCATCGTCCCCACGCCTAGTCAGCCTCGCGTCGTCACGCTGCGGCCATCCATGCCACGCCCCTTGCCTCGACTGTGCATGCGACCGCACCGCCATCATCCCCGGCCCCACCCGCGCTCAAGCCACGCCGATCTCTGGCACCCTCGCCTCGTCTCCGGCCTGGCTCGTGCCTACTGCACGCCTCCGTCCGCGTGCGGTGCCCTGCGCAGCCAGCTGCCTATCTCCAAGTCCGTCATCCGACAAGATCTCCGCCGTCGGCCCGGCCTGTCCGCACATGCCTTGCCCCGCCATCTGTACTGCACTGCCAACCTATAGTACTCGTAGTCGACGGCCCCGCCGCCATCCTCCTGGTCCAGCGCATGCCCCGGCCAAACTCACCCTGTCGTCCCCTTCACTGGTCGTATTGCGCCGACCCTTGCCGTCGGTGTGAGTCCTCTGCATCAGTACCTGTGTGTGCATGTGTGTGCATTGTTCTGTGTGTGTTGTGTACACTTGTGTGTGAGTATACTGACACACTTTTCCGAAACCATGAAGCTTAAGGGCAGTCCTCTCATGCGCAATGTTTGCACACACAAGGACAAAATGAGAATATTGTCTATGACTTGAGGGCAAACCAGCTTGCAACACATCACTTTCACACAACAATAACAAGCTTAATTCTTAGCACCATTTGTAGCTAATACAAAGCAAACTCTCTAAAAACAGTTCTCAGTACGACGACCCACGGAGAAATTTTAAATTTCTGCATGCATGGTATGCATTTACATTATTTCAGAAACACCTAACACAGACCCGACACTGGCGCTATATATAGCTTGTTAGTGTACTCCCTCTATGTTGGTAAAAGAAGTCGTTTTAGACAACGACACGGTCTACAAAGCATAACTTTGACTTCATTTTTCTATAAAAATATTTATTCAAAAGTGATATATGTATACTTTTATGAAAGTATATTTCAAGACAAATCTATTCATATTGTTTTCACATTTCCAAACTCAACAACTTAAAAGTTATTCATGATTTATATTCCCAATGTTTGACCCAAACCTTGTCCAAAACGACTTCTTTTACCAACATGGAGGGAGTACCTTCAAGATCACTCCGGTTCTTCTTTCGCCGCCGCACCCTCCTCACACTTGATCTCCTTTTCCACAAGCACATCCTCCTGATACTTCGTTTCCTCCTTCAGCGGCACATCGTCCCCAGACTTCATTTCCTGTTCCACCAGGGCAGCCTACTCACACTTCACTTCTTTAAAGCCGGCTCATCCTCCTGACGCTTCATTTTGTATTCCATCACTGTGTACTCATGCTTCACTGGCACGGCACCCACAGTGTGCACACCCTACTACTTCTTGTATGCGCCCCATCAAGTAACTGACTCTTGCTTCTTTTGTTCTCAGCTTATTCAGAACCTCGTCGGATGAATCGTCATCATCGGACACTTCCACTACATAAATCTCTTCCTCAACGTTGATATCTGTTGCAGGGCTTTCCTGCTTGATGGGGCTCTGGATACCTGGTTGACTACCGGTTGCAGCCTCTTGCGTGCCATGGCTTGTGTCCAGAGACTTGGATGCCATCATGGTTCGTCGGCGGACATGGGAATGGTTTCCTGATCATGAACCAACCAACGTTATTATTGTGACATATTTGTGAAGATAGTCCCTCTGCTTGTTTCGCAAAAAAAGAACAACATTAATTATGCAAATGTTTTTATGAACTACCATGTCTACAAAATGTTGTTCTAGTGGTAGATGTACATTTTTGTGCACAAACTAATAGTAATCAAATTAGGAAAGAAACATTTCAAAAGAATGATTCATGATAGCATAATTTCGCACAACAGGTTTCTAAGTTAGCATTGACTTTCAGCGTAGAAAACAAGGGCACTGCTACAACGTGCACGTGCACGATTTGCAAGTACGGCGCACACACCTCTGCATAGCAGTTTTTAGTGGCAAAAAAACACACACTCTTCTTCCCCGACTCTGGCGCCCTCACCCGCGCCGCCGCCACCCTCGCCGTGGCGAGCTTGGGTTTCACCAGACCTCCGCGACCACGGCCACAGCCATGGAGCTCTAGCGAAACCCTAGCTCGCCAGCGGCACCAACTTGTTCCCCTCCCTCCGCCGCCGTCACAGCCATGGCCGGAGCTCCCCCGCCCCTAGCTTGATCACCCCCGCAGTCGCCAGCTCCCCTAAACGGCCCATCGACCATCCCCACCGCCTGGCCTACCAACCTCCCCCGGTCGGCCATTCTGGGAAGATAAGGGAAGAGCTCTATGGAACCCTAGAAAGTAGATCCAGGAGGAGGAGAGAGGAGGAGGCCTACCTGGCACAGATCCGCCGCTGCCGCCGCCGCTGCCACCGGATGTGCCACCACTGCTGCTGGATCTGCCAGATCTGCCACCGCCGCAGCAGCTGCATCCGCCATGGCCATGCGCGAGGAGGCGGTGTTGCGCGGGCGTGGGGAGGTGCTTGCCGGTGAGGTGCTCACTGGAGAACCGGAGAGAGAGAGAGAGAGAGAGGAGAGGGAGAGGTGTGCGGGTGTGGGTGCAGGGTGGGGTGTGTGGGTAGCGGGCGCGGTGTGCGGGCTGCAGCCTCACATCCTACGCGTTTTTTTAGCATTTTCCATAAAAATCAAATGTTGGGGTCTAGAAAGAAAACCTGACCTATTTAGAAAACCTTAAGCCTACCCTCACAAATCTCATGGTGCCTCCTTCATCTCTTCAATCTCTAGCTGCCTTTCCCACCACGTCTCGATCTCTCTCTCTCACACACACACTCTCCATCTCCTCCTGCTTTTCTTCATCTCTTCCCACCCAACGCCTCTGATCTTCTCTCTCTAGGACGATGTGAATGCAGCGGCTTGCTTAGGTGAGGGTGTGGAAGGGGTGGCAAGCCTAGGCGAGCATAAGATGGAGGCCGTGTGGATGCAGCGATGGGCCTGACGAGGTGGCATAGATGCGGCCCAATTCACATTGAGGGCCACCGTGGCATCACTGTCCGCATGGAGGAGCCCGGATAGTGGTGAGATCCTTCTGTCCATCTTGTTCTCCCTATCTATTGATATCTTTCTAGCTCCCAGCGGATAGCAGAGGTGGGTGGTCAGTAGGGACTAGGGAGACTTCCACTCAGTGAACAACGTGTAGGATGGACGGCGCAGGTAAGAGAGCTACAAGTCAGTAGCGAGGAGGGGTGTTGTATTCTATATTTTTAATCTGACAAGAGGTACAAAATAGTCATCCATTTTATTTGCTGTCAATCTCCACTCACTTACCTGTATAGGATTAATCATTTACTGTATGTAACAATTATAACATACCTTGAAATTTAGTTGAACGAGGTTCGGTTAAGTCCACTTAAATCTAACTAATAGAGGTACCTGCGGAGACGACCGGCGCGGTCGGCCCTGCTGCCCCCCTCACCGACGCAGGCGACGACTGGTGGGCGCTCGGCTGGGGGCACCGAGAGCAAGATCTGGTTGAGCAGAGTGGTGGCGCGAATGTACTCACCCCTGAGCTAAAGGTCTCCATCAGCAGGCACCGGTTCCGGTGGGCAGCACAGTGGGCACCGTCACGCCGCCACACGTGAAGCAGGACTTTTTTAGTATGGCCTGGCCGTTCTCGGCCATCAGTGCAGCATTCTCCCGCTGAGCCACCTTGCTGTTTTGCACCATAGTCTTCGCCTGCAGGAATTTAAAAAAGAAACTGTAACAATCGATTCTTTGGCTCTTTGCACCACTAGCCGTACAATTGATCATGCATGCATGGAACGAAAACAAGATGTGTGTGACTGTGACCTGCATTTGGAAGCGCTCGCGCCTGCATAGCCTCTAGGCCAATCTTTGCGCTGAGCGCACGCCGTGTCGGCTCATCTAGGTGGTCATTCTGTTGGTATGCACTGCATAGCACAAGACAGATATAAAGAGCCGAGCACTCAAGCACTACAATGCACACCACAAGACAGATATAAAGAGCCCGGGACTAAAGATCTCTAGTCCCAAGTGGTGGTTCCAATCGGGACTAAAGATGTCCTTTAGTCCCCGGTCGTGGCTCCACCGGGACTAAAGGCTCCCGACATTTATATATCGTCTCGTCTTCTTCCTCCCCTCCATCACTCGATCTACTTTCTCTCACTAAAAAAACCTTTCATCTTTTGACATTTTCATCCATTTATAATGTCACAAGTTGAGTGTCTATAATGACAACTTGTGACGTTTACGCAGTGATTTTATGACATCAAAAACAGTTATGACATTAGTTATGACATTAACCTGATGTCATAACTGTTTTTGATGTCATAAAACCACTGCGTAAATGTCATAAGTTGTCATTATAGACACTCAACTTGTGACATTATAAATGGATGAAAATGTGTCAAAAGATGAAAGGTTTCTTGTAGTGTCTGCTCGAGCCATCATGCCACGCCATGCCTCTTCAATGTCTCCCACGCCGTCCATCATCGTCCCCGCGCCTAGCCGGCTTCACCTTGTCACCTCGTGGTCGTCCACGCCACGGCCCCCTGCCCTGACCGTGCGTGTGGCCACAACGCTGTCGTCCTTGGCAACACGCACGCGTGCCACGCCGATCTCCGGCACCCCCGCCTCATCTGTGTCCTGGCTTGCTCCTACTCCGCGCCTCCATCCACGTGCGGCGCCAAGCGCGGCCAGCTACCTGTCTCCAAGTCCGCCATCCGACGAGATCTCGGCAGTTGGCCTGGCCTGTCCGCGCGCACACTGCCTTGTCGTTCATAATGCGCCTCCAGCCTATGGTACTCGTACTCACCGGCCCCGTCGTCATCGTCCTCGTCCAGCGCATGCCCCCGGCTTGCCTCCCGCCGCTGTCCCCTTCACCAGTCATACTGCACCGCCCCTAGCCATCGGTGTGAGTTCTCTACATCTGTACGTGTGTGGGTGCACGAGTGTGGAATGTGTGTGTGCAATGTTCTATGTGTACTCTCCCTTGAGCCTCCCGTTCTCCATCAGCAGGCATCGGCTCCTGGCTGGCAGCTCGGCAGGCACCATCGTGTCGCTACACGTGAAGCAGGACTTTTTCAGTATGGCCTGGTGGAGCGACACGTTCTCAGCCATCAGTTCAGAGTTCTCCCGCTGAGCCATTGCTGTTCTACACCATAGCCTTCGCCTGCAGGAATTTAAAAAAGAAACTGTAACTGTCGATTCTTTGGCTCTTTGCACCACTAGCTGTACAATTAATCATGCATGCATGGAACAAAAACAAGATGTGTGTGACTGTGACTTGCATTTGGGAGCACTGGTTTTGGAACCAGTATTGCGCCTGCATAGCCTCCAGGCCGATCTTTGCGCCGAGCGCACGCCCTGTCGGCTCATCTAGGTGGTCATTCTGTTGGTATGCATTGCATAGCACAAGACAAATATAAAAAGCCGAGCACTCAAGAACTACAATGCATAGCACAAGATAGATATAAAAAGCTCAGGACTAAAGATCTCTAGTCTTGAGTGGTGGTTCCAATCGGGACTAAAGTTGTCCTTTATTTCCCAGCCTTGGCTCCACCTGGGACTAAAGGTCCCAGACATTTATATGTCGTCTCATCTTCATCCTCCCCTCCGTCACTCAATCTACTTTCTCTGCCTAAGCCATCGAGCCATGCCATGCCTCATTGTTGTCCCCCACGCCGTCCATCATCGTCCCCGCGCCAAGCTGGCTTTGCCTCGTCATGGTGTGGCCGTCCACGCCGCTGCCCCCTACCCCGACCGTGTATGTGGCCACAACACTGTCATCCCCCGGCAACACACGCATGTGCCACGCCAATCTCCGGCACCCCCGCCAAATCTCCAGCCTGGGTCACGCCTACTCAACACCTCCATCCACGCGCGGTGCTCAGCGCGGCCAGCTACCTGTCTCCAAGTCCACCGTACGACGAGATCTCTGCTATTGTCCTGGCCTGTCCGTGCGCGCACCGCCTTGTCGTTCATAATGCGTTGCCAACCTATGGTACTTGTACTCACCGGCCCCGTCATCGTCGTCCTCATCCAACGCGTGCCTGCGGCCGGTCTTGCCCGCCGTCCCCTTCACCGGTCGTACTGCCCCATCCCTTGCCATCGGTGCGAGTCCTCTACATCTGTATGTGTGCGTGCGTGTGATGTGTGTGTTGTGTATACTCGTTCCTGAGCCTCCCGTTCTCCATCTGCAGGCGCTGATGCTCATCTGGTAGCTCGGCAGGCACCGTCGCGCCACCACACTTGAAGCAAGACTTTTTCAGTATGGCCAAGCAAAGCGGTATGTTCTCGGCCATCAGTATAGCGTTCTCCCGCAGAGCTGCCTCGCTATTCTGCACCACGGCCTTCACCCGCAAGAATTTAAAAAGAAACGGTAACAGTTGGTTCTTTGGCTCTTTGCACCACTAACTGTACATTTGATCATGCATGCGTGGAATGAAAACAAGATGTGTGTGACTCTGTGACCTGCATCTGGGAATACTGGTTTTGGAACCACTACTGCACCTGCTGGCCTCCGATCTTTGCGCCGAGCGCATGCCGTGTCGGCTCATCTAGGTGGTCATTCTGTTGGTATGCACTGCATAGCACAAGACAGATATAAAGAGCTAAGCACTCAAGCACTACAATGCACAGCACAAGCGGATATAAAGAGCCCCGGACTAAAGATCTCTTGTCCCGAGTGATGGTTCCAACCCGAACTAAAGGTGCCCTTTAGTCCCCGGTCGTGGCTCCACCCGGGAATAAACGTCCCTGATGTTTACATCTCGTCTTCTTCCTCCCCTCCATCACTCGATCTACTTTCTCTGCTCAAGCCATCGCGCTGTGCCACACCTCTTCGCTGTCCCCTATGTCGTCCATCATCATCCCCATGCCTAGCTGGCTTCGCCTCATCACGTCATCGCCGTCCACACAGCGGCCCCCTGCCCCGACCGTGTGTGTGGCCACAATGCTGTCATCCCCGACAACAAATGTGTGTGCTACGCCAATCTCTGGCACCCCTGCCTCATCTCTGGCCTAGCTCATGCCTACACAACACCTCCATCCACGCCCAGCGTGGCCAGCTACCTGTCTCCAAGTCCGCCGTCCGACAAGATCTCAGCTGTTGGCCTGGCCTGTCCGCGCGCACACCGCCTTGTCATTCGTAATGTGTTGCCATCCTATGGTACTTCTACTCACCAGCCCTGTCGTTGTCATCCTCGTTCAATGCCTGCCCAAGGCCAGCCTCACCCCGCCGTCCCCTTCGTCGGTCATACTGCACCGCCCCTTGCCATGGGTGCGAGTCCTCTACATCTGTACATGTGTGTGTGCACGAGTGTGGAATGTGTGTGTGCAATGTTTTGTGTGTGTGATGTGTGTGATGTCTATACTTGCCCCTGAGCCTCCCATTCTCCATCAGCAGGCGCCTATTCTCGACCGACAGCTCGGCGGACATTGTCGCATCACCGCACATGAAGCAGGACTTTTCAGTATGGCCTAGCGAAGTGACATGTTCTCGACCATCAGTGCAGCATTCTCCCACTGAGCCGCCTTGCTATTCTGCACCATGGCCTTCGTCAGTAGAGATTTAAAAAGAAACAGTAACTGTTGATTCTTTGGCTCTTTGCACCACTAGTTGTACATTTGATCATGCATGCATGGAACGAAAACAAGATGTGAGTGACTGTGACCTGCATCTGGGAGTGCTAGTTTTGGAACCACTACCGCGCCTGCCTGGCCTCCAGGCCGATCTTTGCCCTGAGCACATGCCATGTCGGCTCATCTGGGTGGTCATTCTATTGGTATGCACTGCATAGCACAAGACAGATATAAAGAGCCGAGCACTCAAGCACTGCAATGCACAGCACAAGCAGATATATAGAGCCCAGGACTAAAGATCTCTAGTCCCGAGTGGTGGTTCCAACTAGGACTAAAGGTGTCCTTTAGTCCCCGGTCATGGCTCCACCTTGGGCTAAAGGTCCCCATCGTTTATATACTATCTCGTCTTCTCCCTCCCCTCCATCAATTGATCTACTTTCTCTGTCGAAGCCATCGCGCTGCGCCACACCTCTTCGTTGTCCCCCATGCCATCCATCATTGTCCCCACACCTAGCCGGCTTCGCCACGTCACGTCGTGGCCGTCCACGCAGCGGTCCCCTGCCCCGACCGTGTGTGTGGCCACAACATTGTCGTCACTGGCATCACACGCACGTGCCACACCAATCTCCGGCACCCCCACCTCATCTCCGGCCTGGCTCGCGCCTAGTCAATGCCTCCATCCGCGTGCGGCGCGCAGTGCGGCTAGCTACCTGTCTCAAAGTTTGTCGTCCGAAGAGATCTCTGCCGTTGGCCTAGCCTGTCCGCGTGCACACTACCTTGTCGTTCATAATGCGCCGCCAACCTACGGTACTTGTACTCACCGGCCCCATTGTTGTCGTCCTTGTCCAGCACGTGCCCGAGGCTAGCCTCACCCAGCCGTCCCCTTCACAGTCGTACTGCACCGCCCCTTGCCGTCAGTGTGAGTCCTCTACATCTGTACGTGTGCGCGCGCACGAGTGTGGAATGTGTGTGTGAAATGTTCTATGTGTGTGATGTGTGTATTGTCTGTACTCACCCCTGAGCCTCCCGTTCTCCATCAGCAGGCGCTGGTTCTTGGCCGACAGCTCAACAGGCACCGTCGCACCACCGCACGTGAAGCAAGACTTTTTCAGTATGGGCTAGTGGAGAGACATGTTCTTGGCCGTCAGTGCAGCGTTCTCCCGCTGAGCCGCCTTGCTATTCTGCACCATGGCCTTCACCTATAGGAATTTAAAAAGAAATGGTAACTGTTGATTCTATGGCTCTTTGCACCACTCACTCTACATTTGATCATGCATGCATGGAACGAAAACAAGATGTGCGTGACTATGACCTGCATCTGGGAGTGCTAGTATTGGAACCACTACTACGCCTACCTGGCCTCCAGGCCGATCTTTGCACCGAGCGCATGCCGTGTCGGCTCATCTGGGTGGTCATTCTGTTGGTATGCACTGCATCGCAGAAGACAGATATAAAGAGCTGAGGACTCAAGCACTGCAATGCATAGCATAAGCAGATATAAAGAGCCAAAGACTAAAGATCTGTAGTCCCGAATGGTGGTTCCAACCAGGACTAAAGGTGCCCTTAGTCCCTGGTTGTGGCTCCATCTGGGACTAAAGGTCCCCGACGTTTATATACCGTCTCGTCTTCTTCCTCCCCTCCATCACTTGATCTACTTTCTCTGCCCGAGCCATCGCACCGCGCCACACCTCTTCAATGTCTGCCACACCGTCCATCATCATCCCTGCACCTAGCCGGCTTCACCTCGTCACGTCGTGGCCGTCCATGCAGGGGCCCCCTGCCCAGACCGTGCGTGTGGCCACAACGCTGTTGTCCCCGGCAACACACGTGTGTGCCATGCCAATCTCCAGCATCCTCGCCTCATCTCCGACCCGGCTCGCACCTAGTCAATTCCTGCATCCGCGCGCGGCGCCCAGCGCGGCCAGCTACCTGTCTTCAAGTCCGCCATCCGACAAGATCTCCACCATTGGCCTGTCCGCGCGCGCACCGCCTTGTCATTCGTAATGCGCTGCCAACCTATGGTACTCCTACACACTGGCCCCGTCATCGTCGTCCTTGTCCGGCCCGTGCTCAGGGCCGGCCTCGCCCCATTGTCCCCTTCACCGGTCGTACTGCACAACACCTTGCAGTCGGTGTGAGTCCTCTACATCTATATGTGTGTGTGCGCGCGAGTGTGGAATGTGTGTGCAAAGTTCTGTGTGTGTCATGTGTGTGTTGTGTGTATTCGTGCTGAGCCTCCCGTTCTCCATCAGCAAGCGCCGGTTCTCAGCCGGCAGCTCGGCGGGCACCGTGCACCACCGCACATGAAGCAGGACTTTTTCAGTATGGCCTTGTGGAGCGACACGTTCTAGGCCATTAGTGCAGCGTTCTCTCACTGAGCCGCCTTGTTGTTCTGCACCATGGCCTTCGCCTATAGGAATTTAAAAAGAAATGGTAACCGTTGATTCTTTGGCTCTTTTCACCACTAGCCGTACATTTGATCATGCATGCATGGAATGAAAAAAAAGATGTGCATGCATGGAACAAAAAAAGATCTGCATGACTGTGACCTGCGTCTAGGAGCGCTGGTTTTGGAACCAGTACTGTGCCTACCTGGCCTCGAGCAGATCTTTGCACCGAGCACACTCGTGTCGGCTCATCTATGTGGTCATTCTGTTGGTATGCAATGCACACCACAAGATAGATATAAAGAGCCAAGCACTCTAGCACTCCAATGCACAACACAAGATAGATATAAAGAGCCCATGACTAAAGATCTCTAGTCCCAAGTGGTGGTTCCAAACGGGACTAAAGGTGTCATTTATTTCCAAGTCGTGACTCCACCAGGGACTAAAGGTCGCATGCGTTTATATACCGTCTCATCTTCTTCCTCCCCTCCATCACTCGATCTACTTTCTTTGCCCAAGCCATCACACCACTCCTCTTTGCTGCCCCCACTCTATCCATCATCGTCCCCATGCCTAGTCGGCTTCGCCTCATCACGTCGCGACCATCCACGCTGTGGCCCCTTGCCCCGATCGTGCGTGTGGCCACAACACTGTCATCCTCGACAACATACGCACATGCCACACTGATCTCCGACACCCGCGCATCATCTCTAGCCTGGCATGCACCTACTCCACGCCTCCATCCGTGCGCGGTGCCCAATGTGGCCAGCTGCCTGTCTCCAAGTCCACTGTTCGACGAGATCTCCACCGTTGGCCTAGCCTGTCTGCGCGCTCTGCCATGTCATTCGTAATGTGCCACTAGCCTATTGTACTCGTACTCACTGGCCCTATCGTCGTCCTCATTTAGTGCGCGCCCCTAGCCGGCCTCGCCCCGCTGTCCCCTTCACCAATCGTACAGCACCACCCCTTGCCATCGATGTGAGTCCTCTACATCTGTATCTGTGTGTGTGCACGAGTGTGGAATGTGTGTGCAATGTTTTGTGTGTGTTGTCTATACTTGCCCCTGAGCCTCCTGCTCTCCATCAGCAGGTGTTGGTTCTCGTCCGGTAGCTCGGCAGGCACTGTCGTGCCACCACATGTAAAGTAGGACTTTTCAGTATGGCCTGGCGGCGCGGCACATTCTCCGCCATCTTTGTAGCATTTTCACGCTGAGCCGCCTTGCTGTTCTGCATCACGGCCTTCGCCTGCAAGAATTTAAAAAGAAACGATAAATGTCGGTTCTTTGGCTCTTTGCAGCACTAGCTGTACATTTGATCATGCATGCACGGAACGAAAACAAGATGTGTGTGACTCTGGCCTGAATCTGGGAGTGCTAGTTTTGGAACCACTACTGTGCCTGCTGGCCTCTAGGCTAATCTTTGCGCCGAGCGCACACCGTGTCGGCTCATCTGAGTGGTCATTCTGTTGGTATGCACTACACAACACAAGATAGATATAAAGAGCCAAGCACTCAAGCACTGCAGTGCACAACACAAGACAGATATAAAGTGCCTAGGACTAAAGATCTCTAGTCTCGAGTGGTGGTTCCAACCGGGACTAAAGGCGTCCTTTAGTCTCCGGTCGTGGCTCAACCCGGGACTATAGGTCTCTAATGTTTATATACCGTCTTGTCTTCTTCCTCCCCTCCATCGCTCAATCTACAATCTCTACCCGAGCCACCGCGCAGCGCCGCGCCTCTTCGCCGTCCCCCAGACAGTCTGTCATCATCCCCGTGCCCAGCTGGCCTCGCCCCGTCATGCCATGGCCCATTGTGTCGACCGTGCGTGCGGCCACAACGCTGTCGTCCTTGGCCCCACGCGCGTGTGTGCCATGCTGATCTCCAGCATCCCCGCCTCATCTCCTGCCTGGCTCGCGCCTACTCCACGCCTCCATCAGCGCGCCGCACCCTGCGCAGCCAGTTGCCCATCTCCAAGTCTGTCATCCAACGAGATCTCCGCCATTGGCCTGGCCTGTCCCGCAAGCACTACCTTGCCATTCGTAATGCACTGCCAGCCTATGGTACTTGTACTCACTGGCCCCACCGTAGTTGTCCTCATCCAGTGCGTGCCCCGGCTGACCTCACCCCGCCATCCCCTTCACCCATCATACTGCAATGCCCCTTGCCATTGGTGTGAGCCTTCTGCATTAGTACGTGTGTGCGCGTGTGTGGGATGTGTGTGTGTAATATTTGTGTTGTGTACACATGTGTGTGAGTGTATTGACACTTTTTTGAAACCATGAAGCTTGAGGGCAGTCCTCTTGCTCCTCCTTAGGAATATGTCATCAAGTTGTTCCTTGACCATGAGAGCCCTCCTCTTGTGTGGAATGAACTTGTCAGGGGATATTGCCATCACATCCATATCTGCAGCAACATTCAGGTCGGGGATAGGCTCCTTGATCTCATGTGGAAGCAGGAAAGCAAGATGAGACAACTGGTGTGGATCACTGACACTAATGCTACTTATGGAAGGGGAGGGGGATATATGTCATGTGGGGCCACTCCTATAGTTGAAGGAACAAGAAAACTGACATGGTCGGCCATTCGTAGTTGAAAAGGAAAGAGATCAGCATAACCGATTGATTTGTTAGATTGGGGACAATCTAACATGGGAATTAAGTAATGAATTAAGTTCCCTCCTATTTCTCTTCCTCTACCTATCGTTCTACTCTACAACATATATTGGGGGGGGCAACGAGGCCCCTAAGCCTCGTCAACCAGCCAAACACCAGTACCACTTGTACAGCCTTAGGCCTCCACCCCTGGTCCCCTTGTCAGATCGCAACACACCTTTTAGATTAGGAAAGAAAATTAATAGAATCTAGATCTGAATCGATCCATTGATCTGATTCGCCAAACCTAGATCTATTCCATTCTGAACTTGTTGTACGAGGCCAGAAGGACTGGAAAATCGAGAAAATAGAAATAAATGGGGATGAGCGGACACCTAACCTTATCATTCCTCATCTTGGACCACTATTGCTGAGCGCTAATGGAGGAGATGACAGAACGGACCTTAGAAAGTTGTAAGGATGTGGCGTCAAAGAGTAGAGTTATGGGGGTGGCGGCGGCAGTGGATGTATAGGTGGGGGAGGGTGTCGGGGAGCGATGCTAGGGTATATATATGCAGTGCGGAATGGTGATTGTCCTTTAGTGGGCTATTGGGCTTTTCCTTATGATGAATAGTAGGTTGATTGGAATGTAATGGCACACATCTTGTGAAATGATTTTGGGCCTCAACTTTAATTTTCTGGACAACAATGGCTTGCATGCCACATAAAGGAACTGGTATATGTTCATTAGGAAGCAATAACAACTAACCTATTATTTTTCTAAGTATTCACACTATGTACGATCCACAAATGTAAGGATTTGTGTTCAAACTTGAGCCTCAAATGAAATAATTCTAAGCCAAGCATTGCCTAATATTGGCCCACACCATCAAAACATTTTGTGAAAATATTATTCTCAACTATATAAAAAAATTTGATAGGGTGGAAACCCCAGCCATAAGATGGCTTAATGCTGTGCACATGGGGATTCAAACCGTGGTTGCTAGCTCAACTTTAACACAAGCTAGCCAACCAGGCAATAAGTGACGTGTTACTAAAAAACCCTGTCACTCATGCATATATAAATCATTACTTGTTTTGCAAGAAGTGTTAGATAAACTAGGTGCACTTGATGAACTATCAAGTAATCCTAAGTAATACCCGCACTGACTTTATTGGTTTCATGTGCAGGGAGATTATTGTGAGATTTTTCAAGATATTCATGATTTTTTCAATTCACATAAGTGGCCTTTAGCTTCTCACAAGATCTTGAAGAGGTCTGTATTTTCTCTTCAATTCCTTCAACCTTTTTCTTTTTTTACTTGGTCATAATTCACTTTAAGCATATCAACAAGATTTTCATAAGTATATAGTTATAACTAGGGTATTTTCATGTGATAATATGATGTAAAGGAGGATAGACATTTCTTCATTGAACAACCTTATAGTCATCGTGTCCATTTGCTTGATGGGTAGGGTGGCTTTTAGTCATCATGTCCTTGTAGTCATCGAATGTACGCGGGAGCACCCGGTAAAACCTAATCGTAACATTATAATAAAAAATGAGATAAAAGGTTCTTAGTAACCGCTTGTACAAAAATTATCCTGGCATCAGCGAGGTGGTCGTGGCACGTTGGGAGGGTTCGGCTAAGGTGAGTGGGCACCATGATGCATCGTCGACAAGTCGATGCATGTATGCTGACACTGCTGTAACTACTTTCCATGCTGACTCTAGAAATTCTATTTTTTTTTGAGTAACGGGGTTGTCACTCCACCTATGTAAATCATTGATTTACACAGATCTTATGGCAGAGGCCAGGTCAGGCCGCCTCTGCAAATCCTTAATGCCCACTGAAATCCTTGTTTGTGCTAGTGCTCTAGAAAAGAAAACCCGACCCATTTAAGAAACCTTAAGGGCTTATTCGGTTAGTGCTGGTTCTCGGTAGGAATCAATCTTGGTGAGCACTGGCTATGTAAGTTACACAAGCATTCCTGGGTGGAATGATTATAGGGCACGAATCCCTGTCAACCGAACGCAGCCTAAGCCTACCCTCACAAATCTCATGGTGCCTCCTTTCCCACCACACCTCTCTCTCTCTCTCTCTCTCTCTCTCTCTCTCACACACACACTCCATCTCCACCTGCCTTTCTTCATCTCTTCCCACCCAATGCCTCTCACTCTCTCTCTCTCTCTCTCTCCTGAGCAGTGTGAATGTAGCTGCTTGCTCAAGTGAGGGTGGCCTGGATACAATGGTGGGTCCAGGCATGGAAGGGGTGGCAAGCCTAGGCGAGCATAGGATGGACTATGGAGGACGTGTTGATGCAGTGATGGGCCCAATGAGGTGGCATAGATGTGGCCCAACGAGGATAGCATCAGATGCTAGACGGGGTGAGGCACTGCCCCTAACATTTATGACAGACCTTGAAATTTAGTTGAATGAGGTTCAGGCCATGCACGTTCTCACTGCATATAACTCATCGTGCAGAGAGTGGGGGTGTTGTATTCTACAATTTTAACCTCACAACAGGTGTACAAAACAGTCATCCATTTTATTAGCTGTTAATTTCCACTCAGTTACCCATATAGGATTAATCATATATTGCGCCTGCCATTTACGACAAACCTTGAAATTTAGTTGAACGAGGTTCAGTTTTGTCCAATTAAATCTAACAAATAGAGTTAGCTCATTATCATTGCCACGGGTTGGCACATATGAGTGCGCAAAGTGTTGGAGTTGATCTTGGCTTGATCAACTCTGACCGAGTCTTAAGGGCCTAATGGCCATAACCATGCATGCCCAGATCGGGGGCACGTTAGAGTTCATAACGGCCTGGTCCCAGACCACCCTAAGCACACAGAAAAAGAGATGGATCCCGTCCTTCTCTCTAAGCCTATCAAGGGCAATATCTAACACCTGCCGATTGAGGTGGCTCGGGAGTGGATCTGAAGTCTGATGTTCGATCGTTGGCCATCCCTGTGTCGGCGTCCTCCACCTCTGCCACTGTGACGACGACTCCCAGAACCGTGACTCTACATCTGACAGCAGTGCACCTGCATCAAGCAGGCGAAAGTCCTCCTGGCCCTAGGTGCATCTTCAATCGGGTAAGATTGATTAAGTCCTAATTAAGTGATAATTTTGGTTTAGGTGTTCCTGTAATTTGGTTAATTAAGATCCTATCTAAGTATAAGCTCTAACAGTTGGTATTAGAGAAGCCGCTTAGCCTAATTCTTGAACCCTAAGACCTAATTAGTGTTTGGTTAAGATCTAATTAGCCCCGGATTTGTCCGATTCAAAGTTCTTTAAGCCAAACCAGAAGATACAGTTTCGGTTAAGCACTGAGAAGGAGGGGAATCAAATCAATTTCAACACTAAGCCCCGGTTTTTTACCAAATTCAAACCCTAGAAATGCAAATTCCCCAAATCCATTCACAATCCCCCAACCATAAGATAAGACGCTTTTCACTTACCTTAAGAACTAAGATGGCGCCGTCGGGCTCCTTCACGAGTTCGTTGACGGCCACAAAAGGGAGCTGCGCCGCCGCCCTACTATGCGCGCACGCGGTCTCCGCCCCAAGGCGCCGGCGAGTAGATCACCACTGGCACATCAATAAGAAGCCGTGCCGCTGCCCTATTCTTTGGCCTATGCGCGCGCGATCTTCACCCAAAAGGGAGCCGGCCGGGAGGCCATTCGATAGCGTTATGCGCAGTCGTACGCGAGCTCCGGCGAAGCTCTCTACAGTGATGGCCTCTTGGCCAGTGCGGCGCCCATGTGGCGGCTATGCTCATCTGAGAAAACATGATGGGAGAAGAAGGAAAGTGGCTAGGGTTTGGGGGAGCAGTCAGTGCTCTCCTGTTTTGTTCCTCCAATGTGTGAGGCCGCCATTGAATTCATCTAGATGGCTTGGATCGATCTTAGCCTTAGCTGGGCCGGCGGTGGAGAAATGTCCCAAAGCGGGCTTCACTGGCCCAGGCCCAGGTTGGCTGGTAACTGGCCTGCATGGCTGCTAGCTGTGCTAAGATGTGCTAAAAGCTAAGTTGGGCCAAAATAAGTTTATATTTATTTCATCAGTGCAATTTTCAATAAGTTATTTTTTTATTTAAGCAACACCGTTTTAAGATTATTAGCATTAGCAAATATTTATAAGTTAATACCCTAGCAAATTAAGATTCATTCTCTGGTTAGATTGGAACCAACTGGAAAATTTAATCAAAGAGTTGTTTATTTTAAGTATATATATGCCAGTGTTTAAGTTATAATTAAAGCTAATACTAAGTTTAATTTTTAAGCGGATTCTTTTAAGCATTTTCATAAGTATATATAAATAAGTTTTATTGCCTAAGTGTAATATATTATTCCTGCCATAATTTTAAGATCTTTTCTCCAATTAAGTTGGAACCAACGGAAAATTTAGTTGGAGAAATTGAAGTTCATATTAAATATGGGATTATTTAAAATAATTTTAAATAATGGGCTATTTAAGTTATTAAAAAACATAAGTATTTTTCCCTAATTCTAAGTATTTATTTATTCTCTAAACGATTAGTTTTGCCTTCATAGTTAAAATGTTTATAATTAAGTTTGGGCCTTTATTTATGTGGCTTTCATAGTTATATTTTGACCAAAGTTGTTTATAGCTATTGATTGTCACGATTTTATTGTCCACTAATATTTTGTTTATATTGTCCTAAGCTATTTCCGTAAGGCTTTTTCTTGGTCATAACATAAAGCTTTTGGACATTCCTAAGGAAGGCTATACGAAATATTTACCCTTTTAGGATTAATCTAAGACTAAATTTAATAGCCCCATTATTAAATTAAGTTAATTTTTATGCTTCCGCAACTAAGTATTTGTTGATCATATGGTAAATTGATTCTTTGATAAGTTAATACTTGCTAGAGACCTAATAAGTTCTGCATTATTGGTTTTGTGGCATGTGGCTATATTCTGACCAACGTTGTTTATAGTCGCATGTCATTTAATTAATCTTAAGTTGCAGTCTCAAGTATTTGCCTTCATGGTCACTAAGTTGTTCCTCTTTAATCAAAATGGATCCAATGAGAAGTTTTGGTTAGAGAGCAGATCTCTCTAATTAAGATGAAACCAACGAGAAATCTTGCTTGGAGACATGAGATTTGGCACATAAATGCTTTCTGACTAACATTGGCTGTATTAATGTGTCATATCTCTTAAGTATAATTTTCTATTGTTCACATTGTTAAGATTTGGCACAGAGATACTTCTGACCAACGTTGATTGTATTAAAGTGTCATCTATTTTAAGTATAATATTTTCTTTTAATTATATTGTTGACATGTTATTGATCTGATCAATGTAGGATTAATACGATGTTGAAGATTTAATTTTGTCTAAAGTTCTTTTGTATTTAAGATCATGTATCTCTATTATTGCTAAGTGCAACTATAAGTTTGAGTTGTTTTTTTGTATCCTGATAAAATTATAAACTAAGAATATTGTTTTGAGGTTATGTATAAATATTATGCACATAATTAAGCTCCCATTAGCAAAGTTTAAGTTCTCACTATAAAAGTTTTGTTAAGTAACTTTGGGAGCAAAACAAAAGTTCATAACTCTTATAATCATGTCTGTTAGGATCAGGGGGAGCAATCCTTCTGCTCAATTATATTAAGTTTGACTGACATTGGTTAAAGGGTGTATTTAACCTATAGTTAAAGTAACCTCATGAAGTGGATTTATATAATATAAGACTTCGACACGTGACATGGTTGTTTGGTTCACATTTCGAGGGGGAGAGATGCAAAGTCTTACATTGATCCACTTCATTAAGTGATTTATTAAGTTTAGTGTGGTTGAGTTACAAATTTAAGCCAATAAGTTAGTGATAAGTTAATCCATTTTTAGCATCCATTTGTTTTGAAAATACTAAGATATTTCTGATGGAGTCCAAACAGTGAGCTGTTATGGGCCACATAACATAAAGTGACTCTAAAGAGAAATGATAATATGCTCTCCAAAATAAACTAAGGAGTTTATTAGTGGCTTCTGTTTGCCATTGATTTCATAGTCGAAATAAGATAAGCTAAGCAGGGTACAAAGTTAATTATTTTATTTATCTTGTTGACTATAATAAAGCAATAGAGAGGTTAATTATTTTATTTAGGTGTTCCTGTAATTAGGTTAATTAAGATCATGTCTAAGTATAAGTTCTAGAGATGTTTTACGGTGGTTGGAAAAGTACCACGGTACCTCTAGGTACTTTCATCTTTTTCTATTTTCTAAAAATTAATTGAGAAATATATTGTAGTGGGTATTTTGGTAATTAAGTTTGTGCCCTTCTAGAAGTAGACGTCATGACTGGGCGGATCAATAATGGAACGACGTGAGCCGAAGGTCTCCGCCCAGTAGACCAGCAGCTCACGTACTTCTCAAACGATCTGGGAAGAATGCGGAGACTCCGGCCAGACCGCAGGGTCATGGTCGTGGTGCCAGCCCTGGCCGGGACCAGTGGCCGCCGACCAACGCTTCGTTCACGGCGAGTCGCTTGCGGAGCATCTCCTTCACGACGCACTGAGGTAGGGCAGGCGGGCCACAATGGTGTCGCACATGGCGCAGCCGCAGCCCACGTCGGCGTCCAGCTCCGCCCATACCTTGGACTAGAGGTCCGGGTGTAGCACCTTCCGCCGTCGTGGATTAGTGAGCTCTGCTCTGTGCGGGCGTTTGCAGCGGACATGTAGCTTAATTAGTCTTGGATATGTTGGATGGATTTGGATTTAGGTGCAGCTGGATTGGACCGGATTGTATATCTATACTAATTATTAGGATTGTTGGACTGCATTGGAGTGATGATCTTAATTGAATTTCAGTTGGATCCTGGTGATTGGATTCAGATGTCTAAAATGACTGATTTACCCTTGTTCTATAAAATGAAAAATAGATATTTTTCCACATATTTTGGTACCGGTCTCACCTAATTTGGTACTATCTCCACCTACTTGGTACCTCCAGGTACTTTTAGTTCGGTACCTCCTATTTTCCCACGTCCAATGAATAGTCCATGTTTTTTCCAACCATCGTAAAATTTATTAAGTTCTAACACAAAGTTGTTCGTCCCGTCGCAACATTCGAACATATTTGCCATGGTCAATGAAAGGAACTGCTGGCTTGGATCAAACGTGCATATCTAAAGTTTCACTTATCACCTATTGGTGACCGGCGGAGCAAGTAATACACATACATGGGGTCGCAACAGGGGTGAACTCTTCTTTAAAATACTTATATGCGTTAATTTAATATCCATCCATATACATACGATGATGCCTGCATGACGACGATGCTGCCATCAGGCCGACGACGGCCCGCCGGGCTTCTGGCGGTGGAACCACAACCTCCTCTCCCTGATGAACTTCTCCGCCTTCTCGTTGATGTCGTCTTCCACCCCTCGTGGTGGACAGCCGCCGCCGCCGTAGAAGGTGGGCCTGGAAATCAGGTTGTGGAACTCGATCTTGTTCACCTTCTGCACCGGTACCTCCCCGACACCTTCAGCACCGGCATTGGCGCCGGTGCGAGCGGCCGGAGCACCAGGATTCTTGCCCCAACGATTCATCTGTCTTCTTGCTAAATAAGCTACTACTGGTTATTAGATGCTCGTCCGGCCGGTTTCCTGGTCTGCTCGTTTGTCGTCTTGAGATGGGTGATGATGCAATTTGGCAACAGATATGGCCTCCGTTTATATAGGCAGCAGCAAGCGCAGCCAGCTATCCTTTGGGTGATGCGATAGCCAGCTGCACAGTTCTTGGACGACGACGCACGTGTTCCTCTCACTCTCAGGTAGTCTCTGATTGCTTCGGATAAGCTGCGTGCGTCCGTGCCTCATATCCATGACCATGCGTGTCTTCGTCACTGGTGAGTATAGGTGTGAAGCTTGGCAGCTTTTGTGGAGTCCTCTCAGTCTCTCAGATGGCTGGCTGCAGTTGCGTGGCAGCTGCAGTAAGGGATTGGGATTCCAGAGAGATGCGAGCAGCATGGCTACGCTACCAAAACGCCAAAACCACCAACCGTGCTGCCACTTGCTAGGTAGAAGAGCGTGTCCAGGGCTCCAGGCGTGTTGTGCACTAGGAGTATTATTACCTCAGAAGAAGAATCTCGGACTCTCGGCGTTGCACTTGCACCACATTTTCGCAAAGGCAAAGCATGCATGCAAGAGGCATCTGAACCGGTCCAACGCGTGTCTGGGCTCTGGACTCAGGACTGAGGCGTCAGCGATGGGTACGTCCGCATATGTAACCAGACGGTATCAGGTAGCAGTACAGATATGTGGTGTGTCCATCGCAGCGAACAACCTAACTCTGCAGCAGCAACGGCCGGGGAGTTGTTTTTTTCCTTTGTAAAAAAGATCCAGAACATTATTTATGCAGGTCTAATTTACTTACGAGGGAAGAGGAGCTGACAACTTTAAAAAGATTTTCCATGAATCCAAATGAAAATGTCATCAACTACAAAGTTGTAGACCTCTTTTAGTACTACAACTTCAATATAAAGTTTGTCTCCACCTGACTTAGATTAGAAAAATTATAAATTTTACTATGCTGCACCTATATATTTATAAAGACGAGTCAAATTGTCAACCACGTCTAGAAATACCTTCATTTCTATTGGTGGCTAAAAAGCCTAGCCACCTCTAAAAATACCATTTTAAGAAGAGGTTCGTCCATCATGACATGTAATATATTTTGCAATCGAAAACACACTGCAGGGGAATTAGTTTCTAGATGTAATTCTGTTTACTTGTATATATATAATGTTGTCATCCGGAGAGGGGTATACTATCGACGGTTTAGGTCATGGCCAAAAATTAAAAATGACAGTGCTACAATTGCTGAGAAGTTGATGAAGAACTATTTGCAAGACCAATCTGTGGTGTGGTCTCTGATTCGTGAAGCTCGTCTCGAGATGGAAGGATTCTTGTCTTCTTGAAGTTGTCAAGATCCGAAGAGACCAGAATAAAGTGATGCATGATGAGTTATCACAATTAGCTATTAGTTCAAGTCTGTACACAAATCTTCTTTTCTTATTTTCTTGAGTATGTGTAGTCCCTTATTTGTAATGACGCTACTTGATTCTTAGTGAACTTTCGGATTCACAAAAAAAAGAGAAATGGTAAATCGAGGTGCGGCAGAGGAAATGTCACACCCGACCCAATTTGGAATTTGGCCCATAGTGGCCCATGTGAATGTTATGAGATATTGTAGAGAGTTTAATCCCACCTTGGTTGTTTAGAGTGGGATAGACCAACATATAAGGCTTCTAGAGTCCATCTCACCATCCCCGGGTTAATCCTTTTATACGAAGCGAGGACGAAAGCGTAAGTGGGATGGTGGTAGGTGTGGTTCATTCAGCGTGCAGAGGGGCAGGGGCTGGACAATGGGGTTCATTGCGCGTGTAGGCTCTGCGGAGTGCACGGCGTGGCACATGTGCTGGCACTGGGCGCACGGTCGCGTGTGCTAAGAGGGAACGTTCCTAGTTATCGTTTGCCTGATTGTAGGTATGTTGGGCCCAACGAGGACGTCGGGTTCTTTGAGGGCGGGTGTATGTCACACCCGGCCCAATTTGGAATTTTGCCCCATAGTGGCCCATGTGAATGTTATGAGATATTGTGGAGAGTTTAGTCCCACCTTGGTTGTTTAGAGTGGGATAGACTAACATATAAGGCTTCTAGAGTCCATCTCACCATCCCCGGTTAATCCTTTTACGCGAAGTGAGGACGAAAGCGTAAGTGGAATAGTGGTATGTGTGGTTCATTCAGCGTGTAGAGTGGATCTGGGGCGTTACAGGAAGCTAAATGGAAATGGAGGAATTGCACTGAAAAATGGCTTTGGATTTTCGTCCAGTGAATCACAAACATTTTCCTCTTAAAAATAGAATAGTAGATATTGCTTTTTATAACAGAAAAATATTTAGTATAAATCCTCTACTGGATGGAATCATTAAAACTCTTTAGAAAAATAAACTTACGAGTTTCCAAAAAAATTGAAACTTTGCACATCCATAATGCATCTATGGATATATAGTCACAAAATTTGAGATTCAAACTTAATTTGAAAAGGTTATATGAAAATGACAAATTCCAGGTGCATATGCACTTTCATACTAATTTTGTCCTCTAGTAGTGCATATGCACCTAGAATTTGTTATTTTTATAATATGAATTTTTACAAAACAAGTTTGAATATCAAATTTTGCAGTATATAGATGCACTATGGATGTGCATGGTTTTAAATTTTTTGAGAACTCGTAAATATGTTTTTCTAAATTTTTTTTCATGATTATACCGAGTAGAGGGTTCACACCGAATATTTTTTCTTCATAACAGGAGTGCAACTAAGCTATTAAGTTTTCTGCGCCGCATTGCAAAAGTAGCTTTTGGATTAATTCACCGTTATTATATTACTCTTCCCTTTGCAGCTCAATAAACCAGTCATTATGTTGCTGCATGCTGAGATTTTATAAAAGAGTTCTTCCGAGATAGAGTGGAGAATCTATGCTACCAAATTAGTTTGGTAGTGGAATCCGGATTATATAAAATAATTGGTAATTAACAACATGCGACCTTGACTAACCATCTAAAGTACAAGATCCTATCATCATTATGCGAATATAGAACTACTAATTGCTGCTAGCTGTCCGATAATTTGACATGCTAATCATATTAAATGTGTCATTTTCAACTTCCACAAGAAACAAGAGAAAAGAGGAAACGGGTGCAGATATATGCTAATTTATTCTGGAAATAAATTAATCCAGGAAGCACAAGAAAAGTGTTTGGTTGCAGCACAAAATCATCCGGGCATGATCTTTATTACAGATGTTCTCTTTAAGAGATCCTTTTATCACTGACTAGAGAAATGATAGGAATGCATTTTTTCTACTATTTGTAAGAAATTGATGACGGGAGCACATTATATATAACTATATAAGGTGGGGGCCGTCTTCACCAATTCGGGTGAGTTAGGCCTAGCCCAAAACTTTGGTTGGTTTGTAGGCTTTAGTTGACCTGGGTCTGGTGTGGCACTGACTCTACATACTCTAACAAGTGGAATTAGAGTCTATGGTTGAAAATCCTGAACATCCACACGGGATGTATGTGATATGGAAAGTTGCACTCGGGGCATTGGGAGATTGTTAGGTTTAGTCACATATTGGAACTTGACAATGGATGAGCACAACATATAATTAAGGCAATGCAACACTCACCAATAAGGCTGATCTTTTGGGTTAAATTAGATTTGCAGCCTTGAATTGTTGTGGCTCTAGTAGAATTGGGACTGGTGTAGGCTGGCTCATGGATATAACTAGTTTGGCCGGATCCACTATGCACTCTAACAGTAGTGACCTATATATAAGGCTAGTCTTTTGGCTGCATACACCTTCCGTTTTGTAGTCAAGATGATGCTTGAGAGGTACTTTAGAAGAATGTATGTGAAGATAAAGCCATGCCGAAAGCAAGGCGACCTGCTGGTAGCAATATAATGCTATTCGGCACTCCAGTTGGTTGTCGGTCTGCATTGAGCCAATGGTGGCCAGTTGCTAGAGGCATGAGTTCACGGCTCCAAACCCTTATGCACACCGGATGGCTCTCTCCACGGCCCTCCGGCATATTCTTGCACCTTTGAGACCCCACTCAGGTGCAGAAGAATGTTTATGAGGTGGTTATATTGTAATGTGTTTGTAGACTTCGATTGTAACATTGACTTAGTGGGTAAAAGGTTGTATGTTTGTAGTCTTTGTACTATTTTTGTAGTGATATGAAAATGTCACTGCTGAGTAGTGGTTTGAGCCTATCACCGCCTAGTAGCATGAGCTAGATATCATAACAATCACTGTCAGGTTTGTAGCCTGAACCAGCAGTGATATATCACTGTCGGGTGGTGGTTTGAGCTAGCAGTGATATATGCCATTACTCCCGCCAATTTCTGGATCTTAGGCACAACCGGCAGTGATTGCGTGTCCTAGTGTAGTGTTGGGAGATTTCATCATTGGCTCCCATGGAGGCTAGTGTAGCAATGAGCTCGATGTTAGATAATTAGGTAATTTAAGATTGATTCGAGGAAATGAATCATTGCGAATGTACGTATTAGCATGTAATTCTTTTACTCCCTCCGTTCCAAATTATAAGACGTTTTGGCTTTTCTAGATCAATAGCTTTTGCTACGCACCTACATATATCACTACAAGAAATGTCTCGGTTTTTGACGAAATGTTGATGAAACGTGCGTCACAAACCATGCGTCTTATTCCATGGTTTGTGACGTTTATATGTTCATGTCACGTCGTTTGTGACGAAACGAATGTCAAAGAACGTGTTCTTTGACATTCTATGAACATATAAACATCATAAACGACGTGACATAAACATATAAACGTCACAAACCATGGAATAAGACGCATGGTTTGTGACGCACGTTTCATCAACATTTCGTCAAAAACTGAGACATTTCTTGTAGTGTATGTTATGTTTAAATACGTAGCAAAACCTATGAATCTAAAAATACCAAAACGTCTTATAATTTGGGATGGAGGAAGTACATATTAGTAGAAATATTGAACTGCATGGCTAATTTACCACATGTGACAACTGTTAATTTTCTCAATGTGCCCCATTGTAAAAATTGCTCTCAAAATCACCGTTGTTAATATTATATGTTCCTCTTAATTATTTTATCATAAATTGTATAATATATACCATAAGTTTCTACAATTTGGTTTGGCACTCGAATCGGATTATAGATATATTAATTGACACAATCAGGAAGGGAGACACGACAATGCATATAAAATCAATACTCTCGTCTCGCCATGATGCTTCCTGTCTGCTAACTCAACAATCGACACGACAAGCGATTTAAGTGAGCATTTTTCAAAGACTTAACCAATCAAGAGAAAAGCTCAGTCAAAAGTATGTTGTTGCCAAACCCTTGTTAATTAGGAGTATTTATATTATTACATGCATGTACAGTTGAGAGCTTATAAGCTAGGGTTTAGGTTCAGCCGTTCAGGAAAGCCGTGAGAACTTGAGTGGTGGTGGATCGGAACAGCATCGACCTTGACCCACTTTACCGCGGCCCCGCCTGTTTCATTGCAACTTCAGTTATATATTGTCCAATTTTCAGGACACACGTAGCACCCCGCATGCCACCAGAAGATCACCCCTGAAAATAGTGAAAAAAAAACCTTGGACCACTATCGGGCCAGGTAAAAATGTTTATTTTAATAATGTGAGAAGGGAAATGTTTACTTTTATTCCAAAAGTGAACATGCGTTGATACACTATCTAGCTTATTATAGCGCCAATGGTCACCAAACAGAAATATCATGGAACTCTCGTTGCCCTGAGTCCGTAAGGGTGTACACGTACATGGTGGAATCCGTACCTTTTCGGTTTCCAATTTAAGCAAGTGGAAGATAAAGAAATCGATGCAAGAAATCAATCCATTTGCTGATTAATCTAGATAGCTAGGGTACACGGTGCATAACAATTCATCTGTGTATCAGATGCAGTGTATGGATGCGTCCCTGGAGATGAATTAAGGGGCCGTTTGGGAGAGCTCCCGGGGCTTCGGCTCCTCCAAATCCTTGCACGCTGTTCCTTAAAACCATTTTCCCCTCTCCTATCCAAATGAACTAGGAGCTGGCTCGTCCGGCTCTAGCTCCTCGACAGAACCGAGAGGAGCTAGGCCAAACAGCCCCTAAGTTAATATATATTTGGTGCACACCAAACCAAACAAAAACTTGTTTGCATGTTGCTTGACAAGGAAAGCACGCTCTTTCTTCTGAAAAGCTAAATATCGGCATCAAATCGATCACAGGCCAAAATGGGGCCTAGCTAGCTAGCTAATTCGTTTGTGTTCTGATCTTGAATTGAGGGCATGCAAAAGATCTGTTAGCTTAGCTGGCTCAGCGATAAGATCTAGCTCATGCACACAGTACAGTACAGGGATCGATGCTGTGTTTGATTGATCATGTTTGTGTGTCTGTCACAATCGGAATATAATTGGAGTCAAAATTATTTCATCTAGAATCACACAACATTACTGATAGAGCGCAAGCTACCAATGGTAATCTAGCTTGTGTGTTGCCTAACCAGACCAACTTTCCTAAGATATTATCTAGTGCGAGCTAGCTAGCTGCATGCCTGGATTGCAAAGGGTAAGCTTGCAGTTTGCACGTTTATTCAAAAAAGTGATGCATCAGGTGCCTTCCACACTGGTTGTTGAAAGAGTTCACCAGCTCCATCTCTGGGCTCAAGTAACCCATGCATGAGGCCCAAAAAGGAGATACAATGCATTGATGACCATGACTTCTTCCCTCGCCTGAACAATTTTTTTTCGCTTTTTCCCCCTTTCAGGAGACAATATCTTGGTTGTACAGTCAACAGATCCAACAGGATGAAAATTAATTTCTCACTAGACCTTTCACCATAGATGAGCTGGATGTTTTTTTTATCCTAGCTGGATGTTGTTATCAAAGAAATGAAGAACAATACAGCACCTGGCCTTGATGGCTTTTCTGTGGAATTTTTCAAAGCCTTTTGGACGACAGAGATTAGAGAAGATATCAAAGAATTGCTAGATAGATTATTGGTCAGTTAGAGTTATGGAGACTAAACTATGGAGTAATCATTCTGTTACCCAAGGTCAAACCGGCCACTAATGTCAAGCAATTCAGGCCAACATATATGTCTTTTGAATGTCATATACAAAATCATAACTAAAGCCTTAACCTTGAGGCCGACAGCGGTGGTAGGGAGAGTTGTTAGTCAATTCCAGACAGCTTACATTCCTGGTAGGAATATCTTTGAAGGTGTAGTTATTCTACAAGAGGTATTACATGAGCTTAGGGTCACTAAAGCTTCTAGAGTTATAATTAAACGAGACTTTGAGAAAACTTATGATAAAGTGAATTGGAATTTCCTGGAAGTTTAAATGGTGAGAGAGGGGAATATTTTAGAAGCTATAAAGGACTCAGACAAAGTGACCCTTTGTCTCCATTATTGTTCAATTTGGTTGCTGATGCTCTTTCTGCCATGCTAAGTAGAGCTTCTTCTTCTGCTGGAGCTACCAAAGGTTTGATTCCACATCTCTATGAAGGAGGTCTAACACATCATATAAAGCTAAACCCCACTAGATGATTTTTCTTTTCATGTAAGGTGTCCACATCATTCCCCAATAAATGACCCCACTAGATGTTCTATCTCTTCATACGAGGTGTCCACGTCATTTCCCACTAAATGATGCCACTAGATGTTTTATCTCTTCAGGCAAAGTGTCCACATCATTCTTCACTAAGTCCATGTCATCCCTTATTAACAAAAAATGTCCACATCATCTCTATCATGTGAAATACTTTTAATCTTTAATCTATTAATATACAAGTCATCTGCATACGCTATTTATTTCATCACTTATTCCTCTATAATCTAATCAAATATTCTATTGGTTTTCTTCTATGAGCTTACTGATTTTTTACCCGACCTGGTACAATAAAATAGCATGCAAGTCACATTCATTTGTATACACAGTATACAAAATACCATATAGTAATGCTATGTATATAATAGATTTATTTTTAAGAAAAATCCACGGCAACGCGCGGGGTATGCTTCTAGTTTGTAGTATGCTGATGATACTGTGCTATTGCTGCAGTTTGATCCTATTAACTTGAGAAATGTTAGATTGATTCTCAATTGCTATGAGGCCATGTCAGGGATGAAGATTAACTGTGAGAAAAGTGAAATATTTTCTGTGGGGCTTACACAAGAGGATCAATGTTTGGCTGCTGAATCCTTAGGTTGCAAGATTGGGACCTTCCCTATGAAATATTTGGGAATGCCAATCAGCAGTTATAAGATATCTAAAGCACAACTGAGCTATGTTTGTGAGAAAACTAGGAAGAGTTTAGGGACTTGGCAGTGTGATTATCTATCTTCTGGAGGCAAATCTACTCTTATTGACTCATTTCTGTCAAGTATCGCTATGTACACCATGGGGATGTATCAGTTGTATGAGGGCAATTTTCAGTGTCTGGACTCCATCAGATCTAGGCTTTTTTCTAGCAAGGTACAAGCAAGAAAAGGAAGTATCACATGATAAAGTGGGAAGCCCTGAATAGGCCTAAAGAATTTCGAGGTCTTGGTTTCATGGATGTTAGAGCTATGAATACTTGCTTATTAGCTAAATGGATTGATAAGCTTGAGAGGAGTGACAATAGTTTATGCTATACTCTGTTAAGGAATAAGTATTTGGGTCAGAAGAGTATATTTCCGATTAAGAACAGAAAAGGTTCCCAATTTTGGAGATCCCGGCAAGATGTGTGTCACACCCAAAATTTCCTATTTTGGGTTGTGCATGAAAAACACTAAATAAAATAAATAATTTCAATATTTGAATAAATTTATTAGATAAGTTAAGTTGCTGCTAATTTAAATATAGAAAATAGTGGTTTTAAACTTTTTCGTATTAATTTGATAATGTGGTGTTTGTGTGATGCTTGTCTTTGGTGTTGGTGAGTGCTATTATTTTCAAAATACTATAGGACGACGATTACTTCTCATTGGAAAACTTTTGGGCATTTTCTGGATTTAAAATTTCAATTTCTGTGAGCTTAATCTTTTTCCTTGATCTCTTCATCAATCTTTTCATGAGCTCCAAATACTTTATTTGGGTTCCTCATGTTCCATAATGTCTCTAGAAAATTCCCTCGAATTTTCGGAGCTTTCGGAGTATTTTTCGCGGCTTAAATAATAATTCTGGACTTTTCTGGAATTATTTTATCCATGAAAATAATTAATTCCGAAAATAATAAATCTCTCATTTGTTTTCCAATGCTCAAAGCCCATGTGCAATAATCCTAATAAATCTCGAAGGCCCATACATTTATTTACTAATGGGCTTAAATGATTACTTAGGCCTATTAGCGGAGGTGGATGGTGCAACGTCAATTAGCACCATATCGCTAGTTGACATGGAGGTGGAGAGTTTTCCTCCCTATATATTCGTACCTACCCCATGGGCAATGCACACCAAAAACTACCGTAGAGGAGCCCCTAGTTTGGGAAATCTCTCGTGTAGTAAATTAGAATTTTCTCCCTTCTTATCGCGAGCCGCCGCTCGTAGCTCCCTCCACCCCTCGCCGAAGTTCTGCATCTACAGCGTGAGATCTTCTTTACCCTTCTTTCTGTTTATTCTATGTTTACCTATGGAGGCCGACCTCTATCGTGATATGCACTTCTGCAGCAAGGCCTAGCGCTACCTTGTTGATGCCTGCGCCCATCTGGATGAACCCGTCACTGCCGCTTGACTGCCTCCGTTGGTGAGCATGCATCTCCATGTTTCTGTTCCTCCCTTGTCCCTAGTCTGCACCTCCTCGTGCTCATGTTTTTGCCGACCCTACATTGTCAACTAGACGGTTGAGCACCATGGCCTGGCACCACGAGGCTGACTGACATGCAAGCTGTCGTCACTGTCTTGGTTGGATGAGCGTGCGAGCGGTCAGCTGCTGCGGCGTTGGTCTAGCTCCAAGAAAGCGCTGCTGCCGGCGAACCTGCTCACCATCGATCAGCGCTGGTGAGCCTCTACGAATACTCCTTTTTCTTTGGTTCACGTCCCGGTGTCATTAGTTGTTGTTGCTGCCCGTGCGTCATCTAGTTTGGTCCTAACCGTGTAGTACTGCAAGTTCTGTAAGGCATGCTACCGCTCTGCTGCTTTGCCGTGTACTGCTGTTTTCTGCTACCGGAGTATACGAGCCTAGCTAGCCTGTCCCTTGCTCTCTGTCCCAATCAGTTTGAGCAAGCTCAGCTGCCCTTGCTCCTGTTGTTACCGAGAGACATACCATTCACCATGTCCACATGTGTATGCCTACGTACATCACACAAGGTATTGAGGCTTGCATGCATATGAGCAATTAATGTCACCCGCGCATGTATAACCCCATTATCTAGCTCTTCAAACTCTAATGCAAATTCAGTTCTTTTGAAATCAATTCGTCCAAGATCATCTAGAACTCTTTACCACCCATGTTTTGCACATAGAAAGTCTCTACAGTTTCAAACCTCTGTCATCCAATCGTTTTAGCTCTAGTCTATTCGTTTGAATTCCGTTTTGCTCCATTCAAGTTGCGTTAGATTCGTATCGACACGCTCTACGCAGTAGTGGTAATGTTCATGATGTCACCCAACTCTGAAATTATGGACTTAAATACTAATTTGATTAATATTTATTTAATAGCTTTTAAATTAAAAAGCAACCTAAAGTTTAATTGCATTTTTCTTGCCTTGTGGCCGTGGCGACATAAGCGACATGTTAGCAATGCTGTTTTCCATGAATATATTTATTAATTATAATTTGGCTAGTTTAGACATGATTCATATAAAGTCGATTTAGATGCAATTTGATTAATAATTATGCAGTGCCCTTTTTGAATTAAAAGCAATTTAGGTTTATCTCTGGTCTTTTACAAATAATAAAAATAAAATGTTAACTTGATGAGTAACAACTTAAATGCTTCTTTGTTAATTATAACTTGCTCAATTTAGTCATAAAACATGATAAATCGATTAGTTGCAGTCACATGTTCTACCTTTCTAAATTAAAAATGTTTAAATGACTTAAACACTAAATAAATATTTATAAATAAAATAGGAATAAGGTTAACTTCATCTTTTATAATTCAATGTAAATTGATTAATGTTAATGCAAACTAGTTTTTCAATTTTAAGGGAACTTTGGACCATAGCGATTGCTAACTGGATTAATGGAAATATGAATATGTTTTAAATCATATTTTGCTTAGCTTAAGCATGTTACAGACACAACATAACTCGTTCAGTTGCTTTCATGTATACTTTTCCCTTTTGCAAAGATAAAGTTAAACTTGATTAAATGATATGGCATTGTTTATAAATAAAATATAACTAAGGTTTAACTTCGGCTTTATAATTTGATTAATGATTATGAGAAAAGGTAACATAGGATAATATATTATGTTTTGCTTAGTTTAATCAAGATTCATATAAGGTCATCTTAGATGTGATTTGGTTAATGTTTAGAAGCAACTAGGGTTTATAACTCCGGTATTTCATAACTGAATGTTAATAAGATTCATATCCACATAAATGTTTTCTTTTTAAATTACAAGATGTTTAGTTCAACCTTGATTTGTAAATGTTTTCATTTAGCTTTCGCCACATGTTTCATGATTATCTAAATTATAAAATATTTACATGACTTAAAATACTATGATATGATATATTTATAAATAAAATATGGCTAAGGTATAATGTTAGCTTTTACAATTCAACATAATTTGGTTAGTTCCACTTTAGGATATTTCTCCAAAAAGTCCAACACTTTAATTCACTAACTAAAATGAATCCAGCATATAGTCTTTTAGTTTGTCGCAAGCTTATCGATAGTCATGCACTTTTTAACAATAGCTCCATTCTCCGTCGTTCTTGCGCTCCCGTGATCGTAGCAACGAGTTGTAACGTTTAGTGTGCTTTCTTTTAAAGTGTCTCTTTTGTATGATGCCTGTTCTTAGATGTGTCTGTTGTTTGTCTATGTGTGGTGCTTTGCTGCGAGTAGAGGAAACGTGGTTTATTAGCAATGAAGACGGGAATCTAAGGATCGACAAGTATAACAGAGGCTGAAGATTTCTCAGTAGCTAACTTTGGAAGAAAGGCAAGTATAGCATAGGATCATCCTTGTTTCCTATTCACCTTTAATACACTTAATTCATGTGCATGTGTCTACCTTGTTACCCTTAAGATATCCTAGCTTTTGTATCTTGTACCTTGACACCGGTGGAACATTGCATTGGGTAGTGATGCTAGTGCTCTTTTTGAATAACCATGATCTGTAACTTGACTAATGTTATATGCAATAAACATTTAAAAGATGCTTTAAAGCAATATGTCTCAAGAGGGCTAGAGCATATTTGGTTGTTTTTATGGTGCTCTAGTTTCTCTCCATAAGGACTCATCTGTAAGCGAACATCCGGGACTTACAGTACAACTGTGAGGGCTATATGGCTCTGGCTTTAGCTCAGTATGAGGACCTTTTCTAGCTTGTTAGAGGTTACCCTTGTGGCGCAAATGGGGTAAAACAGACTGTGGATCCCTGCGTGGTGTATCACACGGACTGACTTCTGAAACCTAGCGGCCCTAACTTGTTAGACGAACCTTTGAAAGGCTTCATAGTGTTTCCCTGCCTGCTCACCTTGGAAGTGTTTTGGGAGTCGCGATCCCGGGCATATGGGTAATCATGACTCACAGTGAAAGTGTACAACCTCTGCAGAGTGTAAAACTATTATAACAACCGTGCTCACAGTCACGAGTGGCCTTGGACCCTTACAGAATAAATGATGACACTGATGATAATGATAATACTGATGATATTGATGCTCACTAATGATTATTGTTTATTGCTATATGTTATTCACGTTTACATGATCATGAGGTTATTTGGGCTTATGTAACTTGTTGCTACTCAAATGCTAAAAAGATGACTTACTAAAAGCTATTGCAGTAAAACCCGTGTCAAACCTTTTGAGCCTCATGAACCTTGTGTTATACTTGTTGAGTTCGACATGGACTCACTCTTGCTATTTCCACCACACTCCAGTGTGTAGTAAGGTGCTACTTAGAAGAAGGATGAAGGTGTAGTGGAGTTTTCAGAAGTCTTTCAGAAGTGCTTGGCATATGGAGCCACCAGTCAGCCGTCCCTGAGAAGAATGGAGCCTGAAGTTTAGTCACCGTTCCGCGATACTCTGATGTAAGTGTTAATATAGCTATGTATATGTTATATAATAACATTGTTTCTGATATTTTTTTTCATTCTGGCATATGTGTGGACTTCCTGGGCACACATATGATGAGCCTGGTTTTGTTCTTTAGAAAACCGGGTGTGACAGAGTGGTATCAGAGCGGTGTTGACTGTAGGACGTATGCCAAGTAGCATTGGACGTATTCTAAAACTTATTTTACTTTAAAACTATTTTGTGATCCCTTGATTCATTGATTTTGATTATTTCCTGTTCCTTGTCCTGTTGTATCCCTTCCTTGATAGCTTCCTTTGAGCTATTATTTCTTACTCCCTTGGTTTTTTTTATTTGTGTTGTTTTTACCAAAAGTTTTCTGATCTTACCTTGTTCAAAAGTTCGATGGCCTTTCATCATCTCCAATGTGCCATTAGGATGATCACCATTGTTGAAGAAGCATGTGTAGTACCGATGATGTGATTAGTGCTTTGTTTTGTTTGATGTGTGCTTGTCTTGTTTGATGTGATACCTGTGTGTCGCCTTTGTTCTTGTGTTCCAAAGGAGGCCCGAAATCATCTTGAGAATTAGCTCATTCTATGTTAAAGTGGGGTAGTATCCTCTCTTGACCTACCTAACCTTCGATCAATCCGAATTCTTATTGTCTTTTCCATAAATCATCCTTGCTTACTCTTGGTTTCTATGCTTTCTCCTTTAACTTAACCCAAGGGAGGATCAACACATGAAGGACTCATCAATAGTAGTAAGCCTTAAAGAAAGTGTTGCCTTCAATGACATCACCAGGTGGAACAAGATCTTTGTTAAGTGGGGTAGCGTCCGCCATCATCATCAATCTCAAGTCACGAGATAAGAAGACCCAAAAACCAATCGCTATCATAATATCATCTTTTGCTATTCCTTGTCCCTTAACCAATCTTACCTTCTTGCCATCAATCTTTACTTTTTCTTATCAACATTTGACAACTTTAGACCCTTGTCCTTACACCTTATAAAGTGAAGACTTGATGATCAACCTTGATCTATCTTTTCAACCTCTTTCAATCTTCCTTTCCACCTGTGCTGACCTTCAATCCTTTGACCTTCTATCATTAACTCGAATCAACCTTAACGGTCAATCCAATGTTCTCTTGTCAACCTTTGATAATCCTCGACACTTATATTCGAACTTGTCAAAAAGTCTCAAAATATTCTTATTGGTCTGCTTTATCTTTCTCCCTAGTCTCTTTGAATCTCGGGACGAGATTCCTGTTAAGTGGGGTAGAATTGTCACACCCAAAATTTCCTATTTTGGGTTGTGCATGAAAAACACTAAATAAAATAAATAATTTCAATATTTGAATAAATTTATTAGATAAGTTAAGTTGCTGCTAATTTAAATATAGAAAATAGTGGTTTTAAACTTTTTCGTATTAATTTGATAATGTGGTGTTTGTGTGATGCTTGTCTTTGGTGTTGGTGAGTGCTATTATTTTCAAAATACTATAGGACGACGATTACTTCTCATTGGAAAACTTTTGGGCATTTTCTGGATTTAAAATTTCAATTTCTGTGAGCTTAATCTTTTTCCTTGATCTCTTCATCAATCTTTTCATGAGCTCCAAATACTTTATTTGGGTTCCTCATGTTCCATAATGTCTCTAGAAAATTCCCTCGAATTTTCGGAGCTTTTGGAGTATTTTTCGCGGCTTAAATAATAATTCTGGACTTTTCTGGAATTATTTTATCCATGAAAATAATTAATTCCGAAAATAATAAATCTCTCATTTGTTTTCCAATGCTCAAAGCCCATGTGCAATAATCCTAATAAATCTCAAAGGCCCATACATTTATTTACTAATGGGCTTAAATGATTACTTAGGCCTATTAGCGGAGGTGGATGGTGCAACGTCAATTAGCACCATATCGCTAGTTGACATGGAGGTGGAGAGTTTTCCTCCCTATATATTCGTACCTACCCATGGGCAATGCACACCAAAAACTACCGTAGAGGAGCCCCTAGTTTGGGAAATCTCTCGTGTAGTAAATTAGAATTTTCTCCCTTCTTATCGCGAGCCGCCGCTCGTAGCTCCCTCCACCCCTCGCCGAAGTTCTGCATCTACAGCGTGAGATTTTCTTTACCTTTCTTTCTATTTATTCTATGTTTACCTATGGAGGCCGACCTCTATCGTGATATGCACTTCTGCAGCAAGGCCTAGCGCTACCTTGTTGATGCCTGCACCCATCTGGATGAACCCGTCACTGCCGCTTGACTGCCTCCGTTGGTGAGCATGCATCTCCATGTTTCTGTTCCTCCCTTGTCCCTAGTCTGCACCTCCTCGTGCTCATGTTTTTGCCGACCCTACATTGTCAACTAGACGGTTGAGCACCATGGCCTGGCACCACGAGGCTGACTGACATGCAAGCTGTCGTCACTGTCTTGGTTGGATGAGCGTGCGAGCGGTCAGCTGCTGCGGCGTTGGTCTAGCTCCAAGAAAGCGCTGCTGCCGGCGAACCTGCTCCCCATCGATCAGCGCTGGTGAGCCTCTACGAATACTCCTTTTTCTTTGGTTCACGTCCCGGTGTCATTAGTTGTTGTTGTTGCCCGTGCGTCATCTAGTTTGGTCCTAACCGTGTAGTACTGCAAGTTCTGTAAGGCATGCTACCGCTCTGCTGCTTTGCCGTGTACTGCTGTTTTCTGCTACCGGAGTATACGAGCCTAGCTAGCCTGTCCCTTGCTCTCTGTCCCAATCAGTTTGAGCAAGCTCAGCTGCCCTTGCTCCTGTTGTTACCGAGAGACATACCATTCACCATGTCCACATGTGTATGCCTACGTACATCACACAAGGTATTGAGGCTTGCATGCATATGAGCAATTAATGTCACCCGCGCATGTATAACCCCATTATCTAGCTCTTCAAACTCTAATGCAAATTCAGTTCTTTTGAAATCAATTCGTCCAAGATCATCTAGAACTCTTTACCACCCATGTTTTGCACATAGAAAGTCTCTACAGTTTCAAACCTCTGTCATCCAATCGTTTTAGCTCTAGTCTATTCGTTTGAATTCCGTTTTGCTCCATTCAAGTTGCGTTAGATTCGTATCGACACGCTCTACGCAGTAGTGGTAATGTTCATGATGTCACCCAACTCTGAAATTATGGACTTAAATACTAATTTGATTAATATTTATTTAATAGCTTTTAAATTAAAAAGCAACCTAAAGTTTAATTGCATTTTTCTTGCCTTGTGGCCGTGGCGACATAAGCGACATGTTAGCAATGCTGTTTTCCATGAATATATTTATTAATTATAATTTGGCTAGTTTAGACATGATTCATATAAAGTCGATTTAGATGCAATTTGATTAATAATTATGCAGTGCCCTTTTTGAATTAAAAGCAATTTAGGTTTATCTCTGGTCTTTTACAAATAATAAAAATAAAATGTTAACTTGATGAGTAACAACTTAAATGCTTCTTTGTTAATTATAACTTGCTCAATTTAGTCATAAAACATGATAAATCGATTAGTTGCAGTCACATGTTCTACCTTTCTAAATTAAAAATGTTTAAATGACTTAAACACTAAATAAATATTTATAAATAAAATAGGAATAAGGTTAACTTCATCTTTTATAATTCAATGTAAATTGATTAATGTTAATGCAAACTAGTTTTTCAATTTTAAGGGAACTTTGGACCATAGCGATTGCTAACTGGATTAATGGAAATATGAATATGTTTTAAATCATATTTTGCTTAGCTTAAGCATGTTACAGACACAACATAACTCGTTCAGTTGCTTTCATGTATACTTTTCCCTTTTGCAAAGATAAAGTTAAACTTGATTAAATGATATGGCATTGTTTATAAATAAAATATAACTAAGGTTTAACTTCGGCTTTATAATTTGATTAATGATTATGAGAAAAGGTAACATAGGATAATATATTATGTTTTGCTTAGTTTAATCAAGATTCATATAAGGTCATCTTAGATGTGATTTGGTTAATGTTTAGAAGCAACTAGGGTTTATAACTCCGGTATTTCATAACTGAATGTTAATAAGATTCATATCCACATAAATGTTTTCTTTTTAAATTACAAGATGTTTAGTTCAACCTTGATTTGTAAATGTTTTCATTTAGCTTTCGCCACATGTTTCATGATTATCTAAATTATAAAATATTTACATGACTTAAAATACTATGATATGATATATTTATAAATAAAATATGGCTAAGGTATAATGTTAGCTTTTACAATTCAACATAATTTGGTTAGTTCCACTTTAGGATATTTCTCCAAAAAGTCCAACACTTTAATTCACTAACTAAAATGAATCCAGCATATAGTCTTTTAGTTTGTCGCAAGCTTATCGATAGTCATGCACTTTTTAACAATAGCTCCATTCTCCGTCGTTCTTGCGCTCCCGTGATCGTAGCAACGAGTTGTAACGTTTAGTGTGCTTTCTTTTAAAGTGTCTCTTTTGTATGATGCCTGTTCTTAGATGTGTCTGTTGTTTGTCTATGTGTGGTGCTTTGCTGCGAGTAGAGGAAACGTGGTTTATTAGCAATGAAGACGGGAATCTAAGGATCGACAAGTATAACAGAGGCTGAAGATTTCTCAGTAGCTAACTTTGGAAGAAAGGCAAGTATAGCATAGGATCATCCTTGTTTCCTATTCACCTTTAATACACTTAATTCATGTGCATGTGTCTACCTTGTTACCCTTAAGATATCCTAGCTTTTGTATCTTGTACCTTGACACCGGTGGAACATTGCATTGGGTAGTGATGCTAGTGCTCTTTTTGAATAACCATGATCTGTAACTTGACTAATGTTATATGCAATAAACATTTAAAAGATGCTTTAAAGCAATATGTCTCAAGAGGGCTAGAGCATATTTGGTTGTTTTTATGGTGCTCTAGTTTCTCTCCATAAGGACTCATCTGTAAGCGAACATCCGGGACTTACAGTACAACTGTGAGGGCTATATGGCTCTGGCTTTAGCTCAGTATGAGGACCTTTTCTAGCTTGTTAGAGGTTACCCTTGTGGCGCAAATGGGGTAAAACAGACTGTGGATCCCTGCGTGGTGTATCACACGGACTAACTTCTGAAACCTAGCGGCCCTAACTTGTTAGACGAACCTTTGAAAGGCTTCATAGTGTTTCCCTGCCTGCTCACCTTGGAAGTGTTTTGGGAGTCGCGATCCCGGGCATATGGGTAATCATGACTCACAGTGAAAGTGTACAACCTCTGCAGAGTGTAAAACTATTATAACAGCCGTGCTCACGGTCACGAGTGGCCTTGGACCCTTACAGAATAAATGATGACACTGATGATAATGATAATACTGATGATATTGATGCTCACTAATGATTATTGTTTATTGCTATATGTTATTCACGTTTACATGATCATGAGGTTATTTGGGCTTATGTAACTTGTTGCTACTCAAATGCTAAAAAGATGACTTACTAAAAGCTATTGCAGTAAAACCCGTGTCAAACCTTTTGAGCCTCATGAACCTTGTGTTATACTTGTTGAGTTCGACATGGACTCACTCTTGCTATTTCCACCACACTCCAGTGTGTAGTAAGGTGCTACTTAGAAGAAGGATGAAGGTGTAGTGGAGTTTTCAGAAGTCTTTCAGAAGTGCTTGGCATATGGAGCCACCAGTCAGCCGTCCCTGAGAAGAATGGAGCCTGAAGTTTAGTCACCGTTCCGTGATACTCTGATGTAAGTGTTAATATAGCTATGTATATGTTATATAATAACATTGTTTCTGATATTTTTTTTCATTCTGGCATATGTGTGGACTTCCTGGGCACACATATGATGAGCCTGGTTTTGTTCTTTAGAAAACCGGGTGTGACAATGTGAGAGAGTGGTATCAGTGGGGCAGATGCATTAACATTAAGTCAAGGAGGCAGACTAGGTTTTGGCATGATTGCTGGCTAGGAGATTGTGCTTTGAAAGTTAGTTTCCCTAACCTGTTTCAGATTGCTAGTCAACCAGATTTAGAGGTGGCTGAAACATTTGAAGAAGGTCAATGGTGCTTAGAGTTCAGAAGACAACTTAATGGTAACCTGGGGGAGGAATGGACAAATCTTCAGGAACAATTGAATGGAGTTGCTTTGTTAGAAGATAGAGATGAAGTTTACTGGACTCTGGAAAAGTCTCACAAATATACAACAAGGTCACTTTATAAGCTAATGACTTCTGGAGGGGTGCAGGATACCCAAATGATGATAATATGGAAGTGTAACATCCCTTTAAAAGTTAAGATTTTTCTGTGGATGGCGGCACATGATAGGATTCAGTGTGGGGTTCAACCGAAAAAGAAGAAGTGGTCAGGTCCTGAAGCATGCTTTATCTGTGATAAACATGAAACTTCTGACCACATTTTGTTCCAATGTCCCTTAGTGGTTTTTCTCTGGACTTTCTTATGAGAGTGCCTGGGTTGGCAAGTCACGCCAACCAGTTGCACATCTCTGTTTTTAGAGATTGTGGAAAAATGTAGAGGGAAAAAACAGCAGGTAACACCATGGCACCTGCCCCGACCGTGCGTGTGGCCACAACACCGTTGTCCCTGGCCCCACGCGCATGTGCCACGCTGATCTCTGGCACCCCTGCCTCATCTTCGGCCTGGCTCATGCCTCCATCCGCACAGGGCGCCCAACGTGGCCAGCTACCTGTCTCCAAGTCCACCGTCCGACAAGATCTCCGTCGTTGGCCTGGCCTGTCCGCGCGCGCACCACCTTGTCGTTCGTAACGCACCTCCAGCCTGTGGTACTCGTACTCATCGGATCCATCGTCGTGTCCTCATCCAGCGCGTGCCTCGACCGACCTCACCCCACACCGTCCCCTTCACCGGTCGTACTGTGTCACCCCTTGTCGTCGGTGTGAGTCCTCTACATCTGTACATGTGTGTGCGTGCAAGTGTGGAATGTGTGTGTGCATTGTTCTATGTGTATGTGATGTATGTGTTGTGTGCACTTGCCCCTGAGCCTCCCGTTCTCCATCAGCAGGCGCCGGTTCTAGGCCGGCAGCTCGGCGGGCCCTGTCGCGCCACCGCACGTGAAGAAGGACTTTTCAGTATGGCCTGGCAGAGCGACACGTTCTCGGCCATCAATGCAGCATTCTCCCACTAAGCCGCCTTGCTGTTCTGCACCATGTCTTCGCCTACAGAAATTTAAAAAAGGAACTATAACTGTCAATTCTATGGCCTGTTGCACCACTAGCTGTACATTTGATCGTGCTTGCATGAAACAAAAACAAGATGTGTGTGACTAAGACCTGCATCTGGGAACACTAGTTTTAGAACTAGTACTGCACCTGCCTAGCCTCCAAGCCGATCTTTGCGCCGAGCGTACACCATGTCGGCTCATTTGGGTGGTCGCTGTGTTGGTATGCACTGCACAACACAAGAAAGATATAAAGAGCCAAGCACTCAAGCACTGCAATGCACATCACAAGACAGATATAAAGAGCCCAGGACTAAAGATCTCAGTCCCGAGTGGTGGTTCCAACTAGGACTAAAGGTGTCCTTTACTCTCCGGTTGTGGCTCCACCTAGGACTAAAGGTCCCCGTCTTTTATATACCATTTCGTCTTCTTCCTCCCCTCCATCACTCGATCTACTTTCTCTGCCCAAGCCATCGTGCCGCACCACACCTCTTCGCTGTCCCCCAAGCCGTCCATCATCATCCCCATGCCTAGTCAGCTTCGCCTCATCATGTCATGGCCGTCGACGCGGTAGCCGCTGCCGGCCCGACCATGCTTGTGGCCACAACGCTGTTGTCCCCGGCCCCACGCTTGCGTGCCACATAGATCTCTGGCAGCCCTGCCTCATCTTCGGCCTGGCTCACGCCTCCATCCGCGCAGGGCGCCTAGCGAGGCTAGCTGCCTGTCACCAAGTCCGCCGTCCGACAATATCTCTGTCGTTGGCCTAGCCTATCCGCATGCACAACGCCTTGTCATTTGTAATGCATCGCCAGCCTATGGTACTCATACTCACTGGCCCAGTCGTCATCGTCCTCATCCAGTGCGTGGCCCAGCCAGCCTCACCCTGCCATCCCCTTCACCGGTCGTACTGCGCCACCCCTTGCCGTCGGTGTGAGTCCTCTACATATGTACGTGTGTGTGCGCATGAGTGTGGAATGTGTGTGTGCAATGTTCTGTGTGTGTGTGATGCGTGTGTTGTGTGTACTCGCCTCTAAGCCTCCCGTTCTCCATCAGCAGGTGCCGGTTCTCGGCCAACAGTTCGGTGGGAACCATCGTGCCACCGCATGTGAAGTAGGACTTTTTCAGTATGGCCTGGCGGAGCGACACGTTCTCGGTCGTCAGTGCAGCGTTCTCCCACTGAGCCACCTTGCTATTCTGCACCATGGCCTTCGCCTGTAGGAATTCAAAAAAGAAACTGTAACTATCGATTCTATGGCTCGTTGCACCACTAGCTGTACATTTGATCATGCTTGCATGGAATGAAAACAAGATGTGTGTGACTAAGACCTACATCTGGGAGCACTAGTTTTGGAACTGGTACTATGCCTGCCTAGTGTCCAAGCTGATCTTTGCGCCAAGCGTACACCGTGTCGGCTCATCTAGGTGGTCGTTGTGTTGGTATGCACTACACAGCGCAAGAAAGATATAAAGAGCTGGGAACTCAAGCACTGCAATGCACAACACATGACAGATATAAAGAGCCCGGGACTAAAGATTTCTAGTCCCGAGTGGTGGTTCCAACTAGGACTAAAGGTGTCCTTTAATCCCCGGTCGTGGCTCCACTCGGGACTAAAGGTCCCCGGCTTTTATATACCATCTCGTCTTCTTCCTCCCCTCCTTCACTCTATCTACTTTCTCTGCCCGAGCCATCATGCTGCACCACGCCTCTTCGCTGACCCCAAGCCGCCCATCATCATTCCCGCGCCTAGTCAGCTTTGCCTCATCATGTCATGGTCATCCACGCCGCAGCCCCTGCCCCGACCATGCATGTGGCCACAACGCTGTTGTCCTTGGCCCCACACTTGCGTGCCACGTCGATCTCTATCACCCCCATCTCATCTCCGGCTTGGCTCAAGCCTCCATCAGTGTAGGGCGCCCAGTGCGGCCAGCTGCCTGTATCCAAGTCCGCCGTCCGACAAGATCTCCGCTGTTGGCTTGGCCTATCCACGTGCACACTGGCTTGTCATTTGTAATGCACCGCCATCCTATGGTACTCATACTCACTGGCCTAGTCATCGTCATCCTCATCTAGCACATGCCCCAGCTGGCCTCACCCCGCCGTCCCCTTCACCGGTCGTACTGCGCCGCCCCTTGCCGTCGGTGTGAGTCCTCTACATTTGTACATGTGCGTGCACGTGAGTGTGGAATGTGTGTGTGCAATGTTCTCTGTGTGTGTGATGCGTGTGTTGTGTGTACTCGCCTCTAAGCCTCCCGTTCTCCATCAGCAGGTGCCGGTTCTCGGCCAACAGTTCGGTGGGAACCATCGTGCCACCGCATGTGAAGTAGGACTTTTTCAGTATGGCCTGGCGGAGCGACACGTTCTCGGTCGTCAGTGCAGCGTTCTCCCACTGAGCCACCTTGCTATTCTGCACCATGGCCTTCGCCTGTAGGAATTTAAAAAAGAAACTGTAACTATCGATTCTATGGCTCGTTGCACCACTAGCTGTACATTTGATCATGCTTGCATGGAATGAAAACAAGATGTGTGTGACTAAGACCTACATCTGGGAGCACTAGTTTTGGAACTGGTACTATGCCTGCCTAGTGTCCAAGCTGATCTTTGCGCCGAGCGTACACCGTGTCGGCTCATCTGGGTGGTCGTTGTGTTGGTATGCACTACACAGCGCAAGAAAGATATAAAGAGCTGGGAACTCAAGCACTGCAATGCACAACACATGACAGATATAAAGAGCCCGGGACTAAAGATTTCTAGTCCCGAGTGGTGGTTCCAACTAGGACTAAAGGTGTCCTTTAATCCCCGGTCGTGGCTCCACTCGGGACTAAAGGTCCCCGGCTTTTATATACCATCTCGTCTTCTTCCTCCCCTCCTTCACTCTATCTACTTTCTCTGCCCGAGCCATCGTGCTGCACCACGCCTCTTCGCTGCCCCCAAGCCGCCCATCATCATTCCCGCGCCTAGTCGGCTTTGCCTCATCATGTCATGGTCATCCACGCCGCAGCCCCTGCCCCGACCATGCATGTGGCCACAACGCTGTTGTCCTCGGCCCCACACTTGCGTGCCACGTCGATCTCTATCACCCCCATCTCATCTCCGGCTTGGCTCAAGCCTCCATCAGTGTAGGGCGCCCAGTGCGGCCAGCTGCCTGTATCCAAGTCCGCCGTCCGACAAGATCTCCGCTGTTGGCTTGGCCTATCCACGTGCACACTGGCTTGTCATTTGTAATGCACCGCCATCCTATGGTACTCATACTCACTGGCCTAGTCATCGTCATCCTCATCTAGCACATGCCCCAGCTGGCCTCACCCCGCCGTCCCCTTCACCGGTCGTACTGCGCCGCCCCTTGCCGTCGGTGTGAGTCCTCTACATTTGTACATGTGCGTGCACGTGAGTGTGGAATGTGTGTGTGCAATGTTCTCTGTGTGTGTGATGCGTGTGTTGTGTGTACTCGCCTCTAAGCCTCCCGTTCTCCATCAGCAGGTGCCGGTTCTCGGCCAACAGTTCGGTGGGAACCATCGTGCCACCGCATGTGAAGTAGGACTTTTTCAGTATGGCCTGGCGGAGCGACACGTTCTCGGTCGTCAGTGCAGCGTTCTCCCACTGAGCCACCTTGCTATTCTGCACCATGGCCTTCGCCTGTAGGAATTTAAAAAAGAAACTGTAACTATCGATTCTATGGCTCGTTGCACCACTAGCTGTACATTTGATCATGCTTGCATGGAATGAAAACAAGATGTGTGTGACTAAGACCTACATCTGGGAGCACTAGTTTTGGAACTGGTACTATGCCTGCCTAGTGTCCAAGCTGATCTTTGCGCCGAGCGTACACCGTGTCGGCTCATCTGGGTGGTCGTTGTGTTGGTATGCACTACACAGCGCAAGAAAGATATAAAGAGCTGGGAACTCAAGCACTGCAATGCACAACACATGACAGATATAAAGAGCCCGGGACTAAAGATTTCTAGTCCCGAGTGGTGGTTCCAACTAGGACTAAAGGTGTCCTTTAATCCCCGGTCGTGGCTCCACTCGGGACTAAAGGTCCCCGGCTTTTATATACCATCTCGTCTTCTTCCTCCCCTCCTTCACTCTATCTACTTTCTCTGCCCGAGCCATCGTGCTGCACCACGCCTCTTCGCTGCCCCCAAGCCGCCCATCATCATTCCCGCGCCTAGTCGGCTTTGCCTCATCATGTCATGGTCATCCACGCCGCAGCCCCTGCCCCGACCATGCATGTGGCCACAACGCTGTTGTCCTCGGCCCCACACTTGCGTGCCACGTCGATCTCTATCACCCCCATCTCATCTCCGGCTTGGCTCAAACCTCCATCAGTGTAGGGCGCCCAGTGCGGCCAGCTGCCTGTATCCAAGTCCGCCGTCCGACAAGATCTCCGCTGTTGGCTTGGCCTATCCACGTGCACACTGGCTTGTCATTTGTAATGCACCGCCATCCTATGGTACTCATACTCACTGGCCTAGTCATCGTCATCCTCATCTAGTGCATGCCCCAGCTGGCCTCACCCCGCCGTCCCCTTCACCGGTTGTACTGCGCCGCCCCTTGCCGTCGGTGTGAGTCCTCTACATTTGTACATGTGCGTGCACGTGAGTGTGCAATGTGTGTGTGCAATGTTCTCTGTGTATGATGTGTGTGTTGTGTGTAGTCGCCCTTGAGCCTCCCGTTCTCCATCAGCAGGCCCCGGTTCTTGGCTGGCAGTTCGGCAGGCATCATCGCGCCACCGCTTGTGAAGTAGGACTTTTTCAGTATGGCCTGGCATAGCGACACATTGTCGGCCGTCAGTGTAGTGTTTTCCTGTTGAGCCGCCTTGTTGTTCTACACCATGGCCTTTACTTGCAGGAATTTAAAAAAGAAACTATAACTGTCGATTCTATGGCTCTTTGCACCACTAGTTGTACATTTGATCATGCATGCATGGAACGGAAACAAGATGTGTGTGACTGTGACCTGCTTCTGGGAGCGCTAGTTTTGGAACCAGTACTGCACCTGCCTAGCCTCCAAGCCGTCCTTTACGCTAGCGAACACCGTTTCGGCTCATCTAGGTGGTCATTTTGTTGGTATACATTGTACAGCACAAGATAGATATAAAGAGCCGAGCACTCAAGCACTGCAATGCACAACACAGACATATATAAAGAACCTAGGACTAAAGATCTCTAGTCTCGAGTGGTGGTTCCAACTAGGACTAAAGTTGTCCTTTAGTTCCCGGTCGTGGCTCCACCTAGGACTAAAGGTCCCCAGTGTTTATATACCGTCTCATCTTCTTCCTCACCTCCATCACTCGATCTACCTTCTCTGCCCAAGCCATCACGCCACGCCACGCCTCTTCAATGTCCACCCAAGCCATCCATCATCATCCCTACACCTAGCTGGCTTCACCTCATCACATCATGGTCGTCCACGCCGCGGCCCCTACCTCGACTGTGCATGTGGCCACAACACTTTTGTCCCCGGCCCCACACGCGTATGCCACGCCGGTCTCTGGCACCCCTGCCTCATCTGCGGCCTGGCTCACACCTCCATCCACGCAGGGCGACCAGCACGGCCAGCTTCCTATCTCCAAGTCCGCCATCCGAGAACCACCAGCCTATGGTACTCGTACTCACCGGTACCGCCGTCGTCGTCCTCATCCAGCGTGTGCCCCGGCCGGGCTTGCCCTGGCGTCCCGTTCACTGGTCATACTGCGCCACCCCTTGCCGTCAGTGGGAGTCCTCTACATCTATACGTGTGTGTGCGCACGAGTGTGGAATGTGTGTGTGCAATGATCTGTGTGTGTGATCTGTTTGTTGTGTGTACTCGCCCCTGAGCCTCCCGTTCTCCTTCAGCGGGCGCTGGTTCTCGGTCGACAGCTCGGCGGGCCCCATCGCGCCACCGCACGCGAAGCAGGACTTTTTAGTATGGCCTGGCGAAGTGACACATTCTCGGCCATCAGTGCAGTGTTCTCCTGCTGAGACGCCTTGCTGTTCTGCACCATAGCCTTCACCTGTAGGAATTTAAAAAAGAAATTGTAACTGTCGATTCTTTGGCTCTTTGCACCACTAGCTGTACATATGATCATGCATGCATGGAACAAAAACAAGATGTGTGTGACTGTGACCTGCATCTGGGAGCGTTGGTTTTGGAACTAGTACTGCGCCTGCCCAGCCCCCAGGCCGATCTTTGCACCAAGTGCATGCCATGTCGGCTCATCTGGGTGGTCATTCTGTTGGTATGCACTGCACAGCATAAGACAACTATAAAGAGCTGAGCACTCAAGATATAAAGAGCCTAGGTCTAAAGATCTCTAGTCCTGAGTGGTGGTTCCAACCGAGACTAAAGGTGTTCTTTTGTCCCCGGTCATGGCTCCACCCGAGACTAACGGTCACCGGCGTTTATATACCGTCTCGTCTTACACCTCCCCTCCATCACTCAATCTACTTTCTCTGCCCGAGCCATCACACCGCGGCACGCCTCTTCGCATCCCCTAAGACGTCCATCATCATCCCTGCACCTCGCCAGCTTTTCCTTGTCATGTTGTGGCCATCCACGCTCTGGCCCCTTGCCCCGACCGTGCGTGTAGCCACAACGCTGTTGTCCCTGGCCCCACGTGCGTGTGCCACATGGATCTCTGGCACCACTACCTCATCTCCAGCCAGGTTCGCACCTACTCGCCCCATCCACGCGTGGCGGTCGGTGTGGCCAGCTACCTGTCTCCAAGTCTGCCGTCTGACGAGATCTCCGCCGTTGGATTGGCTTGTCCGTGAGTGCACCGCCTTGTCATTCGTAATGCACTGCGAGCCTATGGTACTCGTACTCACCTGCCCCATCGTCGTCGTCCTCATCCAGTGCGTGCCCGCCGGGCTCACCCCGACGTCTCATTCACTGGTCGTACTGTGCCGCCCCTTGCCGTCGATGTGAGTCCTCTACATCTATACGTGTGTGCGCGCACAAGTGTGGAATGTGTGTGTGCAATGATCTATGTGTGTGAGGTGTTTGTTGTGTGTACTCGCCCTTGAGCCTCCCGTTCTCATTCAGCAGGCGCCAGTTCTTGGCCGGCAGCTCGGCGGGCACCATCGCACCACCGCACGCGAAGCAGGGCTTTTTCAGTATGGCCTGGCGAAGTGACACATTCTCCGCCATCAGTGCAGCGTTCTCCTACCGAGTTGCCTTGCTGTTCTACATCATGGCCTTCGCCTGTAGGAGTTTAAAAAAGAAATTGTAACCATCGATTCTTTGGATCTTTGCACCACTAGCTGTACATATGATCATGCATGCATGGAACGAAAACAAGATGTGTGTGACTATGACCTGCATCTAGGAGCGTTGGTTTTGGAACTAGTATTGTGCTTGCCCAGCGCCCAGGCCGATCTTTGCACCGAGTGCACGCCGTGTCGGCTCATCTGGTTGGTCATTCTGTTGGTATGCACTGCACAGTAGAAGATAGCTATAAAGAGCCACTGGCTCAAGATATAAAGAGCCTGGGACTAAAGATCTCTAGTCATGAGTTGTGGTTCCAACCGAGACTAAAGGTGTTCTTTTGTCCCCGGTCATGGCTCCACTCGGGACTAATTGTCACCGGCGTTTATATACCGTCTCGTCTTACACCTCCCCTCCATCACTCAATCTACTTTCTCTGCCCGAGCCATCGAACCACGGCACGCCTCTTCGCATCCCCCGAGCCGTCCATCATCATCCCCGCGCCTAGCTGGCTTTGCCTCGTCATGTCGTGGCCGTCCACGCCGTGGCCCCTTGCTCCGACCGTGCGTGTAGCCACAACGCTGTTGTCCCTAGCCCCACGCGCGTGTGCCACACCGATCTCTGGCACCGCCGCCTCATCTCCAGCCAGGTTCGCACCACTCGCCCTATCCACGTGCGGCGCCTAGTGCGGCCAGCTGCCTGTCTCCAAGTCTGCCATCCGACGAGATCTCCGCCGTTGGATTGGCATGTCCGTGCGTGCACCACCTTGTCATCCATAATGCACCGCGAGCCTATGGTACTCATACTCACCTGCCCCATCGTCGTCGTCCTCGTCCAGTGCGTGCCCTGACTGGCCTCGCCCTACCGTCCCCTTCAACAGTCATATTGCGCCACCCTTTGTTGTCGGTGTGAGTCCTTTTCATCTGTACATGTGTGTGCCAGAGACTATGGAATGTGTGTGTGATGTGTGTGTTGTGTGTACTTGCCCCTAAGCCTCCCGTTCTCCATTAGTAGGCGCTGGTTCTCGGCCAGTAGCTTGGCATGCACCGTCGCACCACCACACGTGAAGCAAGACTTTTTTTGGTATGGCCTGGCGAAGTGACATGTCCTCAGCCATCAGTTGAGCCACCTTGCTATTCTGCACCATGGCCTTCGCCTGCAGGAATTTAAAAGAGAAACTGTAACTGTTGATTCTTCGGCTCTTTGCACCACTAGCTGTACATTTGATGATGCATGCATCAAATGAAAACAAGATGTGTGTGAATATGTGCATTTGGGAGCGTAGGTTTTGCAACTAGTACTACGCCTGCCTAGCCCTCAGGCCGATCTTTGCGCCAAGCGCACGCCGTGCGGCTCACCTGGGTGGTCATTCTGTTGGTATGCACTCCATAGCACAAGGCAGATATAAAGAGCTGAGCACTCAAGCACTGCAATGCATAGCACAAGACAGATATAAAGAGCCCGAGACTAAAGATCTTTAGCCTCGAGTGGTGGTGGTTCCAACCGAGACTAAAGTGTTCTTTAGTCCCTAGTCGTGGCTCCACCCGGGACTAAAGGTCCTCGGCATTTATATACCATCTCATCTTCCTTCTCCCCTCTATCACTCGATCTACTTTCTCTGTTTGAGTCATCACACCACGCTACGACTCTTCACTGTCCCCCAAGCCATCCATCATCATCCCCGTGCCTAGCTGGCTCCACCTCGTCACGTCGTGGTCGTCCACACCGCGGCCCCTTTGCCCGACCGTGCATGTGGCCACAATGCTGTCGTCCCCGGCCCCACGCGCATGTGCCACGCCAATCTGCAGTGCCACCGCCTCATCTCCAGCTAGGCTAATGCCTACTCCACGCCTCCATCCACACGCGGCACCAAGCATGACCAACTATCTGTCTCCAAGTCCACCGTCCGATGAGATCTCTGCAGTTGGCCTGGCTTGGCCTGTCCGTGCGTGCACTGCCTTGTCATTTTGTAATGCGCAGCCAGCCTTTGGTACTCGTACTCACCTACCATGTCATCGTCATCCTCGTCTAGTGCGTGCCCTGGCTAGCCTCACCCCCTGTCCCCGTCACCGGTCGTACTGCGCCACCCCTTGTCATCGGTGTGAGTCCTCTACATCTATACATGTGTGTTCACACGAGTGTGGAATGTGTATGTGTGCAATGTTCTGTGTGTGTGATGTGTGTGTTGTGTGTACTCACCCCTGAGCCTCCCATTCTCCATCAGCTGGCGCTGGTTCTCGGCCGGCAGCTCGGCAGGCACCGTCGCGCCACCACACGTGAAGCAGGACTTTTTCAGTATGGCCTGACAGAGTGACACGTTCTCATCCATCAGTGCAACATTCTCCCACTGAGCCACCTTGCTGTTCTACACCATGGCCTTCGCCTGCAAAAATTTAAAAAGAAACGGTAACTGTCAATTCTTTGGCTCTTTGCACCATGAGCACTATATTTGATCATGCATGCATGGAATGAAAACAAGATGTGTGTGGCTATGACCTACACCTTGGAGCGCTGGTTTTGGAACCAGTACTATGCCTGCTTCGCCTCCAGGCCGATCTTTGAATTGAGCGCATGCCAGCTCATCTGGGTGGTCATTCTATTGGTATGCACTGCACAGCACAAGACAGATATAAAGAGCTGAGCACTCAAGCAGTGTAGTGCACAACACAAGACAGATATAAAGAGCCCGGGACTAAAGATCTAGTCCCGAGTGGTGGTTCCAACCAGGAATAAAGGCGTCCTTTAGTCCTTGGTCGTGGCTCCACCTAGGACTAAAGGTCCCCGGCGTTTATATACCATCTCGTCTTCTTCCTCCCCTCCATCACTCAATCTACTTTCTCCGCCTGAACCACTGCATTGTGCCATGCCTCTTCGCCGTCCCCCACACCGTCCGTCATCGTCCCTGTGCCCAGCCGGCCTTGCCTCGTCACGCCATGGCCCCCCTGCACCGACCGTGCATGCGGCCACAACGCCGTCATCCCTAGCCCCATGCACGTGCGTGCCACGCCGATCTCCAGCACTCTCGCCTTGTATCCGGCTTGGCTCGTGCCTACTCCACAACTCCATCGCGGCCAGCTGCCCGTCTCCATGTCCGCCGTCTGACGAGATCCCCGCCCTTGGCCTAGCATGTCCGCACATGCACTGCCATGCCATTCGTAATGCGCCACCGACCTATGGTACTCGTATTCGTTGGCCCTGCTGTCATCATCCTCATCTAGCACCACCCCTTGTCATTGGTGTGAGTCCTCTGCATCAGTATGTGTGTGTGCATGGGTGTGGGATGTTTGTGTGCAATGTTCTATGTGTGTGTTGTGTACACATGTGTGTGAGTGTATTAACACTTTTTCGAAACCATGAAGCTTGAGGGCGGTCCTCTTGCTCCTCCTTAGGAATATGTCATCAAGCTGTTCCTTGACCTTGACAGCCCTCCTCTTGCATGGAATGAACTTGTCAAGGGATATTTCCATCAGACCATCACATCCACATCTGCAGCAGCATTCAGTTCCGGGATAGGCTCCATGATCTAAGGTGGAAGCAGGAAAGCAAGATGAGACAACTGATGTGGATCACTGACACTAATGCTACTTATGGAAGGGGAGGGGGATATATGTCATGTGGGGCCACTCCTATAGTTGCAGGAACAAGAAAACTCACATGGTCGGTCATTGGTAGTTGAAAAGGAAAGAGATCAACTAAACCGATTGATTTGTTAGATTGGGGAAAATCTTGGAGGTTTGTTGGCTTGATACCTATGTAAATCACCACACAATCTACCGAGGGAATTAAGTAATGAATTAAGTTCCCTCCTATCTCCCTTCCTCTACCTATCCTTATACTCTACAACATATATTGGGGGCAGCGAGGCCCTAAGCCTCGGCAACCAGACAAACACCAGTACCACTTGAGCAGCCTTAGCCCTCCACCCCTGGTCCCCTTGTCAGATCGCAACACACCTTTTCGATTAGGAAAGAAAAGTAATAGAATCTAGATTTGAGTCGATCCATTGACCTGATTCGCCAAACCTAGATCTATTCCATTTTCAACTTGATGTACGAGGCCAAAAGGACTGGAAAAGTGAGAAAATAGAAACAAATGGGGATGACCGGACACCTAACCTTATCATTCATCATCTTGGACCACTATTGCTGAGTGCTAATGGAGGAGATGACACAATGGACTTTAATTAGAAAGTTGTAAGGATGTGGCATCAAAGAGTAGAGTTATGGTGGTGGTGGCTGCAGTGTATTATAGGTGGGGGAGGGTGTCGAGGAGCGATGCTAGGGTATATATATGCGGTGCAGGATGGTGATTGTCCTTCTGGTGAGCTATTGGGCTTTTCCATATGATGAATAGTAGGTTGATTGGAATGTAATGGCACACATCTTGTGAAATGATTTGGGGCCTCAACTATAATTTCATGGACATAAGTAGAAAGCCCAAGTTGGCTACAACAATGGCCTGCATGCCACATAAAGGAACTGGTATATGTTTATTAGGAAGTAATAACATCTAACCTATTATTTTTCTAAGTATTGACACTATGTACGATCCACAAATGTAAGGATTTTGTGTTCAAAGTTGATCCTCAAATAAAATAATTCTAAGCCAAGCATTGCCTAATATTGGCCCACACCAACAAAACATTTTGTGAAATATTATTCTCAACTATAAGTGACGTATTACTAAAAAAACCCTATCACTCATGCATATATAAATCATTACTTATTTTGCAAGAAGTGTTAGATAAACTAGGTGCACTTGATGAACTATCAAGTAATCCTAAGTAATACCTGCAGTGACTTTATTGGTTTCATGTATAGGGAGATTATTGTGAGATTTTTCAAGATATTCCTGATTTTTTCAATTCACATAAGAGGTCTTTAGCTTCTCATAAGATCTTGAAGAGGTCTGTATTTTCTCTTCAATTCCTTCAACCTTTTTCTTTTTTTTTGTACTTGGTCATCATTCACTTTAAGCATATCAACAAGATTTTCATAATTATATAGTTATAACTAGGGCATTTTCATGTGATATCTTCGAGCCACCTTTTTCTATAATGCAATAATATGATGTAAAGGAGGATAGGCATTTCTTCATCGAACAACCTTATAGTCATCGTGTCCATTAGCTTGATGGGTAGGGAGGCTTTTAGTCATCATGTCCTTATAGTCATCGAATAATGTACGCGGGAGCACTCGGTAAAACCTAATCGTAACATTATAATAAAAATGAGATAAATAAAGGTTCTTAGTAATCGCACGTACAAAAATCATCCTGGCATCAGCGAGGTGATTGTGGCACGTTGGGAGGGCTCGGCTGAGGTAAGGAGTGGGCACCATGATGCATCGTCGACAAGTCGGTGCATGTATGTTGACACTGCTGTAACTGCTTTCCATGCTGCCCGTAGAAATTCTATTTTTTTGAGTTTGGGGTTGTCAGTCCACCTATGTAAATCTTTGATTTACACAGATCTTATGGCAGAGGCCAAGGTCAGGCCGCCTCTACAAATCCTTTATGCCCACTCAAATCCTTGTTTGTGCTAGTGCTCTAGAAAAGAAAACCCGACCCATTTAAGAAACCTTAACCCTACCCTCACAAATCTCAGTGTGCCGCCTTTCCCACCACACCCCTCTCTCTCTTTCTCTCTCTCTCTCACACACACTCCATGTCCACGTGCCTTTCTTCATCTCTTCCCACCCAATGCCTCTCTCTCTCTCCTGGGCAGTGTGAAAGTAGCCGCTTGCTTGGGTGAGGGTGGCGTGGATACAATGGCGGGTCCATGCATGGAAGGGGTGGCCTAGGCGAGCATAGGATGGACTCTGGACGATGTGTGGATGCAGCGATGGGCCCAATGAGGTGGCATAGATGTGGTTCAATTCACATCGAGGGCCACAGTGGCATCAGTGTCTGCATGGAGGAGCCCGAAAAATGATGGGATCTTTCCGTCTATCTCCTTCTCCCTCTCTATTGATATCTCTCCTAGAGGATAGCATTAGATGCCAGATGGGGTGAGCCACTGCCCCTAACATTTATGATAGACCTTGAAATTTAGTTGAATGAGGTTCAGGCCATGCGCATTCATGCGGCCCATGGCCTGATCGGTTCAGGCCATGCGCATTCTGACTCCATACAACTCATCATGCTGAGAGTGGGGGTGTTGTATTCTACATTTTTAACCTCACAACAGGTGCACAAAATAGTCATCCATTTTATTAGCTGTCAATCTCCACTCAGTTACCCATATAGGATTAATCATATATTGCACCTAACATTACGACATACCTTAAAATTTATTTGAACGAGGTTCAGTTGAGTCCAATTAAACCTACCAAAAGCTAGCTCATTATCATCGCCACGGGTTGGCTCAGACGAGTGCACAAAGTGTTGGAGTTGATCTCGGTTTGGTCAACTCTGACCGAGTCTTAAGGGCCTAATGGCCATAACCATGCATGCCCTGATCGGGGGCACGTTAAGAGTTCCTAACGGACTGGTCCCATACCACCCCTAGCACAAAAAAAAGAGATGGATCCCATCCTTCTCTCTAAGCCTATCAAGGGGAATATCTAACACTTGCCGATTGAGGTGGCTCGGGAGTGGATCTGAAGACCAGTATCCGACTGCCTGCCATCCCTGTGCCGGCGTCCTCCACCTCTGCCACAATGACGACGACGCCCAGAACTGTGACTCTACATCCGATGGCAGTGCACCTGCCTCCAGCAGGCGAAGGTCCTCGCGGCCCTAGGTGCATCTTCAATCGGGTAAGATTGATTAAGTCCTAATAAGTGCTAATTTCGGTTTAGGTGTTCTTGTAATTAGGTTAATTAAGATCTTGTCTAAGTTCTAACAATTGGTATCAAAGAAGCCGCTTAGCCTAATTCTTTAACCTAGAGGCGGATCCAGCAACTTTGATTGGGGGCCGGACAAGCATAATGAGACATCGTATGTGTGATAAATATGTACATAATTGTACGTTTCAACATATTTTTATATGCTTCTACATATGTAGTTAGTGTTCATAATAAAAAAATCACAACATTATGATAAAATACGAGTTAAAATGAGCTAAATATGCTTTGTATTGTATTATTAATAAGGGTATTAAAAAAATTTCACTGTTTTGGGGGCACCACGGCCCCCACTGGATCCCCTTGGTTCCGCCTTTGCTTGAACCCTAAGACCTAATTAGTGTTCAGTTATGATCTAATTAGCCTTGGATTTGTCCGATTCAAAGTTCTTTAAGCCAAATCAGAAGGTAGGGTTTGGGTTAAGCACTGAGAAGGAGGGGAATCGAATCAATTTCAACACTAAGCCCTAGTTTTTTCCCAAATCCGAATCCTAGAAATGCAAATTCCCCAAATCTAGTCACAATCCCCAACCCTAAGATCAGTAAGACGCTTTTCACTTACCTTAAGAACTAAGATGGCACCGTTGGGCTCCTTCGCGAGTTCGTCGACGGCCACAAAAGGGAGCCACGCCACCGCCCTGCTATGTGTGCGCGGGGTCTCCGCCCTAAGGCACCAGCGAGTAGATCACCGCTGGCGCATCAAGGAGCCGTGTCACCGCCCTTTTCTTTGGCCTGTGCGCGCGCGATCTTCACCCAAAAGGGAGCCGGTCAGGAGGCCATTTGACGGCGCCGCACACCATCGCAGCCGAGCTCCGGCGAAGTGCCCCACGGCAGCACAACCCATCTCTCCTGCAACATCCTCTTAGCCAGTGTGGCGCCCATGCGGCGGCTATGCTCGTCTGAGAAAAGAGGATGGGAGAAGAAGGAAAGTGGCTAGGTTTGGGGGAGCAGTAAGTGCTCTCCTGTTTTGTTCCTCTGATGTGTGAGGCCAACCGTCGAATTCAGCTAGATGGCTCAGATCTATCTCAGTCTTAGCTGGGCTGGCGGGGGAGAAATGGCCCGAAGCGGGCTTCACCGGCCCAGGCCCAGGTTGGCTGGTAACTGGCCTGCACGGCTGCTAGCTGTGCTATGATGTGCTAAAAGCTAAGTTGGGCCAAAATAAGTTTATATTTATTTCATCAGTGCAATTTCCAATAAGTTATTTTTTATTTAAGCTACACTGTTTTAAGATTATTAGCAATAGCAAATATTTATAAGTTAAGACCCTAGCAAATTAAGATTCATTCTCTGGTTAGATTGGAACCAACAGGAAAATTTAATCATAGAGTTGTTTATGTTTTAGTTAAAGCTAATACTAAGTTTAATTATTAAGCAGATTCTTTTAAGCATTTTCATAAGTATATATAAATAAGTTTTATTTCATTTCCTAAGTGTAATATATTATTTCCACCAAAATTTTAAGATCTTTTCTCCAATTAAGTTGGAACCAACGGGAAAATTTAGTTGGAGAACTTGAAGTTCATATTAAATGTGGCATTATTTAAAATAAGTTTAAACAATGGTCTATTTAAGTTATTAGAAAACATAAGTATTTTTCCCTAATTCTAAGTATTTATTTATTCTCTAAATGATTAGTTTTGCCTTCATAGTTAAAATGTTTATAACTAAGTTTGGGGCTTTATTTAAGTGGCTTTCATAGTTATATCTTGACCAAAGTTGTTTATAGCTATTAATTGTCATGATTTTATTGCCCACTAATATTTTGTTTATATTGTCCTAAGTTGTTTCCATAAGGCTTTTTCTTGGGCGTAACATAAAGCTATGCCTAAGGAAGGCTATAAGAAATATTTAAGATCCTTTTGGGATTAATCTAAGACTAAATTTAGTAGCTCTATTATTAAATTAAGTTAACTTTTAGGCTTCCGCAACTAAATATATGTTGATCATATGGTAAATTTATTCTCCGATAAGTTAATACTTGCTAGATACCTAATAAGTTTTATATGATTGGTTTTGTAGCATGTGGCTGTATTCAGACCAACGTTGTTTATAGTCGCATGACATTTAATTAATCTTAAGTTGCGGTCTCAAGCATTTACCTTCATGTTCACTAAGTTGCTCCTCTTTAATCAAAATGGATCCAATGGAAAGTTTTGGTTAGAGAGCATATACCTCTAATTAAGATGGAACCAACGAGAAATCTTGGTTGGAGACATGAGGTTTGGCACATAAATGCTTTCTGACCAACGTTGACTATATTCATGTGTCATATCTCTTAAGTATAATTTTCTATTGTTCACATTGTTAATATTTGGCACAAAGATACTTTCTGACCAACACTGATTGTATTCTTGTGTCATCTATTTTAAGTATAATATTTTCTTTTAATTATATTGTTGACATGGTATTGATCTGTTCAGCTAGGACTAATACCATGTTGAACATTTAATCTAGTTTAAAGTTCCTTCGTATTTAAGATCATGTATCTCTATTGCTAAGTGCAACTATAAGTTTGAGTTGTTTTCTTGTACCATGATAAATTATAAAGTAAGATTATTGTTTTGAGCTTATATATAAATATTATGCACATAATTAAGCTCCCATTAGCAAAGTTTAATTTCTCACTATAAAAGTTTTGTTAAATATCTCTGGAGCAAAACAAAAGTTCATAACTCTTATAATCATGTCTGTTAGGATCAAGGGGAGCAATCCTTCTGCTCACTTACATTAAGTTTGACTAACATTGGTTAAAGGGTGTATTAAGATTAAATTCATAAGAAATGTGCCTAATGAACACTAAGATAACCTATAGTAATAGTAACCTCATGAAGTGGATTTAATATAAGGCTTCGACATGTGACATGGTTGTTTGGTTCACATTTCGAGGGGGAGAGACCGCAAAGTCTTACATTGATCCACTTCATTAAGTGATTTGTTAAGTTTAATGTGATTGAATTACAGATTTAAGCCAATAAGTTAGTGATAAGTTAATCCATTTTTAGCATCCATTTATTTTGAAAATACTAAGATATTCCTGATGGAGTCAAAACAGTGAGCTGTTATGGTCCACATAACATAAAGTGACTCTAAAGAGAAATGATAATAAGCTCTCCATAATAAACTAAGGAGTTTATTAGTGGCTTCCGTTTGCCATTGATTTCATAGTCGAAATAGGATAAGCTAAGCAGAGGTACAAAGTTAATTGTTTTATTTATCTTGTTGACTATAAGTAAAGCAATAGAGAGGTTAATTATTTTACTCAGGTGTTCCTATAATTAGGTTAATTAAGATCATGTCTAATTTCTAACACAAAGCTGTACGTCCCGCTGCAACACACGGACATAGTTGCCATGAATGGAACTGCTGGCTCGGATTAAACGTGCATATCTAAAGTTTCACTTATCACTTATTGGTGACCGGCGGAGCAAATAATACACATACATGGGGTCGCAACAGGGGTGAGCTCTTCTTTTAAAATACTTATATGCGTTAATTTAATAAATATCCATCCATATACAGACGATGATGCCTGCATGACGATGATGCTGCCATCAGGCTGACGACGGCCCGCCAGGCTCCTGGCGGTGTAACCACAACCTCCTCTCCCTAATGAACCTCTCCGCCTTCTCATTGATGTCGTCTTCTGCCCCTTATGGAGGATGTTAGAATTTATACGGGTAGTTCCCCTAAATCTATACGAAGAAATTCTAATAATACCTGTGTTTCCTAATGAGTTTTAATGTTTAAGCCCATGAGTAGAGGTGGAAGGTATAACATCAATTAGTACCATATTGCTAGTTGATGTGGAGGTAGAGGGTTCTCCTCCCTCTCTATATATATAGCCACCTTCATTTACGATAATTTTTATACTTAATTTACAATAAAGTGAATACATATTTACGATAAATGTGTTACTATAACACATGTGGATATTTACCGTAATATTATAGTAAACCACTTGAAAGGAGTTACTATAATCACGTAAATTAGTATAGTAATTATCGTACTTAAAGTGGCTACAGAATAAGTTATTCTATAGCCAGCTGTATATATATACACATCGGTCCTCCTGGAAAAAGACACAACAAAAACTAATATTATAAGTTCCAGTTGAAAAATCCTAAGGTAGTCAATTAGTATTTTTCTCTTCTCACTACTGCGAGGCCGCTGTAGTCTCTCCATCTTGATCGTCTGCGTGCTCCAGCATTCGAGAGAGCAGGTCTCCGAAACCCTCGTCCTTATGATCCTGCACCGGGAGAGGACGAATAAGGTTTTGGGAAGCGCTCTTTGCACGACTGCTCTCAACTTCCACGACGGCTCATTTTTCCGAAGACTGCATAGGGACGTCATCATCACCACCCGCGACGTCGTCTCTCTCTACAATTGAAAGGTACACACCTCGTGATCCAATGTCTCGGTTGATGTTGTTTAATCTGACTAGTATACGAGCTATGTTTACATTGGTTCTTGTGTTCATGCTGTTAAATTATACTAGTATACGAGCTACACTTATACTAGTTTATGAGATCATCATGATTTATATTCTGGTTTTAATTTGGAAATTGCCTAATTATTCAACAATCCAAAAACCTTATTATAGGCTTTTTTCCTTATTTAACTATGGCTGATTTCACTGACATGCTGAGGCCGAAAAAGTTTTCTGGTGCGCATTTTAAGAAGTGGCGAGTTAAGGCCACGCTCTGGCCAGAGGCTATGAAAGTGTTCTGGATTACTGTTGGCTCACCCGAGAGAAATATCTCTGAAGAGATTAGAGAACATTCCAGGAAGACAACACTGTCTTTGGAGGAACAAATCTGAATAGTCTTGCTGGCCATTTGGTAGATGCAAAATTGCACTTCTAAGATGGGAAGACCTTGTGGGATCATCTAAATGCTACCTTTAATGCATCAGATGCATGCGGTGAGGTGAACATCATGGAGAGCTTTCATGACTACAAGATGGTTGGTAACCGATCTATAAGAGACCAAGCTCATGAGGTTCAACGCATGGCAAGAGAACTTGAACTCCTTAAGTATGTCATACCCGACAAGTTTATGGCCGGATGCATTATTCCAAAGTTGCCTCCTTTATGGAGGGGCTTCAGCACAACTCTTAAACACAAGAGACAGAAAATATCAATTCAAAACCTGATAGTATCTCTTAATGTTGAGGAGAAGGCTCGGGCTAAGAATACTATTGAGAAGGGGAACGAGTGCCATTCTAGCATCAATTTGGTGCAGAGAAACCCACATGGCAAGAGCAAAGGAGAGAATAAACCTTTCAATGTCAAATTAACAACTACCTTTGAGAAGAAGAAAAACAAAGCAGAGTTGCCTTGCTTCACTTATGGAAAGTGGTCACTTTTCCAATGAGTGTTTGGATCGAGCGGACCTTAAAGGAAAAAAAGAATGTCAACCTCATGACTATTAGCAATGCTGATGAGGAGTGTGGTAATGTTCTTATCGTACTTTTAGTGTTTGATTCTCCAAGTTGGTGGGTTGATACAGGTGGTAATATTCATGTGTGTGCTGACATCTCTATGTTTTCTTCTTAGTATGGGCTCCAAGGTTCCTTTGTCCTAATGGGGAATGGATCACATGCTTCTGTTCATGGTGTTGGCACGGTAAATCTAAAGTTTACTTCGGGGAAGATCATGCAGCTGAAGAACATGCAACATGTCCCTACTATTCGCAAGAACCTTGTTAGCGCCTCCCTTCTTTTGAAAGATGGGTTTAAGGTAGAGTTCAATATAGTAGTAAGGTCCAAGCATGGACAATTTATTGGTAATGGCTATGAGTGCAGAGGCTTGTTCCGTCTTTTTTAGCAGATTTATGTAATAAGTCAGTGAATCACATTTGTGGCACAATTAACGATAATGCGAATGTCTGGCATTCTCGTTTATGTCATGTGAACTTTGGTTTGATGTCACGATTGTCTAGCATGGGTTTAATTCTAGATTTCACTATTGCCAAAGGTTCTAAGTGCCATAGTTGTGTGCAATCAACGGAACCTCGAAAGCCTCACAAGGCAGTGGAGGAGAGAAACTTGGCACCTCTAGAACTCATACATTCTGATCTATGCGAGATAAATGGTGTGTTAACAAAAGGTGGAAAGAGATGCTTCATAACTTTAATAGATGATGCAACTAGATTTTGCTATGTTTACTTGCTTAATCTAAGGATGAAATGCTAGACTACTTTAAAATCTATAAGGCTGAAGTTGAGAATCAACCAGAAAGAAAGATTAAGCATCTAAGGTCGGATCATGGTGGTGAATATTTTCCTAGATTGTTTGATGAATTCTGTGAGGAACATGGTATTACTCATGAGAGGACGTCTCCCTATTCGGCCGAATCAAATGGGATTGCTGAGAGAAAAAACCGCATGCTGACTGACTTGGCGAACGCCATGTTAGACACTGCTAGTTTATCTAAGGCATGGTGGGGGGAGGCTTTATTGATTGCGAGTCATGTCCTAAATAGAATTCCAAATAGAAATAGAGAAACAATCCTATATGAAGATTGGCTTGGGAGGAAACCATCACTTTCATACTTGCGTACGTGGGGATGTTTGGCAAAAGTCAACGTACCAATTTCTAAGAAATGCAAGCTTGGACCAAAGACAATGGACCGTGTCTTTCTAGGATATGCTTACTAGAGCATTGCCTATAGATTTTTAGTAGTAAAATTAGAAGTTCCTAATATGCATGTTGATACAATTATGGAATCTCATGATGCTACATTTTTTGAGAACATATTTTCTATGAAAGATATGAATAGCAATACTAGATATTCCTCTGAGATTGCTCTTGATTTTACTATACCTATCGAGTCTCCTGTTGAATCATTTGAGCAACCACTTGAAGAATTTAATGAGAAGGATGACAATGAAGTTCCTATGAGTAATAAGAGACAGAGGATTGTTAAATCTTTTGGTGATGATTTCATTGTGTACCTTGTGGATAATACTCCCACCTCTATTGCAGAGGCATATGCATCTCTAGATACAGATGATTGTAAAGAAGCTGTTCGTAATGAGATGGACTCACTTCTTTCTAATGGAACTTGGAAATTATCTGAGCTGCCATTTGGTTGTAAACCTATGGGCTGCAAGTGGGTGTTCAAGAAGAAGCTTAGGCCTGATGGTACTATTAACAAGTACAAGGCTTGGCATGTAGTTAAGGGTTATACCTAGAAGGAAGATGAGGATTTCTTTGATACTTATTCACCTATTTCTAGAATGACCACTATTTGAGTGCTACTTTATCTGGTTGCCTCATATGGTCTTCTCATTCATCAAATGGATGTGAAGATAGCTTTCCTTAATGGAGAATTGGATGAGGAAATCCATATGGATCAACCTGCTGGATTTGTAGTAAAAGGTGAAGAGCACAAGGTGTGTAAGTTCCTAAAATCTTTGTATGGCTTGAAGCAAGCGTCTAAACAATGGCACGAGAAGTTTGACACAACTTTAACTAGTGCGGGCTTTGCCATAAATGAGGTTGATAGGTGTTTGTACTATCCACGTGGTGGGGGCGAATCTGTAATATTATGTTTGTATATTGATGATATTCCAATCTTTGGTAAAAACATTGATGCAATTAATGAGGTCAAGTCTTTTCTGTCAAAGAGTTTTAACATGAAAGATCTGGGAGAAGCTGATATGATTCTAAACATCAATTTGGTTAAGGATAAGAGTGGGATTACTTTGTTGCAATCTCACTATGTTGAGAAGGTCTTGAGTCAGTTCGACTTTATGGATAGCAAGCCTTCTCCAACACCTTATGATCCTAACGTGACATTGAGAAAGAACAAGAAGATATCTAAAGACCAATTGAGGTACTCTCAGATCATTGGTTCACTTATGTATTTAGCTAGCGCAACAAGACTAGATATCTGTTTTGCTGTTAGCAAGTTGAGTAGATACATGTCCAACCCGAGTGATGATCATTGGCACACACTTGAAAGGGTCTTGCGTTATCTTAAAGGTACAATGAATTTTGGGATTTACTATTCTAGGCACCCAGCTATGCTTGAGAGATATAGTGATTCGAACTGGATATCTGATATTGATCAGATCTATGCCACAAGTGGGTATATGTTTACTCTTGAAAGTGGCGCAGTGTCATGGAGGCCTTGCAAACAGACTATTTTGATAAAATCAACCATGGATGCAGAACTTATTGCTTTAGATACAGCTTCTGCAGAGGCAGAATGGCTGCATAAGCTCTTGTTGGACTTGCCGGTGGCTGAAAACCAATATTGGCTATCCTTATGAACTATGATAATTAAACGTTGATTACTAAAGTGAATAGTACTTAAGGATAATGCGAAGTCAATAAGATACGTTAAAAGACGTTTGAAGCCTGTCAGGAAATTGAGAAATTCCAAAGTAATAGCTCTGGCTTATGTTCAAACAGACAAAAACCTAGCAAATCCCTTTACAAAAGGGCTACCATGAAATGTAATAGAAAATACAAAGGGAGATGGGTATGAGACCCATATGAGTTTATAGTAGTGGCAACCCAACATTTTTGATTGGAGATCCCGTGACTTAGGACCTGAGAAGAACAAACAATTGGTAAACTGAGGAGAGTAATTTATAGTCCTCTCTAAATGAAGATGCAATACTCTCAGTGCGATGAGACGCTGTAAGGCAGGTTGGCAAATGCCTTAATATGTTCTATTGGCTTTAATAAGTGAAGGTGCTATCCTGTAGAGCATTCTTGAAAGAACATACCAATATGACCCCGACTGTAAGACGTTGCAGTCTATAAGACTTGGGTGATCTCTAGTAAACTCATGAAGAGACTAGGGAGTACAACGTATATGCTCCACCCACAAGGAAGGCTACTGGCAGCCAGGTACTAGTTTGACTTTGAGTGGAACTCGTTCACACAAAACTTACAATTCAAGGCGTAGTCCATTGTTCAAGTTATGAATGGGTGTAACTTGAAGCTCTAGGCGGATGTTCAACTTAACAGTCTCTGCTGAAACACTAGTATATAAACAGTAGTGAGAGAAGGAAAATATCTATACTAGGCAGTTGAGATCTGGTGAGAGATTGTTAGAATTTATATGGATAGTTCCCCTAAATCTATATGAAGAAATTCTAATAAATCTCAAAGGCACAATACCTGTGTTTCCTAATGGGCTTTAATATTTAAGCCCATGAGTAGAAGTGGAAGGTACAACATCAAATAGTACCAAGTTGATGTGGAGGTAGGGGGTTCTCCCCTAAATATATATATACCAATCCTCCAGGGAAAAGACCCAACAACAAGTAATATTAGAAGTTCTAGTTGAAAAATCCTAAGGTAGTCAATTAGTATTTTTCTCTCTCACTACTATGTTACTATCGTAGTCTCTCCATCCCGATCATCTACTTGCATTGGCGTTCGAGAGAGCAGGTCTCTGAAACCCTCGTCCTTGTGATCCTGCACCGCGAGAGGACGAATAAGGTTTTTGAAAATCGCTCTTCGCGCAACTGCTCTCAACTTCCATGACGGCTCGTTTTTCCGAAGGCTACATAGGGACATCGTCTCTCTACAATTGAAAGGTACACACCTCGTGATCCAATGTCTCGGTTGATGCTGTTTAATCTGACTAGTGTATGAGCTATGTTTACACTAGTTCTTGTCATACTAATATACGAGCTACGCTTATACTAGTTTCTAAGATCGTCATGATTTATATTCTAGTTTTAACTAGAAAAGATTGCGGCGTTGCCGCTTATGGCCAGTAGGATCTGTGATATTTTCCACTACAAATTATTATTTGTTGTGAAATGAATTCATTAACTATTAATATTATATTCGAAGTAGACTTTGTTTTATATGTACAGTAGGAATAATTGTACGTAGGCATATGTTTTGATGTACTTAGATAAGATAAGTTATTTTTCTGTGTTATGTTTGAAGCATGTTGTTATACTTGTTATATGTTTTGGAGAGTTTATCAACATGAAGGTATTATTTTATTTATATGTTATTTTTGGTTTTTAAATGGTACTATTATATTGTTTTATTATATTTACCATTGAGAAAGAAGGGGTTAAATTATTTATTAACGAGGGAGGAGCATAAGTAGCAGAAATGTTATTGTAACTATGAGATGAGGACAATTTGGCCTCGGATCATGAAATTTATAGTAATTTGAATAAAGAAACTAACTCTATTAATTATTTATAGAAAACTCAAGAGAAATATAGATCTACAGCTATAGCTATTAAATTTCAGTAAAATATGTGATGTATTGTGTTTACAGTGCAGTGCTAGTTGTGTATAATTTTACAAACTTGATTTGGCATATTTATGTTTTTTATTTGATTTGTTATGTTTTTACAAAAAATCAGCCGAATTAGGTAAATAATAAGTTCAAAGGAAAATAGAAAAATGGCGTCGGGCCGAATTCGGCCCACCAAGGTCCATTTCGTGTGAAAAGCTGGTCCGAGTAGGGAGGGAGGCCGGCCTGGACTGCGGTTCAATTTGATAAAGTTCGAGGGGTTTTGTGAAAGATTTTATGGGGAGGTTCTGGACTGCGGGTTGATTTCGCTAAAGTTCGAGGGTTTTTTTGCAAAATAACCGAGAAACGCACGATCTGGGCCATACACCCGGCCGATCCGATGGCCGGGAACGGCCCGCGACGTGGGCACGCTGGTTGACCTCGGTTTGGTGCAAGAATCGTTTTTAGTGATTTAGAAATTGCCTAATTATTCAACAGAGGACGACCGCCGCCATAGAAGGTGGGCCTGGAAATCAGGTTGTGGAACTTGATCTTGTTCACCTTCTGCACCTGTAACCCCCGACAACAGCAGCACCGGCACCAGCGCCGGTGCGGGCGGCCGGAGCAGCAGGGTTCTTGCCCCAACGATTCATCTCCGCGCGCCTTCTTGCTAAATAAGCTACTATACTGGTTATTAGATGCTCATCCGGCCGGTTTCCTGGTCTGCTCGTTTGTCCTCTTGAGATGGGTGATGATGCAATTTGGCAACAGATATGGCCTCCGTTTATTATATAGGAAGCAGCAAGCGCAGCCAGCTATCCTGTATTATTGAGTTGGGTGATGCGATAGCCAGCTGCACAGTTCTTGGACGACGACGCACGCGCGTGTTCCTCTCACTCTCAGGTAGTCTCTGATTGCTTCGGATAAGCTGCGTGCGTCCGTGCCTCATATACATGACCATGCGTGTCTTCGTCAGTGGTGAGTATAGGTGCGATGCTTGGCAGCTTTTGTGGAGTTGTCTCAGTCTCTCAGATGGCTGGCTGCACTTGCATGGCAGCTGCGGTAAGGGATTGGGATTCCAGAGAGATGCGAGCAGCATGGCTACGCTACCAAAATCCAGGGCTCCAGGCGTGTCCAGGGCTCCAGGCGTGTTGCGCGTTGCGCACTAGGAGTATTATTACCTCAGAAGAAGAATCTCGCGGACTCTCGGCGTTGCACTTGCACCACATTTTCGCAAAGGCAAGCAAGCATGCAAGAGGCATCTGAACCGGTCCAACGCGTGTCTGGGCTCTGGACTCAGGACATAGAGGCGTCAGCGATGGGTACGTCAGCATATGTAACCAGACGGTATCAGGGTAGTACAGATGTGTGGTGTGTCCATCGCAGCGAGCAACCTAACTCTGCAGCAGCAACGGCCGGCGAGATGTTTTTTTCATTAAAAAAAATCCAGAACATTGCTTTCCAAGAGCTAAATATCAGCGTCAAATGTGGGTAAAATGGGACATGTAAGTCTGGGATGAAATGGTACGTACGTATGTTGAGCTTACGTTGAGGGCCAAACGTCATAAAGTACCCAGGGATTGATGCTGTCGCTGAGACATCATATTCATGAATGACAATCCCAATGCAATCAAAATGGAAATCGAAATCGGTCCCGGAATCAATAAATGTGGTTTTTGCATAATAATTTCCACTTGATCCATCGAGCAACTTGCAAGACACTGATGCAAATATAATGTCTTGCTCAGGTTGCTCCACGTTAGTTCAAATCATTCTAAATAGATATCTATGTAGCTAGCTCGCTAGCTGGACTGGTTGTCGATCGATGCAAAGTTAAGCATGCAGTTACACGTTGTAGAAGTGCATCAGGTGCCTTCCACACCACTACCTGGGAGACTTGTCTACCTGTTGTTGTTGGTCTGTATCTCTAACATCTCCCAGTACTGAAGTTCCTCATATGTATGAATGAACCGTATAAGCAAATATACAAGAACTTCATCCAGTGTAACCCACCAAAGAAAACCCTGTGTAATCCCCAACTTTTGACATAACAATGCATCCTTATTAGCCTTTTTTTAAGATACTCCAAAAGAACAAAACTAAAAAGAATGCAAAAATACATGAGCTTTTGGGTGCCATGTTCTTTGGAAATTACATGGTCCAAAATGCCCAAAAACTGAGTAAACCATTTGGATGTTACAAAGGAAGAGGCACAGATTCAGGAGCAGATAGAAGAAAACAGGAAAGACTTGTGTGTCAGCTTTCACCCTGAAGGCTGAAGTTCCCAATACCCAATTCGGTAAGTGTAATTCTAAAAAAAATTATTTCTTTTGTTTCAAACAGGCATGTTTGGCTAGCAGCGGTGCATTTGATTGTTTCCTACTCAGATTGTCATAAAAGGAACAGTATATATGAAACTGTACAGCTTTGTGAAAACTGACCATTGGTAGGCATCATGCATATTGACACTAAGCTTGTTACTCAACAATATGTTCTATATATCATATACAAAACATGCATACATCATGCATAAAAGCATTTATAACTAAAGCAGTCTCTCATATATTCCATCCCACAGGGTAATATCAAATATATATATAACCAAACCAATTCCATATGGACGAAACCTATATACTATCAGATCTTCATCACCTTGTCATCACAGGCTCAGGTACTAGCTAGCCAAGAAATCGTTTCTTCATCTCTGTGATGTACTTTTCAGACCTCTTGTTGATGTCTTCCACAGAAACTGCACTCCTAGGCCTGCTGGGGTTCTCAATCTTCTTCCAGCCTGTGACCTCCTGATGACCAGCAGTAGGATACTTCCCGGTTGCCGCAGTCGGGTTATACAGTTTTGGCTTGGAGAGGATGTTGTGGACGACCTCAATCTTGTCAACTTTCTGAATCCTCACCTCACCATCAGTAGGAGGAGCCATGGTGGTCTTGGTGCGTCGAAACATTGTCAGCTTGTTTTCTGCTGGATGCTAGAGAGAGATTAGAGGATGGTAGCTAGATGTTTGCCTTTGAGAGCTTGCTTGGTGCAGGTGGAAATATGGTGGTCTCTATTTATAGGCGGTTTGCCGAGTTCTTTTCTGGTGGAGATTCCATAGCTTGGTACTATTCCCATTTGTCTTTAGTTTGAGAAGCAATCGGTATTCCCATTTGTTGTCTAAAATCTCTTTTGCTAGATGCTCAAGGGATTGAGCAGTTGGATGTAAAAACACTTTGGCATCTCTGTGGAGCCCTGAAGTAAAGAAAAAATATATCAACATCCTTAACACACTTACACACCTCAATTTTCGCTGGCACAGTATAGATTGGAGACAATTTTTCATAGTCACTGTTTGATGACTATAGGTCGACCGTTTACATGGCACAGAGAACAATCACGCTCCCAATTTTCGCAGTACTGATGTACATCTAGAAAAAAGTACATATATCTGCTATATATGTGTAATCCATAACACAGAAATAGAGAACATGTTAATTTCACTGTTGTACTATTACCAGCAGTGCCTCTTTCTTTCTCTCTGCTTGTTCTGCTCATCGGCAGAACTACCTACACAGATTGTCCAGTGGAAATGGAGCTACTTCACCAAAGAATAAAAGTAAAAAATAAACTGAACTTTTGAAAATAATTAAGGCCCTTGAGAGTTGATACTCAGTTTAACCAACGGCACTAAAAGCTGGATTTGGTGGTGGAATCTGATTAGTGCGGAATATCTCTACTAGCAAATTAGTTTGGTGGTGGAATCTGATTAGATAAAATAATTGGCACGCGGTAAGGAAGGACAAGTGATGACACATCTAAATCTCGATGCTAAAAAGCAAAAGTGTGTATCATAATCATTCAGACATATATATCTTATCATAGTTAGCTGTCTGGTAATTTGACACAACAAGCAAACCAAATTAATGACCATTTTTCTTTAAATATTTAGACAAAAGCAGTAGAAAAAGGATCTGATACTAACCACCACTTAATTACGTGCAGCTCAAGAGAGCATATATACTAGGTTCGGGAAAGTACTGAGAACGTACTAAGATAGGGATCCTTCTTAATATAATGGAATATCACGACTTTGACCCTCCTCAAAGGTCTACTTCTTCCGTCCTAAGGTAGGGATTTAAGCAAATCTAAGATGAAATGAGGAGAATATCAAAATACTAATATACCCCTAGTTAATGCATGGTCCTCTAAGTTCTTTTTCAATGACAAAATAATTATTGGATAAGAAGGTGAAGCATATAACTAGAGTTTTAGTATGACTTGCATTCAGAGAAAAATTAAAAAAAACGATATACAACTAGAAATGGATGTACTTCTGTGAATCGGTCAGTTTTGTTTTGGCCCCGAAAATTGCTAAAAATCATGCAGAAACCTTGACACCTAGTACTGATTCCAGTCAATACTCTTTTGTCATAGAAAAAGACTTTGAGCAATTTTTTTGAGATGTCCATTCTAATCTAAAAGCATCACGTGCCATGCAAGCTAGCTTGAGAGTTTGATATGATAGTCTGCAAGCAGAAAATTGATGGCAGACTCGATCATTCCCCCTGAAAATCGAAAAGAGTAGGTGTGGAATCTGTGATGTTCTAGTGAGATCTCTTCCCCCACAAAAATTGTTTGAAAGATTGGACCCCTATTTATTTTCGTGGAAACACAGAAGACGCCCTTGCAAGTGGGAAACTATTAAGAAAAAGGATGATTATTCCTGTCGGGAGGCATGATACATGAAATTAATTAACCCATGTGCTAATTAGTTATGCATGGAAGCATCCTGTAGACATATATACTAAGTTCTTATTCGGCCCATATCATTATATATATGCTCAGTTGTTTGGTCAGGATCGAGAAAGGTCCTTGCTTCAACAAAGCTAAAAAATGGCAGACGACTAATGTAACTAAGGCCCTCCATAATGTATTCCCTGAGTGGTGCCCAAAAAGGAGAGAGAAGATTGTCAGATTGGAGCACCACTCTTACCACTGTGAGTAGTGATTCAAGTTTGGGTGATACCAGAAAAAAGAAGAGCGGTGAATGTAGTTGCGCCGGAGCCTATTTGTGCTGTGGAGAGAGAAGCAGAGAGAGAGAGAGCAGCAATATTAAGGAAAGCATGCAACAACTTTTTACTGTGAAAGTACCATGCAGCAGGCCTTTTGGGCACCACTGGCGATGCCAGCACACTGCAAGTAGAAATTGGATTAGGCATCACACAGCAGCGTGGCTAGTTTATATAGTTTCAAGCACCACTCACACTGTGGGAAGGCCTAAGATTCGAGGTTTGGGAAAACCTAACTATATATCTTTAATTAATTGTATATCTAATACCATCCCAATGAGAGAATCCACACAAATTAGTGACCTTGCTTAGTCATGGATATGATGGAGCATGGCTTACATTGAGGGCAAACGATCAGCTAGAGCTAATAGCAGCCATGAGAAAGCTCACACTGTCACACTCACGCAGTAGTCATAAGGTCAATTCAGTTATTTCTCGATCGCTAGCTGGATTCATCGATCTGCTAGCTAGGAGTAAGAGAAACTGCAAAGCTAAGCTTGTGGCTGCACGTCGCAGTAGAAGCGCATCAGGTGCCTTCCACACACAGGAGACTTGACTCCGTCGATGGGATTATTGCTTGGGTTGGGTCTCCCCCAAACGCTCCGCCCGCATGCATGTACCTGCCAATTTTTTGCTTGGGTGTGAACCCATCTTCTCTTTTTCTTCTTTCAGGACTCAGGAGTCAGGAGACTTTGACTGAAATTAATAACGTGGGCGCAGAAGACTAATAACTCTATGTATGGAACAAACTAGGTTGTGCAACGAGACCAATATTTAATTGTTTTCTTTTAGATAACCATAATGATGGGATGAGGACGTCCGTCCGAACTCTAACCCACCCATGCCAACCTGTACGGTCCGCATGCATTGTCATTCACTGGTTCGTTCGCGCCTTGGAAAATATGAGCCACCACTCCTCTATCTCTCTATCGTGCCTCCCTATCTCCGCTTTTTGTCTCTCGCGTGCCTCCAGTGCTACTCCCTACCTCCCTCTCTCGGTGTGGTGCAGGCGAGACGCGGCAGCGCAATGGCCTCAGCGTGGCCTCAGCATGAACGGGTCATGACGCGGAGGCCTGAGCAGCCCTCGACATTGTGGCACATCGGCACCAATGGCCCCGGTCATGGGCAGACCAGCGCGGCAGGCCGGGCGTGAGTGCTCCCTCTTCGAGTCGTGTAGGCGCTGCCTCCTTGCCACGTCGCGTAGCCAGCACCGGTGAGCCACCTCCTACAAGCGTGAGTGCATAATATTTTCTTTTAATTATATTGTTGACATTTTATTGATCTGATCAGCGTAGGACTAATACCATGTTAAACTTTTAATTAAGTTTAAAGTTCTTTTGTATTTAAGATCATGTACCTCTATTTCTAAGTGCAACTATAAGTTTGAGTTGTTTTCTTGTACCCTGATAAATTATAAAGTAAGATTATTGTTTTGAGGTTATGTATAAATACTCCCTCTGTCCCTGAAAGCTTCAATTTCTAGAGTTGTCTTAAGTCAAACTTTTTAAACTTTGACCGAATTTCTATGAAAAAATGCTAAAATTTATGGTACCAAACTAGTATCATTTGATTTATCATAGAATATATTTTCATAAAATGCTTATTTTATGTCATAAATGTTGTTCATCTTTTCTATAAAGTTAGTCAAACTTAAAAAAGTTTGACCGGCACGGATTCTAGGAATTGAAGCTTCCAGGGACAGAGGGAGTATTATGCACATAACTAAACTCCCCTTAGCAAAGTTTAATTTCTCACTATTAAAGTTTTGTTAAGTAACTTTGGAAGCAAAACAAAAGTTCATAACTCTTATAATCATGTCTGATAGGATCAGGGGAGCAATCCTTCTGCACAATTACATTAAGGCTGTGTTTAGTTCGGCCGAATCGGGAGGTGCAGATTTTGCATAGTGCAAGATTCCTCACTGTAGCATTTCGTTTGTATTTGTAAATTTTTGTCCAAACATTGATTAATTAGGCTCAAAATGTTCGTCTCGTAAAGTACAACAAAACTGTGCAATTAGTTTTTTTTTTATTTTATCTACATTTAGTACTTCATGCATGTGTCGGCATTTTGATGTGACGGAGAATCTTCTTTTTGCATAGTGGAATTTGGGGTGAAATCTGGTATCTAAACAAGGCCTAAGTTTGACTGACATTGATTAAAGGGTGTATTAAGATTAAATTCATAAGAAATGTGCATAATGAACACTAAGATAACTTATAGTTACAGTAACCTCATGAAGTGGATTTAATATAAGACTTCGACATGTGACATGGTTGTTTGGTTCACATTTCGAGGGGGAGAGATGCAAAGCCTTACATTGA